>JASXTE010000008.1:4717711-6003961 GCA_030280995.1 Hemileia vastatrix | reverse complement strand
GTTTTCCCCATCCAAATCTTTTTCTTTCTCTTTCTCTCTATTCTCTTTATCCCTTCCACTGCTTCTTCCTGTCCACTGCTTTCCCTTTTGGCCGCATCTGACAGTCTTTGCACTGTGTGGGGAGAATAGAGTCTTTTGTCCAGGTTCTTTCCTTTTCTTTTCTGTTATCTTTTCTCTGATTCTTTTAGTCCTAACCACAGCAGCTCACACTTGTGTCCCTTATAGTTTTAGCACACGCTTTGTTGTAGTTACTTGTTGTTGTAAGGTGCACAGTTGCTGATTGACCTGTGTTTAGGTATGTTTGTTTTTGCAATGACATCCAAATCTTTTTCTTTCTCTTTCTCTCTATTCTCTTTATCCCTTCCACTGCTTCTTCCTGTCCACTGCTTTCCCTTTTGGCCGCATCTGACAGTCTTTGCACTGTGTGGGGAGAATAGAGTCTTTTGTCCAGTTTTAGCACACGCTTTGTTGTAGTTACTTGTTGTTGTAAGGTGCACAGTTGCTGATTGACCTGTGTTTAGCTTTCCTCTGTGCTAAAACTTCTACACATTTGACAGTCTTTGCACTGTGTGGGGAGAATCGAGTCTTTTGTCCAGGTTCTTTCCTTTTCTTTTCTGTTATCTTTTCTCTGATTCTTTTAGTCCTAACCACAGCAGCTCACACTTGTGTCCCTTATAGTTTTAGCACACGCTTTGTTGTAGTTACTTGTTGTTGTAAGGTGCACAGTTGCTGATTAACCTGTGTTTAGGTATGTTTGTTTTTGCAATGAAATCCAAATCTTTTTCTTTCTCTTTCTCTCTATTCTCTTTATCCCTTCCACTGCTCCTTCCTGTCCACTGCTTTCCCTTATGGCCGTATTTGACAGTCTTTGCACTGTGTGGGGAGAATAGAGTCTTTTGTCCAGTTTTAGCACACGCTTTGTTGTAGTTACTTGTTGTTGTAAGGTGCACAGTTGCTGATTAACCTGTGTTTAGCTTTCCTCTGTGCTAAAACTTCTTCAATGTGAAGAGGATGATCCAAAATCTGAGAGAAAAGGCTGTTTTATTGTCCAGTAAGCGGTTTTGTTGTAAGTATTCTTGAGAGAGGTGCTTTAGGCAACTGGGCCCATAACCTGTAGAAGTTTTAGCACAGGGGAAAGCTAAACACAGGTCAATCAGCAACTGTGCACCTTACAACAAAAAGTAACTACAACAAAGCGTGTGCTATAACTGAACAAAAGACTCTATTCTCCCCACACACTGCAAAGACTTTCTGAAGCGGCCAAAGGGGAAGCAAGGGAGAGGAGGAAGAAACGGAGGGAACAAAGAGAATAGAGAGAAAATGATTTGGATAAATTTCAAGAATAAAACATACATAAACACAGGTCAGTCTGTAACTGTGCACCTTACAACAACAAGTAACTACAACAAAGTGTGTGCTAAAACTATAAGGGACACAATTGTGAGCTGCTGTGGATAGAATAAGCAGTATTAGCAGAAAAGGAATGAACCTGAACACAAGGCTCTATTCTCTCCACACAGTGCAATGACTGTCAGAAGTGGCCAAAGGGGAAGCAAGGGACAGGAGGAAGCAATGGAGGGAACAAAGAGAATAGAGAGAAAAAGATTTGGATGGGGAAAACAGAAACAGCAAGCAGAGGCTTGATTATATGGCAAAGTCCACTATCCAATACAACAGAAAAATACTTGACGTGGACAGAGACTACTCAATTACAATATAGAAACAAGGGAAAGTAGTTGAGGAGACAGTTCCCTTACTATGAGAACAAAGGGAAAATAAAGTATTTGAGGGAAAGAATAGCTGAGGAAGTAGTTCCCTTACTATGAGAACAAGGGAAAATAGTTGAGGAGGCAGTTCTCACACTGTGACAGTTTGACATTCCAGGTGTGAAAGCACTTCCTCGAGGTCCAGGTCAATGAATATGACTCCGGGTGAGAAAGAACAGTTTCTCTTGACGTTTGAGCTTGTATCTGTGATTCCTTGGTCAAAATTAACAGGAAAAGACAATATGAACTTGGAGAATGAGCAGGAAAAGAAGGAAAAGAGCTGGAGAAGATATGAGTCAGGTATTAGATGCAGTAACTTCTACACAAATTAGTTAAACAATAACTAATCCATTAGTAAACTAAATACACCACTTGTAAGAACTACAGCACCTAAACATACCCTATGCTTACTAATACTAGTACTAACTTGTTTCACTCATATTCCACATGCGCGCTTATGACTTTACCTTTGCATTATTTCAGCGCTACTTCCCATGTTGACACCTTTCAGTGCTGATCCTTGTCTCTTCAACTCTTGAGTAGTTTTGTGATTGAGTCCCCATCCTCCTTGCTTCATTACTAAGTCCATAGTTCTGACAATTGACTTAACTAGTTAGCCTCTGCAACTTACATTACCTGTTTCAGTAAGTTACCACACTAGCCACTGTGCAGTATACAATGTACTTGGGGCCTTCCTTAACGCATAACAAACAATTATTGGAAAATCCAAATCCATAATGTTCAGCGCTTGCACTCCTAAGTTGATAAAACACAATTACCTTTGTGTGGCACATCTTGCTGCAAAATTCAAGCACACAGACCCTAAATCCTCTTCTGCACTTCTCTTCCCCTTTGTTCTTTAAAACACACAATTACATATTTATAATAGCGCTATCTACTGTGCTATAATTCCCCTTTGTTCTTCCTGGGCTACACAAGCTGATTGGTCCAAAAGATAGGTTACCTGCAAGGTGCATACCACATCCTCCCTGTATTTGCTACTGTCCCTAGGAGCCTATAAATACCCTGCACTTTGCAGCGTTTCCTTCCTCCATCTTTCAACTTCTTCTCTATTTTCTATAAATCATCATCATCATTTCCTTCTTCTTCTTCTACTACATATTTATACCCTCTTATATTCTTGTATACCTTTTTATTTATAACTTCTAAATAATGAACACAAGAAAAACTACCATTACCAAGAATACCACCAACGTCATGAATGCTATCCGACAGTTTGTATGCATGCAGCCCCCTGCTGCTGCTCCCATGACACCAGTCACTAAACCAATGCATATGACAAGATGCACCCGTTGCATCAAAAATGGCATAAATCCCTGCCACTTTTCAAAAGCCTGCTGTGGAAACACTTATTTTAATGTAAGTTTTCCTTCATTTTTCTTCCTTTCTTTTCATCCTACCATTACTAACTTCCATTTCCTTTTTCTCCTAGTCATGCAATTTTTGCAAAAGTTGCAATAAGAAATGTAGCTAAGATGGAACGCCCACTGTTGTGCGTCTAGACCCAAGCACCTCTACTTCAGTCATGATGAGTCAGATGACCATCAAGCGCCCTGCTCCTGCACCAGCTACACCACCTAACAACAAACATGTCAAGGTTGGTTTCTGAGTGCCTACTCACAGTAATGTTGCTTCAATTCCTAGATCACTCTTTTCAGAAGAGAGTATCCATACTGTAAGCTCCTTTCACTTCTTCTTCCTCTTCTGACCTAACACTAATACCCTTCCTTTCTTTTCTAGGATGCGCCAGCCACTCCTTACGCTGAGAAACCTCCTCCACCAAACAAATCACTATTCCTTCCTGCTCTGGAAGAAGATCCCCTCTAGGATGCCGCTCCTCTTCCAGAGTGCACACCTCAATCACCAACTCCTGACTGGACTTCCATGTGGCCAGCTAGTGATGCCATCATCCCGGATGATTGGCCGGTCAATACCCCCTTTCTCGACAATGAGGAAGAGCCCTCCATGGCTCAAAAATGGGAATTCATGGAGCATATTGCCTGCGTGCCATACGATGCAACCATGCATTGAATGAACAACATTTTTACTGCTGCCAAGGAGTTCCTTGAGGCAGTCTTGGTCTATACTTGCACTGAGTATAACCAACGCACACAGCTAATCACTACCTTGCAACAAAACATGCAAGAGGCTGTTAATGACTGGGCTTTCTGCATCCCAATCTTTGATGACACAGAATACTAAAAAAATCTTCATTTCTTCATCTATATTGTATCCTTCTTCCTATAACATGTACATAGCCTGTAAAAAGTAATAAAATGTCTTGTATTCTCATCTTAAATTCTTTGTCGGAGTCCTTTAACTACAAGATGAGTTGCCAACAAACAAAAAAATCAGCCTCCTTCCAAACTTGCCAGCACACCCTTTTACTAAGTGCTTCTAAAAGATGAAACAACAAAAAATAAAAAAAAATTAAGATCAGCGCTACTCCCTATAGCAGCAAATACATCCTCTGTGTCATATATGCATTAGTTCCCTTGAAATCTTCAGATATTTGCAATATATGACTTTCCCTTGACTGTGACAGATTCCACTTTTCCCTTGGGTCCCTTTTTCTATGATAAAAATCCTTCACATCTTCCTTAGAGACTATTCAGTGCTCAAGTCAGATATTGCACAACTGATGCCTTTCCTATAATGCCATTCTTAGCCTATAAATAGCCCATCTAATAATTGACTTTTCCATCATCTTAGTATCATGACTCAATACTGCACCGTTCCCAGAGATCAAGTGTGCTCTTTCTGCAAATGTTGCAATTTCCATTGCAAATTTTCTAGAGCTTGGGGGTATACCTCTTTTAGACCTTTCTGCAATAATTGTTTCAGATATCATAAGACTTGTAACACCTCCTTAAACCAAAATAGTCCTCAGCCTACTGGCTACATTCGTTTCCCACCTAGTTCCACCAGTAGCACTCCTATAATAACCACTACTAGTCCTACAAGCGTTAATTCTTCTCCCATTACTGATGTCCCTTACAAATCATCATCACTTCCCACTTGTTTCAGGCACAAAATATCCATTCAGCCTAGTACTGCATCTTCTTCTGCCCCAAGCTCCAATGCATCTATGCATTCAGGCTCCTCTACAGCTGCTCTGGACGTGATTACTGTCCCCTTTCCATCAGTGTGCCCCCATAACTTATTAGCAAGTAAGTTCCTTTCATTATACTTACGCCTCCATTACCTACTCACTCCTGTTCTATCTTGTAGGCTTCAGCCAATCCATCTCCCTGGGATGGGCTCCTATTCCCCTACCTTTTGTACATTCCATGTGAATGTTTTCCAGACTTTGCCTTATATACAATGCTATGTCTCTATCCTAAAATCATGCATCAGCTTTTTTCTGACTCTGAGCTCGAAGCTCGTTATACCCATATAGAAATGATAGTTCAGCTAATGAATGAGATCAGTTCTTTGACTATTCTTGGATTCCTTGCCAATCCTTGTCACTTTGTCATTCCTGAAGAATGGAAAGGATATCCTAATAGCTTTAAAACAACAAAACTGAATAATCCACTAGCACTTTCCCTATAAGCCTCCTTTTCCCAATATCTTTGTACATAGTCTCCATCTTTTGCTATGCCATTTAAATAAACATCCTAGACACAGCACTATTCTTTTACACCTGTCTTCAATATTAGTTGTCTTTTAAATTTGGAGCGCCTAATTTTGCTCCCTCTACTTTCTTTAAAAGACTGTAGACCCTGTAAAAAAATCATGGAATAAACTTTAAACATTAAAAATCTTACTGCCTTTACTGCAATACAAAAATACATGATGTAAATAAGTATTGAACTGTAGAGCACCCCATCTATAAATTGTTATTCCACTCCTGGTTGATTAACCCATTGGCTAAATTACCAGCGTCTTTTGCAATTACATCGTACGCATCTCCTTCAATCCATTTGCCTATTTTGTCATGTCTCCTTGAATGATGAAAATATAAGATTCCATTTTTCTCTATGCCTTCATCTGAGTGCTTTTTCCAGTTTCCTGTTCAGCCATAGTCCTCCTAACTTCCTGTTAGTGCCCTCTACCCATCACAAATGTGTCAAAGCCTCCTGTGAGTCCTCTTATAAAAATAAACCTTGAACATAACTTGTTAGTTTAACCTCTTCCCAGAGGAGACATAAAAAATCATAAAAAAGAGCATTGATAGTTTAGCCTCTTCCTGGAGGTTATTCTGGTAGTTTTCCCTCATTCTGGAGTTTATCCTGTACCACTGGAGCACCCCTTTGGTAGAATCTTTTGACCTGATCTGCCGCTAAAGGTTTCTTCCATTCAGTACCATCCAATTCCTCCAGTAAATAAGACCCTCCAGTTATTTGCTTCCTTATCCTATAAGGACCATTCTATCTGTCAGCAAAAATTTTACCCCATTGGCTTTCTAGACTTCTATTATAGACCAAAACCAAATCTCTTGGGTTCAATTGCTTCCTCAATCTATGCGCTAAATGCTCATCCCAATATTTAACTGATTTGTCCTGGATCTGCATCATTCTATCATATGCCTTCTCCACAAACTCATCTTTCCTTTCAAGTTGCGCTACCCTCACTAAAATTAAATCTTCAGTCAAGCGCACTTGATCCCAATCACATACTAGAAAGGATCCAGCCTCTAGATCAATAGGTAGAACCGCTCGTTGGCCAAACAAAAGTTCATATGGTGAAGACCCAGTTGTCCTTTTAACTGAAATCCTATCTGCAAACAAAACTAATGGCAAGTAGTTCTTCCACTTCACACTATTATTTCCACATGACTTAACCAACGCATCCTTTATAACTTGATGCCCTCTTTCTACCATTCCTTCTGCTTCAGCATAATATGGTGTTTCAACTCATAGCTTAGTGCCAATATCTTTAACTACATCTTGAAATTCTCCAGAAAATTACGCGCCTTTATCCACGGTTACCATTTTCATTACCCCATACCTATAAATCCATTCTATCTTTAAGAATTTAGCTACATTACTCCCCTTAAGGTTTACCAATGGCGCTGCTTTGACCCATCCTGATAGATCATCCCTGGCTACTACCAAGTATTTAAAGTGTCCTTCTTTTATATGAAATGTGTCTAAACTGATCCTACCAAAAACAGTATCTTTGCCTGTTGCTCTACCTTTCTCTTTTGGCTTTCTGTAACTCCTATGCTGAAATTCCAGACAAGATTTAACCCAAACTCTTACCTTGTTGTTCATATTGGGCCACCAGAATCTTTTCCTGACTCTGTGATACATCTTATCTTGACCTCTATGACCTAAATTCTCATGCAACTCCCTGAGTATTTTCTCCTTCCTTTCCCTAGTTTGAATGACTAACTGAGGAAACAAAGACAGATTCCTCCATAACTTCCCATCTTTAATAAAATAACTTTTAGTGCGCTTCTTGATATTGCCCCAAACCTTTTCATCACAAAAATCTGGTCAACTACTACCTTCCAGATATAACCTTAATGATTTTGCTTCCTCATCAGTTGGTGCATCATCTTCAAAATACTCCCCATTCTCTGGATGAATATTACTATCTTGACTTCCCCTTGAGTCACCTTCGTCATCTGATTCTTCTGCTGTCTTGTCCAGTGCACTCCTTGTCACTACATTAACTTCAGCATTCCCTAAATCCAGTTGCAGACTACCTTTGCTACAAACATCCTTCATGTCATAATTGCCTAGTTTATTGTCTTTGCCAATGCCCCGTAACTTTACTAGTTTATTGTCTTTTCTGACACGTCTATCAAATCCTTCGTAACAATAATCTATCCCGTTTACCCATCTTTTATCTTCTTTGATTTCCTTGGCTTCTGAGTCTTCTTCACACAACGGCCTTCTGGATAATGAATCTGGCATCATGAAAGACTTTCCTGGCTTATGCACTAAGTCAAAATAAAATAAAATAATCTGTGCCACCCACCTAGTCATGGGCGCATCTGGCAAACTCAGGCTACTTGTCAGCCAGACTGTACCAGGAGCCCAGTAAAACTTATGTTAAGTCATTGGACCTGAAAGAGGGCAAAAATTTATGCTTTTTATGTATATAAATTAATATTTTATTGCATAATAAAATAAATTACAAATTACATTATTAAATAAAATTAAAATAAGGGTTATATTTATTTTATTATGTTATTAATTATATACTATTAAAATAAACATAAATTATATTATATTCTATAAAAATTGGGCGCATTTTTATGAATTTAAATAATTATAAAATAATAATTAATTAATTATAATATTATATTATACTTATAAGGCAAAATGTTGACTTATAATAATATTAATTAATTATTAGACCCTTATAATAATTTATACATTTTTATTCCTGATTTTTGGGCGCTTCTGTGGCTCAAAATTATGTAATTAAATTTATTAAAACATTTAAACTAATTACATTCTCATATTTTAATCTAAAATAATTACTTATATTAATTGTATGAATTAAAATAGTAATAAATTACATTCCACTTTAAAATAGTACTGCATAATACTTAATTTAAATTACATTAGTTATTTTTTATATGCCTTGTACTTATTTATGCGTAATATCTAGGGGGAATTAATACTGGTGAAATATTGACTACTGCATTTCAACAAATTAGTACATTTTTTATTTTTCACCCCTTACATTTACTCATTAATTATTGTATTTACTCTTGTGGCCCTTCAGAGGGCCCCTTGGGAACCCCCTTCAGCTGCATCACTTACATATTTACCATTTACTTACACTTATATATTTTTATAAATGTATTAATTCTTTTTCTTTTAACTAGTAATACAGTTTTAGTTGAAATAAGATAAATAAATACTATATACAAAATCCTAAAGGTTGCGGTAAGAGCATTAAAATATAAAAATTGACTGTTGCGCATTGAATTTAAAAACACTTACATTACAATATCATTAAATACTACTCATCTTATATATTAAATCTCTTTCCCTTATTTGTGTCCTTCCCTCTTTTCCTCTCTCCCCTCTTTGTCTTCTTGTGTCCTTTTTCTCTTTTTTCTTCTTTCTTCTTCCATCTTCTAGATGACTGTGCCGATACTACTAATCATTTTCAACAGAAATAGCGCATCAACCTGCAACTCAAAATGTTGCTCCCAAAGCATCAACTGTAGCTTCTTAAGCATTTTTGCTACTCCGCATAACTCCTGCTTAGACTGAGAGTACCTAGACTCCACTTTAGTAAAAGTCTTAGATTTGTAAAGGACAGGTCTGTCATTACCTTCCTCATCCTCCTGCATCAAAACTGTGCCTACTGCAGACACACTAGAATCCACCACTAGAGTGATTTTCCCAGTGCCTGATCCATATTCCAATCTTTTCAAAAGGATATCTTTTCCTACAATCCTTTTTAATAACTCAAATGACTTTTCACCTTCCTCTGTCCAATCCCATACAACATCTTTCCTTGTTAAGCACCTTAAAGGTGAAGACAGCAAAGCAAAATCTCGAATAAACATTATTACATATGTACAAATGCCTAAAAACCCTCTAAAATCCATAGTATTTCTTGCTCTTGGCCATGTAAGCACCTTATTCTTCTGCTTTTCAGCAATGATGCTCCCTTCCTTGCATACCACATGTCCCACAATATCTAGTGCTGGAACATAACAAGAAAACTTGGATCCAGAGATTGTTAATCCTTCCTCCTCTATCCTAAATAGCACTCTCTCCAGGGTAATTGCATATTCCCAAACAAATCTTCTAATATACGGATTCTCCTCTAACACTTCCTCATCATAGTCACTGGCTGGTCTTTTATACACCCATCATCAATGAAAATTCCCACATTCTCTTGAATTTTGTCCTGCAATATCCACATCATCTGCGCTTGGTATACCTCCACAGAATTTGTTGCGCCTTGCGGTAAACTTGTCAACCTGAAACTTCCCAGCGGTGTTTCAAATGTAGTCATGGGCCTGGATGATTTGTCCAATTCACGCTCATTGTATCCTCCCATGATATCACCTAATCCATAACATGCACATCCTGCAAAAGAATCCACAAACTCTTCTGGAATTGGTGGCATTCCTGTGTCCTTGTTAGGATTTGGATTGAGTGGAAAGGAAGAGGAGTGCTTTGGGTGCTATGCATTTTTAAGAGACAGAAGCAGGGGTATTGCATTAAGGGGTTATATGGGGCAAGCGCTGTGGAGTGCTCCTCATCAGACAACTTAGATAGTAATCCAGTTACTCTTAGTCTCACTGCTGTATTAGCATAGTCAGTCCCATTTCAAGGCTAGCATCAGCACTAGTAGTAGTCTGCCTTTTCAGGTCCTAACATTTTGTCTGATCTCAATTGGAATACTACTAAAGAAGAATGAACCCTGCAGACCAACCCAATGCAGCACTCCTTGTGGCAATGCAAGAGCAAATGGCATGCTTTCAGGAACAGAATGCTAGGCTTATGGAGTGCCTAGCAGAGTCAAAGCCCTGATACCGCGGCCCCACTAAAGCAGAGTTGGATGCTGCTGAATCTGAAGCCAAAGCACAGGCATCTCACCCCACACCATCACCCCTTGTTAAAGTTCCAAAGATTGCGGTGCCAGCAATCTTTGATGGGAAATGAGGCCCTTGGGTGGATCAGTATGTCATGCAGGTAAACCTCTATGTCCTGCTCAATGGACATCAGTTCCCAGATGAGCAAGCAAAAATTGGGTTTGCAATATCATACCTCACAGATGAGGCAGCGTGCTGGGTAAGGCCTTACACCAAGGAGCTCCTCGAAAACTCTCAGGCAGCAACAACCTTCCATCAGTTCATGGCAGCTTTTAAATTAGCCTTTGGTGACCCAGATGTGGCCACAACCTCAGAGCATGCACTAAATCAGCTGCAACAAATAAACTCGGTTGCTGAGTATGTGTTGGAGTTCCAGGGCCATGCCAGTTATGTCACAACATGGGGGGAAGGGGCACTCATGTTTCACTTCAAAAATAGGCTCTCATCAAAAATAAGAAATGCCCTAATTAGTCACCCTTGCCCAACTTCACTCCAATGACTCATGGAGCTAGTCATCCAAGTTCACAATGAGTTCACCCATCAACAAACAGACGGTTGAATTGGCGCTTGTCCATGGTGCAATTATGCCTCAAGCGGGTCCAGTGCTAGGGACCCAAATGCCATGGAAATTGATGCAGCAAATTTACAAGGTGCTAGTGGGAGGAAGAGGTTATTGGATGATGAGTATCAGAGGCGCATGAGCAAAGGTCTGTGCCTCAGGTGTGGAAGCAGTGGTCACCTGGAAAGGGAGTGCAGAGGGAAAATGAGGGTTAGTGAAGTGGAGGACAGCGCAGGAAAGGCGCATGTAAAAGAAAGTGCTTGGGATTGAAGGTTGTGCCCTACTCGAGCAGATTAGAAGGAAAGGATAAAGGGAATTTAGTAGAGGAGTTATCAGCATGTAAGCCAATTGAAGTGAATGATAATTGTATTATACTAAATTTGCCTTTAATGACCCTTGATGCCACAACAAATGTTTGAGCCCTACTGGACTGTAAAGGCCACAGACTTTTTTATTTCCAACAAGTTTTTACAGTGAAATAAAAAGAAAAAAGAAAAATTAGACCACCCTAGGTGCCTAATTATGTTTGATGGATTGCCAGGTGGGGGAGGAGAAGTAAGAGAGAAGGTTTTATGCAGATTTTGGTGTGATGGGAGGGAGTCTCAGTGCAGGGTATATGTGACAAACCTGAAGGACCAGTACAAAATGGTACTGGGGATGACATGGCTAGACCGCTATAACCCACAAGTTGATTAGAAGGAGAGGGGATGCTGGCGCTAAAGTATTGGCCCCCTGGCTCCTTCAGGGGTCAGGGGCCTATCCCGTCAAGTCTTCTGATATTTTGTTATCATCAGTTGACTTGCCGCCAGAACTAATGCTTCATCTTGATTCTAAGCAGCAGCCTGGGGATGGGTCACCATTGGGGAACGCCAAAAAGGTCCCAGAAGGTGGTAAAATGCAGGAAGAACAGGAGAAGGCACAAAAAAGACAGGGAAAGGTGGATGGTGCAGAGAGAGAATTTGTCCCCTGGCCCCTCCCGGTGAGTCTCCTGGTGTTTCATTATAATCAGTAGACTTGCCACAAGAACTGACAATATCTCTTGATGCTAAGTTTCAGGACTTGGAGGGGGCACTGGAAGAAGAGGAGGAATTGGAATGTGGGGCAACAAATTGGAAAATATCTGCCAAGATTGCAGCCAGGGCCCAGACCTCAAAGAAATGGTCCCTGAAGCTTATTGGGAATTCTTACCACTGTTTGAAGAAGGGGAAGTCAAGACCCTGCCACCTCATTGACCATATGACTTTGCCATTGATCTGATACCAGGAGCAACCCCCCAATTTAGTGGCATAATCCCACTGTCAATCTTGAAGTCAGTAGAGCTGAAGGAGATGATTGATGAAAATTTAAAGAATGGGTTCATTAGAGAATCAAAGTCTCCCTGGGAAGCCCCTGTGATCTTTGCAGGGAAGAAAGATGGTTCACTAAGACCTTGCATGGATTTCAAAAGGCTAAATGCACTGATGGTAAAGAACAGGTACCCCCTTCCTTTGACCAGTGAGCTGATTGATAGTCTCCAAGGTGCAGAGGTCTTCACATCCCTGGATCTTAGGGAAGGTGTCAGCCAGGCTATTCCAGGAGTCCAGTAAATGATATATAAATTATAAAACCTTAAAGAGTGGGTAAGAATTGTATTTAATGAATATAACTTAATATTTTATTGCATAATGAAATTATATAAGTATTTTATTATATACAAGTGTTACATTAAATTTATTGGTTATATATATTTTTATATACAGTTAAATTGAACATAATATAATATATTCTACAAATAATGGCGCATTTTTATGTATTTAATAATTATAAATTTATATTTAATTAATTGAAAAAACATATATTATAATTATAAGTGTAAAATTGACTTATAATATATTTAAATTAATTATTTAAATTTATATATTAAATAACACCTCTCATATAATACTAAACAATAATTAATGACGCTTCTTTTGACCCTTAATTGTGTTAGAAAAAAACAAATAAATTAATTTATACTAAATTGAGATTAATTACATGTTTTGTTGCTTCAAAGTATTTTTTGTTTCACTTAAAATATCCTTTAATCAGATTGTACCATCTGTTTGGAATTATTTTTCTCATAGTTCCTATGTTCCAATCTTGTTTAGTTATTCACTATTTTCACTTACTGATTTGGGAATTAATGGCGGGAAAATTGGATTCTTAATTGGGGTTTTAATTAATTGTTTCATGTTTTTCTCTATATTGTTATGTTTCATTTACTCTTTTGATATATTTGTTTTATTCCATTCTAATCATTGTATTTACAAAGATAGTAGCGCTTCAGAGGACCCATTGCCTATAAAAGGGCCTTGGATAATCCCCTGTAGCCTCATCACTTATTACACACTCAACAAATTAAATAACCATTTTATTACGTTTATATTTTTTTTATTAGTAATACAAAACTAATTTAAATTCTATACAACAAATCAAAGGTTGCTTTAAGTCTAATAGTAATTAAAATTGTTTGCCGCGCAGTACCCTTACATTTAATAGTATTATTATTAATAATATCTAAGTTTTTGTCACCTCTCAAAGTTGCTCACTGTTGTCTCCCTCTCAAATAAATTATATATATCTTTTTGGTTTATTTCTTTATTTTCCTTTGTCCTCCTCCTTCTCTCCTCCTT
Source organism: Hemileia vastatrix (assembly GCA_030280995.1). Lineage (NCBI taxonomy): Eukaryota > Fungi > Basidiomycota > Pucciniomycetes > Pucciniales > Zaghouaniaceae > Hemileia > Hemileia vastatrix. Next base: position 5,990,443 of record JASXTE010000008.1, on the reverse strand, counting down.
TTTCTCCTATTTTTCTTACCTCTTCTAGACGACTGACCAACAGAAGGTTACCACAACATACGGGTAAAAGAAGGTGATGAGCACAAACTGGAATTCTGCACTAAATTGGGTCATTTTGAATGGTCAGTAATGCCATTTGGTCCATGTAATGCACCTGCCACTTTTCAACACTTCACCAATAGCATCTTTAGAGACAGAATAGGGATAGATGTGGTGGTATACCTGGATGACATCTTGATTTATTCCAGATCAATAGAGGAACACAAGATACGTGTGAAGGACTGTTTTCAGCACCTGAGGGAGGCCCAAGTATGGTTAAAACCGGAAAAATGTGTGTTTTCGGTGAGTGAGATCCCCTACCTGGGTATGATCATTTTAAAGAATAGGGTACAAATGGACCAAGAGAAAGTAAAGGCAGTAAAAGAATGGCCAACACCAGCATCAGTAAAAGAGCTCCAGTCATTACTAGGCTTTGAAGATTTTTACTGCCGTTTTATTGAAAATTACTCCCACACCTGCCGACCATTGCACGAGCTCACAAAGAAGGAAGCCAAATTTATCTGGATAAGTATCCAGCAAGATGCTTTTGACTACCTGAAAAGACAATTTGTGACAGCCCCTATTCTTTCCATCCCTGACTTATTGAAGCCATTTGTTCTGGAATGCGACTGCTCAGATTTTGCACTAGGCACAGTATTATCCCAATACAATGCTGAAAATGTCTTGCATCCAGTAGCATATTTGTCACAAACACTGCTAGGAGATGAACTAAACTATGAAATATACAATAAAGAGTTATTGGCACTAGTAGAAGCTGTTCGCACCTGATGCCACTATTTGGAAGGGGGGCCTCACTGGTTACAAGTTATCATTTATACAGATCAAAAAAACTTGGAAACCTTCCTGACCACAAAAAATTTAACCCGCCGTTGTGGTATTCCAAAATTGGTGGAGCCCTTTGTTGGTTTATTTGGTGTTGTTTTGGTATGCCTTAAATGACATTGTTTAAAGAATTAGGTGTTTTTTGTGAATTACATAGCAAATATTAAGACTACTGGGATCTGGATAATACTATTGGATAGCCCCGGTTTTTCTCTATATTTTATTTCTTGTTGACATTTTTCATAGCTTAAGAATTTGGGGGATAATTTCTCATTTTTCATTTTAAAAAGATTGCTGTTGAATTTTGTTTTTTGTGTTTTACAGGCTAACCTTAAGTCTTAGGGTTAAGTGCTTAGTACCGTTGGAATGAGCCAAATTTTTTCTACATTTCATGTCTCAATGTTGTTATAGCATAATTATGTGTTTTAAGGGTTTTAGTAGTTGTAGGTGAATTTTCTAAGTAGTTTGGGTGTTTTTGGTGGTTTTCTGGCTTCAGGGGGGCTTCCTGGCATCGGGCGGGCCACCTGCCTCAGTGCTAGAGGGCTGGGAAGTGCTTCTAGGGAGGTTTTATGCAATTTGGCGGTCAGGAACACCAAATTTGTGGGTGTGTGTGGGCTCTTAATTAGTAGTCTGTGTGTATATAGTGAATAAGACAGTTTGGGGCAACTCTAATTATTATACAACCATCTGGAGGTGATATCCTTGTTCCTCACTCAGTTCTCACTGTTTTCTGGCCACAATTGGCTGTGTTTGTTGCAAGTGAGCTCTTCATTTAACTTAACTTAGCAACTGTTTTCTCTGGTGTAGTCTTGCAAGCTATATCAAGTATTATTGCTGTCTCTGGTGTGGATTTGCAACCTACATCAAGTATTATTGCTTTCTCTGGTGTGGACATTAGTCTACGTTTCAGTTCTTTGGTTTGGTAGTCTGTCTGGAGACTACTTTCTTGACTGATCAAGCAGTCAAGTGTATTTGAAATGGGGCTTTTGGTAAACAGGAACCAATTCACGGTAGCAGGTAAATCTTACTTATTTTGCTAAAGGGACAGGGGTTTTCCTCTCTGGTTTTACTCCAACTCCCTTGGTCAAGGCCTATAGCAAGTACTATAGGATTGTCTACATTTCTGGCACCCAACATGGGGTCCAAATCTGCTAGTTCTTTGGAATCTCTGTTGCCTTTGATTGGCCCTTTCTGGTGATTTGGACTGGAAGAATGGCTTCTGGCTCTTCTATTCCTGTGGTGACTGTCAGTGGGGGGGAAGGTCCGCCTGCTGTGATGGTTAGGGAGTGTGTGAGGATTAAAAATTGGGACAGTACCAAGTTTAATGGTGAAGATGTGAAGTGGTTTCTGGAGAAGTATGAAACTGCTGCTGGTGTGGATGGTGCTTCTTTCCTAGACATGGTGAAGCAAATTATCTTCTTCATTGGAGATAGAGCAGTCGAGAAGGAGGTTGTGGCCATGTCTGGCTACAAGAAGAGGGATTGGAAGCTACTGTGTAGGGAGATGGTAGATGGATGGGGTTTCAGGTTCAGTATGGTGGATTTGAGCAAGGTTGTCAGTGAATGGCAGTCTTTTGGTGGTGTTGGTAACTTGCATAGTTACAGGATGTTTCTCTTACAGTTTGATCCTGTGGTGGAATACTTGGTTGAAGTAGAGGAGCTGGCGCATGAAAATGCTGACAAAGATGTTTTTTGGTCCGCCCTGGCTAGAGATGTCAGGATGGATGTGTTGAAGGAGCTGTCAAGGAAAGACTTGATGAAGACTTTTTCTAATGGGGACCAGAAGTTGCCTGCCTTGGACAAGATGAAGGAGGAAGTGGAGGCCCATTTGAAGTTATTGGCAGTGGACACCTATCAAGAGGGGTGCGCCAAGTATGTCAGCAAGGTCAGTGAGGCTTTGACTGAAGAGGATGTAGGTTTACAGATCAGGCCACTTCATACCATCATGTTTACTTTATTTCATCCAAAGCCCAAGTACTTAAGAATTTTCTAGAATATAAGGCATCAGTTGAGTTGCAAACTGGTTTTAAGATCAAAAAGTTAGTTTGTGATGGTGGTGGTGGATATATTAATACTGGTCTTACCAACTTCCTTAAACAACATGGAATTTTCCTTCAAGTAACAGCTCCTTACACTCCTCAACAAAACCCAATTTCTGAGAGAGGAAACTGTATCACTACTGAAAAATCCAAAACAATGATGTTTCACTCAAATGCTCCAATTGAACTTTGGTCTGAAGCAGTCAAAACCGCAGTTTATCTTGAAAACAGGTTACCAACCAGAGCTCTTTTCAACAAATAAACTCCCTTTGAATCCTGGAATAAATCCAAACCCAGAGTTTCACATTTTAAAGTCTTTGGTTGTGCATGTTATGCTTTTCTTGAAAAACTTCAGCGTCCTGGTAAGTTTTCAGCCAAAGCCAGAAAGTGTGACATGTTAGGATATGAGGAAGGAACAAATAATTATTGTTTTTGGGACTTGGAACTCAATAAAGTAGTTATTTCTAAATCTGTGGCATTCAATGAACTCTTTTTTCCTTTCATCTCCTCTAGTTCCAAGCATTTTCAATGGTCACAGCTCCTAAAACAAGTTCCTGAGACACCCAGCAACACCCAATCCTTTTCAACTCCTGGTGTTCCCATTCACCCTTCTTCCTCTTTATCATCCAGATCTCATACTCCTCTTCTTTTTTCAGAAAACAATTCTGATGATTCCAATTCTGAAATGGCTTCCTCCTACTTGCCCTCTGAACCTCACATGTTTGGCACATTGTCAAATTCAACACCCTGTCCTTCACCTGGTCATTTAACAATATTTCCATCAACCATTGTCAACTTAGTTCCAGATGAAGAAGTTTCCAGTCAATCTGATCCATCATATTCATCAATTTAACCAGATAACCAAGTAGATCCTGATTATGTTCCACCCTCAGTTTCTTCTCCTGATTCAGATATCTCAACAGCTGAAACCTCTACTCCTGAACATTTGCGTCAAATTTATTATGACAATTATCAACATGATTCTTACTCTGATTCTTCTGATCCTCTTGGTTTATTTGCAGAAAATGCTTTTGCCTTCTCATTAGAAGCTCCCTTATTGGCTCATAAAATTCCTGAACCCCAGTGTTATAAGCAAGCAATCTATTCCAAATATTCAGCAGAATGGGCAGAGGCTGTGAAACATGAACATCAAGCACTTCAGCATTGTAACACTTGGAAACTTGTTCCCAGGCCTGAAAAAGCTAATGTAATTGGCTGCAGGTGGGTTTTCAGAGTTAAACCTAATGCTGATGGTGGTGTTTTAAAGTTCAAAGCCCGTTGTGTAGCAAAGGGGTATGCACAATTCCTTGGAATAGATTTTCATGAAACCTTTGCTCCCACTGGTCAAATCACACCTCTCAGAACCATTCTTTCACTTGCAGCTCACTTTGACTGGGATGTTCATCAAACGGATGTGGTGGCTGATTTTCTTCAGGGCAATCTCAATGAAACTGTTTACATGGAGCAGCCTGAAGGTACTTTAACTGCTGGAAATGAGGGTAAAGTTTGTCAACTCTTGCGTCCTCTTTATGGCATCAAACAGGCTACTTTCTGTTGGGATTCATGCATCAATGAGTATTTGTGCAAATTCAAATTCACCCCTCTCAAATGTGATCAGTGTGTGTATGTTTGGAGAAAAAAATCATAAATCTGTATTATTTACCTGCATGTTGATGACATGTTTATTACTGGTAATCACTTTGTCTGGTTCAAAGACAAAATTAAAACTGAATTTGAAATGGATGATCTTGGTTTAGCCACTTGGATGTTGGGAATGCACCTCCCCAGAAATAGATCAGCATGTACTCTTTCTCTTTCACAAGATTCTTATGCTGAAAAAGTTCTTTCTAACTGTAATATGGCCAATTGCAATCCCCTTCACACTCCTTTATTTCCAAATGATTATCCTGTTATAGCTACTGATGAAGAGAAATTGCTGAATTTAATACTCTCAAGATCAATTACTGCTCTGCAATTGGTGCTCTCAATTATTTGTCTGTTGCAATAAGACCAGATCTTTCATTTGCAGTTGGTGCACTGTCTCAACACTTAATTGAGCTAGGAATCAAGAATTGGGCAGCTGTAAAACACACCTTCAGATATCTACGTGCTACCTCATCATCATCTCTTACCTTTGGTTGAAAATGTCCCATTCCCAATCATCCTTCCCTTTGTCCTCTCATTTATTCAGACATAGATTATGCTGGAGATCCTGACACTAGGCGCTCAACTGGAGGGTATGTTGTTATGCTAAATGGTGGAGCTGTTTGCTGGAGCTCTAAGAAGCAACAAGTTGTTACCATCTCTAGTACTGGAACTGAATTCAGAGGTATTGTTGATGCTGGATGTGAAGCAATCTGGATGATAAAACTTCTCACTTCTTTCAACATTCCCAAGTCTCCTTTACCATTAATCCTTGCAGATAATTCTTTCTCAATCTTCCAATGCAAGGATTCACTCAGATACCATCAAAGATCCAAACATGTTGATACTCAACTTTGCTGGATAACTGAAAGTCTCATCAACAATCACTTTCAGCTTCAAAACATCTCCACTGAGCACATGAATGCTGATCTCCTCACAAAATAATTGGGAAAAGTCAAGCTGAATCATCTTCTCAAACTCATGGGTCTGGTATTAAAGGGGGGTGTAGAAATTTCTACAGGGGAGAGAAGAGTAGAGAAGGAGGAAAAGAATGTGGTGAAGGTTCCTAAACAGGAGAGGGACCCAATGGTGGAACAGTTAGCAGACCCGAAAAAAAAGCTACACATTTTTGTACAGGAGGCTAAGAAGGCCAATAAGGCTCCTCCGCAGCCCAGGGATTTTGACAGGTGGGCTGGTAGGAGTGATCCTTGGGTTTTTTCTTATTGCGGTAGGAGGGGAAATAAGTCCAATGATTGTTGGGCCCTGAACAGAGATGTGTCAGAAGGCAAAGTAGATTTTGATGGCAGGGTGTTTAAGTTCCCTGATGGTCAATTTGTGAAGCCCAGTGAGGGGCAGGCTCCTGTTGATATGGTCAGGAGAAGAGCTGGTCTCAATCAGAGGAGACCAAGGTTTGAGGAGATTCCTGATCAGGGGAAGTCTTCTATTAAGCAAGATGATGACATCAAGGGAAAAGGGAAGGAGGTTAATAAAGTCTCTTTTTCTACTTCTTTTGGTGGGTTGGAATTATATTCTTGTGGCAGACAGTCAAGTGGTGAATGCTTGGCTGGCGTCTATGATGTAGAGGCAGGTAAGGTGGGAAGGCCTAAGAGCAGCTCTCAGGCCCAACCAAAGTTTAAGGATTCTAAGGCAGATCCTAAGCTGGGTGCAGCTAGGAGGAAGTACAGGAAGGAAGAGTTGTACAAGATGCAGAAGGGTATTGCTAATATGGGCCCCCCTAGTTTTGGTGCATTGGACATGAATGGAGAGCCAATGCCCATGGATGTGGATTCTGACTCTGAGGAGGATGTTCCTTTGGCTTCATTGCCAAGGCCTGCAGGAGTTAGAGGTTCTGGTGAGGGATCTGGTTTGATTCTGGTTGATGCAAAATCTGTTGGAGGTTCTGGTCCTCAGGAAAATTCTAGGACCAAGGTAGTGAAGCAAAGAGCTCACTTTGAGAGGCCAGTAGTTTCTGACCAATCTAATGTTATGGACTCTGTTCTAGAAAGGATAAACTAGGGTCAGGTTTCCCTTACTTATGGGGAGTGTTATGCTATCAGTCCTGGGTTGGCTGATAGACAAAAGAAGTTGTTGACCAGAAGAAGAGTGTCTTCTGGGGAGGTAGAATACATATGTGATTCTGCTGAAAAGTTTGGAGAGGGGTTGGAAACTCATTTTTCTGCTCCTCTGGGATATGTCAATGTCACCCTGAATGGCAGGGAGGCTAGGGCATTGGTGGATTCAGGTTCTAAGATCAACCTGATTTCCTTGTTTGAGGCTACTCATTTGGGCCTCCCTATCAAAACTGGTATTGGTAGGAATTTGAGAGGTATAGGTGGTCATGTCACGGAGTTGATAGGAACCTCCAAATTCTTGAAGTTAGATGTTGGTGGAGCCTCTGGAAAGGCTCATTTTTACATTGCTAAAGGTAATGTTAAATCTTTTTTGGGTGGGCCATTCTTGATGGATTTTCAAGCAAGAATTGGTTACCAATTTGACATGGGAATTAGTTTGGAGTTGACTGGTGAAGATGAAAGAAGGCTTCACATGATTTTGTTATCTCCTGGAGATGATGGTTGGGAAACTAGGCCTGGTTTGTTGTCCATGTGTCAATGCATGGATTGTTGTAGGAGAAGAAAAGAAGTGGGTGCCGCCTCTGGATTTTTGGAGTGTGGATCAGGCTCTAGTGAGAGTCTGTCTTTTTTAGAGTAATAAGGGCTGATCACCCAAGTGCTACAACCTCTCCCCAAGATGAGGAAATCCCAGGTTGAAGTAGGTCAGCTACCTTGGAGATATACCAAGTGGATTTTCAACTTTCTCTTTTTAATGTTTCTCTTCTCTGCAAGTATTCTTCAACTTTTTTATCAAGTCTCTGTTCTTTTTCAAGATTTTCAATTAATTTTAATTCAAGTTCAAAAAGGAAGATGGGTTATATATCTTTATTGAAAGATATGTGGAAAAGCTATGGAGTAGTGAGATTGGGGTCTAAAAGTAAGGCCTCCCAATTGTGCGCTGCTAGGGTTTCTTCTACACCTTTCAAAAACATTACCTTGGCCACGTCTGTGAGCATTGGGAAAACCCCTGGTTATTTTTGTAGGCAAGAAGAAAACCCAAGAAAAGAAAATAAAAATTTCAAGATAATTCAAGAAAATCAAGAAAAAAATCTGAAGATAATGAAGAAAGAAAATTCAAAATATTTTTGTGAAGATCATGAAGATCAATTTGTGGGCATTCAGCACAAGGTTAAACTGCACAAATTTTTGAAGAATGAAGATCAGCAAGATCTTGTTTTGGGCCTCCTGCATGAGGATAAACTGCACAGTTTTAGAAGATGGGATTCAGAAGATGAATCAAGATTTGAAGAATTGGTAGATGGAAGTGAAGATGAAGATGTGGGATTGCGGAAAAGCTTTGGAGTGGTGAGATTGGGGTCTAAAAGCAAGTCCTCCCAATTGTGTACTGCTAGGGTTTCTTCTACACCTTTCAAAAACATTATCTTGGCCACACATGTGAGTGATTGGGAAACCCTTGGTTTTTGTTCCAGATCTGGTGGAGAAGACATCCTGAAGATCCCTCAAATTGACAGTAGAGCTGCAAAGTACAAGAAGGTGGCACAGAAGATTAGGCCTGTCAATGAGCCTATGCATGTAGGTTTGAACCCTCCGTTGAATAGAACTCCGTTGTCAAGAGATCCATATTGTACTCCTCTGGTGAAGAATCCTCCTGATTTTGAGGAAACTGCTAGAGTGACAATGGAAAGGTTGAAGGTTGTTAATTTTGGTCCTGATGGTTGGTTTTCTGAGGAGGAAAAGAAGTTGTTGTTGCATGTTAATGTGCTGAGGGAAAAGGCGGTGGCATTTGTTGAATAGGAAAGGGGTGTGTTGAAATACTCTTATGGGGAACCTTACTTGATTCCTGTGGTTTGTCATGAACCTTGAAAATCAAACGTATTACAATTCCTGTTGCTATCCATGATGATTTTGTGGAGATTGTTAGGAAAAGAGTTAGGAATGGATTGTATGAACAATCAACTTCTAGTTTCTCAAGTCCGGTTTTCTGTGTTAAAAAGCAGAATGGAAAGCTCAGGGTGGTACATGATCTTAGAGCCCTGAATAGGGTTACTATCAAGGATGCGGGGATGCCGCCAAGTGCAGAAGACTTTGTGGAAGCCTTTTCTGGAAGGGTGTGTTATGGTTTGGGTGATATTATGGGTGGTTATGATGAAAGAGAACTTCACACTGATTCATGGCCACTCACAACATTTGAGACTCCTCTGGGAAGATTTCAGCTCACTAGGTTGCCTCAAGGAGCAACTAATTCAGTAGCAGTCTATCAAGAATAAATGGCTTGGATTTTACAGGATGAGGTACCTACTCATGCTGGTATTTTTATTGATGATGGTGGAATTAAAGGACCCTCCACTGATTATGGAAATGAAGTGCTGAAAGAAAACCCAGGTATAAGGAGGTTTGTTTTGGAATATGAAATTACTCTAGAGAGAGTATTGTTTAGAATTGAAGAGGCTGGTTTGACCATTTCTGGGTCAAAGTTTTGTTGTTGTGTTCCAGCTCTGGAAATTCTTGGTCATGTGGTATGTAAAGAAGGGAGGATTATGGCAAAGAAGAAGGTTAATAAAATTCAGTCATGGAAAAGGCCTAAAAATACTAACTAAGTAAGAGGATTTTTGGGAGTTTGTGTGTATGTCAGGATTTTTATTAAATATTTTTCTTTGTTGGAATCACCTTTAAGGAGGTTGACCAGGAAAGATGCAGAGTGGTAATGGACTGAAGAGTGTGAAGAGGCTTTTCAGAAGTTGAAGGAGGTTGTGGGTGAAGATATTATTCTTCACAAGTTGGATTATGGTAGAGAAGCTGGAAAAATTTATCTGGTGGTAGACTCCAGTTATATTTCTGCTGGTGCTGTTTTGTCTCAGGAAGATAAAGCTGGGAAGGTCAGGCCAGTAAGGTATGAGTCTGTGGGTTTTAATGAGGTGGAATCTAGGTACTCTCAGCCAAAGTTGGAATAGTGCAGTGTAGCAAAAATCTTGAAGAAGCTACAAACTGTTTTTTGGGGGCAGCATTTTGAGTTGCAGGTGGATTCTAAATCTATGGTTCAAATGATCAACACACCTAGTCTTCCAAATGCTCCAATGACTAGGTGGGTGGCGTTTATTCAACATTTTTCTTTTGACCTGGTGCAAAAGCCAGGTAAAACTTTTACAATGCCAGATAGATTGTCAAGAAAACTGCCCACAGATGAAGATTCTGATCCTGAAGAGTTTGACAAAGATGTCCCAGTTGTTAGAGCCAGCACAAAGGGTGCTGAAGATTTTTCTTACCTCCCCCATGAGGCTAAACTGGATGATTGTTTTCTCCTCCCCCAAGAAGTTAAACTGGATGGTTCTGATCTTGATTCTGGTGATCAGGAGGGTTTTGTTGATGAAGATGGGGCTGTTGTTTGAAATGGCTCAAATTTGGAAAATGGTGTTTTTGTTAGTGAACTGGATTCTCATAAGATTCAGTGGAAGGGAAAGGATTTATCAAAGTTTAGGGATTGGTGTCCTGGATGGGCCAGTCGTGTTGCTCATGTGCACACTGGTGATTTTGATCATAGGGTTGTACCCTTGGATGTTGTTTTGTTGGATTTTGAAGATGAGACCTGGGGTCAGACTCGGTTTTATTTTATTTTGGTTGAATATCTGTTGACCTTGGAGAGGCCAGATATTTGAAATGATGATACTTGGCTGGCAATTAATAAGAAAAGTCCTGGATTCTATGTGTCAGGAAGAAGGTTGATGAGGAGGAGACATCCAAATCCTCAAGTTGTGGTGACTCAGAAGAAGGGTCAAGAGTTGGTGTTGAAGTCTTTGCATGAGGACCTTGGTCATAGAGGCTTTGGGGAGTCTTATAGAAGAGTAGCAGAAAGATTTTGATGGCCAGGTATGAAGTTGGCTGTGCAGGGTTGGGTTCAATCTTGTGAAGAATTTCAAAGAAGAAGTCACTTGAAACCTAAAGAGGTTGGCCGTGCTACTGGTGAATCAACTGTGTTTGGAAGAGTCAGTTTGGATGCTGTCCATATTTAAGAGGGCAGCTATAAATACTTGATTGTTGCCAGGGATAATTTGTCTGGCTGGGTGGAGGCAGCACCTCTGGTTAATTTGACTTCCAAAAATGTGGCAGAGTTTTTGAAGAAGGAATGGGTATTTAGATATGGGTTGATGAAGTTGGTGACTGTTGATGGTGGGCCAGAGTTTGGAGCTTAATTCAAAGAAGCTGTGGCAAGTATTGGTTCTAAAGTCAGGGTGGCTACACTTTATTATCCTGAAGCTGAAAGCATGGTTGAAAGAGGCCATCAAGTTATCAAGAATGCTTTAGTCAAGATGTGTGGAGACAGTGCTGAAAATTGGAGGCATTATTTACCCTTGGTGTTATTTGCTGACAGGGTCACTGTTAAGAGGACAACTGGCTATTTGGATGATGTGTGCTCAACAGAAGATTTACTCTGTGCCAGGATGCAACAGTTAGAATGTAAAGAGGAATGTCAAGAGAAGGCATACTCTAGAATAATGAAGATAAAAAATAAATCAGTCAGATACTGGGACAAGAAGTTGGCTCATAGACTCAGGAATCCCTTGAAACCTGGTTGTTTGGTTTTGGTGTATAATAGAAGTTTGGAGAGTTAGTGGGGAAAGATGTTTGCTGACAGATGGAATGGACCTTACAGAGTCAGATCTCAGGTGTCTGGAGGTTCTTATGTTTTGGAAGAGTTGGATGGTTCAGTCTTAAAGAAGAGAGTGGCTGCTGACCAGGTAAAGAGATTTTACCCTAGAGGCACAAGAAGTGAAGAAGATTGACTCCGCAATGAGGATAAACTATGGAGCATTCATTAATTTTGGATTTTTTGTGGTGATGCCGTGGATCTGTTTTGTTGGAAACTTTTGTTAGAAGGTACCCATGGGTGGGGCTTCTAGATTTTGACTTGGCAAGTGTGGGGGTGACTGATGGGCTGGCTGCTCTATCAACAGTTACCCCAGATTGTCTGTTTCCAACCCCTTATCTTAATTTTGTTGAACCTTAGCATTGGTTTTTCTTCACAGGTTTAGTCCTCTATGACTTAAAACTGGAAATGTCATTAGGTCTTCAAGTGCCGGTCTCTTCACAGCTATTGGTTTGGTTTTTTATTGTGTTGGATGTTGTGTTTTTGTTAGAAGGTACCCAGGGGGGGTTTCTAGATTTTATTTTGGCAAGTGTGGGGGTAACTGATGAGCTGGCTGCTCTGTAGAACAGTTACCCCATAATGTCTGTTTCAAGTATTTTGTTTGTCCTAGTTGAATCCTAGTTCTGGTTTTTGTTATTCAGGTTTTAGTCCACTATGACTTTAAACTGGCTTTGGATGGCTTCTTTGTTTCCTTTCAGTGGTGGCAAATCACTGGTGGTCTCCCATCATTTTTACTTATTGGAGGGAGCCCACCCAGTGATCATTTCTTTGGACTGGATTTTCTAGGGAGCCGGATTTTTCCCTTTTCTATTTTTCTGAATTTAGTTTATGGTTGTGTTAGATAGTAGTTTTAGATTTTTTCTTTTTTTTCTCTCTTTTTCTTTTTTAATTTTTTATGGGGGTTATTAGGAGGTAAAGAGGGAAAAATCACAAAATTATGGTGTTAACACATCAGGGTCACCTGGATGTGGGCAAGCATGGGTGGGGAAAGGCTCATCAATTGGCTGGGCAATGCTATTTTCTTTTTTATTAATTTCATTTATTTCTGTGTTTCATTTTTCTTTCTATTATTTTCTTTAATCTCTAATTTTTTGTCTTAATTCATTTAAAATATTTAATTGTGTATCCACATCAAGGTGCACTTGGATGTGGGTAAGGTATCAGGGGATCAGCTCATCAATTGGCTGGAGGATACCATTTGTAAGAATTATTTATTTCTTATTATTATTCATTTCATTTTAATTTCTCAGCTCTCAAATATATTGTTGGGAAATTTTGTTTAATTATTTTAAAGTTTTTTTAGTATGTTAGTAGTTTAGTAGTTAAAAATAAAAATAAAAATAAAAATAAAAATAAAAATAAAAATAAAAATAAAAATAAAAATAAAAATAAAAATAAAAATAAAAATAAAAATAAAAATAAAAATAAAAATAAAAATAAAAATAAAAATAAAAATAAAAATAAAAATAAAAATAAAAATAAAAATAAAAATAAAAATAAAAATAAAAATAAAAATAAAAATAAAAATAAAAATAAAAATAAAAATAAAAATAAAAATAAAAATAAAAATAAAAATAAAAATAAAAATAAAAATAAAAATAAAAATAAAAATAAAAATAAAAATAAAAATAAAAATAAAAATAAAAATAAAAATAAAAATAAAAATAAAAATAAAAATAAAAATAAAAATAAAAATAAAAATAAAAATAAAAATAAAAATAAAAATAAAAATAAAAATAAAAATAAAAATAAAAATAAAAATAAAAATAAAAATAAAAATAAAAATAAAAATAAAAATAAAAATAAAAATAAAAATAAAAATAAAAATAAAAATAAAAATAAAAATAAAAATAAAAATAAAAATAAAAATAAAAATAAAAATAAAAATAAAAATAAAAATAAAAATAAAAATAAAAATAAAAATAAAAATAAAAATAAAAATAAAAATAAAAATAAAAATAAAAATAAAAATAAAAATAAAAATAAAAATAAAAATAAAAATAAAAATAAAAATAAAAATAAAAATAAAAATAAAAATAAAAATAAAAATAAAAATAAAAATAAAAATAAAAATAAAAATAAAAATAAAAATAAAAATAAAAATAATTTTTTTTTATTTATCTGTTAGCTGTTTATTATTTTTTTCTATTTAGTAATTTTTTTTAAAAAATTCTTTTATTTAATGATGGGATGAAGAAGCCTCCGGCAGTTGGTCTGGATGGTGTTGGCATTTTTATTTCTTGTTTGGATTAGAGGAAGAACTGTGTTCTTTTTAGTCCAGGCAGCTGGAGAAAGTATACGGGTTATAAAGGTCAGGAACTGGGTCAGAAGGTAAACTGTGGGAAGAAGAAGAAGAAGCAGGAATGGAGTGCTGGAAAGTGTGCTTGATAATTTGAGACATCTTCCAGTGGTCATCAAAGAGTTGTTTTCTTAGATTCTTCTCAAAATCATTCAACGGACCATGGAGAGCAAAGGCCTTAAGCATGTTTGAACACATCATGCTAATTTGTTGCTTCACATCAACATAATCCAGTGTCAAAGTAGTTTCTAAGGGTTGGCCAGTTCCAAATACAGTTGCAGGAGGCAGGGTCCCAACTAAAAACAGAAAAAATTGGTTCAATAATTATTTTCAGTTGAATAAATTGAATTTTGTTATTTTATTTTGGTACTTACAGATTTGGAGATCCTCAAATTTGTATGCAGCCAGAATCTGGATGGCTGAAGAGTGTTGAATAGGTGTTGTAGGATGGTCCACCAGATGGAGGTATGGATTTTTGGGGTCATCCTCTAAATGGTGCTGGGAAGATGAAAGAGAAGAAGGAGGTTCCTGTGACCTGGTTGCAGCAGTTGGGCTGTTGTTGTTGTTATTGTTTATATTATTGCTTGGTGCAGGTTTGGTAGATACTGGTGGAGGAGTGCCAGGTTGATTGAAGGAAGGACCAGGAGATGGTGATCTGCTGGATGAAGATCCAGAAGAAAGAGAAGTATCAGAGGAATAATTGGCCGCCAGAGGAGAGGTGAAGTTGTTTCTTCCTGAAGTAACAGGAGTTTTGCATTTAAAAACAGTGTTGGCTGTTCTGGGGTTGGCAGTGGGTCCTCTAGGAAGCTTTATAGAGATGTTGGAGTTTCTGGTGTTGATAGAAGAAGAAATGGTGGTGGTACGCATTGCTCTGGGAGCATTAGGAGGTTGTGGTGTTGAGTTATTGGTGTTGGATGGAAGATTTTGGTTGTTTTCTGGCTGAATTTGGATGTTCTGAGCCTGATTTTTGTTTTCTGACAAGGTGGGCAGGCCTCCCGACATTGGGAGAGCCGCCTGGACACGGTCTAGCAGCCTAGGGGCTGATTTTGGCGCCATTTTTGCTGAATTTGCTGAGTGAAAAGCAGATTCTTGAGAAGATAAAGCTGGTCTTTTAGGAATGGTCTTGGAAATAGAACGGTGGGATCTTTTAGATGGAGCAGAAGACAAAGAGGAAGAAGCAGGTCCAAGTTTTGGTGACCTGGTAGGAGATTTGGATACATATTTGTGTGAAGGTAAAGGTGGAGGTATATCTATGTCACACCTTTTCTTTTTGGAATTGAAAGAATCACAGGCCCTGTTATAGAATTTGGCCTGGGAAGTAGGAAGAGTGAATGTGCAAGGTCTGCACATGTGTATGCACTGTTTACAAGTGTAGTCATTAGGAGCAGTGAAGCAGGGAAGGTCCAATGGGTCAAAATTTGGTGATCCAGCCATAACCTGTGAAGGAGCAATAGTGGAAAGAAAAGAGATGAATAAAAAATTTATCAGTGATGTGTAGATGGTGAAGAAAGAGTGGAAGTTCAGCAGGTGGGCTGCAGAGCATTGTGCATGGAGGCAGCACCGCCTTTGCTATGCATCAGTCTGTCAAGACTTTAAGCTGAAAACTGTGGACAGTCCATCAAGAATTTAAACTAAAAAATGGTATAGGCCCCTAAGACTATAAACTGAGGATGGTTTGATGGTTGAGTCCTTCAGGACTATAACCTGATAATGTGGTGTTGTTGTGATTCTGGAAGAGAGAACCCAAATGGTGAGTCTCTGAATTTGGTTAAGGCAAGTGTGGGGGTAACTGATGAGCTGGCTGCTTTGTAGAACAGTTACCCCAGAATGTTAGTTTGTTTCTTTGGGTCTTAAATGTTTTGATCTCTGGTTCTGTCTTTTTGATTTAGGTTTTTAGTCCCCCAAGACTATAAAATGAGGGCTGTTAGTCCCTCAAGACTTAAAACTGAGGATTAGTCCCCCAAGACTGTAAATTGAGGAGTTTTTTATGATTGGCAACATTCAGGAAGTCTGGAGAGGTCATGAATTTTTTTATTTCTAAGTGAAGAGATTAATTAAGAGTCAGGAGGCAGAAGAGAATCAAGATATGTAACAAAATGTTCAGCATTGGCTTTGAACTGTTGCATGAGGTTCTTCCTTTTCTCAAGATCCTGTGGGTCCCTAGCAGGAGTGAATTGGAAGTAGTTTAGTAAGAGATGCTTCTGTTGAGAAGAATGTTGTTGAAATTTGTCAGCCGGTTGTCTAGAAGGAGGAGGAAAAGAAGAAGAAAGGGAGAGGAGGAAAAGAGATAATATAAAGGGGATTGAATAAAAAATAAAGTGATATAATTATTTTAAAAAGAGAGGCAAAAATCTGACTATAGGGACTTTATATGACGGTGAGGTTTACTAAACTTTTAATATTATTATTTAATGTGTAGTTATTTCCAATGCGCGGCAGACACTTATTATTATTGATAGACTTAAGGCAACCGTAGAATATTTATTTACTTTTAAAAATTGTTAATATAAATAAAATAAATGTAATAGATTAAAATTATATTGTAGTTGAGTGTAAGTAATGATGCAGCTACAGGGGATAATCCAAAGCCTTTTATAGGCAAAGGACCCTCTGAAGTGTTACCATATAGTAATTACAAAAAGGGATAACATGAAACTAGACATTAAAAAGAATAGAACTAAAACATGGAGACTGAGAGAAAAACATGAGACAGTCAACTAAACCCGTGAGTAAGTAACCAATTTTCCCACCATAACTTTCCAAAAACACTTAATTAAAATAATTAGTAACCAAGTAAGCTTGAAACATGAGAACAGTGAGTAAAATAATCCAAAACAGACATTATAGTGACATGTAAAGGGTTTAAGTAAAACGAATAGAATTATTTTCACGCCAAAAATTCATGTAATCAATTCAATCCAGTTTAAAGCAATTTTAATTAATTGTTTTAACTATGTAATTAATTTAATAATTAGTTTATATGAAACATATAATTAATTTAATGATATTTGTTATTTAAAGTGGGGATTTAAATACTATTTTATTAAATAAGTTTTATAATTTATTTAATAATTTTTCTGACACAATTAAGGGTCAAAAAAGCGCCCAATATTATTGTTTAATAATATATGAAAAGTTTTATTTAATATATAAATTTAAATAATTAATTTAATTACATTATAAGTCAATTTTACATATATAATTATAATATATTTTTGTAATGATTTAATTATTAATTTATAATTATTAAATACATAAAAATTTGCCATTATTTGTAGAATATAAAATATATTATGCTTACTTTAAATGTATAAATAATTTATATAACAATAAAATTAATATAACACTTATATAATTTTATTATGCAATAAAATATTAATTTATATACATCAAATGCAATTTTTACACCCTCTTTCAGGTCCAATAAATCAACATATCATTTACTGGGCTCCTGGTATAGCCTGGCTGACAAAATTTGTCCTTAATGGTGGGCAATGGGTCAGGTGGGGGCGCTTCAATGGTTCCCACATTGTCATCATCACTGTCAGGAGGGATAGGAGCTAGAAAATTGTCAGATTGGAATTCAGTATGAAGAAGTTTTGTGCTTACCATCAGAAGGACCAGGGTTGGTAGAGCTAGTGGTAGTAGTGGTGTGGGCACTCTTTTTTGAAGGGTGTAATTTGTGGACCAGTCTGGGGATCAGGATAAATGGCCTGGATCTTTTGGTGCTGGCGGAAGGTGGATCAGGTTGTGGAGAAGGAGAAGATGTTGCAGATGACAATGGACCAGGTCTGAAGCAAGTCTTCTTTCTATAGTGAAAGGCATCACAGGAGGTTCTGTAGGGATGAGCCGGTGGTGAGATGGTACAGATGAGATTATTGTCAATGCAGTATTGGCAGGGGCCCATGTCAGTAGCAGATTTGGAGAGAAAGCTGAACATGGTGGTTGTGGTAAAGGAGAATGTGGAAATTCTCTATTGGAGGGAGGATGTGGTCTTCCAACATTGGTGGAGCCCTTTGTTGGTTTTTGTGGTGTTGTTTTGGTATGCCTTAAATGGCATTGTTTAAATAGTTAGGTGTTTTTCTAGAATTACGCAGCAAATATTGGGACTACATGGATCTGAATACTTAAATTGGATAGCCCCAGTTTTTTTCTATATTATATGTCTTGAGGACATTTTTGATAGCTTAAGTATTTGGGGGATAATTTCTCACTTTTCATTTTAAAAGATTGCTGTTGAATTTTGTTTTTCGTGTTTTACTGGCTAACCTTAAGTCTTAGGCTTAAGTGCTTAGTACTGTTGGAATGAGCGGAAGTTTCTCTACATTTCATGTCTCAATGTTGTTATAGCGTAATTATGTGTTTTAAGGGTTTCAGTAGTTGTAGGTAAATTTTCTAAGTAGTTTGGGTGGTTTTGGTGGTTTTCTGGCTTCAGGGTGGTCAGGCCCCTTCAGGAGGGCTTCCTGGTGTTGGGTGGACTGCCCGCCTCAGTGCTAGAGGGCTGGGAAGCGCTTCTAGGGTGGTTTTATGCAATTTGGTGGTCAGGAACGCCAGATTTGTGGCTGTGCATGGGCTCTAAATTAGTAGTCTGTGTGTATATAGTGATTAAGACACTTTGGGGAAACTCTAATTATCATTCAACCATCCGGGGGTGATATCCTTGTTCCTCACTCAGTTTTCACTGCTTTCTGGCCACAATTTGGCTGTGTTTGTTGCAAGTGTGTTCTTCATTTAACTTAACTTAGCTACTGTTTTCTCTGGTATAGTCTTGCAAGCTGTATCAAGTATTATTTCTGTCTCTGGTGTGTATTTGCAACCTACATCAAGTATTATTGCTTTCTCTGGTGTGGACATTAGTCTACATTTCAGTTCTTTGGTTTGGCAGTCTGTCTGGAGACTACTTTCTTGACTGATCAAGCAGTCAAGTGTATTGGAAAAGGGGATTTTGGTAAACAGGAACCAATTTACTATAGCAGGTAAATCTCACTTATTTGGCTAAAGGGACAGGGGTTTTTCTTTCTGGTTTTACTCCAACTCCCTTGGTCAAGGCCTATAGCTAGTACTATAGGATTGTTTACAACTTCATCAACCACGTGACTTAGTTTTTTGCTGCGAATGGGAATCAAACTGCGCTTTAAAGTTTAGGTTCATATATTGGAAATAGTCATATATATTTGTGGTAATTATATTGATTACTATTCATGGGTCACTTTGCACTTTTCATAGTCTACGTATATATTTTTACTCAGCACTCTGTAAGTTGCATTGACTTGCTCATTTTACAGGGGTAGGTGCCTGGTAAATAAAATATTTTTTTTCCTAGTTGACAAAGATAGAACTATATTGTTCTTAGTCCTAGAAGTAATATAAAAAATTAAATTAATTATATTATATTTTTTTTATTTCAGTTGACCATTGTCCTGATAATTAAAATACTATATTATTGTTTCAGTTGACAATAAGTCCTGATAATTAGATTATTTCAGTTGACATTAAGTCCTGGTAATTGAAATTATTCTCAGTTGACATTAAGTCCTGGTAATTAAATTCTTCAGTTGATTTTAGTCCTGATAATTATCAAAATTTACATTACTAATTAATAAATTATTTTAATTATTTCAGTTGATTTATTTTAATCCTGTTTGTAAAATTATCTTAAATTAATAAAAATTGTGATTATTATTTCAGTTAATTTTTGTCCTGAAAAACATTATATTTTAATTATTACATTTAATTACAAAATCCAGATAATTAATTATATTGTAGAAGTTTTAGCACAGAGGAAAGCTAAACACAGGTCAATCAGCAACTGTGCACCTTACAACAACAAGTAACTACAACAAAGCGTGTGCTAAAACTGGACAAAAGACTCTATTCTCCCCACACAGTGCAAAGACTGTCAGATGCGGCCAAAAGGGAAAGCAGTGGACAGGAAGAAGCAGTGGAAGGGATAAAGAGAATAGAGAGAAAGAGAAAGAAAAAGATTTGGATTTCATTGCAAAAACAAACATACCTAAACACAGGTCAATCAGCAACTGTGCACCTTACAACAACAAGTAACTACAACAAAGCGTGTGCTAAAACTATAAGGGACACAAGTGTGAGCTGCTGTGGTTAGGACTAAAAGAATCAGAGAAAAGATAACAGAAAAGAAAAGGAAAGAACCTGGACAAAAGACTCTATTCTCCCCACACAGTGCAAAGACTGTCAGATGCGGCCAAAAGGGAAAGCAGTGGACAGGAAGAAGCAGTGGAAGGGATAAAGAGAATAGAGAGAAAGAGAAAGAAAAAGATTTGGATGGGGAAAACGGAAATGGCAAAGAGAGGGCTCATTATATGACAAAGTCCACCATCCAAAACAATAGAAACTAACACGACGTCGACAAAACTACTAAACTACAATACAGAAAAAGAGACAGGTTCACATCCAAGGAAAAAGTTCCCAGCCGGGGAAAAGATTCACACTCCAGGTAAAGAAACACGTCCTCGAGGTCCAGAATCAATACATTGACTCCGGGTGGGAAAGAAATGTTGTTCTTGATGCTGGAGCTCGTATCTTTGAAGTTCCTCGGCGGAAAAGGTCAGGAAAAGAGGATATGAGCAAGGAGAATGACTTGAGACGATGGTAAGAAGCTGGAGTAAGGAATGGGTCAGGTATTAGAGGCAGAAATTTCAACACCCCCCCTTAATACCAGACCCATGAGTTTGAGGAGATAAGACAGCTTGACTTTTCCTAAAGATTTTGTAAGAAGATCAGCCACCATGTGTTCAGTTGAAATGTGTTGAAGCTGAAAATGATTTTTGTTGATGCTTTCAGTAATCCAACAAAGTTGAGTGTCCACATGTTTTGATCTTTGACGGTATCTGAGTGAATCCTTGCATTGTGAAATGGAACTGGCATTGTCAGCAAGGATTAAAGGTGAAGGTGACTTAGGAATATTGAAGGAAGTAAGTAATTTAGTCAGCCAGATTGCTTCACATCCAGCATCCACAATGCCTCTGAACTCAGCTTCAGTACTAGAGATAGTGACGACTTGCTGCTTTTTAGAACTCCAGGAAATAGCTCCTCCATTGAGTATGGCAACATACCCTCCAGTTGAGCGCCTGGTATCAGGATCCCCAGCATAATCAGTGTCAGAGTAAATAAGAGGACAGAGTGATGGATGATTTGGAATTGGGCATTTTCCTCCAAAAGTGAGAGATGATGATGAAGTGGCACGCAGATATCTGAAAGTGTGTTTGACAGCAAGCCAGTGTTTGATACCTGGTTCAATGAGATGTTGAGATAATGCACCAACTGCAAAAGAGAGATCAGGTCTTGTTGCAACAGACAAATAGTTGAGTGCACCAATAGCAGAGCGGTAATTGATTTTCAGAGCATTGAATTCAGCAATTTCTTCACTGGTTGCTTTGACAGGATAATCATTTGGGGATAAGGGAGTGAGACAGGGATTACAGTTGGCCATATTCCAGTTGGACAAAACTTTTTCAGCATAAGAATCTTGTGATAAAGAAAGAGTACGTGCTGTTCTGTTCCTGGTGAGACGCATTCCCAAAATCCAAGTGGCAGGACCAAGATCATCCATCTCAAATTCAGTTTTGATTTTGTCTTTGAACCAAAGAAAATGATTACCAGTAATGACCATATCATCAACATGAAGATAAATGATACAGATTTGTGATTTGTTTCTCCAAACATACACACACTGATCACACTTAAGGGGGGAGAAGTTGAGCTTGCACAAGTAGTCATTTATACGTGAATTCCAGCAAAAGGGAGCTTGTTTGATGCCATAAAGAGGACGCAACAATTGGCAAACTTTACCTTCATTTCCAGCAGTTAGTGTTCCTTCAGGTTGTTCCATATAAACAGTTTCATTTAAGTTTCCCTGGAGAAAAGCTGCCACTACATCCATTTGATGAACATCCCAGTCAAAATAAGCTGCTAAAGAAAGAATGGTCCTGAGAGAAGTGATCCGTCCAGTGGGTGCAAAAGTTTCATGAAAATCTATTCCTAGGATTTGAGAATATCCTTTTGCTACACAACGGGCTTTGAACTTGGAAACACCACCATCAGCATTAGGTTTAACCCTGAAAACCCACCTGCAGCCAATTACATTAGCTTTTTCAGGCCTGGGGACAATTTTCCAAGTGTTACAACGCTGAAGTGCTTGATGTTCATGTTTCACAGCCTCTGCCCATTCTGCTGAATATTTGGAATAGATTGCTTGCTTATAACACTGGGGTTCAGGAATTTCATGAGCTAGCAAGGGAGCTTCTAGAGAGAAAGCAAAGGCATTTGCTGCATATAACCCAAGAGGGTCAGGAGAATCAGAGTAGGAATCATGTTGATAATGATCATAATAAATCTGACGTAAATGTTCAGGAGTGGATGTTTCAGCTGAAGAGTTGTCAGAATAACTGGGGGATTGTGATGAGGGAACATAATCAGGATCTGCTGGATTGTCTGGCTCAATTGATGAATATGATGGATCAGATTGACTGGAACCTTCTTCATCTGGGACATTGGAATGAGGTAATCTTGTTAAGTGGCCAGGTGAAGGACAAGGAGTTGAATTAGAAGGTGTGCCGGACATGTGAAAATCAGAGGAAGAAGAAGAAGAAGGAGAATTATCTTCAGAATGTGAATCAGAAATGTTTCCTGAGGATGGATCATGAGTTGGAGACTCAGAAGGAGATTGAGCTGGAGAAAAGGAAAGTCCAGGTGTTGGAAGTGGTTGACTGTCATGAATTTGATCTGGAATTTGCTTCATCAGTTGTGACCATTGAGGGCGCTTAAATCTGGAGTCAAGAAAGGGGAAGAAATTTTCATTGAAGGCCACAGATTTGGCAATAACAATCTTTTTAAGCTCAAGATCCCAAACACGATAATTTGTTGTTCCAACTTCATATCCAAGCATGACACACTTTCTGGCATTAGCTGAAAACTTTCCAGGACGTTGATGTTTATCAAGAAAAGCATAGCAAGCACAACCAAAAACTCTGAGGTGTGAGACTCTGGGTTTGGATTTATTCCAGGCTTCAAAAGGAGTTGATTTGTTTTGAAGAGCTTTGGTTGGTAATCTGTTTTCAAGATATACTGCTGTTTTAACTGCTTCAGACCATAGGTGAATTGGTGCATTAGAATGAAACATCATGGTTTTGGATTTTTCAGTGGTAATACGGTTTCCTCTCTCAGAAATTGGATTTTGTTGGGGAGTGTAAGGAGCCGTAACTTGAAGAGCAATGCCATGTTGTTTAAGAAAGTTGACCAGACTAGAGTTGATATACTCACCACCACCGTCACAAACAAGCTTTTTGATTTTGAAGCCAGATTGCAGCTCTACAGATGCCTTGTATTCCAAGAAATATTTGAATACTTGGGCTTTTGAGGAAAGAAGGTAAACATGACGGTATGAAGTGGCCTGATCAGTGAACTTAAGGTAATACTGAGAACCATCAAAAGAAGGAGGTTGAATTTTCCCAGATAAATCCGTGTGGATAACTTCAAGAGGATTTTTGGCAACAGGCAACTGGCCAGGAAAGGAAGCATGGGTTTGTTTACCCAACACACACGGTTCACAAAAATGCATTTCAGAATCAGACAAACTAGAACTAGATACATCAGATGCCATTCCATTAAAAAGTTTTTGAATATATGGGGCGTATGGATGTCCTAATCTGTTGTGCCAGAGAGTTAGAGACTGACTTGAAGCTTTTGCATAAAGAGCTGAGGAATTAGGGGGAGACATGCCTTGTGGAACCACAGAAACTTCAAATAATGAATTGGAGATGACTCCTCCCATATAATTCTTTCCATTACGTGAAATAATGAAGTTTGATGTAGGATTAACTGGTGCAGGGATGAGAAGACAACCAGTTCTCCAAAGACGTCCCAGGGAGATGAGATTCCTTCCAAGATCAGGGACATAAAGAGCATCAGAAAAGAAAACTTTTCCTTCCATTCCTCCAGAAGCAGCAACAGTTCCTTTTCCAGTTGCATAGATTGATTTCCCAATACCAGCAAGTTGAATTCGAATGTTGACAGGTTGAAAGGTGATGAAACTGTCTCTGTTGTTAAACATATGACAGCTGGCCCCAGAATCAATAATTGGAGAAAGGTTTGAGGAATGAGAAGCCATGGAAGCAGAAGCGTTGATAATGCAGTCAGAATTTGATTTTTCAGACAAGCAGGCAACAGCTGTAAAAAGAAATTCTTCATCAGAAGGGAAGACAAAAGCACAATTGGCCGTGACATCAGGTTGTTCTTCCTGAGGAGGGGGAACAGGAGTTGCTTTGTTGGAATTGTCCTTTGATGGGGCAGCTGAGTTGGCTTGGTTCTTCTTGGGACGCAATTCAGGATGTTGAACAAAGCAATGATTGTCATCATGTCCAACATTTTGACCATGAACAGAACATGAGAGTTTGCTGCGTGCCTTGGATTTGGATGATTTTGATGATTTGGCTGAGGCAGAGTGAGCATTGACATTTGACATAGCATTGTGAAATTCATCAACAACTTTGTCATCAGCAGCGTAATCCAGGAAAGAAGATAAAACATCATCCAGATGCAGGTGATCAATTTCCTGTCTGTCTCTGGTGAGCAAACCACGCCAATGTTTGAAGGAAGGTGGAAGAGTGGCAAAAAAGAGATAAATAAGAATTTCCTGGGGAATGATGAGCCCAGAACGGATCATATGGAAGTTAATGCCTTTGAATGCATCAACATGAGTTTTGGGGTCTCCTCCTTCAGAAAGAGAAAGAGTAACCATAGAGAGAAAGTGAGAAATCCGTGATCCAACTTTATTGCTGGCGTGTCTTCTTGCAAGAACAGACCACATTTGAGCAGAGGTGTGGCAAGTGTTGACCAGCTTCTTGTTAACATCATCCAATCTGGTGATGATTTCATACCTGCACCTGGTGTCATTTTTGATCCATAAAGCAAGTTGAGCTTTGATTTCAGCGTCTGAAGGTGAACCATCATTGTGAGGAACAGGGGCAGGGACTTGTCCAGAAACAATGCCAAAAAGATCCAGAACTTCAAAGTGAAGACGCATAATGTGTTCCCAGGTGTCATAGGATTCGTCAGTAAGAGGGGTGACCATAACCTTACTTGAATCCTGATTGGAGGCCATGATTTGGTCGAGTCAACAGCAAAGATTTGGAGAGAAAGAAGATGAGATGTGAAGAGGATGATCCAAAATCTGAGAGAAAAGGCTGTTTTATTGTCCAGTAAGCGGTTTTGTTGTAAGTATTCTTGAGAAAGGTGCTTTAGGCAACTGGGCCCATAACCTGTAGAAGTTTTAGCACAGAGGAAAGCTAAACACAGGTCAATCAGCAACTGTGCACCTTACAACAACAAGTAACTACAACAAAGCGTGTGCTAAAACTGGACAAAAGACTCTATTCTCCCCACACAGTGCAAAGACTGTCAGATGCGGCCAAAAGGGAAAGCAGTGGACAGGAAGAAGCAGTGGAAGGGATAAAGAGAATAGAGAGAAAGAGAAAGAAAAAGATTTGGATTTCATTGCAAAAACAAACATACCTAAACACAGGTCAATCAGCAACTGTGCACCTTACAACAACAAGTAACTACAACAAAGCGTGTGCTAAAACTATAAGGGACACAAGTGTGAGCTGCTGTGGTTAGGACTAAAAGAATCAGAGAAAAGATAACAGAAAAGAAAAGGAAAGAACCTGGACAAAAGACTCTATTCTCCCCACACAGTGCAAAGACTGTCAGATGCGGCCAAAAGGGAAAGCAGTGGACAGGAAGAAGCAGTGGAAGGGATAAAGAGAATAGAGAGAAAGAGAAAGAAAAAGATTTGGATGGGGAAAACGGAAATGGCAAAGAGAGGGCTCATTATATGACAAAGTCCACCATCCAAAACAATAGAAACTAACACGACGTCGACAAAACTACTAAACTACAATACAGAAAAAGAGACAGGTTCACATCCAAGGAAAAAGTTCCCAGCCGGGGAAAAGATTCACACTCCAGGTAAAGAAACACGTCCTCGAGGTCCAGAATCAATACATTGACTCCGGGTGGGAAAGAAATGTTGTTCTTGATGCTGGAGCTCGTATCTTTGAAGTTCCTCGGCGGAAAAGGTCAGGAAAAGAGGATATGAGCAAGGAGAATGACTTGAGACGATGGTAAGAAGCTGGAGTAAGGAATGGGTCAGGTATTAGAGGCAGAAATTTCAACATATATAGTAGAAATTTTTTTTCCTTATTTTTCTTTAAATAAAGTAAAAATAATAACTGATTAATTCTTAATATTTCTTTCGCTCCGTTTTGGTTAATTAAAACTATGACTGATCAAGGTGCTTCTGCTGGCTGTGATGAGAAAATGGACTTAATTGATTATGATGAAGCTTCATCTGTAAGTTCTCCTTCAACTACAAAACTGCCTCAAATCAATCAATTACTGGACCTGTCAGCCTGTATATCTCCAGGACTGAGTAAAAAGTACTTATAAGTTATGTTAAACACATGAACTATACATGGGAATAATAAATAAGAGTACACAAATAGTATACATAAGTAAAATTATGATAATACACAAAAAATGCCATTATAACACCTTATATACACGCATATATCCACCTTTTATAGGTCTTATGTACTTAATATTAAGTTGGAATATGTTAGGGTAATCTTAAGAACCTTAAGTATAAGGCTGCATAATTTTTAAGTACACTTAAAGCTGTTATATTCATTGTTTTATGCAAAAAACAAGAAATGCGCTTTATTTCACTTAAAAGTTGACTATATGCGCTATAAAATTGAGAATATCAAAATTGCGCTTTGACAGATCAATTGGGCTCATTTAGAACTATTGATTTGGCTATTTAAATGCATAAAAATAACACTTTTCAAATTTGGTGTTTTTTATGCCAGAAATGGCTTCTGTGTACTGGCCACATACTGCCTGCTTTTTTCCCGTGTGAATAGCTTCATTTTTAGCAAAGTTAGCTTTTTCACACTATAATTACCCCACATTCTACGCCCACTGTGGGGAAACACACTAAAATAGGCGACAGGCGCTTATTTAGTGTCCTAGCTTAATTAATAATGCATTGACCCTGTTTATATGCACTAATTTCATTAATAACCTCACTCTTGGCACTTTATTTCATCACCACGCTTAAATTCGCCTAATTTTAGTCAAGGATTTACCCGTGCAAGCGCCTGCCAAGAACTGCATGTAGTTACCCCACATCTCACGCTCTTTTTTAAGTTTTTGGGTGGTTTCTCAGTCAATTTAGGTTATTTTTGAATGGGAATTTCACGTAGTATAATGTCAGGATTAGCCCCATTATTTCTACAGTCAATCCCCCTTATTATTAAGCTATTATTAACCTTAAAAAGTCTCCTTTAGTCCTTAATATTATTGTTTTATACGCATATACTCTCTTTTTGTCTTTTTCTTTAATTTTGATGGATTTCCCTTATTATTTCAGGATTTTGGCGGTTATTACTCTTCTAATTATGTCATGGGTCACTGGGAATGTTGATGGGAATGTCTATTAGTTGTTTAGAGGCGTGATTAACTGTGTATTGGGTGGTACATCAAGAGAATCATTGGGGAACTCAGTGTGTATAAAAGGAGGAGGTTTTTGGGTTGTACTTCTTCATTCTTTATCATTACAATTCAACCAATATAACCAAACCAATTACAATACATATCAATTAGTACTTTTATAAGACTTTTGAATAGTATCTGAATTTATATAATCTATTTTTCTACCAACTATAAAGATTGTAAGCCATATATAAGAGTAGTGAGAATTATATTACTGAGACCTTTATATTTGATTATATTTTACAACTTAGTGGATTAGAACTACAGTATTCATATAGGACCATTAAAATCTTCTAGACAACTGACTATTCAAGCTAGTTCACGTCCTTGTACTTGACCTTAGCCTGACAATTGGGGGCCTTTCCTCAAGAATTCTGTTATAATCCTGTAAGTGAAATTTTCAAGAGAAGGTGCACGTAAATAATATCCCTATAGAAATATTTGGATAATTACAACAGGTTGGGGTCACTTATATAGTGATTTCAGAAAAAGAAGCCCTGTTATATTATAAAATTGTGATATTGAATCAACAATTTTACCACTAATTTAACTTATAATTGTTATTAGTGGGTCTGTCAATAGACCAATTAAATTTGAGATCTTTGCAGATAAAATTTTTACCACTAATTTAACATATAATTGTTCTTAGTGGGAGTCTGTCAATAGACCAATTAAATTTGTGATCTTTGCAGATAATAAACCAATTAAACTGATTAATTGTTTTCTTTTAACAGGACTCTTAATCTTTTCTTTTATTGGTTTGTAAAATTCATTAAATATTTAGAAAGAATCATACTGACAGTTGTTTTCTTTTGAATATAAAAACACGGCTACATATTGTAGACCAGTTAAATCAAGTGACCACATAAAAGCATATTTGACTTTTGGCACTTAAATATTCACTTCATACCAATAAGTAAGCAATAAAATTGTCTTCAGTGGTATTGATAAATACTGATAAAACTCCTTTTTGAAGTTTTCATATCTAAACTTTCAATTCTTTAAATTCCACGTAAAAATGTGTGACAACAATGACATTGTAAGTAATAAGGTAAAACCTTATAACTTAAGACCTAGAGCTGAAAGACCTGTTACAGGACATTCAAATGGAGGGCCAGGACTCTCCCATAATCAACAACACTCCGTCAATGTCTCTGGAGGAAAGGGAAAAGCTTTTAAAGCAGGTTTCAATAAAGAAAACAAAAAATACTTTACAAGAACAAGTTCACTCCCTATCCACCCTACTGAACACCTTGACAATAAGAGTCAACAATATAGTGGACCAGATCAACAATCTGGAAAAGAGAGCAGCTCAAGGTTTCATAGAGGTCAACCAAGCTCTAGTAGACATAAAGACTCAACCACCAACAGTGGCACCCAACAATTCCATAGCAACACCTCCAGCCCAAGAGGAGGACCAAAAAATTACAGTAAGCAAATGGAAATGGGATTGGTACGCCCAAAACTACAACAATCCTCAACAGCAGGGCTCCAGCAGTCACCCTTACAGGGGAAAGGCAAGGAGAGGCAGGGGAAGTGGGATAAGACCTTGGTAAGTCATCCAACTTCTTATGATCAATTATATCAACCTGAAAATAAATTACTTATAGGTAATGAGATTGATAAGGAAATATTGGATATTATTGATAAGGATTTAAAGGATTATTCATTTGAACAGAATATGTTAAACTTGTCTTTACATGAGGACAATGTAAATAGTTTTATTGATCACCAGAAAAATACTATTAATATAAAAATGGAATCAAATGAATTAAATCTTGACCCTGATAATGAGTCTTCTGAATTGGACACGGAAAAAATAGAATATTTTTTAAAAG
Source organism: Hemileia vastatrix (assembly GCA_030280995.1). Classification (NCBI taxonomy): domain Eukaryota; kingdom Fungi; phylum Basidiomycota; class Pucciniomycetes; order Pucciniales; family Zaghouaniaceae; genus Hemileia; species Hemileia vastatrix. Next base: position 5,961,441 of record JASXTE010000008.1, on the reverse strand, counting down.
AGAATCCAATGGAATCAAAAATAATAAGTAAATTATTATTGAGAATTGAAAAATTGGAAGAGTTCTCAAAAGAGTCAAACATTAATACAGAAAATGTATTATTACAACTAACACAATCATTGAGTACCACAGCCAATAAATTAAAAATTATTGAAAATTCAAATAATGAATTAATCAATGAGAATAAAAGATTAAAATCTGAGATTAGAAATTTAGAAAGTAAATTAGAACACTCTCAGAATATTATGGCTACCATAGAGGGACGTGTAAAATTGTCTTTTTCAAATGTAAATGATACCTTAAATCATGTACCTGTGATAAAAGATAGGTTACAAAGAGTAGAAATTGAAGTAGCTAACATTTTGAAAAATACTGAAACAATAAAAGATAATACCTCTTATGTAGAAAGAGTACCAGTTTTTATGAAACACTCTGATGATAAACCAATGATTGAACATGAACATAGTGTTATGGGCTCTGAGAATATAAAATCAGTAAAAGATGAAATAAATGATCATCTTTCTAAAGTAAGTGAATTACTCAATATTCCTCAGGTTAGGGAAGCAAAAACTAGCCAAAAGAACTGGCCTAAGTTAGATCAGTACCCTTCTTTTGACGGGGATTCAAAATCTGATTGGCAACAATTCATACAAAGAATTGATAACTTAAAATTTTCATACAAATTACCTGATGAAGAAATTACTTCAAAGTTAATATCTTTATTTACAGATGTGGCCTTATTATGGTTTGAATCTGTATTGAGTGAGGGAATTAATTACTCCTGGAATGAATGGAAGGCACTAATTGAAAGGCAATTTGGTGGCCCAAAATTTAGAATCACTCAACAAAGACTGTATGAAAGGGCCAGATATAATCCAAATGCTGGAGATAAACCCATGGTCTTCTTAATGAATTTAATAAAAATCATGAAAGCTATGGATCCAAAAATGGATTATGAAGAGTGGAAAGAAAAAATAATATACAAATTGCCTATATCAGTTAGAGACATTATTGTTGCTAGAACTGAAACTGTCAGAGACACCTCTGGATTCATTAATATATGCAATGAGATATTATTAAACCACAAATATGAAACCAAGTATAGTAATTACAGACAAAGTGTTGACGTGGTAAAACCTACTACAAGTAAGTTACCAGTGGAAAAGAAAAAACCTTCAGCTCCCCTTGTCCCTAAGAGACAAGAAAATAACACTTGTTACAAATGTAATGAACCTTGGGTTAAAGGTCACACGTGTAAGAAAAGAATAAATGTTATTGAAACCTCACAGAATTCTGAACCTAGTAATCATGAAGATGAGAATGTGGAATCCAGTGAGGATTGCAAGAGTAACATATCTTACAGTGATGATGAAAATGAGATATTTGTATTAGAACAGGATATAATGTTCCTGAATGATGCTATACCTCATACAGACACATCTTTAACTTCTATAGAGGAAGCTGAGATAATTAAAGATGTATCTCATGATACTTACAAAATAACACCTATCAGAGCACCTATTATCATATGTGGAAAAGAAATGAATGCCATTCTTGACACTGGGGCTGCAGGTAGTGTAGTTTCACTTAATGCATTAATGAAACTTGATAGTAAGTACCAGGAAAAACTAGAACCTGTTCAGACAAAGAACTGGAGGGGTTTTGGTTCAGTATTAAATCCAATTGGCAAATACAAAACTGCTGTATTCTTTAAATATAATAATGGATATGTTAGAGCAGTTTGTGAATTTGTAGTAATGGATAATAATAATTGTAGTGATTGGTTTATTATTGGCAATGATTTATTGACAAAATTTGGCATTAAACTAGATCCTGCAAACAGTTGTTTCACCATAGGGGTGAATGGTAAAAGAAAATTCAAAATATGTTCTGAAAATTCAGTATATACCATTTCTCCTAGAGAAGAACAACTGCAAGGTGGAAGAACCACCAATGAAGTGGGTGAATTGGAAAATGAAATCCAAAAGGCCTCTTTCAGTCCTCAACTCTCAAAAATTGAACAAGAAGATATTTTGAGATTGATTAAATCATATCCTATGGCATTTGCTCATGGCTCAAATGAACTAGGATTGGTCAAAGACCATGAGATGAAAATCTCTTTAAGCTGTGATCTGGATAATATTCCTGGCAGTTTAAAAAAGAAACCTTACCCAGCATCTCCTGCAAAAAGGAAAGATATTGAAGACAATATAAAATTGTTGTTGGAAATGGGTATTGTTGAAAAAGTGGACACAACACCTAAGTATTGTGTCATTTCACCAGTATTAATCTCTTATGAAAAAGATAAGGCAAGATTATGCGGTGATTATAGAGCTCTGAATACATATACAGTAGATGATATTTACCCTCTACCAAGGATAGCTTCTATCCATGCTACCTTACAAGGAGCAAAATATATTTCCTGTCTGGATGGGAACAAGGGTTACCACCAGATTCCTGTGGAAAGAAATTCTCAAAATTACTTATTAATAACCACACATATGGGTATATATAAGTATGTGAGAATGCCATTTGGCCCAAAGAATGCCCCTTCAGTCTTCCAAAAATTGATGGATAGTGTTTTTCATCAGGAAATGGTTGAAGGATGGCTATTGGTCTATATTGATGACATCATAGTGTTTTCAAAAACATATGATGAACATTTAAATCACCTGAAAAGAGTCTTTCAAAAAATGGATGAAATTAATATGACTATTGCATTAAAGAAATGTAAGTTTGGATTTCAATCCTTGAAAGTACTTGGACATGTTGTATCTGGATTACAAATTTGTGTTGACCAGAATAAAGTGGCAGCAATTAAAAACATTGGGATACCTAAAAATGTAAAAGAGGTTCAAAGTTTTTTGGGTATGTGTGGATATTATAGACAATATATTAAAAATTACCAATCCATTGCAGCCCCTTTAACAACATCAATCAGGAAGAATGAAGCTTTCATTTGGAATAATGAAAGACAGCACGCCTTTAACAAATTAAAGGAATGTTTAATGTCAGCTCCAATATTGGGACTGCCAGATTTCACCCTACCTTTTATCTTGTACACTGATGCAAGTTTCATAGGTTTGGGTGCTGCTTTACAGCAAAAACAGATAATAAATGGAAAATTATCTGAAGTAGTTATCTGTTATATATCCAGAACCTTAAGAAAGACAGAATTAAGGTATGGTGCCACACAGCTAGAATGTTTAGCCGTGGTGTGGGCTTTGGAGAAACTTCATTACTATCTGGAAGACCAGAAGTTTGAACTTATAACAGATTGCAGTGCAGTAAAATCATTACTAAACATGAAAACACCTAATAGGCACATGTTTAGATGGCAACTAGCTGTACAAGAGTACAGAGGAAGAATGACAATCACTCATAGAGCAGGAACATTGCATTCAAATGTGGATTTATTATCCAGAAGTCCTTTGCCAAATGATGCTGACAACCCAGCTTATGTACCTGAAAATGAGGTTATACATATATTTGGGATTTATATAGTGGATTTAGAAGAAGAGTTTATGCAAACTATATTGGAAAACTATTCATCTGATAAAGATTTGTCTAAGCTATCTACCATTCTTAATGATCCAACAAATGCCTCTATGAGTGCATTAATTAAAACCTTGCCTCCAAAGTATAAAAATGCGTTGGAAAAAGGTAAACTATCAATTGAAGATGGATATATATATTACAGGAAAAAGTTAAGCAATGTAATAGTAATACCACCTTCTATGAAAGAGTTAATGTTGAGTACTTGTCATGATGACATCTTAGCTGGTCATTTTGACTTTAACAAAACATTAACCAGAGTTAAAAATACAGCCTGGTGGATAAACATGAAAGAAGATGTACAAAAATACATTGAAACATGTGACTCTTGTCAGAAATCTAAAAGATTAACTGGGAAGAGAGCTGGGTTGTTACAACAAATAGAGCAGCCAAAAGCTCCATGGGAAATTATAAACATGGATTTTGTAACTGGCTTGCCATTAGCAGGAAAAGAAAGTTTCAATTCTTGCTGGGTAATAGTGGATAGATTAACAAAAATGTGTAAGTTTATCCCTACCCATAAAGAGGTATCTGCAAAAGACTTGGCATTACTATGGTGGACTCAGATGATGAATACTGCTGGGTTCCCCAAAGCCATAATCTCTGACAGAGATCCTAAATTTACTTCAGAGTTCTGGACATCTTTGATGGAAGTATCAGGTTGTCAATTAAAATTGTCTACAGCACACCATCCACAAACTGATGGGCTGGCTGAGAGAATGATACAAACTCTAGAAGACATGATCAGAAGATATTGTGCCTTTGGATTAGAATACAAAGACAATGAGAAATTCACACATGACTGGGTAACATTAATTCCTGGCCTTGAATTTGCTTATAACAGCACAACTCATTCTGTAACAGAGAAGAAACCATTTGAACTCTGGCTGGGATATGTACCAAATACCCCAGTAAATCATTTAAATAAACTACCAAGGTTGGATATACACCCTGGCACTAAATCCTTTATTCATATGCAACAAATGTGTAGAAAGCATGCGGAAGAATGCATCCAAAAAGCATTTGAATATGAAAAGAAAAGGTGGGACAAATCTCATAAAGAATTTGAATTTAAAAAGGGAGATGAAGTCCTCATATCAACACTACATTTTAACTTACAAGGTAATGTTAAATTAAAGGATCCCTTTGTAGGACCTTTTGTAGTAAATAAAATGGTTGGGAATAATGCAGTGGAAGTCATATTATATGCTCCATATGATAGGAAACATCCAGTTTTCCCTATCTCATTATTGAAACCTTACCATGCAAATGATCCTGACTTATTTCCAAAAAGAAGGGGAAGGCCTAAAAAGCAACCTGAAGAAATTGTGGAAAAAGCAGAGATTGAAAAAATACTCAAGAAAATAATCCTTACTAAAGAAAAAGGAACTGAGTATTTACTAAGATTTAAAGGGAAATCAAATGAATTTGATAAATGGATACCTGAAAAAGAAATTTCTAATTTATCCACCCTTCTTAAAAAATTTAAACAGAAATAAATTTCTGTTCAACCAGCTGAGGGGTTAAAAAACCAGTACTCATAATATTTTATTATGTTTTATTTCTTTAAAGTTGAATCTTTAATGCTACAGATTTATTCTGAATACCTGAAAATTACAAATTAAATAAAATAAAATGTATGACTTATCATTTTTTTTTATTGTTTTTTTTGGGTGGGCGAGTGTCAGCCTGTATATCTCCAGGACTGAGTAAAAAGTACTTATAAGTTATGTTAAACACATGAACTATACATGGGAATAATAAATAAGAGTACACAAATAGTATACATAAGTAAAATTATGATAATACACAAAAAATGCCATTATAACACCTTATATACACGCATATATCCACCTTTTATAGGTCTTATGTACTTAATATTAAGTTGGAATATGTTAGGGTAATCTTAAGAACCTTAAGTATAAGGCTGCATAATTTTTAAGTACACTTAAAGCTGTTATATTCATTGTTTTATGCAAAAAACAAGAAATGTGCTTTATTTCACTTAAAAGTTGACTATATGCGCTATAAAATTGAGAATATCAAAATTGCGCTTTGACAGATCAATTGGGCTCATTTAGAACTATTGATTTGGCTATTTAAATGCATAAAAATAACACTTTTCAAATTTGGTGTTTTTTATGCCAGAAATGGCTTCTGTGTACTGGCCACATACTGCCTGCTTTTTTCCCGTGTGAATAGCTTCATTTTTAGCAAAGTTAGCTTTTTCACACTATAATTACCCCACATTCTACGCCCACTGTGGGGAAACACACTAAAATAGGCGACAGGCGCTTATTTAGTGTCCTAGCTTAATTAATAATGCATTGACCCTGTTTATATGCACTAATTTCATTAATAACCTCACTCTTGGCACTTTATTTCATCACCACGCTTAAATTCGCCTAATTTTAGTCAAGGATTTACCCGTGCAAGCGCCTGCCAAGAACTGCATGTAGTTACCCCACATCTCACGCTCTTTTTTAAGTTTTTGGGTGGTTTCTCAGTCAATTTTGGTTATTTTTGAATGGGAATTTCACGTAGTATAATGTCAGGATTAGCCCCATTATTTCTACAGTCAATCCCCCTTATTATTAAGCTATTATTAACCTTAAAAAGTCTCCTTTAGTCCTTAATATTATTGTTTTATACGCATATACTCTCTTTTTGTCTTTTTCTTTAATTTTGATGGATTTCCCTTATTATTTCAGGATTTTGGCGGTTATTACTCTTCTAATTATGTCATGGGTCACTGGGAATGTTTATGGGAATGTCTATTAGTTGTTTAGAGGCGTGATTAACTGTGTATTGGGTGGTACATCAAGAGAATCATTGGGGAACTCAGTGTGTATAAAAGGAGGAGGTTTTTGGGTTGTATTTCTTCATTCTTTATCATTACAATTCAACCAATATAACCAAACCAATTACAATACATATCAATTAGTACTTTTATAAGACTTTTGAATAGTATCTGAATTTATATAATCTATTTTTCTACCAACTATAAAGATTGTAAGCCATATATAAGAGTAGTGAGAATTATATTACTGAGACCTTTATATTTGATTATATTTTACAACTTAGTGGATTAGAACTACAGTATTCATATAGGACCATTAAAATCTTCTAGACAACTGACTATTCAAGCTAGTTCACGTCCTTGTACTTGACCTTAGCCTGACAGGACCAATCAGGATGTAGAAATGCAGGAAGTGGTAATATTAGTGGAGACAACTGCTCAGGACCAAAAGCCTTCTATCAAAACCCCAGAAGAGCTTCCAAAAGGCTTCAAAATAAAAAATATGCCCTTGAATCAGCAAGTCAAAAATCTCTCCACTCACATCAAGGAGTTGAGGTCAGAAAACCTCAAGCTGAGGTCAAAAACAGACTCTCTAGAAGACAAGGTAAGAAAAATAGAGTCCTTCCTTCAAGAGAAGAGGAGACCTCCTCCTCCCCCAAGAAACCTTCCACAATTGGCTCCCCATCAACAAGAAAAGGTGGAAGTCTCAAAATGGCAGTGGGATTATCTGTCCCAACAACAACAACCACAAATACCTCAGGCAGGTCCATCAAGAACCAATCAATTCAACCTAACACCTCCTCACCCTTATCAAGGAGGAAGAAAGAGAAAAAACAATCACATTCAATTCTTGCCCAAACCACGGTAAGCCCCTCTATTGAATCTCAAGTACCATTTCTTTTTGCTGATTAAGTTCCTTCAGGTAATTCTGGGAGAGGAGACAAAACTGTGAGACCAGTAGAGGCTGATAGTAGTAGACAAATTTCTCAATATTCTAATGTATCTAATCCTTTAGTTTTGATTGCTACTTCAATGATAAATCCTGATATGGCTGTAATTGATGAGTCACTTGATCCTGAGTTTTATGAGAATCTGGAAAGTTATTATGTTTCCCTATTGAGAAATACTCCAGATGTAGCAAAAATTAATGATGAATATTTGAGGGATATTATTTCTAAACAAAATCATATTGTGAACAACATGCAATTGACTCAGAAATTTAATAGTTTGTTAACTGAACAGGGTTATCAATCATTGAGGAGTGAATTACAGAGAGTTTCTGATGATTTATTTAATTACAAAGTAACTCATGAAAAGATAGTTGCTTTATGGAAAAATATCAAAAATGATTTGTCTAAATTACAAAATACTGTGTCCATCTGATTCCAGGAGCTAGAGGGAAATAAGATGAACTTGAAAAGATTGAGTGACCATTATTCATCTTTTCAAAATAAGAACCAATTATCTTTTGCAACCATCAATAAGAGTTTATCTAGTCTTCCAAGAGTGAAAACCAGATTAACAACCATTGAAGAGAAATTGAATTCATTGTTTCATGATCAAATGTTTTCTGACATTTCTTTGAAAGAACATATGGTGCAAGATACCCCAATTTTACCTGTTCCTAGTTCATCCAAAGTGAAATTAGTTCCAGAAATGCCTGTGGATATCACTGAGTTTCCATCAAAAATTGATGATGTACCAGGATCTTCCACGGAAGGATTAAACAATGAAATTGCTGCCCAATTGGAGAAATTACAGCTCCTTCTTACTCAGAAACAAGCTTTTACTAAGGAGAATATTTCAAATCAAAAGAATTGGCCAAAACTTGACCAGTATCCAACATTTGATGGTGACTATTCCTCTGATTGGCAGCAATTCATTTGCAGAATTGATAACTTAAAAACTTCTTACAAACTCCCAGATGAGGGAATTGTTTCTAAATTAGTTTCTTTATTTACCAATGTAGCACTAATGTGGTATGAATTTGTTCTCTTGGATAAAAATGACTACTCATGGGAATATTGGAAAAAATTAATTAAAGCACAATTTGGGGGCTCCAAGTTTAGGATATCTCAACAAAGGCAGTATGAAGAAACTAGATATAGCTCTTCTACTGATAAACCTATTGAGTTTCTAATGAAACTTGTAAAAATCTTAAGGGCAATGGACCCAAATATGGAGTTTGAGTTATGGAAGGACAGGATCCTCTATAAATTACCCATGTCTTTGAGAGACTTGATAGTTGCTAGGACTGAGTTCTCCAGAAAACCTTCTTCTTTCATTAATACTTGTAATGAGATCCTTCTAAACAACAGGTACAATTCTAGAAGGTTCATTCCTAGAACTCCATTGGAGAAACCCTCCAATTACCAACAGAAACCTCTGGAAATAATTGGTAAACCTTCTGCCCCTGTTGCACCCAAAAAGTATGCAACAAACACTTGCTTCAAGTGCAGCAAGACTTGGCAGAAAGGCCATGTTTGTGACAAGAAGATCAATCTTGTTGAACAAACAGAGGAACATGCTGATGACACAATAGCACTGGATGATACGTCAAGTGCTTGTGCCAGCAATATTTCATATGGATCTCATCAGGAAATTTTGATACTGGAAGAGGATATTCATTATTTGAATAATATTAATATTGAGAATAATGATTTATCTACAGTAGAGGATGCTGAGATCATAAAAAACCTTGAGGACAGCTCAATTTTTATTGCCCCTCTAAAGGCACCAGTCTTGATCAATGGAACCAACATTGAGGTTTTTTTGGATTCTGGAGCTGGAGGAAGTGTAATATCTGAAAAGGCACTGGCTTCAGTGGACCAAAATTATAAATCAAAACTTATGCCTATTATTTCTGAGAATTAGAGAGTTTATGGCTCTGTTTTTCCCCCATTGGTAAATACAAAGTCACAGTATTTTTCAAATATAACCATGGTTTTGTAAGAGCTATATGTGATTTTGTTGTCATGAAAAATGATAACTTAAGCTGTTGGTTCATTGTAGGAAATGATATTTTAACCAAGTATGGCATAAAATTGGATCCTTCAAACCAATTCTTCACAATGGGGAGGAATGGGAATAGAAAATTTAAGATTTCCTCCCCCAGAAAATTATTAACACCAGGATTGAACACATGTCATTCTGTAGTTTAATATAAAGGAAGATTTAAAAAAGAAATGCATGCCATTGTGTCTGAAATTGACAATTTTTCTTTTGGAGAACAGCTGTCTGGTGAGGATAAGGAATCCATCATTAAATTGATAAAATCTTTTCCTATGGCCTTTGCTCATGGGTCACATGAATTAGGATTGGAAAAAGAAGAAATGAAACTTTTATTATCTTGCCCATTAACTAAAATAACACCTAGGTTTAAAGAAAAAGCCTTATCCTGCTTTCCCACAAAGAGAAAAGATATTGAAGACAATATCTCTACCCTTTTAAAAATGAATATTATTGAAAATTTAGTTGAAACAGCTAAATATTGTGTTATCTCAACTGTCCTAATTTATTATAAGAAAGATAAAGCCAGGTCATGTGGTGATTATAGTGCATTAAACACTTATACTTTTGATGATATCTATCCTTTACCCAGAACTAGCTCTATACATGCTACCCTACAAGGTGCTAAATATATCAGCAGTTTGGATGGTAACAAGGGATATCACCAGGTACCTGTTGAGAAGAATTCTCAGAATTTCCTGATGATTGCTACTCATATGGGTATTTATAAGTATTTTAGGATGCCATTTGGCCCTAAAAATGCCCCTTCAGTTTTCCAAAAAGTTATGGATAACACATTCCATCAAGAAATAATTGAAGGATGGTTGATGGTTTATATTGATAATATCATTATATTCTCTAAAACATTTGAGGACCTTCTTAACCACCTGTGTAAAGTGTTCCACAATATGGATGAGATAAATATGACACTTGCTTTGAAGAAATGCAAATTTGGTTTTCATTCCTTAAAAGTATTTGGTCATGTTGTTTCAGGGTTACAGATATGTGTTGTCCAAAACAAAGTGGCAGCAATACAACAGGTGAAGGCTCCTACCGCCGTTAGAGAGCTCCTGAGTTTTTTGGGAATGTGTGGATACTATAAACAGTATATTAAAAATTACCAATTCATAGCCTTACCCCTTACCCAATTGACTAGGAAAGATGTTGCTTTTGTCTGGAATAGTGAAAGACAAAGAGCTTTTGACACTATGAAACATTGTTTGATGTCAGCACCAATTCTTGCTTTACCTGACTTTAATCAACCATTTGTTTTATACACTGGTGCCAGTTTTATTGGTCTTGGTGCTGCCCTCCATCAGAAACAAGTGATGAATTATAATTTATCAGAAGTAGTAATTTGTTATATTTCAAGAACCTTGAGAAATAGTGAATTGAAATATGGTATCACTGAACTAGAGTGTTTAGCAGTAGTGTGAGCTTTAGAGAAGCTACATTATTACCTGGATGACCAGATATTTGAACTTGTCACTGACTGAAGTGCAGTTAAATCCCTCCTAAACTTGAAAAAACCTAACAGACATATGTTCAGATGGCAGTTAGCTGTTTAAGAATACAGAGGAAGAATGACAATAATTCATAGGGCTGGTATTGTTAACTCAAATGTGGATATGTTATCAAGGTTACCTTTACCAATTAATGACTCAAATCCTGCATATGATCCTGACAATGAAATAGTTCACATTCATGGGATATATGTGGTTGATATAGAGGAAGAGCTATTACAGGTTATTTTGGATTTATATGATAAGGACACTGACCTAAAAAAGTTATGTACCATATTAAATTATCCAAAGAATGCTTCAATACAAGCATTAATTAAAACCCTTCCACCAAAATACCAGAAGGCTTTGGAAAAAGGTAAATTTTTCAATTGATGAGGGATATCTATATTATAGAAGAAAGTTAAGTAATATTATTGTTATTCCTCCTTCTATGAAAGAGATCATCTTGAAAATTTGTCATGATGACATATTGGCTGGACGTTTTGATCTTGAAAAAACAATGATCAGAATTAAGAACACTGCTTGGTGGGTTAATATGTCTGAAGACACCAAACTATATGTTGAATCCTGTGATTCTTGCCAAAAATAAAAAAGATTGACTGGTAAAAGAGCTGTATTAATGCAAAATATTGAACCTCCTGATGCACCATGGCAGATAATAAACATGGACTTTGTAACAGGATTACCCATTTCTGGGAAAGACAGTTTTAACTCTTGTTGGGTTATTGTGAACAGATTCACAAAAATGTGTAAATTTATCCCTACTCACAAGAATGTTTCCACTAAAGAATTAGCTTTCTTATGGTGGTCTCATATTTTTAATACTGCTGGTTTTCCTAAAGCCATAGTCTCTGACAGAGACACTAAATTTGCTTCTGAATTTTGGATATCTCTGATGGATGTTTGTGGTTGTTATCTGAAACTTTCTACTGTCTATCACCCACAAACTGATGGATTAGCTGAAAGAATGATTCAGGCCTTGGAGGACATGATAAAAAGATATTGTGCCTTTGGCCTTGAGTATAAAGACAATGACAGATTCACTCATGATTGGGTTACCTTACTTCCTGGGTTGTAATTTGCTTATAATAGCACTGTTCATTCTGTTACTCAAAGAAAGACTTTTGAGCTCTGGCTTGGATATGTTCCAAATACTCCTGCCCAAATTCTCAATAATAAAATACCTAAATTGGATTTACATCCTGGTGTAAAATCTTTTCTTCAAATGCAACAACTTTGCAGAAGTCATGCTCAAAAATGTATTGAAAAATCCTTTGAATATGAGAAGAAGAGATGGGACAAATCCAATCAAGAATACACTTTTAAAAAGGGTGATGAAGTACTGATTTCTACAGTCCACTTCAATTTACAAGGTAATAACAAATTAAAAGACCCATTTGCAGGTCCATTTGTTGTCAGAAAAATAGTTGGTGATAATGCAGTTAAAGTTATTTTGTATTCTCCATATGACAGGAAACATCCTGTTTTTCCAATATCTCTTTTGAAACATTACACATCCAATAGTGATTTATTTCCCAAAAGGAGGGGAAGACCAAAAAAGACCCCTAATTAAATCACTGAGACAGCAGAAATTGATAAGATTCTAAATAACATAATAGTTACTGCTGAAAAAGGTACTGAATACATATTGAGATTCAAGAATAAACCTTCTGAATATGATTCTTGGATACCTGGGAAGGAGATATCTATTCTTCCTACTCTGCTAAAGAAATATAAAAAGAAAAAATTATAGCATTTTTTTAATTGTTTTTTTAGAGTGAGGGAGTGTTAGCCAGGCTGCTAGACTTACCCAGTAAAATAATTAGTTATTTACTGGATGAAGTCACACCTTTTTATTTCTTATATATTATTGATTATAATATATTTACTTTAAACTTACATGTAATAAATTAACTAGTTCCAAAAAAGTAAAGTTAGTAAATAATTAAAATTAATAGTAAATGTCCTTTATATTTTTTTATTTATTTTATTTTATTTTTATTTTTATTTTTATTTTTATTTTTATTTTTATTTTTATTTTTATTTTTATTTTTATTTTTATTTTTATTTTTATTTTTATTTTTATTTTTATTTTTATTTTTATTTTTATTTTTATTTTTATTTTTATTTTTATTTTTATTTTTATTTTTATTTTTATTTTTATTTTTATTTTTATTTTTATTTTTATTTTTATTTTTATTTTTATTTTTATTTTTATTTTTATTTTTATTTTTATTTTTATTTTTATTTTTATTTTTATTTTTATTTTTATTTTTATTTTTATTTTTATTTTTATTTTTATTTTTATTTTTATTTTTATTTTTATTTTTATTTTTATTTTTATTTTTATTTTTATTTTTATTTTTATTTTTATTTTTATTTTTATTTTTATTTTTATTTTTATTTTTATTTTTATTTTTATTTTTATTTTTATTTTTATTTTTATTTTTATTTTTATTTTTATTTTTATTTTTATTTTTATTTTTATTTTTATTTTTATTTTTATTTTTATTTTTATTTTTATTTTTATTTTTATTTTTATTTTTATTTTTATTTTTATTTTTATTTTTATTTTTATTTTTATTTTTATTTTTATTTTTATTTTTATTTTTATTTTTATTTTTATTTTTATTTTTATTTTTATTTTTATTTTTATTTTTATTTTTATTTTTATTTTTATTTTTATTTTTATTTTTATTTTTATTTTTATTTTTATTTTTATTTTTATTTTTATTTTTATTTTTATTTTTATTTTTATTTTTATTTTTATTTTTATTTTTATTTTTATTTTTATTTTTATTTTTATTTTTATTTTTATTTTTATTTTTATTTTTATTTTTATTTTTATTTTTATTTTTATTTTTATTTTTATTTTTATTTTTATTTTTATTTTTATTTTTATTTTTATTTTTATTTTTATTTTTATTTTTATTTTTATTTTTATTTTTATTTTTATTTTTATTTTTATTTTTATTTTTATTTTTATTTTTATTTTTATTTTTATTTTTATTTTTATTTTTATTTTTATTTTTATTTTTATTTTTATTTTTATTTTTATTTTTATTTTTATTTTTATTTTTATTTTTATTTTTATTTTTATTTTTATTTTTATTTTTATTTTTATTTTTATTTTTATTTTTATTTTTATTTTTATTTTTATTTTTATTTTTATTTTTATTTTTATTTTTATTTTTATTTTTATTTTTATTTTTATTTTTATTTTTATTTTTATTTTTATTTTTATTTTTATTTTTATTTTTATTTTTATTTTTATTTTTATTTTTATTTTTATTTTTATTTTTATTTTTATTTTTATTTTTATTTTTATTTTTATTTTTATTTTTATTTTTATTTTTATTTTTATTTTTATTTTTATTTTTATTTTTATTTTTATTTTTATTTTTGTTTTTATTTTTATTTTTATTTTTATTTTTATTTTTATTTTTATTTTTATTTTTATTTTTATTTTTATTTTTATTTTTATTTTTATTTTTATTTTTATTTTTATTTTTATTTTTATTTTTATTTTTATTTTTATTTTTATTTTTATTTTTATTTTTATTTTTATTTTTATTTTTATTTTTATTTTTATTTTTATTTTTATTTTTATTTTTATTTTTATTTTTATTTTTATTTTTATTTTTATTTTTATTTTTATTTTTATTTTTATTTTTATTTTTATTTTTATTTTTATTTTTATTTTTATTTTCATTTTTATTTCTAACACCGTGCTTAATGACAGGTTAAGAGAAATAATATTTAATATTGAAATAAAATTTAATATTAAAAATAAAAATAAATATATACAGAAAATTCAAATTACTTATTTAGAGAAGACACTTACTGTAATTTTTAAATAAATTAATTTATTTCTGAAATACTCTGTCAGCCAGGCTATTCCAGGAGTCCAGTAAATGATATGTAACTTATAAAACCTGAAAGAGTGGGTAAGAATTGTATTTAATGAATATAACTTAATATTTTATTGCATAATAAAATTATATAATTATTTTATTATATACAAGTGTTACATTAAATTTATTGGTTATATAAATTTTTATATACAGTTAAATTGAACATAATATAATATATTCTACAAATAATGGCGCATTTTTATGTATTTAATAATTATAAATTTATATTTAATTAATTGAAAAACATATATTATAATTATAAGTGTAAAATTGACTTATAATATATTTAAATTAATTATTTAAATTTATATATTAAATAACACCTTTCATATAATACTAAACAATAATTAATGACGCTTCTTTTGACCCTTAATTGTGTCAGAAAAAACCAATTAATTAATTTATACTAAATTGAGATTAATTACATGTTTTGTTGCGTCAAAGTATTTTTTGTTTCACTTAAAATATCCTTAAATCAGACTGTACCATCTGTTTGGAATTATTTTTCTCATAGTTCCTATGTTCCAATCTTGTTTAGTTATTCACTATTTTTACTTACTGATTTGGGAATTAATGGCAGAAAAATTGGATTCTTAATTGGGGTTTTAATTATTTGTTTCATATTTTTCTCTACATTGTTATGTTTCATTTACTCTTTGATATATTTGTTTTATTCTATTCTAATAATTGTATTTACAAATATAGTGGCGCTTCAGAGGACCCATTGCCTATAAAAGGGCCTTGGATAATCCCCTGTAGCCTCATCACTTATTATACACTCAACAAATTAAATACTATTTTATTATGTTTATATTTTTTTTATTAGTAATACAATTCTAATTAAAAGTCTATATAACAAATTAAAGGTTGCTTTAAGTCTGATAGTAATTAAAGTGTTTGCCGCGCAGAACCCTTACATTAAATAGTATTATTATTAATAAATTCTAAGTTTTTGTCATCTCTCAAAGTTGCTCGCCGTTGTTTCCCTCTTAAATAAATTAAATATATTATAGTAATTTATTTCTTTTATTTTCCCTTGTCCTCCTCCTTCTATCCTCCTTTTCTCCTATTTTTCTTACCTTCTTCTAGACGACTGACCGACAACTGGGGACCTTTCCAAACGACGACGACGATCGAGCCTGGCGACGAACGACAAAACGCACGGACCACCTAGCAAAAGCAAAACTTTTGCCACAACTGTGTTTCAAACTTGGGTTCGATATCTTAGGTTTATATTATATTAATTTTTATATTATTTTGAAGTGATTTTTCGATCACTATAGTAAGTTCACCTTTGCACCTCTCACTCATATTACTATATTTTTACTGCAATAACAGTGATTGTGGCTTAATTGCTGATTCACTGAGTGTAAGTGTTCAATTATTAAAAATTTTTTTTTCCTAGTTGACCATTATAGAGTGTTAAATCCTCTTAGTCCTAGAAGAATTGACATTTTTATTAATACAAATTGAATTATTAAATTAATTATTTTTTTATTATTAATTATTGTTAATTTTGGTTGACTTAAAAGTACTTTGTGCTTAGTCCCAAATATATTGCCATATTTAATATTGGTAATTAATTGGTTGAATTAACTTGATTGTTATTCCCAATTTAACCTTGCAATCCATTTTTTTTTAAAAAATTATTTTTTATAATTATTACATTATATTGAAAATTTTTTTTCTATAATTTAATTAATAAATTTTTTTTTATTTGGAGCAATTATTGACTAACTTTTATTATTTTTTTTAATAAATAATAAGTAAATTAAAATCTTCCCACTAGTATGTCCAACAATTTGGCAGAAAAAATGGATAACATGCAAGTGGATGAAATAGAAATTGACTATGATGCTGGCACTGTAAGTTCTTCTAAAGTTGGTCATAAAAAATCTTATACTAACACAAAGAATTCACATACTGCAGGATGTGGAAATGACAGGAAATGCAAACAAACCAAACCCCCTTCCCCCAGTACCACAGAAGGAAGTAAAGCCTCTAGTGCCTCAAGAAGGTCTTCCAAAAGGCTTCAAGATAAAAAAGCTTCCTCTGCCACAACAAATCAGCAACCTATCCAGTCATATAAAAGAGTTGAAGACAGAAAATATGACGTACAAAGCAAAGGTAGACACATTGTGGGATCAGGTCCAAGAACTCAGGAACCAGATTCAGGCCCAGGCCCCTCCTCAGTTGCCTCCCAATCAGCCTCAGTTTCAGGCTCAACCTTCACAGCCACCCAGCTCAACCATCCAAAATCCAAATACTATGGAAGTAGAGCAATGGAAATGGGATTATCTAATGAGTCACTACCAACAGAATGTGCAACACCCTCCTCATCATCAGCCTGGCCCATCCAGAACACCCAATTTCCATCCACCTCCTCATCCCTACCAACAAGGCAGGAGAAAGAAGGCCCAAGCACAATCCCAAACTCAGTCCCAGGGGAAGTTTCCTCCTCTGCCATGGTAAGTAATTTGGTTGATAGTCACTTGGGTATGTTTTCTAATAAATCTTCTTCTGCAGGTAATATTATTGAACATGGTGAAAGAACAGTTAAACCTGTTAAAAGACAGCTTCCTGTAACTAGTAGCCCTATTGATGTAATTAGCAAATTATCATTTGATGAACCTTTACATTTAACTTCTACATCTTTAATTAATCCTTCTCTTTCTATTAAAAATGATTCTGTTCCCCCTGAAATCTATACCTTAATTGAAAAAACTTCTGAGGAAATATTGAAAGATACCCTTGATTTTAATATTGTGAAAGACAAACATGTGAGAGATGTGTTAATCCATGAAAATGATAGATTAAATAATTTACACTTGAAATGTAAAGTGAGTTCTTCTGTACAAGATACAGCTTATTTAAAAATCAAAGAAACCTTGAATATTGTTCTTAGTCAACAAAAACAAATAAGAAGTGACCATAGAGCTATCTCAGATAGAAATATCAGTCTACATAGGACCTTGAGTGAATTGAAACCCCTTATTGAGGAAAATTATTCATTCAAGAATGAAATAAAATCTCTGCAAAATGAGTTTAAGAAGCTAAAAAATGATTTCCATGCACTAAGTACCAAACACTCAGTTTCTGAGGACAGAAATGTTCTATCTCTTGCAAAAGTAAATGACCAGATGTCTGAAATTCCAAGAATAAGAAACTATGTGTCTGACCTGCAGGAAAAGTTCTCAACCTTAACCATCAATAATGAATTAAATGAGATTTCTGTAAATAAGCTGCATAAAAATAAAGGAAAAAAACCTGAGCAAAGTTCATCCTTTCTTCCTCATATTTCAACCATTAAACAAACTGACAATGAGTCTGTAAAATCTTTTGCTACTAGCAAAAAATCTTGTGATGGTCATGCACCAGCTGTTTCTGTAAATAATGAAATTTCTGAACACCTGGCTAAACTTCAGGAATTATTAATAATGAATAATTCAAACCAAAAAATGGACCATCCCAGTAGTCAGAAAAATTGGCCTAAGTTAGACCGATATCCTACCTTTGATGGTGATTCTTCCTCTGATTGGCAACACTTTATCCAAAGAATTGATAATTTAAAGAGATCTTATAAACTACCTGATGAGGAAATTGTTTCTAAGCTAATTTCTTTACTTTCAAATGTAGCCTTGATGTGGTATGAATCTGTCCTCTTAGATAACAATCATTATACATGGAATGATTGGAAATCCTTGATTGAGAATCAGTTTGGTGGTTCAAAATTTAGGTTAGCTCAGCAGAGACTGTATGAGAATACTACATATGTATCCTCCTCTGTTGAAAAGCCCATTGTTTTTCTGATGAAAATAACTAAAATCCTTAGAGCAATTGATCCAAAGATGGATTATGATATTTGGAGAGATAAAATCTTGTATAAATTACCAAATTCTCTTAGGGATTTGATTGTTGCTAGAACTGAGCATGTAAGGGAAAATTCTTCTTTCATTAATATCTGTAATGAAGTACTGCTCAACCATAGATATGAACCAAAGAATTACCTTGGTAAATCTTATAATGATCAGAATAAACCTTCTATAAAGCTCCCAGAAAAATCTGGTAAACCCTCTGCCCCAGTTGCACCTAAAAATATGCAACAAATACTTGTTATAAATGTAACAAACCGTGGCAGAAGGGTCATGTTTGTGACAAGAAAATTCATCTTGTTGAACAAAATGAAGACACTGATGAAGTTGAACTTGATGTCAATAATTCTTCCAGTGACTGTGAAAGTAATATCTCCTATGACAATGAATCTGTTAAAGATGTTTTAATGTTGGAACATGATGTCCATTATTTAAATAATATATCTGAAGATTGTGTATTAAATTTATCTTCAGTAGAAAATGCTGAGATAATTAAAGATATTACTAACAATTCTATTCCTATATCCCCTTTAAAGGCACCTGTTATCATTAATGGTAAAACTGTTGATGTAGTTCTTGATTCTGGTGCTGGAGGAAGTGTAGTATCTGAAAAAGCTTTGGCTCCAGTGGATAAGGAATATTTGAGTAAATTATTACCTATAACTTCTGAAAAATGGAGAGGGTATGGATCTACCTTATTCCCTATTGGCAAATACAAAACCTCTGTATTCTTCAAATATAATGGTGGTTTTTTCAGAGCTATTTGTGAGTTTGTTGTCATGAAAAATGATAATTTGAGCAATTGGTTTATTATGGGAAATGATATTTTAACCATTTTTGGTGTGAAACTGGACCCAGAAAATAATTGCTTTACCTTAGGAATGAATGGGAAAAGAAAATTCAAAATTTCCTCTCCTAGAACTTCTGGGAATTTGTTGAAATCTTGTAACTCACTGATCCAGTGTAAAGGTAGAACAACAACTGAAATGGATGATTTATTACATGAAATAAATATTGCTTCTTTTGGTGATCAGTTGACTAGTGAACAAAAGGATTCTATTGTTGCCTCTATTACCTCTTTCCCTATGGCTTTTGCTCATGGTTCTCATGTCTTGGGAATTGTTCAGGAAGAGATTAAAATTACCTTATCCTGTAATTTGAGTGATATTCCTCCTTCCCTTAAGAAAAAACCATATCCTGCTTCTCCATCAAAAAGAAAAGATATTGAAGATAATATTGAAACATTATTGAAAATGAATATCATTGAGAAAGTGGATGTCACCCCTAAATATTGTGTCATCTCCCCAGTCTTGATTTCTTATGAAAAAGATAAAGCTAGATTATGTGGAGATTACAGAGCTTTAAATACTTATACTGTTGATGATATTTATCCTTTACCCAGAATTAATTCAATACATGCTACCTTGCAAGGTGCAAAATTTATTAGTTGTCTGGATGGTAATAAAGGTTATCATCAAGTTCCAGTTGAGAAAAATTCTCAAAATTTTTTGCTTATTGCTACTCATATGGGAATATATAAGTATGTTAGGATGCCATTTGGCCCTAAAAATGCTCCTTCAGTTTTCCAGAAAGTCATGGATAACACTTTCCATCAAGAAATTATTGAAGGTTGGCTCATGGTTTATATTGATGATATTATTGTTTTTTCTAAAACTTTTAATGAACATATGATTCACTTGAATAGAGTTTTCCAAAAAATGGATGAAATCAATATGACCTTATCTTTAAAAAAGTGTAAATTTGGTTTTCAATCTTTGAAAGTCCTTGGCCATGTTGTGTCAGGCTTACAAATTTGTGTAGACCATAATAAAGTTGCTGCCATTCAAAATGTGAAAGCACCAACTTCTGTAAGAGAAATCCAAAGTTTTTTGGGTATGTGTGGCTATTATAGACAATATATTAAACATCATCAGGTCATAGCCTTGCCTCTTACAAAACTGACCAGAAAAGATGTTGCCTTTCTCTGGAATAATGACTGTCAAAAAGCTTTTGATACATTAAAAAGTTGCTTAATAACAGCCCCTATATTGGCTCTTCCAGATTTTAACAAGCCATTTGTCCTTTATACAGATGCTAGCTTTATTGGTCTGGGTGCTGCCCTTCACCAAAAGCAAATTATTAATGATAAATCCTCAGAGGTTGTAATTTGTTATATTTCAAGAACCTTAAGAAATAGTGAATTGAAATATGGTGCCACTCAATTGGAGTGCTTAGCAGTTGTTTGGGCTCTTGAGAAACTTCATTACTATTTGGATGACCAAAAATTTGAGTTGGTAACTGACTGTAGTGCTGTGAAGTCTCTCTTAAACCTCAAGACACCTAACAGACATATGTTCAGGTGGCAACTTGCTGTTCAAGAATACAGAGGAAGGATGACAATTATCCATAGAGCTGGAAATGTTCACTCTAATGTTGATATGCTCTCCAGATTGCCTCTGCCAAATAATGACTCAAATCCTGCTTATGTACCTGAGGATGATACTGTTCATATCCATGGTATATTTATAGTTGATATGGAAGAGGAGTTATTACAGTTAATACTGGATTCATATGATAAAGATTCTGATTTAAATAAATTGGTTACTATCTTAAATGATCCTAAGAATGCTTCAATTCAAGCATTAATAAAAACTCTTCCTGAAAAGTACCAAAATGCTTTAAATAAAGGAAAGTTCTCTATTGAAGATGGTTATATATATTATAGAAGGAAGCTTACCAATGTAATTGTAATTCCTCCTTCAATGAAAGAAACTATCCTCAAACTTTGTCATGATGACATATTAGCTGGTCATTTTGATCTTGAAAAAACATTGATTAGAATCAAAAACACTGCATGGTGGGCTAATATGTCTGAAGACACAAAATTATATGTTGAATCTTGTGATTCCTGCCAAAAATCTAAAAGGTTAACAGGCAAGAGAGCAGGTTTATTACAACATATTGAAGCACCTAGTGCTCCCTGGCAAATCATTAATATGGATTTTGTCACTGGTCTTCCTGTTGCAGGTAGAGACAGCTTTAACTCTTGTTGGGTAATAGTTGATAGATTCACAAAAATGTGCAAATTTATTCCAACCCACAAAGATGTATCCACCAAAGAATTAGCTTTCTTATGGTGGTCTTACATGTTTAATATTATTGGTTTTCCAAAAGCCATTATCTCTGATAGGGATCCAAAATTCACTTCTGAATTTTGGACCTCTTTGATGGATATTTGTGGCTGTGAGTTAAAATTGTCTACAGCTCACCACCCTCAGACTGATGGTCTAGCTGAAAGAATGATTCAAACTCTGGAAGATATGATTAGAAGGTATTGTGCCTTTGGTTTAGAATATAAAGACAATGACAGATTTACTCATGATTGGGTCACTCTTTTGCCTGGTCTTGAATTTGCATATAATAGCACTGTTCATTCTGTCACTGAGAAAAAGCCTTTTGAACTTTGGTTAGGTTATGTCCCAAACACTCCTGCTCAGATTCTCAATAATAAATTACCTAAGTTGGAACTACACCCTGGTGTAAAATCTTTTATGCAAATGCAACAGCAATGCAGAAAACATGCTCAGAGTTGTATTGATAAAGCATTTGAATATGAAAAAAAGATGGGATAAATCCCATAAAGAATACACATTTAACAAGGGTGATGAAGTGTTGATCTCTACTGTCCATTTCAATTTACAAGGTAACCACAAATTAAAAGATCCTTTTGTAGGACCATTTGTTGTTAAAAGAATGGTTGGTGATAATGCAGTAGAAGTTGTATTGTATTCTCCATATGATAGGAAACATCCTGTTTTTCCCATTTCTTTGCTTAAGCCTTATACTTCCAACAGTGACTTAATTCCAAAAAGAAGAGGAAGACCTAAGAAGAACCCTCAAGAAGTCACAGAAACAGCAGAAATTGATAAAATTCTCAATGATAGAATTATCACTTCTGAAAGAGGTACTGAATATTTATTGAGATATAAGAACAAATCATCTGAACATGATGCATGGATACCTGGCAAAGAAATTTCAAATCTGCCTACTCTGTTGAAAAAATACAAAAAGAAAAAATCTTAGCATTTTTTTTATTGTTTTTTTAGAGTGAGGGAGTGTCAGCCAGGCTATTCCAGGAGTCCAGTAAATGATATGTAACTAATAAAACCTGAAAGAGTGGGTAAGAATTGTATTTAATGAATATAACTTAATATTTTATTGCATAATAAAATTATATAAGTATTTTATTATATACAAGTGTTACATTAAATTTATTGGTTATATAAATTTTTATATACAGTTAAATTGAACATAATATAATATATTCTACAAATAATGGCGCATTTTTATGTATTTAATAATTATAAATTTATATTTAATTAATTGAAAAACATATATTATAATTATAAGTGTAAAATTGACTTATAATATATTTAAATTAATTAATTAAATTTATATATTAAATAACACCTTTCATATAATACTAAACAATAATTAATGACGCTTCTTTTGACCCTTAATTGTGTCAGAAAAAACCAATTAATTAATTTATACTAAATTGAGATTAATTAAATGTTTTGTTGCGTCAAAGTATTTTTTGTTTCACTTAAAATATCCTTAAATCAGACTGTACCATCTGTTTGGAATTATTTTTCTCATAGTTCCTATGTTCCAATCTTGTTTAGTTATTCACTATTTTTACTTACTGATTTGGGAATTAATGGCGGAAAAATTGGATTCTTAATTGGGGTTTTAATTATTTGTTTCATATTTTTCTCTACATTGTTATGTTTCATTTACTCTTTGATATATTTGTTTTATTCTATTGTAATCATTGTATTAACAAATATAGTGGTGCTTCAGAGGACCCATTGCCTATAAAAGGGCCTTGGATAATCCCCTGTAGCCTCATCACTTATTATACACTCAACAAATTAAATACTATTTTATTACGTTTATATTTTTTTTATTAGTAATACAATTCTAATCAAAAGTCTATATAACAAATTAAAGGTTGCTTTAAGTCTGATAGTAATTAAAGTGTTTGCCGCGCAGAACCCTTACATTAAATAGTATTATTATTAATAAATTCTAAGTTTTTGTCATCTCTCAAAGTTGCTCGCCGTTGTTTCCCTCTTAAATAAATTAAATATATTATAGTAATTTATTTCTTTTATTTTCCCTTGTCCTCCTCCTTCTATCCTCCTTTTCTCCTATTTTTCTTACCTTCTTCTAGACGACTGACTGACATACTCTGTAAATACATATTTTAAACACATTCTTTCTACAACAATCCTAATATTTTGAGAATATCTTCCTGTAATATTCTTTTTCTTCTCTCATAATCCTGTATATAGGATTTAAGTCCATGCTTTGTCTCTTCTTTGCCTATAAAAGGCCTCCCTTTCTGGTTGTTTTGGAACATTTATTACTTACTTATTTTATTACACCACTATTACAAAACAAAATATTTATTACTATCATTTATTGTTTTAGCATTTACTACTATGTAATTCAAATCAATAATTATAATAATATTTATAAAAAAAATTACTTCTTTAAACTTGAGTAAATAAAATAAAAAAACAAAAATATACATACTTTGACTTTGCAACCCCAAAAATCCCCCTATTCACCCTGTTGGACCCCCGTAAGAAACTTCTAGACCATCAGGACCCTTCTACAGGCTCCAACTGAGCCAGAAACTTCCTATAAGTGTGGAGGTTATCCACACCGCCATAATATTGCCATTCACTAGCAATAATGTTGAGATCCACCATAGAGTACCTGGATCCCCACCTGTCTGTCATTTGCAGACACAACTTTTTCCAATCCTTCCTTCTATAGCCCTCCATTGCAGAGACTTCCTTTACCAAAGCCCTGTCACCAATGTAAAAGATGACTTGCTTCACCATGTCCAAGTGAGAAGCCCCATCTACATTCCCAGCAGCCTCAAAAAGCTCCAGAAATAACTTTAGATCCTCCCCTATAAACATAGGTCCCTTCCAGGACTTGATCCTGACAGAATGCCTAACAGAAACAGGAGGATTAACCTCCTCATCAGCACCAGCAGTGCCACTACCACCACTTTAGAAAGAGGGTCCAGAAGCCATGGTCCAATGAATTCCTGAAAACCAATTTCCAACACAGAAGAGAGTCCTAAAGTAACAGTAAGTCCAAAAAGCTAACAAATCCTCACCCCACCTTGGGCGCCAGAAATGTAGACAATACTATAGTACTAGCTATAGGCCTTGACCAAGGGAGTTGGAGTAAAACTGGAGAGGAAAACCCCTGTCCCTTTAAGAAATACTAGGTGAGATTTACTTGCTACAGCAAATCAGAGACTGTTACAATACCTCTTCCAAAAAAATTTCTTGACTGCTTAACAGGTCAAGACAGTTGCCAATAACAGACCACTGAGAACCAAAAAACCTGAAATGCAGAAAAATCTACACCAGAAAACAAACACTGTGCACTTGTTGCACAGAAACAGCAATAATACTTGATGCAGCTTGCAAAGCTACACCAGAGAAAACAGTTTCCAAAGTTAAGTTAAATGAAGAACTAACCTTGCAACAGACACAGCCAATTTTGGCCAAAAAACAGTGAAAACTGAGTGAGGAACAAGGATATCACCTCTGGATGGTTGTATGATAAATAAGGTTGCCCCAAACTGTCTTATTCACTATGTACACACAGACCACTATCCAAGAGCCAATGAACACCAACAAATTTGGCATTCTTGACTACCAAATTGCATAAAACCCCTTTAAAAATGCTTCCCAGCCTTCTAGCACCAAGGCAGGTTGTCAGCCTGATGTCAGGAGGCCTTCCTGAGGTGGCCGGACCACCCTGAAGCCAGAAAACCACCAATAATACCCAAAATACTTAGAAAAATATACAATGACTACTAAAACCTTTAAAACACATAATTTGTCAGGCTAAGGTCAAGTACAAGGACGTGAACTAGCTTGAATGGTCAGTTGTCTAGAAGATTTAAATGGTCCTATATGAATACTGTAATCTAAATCCAATAAGTATTAAAATATAATCAAAATTAAGGTCTCAGTAATATAACTCTCACTATTTTATATGTGGCTTACAATCTTTGTAGTTGGTAGAAAAATAGATTTTATAATTCAGATACTATTCAAAAGTCTTATAAAAGTACTAATTGATATGTATTGTAATTGATTTGGTTATATTGGTAAATTGTAAAATGATAAGGAATGCAGAAAACAAGACCAAAAACCCCCTCCTTTTATACACACTAAGTTTCCCCAATAACCACCTTGATGTACCACCCAATACAATGTTAATGACGCCTTCAAACAAGTAATAGACCTCTCCATCAACGCCCCTAGTGACCAATAACATAATTAAACAAACAACAACCACTAAAATCCTATTAATAATAAGGGAGATCCATCAAAATAAAAGAAAAGACAAAAAGAGTGTCAGCCAGGCTATTCCAGGAGTCCAGTAAATGATATATAAATTATAAAACCTTAAAGAGTGGGTAAAACTTGTATTTAATGAATATAACTTAATATTTTATTACATAATGAAATTATTTAAGAATTTTATTATATACAAATGTTACATTAAATTTATTGGTTATATATATTTTTATATACAATTAAATTGAGCATAATATAATATATTCTACAAATAATGGCGCATTTTTATATATTTAATAATTATAAATTTATATTTAATTAATTAAAAAACATATATTATAATTACAAGTGTAAATTTGATTTATAATATATTTAAATTAATTACTTAAATTTATATATTAACTAATACCTCTCATATGACACTAAACAATTATTAAGGACGCTTCTTTTGACCCTTAATTGTGTTAGAAAAAACAAATAAATTAATTTGAACTAAATTGAGATTAATTGATTGTTTTGTTGCGTCAAATTATTTTTTGTTTCACTTAAAATGTCCTCTAATCAGGATGTACCATCTGTTGGGAATTATATTTCTCATAGTTCCTATGTTTCCACTCTTGTTTAGTTATTTACTATTGTCACTTACTGATTTGGGGATTAATGGCGGGGAAATTGGATTCTTAATTGGGCTTTTAATTAATTGTTTCATGTTTTTCTCTATATTGTTATGTTTCATTTACTCTTTTGATATATTTGTTTTATTCCAGTCTAATCATTGTATTTACAAAGAGAGTAGCGCTTCAGAGGACCCATTGCCTATAAAAGGGCCTTGGATAATCCCCTGTAGCCTCATCACTTATTATACACTCAACAATTTAAATACAATTTTTATATTACGTTTATATTTCTTTTTATTAGTAATAAAATTCTAATTAAAATTTTATATAACAATTTAAAGGTTGCTTTAAGTCTGATAGTAATTATTTTGGTTGCCGCGCAGAACTCTTACTTAAATAATATTAATATTAATAAAACCAAGTTGTTGTCACCTCCCAGCTCACTTATCGTTGTTTTTCTCTCAATAAATTAAATAATTTTATTAAATTTTATTTTTTTTATTACCTATACTCCTTTCCTCCTTCTCCTCCTCTCATTCCTTCTTTTATTTTTCTCCTTCTTCTAGACGACCGGCCGACAACTGAGGGCCTTTCCAAACGACGACGATGATCGAAGCCTGGCGACGAACGACAAAACGCACGGACCACCTAGCAAAACGAAACTTTTGCCGCGACTGTGTTTCGAACTTGGGTTCGACATATTAGGTTTATATAATATTAATTTTTATATTATTTTGAAGTGATTTTTCGATCACTATAGTAAGTTCACCTTTGCGCCTCTCACTCATATTACTATATTTTTATTGCAATAACAGTGATTGTGGCTTAATTGCTGATTCACTGAGTGTAAGTGTTCAATTTTAAAAAAAATTTTTTTTTTCCTAGTTGACCATTATAGTGTGTTAAATCCTCTTAGTCCTAGAAGAATTGACATTATTATTAATACAAATTGAATTATTAATTTAATTTTTTTTATTATTAATTATTGTTAATTTTTGGTTGACTTAAAAGTACATTGTGCTTAGTCCCAATATATTGCCATATTTAATATTGGTAATTAATTGGTTGAATTAACTAACTTGTTATTCCCAATTTAAACTTGCAATCCATTTCTTTTTAAAAAAAAAATTAATTTTTTAATTATTACTTTATATTGAAAGTTAATTTTTCTATAATTTAATTAATTAAAAAAATTTTTTTTTTTATATTATTTGGAGCAAATTATTGACTAACTTTGATTATTTTTTTATAAAGTACAAAGTAAAATATTAATCTTCCCACTAGTATGTCCAACAATTTGACAGAAAAAATGGATAACATGCAAGTGGATGAGATAGAAATTGACTATGATGCTGACACTGTAAGTTCTTCTAAAGTTGGTCATAAAAAATCTTATGCTAACACAAAGAATTCTCATACTGCAGGATGTGGAAATGACAGGAAATGCAAACAAACCAAACCCCCTTCCCCCAGTACCACAGAAGGAAGTAAAGCCTCTAGTGCCTCAAGAAGGTCTTCCAAAAGGCTTCAAAATAAAAAAGCTTCCTCTGCCACAACAAATCAGCAACCTCTCCAGTCATATAAAAGAGTTGAAGACAGAAAATATGACGTACAAAGCAAAAGTAGACACATTGTGGGATCAGGTCCAAGAACTCAGGAACCAGATTCAGGCCCAGGCCCCTCCTCAATTGCCTCCCAATCAGCTTCAATTTCAGGCTCAACCTTCACAGCCACCCAGCTCAACCATCCAAAATCCAAATACTATGGAAGTAGAGCAATGGAAATGGGATTATCTAATGAGTCACTACCAACAGAATGTGCAACACCCTCCTCATCATCAGCCTGGCCCATCCAGAACACCCAATTTCCATCCACCTCCTCATCCCTACCAACAAAGCAGGAGAAAGAAGGCCCAAGCACAATCCCAAACCCAGTCCCAGGGGAAGTTTCCTCCTCTGCCATGGTAAGTAATTTGGTTGATAGTCACTTGGGTATGTTTTCTAATAAATCTTCTTCTGCAGGTAATATTATTGAACATGGTGAAAGAACAGTTAAACCTGTTAAAAGACAGCTTCCTGTAACTAGTAGCCCTATTGATGTAATTAGCAAATTGTCATTTGATGAACCTTTACATTTAACTTCTACATCTTTAATTAATCCTTCTCTTGCAATTAAAAATGATTCTGTTCCCCCTGAAATCTATAACTTAATTGAAAAAACTTCTGAGGAAATTTTGAAAGATACCCTTGATTTTAATATTGTGAAAGACAAACATGTGAGAGATGTGTTAATCCATGAAAATGATAGATTAAATAATTTACACTTGCAATGTAGAGTGAGTTCTTCTGTACAAGATACAGCTTATTTAAAAATCAAAGAAACCTTGAATATTGTTCTTAGTCAACAAAAACAAATAAGAAGTGACCATAGAGCTATCTCAGATAGAAATATCAGTCTGCATAAGACATTGAGTGAATTGAAACCCCTTATTGAGGAGAATTATTCATTCAAAAATGAAATAAAATCTCTACAAAATGAGTTGAAGAAACTAAAAAATGACTTCCATGCACTAAGTACCAAACACTCAGTTTCTGAGGACAGAAATGTTCTATCTCTTGCAAAAGTGAATGACCAGATGTCTGAAATTCCAAGAATAAGAAACTATGTGTCTGACCTACAGGAAAAGTTCTCAACCTTAACCATCAATAATGAATTAAATGAGATTTCTGCCAGTAAGCTGCATAAAAATAAAGGGAAAAAACCTGAACAAAGTTCATCCTTTCTTCCTCATATTTCAACCATTAAACAAACTGACAATGAGTCTGTAAAATCTTTTGCTACTAGCAAAAAATCTTGTGATGGTCATGCACCAGCTGTTTCTGTAAATAATGAAATTTCTGAACACCTGGCTAAACTTCAGGAATTATTACTAATGAATAATTCAAACCAAAAAATGGACCATCCCAGTAGTCAGAAAAATTGGCCTAAGTTAGACCAATATCCTACCTTTGATGGTGATTCTTCCTCTGATTGGCAACACTTTATCCAAAGAATTGATAATTTAAAGAGATCTTATAAACTACCTGATGAGGAAATTGTTTCTAAGCTAATTTCTTTATTTTCCAATGTAGCCTTGATGTGGTATGAATCTGTCCTCTTAGATAACAATCATTATACATGGAATGATTGGAAATCCTTGATTGAGAATCAGTTTGGTGGTTCAAAATTCAGGTTAGCTCAGCAAAGACTGTATGAGAATACTAGATATGTATCCTCCTCTGTTGAAAAGCCCATTGTTTTTCTGATGAAAATAACTAAAATCCTTAGAGCAATTGATCCAAAGATGGATTATGATATTTGGAGAGATAAAATCTTGTATAAATTACCAAATTCTCTTAGGGATTTGATTGTTGCTAGAACTGAGCATGTAAGGGAAAATTCTTCTTTCATTAATATCTGTAATGAAGTACTACTCAACCATAGATATGAACCAAAGAATTACCTTAGTAAATCTTATAATGATCAGAATAAACCTTCTATAAAGCTCCCAGAAAAATCTGGTAAACCCTCTGCCCCAGTTGCACCTAAAAAATATGCAACAAATACTTGTTATAAATGTATCACACCGTGGCAGAAGGGTCATGTTTGTGACAAGAAAATTCATCTTGTTGAACAAAATGAAGACACTGATGAACTTGAACTTGATGTCAATAATTCTTCCAGTGACTGTGAAAGTAATATCTCCTACGACAATGAATCTGTTAAAGATGTTTTAATGTTGGAACATGATGTCCATTATTTAAATAATATATCTGAAGATTGTGTATTGAATTTATCTTCAGTAGAAAATGCTGAGATAATTAAAGATATTACTAACAATTCTATTCCTATATCCCCTTTAAAAGCACCTGTTATCATTAATGGTAAAAATGTTGATGTAGTTCTTGATTCTGGTGCTGGAGGAAGTGTAGTATCTGAAAAAGCTTTGGCTTCTGTGGATAAGGAATATTTGAGTAAATTATTGCCTATAACTTCTGAAAAATGGAGAGGGTATGGTTCTACCTTATTCCCTATTGGCAAATACAAAACCTCTGTATTCTTCAAATATAATGGTGGTTTTGTCAGAGCTATTTGTGAGTTTGTTGTCATGAAAAATGATAATTTGAGCAATTGGTTTATTATGGGAAATGATATTTTAACCATGTTTGGTGTGAAACTGGACCCAGCAAATAATTGTTTACCTTAGGAAAGAATGGGAAAAGAAAATTCAAAATTTCTTCTCCTAAACCTTCTGGGCATTTGTTGAAATCTTGTAACTCACTGACCCAATGTAAAGGTAGAACAACAACTGAAATGGATGATTTATTACATGAAATAAATACCGCTTCTTTTGGTGATCATTTGACTAATGAACAAAAGGATTCTATTGTTGCCTCTATTACCTCTTTCCCTATGGCTTTTGCTCATGGTTCTCATGTCTTGGGAATTGTTCAGGAAGAAATGAAAACTACCTTATCCTGTAATTTGAGTGATATTCCTCCTTCCCTTAAGAAAAAACCATATCCTGCTTCTCCATCAAAAAGAAAAGATATTGAAGATAATATTGAAACATTATTGAAAATGAATATCATTGAGAAAGTGGATGTCACCCCCAAATATTGTGTCATCTCCCCAGTCTTAATTTCTTATGAAAAAGATAAAGCTAGATTATGTGGAGATTACAGAGCTTTAAATACTTATACTGTTGATGATATTTATCCTTTACCCAGAATTAATTCAATACATGCTACCTTGCAAGTTGCAAAATTTATTAGTTGTCTGGATGGTAATAAAGGGTATCATCAAGTTCCAGTTGAGAAAAATTCTCAAAATTTTTTGCTTATTGCTACTCATATGGGAATATATAAGTATGTTAGGATGCCATTTGGCCCTAAAAATGCTCCTTCAGTTTTCCAGAAAGTCATGGATAACACTTTCCATCAAGAAATTATTGAAGGTTGGCTCATGGTTTATATTGATGATATTATTGTTTTTTCTAAAACTTTTGATGAACATATGATTCATTTAAATAGAGTTTTCCAAAAAATGGATGAAATCAATATGACCTTATCTTTAAAAAAGTGTAAATTTGGTTTTCAATCTTTGAAAGTCCTTGGCCATGTTGTGTCAGGCTTACAAATTTGTGTAGACCATAATAAAGTTGCTGCCATTCAAAATGTGAAAGCACCAACTTCTGTAAGAGAAATCCAAAGTTTTTTAGGTATGTGTGGCTATTATAGACAATATATTAAAAATTATCAGGTCATAGCCTTGCCTCTTACAAAACTAACCAGAAAAGATGTTGCTTTTCTCTGGAATGATGAATGTCAAAAAGCTTTTAATACATTGAAAAATTGCTTAATGTCAGCCCCTATATTGGCTCTCCCAGATTTTAACAAGCCATTTGTACTTTATACAGATGCTAGCTTTATTGGTCTGGGTGCTGCCCTTCACCAAAAGCAAATTATTAATGATAAATCCTCAGAGGTTGTAATTTGTTATATTTCAAGAACCTTAAGAAATAGTGAATTGAAATATGGTGCCACTCAATTAGAGTGCTTAGCAGTTGTTTGGGCTCTTGAGAAACTTCATTACTACTTGGATGACCAAAAATTTGAGTTGGTAACTGACTGTAGTGCTGTGAAATCTCTCTTAAACCTCAAAACACCTAACAGACATATGTTCAGGTGGCAACTGGCTGTTCAGGAATACAAAGGAAGGATGACTATTATCCACAGAGCTGGAAATGTTCACTCTAATGTTGATATGCTCTCCAGATTGCCTCTGCCAAATAATGACTCCAATCCTGCTTATGTACCTGAGGATGACACTGTTCATATACATGGTATATTTATAGTTGATATGGAAGAAGAGTTATTACAGTTAATACTGGATTCATATGATAAAGATTCTGACTTAAATAAATTAGTTACTATTTTGAATGATCCTAAGAATGCTTCAATTCAAGCATTAATAAAAACTCTTCCTGCAAAATACCAAAATGCTTTAAATAAAGGAAAGTTTTCTATTGAAGATGGTTATATTTATTATAGAAGGAAGCTTACCAATGTAATTGTTATTCCTCCTTCAATGAAAGAAACTATCCTCAAACTTTGTCATGATGACATATTAGCTGGTCATTTTGATCTTGAAAAAACATTGATTAGAATCAAAAACACTGCATGGTGGGCTAATATGTCTGAAGACACAAAATTATATGTTGAATCTTGTGATTCCTGCCAAAAATCTAAAAGGTTAACAGGTAAAAGAGCAGGGTTGTTACAACATATTGAAGCACCTAGTGCTCCCTGGCAAATCATTAATATGGATTTTGTCACTGGTCTTCCTGTTGCAGGTAAAGACAGCTTTAACTCTTGTTGGGTAATAGTTGATAGATTCACAAAAATGTGCAAATTTATTCCAACCCACAAAGATGTATCCACCAAAGAATTAGCTTTCTTATGGTGGTCTTACATGTTTAATATTATTGGTTTTCCAAAAGCCATTATCTCTGATAGGGATCCAAAATTCACTTCTGAGTTTTGGACCTCTTTGATGGATATTTGTGGCTGTGAGTTAAAATTATCTACAGCTCACCATCCTTGGACTGATGGTCTAGCTGAAAGAATGATTCAAACTCTGGAAGATATGATTAGAAGGTATTGTGCCTTTGGTTTAGAATATAAAGATAATGACAGATTTACTCATGATTGGGTCACTCTTTTGCCTGGTCTTGAATTTGCATATAATAGCACTGTTCATTCTGTCACTGAGAAAAAGCCGTTTGAGCTTTGGTTAGGTTATGTCCCAAACACTCCTGCTCAGATTCTCAATAATAAATTACCTAAGTTGGAACTACATCCTGGTGTAAAATCTTTTATGCAAATGCAACAGCTATGCAGAAAACATGCTCAGAGTTGTATTGATAAAGCATTTGAATATGAAAAGAAAAGATGGGATAAATCCCATAAAGAATACACATTTAACAAGGGTGATGAAGTGTTGATCTCTACTGTCCATTTCAATTTACAAGGTAACCACAAATTAAAAGATCCTTTTGTAGGACCATTTGTTGTTAAAAGAATGGTTGGTGATAATGCAGTAGAAGTTGTATTGTATTCTCCATATGATAGGAAACATCCTGTCTTTCCCATTTCTTTGCTTAAACCTTATACTTCCAACAGTGACTTATTTCCAAAAAGAAGAGGAAGACCTAAGAAGAACCCTCAGGAAGTCACAGAAACAGCAGAAATTGATAAAATTCTCAATGATAGAATTATCACTTCTGAAAGAGGTACTGAATATTTATTGAGATATAAGAACAAATCATCTGAACATGATGCATGGATACCTGGCAAAGAAATTTCAAATCTGCCTGCTCTGTTGAAAAAATACAAAAAGAAAAAATCTTAGCATTTTTTTTATTGTTTTTTTAGAGTGAGGGAGTGTCAGCCAGGCTATTCCAGGAGTCCAGTAAATGATATATAAATTATAAAACCTTAAAGAGTGGGTAAAACTTGTATTTAATGAATATAACTTAATATTTTATTACATAATGAAATTATATAAGAATTTTATTATATACAAATGTTACATTAAATTTATTGGTTATATATATTTTTATATACAATTAAATTGAGCATAATATAATATATTCTACAAATAATGGTGCATTTTTATATATTTAATAATTATAAATTTATATTTAATTAATTAAAAAACATATATTATAATTACAAGTGTAAATTTGATTTATAATATATTTAAATTAATTACTTAAATTTATATATTAACTAATACCCCTCATATGACACTAAACAATTATTAAGGACGCTTCTTTTGACCCTTAATTGTGTTAGAAAAAACAAATAAATTAATTTGAACTAAATTGAGATTAATTGATTGTTTTGTTGCGTCAAATTATTTTTTGTTTCACTTAAAATGTCCTCTAATCAGGATGTACCATCTGTTGGGAATTATATTTCTCATAGTTCCTATGTTTCCACTCTTGTTTAGTTATTTACTATTGTCACTTACTGATTTGGGGATTAATGGCGGGGAAATTGGATTCTTAATTGGGCTTTTAATTAATTGTTTCATGTTTTTCTCTATATTGTTATGTTTCATTTACTCTTTTGATATATTTGTTTTATTCCAGTCTAATCATTGTATTTACAAAGAGAGTAGCGCTTCAGAGGACCCATTGCCTATAAAAGGGCCTTGGATAATCCCCTGTAGCCTCATCACTTATTATACACTCAACAATTTAAATACAATTTTTATATTACGTTTATATTTCTTTTTATTAGTAATAAAATTCTAATTAAAATTTTATATAACAATTTAAAGGTTGCTTTAAGTCTGATAGTAATTATTTTGGTTGCCGCGCAGAACTCTTACTTAAATAATATTAATATTAATAAAACCAAGTTGTTGTCACCTCCCAGCTCACTTATCGTTGTTTTTCTCTCAATAAATTAAATAATTTTATTAAATTTTATTTTTTTTTATTACCCATACTCCTTTCCTCCTTCTCCTCCTCTCATTCCTTCTTTTATTTTTCTCCTTCTTCTAGACGACCGGCCGACAAAGAGAGTATATGCGTGGAAAACAATATTATAACAAGGTGAAAGGAGACTTTTTAAGGTTAATTATAGCTTAATAATAAGGGGAGTCTACAGTAGAAATGGAGGGGCTAATCCTGACATTATACTACGTGAAATTCCCATTCAAAAATACCCAATATTGACTGAGAAACCACCCAAAAACTTAAAAAAGAGTGTGAGATGTGGGGTAACTACATGCAGTCCTTGGCAGGCGCTTGCACGGGTAAATCCTTGACTAAAATTAGGCGAATTTAAGCGTGGTGATGAAATAAAGTGCCAAGAGTAAGGTTATTAATGAAATTAGTGCATACAAACAAGGTCAATGCATTATTAATTAAGCTAGGACACTAAATAAGCGCCTGTTGCCTATTTTAGTGTGTTTCCCCACAGTGGGCGTAGAATGTGGGGTAATTATAGTGTGAAAAAGCTAACTTTGCTAAAAATGAAGCTATTCACACGGGAAAAAAGCAGGCAGTATGTAGCCAGTACACAGAAGCCATTTCTGGCATTAAAAATACCAAATTTGAAAAGTGTTATTTTTATACATTTAAATAGCCAAATCAAAAGTTCTAAATGAGCTCAATTGATCTGTCAAAGCACAATTTTGATATTCTCAATTTTATAGCGCATATAGTTAACTTTTAAGTGAAATAAAGCGCATTTCTTGTTTTTTGTGTAAAACAATGAATATAACAGCTTTAAGTGTAATTAAAAATTATGTAGCCTCATACTTAAGGTTCTTAAGATTACCCTAACATATTCCAACTTAATATTAAGTACATAAGACTTATAAAAGGTGGATATATGCGTGTATATAAGGTGTTATAATGGCATTTTATGTGTATTATCATAATTTTACTTATGTATACTGTTTGTGTACTCTCATTTCTTGTTCCCATGTATAGTTCATGTGTTTAACATAACTTATAAGCACTTTTTACTCAGTCCTGGGGATATACAGGCTGACATAATTAGGCTATAACAACTTTGAGACGTACAATGTAGAGAAAAATTAGCTCATTCTAATGGCTCTAAGAACTTAACCCTAAGACTTAAGGTTAGCCTGTAAAACAAAAAAAACAAAATTAAACAACTATCCTTTTAAATGAAAAATGAGATATTTTCCCTTACTACTTAAAATCTGAAAAATGTCCCCAAGACAAAAAATATAGAGAAAACATGGGGCTATCCAATGGTAGTACCCATATCCCTTTAGTCCTAATATTTGCTGAGTAAATCCAGAAAAACACCTAATTATTAAACAATGCCATTTAAGACATATCAAAACCATGCCAAATAGACCAACAAAGGGCTCCACAATTGTTGGAAGAACACATCGGATGCTCCTTTTGGTCTAGAAGATTTTTGATGAAGTTCAATGGTGAAGGTAGGTGGAACTTGGGGTGTCAAAGGCAACAGGTATGTAGTAATTATCTTTTATGTTATTTACTCATTTTGAAGAGGTAAATATTTTTATAATTTTTATTATAATTTATAGTTTAGAATTACAATGTTGTAAATACTAAAATGATAAATAACAGTAATAAATATTTTAATTGAATTATTTAATAAAATAAATAAGTGAGTGAGAAATGATCAAAAACAACCAGAAAGGGAGGGCTTTTATAGGCAAAGGAGAGACAAAGTACGGAGTTAAAAAATCCTAAATACAAGTGTATGAGAGAGAAGGAATTTTCCAGAAGAAATAATATTTCAAATGTTAAGAATGTTCTATAAAGAATGTTTTAGAATATTGTATTTAGAGTATATGTCAAAAGAATTTGATTTAATTAAAAATTCCGGTGTGGTGATCCAAACCTGGGTAGGCCTTTGGAGTGCATATTTGGGGGTAATTGGTATGTAGGGTGTTATTAGTGGATTTTTTCATTTTTAGGTGATAGTTAGTAGTGTTTATGGAGGCTTAATCTAGGGTCACTTATTATGTCTCAGTTTAATGACCTTTCTTTTCTCTTCATTTTGGTATCACATATGGGTGGTTACCTTGTTTTATAGGGTAGTTATGGTGTTGTTATTGGTATTTATCAGAATTTTATTGATTAGTGGTGCTTATTCAGGCTTAAGCAAGGGTCACTTATCATGTCTCAGATTATTTTCCTTTATCTTCTCTTCATCTTGGTATGTCTTATGTGTTTTTATTTTGTTTATTAGTGAAGTGATGGGTTTTTGGGGTTTTTAGGGTTTTTTTGTGTTGTATGGGTGTTTTAAGGCCTAGAAGCGGCCTGCCTGCCCCTAAGCGGTCACCCGCCTGGGCGCTGGGGAAGCTCTAAAATGCACTTTTATGCATGAAAAAAGCCAGGAAAGCTGGATTTTGGTCTGGGAATTGGTCAGGTGGTCTGTGCACTGGCTGTATAATGTGTGTGTGTGGAAAGATTTTTAGGGAATTATCTTATCTCTTTACTCATCACCTCTCTGTTCCTCACTGTCTCATTGGCTTGTGTTTTGTTGGAATATATTACTGTTCATTTCAACTCTTTCTGGTAGTCTTTCTGGGACTATTATCTTCACTTTTAAAGAGGTCAAGAGTGTTTAATTAGAGGGTCTAGAAAACAGATCTCCAATTTGCTGCAACAGGTAAATCTCACTTGTTTTTCTAAAGGGACATGGGCTATTCTTTATGGTTTTTATCCAATTCCCTTGTTCAAGGCCTATAGCTAGTACTATAGGATTGTCTACACCGGTAATTGTCATTTTTAAATAAGCCATTTGATTTTTTTGTATATATTTATTTTTATTTTTAAATTGTATTTCAAATATTAATTTTTATTTTAATATTAAATTGTATTTTAATATTGAATTTTATTTTCTTTAAATTTTCATTGAGCCCAGAGTTAGAAAATAAAATAAAATATATGGGACAATTAATATAAATTTTATTTTTTACTAATTTTACTCTTTTGTAACTAGTTAATTTATTACAAGTAAATTTAAAGTAAATATAATAAAATTAATAATAATATATAATAAAAAGGCATGGCTTCATCCCAGGAAATAATTAATTATTTAACTGGGTGAGTCTAGTAGCCTGGCTGACAATTGTTTTTATAAGTGGAAGCAAAACATCATATTATTGCAGGGTGAACTCTATACTTCAGCCAAAATATAGAGTTCATCTTCCATTTTTCACCACCTTTTTTGATACTCACTCAACCCATTTGTACCTAATTTTCTGACTCTTCACATGTTTCATTTCTATTCCCTCCCCTTTCCTTTTTTTCATCATCCTTTTAACTTTGTTTTGCTTTTGATGCCTTCAAACCTGAAATTTTACTCTTCTCACCCTTCCTCACCTGTTTCTCTCACACTCCATCCTTTTCCCTTTTGCTTTTCAGCCCATTTCACTCCTTTATCTCCAATCATGACCCTTCTAACTATTTCTTTTTCCTCTTTCTACCCCACCCCACCCATTCCAATTGTCACATTACCCCACCACACCCTTTGGGCTCCAAGTCCACACCACCATACCCCACTCACTGCCACTTCCACCCCCTCGCTAACCTTTTTTATCCCACACCACCTCTTTTTCTATCCTCCCCACCTCTTTTCTTCTCACCTCAACTCTATTTCTCTTCAATACAATCCACCCCTCACACTTTCCAACTCCTCTCTTTTACTTTCTACCTTACCTCTTTCACTCTAAAGGAAGTATAAGGGGGTGGAGAAGGGAGTGAAAGGAGTGAGTTCAAGGGAGGCCGGATGGAGAGGTGTGGGAAGGCAACCACAAAGTGTGAAGATGAAATATAACAGGTAAGAGAGAATTAAAATGAGCATAAGGGGGAAAATTTAACAGGGGAAGAACATGATATGGTCCAGAAATTGAAGGAAAAAATATGGAAGGAGAATTTCAAAATAAAGTAAATAATATATATGTATAACATAACAAGGAGCAGGAATGGGTTATATCCTGAAACCAAAAAAAATAAAACCCAAATTCTAGTGTACTAATTATTAGACATATGGTTCATCATCATAAAATTCCACCCTTAATATTATGATTTATTGAAGAAGAAGGAAATTTATTATTTAAAAATAATAGTGACCATGTCATTTTTTCACTTTATTAAAAAATTATATGTACTAATTATATAAATGATGCCTCTAAATTAATTTACTTAAATTATATTTGAAATAAATTTTTAACTTTCAAAAATATTTTGAAGCTTGAAAAAATTGATAATTCCTGATCATAATATTAGAATAAATATATATATTTACATAAATTTTAATGATTAAATCCAATGAAAAATATCAGTAAACTACATATTTTCTCTTCAAAAAATTCTTATGATATTAAGTAATTTCTCTATATATTGATAGCTCCACAAATGTATGTGAAGATGTAAAAAAGCTTTTGATTTTATTTACATGAGAAATTTACTATTAAATATGAATTCATAAAGCAGAAGCACAATATTTTTAAAATTTTATGCATTTTCCAGTCTGTTAATGTTATGGACTTCACTCATATCAATATTCCTTTTATAATTAGAGTAAGTCAGATTACAAGACTTTTTTCAATAATGATCAACTGTGCTTCAATAAGTATCAACTTGACCTTGAGTTTATTTCAGAGAGGTACCAAGCTTGATTGTTGGTTTTTTCATCATTTCCTCATTATGTGCTCAATAAAATATGAATTTGGGTTCAAGGTTGCGGACTTGCTAGCAAGTCTGCCCCCCATATTGCATGGTGAATGTGGTTTAAAGAGGTTGGCCAACTCCAATGGTAGATTCAGGAGGAGGGGTGCCATCTAAAAAGAAGAAATTTAGTTCAGAAGTTGATTTTTTTGTTAATGAAATTGATGAAAATTTATGGTGCTTACAGATAGGAAGCTCTTCAAAATTGTATTCCTTAGGAATTTGGATGTCTGAAAGATTTGGAAGATGTGTGGGAGAAGGATCAACCAAGGATAAATAGGGATTGTCTTGGTCTTCTTCTAATAGATTCTGAGAAGGTGAACTAGGAGGTGACTCTTCCTGGGGCCTAGTTGAAGAAGGAAAATTGTAGTTATTGTTGTCCTGCCCAGTGGGATTGGTTTCAAGTACTGGTGACCTAATGTTGTTATTGGATAGGGCAGGTGAAGCTGATCTAGGGGCTGACTTTTTTATTCTGTAGGAATTTTCGGTAGAAAAGGAACTGTCAGAAGAGTAGTCTGCAGGAGTAGGGGAGGTGTAATTTCTTCTTTTGGAAAGAGGAGAAGCTGATTTTGTCTGTTGATAATCCTTGGGAGCTCTGGAAGGCCTTTTAGAAGTTTGGGAATATTTTTTGAGGTTGGATCCTGAAGTTTTTGTTTGCATTGCTGTGGGAGAAAGAGGAGGGTCTTGTGCCAAGGTGTTTCTGTTGGTTTTAGGGGAGTTTTGCTGGGTTTCATAGTGTTTTGGCATTTTTTGAGTTTGATTTCCACTTCCGAGCAAGGTGGGAGGTCTGCCTGAACACGTTCCAGAAGCCTTGGAGTGGAATTTGATGAAATTGGAGAAGAATTGGAGGAGAGAGAGATAGGGAAAAGCTTCTTTATCAGTAATGGGAAGATGATTAAGTGAAAGCGGAAGTTCAGCAGGGGAAAGCGGCTGAATATGCGTTAGTCCATCATGACTCTAAAGTGCAATATTCAACAGTCCATCAAGAATTTAAACTGAAAACTGGTTATACAGTCCCCCAAGACTATAAACTGAGGAATAGGTGTTGTTTTTGGTATTGGTTTTTGGATTTTGGCAGAAGGATCCATGGGGGGAGCCTCTGAATTTAGCAAAGGCAAGCTTGGGGGTGACTGATGGGCTGGCAGCTCTATATACATTTACCCCAGAATGATAGTTTTATCTGTGTCTTAATGTGGTTGATCTCTGGTTCTGGGTCTATGATTTAGGTTTTGAGTCCCCCAAGACTATAAACTAAGGGTGTTTTGAGTCCCCCAAGACTTTAAAATGAGGGTAGTCCACCAAGACTTTAAACTGAGGGTTGTTTGGTGGTTAAATCCTATGGAGGATGTGATTATATTTTCATTTCTAAGTCAAACTCAAGATCTAGTGTAATTACAGAAGAGTATCAAGGGAGGAGGCAAAATTTTCTGAATTAGCCTTGAACTGTTTAATGAGGTTCCTTCTCTTATCAATGTCTTGTTGCTCCTTGGCAGGAGTTGATTGGAAGTAGGAAAGGAGGAGTTGTTTTTGTTGTTGGGTATGATGTTGAAATTTTTCTTTTGAAAGAGGAATTGAGTTTGGAGGTGGTGTTTCAATGGTTCCTACATTGTCATCATTATCAATAACTGGTGGAAGGGAGGCTGAGAAAATGGTCAGTCTGGTTTAACAGAGAGAAAAGGAATCTTACCTTTTGGGGACTCAGGGTGATAAGAGGAAGAAGAGGCTGAAGGAGTTACAGGCTTTCTTTTGGAGGAATGGAGTCTGTTGATTATTTTTGGAATGGTGATAGAAGGTCTTGACCAGGCTGAGCAGAGGAGGAAGCTGAAGAAGAGGATAGTGGGCCAGGTCTATGGCATTGTTTCTTCCTGGAGTGGCAAGCATCAAAAGAAGGTCTGTAGATATGAAGTGGTCCAGTCATTGAACTGATGAGATTGTTTTAATGCAGCATTGACAAGGGCCAAGGTCAGAGGCTTATCTGGAGAGGTGTGTGAACATGGTTGTTAGAGGATGAAGAATGAAGACATTCTGGATTGGAGGGAGGATGTGGTGTTCCAAAGCTGCATAAGCCTTTGGAATGTGTATTTGGGGGTATTTGGTATGTAGGGTTTTGTTTGGGTAATGGTTTTTAGTATTGTTGGTGTTTTGTTATTATTTTGGTGTTAGTTGTATTTTTGTAGGCTTAAGCTAGGGTCACTGATTATGTCTCAGCTTATTGTCCTATCTTTTCTCATCATTTTTGTGTGTTTTATGTGTTATTAGCTGTTTTCTATGAGTATTTGTGTTGTTTTTTTGTTTTAGAGGTTGTTTGGGTGTTTTTGCGTGTTTTCAGGCCTAGAAGCAGCTTCCTGCCTGCAGGGGGCCCACCCTCCTCAACGCGGTGTTGCCTAAGACGGGCCGCCAGCCTGCCGTAGAGAGCTCTAAAGTACTAAGAAGTAGACACAATGCGAGATGGGTTGGTTCTTCTTTCCATTTCTTAAAAGAAGCACCTTCCACTCTTATTTTAAAAACAGCGCAATAATGTGTAATACTAGTATCTGAATAGATAGTTTATGAGTTGAGAGATGAGTTAAAAGATAAGGAAAAAAAATATTACTATCTGGATATTTCTATTCTTAATAA
Source organism: Hemileia vastatrix (assembly GCA_030280995.1). Lineage (NCBI taxonomy): Eukaryota > Fungi > Basidiomycota > Pucciniomycetes > Pucciniales > Zaghouaniaceae > Hemileia > Hemileia vastatrix. The sequence continues at coordinate 5,918,832 of JASXTE010000008.1, read as the reverse complement.
GCGCTAATATCCACAGCTACTCCCTCTTGAAGCACTCTCTTTGAATATGCCTTATTATAGCAATAAAATAACTCTAATAATAGTTTTTCCTACTGAATCTATATATCCCCTCTGTGTTGTGCTTTTTCACTAAACTATATTAAATACACACACAGATGCACAAACATGTTATCAGGGTAATCACAAAATATACAAAATCACTATATATCACAATATATTTCAAAAGTATATAATATGAAGCTCTAATGTTTGTAATCAAATGACTGATCTCAATAATAATATTTCTACCTCACTACTCACAACTCCTATAAGATAGCCTTTCGTTCTTATATTTTTCAGCGCTCCTAACACAGTTCCCTAGTGGATCTCCAGTGCTGTTTTTAGCACATTAGTAAAAAACTTACTAATTCATTAGTAAACTTGATACACTGCTTGTAACAACTACAGTGCCTAAACATACCCTAAGATTACTAAAACTAGTATTTCCTTGTTTCACTCATGTTCCACATGCATGCTTATGACTGTACCTTTGCATTGTTTAAGTGCTACTTCCTGCATTGTCACCTTTCAGCGCTGATCCTAGTCTCTTTGACTCTTGGGTAATTTTGTGATCAAGTCCCCATTCTCCTTGTTTCATTACTAAGTCCATAGTTCTGACAATTGAATTAAATAGTTAGCCTCTGCAACTTACATTACCTATTTCAGTAAGCTACTACACTAGCTGCGGTGAATTATACTATGTACTGGAGGCCTTTCTTGAGCCATAATTCCTTCCTTAACGCATAACACACAATGTTTGGAAAATCCAAATCCATAATGTTCAGCACTTGCACTCCTAAGTTGGTAATTCCTTTATGAGGCACATCCCGCTGCAAAATCCAAGTGCACAGACCCTAAATCCCCTTCTGCGCTTTTCTTTTCCTTTTTTCTTTTAATACCATAATTAAATGTTTATAGTAGCGCTATCTTCTGTGCTATGCTTCCCCTTTGTTCTTCCTGGAATACACAAGCTGATTTGTCCAAAATATAAGTTACCTGTGATGCACGTACCACATCCCCCCTCTACTGGCAACTGTCCCCAGGAGCCTATAAATACCCTGTGCCTCCCAGAGTATTCTTCCTCCATCTTCCATCTTCTTCTATACCATCATCTTCCTCTTCTTCTACTTTTTATACCTTTTTATATTATCTTAACTTTTTTTAAATAATGAATACAAGAAATACCACAGTTAATACTGAAAATACCGCCAACATTGTGGACGCCATTCGACAATTTGTGCAAATGCAGCCCCCTGCTGCTTCTTCCATGACACCAATTACTACGCTTATGGGTAGGACAAGATGCACCTGCTGCATCAAAAATGGCATAACCTCCTGCCACTTCTCAAAAGCCCGCCATGGTAACACTTATTTTAATGTGAGTCTTCCTTCATTTTTTTATCCTATCATTACTAACTTCCCTTTCTTTCATCCTTTTAGTTGTGCAATTTTCGCAAAAGTTGCAAGAAAAAGTGTAGCTATGATGGACCACCCACCATTGCATCTCTAAACCCAGACACCTCCACCTCGGATATGATGAGTCAGATGACCATCAAACGTCCTGCACCCGCACAAGCTACTCCTCCAGTCAACAAACGTGCCAGAGATGATTTCCAAGCACCTACTCCTAGTAGTGTTGCTTCCATTTCTAGATTGCTCTTTTCAGAGGAAAGTTTTCATACTGTAAGTTCCTTTTTTACTTTCTTCCTCTCCTGACCTAAAAATATTACTATTCTTTATTTCTTAGGATGTGCCAGCCACTCCTTATGCTGAGAAGCCTCCTCCACCAAAAAATTCACTTTTCCTTCCTGGTCTGGAAGAAGATCCCCCCTGGGATGCTGCCGCTCCTCCAGAATGCATCCCTTGACCCGCAACTCCCAATTGGACTTCTATGCAGCCAACTGATAACGCCGTTGTTCTGGATGACTGACCCACTGATTCCCCTTTGTTTGACAACAAAGAAGAGCCTGCCATGGCTGGAAACTGGGAATTTGCAGAGCAAATTGCCTGCACACCATTCAATGTGACCATGCATCGGATGAAGGATATGTTCACTGCCTTTGAAGAGTTTCTTGAGGCAGTCCTGGTCTATACATGCACCAAGTATAACCAATGAACTCAGCTCATAACCACCTTGCAATGAAACATGCAAGAAGCTGTTAATGACTGGGATTTCTGGGTCCCAATCTTTGATGATGCAGAATACTAAAAAAAACTTCTTTTTAATATTATTTATTGTGTATATAGCCTGTAAAATTAATAAACATTTTTTTTATATTTGCATTTATACTCCTTGTATAAGCCCTACATGATGAGCTGCCCCCAAAAAAATCCTCCTTCTTCCAAACTTGCCAGCACACCCTTTTTTACTGAGTGCCTCTGAAAGATGAAGTGACAGAAAAAAAAACAAAAACAAAAACTTAAGATCAGCGCTACTCCCTATAGCAGCAAATACATCCTCTGCATCATATACACATGAGTTTCCTTTAAATCTTCAGATCTTTGCAATATGACTTTCCTATGACTGCAACAGATTCCACTTTTGCCTTGGGTTCCTTTTTCTATAACAAGAATCCTTCAAATGTTCTTTAGAGACCATTCAGTGCTCAAGTCAGACATTGCACAACTGACTCCTTTTCTATTTTGCCATTCTTAGCTTATAAATAGCCCATCTCATAATCAACATTTCCATCATCTTAGTATCATGACTCAATACCACACCTTTCCCAGAGATCAAGTGTGCTCTTTCTGAAAACTTCACAATTTCCATTGCACCTTTTTTAGACCTTGGGGGTATGCCTCCTTTAGACCTGCCTTCCATAATTGTTTCAGATATTATAAAACTTGTAACACCTCCGTAAATCAAAATACGCCTCAGCCTACTGGCTACATTTGTTTCCCTACTTGTTCCACCAGTAGCACTCCTATAATAACCACTACTAGTCCTACCAGCCTTAATTCTTCTCCCATTACCTATGTCACTTAAAAATCATCATCACTTCCTTCTTGTTTCAGACGCAAAATATTCATTCAGCCTAGCGCTGCGCCTTCTTCTGCCACAAACTCCAATGCTTCTATGCATTCAGGCGCCTCTACAGCTGCTCCAGAGATGGTTACTGTCTCCTCACCATCAGCACGCCCACATAACTTGTTAGCAAGTAAGTTCCTTTCACTATACATACGCCTTCATTACTTACTGACTCCTGATATAACTTGTAGGCTTCAGTGAATCCATCTCCCTGGGATGGGTTCCTATTCCACTACCTTTTGTACATTCCATGTGAATGCTTACCAGACTTTGCCTTATATACAACGCTATGTCTCTATCCTATAATCACACACCAGCCTTTTCTGATACTGAGCTCGAGGCTTGCTATACCCACATAGAAATGATAGGTCAGCTAATGAATGAAGTCAGTTCTTCAACTATTCTTGGATTCGCTGCCAATCCTGGTTGCTTTGTCATGCCTGAAGAATGGAAAGGATATCCTAATAGTTTTAAAAATGAAACTGAATAACCTACTAGTGCTTTCTGTATAAGCCTTCTTTTTTCAATATCTCTGTACATAGTCTCTATTTCTGCTATGCCTTTAAATAAACATCCTAGACATGGCGCTATTCTTTTACACCTGTCTTCAATATTAGTTGTCTTTTAAATTTTGGAGCACCTAACTTCTCTCCCTCTACTTTCTTTAAAAGACTATAGACCCTGTAAAAATTAGAATAAACTTTAAACATTAAAATTTTACTGCCTTTACTGTGATACAAAAATACATGATGTAAATAAGTTATTGAACTGTAGTGCACCCCATCTATAAATTGTTAATCCACTCCTGGTTGATTAACCCATTAGCTAAACTCCCAGCATCTTTTGCGTCTACATGGTACACATCTCCTTCAATCCATTTACCTATTTTATCATGTCTCCTCAAACAATGAAAATATAAGATTCCATTTTCTCTATGCCCTCATCTGAGCGCTTATGCCAGTTTCCTGTGAAGCCATAGTCCTTCTAACTTTCAGTTAGAGCCCTCTACCCATCACAACTGCGTCAAAGCTTCCTGTGAGTCCTCTTAGAAAAATAAACCTTAAACATAACTTGTTAGTTTAACCTCATCCCAGAGGTTATTCTGGTAGTTTTCCCTCATTCCAGAGGTTATCCTGTACTACTGGAGCACCCCTTAGGTAGAATCTTTTGATCTTATCTGATGCTACAAGCTGCTTCCATTCAGCACCATCCAATTTCTCCAGTAAATAAGACCCTCCAGCTATTTGCTTCCTTATCCTATAAGGACCATTCCATCTATCAGCAAACATTTTACCCCATTGGCTTTCTAGACTTCTGTTATAGTCCAAAACCAAATCTCCTGGGTTCAATGGCTTCCTCAATTTATGCACTAAGCGCTCATCCCAATATTTTACTGATTTGTCCTGGATCTGCATCATTCTATCATATGCCTTCTCCACGAACTCATCCTTCCTTTCAAGTTGCACCACCCTTGCTAAAATTAAATCTTCAGTTGAGCAAACTTGATCCTAATCACATCCTGGAAAAGATCCAGCCACTATATCAATAGTTAGTACTGCCCTTTGACCAAACATAAGTTCATATGGTGAAAACCCAGTTGTCCTTTTAACTGAAATCCTATCTGCAAACAAAACTAATGGAAAGTAGTTCTTCCACTTCACACTATTATTTCCACATGACTTAACCAGCACATTCTTTATAACTTGATGAACTCTTTCTACAATTCCTTCTTCTTCAAGATAATATGTGGTTGAAACTCATAGCTTAGCGCCTATATCTTTGACTAAATCTTGGAATTCTCCAGCAAATTCAGCACCTCCATCCACGGTTACCATTTTCATTACCCCATGCCTATAAATCCATTCTCTCTTTAAGAATTCAGCTACATTACTTGCCATAAGGTTTACCAACAGTGCGGCTGTGGTACGCACCTTGCAGGTAGTTTGATTTTGGACCAATCAGCTCGCATAGTCCAGGAAGAACAAAGGGGATTCATAGCCCAGTAGGAAGTGCTAAACTATAATGCCTGTTTGTGTGTTTCAAGGACAAAGGGAAATAGAAGTGCAGAAGAGGATTCAGGGTCTGTGCGCTCCAATTTTTCAGAAGGATGCGCGGCATAATGGGGAATTGTGTGTTATTGATTTAGGACTTCAAGTGCTGAACAATATGGACTTGTATTTTCCAATAATCGTGTATTACGCACTAAGGAAGGCATTATGGCTTAAGGAAAGTCTCAAGTGCAAAGCATACTGCACTGCGTCTAGTGTGGTAACTTACTGAAATGTGTGATGTAGGAGATTAACTAGTTGAAAATCAAAGCAACTAGAATCAGCGTTAGAAGGAGTCAAACTTGGAAGTAGCGCTGAAACAAACAAAGGTACATTCAGGGGTGCGCATGTCAAGGTGTCAAGCATGAGTAAGACAAGTTAATACTAGTGTTAGTAAGGATAGGGTATGATTTAGGTGCTGTAGTTGTTACAAGCGGTGTACGTGGTCTACTGATAGATTAGTTACTGTTTTACTAATGTAGTGCTAGAGTCAGCGCTGGAGATCTACTAGGGAACTGTGTTTAGAGCGCTGGAAAAATATAAAGAGGGTATCACATCTAGTAATAAAGGGAGAACAAATTGACAAATAGTTAGTTAACAAAAAAAAGTAGTTAATAATTGTGAAGTCAAAGATATTAGAATTTTTTTGCGATCAATTATTTGAGAGTATATGGATGCAAAGGATTAACTATTATTAGAGTTATATTATTGCTATAATAAGGCATATTCGAAGAGAGCGCTTCAAGAGGGAGTAGCTGTGGATATTCGCGCTTGTTAAAAATAGAAATATCCAGATAGTAATACTTGTTTTTCCGATCTTTTAAAAACTCAGTTCTCAACTTATAAACTTTCTAATCACAAATTAGTGTTACACATTATTGTGCTGTCTTTAAAAATAAGAGTGGCAGGTGCTTCTTTTTAGAAATCAAAAAGAAGAACCAACCTATCTTGCATCATATCTACTGCTTAGTACTTTAGAACTCTCTACAATTGGTGTCCCAACAGTGGCCTAATTGTAACTAGTATTTTGATTAGATTGTTTAGTTTTCAGGGTTTTGTCAAGAGGACGAGATCAAGCGGGCGCTTCAGCGGAAGAGTTGTAGGGTCTACAAAAAGTGGATCAATAGCCATTATCAGAGGATAGCGTAGGGCTGTATCGTCAATATAGTCGGGTTTAATTACCAAGTGTGTGTTTATTATTTTTGTGATCTCTGTTTTGATTTCATATTTCGCAAATGGATCCTACTGCAACTACATCTAAGGGATGTCAGGAGCAGGTTAAAACACCTAATTTGACAGTGTCATTGCCACAAACGGTAACTAAAATAATTAGATGTAAAGATGAAAGTTTGTGTTTCACGGGTATTAATACCAAGAAGTTCTTACAAAGGTTTGAACAAGTGGCAGAAGTGCATGGAGCAACCAAGTATGATATGGTGTGTCAAGTGCTCTTCTTTGTCTCTAATGAGTGCAAAGACAATTTAGAGGATTGAAAGGGGCATGAAGAGCACAATTGGTCAGCACTAAAAGAACAAATTCTCAAGAGATGGCCAAAAGTTACTGAGGAAACTAAGTATACAATAAAGGATCTGGATGTCTTGGTAAAAAGGGTTAAAGCTAAAGGGGGTGTTTAAGATCCTAGGGAATTTAAAAGTTTTAGAGAGGATTTTGATTGAACGGTGGAATATTTAGTCAGTATTGAAGATTTTAGTGATGCTAATGCGTCTTTACCTTGGTTTTGTGAAGCTCTAGCGCCAGAAGTGGAAGACTGGGCAAAGAGCCGCTTGGATAATGAAGGAAAGCTAGTCAAGAAGAGGTATGGTAATTTTAAGTACCCTGGATTAGAAGAATTAGAAATGGCAGTGGAAGCGGAAATGAAGCTGCACCAAGTTGAGTGTCGCGCAGCTAGAGTTGCTTTGGATAACAAGGAGATGGATGAAGATGCATCTGGCGTGCAATTGCCTCCTCAAATGTTGTCTCCAAAAGTAAACGTTTTCACTAAGGAGCCGGATTCAGTTATAGTGAGGATTGACAAGCTGTAGAAGAAAATAAACAAAGCGGCAAAAGAGAAAGAATTGTTTCGGCCCAAGAGTTCTCCTCAACCATCGCGCTTTGCTACCATGGTATGTTACTATTGAAATAAAGAGGGACATGCTAGGATGAGGTGTAATGTGCTTCAAGAAGATAAAGAAGAGAGGGTAGTTTACAAGGATGGAACTACGCTTATGTTGGAAGATGGGACTAAGCTTGTCAAAGACAAGGATCGAGGGATGCAAGCCATGGTCATCAATCATATTAATAAAAAGTCTATGGAGGGCAGGTCAAGCAAGGGCAAGGATGCAAAGTCAGTCAATTTTGCAGTTACATGCGCAGTGTTGGATTTTAAAGTCAAAGAAGGAGCAGTTGCAGTGCCACTTACTGAAGCATGTTTGGAGATGTTTGCAGCGAAGCACAAGTAAATGGCCCCACCTACAATTAGTAGGCCGAGAAGAGCTGGCGCTAGGTATGCGAATCCAGAGGATATGGAGGAAGTATGGTATACTACTAGAGAGAATACACCTGTGCCTATGGAGGATGTTGAAATGGATGGTATGGAACCAGCTGGTTATGGTGTGGATTATCAGGTAGAAGATCAAACAATGATGATGGAGGAATCAGAGGTAGTGCAACAAAGAGCGGTACCTGTTGATGAAATGCCAGAAACATGGCGCAATACTCCAAAGAATCCACCTGGAAGGGCAAAGGCTGGTGCGAAGACAACTCAACCTAAATGGAGGATGCAGTGCCTGGTTCACTCTGATTTTCCTAAGGCAGCTGAGGATCTAGTTGTGCAATTTTTGAAGACTACAGTTTCTGTTCCATTGGGGGTGCTGACAGCAGTAGCGCCGGATGTAGCGAATGGAATTGTGGATAAGTGCAGGAAGCAAAGGGTTGCTAATTGCGCTGAGTTTGATGTTGGAGAGCAGTCATTTCAGCCAGTCGTTGGATTACCTAGGGCACCACATTACGCAGGACCCTTAGGGTATTTAATGATTACTGTAAATGGTAAGCAAATTAGAGCGTTAGTGGATAAAGGTTCACAAATCAATGTGGTGTCAGTAGAAAATGCAGTGGAGTTACGTCTTCCTGTTAAAGATGGTGAGGGTACTGTCACAGGAATTGGTGGAGGTAGGTTACATGTTATAGGTGTAGCAGAGTATGTACGCACTAGAGTTGTGGGAGGGACAAGGGATATACACTTTTATGTTCCAATGGGTGTAGTTAAACCAGTTTTAGGCACACCATTTTTAATGGATTATTCTGCAACAATTGATTATTGTTTAAATAAGACCATTGGAATAAGGATTATGGGTGATGATGATATTCCAGTAACAGAAGTCTTAGTAGTGCCTAAGGATGGTGGCTGGGAAACTAAGTACTCTGGAGCTGCACGATTAGAGAATGAAAGAGAGTTTTATGAGGAAGTCTCAGATGATGAGATAGGGCGACTGCCAGGAAGGCGCCAACATTTTCATTAGGGACTGTCATTTTAGGTGTTACTATCTCCCAGGATGAGAGGAACCCAGATAGTGACCAGTCAGTCCAACAAGAAGGGATACGTAAAGCAGTACTTCATAGGTGTCTTGGGAATACTACAGTAGAATGTATTATATTTAAGCTTTTTAATTTCTTTGATTATGGATTTTTTATACTTATATTAAAAAGAAAAGACAAAAACAGGATCTAGGTGTAACCCATAGTTATATTAGAAAGTGTTTGATTTTAAGTAATGAAGGAAGCAGCAAGCACTGTTTAGCGTCCAAGTATAAACCAGTGGCTGTCAAGGTTAAACCAGTAAATGTACCAATGCCGGATTTGAATCCTCCTTTGCAGAGGCCGGCGCTGTCTAGGAATCCTTATGATGCTCCTTTAACAAAGTTTCCACCTGAATTTGCGCCTACTAGTAAAATCACAATGGAGATGCTTCAGATGGTTAATTTTGGACCAAAGGATTAGTTGTCTCAGGAAGAAAATTACAAGTTATGGTTCTCAGAGAAAAAGCTATTGCGTTTTCTGAAGAGGAAAGAGGTTTTTTGAAACACTCTTATGGTAAACCTTATATTGTTCCAGTTATACCTCATGCGCTGTGGCAAAAGAAGGCTTTTCCAATGCCAGCGGCTATAAGGGAAGAATATACAGAATTTATTAGGGGTAGGTTAACGTTTGGCTTGTATGAACAGTCTATGTCTAGTTATTCAAGTCAAGTGTTTTGTTTTGTTAAACATAATGGTAAATTAAGGGTTGTTCATGATCTTAGGGAGATGAACAAGGTTATGGTAAAGGACACAGGAATGCCGCCAATGCTGGAGGAGTTTGTGGATTCTTTTGTGGGATGTGAATGTTACGGATTAGGTGATATTATGGGAGGATACAATGAGCGCAAATTGGACAAATCATCCAGACCCATGATGATGTTTGAAACCCCACTGGGGCACCTCAGGTTGACAAGGTTACCGCAGGGTGCAATAAATTCTGTGGTGGTATACCAAGCACAGATGATGTGGATATTGCAGGATGAAATTCCAGATCATGTGAGAATTTTCATTGATGATGGCGGTATAAAAGGACCAGCCAGCGATTACAATGGGGAAGTGTTAGAAGAGAATCCATATATTAGAAGGTTCATTTGGGAATATGCAATTACTCTGCAAAGAGTGCTATTCAGGATAGAAGAGGCAGGATTAATGATCTCTGGATCCAAATTTGCTTGTTGTGTTCCAGCGCTAGATATAGTGGGACATGTGGTATGCAAGGAAGGGAGGATCATTGTGGAAAAACAGAAGAATAAGGTGCTTACATGGCAGAGGCCAAGAAATACTATGGAAGTTAGAGGATTTTTAGGCATTTGTACATATGTAAGAATGTTTATTCAAGATTTTGCTTTGTTGTCTTCACCTTTAAGGCACTTAACGATAAAATATGTTGTATGGGATTGGATGGAGGAATGTGATGAGTCATTCGAGTTGTTGAAAAGGATTGTAGGAAAAGATATTATTTTAAAGAAATTGAATTATGAAACAGCCTCTGGGAAAATTACTCTAGTGGTGGATTCTAGTGTGTCCGCAGTGGGCGCAGTTTTGATGCAGGAGGATGAGGAAGGTAATAATAGACCTGTCCTTTATGAATCTAAGACTTTTACTAGAGTAGAGTCTAGGTACTCCCAGTCTAAGCTGGAGTTATTCGGAGTAGCAAAAATTCTTAAGAAGCTGCAATGGATGCTTTGGGGGCAACATTTTGAGTTGCAGGTTGATGTGCTATCATTGGTGCAAATGATTAGTAGCCCAAGTTTACCAGATGCCCCCATGACAAGGTGGGTAGCGCAGATTAATTTATTTTCTTTTGATTTGGTCCAAAAGCTGGGAAAAACGTTCACTATGCCAGATTCATTATCTAGAAGACCACCATGTGAAGAAGACTCGGAGACCAAAGAATTTGAAGAAGATAAGAGATGGGTAAATGGCATAGATTATTGTTATGAAAAATTTGGCAAGGTTTTTGGCGAAGACAATAAACTAGCAGGCAAGGTCGTCTGTGATGACAATAAACTAGTTGCGCAGAATGTCCGTAAAGATATAAGGCTAGATGTTGATGATGCGCAGGATGTTTGCAAAGGGAGTCTGCAACTGGATTTAGGGAACGTTGAAGCTAACGTAGCAAAAAGGAGTGCGCTAGGTAAGGCAGTGGAAGAGTCAGATGACAAAGATGATTCAAGGGGAAGTCAAGATAGTAGCACTCATCCCAAAGAAGGGGAGTATTCTAAAGATGACACATCTACTGATGAGGGAGTAGAGTTTTTAAGACTATATCTGGAAGGCAGTAGTAGACCAGGCTTTTGTGATAAAAAGGTTTGGCGCAATATTGAAAAGCGCGCTAAAGGCTATTTTATAAAAGATGGGAAGTTATGGAAGGATCAAGCCTTGTTTCCCCAGTTAGTTGTTCAAACTAGGAAAAGGAAGGAAACAATACTCAGGGAGTTACATGAGAATTTAGGACATAGAGGTCAAGACAAGACGTATTGCAGAGTTAGGGAGAGATTCTGATGGCCAAATATGAAGAATGAAGTAAGAGATTGGGTCAAATCTTGTCCTGAATGTCAGCGCAGGAGTTACAGAAAGCCAAAAGAGAAAGGTAGAGCGACGGGCAAAGATACTGTTTTTGGTAGGGTCAGTTTAGATGCAGTTCATATGAAAGAAGGGCTCTTTAAATACTTGGTAGTAGCCAGGGATGATCTATCAGGATGGGTTGAAGCAGTGCCATTGGTAAATCTTAAGGCGAGTAATGTAGCTGAGTTCTTGAAAAAAGAATGGGTCTATAGGTACTGGGTAATGAAGATGGTGACGCTAAATTTGCTGGAGAATTCCAAGAGGTAGTTAAAGGTATTGGTGCAAGGCTACGAGTTGCAACACCATATTATCCTGAAGCAGAGGGGATGGTAGAAAGAGGGCATCAAGTTATAAAGGATGCGCTAGTTAAATTATGTGGGAATAATGGGGCAAAGTGGAAGAACTACTTGCCATTAGTTTTGTTTGCAGACAGGATTTCAGTTAAAATGAAAACAGGGTTTTCACCGTATGAACTTACGTTTGGTCAAAGGGTGGTATTTCCTATTGATCTAGAGGCTGGATCTTTTCTAGGATGCGACTGGGATCAAGTGCACTTGACTGATGATTTAATTCTAGCGAGGGTAGCACAGCTTGAAAGAAAGGACGAGTTTGTGGAGAAGGCATATGATAGAATGATGCAGATCCATGACAAGTCAGTTAAATATTGGGATGAGCGTTTAGCGCATAGGTTAAGGAAGCCATTGAACCCAGGAGATGGGAACGGTCCTTATAGGATCAGAAAGCAGATAACTGGGGGGTCTTACTTACTGGAGGACTAGATGGTACTGAATGGAAGCGGCGTGTGGCGGCAGATCAGATCAAAAGGCTCTACCCAAGGGGTGTTCCAGTGATACAAGATGACCTCCACAATGAGGAAAAACTACCAGAATGACCTCCGGGAAGAGGTTAAACTAAAAATTTATGTTAAGCTTTGTTTTTCTAAGAGAACTCACAGGAGGCTTTGACACAGTTGTGATGGATAGAGGGCGCTAACTGGAAGTTAGGTGCACTAGGGCTGAACAGGCAACTGGCATAAGCTCTCAGATGAGGGCACAGAGGAAAATGAAATCTTATATTTTCATTGTTCAAGGGGACATGACAAGATAGGCAATTGGATTAAAGGAGGCGCATACCATGTAAATGCAAAAGATGCTGGAAATTTAGCTAATGGGTTAACTAACCGGGAGTTGAATAATGATAAATAGATGGGGCGCTCTAACAGTTTGATTCTTAATTACATCGTGTATTTTTGTATCGCAGTAAAGGTGGTAAAGGTTTATGATTTTTTTAGGGTTTACAGCCTTTTAAAGAAAGTAGAGGGAGAAAAGTTAGGCACTCTAAATTTAGAAGACAGGTAGTATGGATGACAGGTGTATTAAAATATTGCCATGTCTAAAGTGATTATTTAAAGGCATAGCATGAAAAATATATGAAGACTTTGTACAGGAATAATGGACAGAGAAGGCTCATATGGAGGGCGCTAGTGGACTATTCAGTATTGGGATGGAAGCTATTAGGATATCCTTTCCAGTCTTTGGGCATGACAAAACGACAAGGATCAGGGGGGAATCCAAGAATAGTTGATGAACTGATTTCATTCATTAGTTGAACTATCATTTCTATATGGTTGTAGCAGGCTTCAAGTTAAGTGTCAGAAAAAGATGGTGCGTTATAGTAGGATAGAGACATAGCGTCATATATAAGACGAAGTCTGGAAAACATTTGCATGGAATGGACGAAAGGTAAAGGGATAGGAACCCATCCCAGAGAGATGGATTCATTGAGGCATGAAAAAGAGTCAGCAGGTAAAGGAAGCGTAAGTATAATAAAGGATACTTACTTGCTAATAAATTTTGTGGGTGCTGTGGTACGCGCCTCGCAGGAAGCGTGATTTTAGACCAATCATCGCGCGTAGTCCAGGAAGAACAAAGGGGATCTAGCGCAGCAGGAAATGTTAAAATATAAATATGTATTTGTGTGTTTCAAGGAACAAAGGAAATGGAAGCGCGGAAAATTTTGAGGGTCTGTGTGCTCGGATTTGGTAGCGAAATGTGCCGCACAATGGGGAATTGTGTGTTATTGATTTAGGACCATAAAGCGCTAAACAATATGGATTTGGGCTTTCCAAAAAAAATATGTGTTACGCATTAAGAAGAAAGTCATGGATTAAGGACAACTCAAGTGCATGGTATGCTGTACCGCGGCCAGTTGGGAAACTTACTGAGACAAGTAATAAAGAAGGCTAACTAGTAAAGCGAGCTGTCAGAACTACGAACCTAGTATTAAAGCAAAGAGAGTGGGGACTCAATCGTAAAACTACCCAAGAGTTAAGGCAACTAGACGCAGCGTGAGGATAAGTCAAACCTGGAACTAGCGCTGAAACAAAACAAGGTATAGTTAAAAGCGCATATGTGGAGAATCAGTGAAACAAGTTAATACTAGTGTTAGTAATTATAGGGTCTGATTTAGGCCCTGTAGTTGTTGCAAGCAGTGTAAGTAGCATACAAATAAATTAGTTATTGTTTTACTAATGTGGCGCTAGAGTCAGTGCTGGAGATCCATTAGGGAACTGTGTCTTGAGCGCTGGAAGAATATAAAAGGAGGACTATTAGATAAGGACAAAGGGGGGAACTGGTCGATCTATCTATTTAGTTAATAAAATAGGAAAAATCGCATTAGTTGTCATTTTAAAAAAAAAGCAGATCATAAAGAAAACCAATATAGAGATATACGTGTAGCTATAGTCATAGTACCCAGTATAAGATATTAGATCATTTGTGATTAATTGTTTGAGAGAATATTAAAAGGTATTTTCTGAGTCTTTAGAGTTTGTGCGTCTGTGTGTGTATTTCCTATAGTATAGTGAAAGAGCGCAACATAGAGAGAATATATAGATTCAGTGGGATTAACTATTATTAGAGATATTTTATTACTATAATAAGGCAAATTCAAAGAGAGCGCTTCAAGAGGGAGTAGCTGTGGATAATAGCGCTTGTTAAGAATAGAAATATCCGGATAGTAGTGCTTGTTTCCTTATCTTTAACTCATCTCAACTTATAAACTTTCTAGTCAAATATTAGTGTTACACATTATTACACTGTCTTTAAAAAAATAAGAGTGGCAGGCGCTTCTTTTTATAAATTAAAAAGGAGAACCAACCCATCTCCCATTGTGTCTACTGCTTAGTACTATAGAACTGTCTACAATTGGTGTCCCAACAGTGGCATAATTGTAACTAGTGTTTTTGATTAGATTGTTTTTTTTTAGGGTTTCGTCAAGAGGACGTAATCAAGCCGGAGCTTCAGTGGAAGAGTCGTAGGATCTACAACAAGTGGATCAATAGCCGTTATCAGAGGATAGCGTAGGGCTGTATCGTGAAAACAGTCAGGTTTAATTAACCAAGAGTGTGTTTTTTCCTTTGTGATCTTTGCTTGGATTTGATATTTCGGGAACGGATCCTACTGCAACTACATCTAGGGGATGTCAAGAGAGGGTTAAATCGCCCAATTCTTTGACATCTTTTCCAAAAACAGTAACCACGATTATTAGGTGTAAAGACGAAAGCTTGCGCTTTGTGGGAATTAATGCCAAAAAGTTTTTACGCAGGTTTGAACAAGCGGCAGAAGTCCATGGAGCAACCGAATATGATATGGTATGACAAGTACTATTCTTTGTATCTGATGAGTGCAAAGACAATTTAGAGGATTTAAAAGGGCATGAAGAGCGAAATTGGTCAGTGCTAAGAGAACAAATGCTCAAGAGATGGCCAAAGGTTACCAAGGAAACTAGGTATACAATGAAGGACCTGGATATTTTGGTAAATAGGGTCAAGGCTAGAGGAGGTGTTTGAGACCCCAAGGAATTTAAAAGTTTTAGGGAAGACTTCGATTGGATAGTAGAATATTTAGTTAGTAACAAAGATTTTAGTGATGTTAATACGTCGTTACCTTGGTTTTGCGAAGCGTTAGCGCCAGAAGTTGAAGACTGGGCAAAAAGGCGCTTGGATAACAAAGGAAAGTTGGTTAAAAAGAGGGACGGAAATTATAAGTACCCTGGATTAGAGGAAGTAGAAATGGCAGTGGAAGCTGAAATGAAGTTGCGTCAAGTTGAGCGATGTGCAGCAAGGGTGGCTCTGGATAATGAGGATATGGGGGAAGATGCGCCAGGCGTACAATCGCCTTCTCAGATCTCTTCTCCTAAAGATAAAATTCTCTCTAAAGATCCAGATTCAGTCATGGCAAGAATCGATGAGTTGGAGAAGAAGATAGTTGAAGTGGCAAAAGCAAAAGAATTGTTTAGGCCCAAGAGTTCTCCTCAAACTTTGCCTTTTTCCGCTATGGTGTGCTATTATTGTAATAAAGAAGGGCATAAAAGGATGAGGTGTAATGCGCTTCAAAAGGATAAAGAGGAAAAGGTAGTTTACGAGGATGGGACTACGCTTATGTTGGAAGATGGTACCAGGTTGATTAAAGACAAAGATCGAGGAATATGAGCCATGGTCATTGATCATATTAATAAAAAGTCTATGGAAAGCAGGTCAAGCAAGGGCAAAGAGCCGGAAAATAAGGAGAAAAGCAAGGATGCGAAGTCGGTTAATTTTGCAGTTACTTGCGCGGTGTTAGATTTTAAAGTAAAAGAAGGAGCGGTTGCAGCGCCACTTACCGCAGCACGACTGGAGATGTTCGCGGCAAAGCATAAGAAAATGGCCCCACCTACAATTAATAGGCCAAGAAGGGCTGGCGCTAGGTATGCAAATCCAGAGGATATGGAGGAAGTAGGGTATACTACTAGAGAAAATACACCTGCACCTATTGAGGATGTTGAAATGGATGGTATGGACTCTGGAGGTTACGGTGTGGATCACCAGGAAATAGAACAGACGGCAATGTTGGAGGAACCAGTGGTAGTACAGCAAAGAGCGGTACCTGCTGAGGGAATGCCAGGAGCAAAGCATAATACTCCAAAGAACCCACCCGGAAGAGCAAAAACTGGTGCCAAGTCAACTCAGCCTAAATGGAGAATGCAGCGCCTGGTTCATTCTGATTTTCCCAAAGCTGCCGAGGATTTAGTTGCAGAATGTTTTAAGACTACATTTTCTGTTCCATTGGGGATGCTGACTGCAGTAGCACCAGACGTAGCAAATGGAATCATAGATAAGTGCAGAAAGCAAAGGATTGCTAATTGCGCTGAGTTCGATATGGCGGAACACTCATTTCAGCCAGTTGTTGGATTACCTAGGGCTCCACATTACGCAGGACCCTTAGGGTATTTAACTATTACGGTAAATGGTAAGCAAATTAAAGCGTTAGTAGATACGGGTTCACAAATCAACGTGGTATCAGTGGATGACACAGTGGAATTAGGTCTTCCTGTAAAAGACGGCGAAGGCACTGTCTCAGGAATTGGGGGAGGTAGGTTACCTGTTATAGGTGTAGCAGAGTATGTACGCACTAGAGTTGCGGGAGCAACAAGAGATATACATTTTTATGTTCCAATGGGTGTAGTCAAACCAGTTTTAGGCACACCATTTTTAATGGATTATTCGGCGACTATAGATTATTGTTTAAATAAGACTATAGGAATCAGGATTATGGGTGATGACGGTGTTCCAGTAACAGCAGTCTTAGTAGCGCCCAAGGATGGTGGCTGGGAAACTAAGTACTCTGGAGCTGCGCGGTTAGAGAAAGAAAGAGAGTTTTATGAGGAAGTCTCAGATGAGGAGATAGGGCAGCCGCCAGGAAGGCGTCAACATTTTCATTAGGGACTGGCATTTTAGGTGTTACTATCTCCCAGGATGAGAAGAACCCGGATAGTGACCAGTCAGTCCAACAAGGAGGGATACGTAAAGCGGTACGTCATAGGTGTCTTGGGGATACTACTGTAGAATGTATTATACCTAAGCTTTTTAATTTCTTTAATTATGGATATTGTTATACTTATATTAAAAAGAAAAGACAAAAACAGGATTTAGGTGTAACCCGTAGTTATATTAGAAAGGGTTTTATTTTAATTAATGAAGGAAGCAGTAAGGACTGTTTTGCATCTAAGTATAAACCAGTAGCTGTTAAGGTTAAACCAGTGAATATAGCGATGCCTGATTTGAATCCTCCTTTTCAGAGGCCGGCGCTATCTAGAAATCCTTATGATACACCTTTAACAAAGTTTCCGCCTGATTTTGCGTTCACCAGTAAGATCACG
This sequence comes from Hemileia vastatrix, assembly GCA_030280995.1. Lineage (NCBI taxonomy): Eukaryota > Fungi > Basidiomycota > Pucciniomycetes > Pucciniales > Zaghouaniaceae > Hemileia > Hemileia vastatrix. The sequence goes on along the minus strand of JASXTE010000008.1, from coordinate 5,901,376 downwards.
ATGGAAAGGCTTCAGATGGTAGATTTTGGACCAGAGGGCTGGTTATCGCAGGAAGAAAAGAAGTTATTATTACATGTTATGGTTCTTAGGGAAAAGGCTATTGCGTTTTCAGAAGAGGAAAGAGGTTTGTTAAAACACTCTTATGGTAAACCTTATATTGTTCCAGTTATACCTCATGCGCCGTGGCAAAAGAAGGCCTTTCCAATACCGGCGGCTATAAGAGAAGAGTATACGGAATTAATTAGGGGAAGGTTAAAGTCCGGCTTGTATGAACAGTCTATGTCTAGTTATTCAAGTCCAGTGTTTTGTGTGGTCAAACATAATGGTAAATTAAGGGTTTTTCATGATCTTAGGGAGATGAACAAGGTTACGGTAAAGGATGCAGCAATGCCACCAACGCCAGAAGAATTTGTGGAATCTTTTGTGGGGCGTGCATGTTACGGATTAGGTGATATTATGGGAGGATACAATGAGCGCAAGTTGGACAAATAGTTCAGACCCATGACAACGTTTGAAACACCACTGGGGTGCTTTAGGTTGACAAGGTTACTGCAAGGCGCAACAAATTCTGTGGCGGTATATCAAGCACAGATGATGTGGATATTGCAGGATGAAATCCCAGAACATGTGGGAATTTTCATTGATGATGGCGGTATAAAAGGACCAGCCAGTGATTATGAAGGGGAAGTGTTAAAAGAAAATCCATATATTAGAAAGTTTATTTGGGAATATGCGATTACCCTAAAAAGAGTGCTATTTAGGATAGATGAGGCAGGATTAACGATTTCTGGGTCTAAATTTGCCTGTTGTGTTCCAGCGCTAGATATAGTGGGACATGTGGTATGTAAGGAAGGGAGAATCATCGCTGAAAAACAGATGAATAAGGTACTTACATGGCCAAGACCAAGAAATACTAAGGAAGTTAGAGGGTTTTTAGGCATTTGTACATATGTAAGAATGTTTATTCAAGATTTTAATTTGATGTCTTTGCCTTTACGGCGCTTAACAAGAAAGGATGTTGTATGGGATTGGACGGAGGAATGTGAGGAGTCATTCGAGTTATTAAAGAGGATTGTAGGAAAATATATTCTTTTGAAGAAATTGGAGTATGGACCAGGCGCTGGAAAAATTACTCTAGCGGTGGATTCTAGTGTTTCCGCGGTGGGCGCAGTTTTGATGCAGGAGGACAAAGAAGGTAATGATAGACCTGTCCTTTACGAGTCCAAGACTTTTACCAAAGTGGAGTCTAGGTACTCCCAGTCCAAGCTGGAGCTATGTGGAGTAGCAAAGATCCTTAAAAAGCTACAATGGATGCTTTGGGGGCAGCATTTCGAGCTGCAGGTTGATGCGCTATCGTTGGTGCAAATGATTAGTAGCCTGAGTTTACCAGATGCGCCCATGACGAGGTGGGTAGTGCAGATTAATTTGTTTTCTTTTGATTTAGTCCATAAGCCAGGGAAATCTTTCACTATTCCAGATGCGCTGTTGAGAAGACCGTTGTGTGAAGAAGACTCGGAAGCGGAAGAATTTGAAGAAGATAAGAGATGGGTAAACGGGATAGATTATTGTTATACAAAATTTGGCAAGAACGTCCGCAACAACAATAAACTATCAAGCAAGAATGTCTGCGAAGACCATAAACTAGTAGGTAGTATTATCCGTGATGACAATAAACTAGTAACGAGGAATGTCCGAAAAGACATAAAATTAAAAGCTGACAATATAAAGGATGTTTGTAGCAAGGTTGAACTGCAACTGGATTTAGGGAACACTGAAGCTAAGGTAGCGACAAGGAGTGCGCAAGGCGAGGAAGTGGAGGAGTCAGATGATGGAGATACTTCAAAGGGAAGTCAGGATAGTAGTACTCAACTCGAAGAGGGGGAGTATTTAGAAGACAACGCATCTACAGATGAGGGAGTAGAGTTGTTAAAGTTATATTTGGAAGGTAATAGTCGACCAGATTTTTGCAATAAAAAGGTTTGGCGCAATATTAAAAGGCGCGCTAAAGGCTATTTTATTAAAAATGGGAAGTTATGGAAGAATCAAGCATTGTCTCCTCAGTTAGTTATTCAAACTAGGGAAGGGAAGGAGAAGATACTCAGGGAGTTACACGTGAATTCAGGACATAGAGGTCAAGATGAGACTCATCGCAGAGTTAGGGAAAGATTCTGGTGGCCCAACATGAAAAATGAAGTAAGAGATTGGGTTAAATCTTGTCCTGAATGCCAGCGCAGAAGTTACAGAAAGCCAAAAGAAAAAGGGAGAGTGACAGGCGAGGATACTGTTTTTGGTAGGGTCAGTTTAGATGCAGTCCATATAAAAGAAGGACACTTTAAATACCTGGTAGTAGCCAGGGATGATCTATCAGGATGGGTTGAAGCAGCGCCGTTGATAAACCTCAAGGCAAGTAATGTGGCCGAGTTTTTGAAGAAAGAATGGATTTATAGGTATGGGGTAATGAAGATGGTAACCGTAGATGGTGGCGCTGAATTTGCGGGAGAATTCCAAGAAGTAGTAAAAGGTATTGGCGCAAAGTTACGAGTTGCAACACCATATTATCCTGAAGCAGAGGGAATGGTAGAAAGAGGGCATCAAGTTATAAAAGATGCGCTAGTTAAGTTATGTGGAAATAATGGGGCGAAGTGGAAGAACTACTTGCCATTAGTTTTGTTTGCGGACAGGATTTCAGTTAAAAGGACAACAGGGTTTTCGCCGTTTGAGCTTATGTTTGGTCAAAGGGCGGTATTACCTATTGATCTGGAGGCTGGATCTTTCCTAGGATGTGATTGGGATCAAGTGCGCTCAACCGAAGATTTAATTCTAGCAAGGGTAGTGCAACTTGAAAGAAAGGACGAGTTTGTGGAGAAAGCATATGAAAGAATGATGCAGATCCGGGACAAGTCAGTTAAATATTGGGATGAGCGCTTAGCGCATAGGTTAAGAAAGCCATTGAACCCAGGAGATTTGGTTTTGGTTTATAATAGAAGTTTAGAAAGCCAATGGGGGAAGATGTTTTCTGACAGATGGAATGGTCCTTATAGGATCAGAAAGCAGATAACTGGAGGAATTAGATGGTACTGAGTGGAAGCGGCATGTGGCCGCAGACCAGATCAAAAGATTCTACCCACGGGGTGTTCCAGTGATACAAGATAGCCTCTGGAATGAGGAAAAACTACCAGAATAATACCTCCGGGAAGAGGATTAAACTAACAAGTTATATTAAGTTTTGTTTTTTCTAAGAGGACTCACAGGAGGCTTTTGACACAGTTGTGACGGATAGAGGGCACTAACTGGAAGTTAGGCGGACTATGGCAGAACAGGCAACTGGCACAAGCGCTTAGATGAGGGTGCAGAAGAAAATGAAATCTTATATTTTCATTGTTTGAGGGGACATGACAAAATAGGTAATTGGATTAAAGGAGATGTGTATCATGTAAACGCAAAAGACGCTGGGGATTTAGCTAATGGGTTAACTAACTAGGAGTGGAATAGCAATTTATAGATGAGGCGCTCTACAGTTCAATTCTTATTTAGTATATCGCTGTATCGCAGTAAAGGCCGTAAAGTTTTACGATATGAAGGTTTATTTATGATTTTTTTTTGGGTGTACAGTCTTTTAAAGAAAGTAGAGAGAGTAAAGTTAGGTGCTCTAAAAGTATGGAAGACAGGTGTAACAAAATAGCGCCATGTCTAAAAAGATTATTTGAAGGCATAGCATGAAAAATATATGAAGACTATTTACAGGAAGGATGGACAGAGGAGACTCATAAGGAGAAGCGCTAGTGGTCTATTCAGTATCAGGATTAAAGCTAATAGGATATCCTTTCCAGTCTTCAGGCATGACGAAGTGACGGGGATTGGCAGGGAATCCAAGAATAGTCGTTGAGCTGATTTCGTTCATTAGTTGACCTATCATTTCTATATGAGTATAGCGAGCTTCAAGTTCAGCGTCAGAAAAAGCTGGTGCGTTATTGTAGGATAGGGACATAGCGTCATATATAAGACGAAGTCTGGAAAACATTCGCATGGAATGGGAACCCATCCCAAGGAGATGGATTCATTGAAAACTGACAGGAAGCTAGTAAGCAAGAAGAGAATAAGTATTGTGAAGGATTCTTACTTGCTAATAAGTTTTGTGGGCGTGCTGACGGAGAAGTAACAGTAACCGCGTCAGGAGCAGCTGTAGGGGAGCCTGAGCGCATGGAAGCACTGGAACTTGGAGGGGGAGAAAGTGTAGCGCTAGGCTGTATGGATATTTTGGGCCTGGGAAAACTAGGAAGTGATGGCGACTCATAAGGAACATTATTATTATTAGTGGAAATAGTGGGACTAGTGGTGGTAATTATGGGAGCGCTACTAATAGAGCTAGGTGGAAAGAAAATATAACCAGTAGGCTGAAGAGTATTCTGGTTAAGGGAGGTATTGCAAGTTTTGTGGTATCTAAAGCAATTATCACAGGCAGGTCTAAAAGAGGCATAACCCCGAGGTCTAGAAAATGTACAGTTAAAGTTACGGTGTTTGCAAAATGAGCAAGCTTGATCTCTGGGAACTGTGCAATATTGAGTCATGATGTTAGAATAGAGGAAATTCAGCTTATTAGAAGGGCTATTTATAGGTTAATAATAGCATTATAAAGAAGTCATCAGTTGCGCCACGTCTGACTTGAGCGCTGGATGGTTTCTAAGAAGCTAGCAAGAAGCATTTCTCATAATGAAGAACCCAAGGAAAGATGAACTGTTACAATCAAGAGAAAGGCATGTATTGCGAAGGTTTAAAGATTGAAAGAAAGCGCATACGCAAATGATGCAGGAGAATTAATTGCTGTAGCAACAATCTCAAGTTGTTATTTTTGGTTTCATCTTTCATAGGCACTTAGTAGAAGGGTGCGCTGCTAGAAAAAGGATGATATTTTGGGGCAACTCATCTCGCGGTTGTAGAGTTCTCACAGGAAGATAAGTGAAAATAATAATAAAAATAAATAAATATACATTACATTTTTTTTACAAGGCTATATACATTACAAGGAATAAATACAAAAGAAAATATTTTTTAGTGGTATTCTGCTTCATCAAAGATTGGGATGCAGATAGCCCAATCGTTAATAGCTTCTTGCATGTTTTGTTGCAAGGCAGCTATTAGTTGTTTTCGCTTATTATACTCAGCGTGAGTATAAACTGGAACCTCCTCGAGGAATGTTTCAACAGCCCCAATCATGTTATTCATACAACACATGGTCGCATTGTAAGGAGTGGGCAAACAAGGAGTAGGTTTGGGAGTAGGCGTCGTATCCCAGGTGGGATCTTCTTCCAAGGTAGGAAGGAATAGTGGAGTGATAGGAGGCGGAGGTGTTTCAGCATAAGGAGTATCTGGTGCATCCTACATAGTAAAAAAAAAAAAAAAAAAAAAGGGGAAAAAGAGAATGTTAGTATTAGAAAGGGAAGAAGTAAGAAAAAGAAACTTACTGTACTTTCCTCCGAGAAAAGAGATTTAGGGACAGAAGCGACGCTACTAGGAGTAGGCTTGCGGTAACTAACCTTGGTTCGTTTGTTACCAGGTGGGGTAACAGGAGCAGGCGCAGGGCGCTTGACGGTCATTTGACTCATCATATTTGTTGTAGAAGCATTTGGGTCCAGGCGCGCGACGGTGGGGGGCCCATTGTAACTGCATTTCTTCTTGCGTTGCTTTCAGTAATCGCATGACTAGGAATAAAAGAAAAATGAAAAGGTTAGAAACAAATGGGAAGGAGAATGAAGAGAACTTACAGTGAAGAAAGTATTGCCACGGCAGGCTTTTGAAAAATGACATGGAGTTATGCCATATTTGATGCAACGAGTGCATCTTGTCTCACCCATCAGTGTGGTAATGGGCGTTGTTGGGGAAGCAGTAGGGGGCTGAGTGCGCACAAACTGTCAAATAGCGTCCACAACGTTGGTGGTATTTTCAGCGTTAGTAGGGGTTCTTCTGGTATTCATTGTGAAAGATAAAAATAATAAAGATAATAAGAAAAGAGAAAAGGATAGAAGGTGGAGGAAGAAAATGCTGCGAGATGCAGAATATTTATGGGCTCCTGGGGAAAGTCGCGAGTAGAGGGAGGATGTGGTACGCGCCTCGCAGGAAGTGTGATTTTAGACCAATCATTGCGCGTAGTCCAGGAAGAACAAAGGGGAGATAGCGCAGCAGGTAATGTTAAAATATAAATATGTATTTGCGTGTTTCAAGGAACAAAGGAAATGGAAGCGTGGAAAAGTTTGAGGGTCTGTGCGCTCGGATTTGGTAGAAAAATGTGCCGCACAATGGGGAATTGTGTGTTATTGATTTAGGACCATAAAGCGCTAAACAATATGGATTTGGGCTTTCCAAAAAAAATATGTGTTACGCATTAAGAAGAAAGTCATGGATTAAGGACAACTCAAGTGCATGGTATGCTGTACCGCGGCCAGTTGGGAAACTTACTGAGACAAGTAATAAAGAAGGCTAACTAGTAAAACGAGCTGTCAGAACTACGAACCTAGTATTAAAGCAAAGAGAGTGGGGACTCAATCGTAAAACTACCCAAGAGTTAAGGCAACTAGACGCAGCGTGAGGATAAGTCAAACCTGGAACTAGCGCTGAAACAAAACAAGGTATAGTTAAAAGCGCATATGTGGAGAATCAGTGAAACAAGTTAATACTAGTGTTAGTAATTATAGGGTCTGATTTAGGCCCTGTAGTTGTTGCAAGAAGTGTAAGTAGCATACAAATAAATTAGTTATTGTTTTACTAATGTGGCGCTAGAGTCAGCGCTGGAGATCCATTAGGGAACTGTGTCTTGAGCGCTGGAAGAATATAAAAGGAGGACTATTAGATAGGGACAAAGGGGGGGAACTGGTCAATCTATCTATTTAGTTAATAAAATAAGAAAAATCGCATTAGTTGTCATTTTTTAAAAAAAAGCAGATCATAAAGAAAACCAATATAGAGATATACGTGTAGCTATAGTCATAGTACCCAGTATAAGATATTAGATCATTTGTGATTAATTGTTTGAGAGAATATTAAAAGGTATTTTCTGAGTCTTTAGAGTTTGTGCGTCTTTGTGTGTATTTCCTATAGTATAGTGAAAGAGCGCAACATAGAGAGAATATATAGATTCAGTGGGATTAACTATTATTAGAGATATTTTATTACTATAATAAGGCAAATTCAAAGAGAGCGCTTCAAGAGGGAGTAGCTGTGGATAATAGCGCTTGTTAAGAATAAAATATCCGGATAGTAGTGCTTGTTTCCTTATCTTTAACTCATCTCAACTTATAAACTTTCTAGTCAAATATTAGTGTTACACATTATTACACTGTCTTTAAAAAAATAAGAGTGGCAGGCGCTTCTTTTTATAAATTAAAAAGGAGAACCAACCCATCTCACATTGTGTCTACTGCTTAGTACTATAGAACTGTCTACAGCGCGCTGATGGCAAAGAAATGGTAATTGCGTCAGGAGCAGCTGTAGTGGAGCCTGAGTGCATGAAAGCATTAGAGTTTGGAGTGGAAGAAGCCACAGTTCTAGGCTGGATAGATATTTCACGTCTGGGAAAAGTAGGAAGCAATGGCGACTCATAAGGAATGTTGTTATTGGTGGAAGAATTGGGTCTTGTTGGACTAGTAGTTGTAATTATGGGGGCGCTACTGGTGGAACTAGGAGGAAAGCAAATATAGCCAGTAGGCTGAGGAGTATTATGGTTCAGAGAGATATTGCAAGTTTTGTGGTAGCTAAAGCAGTTGTCACAGGCAGGTCTAAAGGAGGCATACCCCTGAGGTCTAGAAAATGTACAATGAAAGTTGCGGCGTTTACAAAATGAGCACGCTTGATCTTTGGGAACTGTGCGATATTGAGTCATGATGTTTGGATGAATGAAATCCAGGTTATTAGATGAATTATTTATAGGTTAATAATGGCATTATAAAAGAAACGTCAGTCGTGCAATAACTGACATGAGTGCTGAATGGTTTCTAAGATGGATGGGAAGAATCTTTGTCAAAGAAAAGAAAATGAGGGACCTAAGGAAAGGCAAATCTTTTGCAGTCAAGGGAAAGTCATACGCTGAGAAGATCTGAAGACTTCAAGGGAACGCATGCATATATGACACAGTGGATGTATTTGCTGCTATAGGGAGTAGCACCAATCTCAGATTTATTTTGTGTTTATCGTTTCACTTTTCATCAGCACTTAGTAGTAAGGTGCGCTGTTTGGAAAAAAAGGATGATATTTTTTGGGGGAAACTCATCTTGCAGATGTTGGGTTCTCACAAGGGACTTAGGGTCAAGCAGAATTAAGGAGAAAGAAAAATTATTATTACATTTTTTTACAAAACTATATACAATTTTTTTTAAGGAATATATAACAAAGATTTTAGTATTCGGCCTCATTGTATATAGGGACGCAAAAAGCCCAGTCTTAAACAGTATCTTGCATGTTTTGCTGCAAGGTGGTGACTAGCTGTTTTCTTTTGTCATACTCGGCATGAGTATAGACCGGGACCGCCTCAAGAAATTTTTTGACGGTGACAATCATATTGTTCATATGACGCATGGTTGCATCGTATGGTGCGCAGGAAACGTGCTCTGCAAATTCCCAGTTTTGATCCATGGCGGGCTCTTCTTCTTCTTCATTGTTGTCAGGGGGGATGTCGGCTGGCCAATCGTCCGGGATGATAGCGTCAAAGACTGGTTGAAGGTTAGTCCAGTCAGGAGTCTGTGAGCGAAGAGTGCACTCAGGAATTGGATTGGTATCCCAGATGGGATCTTCTTCCAAGGCAGGAAGGAAAAGGGGAGCATTAGGCCGCAGAGGCAATGCAGAGTAAGGAGTGGCTGGTGCATTCTAAGAGAGAAAAGAGTTTATGTTAGCGTTTTTTTTTAAAAAAAAAAGAGAAAAAGAGAACTTACTGTACTCTCCTCTGAAAAGAGAGAATTTGTAACGGAAGCAACACTACTAGGTGTAGGTGCACGGTGATTAACCTTGGCTTGCTTGTTGCCAGGTGGAGTTGAAGAGGTGGGCACAGGGCGCTTGATGTCCAATTGACTCATCATATTTGAGGTTGAGGCATTGGGATCCAGGCGTGCAACAGTGGTCGGCCCATCGTAACTACATTTCTTCTTGCGTTGTTTACAGTAATTGCATCACTAAAAAAGCAAAAAATAGAAGATTAGTAATAAGGAGAAAGGAAGGAAAAGAAAAGAAGAAAAAATACATACAGTAAAGAAAACGTTGCTATGGCGGGCTTTTGAGAAATGACAGGGAGTTATGCCATTCTCAATGCAGTGGGTGCATCTTGTCCCACCCATCAGCGTAGTAACTGGTGTTGCAGGTGGAGCAGCAGCAGGCTGGGTACGCATTAACTGCCGGATAGCGTCCACAATGTTGGCAGTGTTTTCGGTATTAATGGTAGTATTTCTAGTATTCATTAAAGGAGAGAAATTGATAAAGGTAACAAAAAATGAGGATTGTAATGAATAAAAGAAGATGGAGGAAGAAGACGCTGTGAGACACAGGATTTTTATAGGCTCCTGGGGACAGTTGCGAGTAGAGGGAGGATGTGGTATGCGCCTCGCAGGTAGTTTGATTTTGGACCAATCAGCTCACATAGTCCAGGAAGAACAAAGGGGATTCATAGCACAGTAGGAAGTGCTAAACTATAATGTGTGTTTTTGTGTTTCAAGGACAAAGGTAAATAGAAGTGCGGAAGAGGATTCAGGGTCTGTGCGCTCGGATTTTGCAGAAGGATGCGCTGCATAATGGGGAATTGTGTGTTATTGATTTAGGACTGCAAGTGCTGAACAATATGGACTTGTATTTTCCAATAATCGTGTATTACACACTAAGGAAGGCATTATGGCTTAAGGAAAGTCTCGAGTGCAAAGTATACTGCACCACAGCTAGTGTGGTAACTTACTGAAATGTGTGATGTAGGAGATTAACTAGTTGAAAATCCAAGTGACTAGGATCAGCATTAGAAGGAGTCAAACTTGGAAGTAGCGCTGAGACAAACAAAGGTACATTCAGGGGCGCCCATGTCAAGGTGTCAAGCATTAGTAAGACAAGTTAATACTAGTGTCAGTAAGGATAGGGTATGATTTAGGCACTGTAGTTGTTACAAGCAGTGTATGTGGTCTACTAATAGATTAGTTACTGTTTTACTAATGTAGCGCTAGAGTCAGCGCTGGAGATCCACTAGGGAACTGTGTTTAGAGCGCTGGAAAAATATAAAGAGGGTATCACATCTAGTAATAAAGGGAGAACAAATTGACAAATAGTTAGTTAACAAAAAAAAGTAGTTAATAATTGTGAAGTCAAAGATATTAGAATTTTTTTGCAATAAATTATTTGAGAGTATATGGATTCAAAGGATTAACTATTATTAGAGTTATATTATTGCTATAATAAGGCATATTCGAAGAGAGCGCTTCAAGAGGGAGTAGCTGTGGATATTAGCACTTACTAAGAATAGAAATATCCAGATAGTAATACTTGTTTTTCCAATCTTTTAAAAACCAAGTTCTCAACTTATAAATTTTCTAATCACAAATTAGTGTGACACATTATTGCACTGTCTTTAAAAATAAGAGTGGCAGGTGCTTCTTTTTAGAAATCAAAAAGAATAACCAACCCATCTCGCATTGTGTCTACTGCTTAGTACTTTAGAACTCTCTACAATTGGTGTCCCAACAGTGGCCTAATTGTAACTAGTATTTTGATTAGATTGTTTAGTTTTCAGGGTTTTGTCAAGAGGACGAGATCAAGCGGGCGCTTCAGCAGAAGAGTTGTAGGGTCTACAACAAGTGGATCAATAGCCATTATCAGAGGATAGCGTAGGGCTGTATCGTCAATATAGTCGGGTTTAATTACCAAGTGTGTGTTTATTATTTTTGTGATCTCTGTTTTGATTTCATATTTCGGAAATGGATCCTACTGCGACTACATCTAAGGGATGTCAGGAGAAGGTTAAAACACCTAATTTCATGGCGTCGTTGCCACAAATGGTAACTACAATAATTAGATGTAAAGATGAAAGTTTGTGTTTCACAGGTATTAATACCAAGAAGTTCTTACAAAGGTTTGAAAAAGTGGTGGAAGTGCATGGAGCGACCGAGTATGATATGGTGCGTCAAGTGCTCTTCTTTGTCTCTAATGAGTGCAAAGACAATATAGAGGATTTAAAGGGACATGAAGAGCGCAATTGGTCAGCACTAAAAGAAAAAATGCTCAAGAGATGGCCAAAAGTTACTGAGGAGACTAAGTATACAATAAAGGATCTGGATGTCTTGGTAAAAAGGGTCAAAGCTAAAGGGGTGTTCAAGACCCTAGGGAATTTAAAAGTTTTAGAGATTATTTTGATTGAACGGTGGAATATTTAGTCAGTATTGAAGATTTTAGTGATGCTAATGCGTCTTCACCTTGGTTTTGTGAAGCGCTAGTGCCAGAAGTGGAATAATGGGTGAAGAGGCTCTTGGATAATGAAGGAAAGCTAGTCAAGAAGAGGGATGGTAATTATAAGTACCCTGGATTAGAAGAATTAGAAATGACAGTGGAAGCGGAAATGAAGCTGCGCCAAGTTGAGTGTTTCTCAGCTAGAGTTGCTTTGGATAAAGAGGAAATGGACGAAGATGCGTCTGGCATGCAATTGCCTCCTCAGATGTTGTCTCCTAAAGTAAAAGTTTTCACTAAGGAGCTGGATTCAGTTATGGTTAGGATTGACAAGCTGGAGAAGAAAATAAACGAAGTGGCAAAAGCGAAAGAATTTTTTAGGCCCAAGAGTTCTCCTCAACCATTGTGTTTTGCTACTATGGTATGTTACTATTGTAACAAAGAGGGACATATTAGGATGAGGTGTAATGCACTTCAAAAAGATAAAGAAGAGAGGGTAGTCTACGAGTACGGAACTACGCTAATGTTGGAAGATGGGACTAAGCTTGTCAAAGACAAGGATCAAGGGATGCGAGCCATGGTCATCAATCATATTAATAAAAAGTCTATGGAGGGCAGGTCGAGTAAGAGCAAGGAGCCTGAAGGGAAAGAGAAAGGCAAGGATGCGAAGTCAGTCAATTTTGCAGTTACTTGTGCAGTATTGGATCTTAAAGTTAAAGAAGGAGCAGTTGCAGAACCACTTACTGCAGCACGTTTGGAGATGTTTGCAGCAAACAAGAAAATGGCCCCACCTACAATTAGTAGGCCGAGAAGAGCTGGCGCTAGGTATGCAAATCCAGAGGATATGGAGGAAGTAGGGTTTACTACTAGAGAGAATACACCTGCGCCTATGGAGCATGTTGAAATGGATGGTATGGAACCAGCTGGTTATGGTGTGGATCATCAGGTAGAAGATCAAACAATGATGATAGAGGAGTCAGAGGTAGTGCAGCAAAGAGCGATACCTGTTGAAGGAATGCCAGAGACGAGGTGAAATACTCCAAAGAATCCACCTGGAAGGGAAAAGGCTGGTGTGAAGACAACTTAACCCAAATGGAGGATGCAGTGCCCTGTTCACTCTGATTTTCCTAATGCAGCTGAGGATCTAGTCGCGCAATGTTTGAAGACTACAGTTTCTGTTCCATTGGGGGTGCTGACAGCAGTAGTGCCGGATGTAGAGAATGGAATTGTGGATAAGTGCAGGAAGCAAAGGGTTGCTAATTGCGCTGAGTTTGATGTTGGAGAGCAGTCATTTCAGCCAGTCGTTGGATTACCTAGGGCACCACATTATGCAGGACCCTTAGGGTATTTAACAATCACTGTAAATGGTAAGAAAATTAAAGCGTTAGTGGATAAAGGTTCACAAATCAACGTGGTGTCAGTAGATGATGCGGTGGAGTTAGGTCTTCCTGTTAAAGATGATGAGGGTACTGTCGCAGGAATTGGTGGAGGTAGGTTACCTGTTATAGGTGTAGCGGAGTACGTAGGCACTAGGGTTGCAGGAGCAACAAGGGATATACATTTTTATGCTCTAATGGGTGTATTTAAACCAGTTTTTGGCACACCATTTTTAATGGATTATTCTGAAACAATCGATTATTGTTTAAATAAGACTATTGGAATAAGGATTATGGGTGATGATGGTATTCCAGTAACAGCAGTCTTAGTAGGGCCTAAGGATGGTGGCTGGGAAACTAAGTACTCTGGAGCTGCGTGATTAGAGAAAGAAAGAGAGAGTTATGAGGAAGTCTCAGATGATGAGATAGGGCGACTGCCAGGAAGGCACCAACATTTTCATTAGGGATTAGCATTTTAGGTGTCACTATCTCCCAGAATGAGAGGAACCTGGATAGTGACCAGTCAGTCCAACAAGAAGGAATACGTAAAGCGGTACTTCATAGGTGTCTTGGGAATACTACAATAGAATGTATTATACCTAAGCTTTTTGATTTTTTTGATTATGGATATTGTTATACTTATATTAGAAAGAAAAGACAAAAACAGGATTTAGGTGCAACCCGTAGTTATATTAGAAAGAGTTTGATTTTATGTAATGAAGGAAGCAGCAAGCACTTTTTAGTGTCCAAGTATAAACCAGTGGCTGTCAAGGTTAAACCAGTAAATGTACCAATGCCAGATTAGAATCCTCCTTTGCAGAGGCCTGCACTGTCTAGGAATCCTTATGATAATCCTTTAACAAAGTTTCCACCTGAATTTGCGCCTACTAGTAAAATTACAATGGAGAGGCTTCAGATGGTTAATTTTGGACCAGAGGATTGGTTGTCTCAGGAAGAAAAGAAGTTATTGTTACAAGTTATGGTTCTCAGAGAAAAAGCTATTGCGTTTTATGAAGAGGAAAGAGGTTTGTTGAAACACTCTTATGGTAAAACTTATATTGTTCCAGTTATACCTCATGCTCCGTGGAAAAAGAAGGCTTTTCCAATACCAGCAGCTATAAGAGAAGAATATATGGAATTAATTAGGGGGAGGTTAACGTCTGGCTTGTATGAACAGTCTATGTCTAGTTATTCAAGTCAAGTGTTTTGTGTAGTTAAACATAATGGTAAATTAAGGGTTGTTCATGATCTTAGGGAGATGAACAAGGTTACGGTAAAGGATGCAGGAATGCCGCCAACACTGGGGGAGTTTGTGGATTCTTTTGTGGGATGTGAATGTTACGGATTAGGTGATATTATGGGAGGATACAATGAGCGCAAATTGGACAAATCATCCAGACCCATGGTGACGTTTGAAACCCCACTGGGGCGCTTCAGGTTGACAAGGTTACCGCAGGGTGCAATAAATTCTGTGGCGGTATACCAAGCACAGATGATGTGGATATTGCAGGATGAAATTCCAGATCATGTGGAAATTTTCATTGATGATGGCAGTATAAAAGGACCAGCCAGCGATTACAATGGGGAAGTGTTAGAGGAGAATCCATATATTAGAAGGTTTGTTTGGGAATATGCAATTACTCTGGAAAGAGTGCTATTCAGGATAGAAGAGGCAGGATTAATGATCTCTGGATCCAAATTTGCTTGTTGTGTTCCAGCGCTAGATATTGTGGGACATGTGGTATGCAAGGAAGGGAGGATCATTGTGGAAAAACAGAAGATTAAGGTGCTTACATGGCAGAGGCCAAGAAATACTATGGAAGTTAGAGGATTTTTAGGCATTTTTACATATGTAAGAATGTTTATTCGAGAGTTTGCTTTGTTGTCTTCACCTTTAAGGCGCTTAACGAGAAAATATGTTGTATGGGATTGGACGGAGGAATGTGATAAGTCATTTGAGTTGTTGAAAAGTATTGTAAGAAAAGATATTCTTTTAAAGAAATTGGAGTATGGAACAGCCGCTGGGAAAATTACTCTAGCGGTGGATTCTAGTGTGTCTGCAGTGGGCGCAGTTTTGATGCAGGAGGATGAGGAAGGTAATGATAGACCTGTCCTTTATGAATATAAGACTTTTACTAGAGTAGAGTCTAGGTACTCCCAGTCTAAGCTGGAGCTATTCGGAGTAGCAAAGATTTTTAAGAAGCTGAAATGGATGCTTTGGGGGCAACATTTTGAGTTGCAGGTTGATGCGCTATCATTGGTGCAAATGATAAGTAGCCCAAGTTTACCAGATGCGGCCATGAAAAGGTGGGTAGCGCAGATTAATTTATTTTCTTTTGATTTGGTCCACAAGCTGGGAAAAACTTTCACTATGCCGGATTCATTATATAGAAGACCGCCATGTGAAGAAGACTCAGACACCGAAGAATTTGAAGAAGATAAGAGATGGGTAAATGGCATAGATTATTGTTATGAAAAATTTGGCAAGGTTGTCCATCATGACAATAAACTATTTGCCTGGAATGTCCATAAAGACATAAGGCTAGATGTTGATGATGTGCAGGATGTTTGCAAAGTTAGTCTGCAACTGGATTTAGAGAATGTTGAAGCTAACGTAGCAACAAGGAGTGCGCTAGGCAAGGCAGTGGAAGAGTCAGATGACAAAGATGATTCAAGGGGAAGTCAAGATAGTAGCACTCATCCCAAAGAAGGGGAGTATTCTGAAGATGACACATCTACTGATGAGGGAGTAGAGTCGTTAAGACTATATCTGGAAGGCAGTAGTAAACCAGATTTTCATGATAAAAAGGTTTGGCGCAATATTGAAAAGCGCGCTAAAGGCTATTTTATAAAAGGTGGGAAGTTATGGAAGGATCAAGCCTTGTTTCCCCAGTTAGTTGTTCAAACTAGGAAAAGGAAGGAAACAATACTCAGGGAGTTACATGAGAATTTAGGACATTGAGGTCAAGACAAGACGTATTGCAGAGTTAGGGAGAGATTCTGGTGGCCCAATATGAAGAATGAAGTAAGAGATTGGGTCAAATCTTGTCCTGAATTTCAGCGCAGGAGTTACAGAAAGCCAAAAGAGAAAGGTAGAGCAATGTGAAAAGATACTGTTTTTGGTAGGGTCAGTTTAGAAGCAGTTCATATAAAAGAAGGGCGCTTTAAATACTTGGTAGTAGCCAGGGATGATCTATCAGGATGGGTTGAAGCAGTGCCATTGGTAAATTTTAAGGCGAGTAATGTAGCTGAGTTCTTGAAAAAAGAATGGGTTTATAGGTACTGGGTAATGAAGATGGTGACTGTAGATGGTGGCGCTAAATTTTCTGGAGAATTCCAAGAGGTAGTTAAAAGTATTGGTGCAAGGCTACGAGTTGCGACACCATATTATCCTGAAGCAGAGGGGATGGTAGAAAGAGGGCATCAAGTTATAAAGGATGCGCTAGTTAAATTATGTGGGAATAATGGAACAAAGTGGAAGAACTACTTGCAATTAGATTTGTTTGCAGACAGGATTTCAGTTAAAAGGACAACAGGGCTCTCACCGTATGAACTTATGTTTGGTCAAAGGGAGGTATTACCTATTGATCCAGAGGCTGGATATTTTCTAGGATGCGACTGGGATCAAGTGCGCTTGACTGAAGATTTAATTCTAGCGAGGGTAGCACAGCTTGAAAGAAAGGACGAGTTTGTGGAGAAAGCATATGATAGAATGATGCAGATCCGTGACAAGTCAGTTAAATATTGGGATGAGCGTTTAGCGCATAGGTTAAGGAAGCCATTGAACCCAGGAGATTTGGTTTTGATTTTTAATAGAAGTTTAGAAAGCCAATGGGAAAGATGTTTGCTGACAGATGGAACGGTCCTTATAGGATCAGAAAGCAGATAACTGGGGGGTCTTACTTACTGGAGGAACTAGATGGTACTGAATGGAAGCGGCGTGTGGTGGTAGATCAGATCAAAAGATTCTACCCATGGGGTGTTCCAGTGATACAAGATGACCTCTGCAATGAGGAAAAACTACCAGAATGACCTCTGGGAAGAGGTTAAACTAACAATTTATGTTAAGCTTTGTTTTTCTAAGAGAACTCACAGGAGGCTTTGACACAGTTGTGATGGATAGAGGGCGCTAACTGGAAGTTAGGTGCACTAAGGCTGAACAGGAAACTGGCATAAGCTCTCAGATGAGGGCACAGAGGAAAATGAAATCTTATATTTTCATTGTTCAAGGGGACATGACAAGATAGGCAATTGGATTAAAGGAGGCGCATACCATGTAAACGCAAAAGACACTGGAAATTTAGCTAAAGGGTTAACTAACCAGGAGTTGAATAATGATAAATAGATGGGGCACTCTAACATTTCAATTCTTATTTACATCGTGTATTTTTGTATCTCAGTAAAGGCGGTAAAGTTTTATGATTTTTTTTAGGGTTTACAGTCTTTTAAAGAAAGTAGAGGGAGCAAAGTTAGGTGCTCCAAATTTAGAAGACAGGTGTATTAAAATAGTGCCGTGTCTAAAATGATTATTTAAAGGCATAGCATGAAAAATATATGAAGACTATGCACAGGAATAATGGACAGACTAGGCTCATATGGAGGGCGCTAGTGGACTATTCAGTATTGGGATGGAAGCTATTAGGATATCCTTTCCAGTCTTTGGGCATGACGAAACGATGAGGATCAGGGGGGAATCCAAGAATAGTTGATGAACTGATTTTGTTCATTAGTTGAACTATCATTTCTATATGGTTGTAGCGGGCTTCAAGTTCAGTGTCAGAAAAAGATGGTGCGTTATAGTAGGATAGAGACATAGCGTCATATATAAGACCAAGTCTGGAAAACATTTTCATGGAAAGGACAAAAGGTAAAGGGATAGGAACCCATCCCAGAGAGATAGATTCATTGAAGCCTGAAAAAGAGTCAGCAGGTAAAGGAAGTGTAAGTATAATAAAGGGTACTTACTTGCTAATAAATTTTGTGGGCATGCTGATGGCAAAGAAATGGTAATTGTGTCAGGAGCAGCTGTAGTGGACCCTGAGTGCATGGAAGCATTAGAGCTTGGAGTGGGAGAAGGAGCAGTGCTAGGCTGGATAGATATTTTGCACCTGGGAAATGTAGGAAGCAATGGCGACTCATAAGGAATGTTGTTATTGGTGGAAGAATTGGGTCTAGTGGGACTAGTAGTTGTAATTATGGGGGTGCTACTGGTGGATTTAGGAGGAAAGCAAATATAGCCAGTAGGCTGAGGAGTATTATGGTTCAGAGAGATATTGCAAGTTTTGTGGTATCTAAAGCAGTTGTCACAGGCAGGTATAAAGGAGGCATACCCCTGAGGTCTAGAAAATGTACAATGAAAGTTGCGGCGTTTACAAAATGAGCACGCTTGATCTTTGGGAACTGTGCAATATTGAGTCATGATTTTTGGATGAAGGTAATTCAGGTTATTAGATGGGCTATTTATAGGTTAATAATGGCATTATGGAAGAGATTTCAGTTGCGCAATAACTGACATGAGCGCTGAATGGTTTCTAAGATGGATGTGAAGAATCATCATCAAAGAAGAAAAAAAATGAGGGACCTAAAGAAAGGCGATTCCATTGCAGTCAAGAGAAAGTCATACGCTGCAAATATCTGCAGATTTCAAGGGAACGCATGCATATATGATGCAGGGGATGTATTTGCTGCTATAGGGAGTAGCACCAATCTCAGATTTATTTTGTGTTTATTGTTTCACTTTTCATTGGCACTTAGTAGTAAGGTGCGCTGTTTGGAAAAAGGATGATATTTTTTTTGGGGCAACTCATCTATCAGATGTTGGGTTCTCACAAGGGACTTAGGGTCAAGCAGAATTAAGGAGAAAGAAAAATTATTATTACATTTTTTACAAAACTATATACAATTTTTATTTTTATTTTTTAAGGAATATATAACAAAGATTTTTAGTATTCTGTGTCATCGTAGATAGGGACACAGAAGGCCCAGTTGTAAACAGACTTTTGCATGTTTTGCTGCAAGGTGGTGACTAGCTGTTTTCTTTTGTCAAACTTGGCACAAGTATAGACTGGGACTGCCTTGAAAATATTTTTGACGGCAACTATCATATTGTTCATACAATGCATGGTTGCATTGTATGGTGCGCAGGCAACACGCCCTGCGAATTCCCAGTTTTGAGCCATGGAGGGCTCTTCTTCTTCTTTGTTGTTGTGGTGATCCAAACCTGGGTAGGCCTTTGAAGTGCATATTTGGGGGTATTTGGTATGTAGGGTGTTATTGGGGTTATGGTGTTATTAGTGGATTTTCTCATCTTTAGGTGATAGTTAATAGTGTTTATGGAGGCTTAAGCTAGGGTCACTTATTATGTCTCAGCTTAATGTCCTTTCTTTTCTCTTCATTTTAGTATCCCTTATGGGTGGTTACTTTGTTTTATAGGGTAGTTATGGTGTTGTTATTGGTATTTATTGGATCTTTATTGCTTAGTGGTTCTTATGTAGGCTTAAGATAGGGTCACTTATTATGTCTCATCTTATTGTCCTTTATTTTCTTTTTATTTTGGTATGTTTTATGTGTGTTTATCCTGTTTATTAGTGAAGTTATGGGTTTTTAGGGTTTTTAGGGTTTTTATTGGTTGTATGGGTGTTTTAGGGCCTAGAAGCGGCCCGCCCGCCTCCAAGAGGCCTACCCGCCTGGGCACTGGGGAGGCAATAAAATGCACTTTTATGCATGAAAAAGGCTGGGGAATCGGTCAGGGTGGTCTGTGCACTGGCTGTATGATGCGTGTGTGGGAAGATTTTTAGGGAATCATCTTATCTCTTTATCTCATCACCTCTCTGTTCCTGACTGTCTCATTGGCTTGTGTTTTGTTGGAATATATTACTGTTCATTTCAACTCTTTCTGGTAGTCTGTCTGGGACTATTATCTTCACTTTTAAAGGGGTCAAGAGTGTTTAATTAGAGGGTCTAGCAAACAGATCTCCAATTTGCTGCAACAGGTAAATCTCACTTGTTTTTCTAAAGGGACAGGGGTTATTCTTTCTGGGTTTTCTCCAACTCCCTTGGTCAAGGCCTATAGCAAGCACTATAGGATTGTCTACATTGTCTTCAGGGGGGACGTTGGCTGGCCAATCATCTGGGATGATAGTGTCAAAGACTGGTTGAAGGGTTGTCAAGTCAGGAGTCGGTGAGCGCGGAGTGCACTCAGGAATTGGATCAGTATCCCAGATGGGATCTTCTTCCAAGGCAGGAAGGAAAAGGGGAGTGTTAGGCGGCAGAGGTGATGCAGCGTAAGGAGTGGCTGGCGCATTCTAAGAGAGAAAAGAGCTTATGTTAGAGTTTTTTTTAAAAAAAAAGAACTTACTGTACTCTCCTCTGAAAAGTGAGAATTTGGAATGGAGGTGACACTACTAGGTGTAGGTGTGTGGTGCTTAACCTTGGCTCGCTTATTGCTAGGTGGAGTTGAAGATGTAGGCGCAGGGCGCTTGATGGCAAACTGACTCATCATATTTGAGGTTGAAGTGTTGGGATCCAGGTGCGCAACAGTGGGCGGCCCATTGTAACTACATTTTTTCTTGCGTTGTTTACAGTAATTGCATGACTAAAAAAGAAAAAAATAGAAGATTAGTAATAAGGAGAAAGGAAGGAAAAGAAAAGAAGAAAAAAGACTTACAGTAAAGAAAATGTTGCCATGGCGGGCTTTTGAGAAATGACAGGGAGTTATGCCATTCTCGATGCAGTGGGTGCATCTTGTACCACCCATCAGCGTAGTAACTAGCATCCCAGATGGAGCAGCAGAAGGCTGGGTATGCACAAACTGCTGGATAGTGTCCACGAGGTTGGCGGTATTTTTGGTATTAACGGTATTATTTCTAGTATTCATTGAAAAAAAAAATTTAAAAAGAAAAGAGGATTGTAATAAATAAGAGAAGATGGAGGAAGAAGACGCTGCAAGACGTAGGATGTTTATAGGCTCCTGGGGACAGTTGCGAGTAGAGGGAGGAGGTGGTACGCGCCTTGCAGGTAGTTTGATTTTGGACCAATCAGCTTGCATAGTCCAGGAAGAACAAAGGGGATTCATAGCGCAGTAGGAAATGATAAACTATAATGCGTGTTTGTGTGTTTCAAGGACAAAGGGAAATAGAAGTGCGGAAGAGGATTCAGGGTCTGTGCTCTCGGATTTTGCAGCAGGATGCGCCACATAATGGGGAATTGTGTGTTATTGATTTAGGACTGCAAGTGCTGAACAATATGGACTTTTATTTTCCAATAATCGTGTATTAGGCACTAAGGAAGGCATTATGGCTTAAGGAAAGGCTCAAGTTCAAAGTATACTGCACCACAGCTAGTGTGGTAACTTACTGAAATGGGTGATATAGGAGATTAACTAGTTGAAAATCAAAGCAACTAGGATCAGCATTAGAAGGAGTCAAACTTGGAAGTAGCGCTGAAACAAACAAAGGTACATTCAGGGGCACGCAAGTCAAGGTGTCAAGCATGATTAAGACAAGTTAATACTAGTGTTAGTAAGGATAGGGTATGATTTAGGTGCTTTAGTTGTTACAAGCGATGTATGTGGTCTACTAATAGATTAGTTACTGTTTTACTAATGTAGCACTAGAGTCAGTGCTGGAGATCCACTAGGGAACTGTGTTTAGAGCACTGGAAAAATATAAAGAGGGTATCACATCTAGTAATAAAGGGAGAACAAATTGACAAATAGTTAGTTAAAAAAAAGTAGTTAATAATTGTGAAGTCAAAGATATCATAATTTTTTTGCAATCAATTATTTTAGAGTATATAGATTCAAAGGATTAACTATTATTAGAGTTATTTTATTGCTATAATAAGGCATATTAGAAGAGAGAGCTTCAAGAGGGAGTAGCTGTAGATATTAGCGCTTGTTAAGAATAGAAATATTGAGATAGTAATACTTGTTTTTCCAATCTTTTAAAAACTCAGTTCTTAACATATAAACTTTTTAATCAAAAATTAGTGTTACACATTATTGTGCTGTCTTTAAAAACAAGAGTGGCAGGTGCATCTTTTTAGAAATTAAAAAGAAGAACCAACCCATCTCGCATTGTGTCTACTGCTTAGTATTTTAGAACTCTCTACAACGTACTCTAAGAAGTAGTGATTTGAAATGTGGTGCTACTCAAATTAAATTTTCAGTAGTAGTATGTGCTCTTGAGAAGCTACATTATTACCCTGCAGCCCAAAAATTTGAGTCTATAACTGACTGTAGTGCAGTTAAGTCACTCTTAAACATGAAAACTCCTAATAGACATATGTTTAGATGGAAATTAGCTGTACAAGAGTACAGAGGATGGATGACTATTAAAAATAGAGAAGGAAACTTACACTCTAATGTAGATCTGTTATCTAGAGTACCTCTAACAGATAATGATGAAAATCCTGCTTATGATCCTGAAACAGAGATTATTAACATTTATGGCATTTACATTGTAGATCTTGAGGATTAATTTATGCAATCAATTCTTGATAATTATGCTTCAGATCCTGAGTTGAGTAAGCTTACAACAATATTAAATGATCCATCTAATGCTTCAATGAGTGTTTTAATTAAAATATTACCACAAAAATATAAGGAAGCATTAGAAAAAGGAAAATTTTCCATTGAGGATGGCTCTATATTTTACAGGAAGAAATTAAGTAATGTAATTTTAATTCCCCCTTCAATGAAGAATTTAATTTTAAGTATATGTCATGATGATATATTAGCAGGTCATTTTGACTTCCATAAAACATTAACCAGAGTAAAAAATACATCTTGGTGGATTAAAATGTCTGATGATGTTCAAAAATATGTTGAGACATGTGATTCTTGTCATAAATCCAAAAGATTAACAGGAAAAAGAGCTGGTTTATTAAAAAAATAGAGCAACCAAAAGATCTATGGGAAATAGTCAACATGGACTTTGTTGCAGGCTTTCCAATAGCAGGGCATAAGAGTTATAACTCCTTCCAGGTAATTGTAGATAGATTAACAAAAATTTGTAAATTTATTCATACCTACAAAGAGGTTTCTGCAAAAGGACTTAGATTTTTTATGATGGAAACAAATGTTAAATATAGCAGGATTCCCCAAAGCAATAGTTTCAGACAGAGATCCAAAATTTACTTCTGAGTTCTGGACATCACTTATAAATGTTTCAGGTTGTCAATTAAAACTTTCAACAGCACACCATCCACAAACTGATGGGCTACCAGAATGAATGATACAAACCTTAGAAGATATCATAAGAAGATATTGTGCTTTTGGTCTTGAATTTAAAGACAATGACAAATTCACTCATGATTGGGTAACCCTTATCCCAGGTTTAGAATTTGCATACAATAGTGCAGTAAATTCTGTCATTGGCAAAAAGCCAATTGAGTTATGGTTGGGTTATGTACCTAATACCCCTGCTAAAACTCTTAATAAAATACCTTGATTGGATATTCATACAGGTACAAAATCTTTTCCTCTGATGCAACAATTATGCAGAAATCATACTGAAGAATGTATAAATAAGGCATTTGATTATTAGAAGAAAAGATGGGATAAAGCCCTGAGAGAGCAAATGTACACAGAGGGTGATGATGTCCTTATTTCTACACTACATTTCAATTTAAATGGTTATTTTAAATTGAAGTATCCATTCATTGGATCATTTGTAGTAAAAAAGATGGTTGGTAACAATTCTGTTGAAGTTATTCTATATGCACAATATGATAGAAAACATCTAGTATTTACTATTTCTCTTATAAACCATACCATTCTAATAATTCTTCTCTATTTTAAGAAGATCAGGAAGGCATAAACAGCAACTTGAAGAAATAGTTTAAAAGGCAGAAATTGAAAAGATACTTAAAAAGAGACACGTTACAAAAGAAAAGGGAGTTGAGTATCTATTAAGGTTTAACAATAAATCTAGTGAATATGACCAGGGGATTCCAGAAAATGAAATCTCTGATCTTAAAAATCTCTTGAAAAAATTTAAATCCAAATAATACTGTTAAAATTCAGTATATGTATCATAGAAAATTTAAAAAATATTTTTCTATTCACTCCTTACTTATTAATTAAAATGCCTTAACATTTTTTATTGTTTTTTTAGGGTGAGGGAGTGTCAGCCTAGGTATCCCCAGGACTAATTGATTCTATTTTTAAAATAAGAAAACCTTAATTACATTAAGATTATGACTTAAAATAAGGTTAAAATACTTATATATATGGTTATAATACATATATATATAATTATTACACTATTATATGACTTATAGTAGTTTAAATAGCTTATCCATAGCCTAATAATACTTATTAAGTTTTTAATGGAGTCATAATATACTTATCTTAAGTGATATTAAGTAATTATAGACATACATAAGCTTATATGTATACATAAGCTTCATATTCAGTGAAATATGTCGTTATATTATGTATATTTAGGTCTATAAGTGGGTTTTAACCTCTTAATAGCCTACAAAATTTATTTTTCTGCTTATTTTGGTTCATATGGACATATTCAGTGGACTCAAAATGCCTACACAAGCATATACACCTTTTTCAGGCACAAATATCCAGTTTGGACAACTTAATCTGCTTCCTTTGATGAATTTATGGGTTGGGATATTATTACTGGGTTAATATGGATGCTTGAGGATGTTATTGGGGGCTTGGAAAGTTAATTTTGTTCCTTTATATGCTTTGGGCTTCATTATATACTCTTTGTATGAGTTGTTTTACCTGTTTCTCTATGGTATCCGCTTTTATCTGTTTACTCTATTTATGGTATGGGTCTGAGGTATCATTAATTGTGATGGAGGGTACTTACTGGAGGTCTGGTTGTTGAAACTGCTTGAAGTTGATGCTATGGGGAGTTGATGGGCCCTCACAGTGCTTTAATTGCCGGGGATAGCAGTGACATCATCTGGATTGAAGGTCTGTGCACTCCAGTGGATTTTGGTATTATAAAGGGAGGATTTGAAGGGTTGTTAGACATTACTTACTTACTAGACATCAAATAAACACTATAAAACAATTATTATTATATATAAATATATTATAAAGAATTTATAAATTGATATTATCTTTAGATAAGCTATAACTATATTTTATTTATCTATTTCCACCACTAGCACACATAAAAATCCAAGTATTGTGAGTTTGTATTGAGAATAAATATTCTATTAGTCTTCCCCTGAGGTTTAATCACTAAATAATTTAACAATAAGCAGTAGAACCATTAATATTTAATATTAAGTCATACTTAGATACTAGCACACACTGACACAATGAGTCAGTTATAGATATTCCTTGCAAAGGAAGAGAATCCAGTGAGATGGAACTTCTGGAAACATAAATTTCAAAAGCATCATTTGGCACTCAGATAATTGAAACTGAGAAGACAAAAATTTTTGCCTTAAGTAAAGCATTTCCAATGGCTTTTGCACATGGGACCAATGAACTTGGCCTTGTAAATGATCATGAAATGACGATTTGGTTAACCTGTGATATGGATAATATTCCTGCTAGTCTTAAAAAGAAACCATACCCTGCTTCACCAATGAAGAGAAAAGACATAGAGGATAATATTAAGATTTTGTTAAAGATGAAGATTATTGAAAAGGTTGAAACTTCACCAAAATACTGTGTAATATCACCAGTGCTAATTTCTTATGAACAAGATAAAGCAAGACTGTGCAGTGATTATAGAGCTTTAAATACATTTACAGTAGATGATATTTATTCATCTCCAAGGATTTCCTCTATAAATGCAACCCTTAAAGGTGCTAAATACATAAGTTTCCTAGATGGAAATAAAGGGTACCATCAAATTCCTGTTGAAAAGTATTCACAGAACTTTTTGTTGATAGCAACACATATGGAAATATATAAATGTGTCTGGATGCCATTTGGACCACAAAATGCTCCATAAGTATTTCAGAAGTTAATGGATTTTAAATTTCATAATGAAATGATTGAGGGATGGTTAATGGTATACATTTATGTTATCATAGTGTTCTCTAAGACATATGATGAACACTTAATCCAATTAAAGAATGTATTTTAGAAGATGGATGAAAAAAATGACCCTGAATTGAATAAATGTAAATTTGGGTTTGATTCTTTAAAAGTGCTTGGTCATATTTTATCTGGCTTACAAATATGTGTAACCAAAATAAGGTGGCTGCAATCAAAAATATTAGAATTTGTCAAAATTTAAAGGATGTACAATCTTCTCTTGGTATGTGTAGTTATTATAGAAAATATATAAAGAACTACCAAGTAATTGCTGCTCCATTGACCACACTGAAAAAGAAATCAGAAGCTTTCATTTGGAATAATGAAAGACAACATGCTTTTGATAAGTTGAAAGAATGTTTGATGACAGCTCCTATCTTGGGATTATGTCAGCCTGTATATCCCCAGGACTGAGTAAAAAGTGCTTATAAGTTATTTTAAACACATGAACTATACAGGGGAACAATAATTGAGAGTACACAAACAGTATACATAAGTAAAATTATGATAATATACAAAATATGCCATTATAACACCTTATATACATGCATATATCCACCTTTTATAGGTCTTATGTACATAATATTAAGTTGGAATATGTTAGGGTAATCTTAAGAACCTTAAGTATAAGGCTACATAATTTTTAAGTACACTTAAAGCTGTTATATTCATTGTTTTACGCAAAAAACAAGAAATGCGCTTTATTTCACTTAAAAGTTGACTATATGCGCTATAAAATTGAGAATATCAAAAATAAGCTTTTACAGATCAATCTGTCTCATTCAGGACTATTGATTTGGCTATTTATATGCATGAAAATAACACTTTTCAAATTTGGTGTTTTTTATGCCAGAAATGGCTTCTGTGTACTGGCCACATACTGCCTGCTTTTTCCCGTGTGAATAGCTTCATTTTTAGCAAAGTTAGCTTTTTCACACTATAATTACCCCACATTCTATGCCCACTGTGGGGAAACACACTAAAATAGGCGAAAGGTGCTTATTTAGTGTCCTAGCTTAATTAATAATGCATTGACCTTGTTTATATGCACTAATTTCATTAATAACCTCATTCTTGGTGTCTTATTTCATCACCACGCTTAAATTCGCCTAATTTCAGTCAAGGATTTACCCGTGCAAGTGCCTGCCAAGGACTGCATGTAGTTACCCCACATCTCATGCTCTTTTTTGAGTTTTTGGGTGGTTTCTCAGTCAATTTTAGTTATTTTTGGATGGGAATTTCACGTAGTATAATGTCAGGATTAGCCCCTCCATTTCTACAGTAAGTCCCCTGTATTATTAAGCTATTATTAAACTTAAAAAGTCTCCTTTAGTCTTTTATATTACTGTTTTAAATGCATATACTCTCTTTTTGTCTTTTTCTTTAATTTTGATGGATTCCCCTTATTATTACAGGATTTTGATGGGTGTTACTCTTCTAATTATGTCATTTGTTACTGGGGATGTTGATGGGCATGTATATTAGTTGTTTTGAGGCGTCATTAACTGTGTATTGGATGGTACATCAAGGGAATTATTGGGAAACTCAGTGTGTATAAAAGGAGGAGGTTTTTGGGTCTTGTTTCTACATTCTTTATCATTACAATTTACACCATATAACCAAATCAATTACAATAAACATCAATTAGTACTTTTATAAGAATTTTTAGTAGTATCTGAATTATTAAACTCTATTTTTCTACCATCTAAAAAGATTGTAAGCCACATATAAAAATAGTGAGAATTATATTACTGATACCTTTATTCTGAATTATATTTTACTATTTGTTGGATTTATACTACAGTATTCATATAGTACCAGTTAAATCTTCTAGAAAAATACTTTTCAAGCTAGTTCATGTCCTTTTAGTTGATCTTAGCCTGAAAATTGGGGGCCTTTCCTCAAGAATTCTGTCATAATCCAGTAAGTAAAAATTTCAAAGAAGGTACATGTAGATAATATCCCTATAGAAATATTTGGATAATTAAAACAGGTTGGGGTCACTTATATAGTGATTTCAGAAAAAGAAGCCCTGTTATATATTAAAATTGTGATATTGAATCAACAATTTTACCACTAATTTAACATAAAATTGTTATTAGTGGTAGTCTGTCAATAGACCAATTAAATTTGTGATCTTTGCAGATAATAAACCAATTAAACTGATTAATTGTTTTCTTTTAACAGGACTCTTAATCTTTTCTTTTTATTGGTTTGTAACATTCATTAAATATTTAGAAGGAATCTTACTGACAGTTGTTTTCTTTTAAATATAAAAACACGGCTACATATTGTAGACCAGTTAAATCAAGTGACCACATAAAAGCATGTTTGACTTTCAGCACTTATAAATTCACTTAATACCAATAAGTAAGCAATAAAATTGTCTTCAGTGGTATTAATAAATACTGATAAAACTCCATTTTTGAAGTTTTCATATCTAAACTTTCAATTCTTTAAATTCCACATAAAAATGTGTGACAACAATGACATTGTAAGTAATAAGGCAAAACCTTATAACTTAAGACCTAGAGCTGAAAGACCTGTTACAGGACATTCAAATGGAGGGTCAAGAATCACCAATAATAAACAACACCCCACCAATGTCCCTGGAGGAAAGGGAAAAACTCTTAAAACAAGTGTCAATAAAGAAGTCCAAAAACACGTTGCAAGAGCAAATTCACTCCCTCTCAACCCTACTGAATACCCTAACAATAAGAGTAAACAATATGGTAGACCAGATCAAAAATCTGGAGAAAAGGGCAACACAGGGATTTATAGAAGTCAACCAGGCTCTAGTGGATATAAAGTCTCATCCACAAACATTGGCACCAAATACCACAGCAGCACCTCCAGCCCCAGAAGAGGACCAAAGAATAACAGTCAGCAAATGGAAGTGGGATCGGTATGCCCAAAACTACAACAACCCTCCTCAACAGGGTTTCAGCAGTCACCCTTACAGGGGAAAGGCAAGGAGAGGCAGGGGAAGTGGGATAAGACCTTGGTAAGTCATCCAACTTCTTATGATCAATTGTATCAACCTAACAATAAATTACTTATAGGTAATGAGATTTATAGGGAATTATTGGATAAAATTGATGAGGAATTAAAAAATTATTCATTTGATAATCACATTTTAAACTTGTCTTTAGATGAGGACAATGTAAATAGTTTTATTGATCACCAGGATAATACTATTAATATAAAATTGGAATCAAATGAATCAAATAATGAGTCTTCTGAGTTGGACACAGAAAAAATAGAATATTTTTTAAAAGAGAATCCAATGGAATCAAAAATAATAAATAAATTATTATTGATAATTGAAAAATTGGAAGATTTCTCAAAAGAGTAAAACAATAATACAGAAAACGTATTATTACAGCTAACACAATCATTGAGTACAACAGCCAATAGATTAAAAATTATTGAAAATTCAAATAATGAATTAATCAATGAGAATAAAAGATTAAACTCAGAGATTAGAAATTTAGAAAGTAAATTAGAACACTCTCAGAATATTATGGCTACCATTGAGGGACGTGTTAAATTATCTTTTTCAAATGTAAATGATACTCTAACTCATGTACCTGTAATACAGGATAGGTTACAAAGAGTAGAAATAGAAGCAGCAAACATATTGAAAAATACTGAAA
This sequence comes from Hemileia vastatrix, assembly GCA_030280995.1. Classification (NCBI taxonomy): domain Eukaryota; kingdom Fungi; phylum Basidiomycota; class Pucciniomycetes; order Pucciniales; family Zaghouaniaceae; genus Hemileia; species Hemileia vastatrix. Next base: position 5,871,923 of record JASXTE010000008.1, on the reverse strand, counting down.
AAATAAAAGATAACACTTCTTATGTGGCAAGAGTACCTGTTTTCATGAAACATGCAAACAAAACACCAATGATGGAACATGAACATAGTGTCATGGGCTCTGAGAATAATAAATCAGTAAAAGATGAAATAAATGATCATCTTTCTAAAGTAAGTGAATTACTGAATATTCCTCAGGTTAGGGAAGCAAAAACTAACCAAAAGAACTGGCCTAAGTTAGATCAGTATCCTTCTTTTGACAGGGATTCAAAATCTGATTGGCAGCAATTCATACAAAGAATTGATAACTTAAAATTTTCATACAAATTACCTGATGAAGAAATTACTTCAAATTTAATATCTTTATTTACAGATGTGGCCTTATTATGGTTTGAATCTGTATTGAGTGAGGGAATTAATTACTCTTGGAATGAATGGAAGGCACTAATTGAAAGGCAATTTGGTGGCCCAAAATTTAGAATCACTCAACAAATATTGTATGAAAGAACAAGATATAATCCAAATGCTGGAGATAAACCCATGGTCTTCTTAATGAATTTAATAAAAATCATGAAAGCTTCATATCCAAAAATGGATTATGAAGAGTGGAAAGAAAAAATAATATACAAGTTGCCTATATCAGTTAGAGACATTATTGTAGCTAGAACTGAATCCATCAGAGATACCTCTGGTTCATTAGCATATGCAATGAGATATTATTAAACCATTAGTATGAAACCAAGTATAGTAATTACGACAAAGTATTGAGGTGGTAAAACCTACTACAAGTAAATTACCAGCGGAGAAGAAAAAACCTTCAGCTCCCCTTGTCCCTAAGAGACAAGAAAATAACACTTGTTACAAATGTAATGAACCTTGGGTTAAGGGTCACACGTGTAAGAAGAGAATAAATTTTATTGAAACCTCACAGAACTCTGAACCAAGTAATCATGAAAATGAGAACGTGGAATCCAGTGAGGATTGTAAAAGTAACATATCTTACAGTGATTATGAAAATGAGATATTTGTATTAGAACAGGATATTATGTTCCTGAATTATGCTATACCTCATACAGACACATCTTTAACTTCCATTGAGGAAGCTGAAATAATTAAAGATGTATTTCATGATACTTACAAAATAACACCTATCAGAGCGCCTGTTATCATATGTGGAAAAGAAATGAATGCCATTCTTGACACTGGGGCTGCAGGTAGTGTAGTTTCAATTAATACATTAATGAAACTTGATAGTAAGTACCAGGAAAAACTAGAACCTGTTCAGACAAAGAACTGGAGGGGTTTTGGTTCAATATTAAATCCAATTGGCAAGTACAAAACTGCTGTATTCTTTAAATATAATAATGGATATGTTAGAGCAGTTTGTGAATTTTTAGTAATGGATAATAATAATTGTAGTGATTGGTTTATTATTGGCAATGATTTATTGACAAAATTTGGCATTAAACTAGATCCTGCAAACAGTTGTTTCACCATAGGCGTGAATGGTAAGAAAAATTTCAAAATATGTTCTGAAAATTCAGTTTATGCCATTTCCCCTAGGGAAGAACAACTGCAAGGTGGAAGAGCCACCACTGAAATGGTTGAATTGGAAAATGAAATCCAAAAGGCCTCTTTCAGTCCTCAACTCTCAAAAATTGAAGAAGAAAATATTTTGAGATTGATTAACTCATATCATATGGCATTTGCTCATGGTTCAAATGAACTAGGATTGGTCAAAGACCATGAGATGAAAATCTCTTTAAGCTGTGATTTGGATAATATTCCTGGCAGCCTGAAAAAGAAACCTTACCCAGCATCTCCTGCAAAAGGAAAGATATTGAAGACAATATAAAGATGTTGTTGGAAATGAGTATTGTTGAAAAAGTAGACACAACACCTAAGTATTGTGTCATTTCACCAGTATTGGTCTCTTATGAAAAAGATAAGGCAAGATTATGCAGTGATTATGAAGCTCTGAATACATACACAGTAGATGATATTTACCCTCTACCAAGGATAGCTTCTATCCATGCTACTTTACAAGGAGCAAAATATATTTCCTGTCTGGATGGAAACAAGGGTTACCACCAGATTCCTGTGGAAAGAAATTCTCAGAATTACTTATTAATAACCACACATATGGGTATATATAAGTATGTGAGAATGCCATTTGGCCCAAAGAATGCGCCATCAGTCTTCCAAAAATTGATGGATAGTGTTTTTCATCAGGAAATGGTTGAAGGATGGCTATTGGTCTACACTGATGACATCATAGTGTTTTCAAAAACATATGATGAACATTTAAATCACCTGAAAAGAGTCTTTCAAAGAATGGATGAAATTAATATGACAATTGCATTAAAGAAATGTAAATTTGGATTTCAATCCTTGAAAGTACTTGGACATGTTATATCTGGATTATAAATTTGTGTTGACCAGAATAAGGTGGCAGCAATTAAAAACATTGGTATACCTAAAAATGTAAAAGAGGTTCAAAGTTTTTTGGGTATGTGTGGATATTATAGACAATATATTAAAAATTACCAATCCATTGCAGCTCCTTTAACAACATTAATCAGGAAAAATGAGGCTTTCATTTGGAATAATGAAAGACAACATGCCTTTAATAAATTAAAGAATGTTTAATGTCAGCTCCAATATTGGGACTACCAGATTTCACCCTACATTTTATCTTGTACACTGATGCAAGCTTCATAAGTTTAGGTTCTGCTTTACAGCAGAAACAGATAATAAATGGAAAATTATCTGAAGTAGTTATCTGTTATATATCCAGAACCTTAAGAAAAAAAGAATTAAGGTATGGTGCTACACAGCTAGAGTGTTTAGCTGTGGTGTGGGCTTTGGAGAAACTTCATTACTATCTGGAAGACCAGAAGTTTGAACTTATAACAGATTGCAGTGCAGTAAAATCATTACTAAACATGAAAACCCCTAATAGGCACATGTTTAGATGGCAACTAGCTGTACAAGAGTACAGAGGAAGAATGAAAATCACTCATAGAGCAGTAACATTGCATTCTAATGTGGATTTATTATCCAGAAGTCCTTTGCCAAATGATGCTGACAACCCGGCTTATGTACCTGAAAATGAGGTTATACATATATTTGGGATTTATATAGTGGATTTAGAAGAAGAGTTTATGCAAACTATATTGGAAAATTATTCATCTGATAAGGATTTGACTAAACTATCTACCATTCTTAATGATCCAACAAATGCCTCCATGAGTGCATTAATTAAAAACTTGCCTCCAAAGTATAGAAATGCATTGTAAAAAGGTAAACTATCAATTGAATATGGATATATATATTACAGGAAAAAGTTAAGTAATGTAATAGTGATACCACCTTCTATGAAAGAGTTAATGTTGAGTACTTGTCATGATGACATCTTAGCTGGTCATTTTGACTTTAACAAAACATTAACCAGAGTTAAAAATACAGCCTGGTGGATAAACATGAAAGAAGATGTACAAAAATACATTGAAACATGTGACTCTTGTCAGAAATCTAAAAGATTAACTGGGAAGAGAGCTGGGTTGTTACAACAAATAGAGCAGCCAAATGCTCCATGGGAAATTATAAACATAAATTTTGTAACTGGCTTGCCATTAGCAGGAAAAGAAAGTTTCAATTCTTGCTGGGTAATAGTAGATAGATTAACAAAAATGTGTAAATTTATCCCTACCCGTAAAGAGGTATCTGCAAAAGACTTGGCACTACTATGGTGGACTCAGATGATGAATACTGCTGGGCTCCCCAAAGCCATAATATCTGACAGAGACCCTAAATTTACTTCAGAGTTCTGGACATCTTTGATGGAAGTATCAGGTTGTCAATTGAAATTGTCTACAGCACACCATCGACAAACTGATGGGCTGGCTAAGAGAATGATACAAACTCTAGAAGACATGATCAGAAGATATTGTACCTTTGGATTAGAATACAAAGACAATGAGAAATTCACACATGACTGGGTAACATTAATTCCTGGCCTTGAATTTGCTTATAACAGCACAACTCATTCTGTAACAGAGAAGAAACCATTTGAACTCTGGCTGTGATACGTACCAAATACCCCAGTAAATCTGTCAGTACAGTCTAGTATGTAAGTATGATATAATAGTGTTATTTTATGGTCCTACTACTTATTAATAAATGATTTAGTGATTAAACCTCAGGGGAAGACTAATAGAATAGTTATACTCAAATTAAACTCACAATACTTGGATTTAAATGCGTGCTAGTGGTGGAAAATAGAATAATAAAATATAGTTATAGCTATTATAAAGATAATATCAATTTATAAGGGCTTTATAATATATTTCTGAATGTTAATAATTGTATTATAGTGTTTGTTTGAAGTGTAGTAATTGAATGATGATAATAAACCGTCAAAATCCCTCCTTACTTATACCCAAATCCACTGGAGTGCACAGACCTTCAATCCAGATGATGTCACTGCTATCCCCGGCAATTACAGCACTGTGAGGGCCCATCACCTCCCCATGGCGTCCACTTCAAGCAGTTTCAACACCCAGACCTCCAGTAAGGACCCTCCATCACTATTAATAATAACACAGAGTCATACCATAAATAGAAATTCCAGATAAAAGCGGATACCATAAAGAAACAGGTAAAATAAAAGATCAAAAAGAGATTTAATGAAACTAAAAGCATATAAAGGAAACAAATAAAATGTCCAAGCCCCCAATAACATCCCCAAGCATCCACATTAACCCAAAAACATATTTCCAACCCATAAATCCGTGAATAACCATCCAAGGAAGTAATTTTAGTTGTCCAAACTGGGTGTATGCGCCTGATATAGGTGTCTATGCTTCTGTAGGCGTTGTGAGTCCACTGATTTCGTCCATATGACCTAAAATAAGCAGAAAAACAAAGGTTATAGGCTATTAAGGGGCTAAAACCCACTTATATACCTAAATATACATAATATACTGCATATTTCACTGAATATGAAATTTATGTATACATATAAGCTTATGTATGTCAATAATTACTTCATATCACTTAAGATAAGTATATTATGACTCCATTAACACCTTAATAAGTATTATTAGGCCATGGATAAGCTATTTAAACTATTATAAATTATATAATAGAATAATAATTATATATATATATAATAAAATAATATATATTATTATTTTAACCTTATTTTTAAGATATAAGCTTAATCTAATTAAGGTTATCTTATTTTAAGCATAAGAAATACTCAGTCCTAAGGATATTTAGGCTGACACTCCCTCACTCCAAAAAAAACAATAAAAAAAATGTTAAGACATTTTAATTAATCTTAAGGAATGAAATAATAAAATAAAAAATAATTTTTATAATACATATACTGAATGAACAGTATTATTTAGATTTAAATTTTTTCAAGAGATTTTTAAGATCAGAGATTTCATTTTCTGGAATCCACTGGTCATATTCACTTGATTTATTTTTAAATCTTAGTAGATACTCAACTCCCTTTTCTTTTGTAAGGTGTCTCTTTTTAAGTATCTTTTCAATTTCTGCTTTTTCCACTATTTCTTCAGGTTGCTGTTTATGCCTTCCTGATCTTCTTGGAAAGAGAGCAGTATCATTAGAATGGTATGGTTTTATAAGAGAAATAGGAAATACTGGATGTTTTCTATCATAAGGTGCATATAGAATAACCTCAACAGCATTATTACCAACCATCTTTTTAACTACAAATGGTCCAATGAATGGATCCTTCAATTTAACATTACCATTTAAATTGAAATGTAGCGTTGAAATAAGGACTTCATCACCCTCTTTGAACATTTGTTCTTTATGGGCTTTATCCCATCTTTTCTTTTCATACTCAAAAGCCTTATTTATACATTCTTGAGCATGTTTTCTGCATAGTTCTTGCATCTGAAGAAAAGATTTAGTACCTGGATGAATATCCAATCTAGGTAACTTATTAAGAGTTTTAGCAGGGGTATTAGGTACATAACCCAACCATAACTCAAATGGCTTTTTGCCAGTGACAGAATGTACTGTACTATTATATGCAAATTCTAAACCTAGGATAAGGGTTACCCAATCATGCGTGAATTTGTCATTGTCTTTAAAATTAAGACCAAAAGCACAGTATCTTCTTATCATATCTTCTAAGGTTTGTATCATTCTTTCTGCTAGCCCATCAGTTTGTGGATGGTGTGCTGTAGAAAGTTTTAATTGACACCCTGAAACATCCATAAGTGACGTCCAGAACTCAGAAGTAAATTTAGGATCTCTGTCAGAGACTATTGCTTTGGGGAAACCTGCTGTATTTAACATTTGTGTCCACCATAAAAAAGCTAAGTCCTTTGCAGAAACCTCTTTGTGGGTAGGAATAAATTTACACATCTTTGTAAATCTATCTACAATTACCCAGCAGGATTTATAACTCTTATGCCCTGCTATTGGCAAACCTGTTACAAAGTCCATGTTAATGATTTCCCATGGAGCTTTTGGTTGCTCAATTTGTTGTAATAAACCAGCTCTTTTTCCTGTTAATCTTTTAGATTTTTGACAAGAATCACATGTTTCAACATATTTCTGAACATCCTCAGACATGTTAATCCACCAAGCTGTGTTTTTTACTCTGGTTAATGTTTTATGGTAGTCAAAATGACCTGCTAATATATCATCATGACATATACTTAACATTAACTCCTTCATTGAAGGGGGAATTACAATTACATTACTTAATTTTTTCCTGTAATATATAAAACCATCCTCAATGGAAAATTTTCCTTTCTCTAATGCCTCTTTATACTTATCTGGTAATGTTTTTATTAAAACATTCATTGAAGCATTAGATGGATCATTTAATATTGTAGTTAATTTACTTAAGTCAGGATCTGAATTATAATTATCAAGAATTGATTGCATAAATTCATCCTCAAGATCTACAATATAAATGCCATAAATGTTAATAATCTCTGACTCAGGAACATAAGCAGGATTATCATCATTATTAGGCAGAGGTACTCTAGATAACAGATCTACATTAGAGTGCAAGGTTCCTGCTCTATGTGTAATAGTCATCCGTCCTCTGTATTCTTGTACAGCTAATTGCCATCTAAACATGTGTCTATTAGGAGTTTTCATGTTTAAGAGTGACTTAACTGCACTACAGTCAGTTATTAACTCAAATTTTTGGTCTTCAAGGTAATAATGTAGCTTTTCAAGAGCCCATACTACTGCCAAACATTCAAGTTGAGTAGCACCATATTTTAATTCACCACTTCTCAGAGTACGTGAAATATAGCAGATTACTACTTCTGACATTTTACCTTCAATAAGTTGTTTTTGATGCAAAGCAGCACCCAGTCCAATAAAACTTGCATCTGTATATAATACAAAAGGTAATTGGAAATCTGGTAATCCCAAGATAGGAGCTGTCATTAAACATTCTTTCAACTTATTAAAAGCTTGTTGTCTTTCATTATTCCAAATGAAAGCTTCTGATTTCTTTATCAGTGTGGTCAGTGGTGCAGCAATTGATTGGTAGTTTTTTATATATTGTCTATAATAACCACACATTCCAAGAAAAGATTGTACATCCTTCACATTTTGAGGAATGCCAATATTCTTTATTGCAGCCACTTTATTTTGGTCTACACATATTTGTAAGCCAGATACAATATGACCAAGCACTTTTAAAGATTCAAACCCAAATTTACATTTTTTCAATGCAAGGGTCATTTTTATTTCATCCATTTTCTGAAATACTTTCCTTAAATGGATTAAGTGTTCATCAAAAGTTTTAGAGAACACTATGATGTCATCAATGTATACCATTAACCATCCCTCAATCATTTCATTATGGAATGTTATATCCATTAACTTTTGAAATACTGAAGGAGCATTCTTTGGTCCAAATGGCATTCTGACATACTTATAAATTCCCATGTGTGTTGTTATCAACAAAAAGTTCTGTGAATTCTTTTCAACAGGAATTTGATGGTACCCTTTATTTCCATCTAGGCAACTTATATATTTAGCACCTTTAAGGGTAGCATGTATAGAGGCAATCCTTGGCAAGGGATAAATATCATCTACTGTAAATGTATTTAATGCTCTATAATCACCGCACAGTCTTGCTTTATCTTGTTCATAAGAAATCAGCACTGGTGATATTACACAATATTTTGGTGTAGTTTCAACCTTCTCAAGAATGTTCATCTTTAATAACATCTTAATATTATCCTCTATGTCTTTCCTCTTCATTGGTGAAGCAGGGTATGGTTTCTTTTTAAGACTAGCAGGAATATTATCCATGTCACAGGTTAAACTAATTTTCATTTCATGATCTTTTACAAGGCCAAGTTCATTTGTACCATGTGCAAAAGCCATTGGAAAAGCTTTAATTAATTCCAAAATATTATTTTTCTCAGTTTCACTTATCTGAGTGCCAAATGATGCTTTTGAAATTTCTGTTTCCAGAAGTTCCATCTCATTGGATTCTCTTCCTTTAGACGGGGAATTTGTTACTGACTCAATGTGTAAGACTGTGTTAAAAGAATTTATTTTAAATTTCCTTTTACCATTCATGCCAATTGTAAAATTGTTATTAGCAGGGTCTAATTTTACACCAAATTTAGTCAGAATATCATTTCCAATGATAAAACAGTTACTACAATTTGTATTATCCATTACTACAAAGTCACAAGTTACCCTTACATAACCATGTTGGTGTTTAAAGAAAACAGCAGCTTTGTATTTACCAATGGGGTGTAGTACTGATCCAAAACCTCTCCAATTTTTATTCTGAAGTGGTTCAAGCTTAAACTTATATTCACTATCAATTTTCTGTAATGTATTAGTGGAAACAACTGAACCAGCAGCTCCTGTGTCCAATACTATATTAACATTTTCACCAGAAATGATAGCTGGAACCATGATAGGTGTCATTCTAAAGTTATCAGCTTGTATATCCTTAATGATTTCAGCATCCTCAAAATTCATTAAAGATTCATTTGAGTCCATATTTAATATTGGATTTTCAAAGATGGACAAATCATCTTCCAACATACAGACTTCATTTTCATCACTATATGAGATATTGCTGTCATAATCACTTGATTCTTTACTTTTTTCAGTTTCAGTTTCAGATTCACGTTGATTTTCAACAATATTTATGTTTTTCTCACATTTGTGACCTTTTACCCAAGGCTTGTTACACTTATAACAAGTATTTGTTTCATACTTTTTAGGTACTACAGGTGCAGTAGGTTTTTTCTGCTTCTCCTGAAGTGTTTTTGAATTCTGAGTTTTTACAGGTTCAACATTTTGCTTATAAGTGGAATACCTTGATTCATACTTATGGTTCAATAATATTTCATTGCAAATATTAATAAAGTCAGAATATTCAGTAACATTTAATGTTCTAGCTACAACAATGTCTCTGACAGATATAGGTAATTTGTATATTATCTTATCTTTCCATAAGTTAAAATCCATATGAGGCTCAATGGCTTTTAATATTTTGTTTAAAGTCATTAAAAATACCATAGGTTTGTCACCATTCAACGGATTATACCTAGTCTTCTCATACAGTCTCTGCTGAGTAAGCCTGAATTTAGAACCTCCAAATTGTTTTTCAATAAGTTGTTTCCATTCAGCCCAAGAGTAGTCTCTACCCTCACTTAAGACAGCTTCAAACCATAATAAAGCAACATCCTTAAATAAAGAAATTAATTTTGATGTTATCTCTTCATCTGGTAACTTATATGAGAATTTCAAGTTGTCAATTCTTTGAATAAAATGTTGCCAATCAGAGCTGGCTTCCCCATCATAAGTTGGGTACTGATCTATCTTAGGCCAGTTCTTCTGATTGGATTTTATCTCACTAATCTTAGGTAAATTCAACAACTCATTTACTTTTGATAAATGGTCTTGTATTTCTTCCTGCACGGATTTGTGACTTACATTTTCAGATTTGACACTACCACCAGATGGTTTCAATTGTGGTGGTATAGGGAAGGAATGAGATTCACTTTTGCCAATGAAAGGATTATTATTATATTGATTATACTTATGATTATCCTGGTTCATTAGTAGATTGGCAGTTTCAATCTCAACTTTAGTTAATCTTTGTAGCAACTCAGAGACACTTTGATTTGTCTGTGCAAAAGATAACTTTGTTCTTGATTCAGTCTTTAATAAGTGTGTTTCATATAATTTTTCTAACTCACAAAATTTGTTTGAAAGGTCATTATATTTATTACTCAATGAATCATATTTAAGAGTTAGAGACAAATGTTCCTTCTCTAATTCTTTATTACGTGTTGCTAATTGAGAAATGTTCAATGTTAAGGATGAAATTGTATCACTAGTGAGCTTAACTGTCTGTTCCTCACAATCAGTCATTCTATTCCACAATGCTGAAACAATTCTATGGACAGTTGGATTATTGTTAAAATATTCCATGTCCTCCTTTTCAATTCTCTCACTCTCCTGTGAACTTCTCATCTCACTAGTAGGTGGTTGCAACTGAGGATTAACTGTATTATCATTGTATATAGTACTGTTATTATGGACAAAAGACAAGTCAGGTGTATCTACTCTAAAACCTAAATTTCTTAAATCCTCCTCTATTTTTTGTACAGATTTAACATCAATAGAATTACCTACATTGTAATTATCAGTATTATGTCTAATCTGAGAGGGTAAGTTACTTACCAAGGGATGGTTGCCAGTCCTGATTTTTGGCGCTTTTTTCCCTTGTAAGGGTGAGCTGAGGAAGTCAGATGAGGGGGTGGATCCCTGTTGCAACTGTGGCTTGTCCACTGTTGGTGAAACCAGTCCCATTTCCATTTGTCTACCAGGATTTTCTCCTGGGAGTGAGTGGACCCTCCTTGGATAGGGGGTTGCTGATTTGATTGACTGGGCTGGCCTCCCTTTAATTCTGCCATTGCCTGATTCATCTGCTGAAATCCTACCTTGCAATTGTTTTGCAACTGCTCTACTTCTTTGAACATGAGAGATTTTGATTCCTCTAGCTTCAGAACCTGTTTGGCCAGATGGGACAGTTGATCCTGAAGAGGAGGAGACGTCTTTTTGATAGTTATCTTTTTTAAGAGGGCGTCCTTTTCCTCTATACTCATGCTTTCTGGCTGGGGGTACTGTTGTCCCTCCATGGTGATGTCCTGGAAAGTTTTTATTAGCTTTAGACCTGGTATTATAAGCAGGCTGTTCACTTACACTCCCCTGAGGAGCACTCATATTGTTCAGAATAACAATATTTTACGTCTACAAAAGGAAAAAACTCTGTGGAATTAGTAGACAAAAGATATTAGTAATTATATTACTAATAAAAAAGCAATGGAGCTTACCCTGAATTTATATCTTTATTTATTTAAATAAAATATAAGAAAAATTCGAAAAAATCTGTTAAAAATATAATAATAAGTTTAACTAGACCTCTATAAGGGTGAATAATTAGCTTACCAAGCTTTAGCCAAATACCAATTTTATTGGGTGTTATATTGGTGTCCAAATACCAAGTGAAATTGGGTTTATATTGGGTACAGTTACTACTGTAAATATCTAATTTTTATAATAAAAAATTAGTACAATTATTATAAGGGTTCTTTTCCGCAATCAATGAGTTATGATGACCCACTAATATGCCGCAGACCCAAATATTTGGTTAATTTTGAGTTGTACTAAGGTAAAAATCACGTCCCAAGGCTTATACTAAATAATAAGTAAAATATAAGGAAAGACCCCCAATTGTCAGTACAGTCTAGTATGTAAGTATGATATAATAGTGTTATTTTATGGTCCTACTACTTATTAATAAATTATTTAGTGATTAAACCTCAGGGGAAGACTAATAGAATAGTTATACTCAAATTAAACTCACAATACTTGGATTTAAATGCGTGCTAGTGGTGGAAAATAGAATAATAAAATATAGTTATAGCTATTATAAAGATAATATCAATTTATAAGGGCTTTATAATATATTTCTGAATGTTAATAATTGTATTATAGTGTTTGTTTGAAGTGTAGTAATTGAATGATGATAATAAACCGTCAAAATCCCTCCTTACTTATACCCAAATCCACTGGAGTGCACAGACCTTCAATCCAGATGATGTCACTGCTATCCCCGGCAATTACAGCACTGTGAGGGCCCATCACCTCCCCATGGCGTCCACTTCAAGCAGTTTCAACACCCAGACCTCCAGTAAGGACCCTCCATCACTATTAATAATAACACAGAGTCATACCATAAATAGAAATTCCAGATAAAAGCGGATACCATAAAGAAACAGGTAAAATAAAAGATCAAAAAGAGATTTAATGAAACTAAAAGCATATAAAGGAAACAAATAAAATGTCCAAGCCCCCAATAACATCCCCAAGCATCCACATTAACCCAAAAACATATTTCCAACCCATAAATCCGTGAATAACCATCCAAGGAAGTAATTTTAGTTGTCCAAACTGGGTGTATGCGCCTGATATAGGTGTCTATGCTTCTGTAGGCATTGTGAGTCCACTGATTTCGTCCATATGACCTAAAATAAGCAGAAAAACAAAGGTTATAGGCTATTAAGGGGCTAAAACCCACTTATATACCTAAATATACATAATATACTGCATATTTCACTGAATATGAAATTTATGTATACATATAAGCTTATGTATGTCAATAATTACTTCATATCACTTAAGATAAGTATATTATGACTCCATTAACACCTTAATAAGTATTATTAGGCCATGGATAAGCTATTTAAACTATTATAAATTATATAATAGAATAATAATTATATATATATATAATAAAATAATATATATTATTATTTTAACCTTATTTTTAAGATATAAGCATAATCTAATTAAGGTTATCTTATTTTAAGCATAAGAAATACTCAGTCCTACGGATATTTAGGCTGACAAAATCATTTAAATAAATTACCAAGGTTAGATATACACCCTGGTACTAAATCCTTTATTCATATGCAAAAAATGTGTAGGAAGCATGCAGAAGAATGCATCCAAAAAGCATTTGGATATGAAACGAAAAGGTGGGACAAATCTCATAAAGAATTTGAATTCAAAAAGGGAGATGAAGTTCTTATATCAACACTACATTTTAACTTAAAAGGTAATGTTAAATTAAAGGATCCCTTTGTAGGACCTTTTGTAGTAAGTAAAATGGTTGGTAATAATGCAGTGGAAGTCATATTATATGCTCCATATGATAGGAAACATCCAGTTTTCCCTATCTCATTATTGAAACCTTATCATGCAAATGATCCTGACTTATTTCCAAAATGAAGGGGAAAGCCTAAAAAGCAACCTGAAGAAATTGTGGAAAAATCAGAGATTAAAAAAATACTCAAGAAAAGAATCCTTACTAAAGAAAAAGGAACTGAGTATTTACTAAGATTTAAAGGGAAATCAAATGAATTTGATAAATGGATACCTGAAAAAGAACTTTTTAATTTATCCACCCTTCTTAAAAATTTAAACAGAAATAAATTTCTGTTCAACCAGCTGAGGGGTTAAAAACCAGTACTCATAATATTTTATTATATATTATTTCTTTAAAGTATAATCTTTAATGCTACAGAATAAATCTGAATACCTGAAAATTACAAATAAATAAATAAAATGTATAACTTATCATTTTTTTTATTGTTTTTTTTGGGTGGGCAAGTGTCAGCCTGTATATCCGCAGGACTGAGTAAAAAGTGCTTATAAGTTATGTTAAACACATGAACTATACAGGGGAACAATAATTGAGAGTACACAAACAGTATACATAAGTAAAATTATGATAATATACAAAATATTCCATTATAACACCTTATATACATGCATATATCCACCTTTTATAGGTCTTATGTACATAATTTTAAGTTGGAATATGTTAGGGTAATCTTAAGAACCTTAAGTATAAGGCTACATAATTTTTAAGTACACTTAAAGCTGTTATATTCATTGTTTTACGCAAAAAACAAGAAATGCGCTTTATTTCACTTAAAAGTTGACTATATGCGCTATAAAATTGAGAATATCAAAAATAAGCTTTTACAGATCAATCTGTCTCATTCAGGACTATTGATTTGGCTATTTATATGCATGAAAATAACACTTTTCAAATTTGGTGTTTTTTATGCCAGAAATGGCTTCTGTGTACTGGCCACATACTGCCTGCTTTTTTCCCGTGTGAATAGCTTCATTTTTAGCAAAGTTAGCTTTTTCACACTATAATTACCCCACATTCTATTCCCACTGTGGGGAAACACACTAAAATAGGCAAAAGGTGCTTATTTAGTGTCCTAGCTTAATTAATAATGCATTGACCTTGTTTATATGCACTAATTTCATTAATAACCTCATTCTTGGTGTCTTATTTCATCACCATGCTTAAATTCACCTAATTTTATTCAAGGATTTACCCGTGCAAGTGCCTGCCAAGGAATGCATGTAGTTACCCCACATCTCACGCTCTTCTTTGAGTTTTTGGGTGGTTTCTCAGTCAATTTTGGTTATTTTTGGATGGGAATTTCACGTAGTATAATGTCAGGATTAGCCCCTCCATTTCTACAGTAAGCCCCCCTTATTATTAAGCTATTATTAACCTTAAAAAGTCTCCTTTAGTCTTTTATATTACTGTTTTATATGCATATACTCTCTTTTTGTCTTTTTCTTTAATTTTGATGGATTTCCCTTATTATTACAGGATTTTGATGGGTGTTAATCTTCTAATTATGTAATTTGTTACTGGGGATGTTGATGGGCATGTCTATTAGTGGTTTTAAGGCATCATTAACTGTGTATTGGATGGTACATCAAGGGAATTATTGGGAAACTCAGTGTGTACAAAAGGAGGAGGTTTTTGGGTCTTGTTTCTACATTCTTTATCATTACAATTTACACCATATAACCAAATCAATTACAATAAACATCAATTAGTACTTTTATAAGACTTTTGAGTAGTATCTGAATTATTAAACTCTATTTTTCTACCAACTAAAAAGATTGTAAGCCACATATAAAAATAGTGAGAATTATATTACTGATACCTTTATTCTAAATTATATTTTACTATTTGTTGGATTTATACTACAGTATTCATATAGGACCAGTTAAATCTTCTAGAAAAAGACTTTTCAAGCTAGTTCACGTCCTTTTAGCTGATCTTAGCCTGACAGATTACCAGATTTCCAATTACCTTTTGTATTGTATACTGATGCAAGTTTTTTTGGTTTGGGTGCTGCTTTGCATCAATAACAACTCATTGAAGGGAAAATGTCAGAAGTAGTAATTTGCTATATTTCACGTATTCTAAGAAGTAGTGAATTGAAATATGGTGCTACTCAACTTGAGTGTTTGGAAGTTGTATGGGCTCTTGAGAAGCCACATTATTACCTTGAAGACCAAAAATTTGAGTTAATAACTGACTGTAGTGCAGTTAAGTCACTCTCAAACATGAAAACTCCTAATAGACATATGTGTAGATGGCAATTAGTGGTACAAGATTACAAAGGATGGATGAATATTACACATAGAGCAGGAACCTTGCACTCAAATGTAGATCTGTTATCTAGAGTACTTCTACCAAATAATGATGATAATCCTGCTTATGTACCTGAAACAGAGATTATTAACATTTATGGCATTTACATTGTAGATCTTGAGGATGAATTTATGCAATAAATTCTTGATAATTATGCTTCAGATCCTGAGTTGATTAAGCTTACAACAATATTAAATGATCCATCTAATGCTTCAATGAGTGTTTTAATAAAAACATTACCACAAAAATATAAGGAAGCATTAGAAAAAGGAAAATTTTTCATTGAGGATGGTTTTATATATCACAGGAAGAGATTAAGAAATGTAACAGTAATTCCCCCTTCAATGAAGAATTTAATTTTAAGTATATGTCATGATGATATATTAGCAGGTCATTTTAACTTCCATAAAACATTAACCAGAGTAAAAAATACAGCTTGGTGGATTAAAATGTCTGATGATGTTCAAAAATATGTTGAGACATGTGATTCTTGTCAAAAATTGAAAAGATTAACAGGCAAAAGAGCTGGTTTTTTACAGCAAATTGAGCAGCCAAAAGTTCCATGGGAAATAGTTAACATGGAATTTGTAACAGGCTTTCCAATAGCAGGGAATAAGAGTTATAACTCCTGCCGGGTAATTGTAGATAGATTTACAAAAATTTGTAAATTTATTCATACCCACAAAGAGGTTTCTGCAAAGGACTTAGCTTTTTTATGTTGATAACAAATATTAAATATAGCAGGATTCCCCAAAGCAATAGTTTCAGACAGAGATCCAAAATTTACTTCTGAGTTCTGGACATCACTTATAAATGTTTCAGGTTGTCAATTAAAACTTTCAACAGCACACCATCCACAAACTGATGGGCTACCAGAATGAATGATGCAAACCTTAGAAGATATCATAAGAAGATATTGTGCTTTTGGTCTTGAATTTAAAGACAATGACAAATTCACTCATGATTGGGTAACCCTTATCCCAGGTTTAGAATTTGCATACAATAGTGCAGTACATTCTGTCATTGGCAAAAAGCCAATTGAGTTATGGTTGGGTTATGTATCTAATACCCCTGCTAAAACTCTTAATAAACTACCTTGATTGGATATTCATACAGGTACAAAATCTTTTCCTCTGATGCAACAATTATGCAGAAATCATACTGAAGAATGTATAAATAAGGCATTTGATTATTAGAAGAAAAGATGGGATAAAGCCCTGAGAGAGCAAATGTACAAAGAGGGTGATGATGTCCTTATTTCTACACTACATTTCAATTTAAATGGTTATTTTAAATTGAAGTATCCATTCATTGGATCATTTGTAGTAAAAAAGATGGTTGGTAACAATTCTGTTGAAGTTATTCTATATGCACAATATGATAGAAAACATCTAGTATTTACTATTTGTCTTATAAACCATACCATTCTAATAATTCTTCTCTATTTTAAGAAGATCAGGAAGGCATAAACAGCAACTTGAAGAAATAGTTTAAAAGGCAGAAATTGAAAAGATACTTAAAAAGAGACACCTTACAAAAGAAAAGTGAGTTGAGTATCTATTAAGATTTAAAAATAAATCAAGTGAATATGACCAGTGGATTCCAGAAAATGAAATATCTGATCTTAAAAATCTCTTGAAAAAATTTAAATCCAAATAATACTGTTAAAATTCAGTATATGTATAATAGAAAATTTAAAAAATATTTTTCTATTCACTCCTTACTTATTAATTAAAATTTCTTAAAAAAATTTTATTGTTTTTTTTGGGTAAGGGAGTGTCAGCCTAGGTATCCCCAAGACTGAGTAATTTTTATGTTTAAAATAAGATAACCTCTATTACCTTAAGCTTATAAGTTAAGATTAAGGTTATAATACTTATATATATAATTATTACACTATTTTATGACTTATAGTAGTTTAAATAGCTAACCCATAGCCTTATAATACTTATTAAGGTGTTAATGGAGTCATAATATACTTATCATAAGTGATATTAAGTAATTATAGACATACATAAGCTTATATGTATACATAAACCTCATATTCAGTGAATTATGTGGTTATATTATGTATATTTAGGTCTATAAGTGGGTTTCAACCTCAAAATAGCCTATAAACTTTATTATTCTGCTTATTTCAGGGAATATAGATGTATTCAGTGGACTCACAACACCTACAATAGCATATACACCTTTTTCAGGTGCATATATCCAGTTTGGTCAACTTAATCTGATTCCTTTGATGGATTTTCACATATTTATGGGTTGGGATATGATTACTGGGTTAATATGGATGCTTGGAGAGTCAATTTGGCTCCTTTATACGCTTAGGGTTTCATTATATACTGGTTGGATGAATTATTTTACCTGTTTCATTATGCTATCCACTTTTCTCTGTTTATTCTATTTAGGTATGGGTTTGTGATATCATTAATTGTGATGGAGGGTCCTTGCTGGAGGTCTGGGTGTTGAAACTGCTTTAAGTGGACGCCATGGGGAGGTGATGGGCCCTCACAGTGCTGTAGTTTCAAGGGATAGCAGCGACATCATCTGGATTGAAGGTCTGTGCACTCCAGTGGATTTTGGTATAAGTAAGGGAGGATTTGAAGGGTTATTAGACATCCCTTACTTACTAGACATCAAATAAACACTATAAAACAATTATTATTATATATAAATATATTATAAAGAATTTATAAATTGATATTATCTTTAGATAAGCTATAACGATATTTTATTTATCTACTTTCCACCACTAGCACGCATAAAAATCCAAGTATTGTGAGTTTATATTGAGAATAAAAATTTTATTAGTCTTCCCCTGAGGTTTAATCACTAAATCATTTATCAATAAGTAGTAGGACCACTAATATTTACTATTAAATCATACTTAGATACCAGCATATACTGACACTAGTACTATAGGATTTTCTACACTGAGAATTGGGGAAACCCCTGTTTGGTTCTGTAGGATGATAGAAGAAGTCCCTGTTGAAGATGATGATTTGGAAGTGGATGCTGCAAAGTACAAGAAGGTAGCAGTGAGGGTTAGGCCTGTAAATGAGCCTATACCAGTTGGGCTGAACCCACCTTTGAGGAGGCCTCCTTCATCAAGAGATCTGTATGTGACTCCTTTAGTGAAGAATCCACCTTATTTTGTAGAAAATTCTAGGATTACTGAGGAAAGTTTGGTGGTGGGGAATTTTGGTCCTGATGGGTGGTTGTCTGAAGAAGAGAGGAAGTTGCTGTTGTATGTGATGGTGATGAGGGAAATGGCAATTTCTTTTGTGGAGAAGGAAAGATGTGTGTTGAAACATTCTTATGGTTCACCTTTTTTGATTCCAGTGGTTTTTCATGAGCCTTGGTAAATAAAACCAATTCCAATTCCTGATGCTATAAGGGATAATTTTGTGGAAATTTTCAGGGAAACGGTCAGGACTGGGTTCTATGAAATGTCAAACTCAAGTTATTCTAGTCCTTTTTTCTGGTTCAAAAAGCAAAATGGTAAGCTTAGGGTGGTTCATGATCTCAGATCCTTGAATACAGTGACTCTCAAGGATGCTGGAATTCCACCAAGTGCAGAGGATTTTGTGGAGGATTTTTCTGGAAGAGTGTGTTATGGTTTGGGAGATATTATGGGTGGATATGATGAGAGGGAACTCCATGTAGATTCTAGGCCTCTCACTACTTTTGAGACTCCTTTGGGAAGGTTTCAATTGACCAGGAAACCTCAAGGAGCTAATAATTCTGTGGCTGTTTACCAGGCACAGATGGCTTGGATTTTTCAGGATGAAGTACCAACTTATACTGGTATTTTAATTGATGATGGTGGAATTAAAGGGTCAAAATCTGACTATGGTAATGAGGTATTGAATGAAAATCCTGGCATTATGAAGTTTGAGTGGGATGATGCTTTTGAAGAGGAATTTGTGAAGTTTAAGAGGGTTGTAGGTGAAGATATTATTCTTCACAAGTTGAATTATAGTGTTGGTGCTGGTAAGATTTATTTGGCTGTGGATTCAAGTTATATTACTTCTAGTGCTGTTCTGTCTCAGGGAGATAAATCTGGGAAGGTCAGGCCAGTAAGGCATGAATATGTGGTGTTTAATGAGGTGGAATCAAGGTATTCTCACTAAAGTTGGAGCTCTGTGGTGTGGCCAAAATCTTGAAGAAGTTGAAGACTGTTTTGTGGGGGAAGAATTTTGAGCTGCAGGTGGATGCTAATCTTTGTTGCAGATGATCAACACTCCTAGTCTCCTAATGCTTGTATGACTAGGTGGGTTTCATTTATCCATAATTTCACCTTTGATTTGTAACACAAGCCAGGCAAAACTTTCACAATGCCAGATGGATTGTAAAGAAGACCACCAACAGATGAAGATTCTGATTCTGAAGAGTTTGATGAAGATGTTCCAGTGGTTATGGCAAGCACAAAAAGGTGCTGAAGATTTTTTAACCTCCCCCAAGAGGTAAACTGGCTGGATCTGATCTTGATTCTGGTGATCAAGATGATTTCATTGATGAAGAGGGGGCTGTTGTTTGGGATGGCTCAAATTTAGAGAATGGTGTTATTATTGGTACACTGTATTCTCATAAAATTCAGTGGAAGGAGAAGGATGTGCCAAAAGTTAAAAATTGGTGCCCTTGATGGGCTGGTCAATTGGCTCATTTGTATTCTGGTGATTTTTATGACAGTGTTGTGCCCTTGGATGTCATTTTGTTGGATTTTCAAGATGCAACCTGGGGTCAGTCTTGGTTTTATTTTTTATGGTGGAATATCTGTTGACCTTGGAGAGGCCAGATAGTTGTGATGATGATACTTGGTTGATTATCAAGAAGAAAAGTCCTGGCTTTTATGTGTCAGGAAGAATGTTTATGAGGAGGAGGCATTGAGGCAATTTCATATTTGGGAATTGATTAGGATGAAGTTTTTTCAACTGAAGAATTATTATGTGCCATAATGAAGCAGCTTGAAGGAAAGGAAGAATTTTATGAAAAATCCTATGAAAGAATGATGAAGATCAGGAATCAGTCAGTTATGTATTGGGATAAGTGGTTGGCACACAGGCTGAGGAATCCTTTAAATCCTGGGTGTTTGGTATTGGTGTATAATAGGAGTTTGGAGAGTCAGTGGGGAAGGTTGTTCTCCAACAGGTGGAATGGTCCCTATAGAGTCAGATCTCAACTCTCAGGTGGATCATATCAGCTAAAAGAGTTGTATGGAGCAGTCTTGAGGAAAAGAGTGGCTGCTGACCAGGTGAAGAGATTTTACCCCAGAGGCACCAGAAGGGAAGAAGACTAACTCTGAAATGAGGATAAACTATAAATCATTATTTTTATTGGATTGTTCTGTTGGTGATGCTGTGCATCTGTTATGTTGGAAACTTTTTTTTATATGGTACCCAGGGGGGACATCAAGATTTTATCTTGAAATGTGGGGGTAACTGATGGGCTGGCTTCTCTGTCAACAGTTACCCCAGATTGTCTGTTTTTAACCCCTTCTATTAATTTGGTTGAACCCTAGTATTGGTTTCTTTTACAGGTTTTTAGTCCTCTATGATTTTAAACTGGAATTCTTTGGTTTCAAGTGCTGGTCTTTTCCTTGTAGTTTTTGTGTTTCTTGGTTGAAGTGTGAGGTTTATTTTTGTTTTTTTTAATAGAAGGTACCCATGGGAGGGGCTTATATATTTTGTGTTGGCAAGTGTGGGGGTAACTGATAGGCTGGAAGCTCTGTATAACCATTACCCCAGAATGTCTGTTTCAAGTCCTTGGTTTTATTTAGTTGAATTCTAGTTTTTGGTTTTTTTTATTTAGGTTTTTTAGTCCTCTATGACTTTAAACCGGATTTGACTGGGTTCTTGGTTCTTGGATCTTTCTTGTTGATGGATCACTGGTGGTCTCCCATCATTTTTACTTATTGGAAGGAGCCCACCCAGTGATCTTTTCTTTGGACCTGGATTAAATTCTGTAATTTGTTTTGAAGGAATGGATTATAGTGGTCTTAGATTATTTTCTTTTTTTTCTCTTTTTTTTCTTTTATTTTGTTAGGGAGGGTTTTTTTATAAAATCAAAAAAATTGTTGGGTGTACCACATTAGGGTCACCTGGATGTGGCAAAGCATTGGTGGGGAAAGGCTCATCAATTGGCCAGGCAATGCTATTTTTCTTTTCATTATTTTTTTCAAGTTTCTTTTTTCTATTCATTTTATTTTCTATCATTTTCAAGTTTTTCCTTATATTATAATCTTTAAATTTCTTAAAGGTGTATCCACATCAAGGTGCACTTGGATGTGGGCAAGGTATCAGGGGATCAGCTCCTCAATTGGCTGTGGGATACCATTTGAAATTTTGTGTTATTCTTTTCAAGTTTTTTTTGTATGTTAGTAGTTTTAAGCAGTAATTGTTATATAATAATAATAATAATAAAATAAAAAAAAGATAAAATAAAATAAAATTCAAAATAATTAATATATATATATATATATATATATATATAATATTCTCTCTATTTATTAATTTATATTATTTTCTGTTTTCATAATTCAATGTCTGGAAGATGAAGCTTCTGGAGGTTGGTTTGGGACTTTTTGGAATTTTTGTTTCTTGTTGGGATTGAAGGATTCACTGTGGCCTTAAAGTGCAGTCTTCTGGAGAAATTTTAGGGGTTAAAATGGTCAGGAACTGGTTTTGAAGGTAATTTTTGGGTGGAAGCAGAAGAGGTTGGGATGGAGTGTAGGAAGGTGTCTTAATTATCCTGGACATCTTCCAGTGGTCATAAAGAAGTTTCTTTCTCAGTTTCTTCTCATACTCATTTAGTGGGCCATGATAAGCAAGGGCCTTAAGCATGTTGGAGCACATCATGCTTAGGTTCTGCTTCATATCCACATAATCCAGTGTTAACATAGTTTCAAGAGGTTGGGCAACCCCAATAGTAGTTTCAGGAGGAGGTGTACCATCTAACAGGCAGAAATTTTGTTCAGAAGTTGCTTTTTTTGTTAATGAAATCGATGAAAGATCATGTTGCTTACAGATAGGAAGCTCTTTAAAATTGTATCCCATGGGAATTTGAACTTTTGAAGTGTTGGAAAGATGTGTAGGGAAAGGATCAACCAAAAATAATTATTGATTGTCTTGGTCTTCTTCTAATACATTCTGAGAAGGTGAACTAGGAGGTGACTCTTCCTTGAGCCTAGCTAAAGAAGGAGAATTGTTGTTAATGTTGTCCTTCCCAGTGAGATTGGTTGCTGGTGCTGGTGACCCAAAGTTGTTGTTGGATAGGGCAGGTGAAGGTGATCTAGGGGATGACTTTTTCCTTCTTGATGAATTGCTGGTAGAGAAGGAACTTTCAGAGAGTAATCTTCAGGAAGAGGGGAGGTGTAATTTTTTATTTTGGAAGGAGAAGGTGATTTTGGCTACTGAGCATCCTTGGGAGCTTTGGCAGGCCTTTTAGAAGTTTGGGAGTTTTTGTTGTTGTTGGACCCTGAAGGTTTTGCTTGTATTTCTCTGGGAGCAAGAGGAGGGTCTTGTGCAAGGGTTTTTCTGTTGGTTCTTGCAGAGTTTTGTTGGGTTTCAGGTTGTTTTGGCATGTTCTGAGCCTGATTTCCACTTCCAAGTGGAGCGGGAGGGCTGCCTGAAAGCAGTCTAGCAGTCTTGGAGTAGAATTTGAAGGATTTGAAACAGATTTCAATGAGATAAAATCTAATGCTTGGGAAGCAAGAGGTTGTCTTTTTGAGCAAGCTCTGGGGTCAGTTCTTCTGGCTCTTTTGGAAGGAACTGAAGATAAAGAAGAAGAAGTAGGACCCAGTTCTGGAGATATATTTATGAGAATGTGAAGGTGGAGGTATAGGATAGTTGGGATCTCTGCCCCATATTTTCTTTTTGAAATTTTTCAGGAGTCAACCCTTGTAGTAAAGTCTGGCCTCTGTATTAGGAAGAGTGAATGTGCAAGGTCTGCACATGTGAATGAAATGCCTGCAAGCATAATCCTTAGGTACAGTAAAGCAAGGAAGGTTTGAAGGTTTGAAAGCTGGTGATCCAAGGTCTGAAATGATCTGTAATGACAAAAAGGAGAAAGATATAGGAAAAAATTCTTTATCAGTGATGGGAAGAAGATTGAGTGGATGTAGAAGTTCAGCAGGGGAATGTGGCTGAATATTCATTAGTTCATCATGACTCTAAACTGAAATATGAATTGGTCCACCAAGACTTTAAACTGAAAACTGGTTCTACAGTCCCCCAAGACTATAAACTGAGTATTTTTTAGTCCCCCAAGATTATAAACTGAGGAATAGGTGTTTTTTTTGGTGTTGGTTTTGTAGATTGGCAGAGGGTATCCATAGGGGGAGCCTCTGAATTTAGCCAAGGCAAGTTTGGGGGTAATTGATAGGCTGGCAGCTCTATTCACAATTACTCCAGAATTTTAGTTTTTTTTCTGTGTCTTAATGTGGTTGATTTCTGGTTCTGGGTCTATGATTTAGGTATTTGAGTCCCCAAAGACTATAAACTGAGGTTGTTTTGAGTCCCCCAAGACTATAAAATGAGGATAGTCCCCCAAGAATTTAAACTGAGGATTGTTTGGTTGTTACATCCTATAGAGGATGTGATCATATTTTCATTTATAAATAAAACTGAAAAACCAGTGTAATTACAAAAGATTATCAAGGGAGAAGGGAAAATTTTCTGAATTGGCCTTGAACTGTTTAATGAAGTTCCTTCTATTATCAATTTCTTGTTGGTCCTTGGAAGGAGTTGATTCAAAGTAGGAAAGGAGGAGTTTTTTCTGTTGTTGGTTATGATGTTGAAATTTTTCTATGACAAGAGGAATTGAGTTTGGGGTGGTGTTTCAATGGTCCTTACATTTTCATCATCATCAATAACTGGTGGAAGGGAGGCTGAGAAAATGTTCAGTCTAGTTTGTTAGAGAGTAATGGAATCTTACCTTTTGGTGACTCAGGGTGATAAGAGGAAGAAGAAACTGATGGAGTTTCAGGCTTTCATTTGGAGGAATGAATTCTGTTGATTAATTTTGGAATGGTGATGGAAGGTCTGGATCCTTTGGTAGAAGAGGATGGACCAGGCTGAGAAGAGGAGGGAGCTGAAGAGGAGGATAGTGGGCCAGGTATATGGCATTGTTTCTTTCTGGAGTGGCAAGCTTCACAAGAATTTCTGTAGATGTGAAGAGGTCTAGTCATTGAACAGATGATTTTTTTTTCAATGCAGCATTGGCAAGGGCCAAGGTCAGAGGCTTATCTGGAGAGGTGTGTGATTATGGTTTTTAGAGGATGAAGAATTGGGACATTCTTGATTGGAGGGAGGATGTGGTGTTCCAAAGCTGCGTAGGCATTTGGAGTGTGTATTTGGGGTATTTGGTATATAGGGTTTAGTTGGGGTAATGATGTTTTATTATTGGTGCTTTGTTATTTTTTAGGTATTTAGTTGTGTTTTTGTAGGCTTAAGCTAGTGTCACTGATTATGTATCAGCTTAATGTCCTTTCTTTTCTCATAATTTTGGTGTGTGTTATGTGTTATTAGCTGTTTTATATAATTATTTGTGATTTTTTTGTTTTAGAGGTTGTTTTGGGTGTTTTTGGGCTTTTGTAGACCTGGAAGCGGCTTCCTTCCTCTGGGCAGCCTGCCCACCTCAACACAGCTTCACCTACAATGGGCGGCCCACCGGCCTGTGTCTGTGTAAGCCTCTAGATACTGTTTTATGCATGTAGATAGCTGAGAGAGCTGGATCTTGATAGGGATCTGGTTAGGTGGTCTGTGTGTGAGATAGTTTAAGCATGCTAGAGGAGATTCTAATATATCATCTACCATCTGGGATATCTGGAACTCTGTGCCTCACTCCTTGTGTGTGTTTGGCTGAGTTTTGAAATGGTTAGTTCTTACTTGACCTCAACTCTTGTCACTGTTTCTCTGGTATAGTCTTGCAAGCTATATCAAGTATTATTGCTGTCTCTGGTGTGGATTTGCAACCTACATCAAGTATTATTGCTTTCTCTGGTGTGGACAATAGTCTACATTTCAGTTCTTTGGTTTGGTAGTCTGTCTGGAGACTACTTTCTTGACTGATCAAGCAGTCAAGTGTATTTGGAAAAGGGCTTTTGTGGTAACAGGAACCAATTTACTGTAACAGGTAAATCTCACTCTATTTTTCTAAAGGGACAGGGGTTTTCCTTCTGGTTTTACTCCAACTCCCTTGGTCAAGGCCTATAGCTAGCACTATAGGATTGTCTACAACGTTTGCTTGGAATCTTGATTGGTTTCATGAGTGGAATCAAGTTTTGGCAAAAATTATCATTAAGCACTGGGATTAAGCTTTGGAAATTAATTATTTGGTTTCTTATTCAATGGACTCTACTTATATTTCCTACCTAAATCAAATGGGTGTTCTTAACCGCTGGTTTATAGGTTATGCTGATAAATTATGACTCAGAAAAGATTCTGATAGTTTTTGTGAAATAGTTAAAATAAAAAAGTATAAATATAAAATAAAAAAGAAAGTAAGAACTAATATTTTTATCTTGTTTTTTACACAAGCTTATATAAATTTGACAATGTTTTTCAGAATTCTTTTAACCGAACTCACCTTCTTAAACAACTTCCAAGTGGTGAAACCTATGAGAATCTTTTCATAAACGTTGTGGTCTTCCAACATTGGCAGGGGCCTTTGTTGTGCGGTTTGGTGCTGTTTGTGCATGTCTTAATTGACATTGGTTGAAGAATTAAGCATTTTTCTGGATTTATTCTGTAAATATTTGGACTGTGGGTATGTGAGTACTACTATTGGATAGCCCCAGTTTTTCTCTACATTTCATGTCTTGAGGACATTTTTCATATTCTAAGTTTTAAGGGGTCGTTTCCTCATATTTCATTATAAAAGATAGCTGTTTAATTTTGTTTTTCGTGTTTTACAGGCTAACCTTAAGTCTTAGGTTTAAGTGCTTAGTACCATTGGATAGGGCTAATTTGACTCTATGTTTTATGTCTCAATGTTGTCATAGCTTAATTTTGTGTTTTAAGGGTTTTAGTAGTGGTAGTGCATTTTTCTAAGTAGATTAGATGTTTTAAGTGGTTTTCTGGCTTCAGGCGGCCCGGCCGCCTCTGTTTTAGCAGGTTGGGGAGCGCTTCTGAAGGGTTTTATTATTCAATTTGGCTGGTACAGGTGCCAAATGTGTTGCTGTGCATCAATCTTAGAGGGGTGGTCTGTGTGTATATACTGAATAAGACAGTTTGGGGAATATCTAATCATCATACAACCATCTGGTGATTGTATACGGTTTTCTCAGGCAGTTTTCCACTGTTGTTGGCCACATTTTTGGCTGTGTTTAGTTGCAAGTAAGTTCTTCATTTAGCTTTACTAGCAACTGTTTTCTCTGTTATAGTCTTGCAAGCTATAGCAAGTATCATTGCTGTCTCTGGTGTGGATTTGCAACCTACATCAAGTATCATTGCTTTCTCTGGTGTGGAAATTAGTCTAAATTTCAGTTCTTTGGTCTGGTAGTCTGTCTGGGGACTACTTTCTTGGCTGATCAAGCAGTCAAGTGTATTGGAAAAGGGGCTTTTGGTAAACAGGAACCAATTTACTGTAGCAGGTAAGTCTCACTTGTTTTTCTAAAGGGACAGGGGGTTTCTTTCTGGTTTTACTCCAACTCCCTTGTTCAAGGCCTATAGCTAGTACTATAGGATTGTCTATAATGTCAAATGTTTCTCAGACACCAAAATCAATGATGAAGGTTCTTTTAAGCAGATTTTATTGCCATGGAGATCTGAAGAATTCTTAAGACTTGCACGAAATCTTGACCAGAAACACATTCAAATCCGAGAAAATTCCTCTTATTTAGGAGAAATACTTAAGAACTTGGGATTGTATGATAGATTAAATTTGGTATCCTCAATTGAGACTCACTCTAATTCTTTTCCAGTCTCCAGGGGTTTGCCAAGTGACTGCTATTCTTCATTATATCTCGCTTCTCTTAATCCTCAACAATTAATACTTCTTAATTGTCAATCCCCAATAAACATTTCCTACATACTTGAACAAATTTCAAATTCTAATGTGAGTTATTGATGAATTCCCTAATCAATAATTTAGCAGACTCATATTCCTTGTTTCCAATGTTTGGGACACTTAGCCTTAAAAAATTAGATCAGATAAATATTTTTAGCTATGATGCAACTTTATTTAAAGAAAATTTCACATACATTGATAGCTCAATCTTTTTTCTTTGTATCTTATAAATGCTGAATTAAATACTTCTGCTTACAAAATACTTGAGTACATTAACTTCATTTTTTTGGCCCATTCTATACAGACGATCAAATGCTTGCTGTTCAACTGCTGGATTCCAATTAGGCTCCTGTTTCAATATTTTAAACAAATTCTCTTTTCAACCTTTTTTATTTCAATATAAGACTCTTTCACTTACCATTATATATACATTTTGTGCACACCTCAAGTATATTCCAACTCCTGCAACCTTGATCATACCAAGAAAAACTTGGCATCTTTCATCATTTTTGAATTTGTCCAGATTTTCATCCCTTTTTTTCATGCTCAACTTTCCTAAATGCTCTGTGTAGCTAATTCCATGGTCATCTAATGCCTTTTTTATACTTTGTCAATGGATAGAATATTGAAATGTTGTTTAAGCTAAAAATAAGTTATTGAGATAATTAATAGAATTACTTACATTTCCAAAAAGTCTGCATATTCTGAAAATTATCCCCCTTTCTCCCCTTAAGAAGATTTCTAAATGACTGATTAGATGTATAATCTTTGCTGAATGTTTCCATGTGAAAGGAAATGTTGGAGGTTGATCTGGGTTTTCGTAGACAGGGTGGTTACAAAATTTCCGTAAAATTGACAGTTCTTGGAGAAACTCAGCTGAGTCCCAAGGGAGGTTGGTGTTTTGAGAAGGCCCATAATACTCAGAAAAACATTCTTGAAGCTTTGTAAGTTTTGAGTGCCAAGGTTCTGATAATTCTACAGATATTCCTTGCTCAATTTTTTGAGGAAGTGATAAGATTGCTTCTTTAGTCCTCCGCAGGCATATGACATTCATGAGAGTATTTATCAATTTTTTTGAGCTAGAGCTTCTTCTGTTTAAGCCATTCATAAGAAAATTAATCTACAACCAGTTTACTTGCCATCTTTCGATTCTGAGGAATGATATAAGGCTTTGAAGATGAGTGGTCCAGTTCTGAAGTGGTGTCCCTGTCAAGCATAGTCAATACTCAGCCTCCAAGGCTGATATATTCTGATTCTTGTGCAACTAGGGATTCTTGATTAAACTTTTAAATTATGTTAAACATTTCATCAACTTTTATAATATTATGTTCAAAAATTTTAGTAATTCAAATGAATGCTTACTGAGCCTCATCTAAAACTATTCTGTACCAAATGAGTTTATGAGTTACTGGTGGAATAGGTTGAGGAGGTTTCTTTGAATAAGATGGACTTGCTGTCTCATAGGTAGTCAAAACAACTAGTTGGTTCTGAAGCTCCTTAAAATTAATTTTCTTTGAATCCTTCTGTCAGCCAGGCTACTAGACTTACCCGGTAAAATAATTAATTATTTTACTGAGTTGAAGCCACGCCTTTCTTCTTAATAATAATTATTTATTTATTTACTTAAGTAGTACTTACAATTAACTAAGTTAAGTACAATAAGTAGTATAAATAAATAATATAAATAAAATGTCCCTTACAATTTTACTCCCTAACACCCTGCTCAAAAGTATATGTCAAAGGGAATAAAATTAATAATAAATTTATAATATAAAACCTTTAAAACAATTATATTACCTCAGTGAGAGATCTGTAATCCCGTGAAAGTAATATAATTGATTATTTATTGTTTAATAATTGTGACAGTCCAAGTAATTCAAACTTTGTTGCTAATAAATTTGATGCCCTTGTTGACATACTAATTTATTACTTTCTTATGTCATTTATGTACTCCTTTTTTCTTGTCATTCTTTTCTCTCACACTCACAGTAGACGGTGTAAATTCCTTATATTTTATACTCCCATATTTTGCCTATAAAAGGCCTCTAATTTTGTGCTTTTCAATCCATTCTTTTTATCACCTTACTTTTATTACCACGTATTACAACACAAAACTTATATTTTATATTTTATCACATTAGTATTTACAATAGCGTAATTCTAATCAATAGACTATAACAATATTAAAACTTTACCTCTTTTATTTGAGTAATAAATCACTTAGATTAAGAAATACGTACAAATATTTGAGAGTCCATTTAAAACCTTTAAAATCCTTGAAAAACTCCGTACCAAATCTTCTAGACCAAAAGCGTACCTTGACACCTTCCCATAAAGAACCTTGAAAGGTAGTGCATTATCTTCAAAGTGAATTCTTATTTCATTGACCCAGTTTAATAATGTTTCAAGTGGGCAAATGATGAGAGTTGCTGATGTCCTATCTTTCTCTTGTCCACCACCCAAGAGTTGAAATTGTCTGGCTTCACTTTGAGTTTCAGTAATTAGGCCAAGAGTTGAGAGGGTCTTTCCCAAGCCCATATCATCAGCTAGAATTTAACCAATTCCTGCAGAGGATAACTCTTCTTCAAGAAATTGTTCATAATAATTATTAAAACCTACACTCAGCCAGCTGTTGTCTGCATGCCTCCACAGGTTTTCTAACTTTTCGGATAAGTTATTTTCATTGTCTATCATAAAATTGATAGCTTGAATCTGATGCGTTTTCAGAGTTGTTTTGATACCACAGATAGATAGATTTGCCATTTGATTAGCCCTTGTCCCAGAAATTTCAGAAGTTGTGTGAATAAAATAATGAGGAATATTGAAGAAGATGGTTGAATTGTAGTGTGGAGTCAGTGTCAAATCAATTTGAGCATTTAGAAATACTTCTTTAGCCTGACTAATAAAATCAGTCAAACAAAAAAGGAGGCCACAAATTCTATACTGCCTGTTTAAAAGTAGAACCAAGTAAAAGCAAAAATAATAAGGTATTTGGGGATTTAAAGCCCTTTCCTCAGTTAAAATTTGAGATCCAGATCCAATTTCTCCAAGTAGTTGTCCAATTTGGCTGCTCTTTTTGTTAGAAAGATCACCAATAGGTTTTGCTTCTCCTTCTTTGAATAATCCAAAAACATGAACTAAAGATCTTCCTCTTTGTATAATAACTGGAGTGGATACTTCATCAAATACAGATCTTTCTTTTGGAAAAATAGGTTTAAAATTTAAAGAGAATTTTCCAATGCATCTTAAATTTGACATTTTAATTAAATGAATTTTATGGTGATGGTAGTAGTTTAAAGAAAGAGAGGGTGAGAGCAAAGTTTTGAAAGAGAATAAAGTAGAGAATATATATAATATTGGATGAATATTCAAAATTGAATTTTTCATGTATGTTAATAATTAATTATGACTCACATTTTAATAATAACTAAATACAGATAAATAATTAAAAAAAGTGCATTATTTTAGAGCCTAAGTTTTGTGCCAATATATTAAAATTAGTTTCTTTAATAGTGTAAGTTTTTAAAAAAATACATTACTATTTTTTCCCCTTATAATATATATATATATATTTTCTCCTACATTAAATTTTTTGAACATTGTCTTATACTTTTTTATTCCAAGGAACAATGAGAAATTTCTATTGATAAGGGCTCAATATCAACTTTTGTCTAGAAAATTTAAAATTATGTGCAAATATTTTTACAGAGTTATATTTTTATTAATAAATTTTTTAAAAAGGACTTAAATAGTATTCTTTTTTATATATTTGCGGAAATAAAATTGATAATTGAAATAATATTCCAGACCTAGTATAATAAGTGTCATTTAAGATATTTCCACTAATATCAAACCTGACCTCCCAACATTAAATGGATCTAGATATAAAATTGAATATTATGGTATTTTAAGTGTTGTGGCTGAACCATTGCTCAAATTTGGTCCAACTGATGCTCAACTTAAATCCAAAGCTCTGCTCAAGAAGG
This sequence comes from Hemileia vastatrix, assembly GCA_030280995.1. Taxonomy (NCBI): domain Eukaryota; kingdom Fungi; phylum Basidiomycota; class Pucciniomycetes; order Pucciniales; family Zaghouaniaceae; genus Hemileia; species Hemileia vastatrix. The sequence continues at coordinate 5,840,355 of JASXTE010000008.1, read as the reverse complement.
GATGAATTGAGGCTCAATTTAGGGCCAACTTTTTTTTCAAAATTTTTTCATATAATTTAAAAACAGTTTCCTAATTCTTTCAAAACATTTCCCCAACAATTTCCCAACCTCTTCCTGAAAGTTTCAAAGAGAGGAAACTGCTAGCAGTTCACCCCCTGATTTCCCGTGGTGAGATGAACAGTCAAAAAATGTATGCAGGGAGACATACCACAATGACTAGTTCCACATGTTTGGCATAGTTTACACCACTTCACCCTCAATTTACCAAATATCAATAATTTCAAAGCAATTAATAAATCCCTGTAAGATAATATAATATAAAACAAATCCATTTATTTGCATAAGTACATAACACAAGAAAAGAAAATAATAATTCACTCACTTACCCAAAACAAGCACTTGAATTAGCATTATGAAAGATCTTTATCAAAACTATATTTAACACTTTTGATAAACTAGCAATCACTTCACTAACCATATTATTGGCTGTTTCCTGTAGCCTCTTCATTAATTGAGATAAAATATGAACCAACAATTTTTTTGAACACTTGTAGCTAGCTGAGATCTTGAAAAATAAGTTGACAAGGTTTGCATCATACGTTTACTACTCTTAAAGTTGATTGAGTTGTTTCAGAATTAAGTTATTCAAATTTAAATTTCATTTGACAAGATATAGCATTAATGAATTTATCAGCAAAAGGAATTAACATATCTGATCATTGAGCAATATCAGTTTGAATATTTTTCAAAGCATTTGTACTAATCAATCCATCAGGTGACAAAATATTATCTAAAAAAACTTCCACATTCTCATTACTAGAAGATATAACACTTGAAGTAGCCAAAGAACTTGGAAAAAATCTAGAATTTGGATTTGTGGCTGTTGTTGTTGTAGACAAATCAGGAGGAGGTAAAGTACAAGAAGTAGAGGATGAAGTGATTGACAAAGAGTTATGAGTTTGAGAAGGATTAACAGATATAGATTGATGATTAATAGAGACTGCCAATTTCTTTCCGGCTGATGGAGGTGAAGCAACTATGAGAAAAGATGAAGGTGGAAATAATGAAGTTGAAGAAAGAAGAGGAGAAATGGCAGAATCATGTTCTTCTAAAAGAAGAACCAGCACCAAGAAAAGTAAAACCTGATAGTTGTTAAAGACTTTTATTTGTTTATAATCAAGACACTTCAGGATTCATGGGTGAAGCAGTAGAAAGATGATCAACAACTTTAGGTTGAGAGCTAGCAGGGAGTGGTTTGGTTCTTTTCAACCATTCATTCAACATGTAACTTTCTTTACCAAATAATTAGATTTCAAACCATGATCAAGTAAGCTTTGAAACACTTTTCTGAACCAAAATACCAAAAAAAAACTTTTGTAAGTACTTTGTATTCACCTTTGAATGACTTCTTTACTATCACCTGACTATTTATGGATGAAATAAATCATTTTACAGTGGTAAAAAAATTAAACAAAATAAAAAAGTTAAAACTCATTTGATGACTTTTTTGTTACATATTATCAAAATATATAGGAAAACAAAGGGCCCACCTTATTAATCAAACTTGGCAACAGCACAAAAGCTTCATATTCCAACATCCTATACTCATCAGCTTGAAGAATTCCTATCAACTGATCAACAATATCCAAACACTTCATTGTAATACTTGTATATGTATCACTCAACCAAACTGTCAAATATTTAAAAATCAAATCAGTATTAGCTGCTAATCTATTCCTCAATTCTCCTTCCTCTAATCCCAAATTTATTGAACTCCCACTAGGATCAGATGTCCACTGTTCAATATCATTTAACCCAGCTATTAAGTCTCTTTCACAGTGATGATATTTACTAAACCATAATCCAAGTAATTCTCCAGAAACATGAGGTCCCATTTGTAAGTGAAGTTGTTCAACTTGATATTTTCTCACCACCCCACCTTCAACAATCCGTTTAAGTGGACCAGTCTCTTTAGAAGCACAAATCTGTTTAGCTTTAGGATCCAATGATTTGAAAATTGCATCACCACCTGCATTAGAACCAGAGCCAGGGAGTGGTTCAGTTGAAGTAAAAGTAGGAAGAGAAGTGTTTTGTGGTTTTCCCATGGTTGAGGTAGTTGGTTGATGTAAACCTAATAGACATTTTGGTGGGAAAACTGAGGGACAATCATCTAATTATGAAGTAGAGGATCTAACACTAGCAGAAAGTGTTGAAGGATGGGCTTGTTTAGGAGCAGCAACATTAGTACCTGGACAAGTAAAACCAGCCCCAATTTTTAGAGCAGTAGGTTTTGAAGGCACAAACATTCTACAAGCTTCAATTAAAGAAACAACCACACTCCTTGAAGTAGATTTTAAATTAGGCATTTGGTCAAGTAAAAGATCAATTCCAAAAATTTTAACAATCATAGGTAAGAAAGCTTGAGCATTTTTCCTAACTTCTCTATTCCAGTCTTCTAAAAAAGAAATTATTGAACTAATAAAACTACATAAGTCTAGTCCCATCAAATTATTAGGATCATTAAAAAATTTTAAAAGCCAACTAAGAGCTGAAGATTGAAGTTCAGGTTTAGCAACATCTAAAGCAGCCCCAGGACTGAATATGAAACAATGCATTCCACATGAATCAGCAGCAGTGTTGAGTGTTAACAAAGCACTATTACGTGTTGTAGCATTCTTATCAGCCAAGACCATCAAGATTCCTGTAGAAAGTGGTTGTACATATCAATCAAAAGATTTTCTGATACCAGTTGCAAGTCAAGATATGATACCCAAGGCTAAGCTTTGAACAGCTTTATTTGCATCAGAAAGCCAAGGTTTCAATGTTGCAATGATGTCTTCACCTAACCAATGAGAAAGCAAGATAGAAAGAGAGAGAAAATTAAATAAATAAATGAAATATATCAATATTGTTGGAGAAAAAAGAAAAGAAAATAATAAGGGTCACAATGACATACCTAAAATAGGTTTCAGATATTTTTTCTGTTTCAAAATACCCTGAATCTGTTCTAGTCCCTCTTTCCTAGTTTTCCAAGTGGGATCATCACAAGCTTTGATAGTTGAACCAGTTATCAACTTAGATAACTCAACACAAGGAAAAATTTCATCCAATGGATCATCACTTAAACCACCACCTGTTTTACCTTAACCTTTAGCTTTACCCAATCTTTCAGCTCCTGCTTTAGCTAACGTTGTGGTGATCCAAACCTGGGTAGGCCTTTGGAGTGCATATTTGGGGGTATTTGGTATGTAGGGTGTTATTGGGGTTATGGTGTTATTAGTGGATTTTCATCTTTAGGTGATAATTAGTAGTATTTATGGAGGCTTAAGCTAGGTTCACTTATTATGTCTCAGCTTAATGTCCTTTCTTTTCTCTTCATTTTGGTATCCCTTATGGGTGGTTACCTTGTTTTATAGGGTATTTATGGTGTTGTTATTGATATTTATTGGAAGTTTATTTCTTAGTGGTGCTTATGTAGGCTTAAGCTAGGGTCACTTATTATGTCTCAGCTTATTTTCCTTTATTTTCTTTTCATTTTGGTATGTCTTATGTGTGTTTATCTCATTTATTAGTGAAGTTATGGGTTTTTTGGGTTTTTAGTGTTTTTATGGGTTGTATGGGTGTTTTAGGGCCTAGAAGCGGCCACCCTCCTGGGCACTGGTGAGGTGCTAAAATGCACTTTTATGCATGAAAACTGCTGGGAAAGCTGGATTTAGGGTGGGGAATAGGTTAGGGTGGTCTGTGCATAGCTGTATGATATGTGTGTGGGAAGATTTTTAGGGAATCATCTTATCTCTTTACTCATCGCCTCACTGTTCCTCACTGTCTCATTGGCTTGTGCTTTTTTGGAATATATTACTGTTCATTTCAACTATTTCTGCTAGTCTGTCCTGGACTATTATCTTCACTTTTAACGAGGTCAAGAGTGTTTAATTAGAGGGTCTAGCAAACAGATCTCCAATTTTCTGCAACAGGTAAATCTCACTTGTTTTTCTAAAGGGACAGGGGATTCTCTTTCTGGTTTTTCTCCAACTCACTTGGTCAAGGCCTATAGCTAGCACTATAGGATTGACTACAACGTATCAACACTTTGCAAAGTAGGAACAGGTGGAGGTTGACCATCTTTTTTAGAGAAATCAGCTTCAATAGTACTTAAAAACTGAGTATTTAAATCTTGCAAAGAATTTTTAATATCTAATAAAAATGAGCTTGGTCAGATTCTGAGAAACCTATATATATATCATGAAATCATACTCACAAGCACCAAGACATAATTTAGTTATAACCAAAGCTTTACTCGCATTATTCTGTACAACTGCATTAGAACTTTTAAACTCCATTTTCAGACATTCAATTAAATCTTAAATCAGGGCTCCTGAAATCCCAAATTTGATTAGAGGGTTTTCAATAAATGAAAAACTTTCAGCTTGCATTTTGACAGCTTTTTTTAGAGATGGTATCAAAAGCTGACAAATAGAGAAATAGATATAGATGGACAAACAGAAAACCAAAATAAAAAACAAATGAATGGATAAACAAACACGCACACATTTTAATGATGCAGGAAAAAAATACCTTGAGATAAAAAAAAACCTAAAGAAAATTTTCTGCATAAAAAGTCAACTTTTTCCCTTCCCATTCTTTCAAATTTATATTGCTATGATTTTCAATCAAAGATAGTACACTTAAAGCCATACAAATTTCAGTAAACATTGAAGATTTTCTAGCTAAATATCGCCATACTGAAAAACCCCATTTCCAAAATTGTAAATTACTTTTTTTGGACCTGGTTTTATGTTTAAAAATCTAACAATTATTTCTGATTCTATGTCATCAACATGATTTTCTAACCATGCAGGAAACTCTTCTAAAGCAAGTAACTGAGTTTTCCAAAAAATGTTGGAGACACCTTCAACAAATGCAGGCTCTAGTATAGCAGCTGTTTGAGCTTCTGCATCTTCTTGAGAAAATTTTTATTTAATATCTTCATAAATTGTTGAAGATTTAGAAGAGAATTTCTGGCCAATGGTGGAATGGGTAGGAGCAGGTTCTTCAGTAGGTAATTTACAAAAAGATGCTTTGGGGAGCTTAGGAGGAAGTAATGAGGTAGGTTGTGGTTTGGTCTAGGTTTGAGTCAGGGTCAAGATCAGAGTTTGGTTTGAGTTTTAGAAAAGATAATGATTGAGAGGAGAAACAAGGAGGAAGAGTAGGAGGAGACACAGTTTCAGAATGGTGATCTATAGGATTAGAAGGAGGTTGTTTGGAAAGTTTTTATGGAGCTTTTGATTTAGTGGGTGGAGGAGCTGATTTTTAGCAGGCTTATATTTAACTTGTGAATTATTGAAAAATTCATTAATTTTATTTTTTTTTCAATTTCTCCAAGTTGGAAAGGAAAGGAGCAAAAGAAGTTTTGCCAACTAGTCTCATAAAAGTACCAACACCTTAGGTAGCAGCTTCACAAACAGGATTTGAAGTATCATCAAGACCAAGTAACATAACATCTACTAAATATTTAACATAATTTTTAGGGACTGGATGTTCTGTGTTGCATAAACATTGAGCAAGGAATTTAAAAGTTTGTTCTTCAACTTGGGGATTTTTATGCTTTGAAAAATTAACAATATCTTCAGTCAAATCATTCAAAGTGGTCTGATATAAAAAAAGCAAAACCCCAATAATTAAAATTTTTTTAATGAGTTCATAACATGGAAAGAGATATAAAATTTTGAATACATATGGTTTCAGCCATGGCATCTAAGCTACTTCAAAGAGCTTCAATTACATTAACTTTAGGCTGTGTAAATTTTTCAAGCATAGGTCCCATGATAACAGGTCAATGATGCCCAAACTGAGATCTCAAACCTTTAGCCAAACATTCTAAACAATTGGCAGCCGCAATGACACAGAGAATGTTAGCATCAGCCATTTGGGAAGCAGAAGCTTTAACTAGTTCATAATAAGAATCATTAATAATTTTTATAGCAGGTTTAAGAATGTGTAATAAAGCATCACACAATATGGGGGGAAGACTTGTTAGCAAGTCCGCAACCTTGGACTCAAATTCACCACAGATTGAACATACATTGAGCTATTGACAAAGGAACCATACAATCAGGGATTAACACCACTCAGCAGAACAGTTTTAAGTGGGTCTTCAAGTAGAGTTCAATATGAGTTCAGTATGAGTTCAGTCTGAGTTCCATCTGAGTTTTGTCTGAGTTCAGGTTGGGGACTTGCTAGCAAGTCCACCCCCTATATTGCATAGTGAAGGATCTAGAGCATTTTATTTATGATCTTTCCATTTTGATAAAGACAAGTTTTCATAAAAATCATTTGGTAATTTTAATAAAATATTAACAGGATCTGCAAGATCATGAGGATTTTGTTCTTCTTCCAGAGGAGGTTTGGGTTCATTTGGAACAGTATGATCAGGTTGAGAGAATTGAGGATCTAGACTTTCCAGTGCCACTTGGGCTTTGCATTGCAGAAGTTTACATTCTTGAGCAGCGGTTTCACAAGCAGTTTTACCAGAACCTTTACCTTTCCCCTCAGCATCAAGAGTGGCAAAAGACTTGTGTAATTATTTTTGTTGAACAGGTTTAAGTTCAGCTAAGGAAGGATCAATGGCAGGACCCAAGAAAGTGTAAACAGTTTGAACCAAAGTTTTTCCCTTGAAAAATCAGAAAGAATGGGTCATTCATATAGGTTAGAAAAAAGATTCAATAATTCAAATAGATAAAGGCATCACACTTCTTCTTGAACAGCTTTGTCAGCATGAGAAAAGATTTTTGGAAAAGTTTTGAGAATGGGTTTGGGAGTCAGAACTTTAGGACCAAAGGAACTGTATTAAGGAGAGGAGAGAAAAAAAAATGAGTTTTTTTTTAGATTAAAGAAAGAAGTGAGGAAAAACATAACTGACACAACTAAAGCAGTGAGTGCAGAGATTGAACCCACTACGACTTTAGGTTGCTTTGAACCTAGAGCATCAATGGGAGGAGCCTAGAAGAAGGGGATAAATAAATAAGTGGTGAATAAATAAATGTCAATGAAAAAGGACAATAGTTGATTGCCAAAAAAAAAAAAAAGGAAAAAGAAGAAACCACATACAAAACCCCTTCACTTTTGTCACTATCAACTTCATACCGAGCCCAAGCCAATAAACACTCAAAAGCATGATCTTGAGTTACTTTTCTTACACTTGTAGGTAAACATTTTTTGATTAAAGGAATGATACATTCAGGACAAGTCCAAAAAGTTGCTTGTTTTCCTGCCTTATTAGAATAAAGAGAAACAAGATAAGTTCCTTTTTCTTGTGCGTTTGAATTTGAGTTGGTTAAAGCTTGTTTAGTACAAGTGGAGTCTCTAAACAATATAAATGAATAGGAAGAATAAAGATGATTAAAATAGACAAAGGGACAAATAGATGTATATACAAAGAGGGAGAAAGAGAGATCCCAACCAATTCCAATTTTCAAACACATCATTGTCATCACTTTCAGAAGGTTCAAATTGCTTTGATAAAGATTTGTAAGCATGTGATTGAGCTTTCCAAAGGTAGTTGAACAGAAAAGAAAAATGAGAATATCAATGACAATGAGAATAAGAAATAAAGGAAAAAGAGAGTTTATGAGAGAGTTGATCTTCTGGTGGCAAAGACTCCCAAGTAGGTTCATTAGCCTGTTCAGCTATAGATGAATAGTAGATTGAAATAAAAAGGAAGAAATTGTAGAAGATGGGAGAAAAGTAAGTTGGACAGAAAAGGAGAAGATGTGAATGTATGTAGATGTGTAACTGAATAGACAAGGGGGCGGGCTGTGGTGTATTGGGGAATAATTTTGGGGCTAGTTTGTTTCCTACTGGGAAATAAATTCATGAAAGAATGCCCACCTAAAATCAAAATTCATTTCTCCAATATCATCATGAAAGGTGGTATCACAATATCTGCTAGTCTGCCTAGATCTAATGTATCTAGCTATTCAGCTTAGATGATGTGCTGCAGCTGCAACCCAATATCCACTAAAATTAAATATCTCCAATATGTTGACCACTCAACCTGTAAACATATCTGACCATCCAGTACTTTAATCCTCTTGAAATGGTTTGAATTTGATGCATTGGCTTTTGAGTGGTACAAGGAGATATCTTGGTAGATAAAGAGCTTGATCATTGCTGTAAAATGATGCTTATTTATTTTGGATTTTTTTTAATTTCCTTGGAGCCTAATCATGAGAGCATCTCTGCAATGTGCAGAATCTTTAGCTTTCCTTCTCTTATGGCTTCAAATGAAGACAGCCAAAATTGTGCAGTCAGGAATGTCTGTTTCCCTGGATATTTATGCAAAATTTGAACCTTACTTAGTTGAACCAACTATCAAAATCTTCATACTCTTCTCACACTGTTGAATATATCTCCTTTCTTAAAGTTAAAGAAAACCCAAGTCCAAAAACTGACCCATTTTTTGTCAGCTAGAAAAAAATACAACAGCAGGAAAAGATAAAGCAATATCTTACCACTTATATCAAAGAACAGGTTCCCAAGAGTCAAGAAAAAAAAATATTAATGAGATAAAATTTTCCAGATGAAAACAAAGGTTATGATTTTTTTCTGAAATCTCCTACCAATGTAGACAATCCTATACTACTAGCTATAGGCCTTGAACAAGGGAGTTGGAGTAAAACCAGAGGAAAAACCCCTGTCCCTTTAAAAAAATAGAGTGAGATTTACCTGTTACAGTAAATTGGTTCCTGTTACCACAAAAACCCTTTTCCAAACACACTTGACTGCTTGATCAGTCAAGAAAATAGTCTCCAGACAGACTACCAACCAAAGAACTGAAATGTAGACTGATGTCCACACCAAAGAAAGCAATGATACTTGATGTAGGTTGCAAATCCACACCAGAGACAGAAATAATACTTCCTATAGCTTGCAAGACTATAACAGAGAAAACAGTTGCTAAGTTAAGTTAAATGAAGAACTTACTTGCAACAAACACAGCCAAATTGTGGCCAACAAAAAGTGAAAACTGAGTGAGGAACAAGGATATCACCGCCAGATGGTTGAATGATAATTAAGGTTGCCCCAAACTGTCTTCCTCACTATATACACACAGACTACTAATCAAGAGCCCATGCACACCTGAAAATCTGGCGTTCCTGACCACCAAATTGCATAAAACCTCCCTAGAAGCGCTTCCAGCCCTCTAGCACTGAGCCGGGTGGTCCTTCCGGCACTGGGAAGCCCTCCTGAAAAGGACTCAACCATTAAACCATCCTCAGTTTATAGTCTTGGGGGACTATACCAATTTTCAGTTTAAAGTCTTGAGGGACTTCCCAGTGTTCAGTTTAAAGTCTTGATAGACTTTTTGAAATTTTCAGCTTAAAGTCTTGACAGACTGATGCATAGAAAAGGGGGTGCCGCCTCCATGCACAATGCACCACTGCCAACCTTCTTAATTCCACTCTTTCTGCACCATCTACACATCACTGATAAATCTTTTTATTCATCTCTTTCCTTCCCACTATTGCTACTTCACAGGTTATGGCTGGATCACCTAAGTTTAACCCATTGGGCCTTCCCTGCTTCACTACTCCAAAAGACTATGCTTGCAAACAGTGCATCCTCTATAACAGGGCCTGTGATTCTTACAACTCCAAAAAGAAAAGGCATTACAGAGATCTTAACTACCCAATACCTCCTCCTTTACCTTCACATAAATATATATCCAGATCACCTACCAGGTCACCAGAGTATGGGCCTGCTTCTTCCTCTTTGTCTTCTGCTCCTTCCAGAAGATCACACCGCTCTACTCCCAATACCAAGCCCAGAAGGCCAGCTTTATCATCCCAAGAATATTCTTTCCTCTCAGAAACTTCATCAAAAATGGCGCCAAAATCACCTCCTAGGCTGCTAGACTGTGTCCAGGAAGCTATCCTGTTGTCAGGCAGCCTGCCTGCCTCATCAGAAAACAAAAAACAGGCTCAGAACATCCAAATTCAGCCAAAAAACAGCCAAATTCTTCCCTCCAACACCAATAACTCATCATAACAGCCTCCTAATGCTCCCAGAGCAATGCGTACCTCTGTTATTTCTTCTTCTATTAACACCAAAACAGCCAACACTATTTCTAAACACAAAAATCCTACTGCTTCAGGAGAAAATAACTTCACCTCTACTCTGGCCACCAATCATTCTTCAGAATCTTTATCCAGAAGATCCCAATCAGCTACCAGATCACCATCTCCTGGTCCTACCCGCAATCAACCTGGCACTTATCTGCCAGCATCTAGTAAACCTGCACCAAGCAATAATATAAACAATGACAACAACAACAGCCCTGCTGCTGCAACCAGAGCCCAGGAACCTCTCTCTTCTCCTTCATCTTCTCAACACCATTCAAAGGATTACCCAGAAAATCCATACCTCCATCTGGTGGACCCTCTGGCAATACCTATTCAACACTCTTCAGCCGTCCATATTCAAGCTGCATACAAATTTGAAGATCTCTCAATCTGTAAGTACCAAAATAAAATAACAAAATTTGATTTCTTCAACAGAGAATATTTATTGAGCCAATTCTTCTGTTTTTAGTTGGAACCCCGCCTCCTGCAACTGCATTTGGAATTGGCCAACCCCTAGAAAATACCTTGATGCTGGATTAAGCTGATATGAAGCAACACCTTAGAATGATGTGTTAAAACATGCTTAAAGCCTTCGCTCTTCATAGTCCTTTGAATGATTTTGAGAAAAATCTAAGAAAACAACTACTTGATGACCACTGAAAGATGTCTCGAATTATCAAGCACACTTTCCAGCACTTCAATCCTACTTCTTCTTCTTCTTTCCAAAATTTACCTTCCAACCCAGTTCCAGACCATTATAACCCCTATACTTTCTCCAGCCGCCTGCACCACAAGGAACAAAGTCCTTACTCTAATCCAAACAAGAAGCAAAAATGCCAAAACCATCCGGACCAACTGCCAGAGGCTTCTTCATCCCATCATTAAATAAAAGAATTTAAACAAAATTAATAACAGCTAACAGATATACATAAAAGAAATTTGTTTTATTTTATTTTTATTTTATTTTTATTTTATTTTTATTTTATTTTTATTTTATTTTTATTTTATTTTTATTTTATTTTTATTTTATTTTTATTTTATTTTTATTTTATTTTTATTTTATTTTTATTTTATTTTTATTTTATTTTTATTTTATTTTTATTTTATTTTTATTTTATTTTTATTTTATTTTTATTTTATTTTTATTTTATTTTTATTTTATTTTTATTTTATTTTTATTTTATTTTTATTTTATTTTTATTTTATTTTTATTTTATTTTTATTTTATTTTTATTTTATTTTTATTTTATTTTTATTTTATTTTTATTTTATTTTTATTTTATTTTTATTTTATTTTTATTTTATTTTTATTTTATTTTTATTTTATTTTTATTTTATTTTTATTTTATTTTTATTTTATTTTTATTTTATTTTTATTTTATTTTTATTTTATTTTTATTTTATTTTTATTTTATTTTTATTTTATTTTTATTTTATTTTTATTTTATTTTTATTTTATTTTTATTTTATTTTTATTATATTTTTATTTTATTTTTATTTTATTTTTATTTTATTTTTATTTTATTTTTATTTTACTTTTATTTTATTTTTATTTTATTTTTATTTTATTTTTATTTTATTTTTATTTTATTTTTATTTTATTTTTATTTTATTTTTATTTTATTTTTATTTTATTTTTATTTTATTTTTATTTTATTTTTATTTTATTTTTATTTTATTTTTATTTTATTTTTATTTTATTTTTATTTTATTTTTATTTTATTTTTATTTTATTTTTATTTTATTTTTATTTTATTTTTATTTTATTTTTATTTTATTTTTATTTTATTTTTATTTTATTTTTATTTTATTTTTATTTTATTTTTATTTTATTTTTATTTTATTTTTATTTTATTTTTATTTTATTTTTATTTTATTTTTATTTTATTTTTATTTTATTTTTATTTTATTTTTATTTTATTTTTATTTTATTTTTATTTTATTTTTATTTTATTTTTATTTTATTTTTATTTTATTTTTATTTTATTTTTATTTTATTTTTATTTTATTTTTATTTTATTTTTATTTTATTTTTATTTTATTTTTATTTTATTTTTATTTTATTTTTATTTTATTTTTATTTTATTTTTATTTTATTTTTATTTTATTTTTATTTAATTTTTATTTTATTTTTATTTTATTTTTATTTTATTTTTATTTTATTTTTATTTTATTTTATTTTTATTTTATTTTAATTTTATTTTTATTTTATTTTTATTTTATTTTTATTTTATTTTTATTTTATTTTTATTTTATTTTTATTTTATTTTTATTTTATTTTTATTTTATTTTTATTTTATTTTTATTTTATTTTTATTTTATTTTTATTTTATTTTTATTTTATTTTTATTTTATTTTTATTTTATTTTTATTTTATTTTTATTTTATTTTTATTTTATTTTTATTTTATTTTATTTTTATTTTTATTTTATTTTTATTTTATTTTTATTTTATTTTTATTTTATTTTTATTTTATTTTTATTTTATTTTTATTTTATTTTATTTTTATTTTTATTTTATTTTTATTTTATTTTTATTTTATTTTTATTTTATTTTTATTTTATTTTTATTTTATTTTTATTTTATTTTTATTTTATTTTTATTTTATTTTTATTTTATTTTATTTTTATTTTATTTTTATTTTATTTTTATTTTATTTTTATTTTATTTTTATTTTATTTTTATTTTATTTTTATTTTATTTTTATTTTATTTTTATTTTATTTTTATTTTATTTTTATTTTATTTCTATTTTATTTTTATTTTATTTTTATTTTATTTTTATTTTATTTTTATTTTATTTTTATTTTATTTTTATTTTATTCTTATTTTATTCTTATTTTATTTTTATTTTATTTTTATTTTATTTTTATTTTATTTTTATTTTTTTTTTATTTTATTTGTATTTTATTTTTATTTTATTTTTATGTTTATTTTTATTTTTATTTTTATTTTTATTTTTATTTTTATTTTTATTTTTATTTTTATTTTTATTTTTATTTTTATTTTTATTTTTATTTTTATTTTTATTTTTATTTTTATTTTTATTTTTATTTTTATTTTTATTTTTATTTTTATTTTTATTTTTATTTTTATTTTTATTTTTATTTTTATTTTTATTTTTATTTTTATTTTTATTTTTATTTTTATTTTTATTTTTATTTTTATTTTTATTTTTATTTTTATTTTTATTTTTATTTTTATTTTTATTTTTATTTTTATTTTTATTTTTATTTTTATTTTTATTTTTATTTTTATTTTTATTTTTATTTTTATTTTTATTTTTATTTTCATTTTTATTTTTATTTTTATTTTTATTTTTATTTTTATTTTTATTTTTATTTTTATTTTTATTTTTATTTTTATTTTTATTTTTATTTTTATTTTTATTTTTATTTTTATTTTTATTTTTATTTTTATTTTTATTTTTATTTTTATTTTTATTTTTATTTTTATTTTTATTTTTATTTTTATTTTTATTTTTATTTTTATTTTTATTTTTATTTTTATTTTTATTTTTATTTTTATTTTTATTTTTATTTTTATTTTTATTTTTATTTTTATTTTTATTTTTATTTTTATTTTTATTTTTATTTTTATTTTTATTTTTATTTTTATTTTTATTTTTATTTTTATTTTTATTTTTATTTTTATTTTTATTTTTATTTTTATTTTTATTTTTATTTTATTTTATTTTATTTTTTTATTTTTATTTTTATCTACTAAACTACTAACATACTAAAAAAAATTTAAAATGAAATTAAGATGAAATAAACAAAATAATATGAAAATGAGTAAATATTACAAATGGTATCCCCCAGCCAATTGATGAGCTGATCCCCTGATACCTTACCCACATCCAAGTGCACCTTAATGTGGATACACAATTAAATATTTTTAAATGATTGATGATAAAAAAATTAGAAAATAAAGAAAATAATAAAAAAAAAGTGAAACACAGAAATAAATGAAATAAATAAATAAAAAGAAAACAACATTGCCCGGCCAATTGATGAGCCTTTCCCCACCAATGCTTGCCCACATCCAGCTGACCCTGAACTGGTAACACCATAATTTTGTGATTTTTCTTCTTTACATCCTTATAACCCCCATAAAAAATTTAAAAGAAAAAAAAAGAGAAATAAAAGAAAATAATCTAAAACTACTATCTATCACAACCATAAACATAAAATTCAGAAATAAAAGAAAAATTCCAATTCTAAAAAAATGATCACTGGGTGGGCTCCCTCCAATAAGTCAAAATAATTGGAGACCACCAGTGATCCTCCGCCACTTCAAGGAAACAAAGAACCCCTCCAAAGCCAGTTTAAAGTCATAGTGGACTATAACATGAATAAAAAAACCAGAACTAGGATTCAACTAGGACAAACAAAATACTTGAAACAGAAATAAGGGGTAACTGTTCTACAGAGCATCCAGCTCATCAGTTACCCCCACACTTGCCAAAAGAAAATCTAGAAGCCCCCCTGGGTACCTTCTAACAAAAACACAACATCCAACACATTAAACCAAACCCAATAAGCGCAAAGAGTCTGGCACTTGAAGACCAAAAGAATTTCCAGTTTAAAGTCATGGAGGACTAAAAAAACCTGTGAAGAAAAACCAATACTAGAGTTCAACCAAATTAAGAGAAGGGGTTGGAAACAGAAAATCTGGGGTAACTGTTGATAGAGCAGCCAACCCATCAGTCACCCCCACACTTGCCAAGACAAAATCCAGAGGCCTCGCCCATGGGTACCCTCTAACAAAAGTTTCCAACAAATAGATGCACAGCATCACCACGAAAAATCCAAAATCAAAGAATGGTCCATAGTTTATCCTCATTGCGGAGTCAGTCTCCTTCACTTCTTGTACCTCTAGGGTAAAACCTCTTCACCAGATCCACAACCACCCTCTTCTTTAGGACTGCACCATCCAACTCTTCCAAAACATAAGAACCTCAAGAAGCTTGAGATTTGACCCTGTAAGGTCCATTCCATCTGTTAGCAAAAATTTTTCCCCACTGACTCTCCAAACTTCTATTATGCACCAAAACCAAAAAACCAGGTTTTAAGGGATTCCTGAGTCTATGAGCTAACTTCTTGTCCCAGTATCTGACTGATTGATTTCTTATCTTCATCACCCTAGAATATGTCTTCTCTTGAAATTCCTCTTTACATTCTAACTGTTGCATTCTGGCACAGAGCAAATCTTCTGTTGAGCACACCTCATCCCAGTCGATTCCAAGATAAGAGACAGCTTCCAATTCCACTGGTAGAGCAGCCTTCTTACCAAAAATCAATTCATAAGGAGAATAGCCAGTTGTCCTTTTTGCAGTGACTCTATCAGCAAATAACTCCAAGGATAAATAATGCCTCCATTTTTCAGCACTATCTCTGCACATCTTCACAAAAGCATTTTTGATAACTTGATGGCCTCTTTCAACCATACCTTCTGCTACAGGATAATACGGCGTAGCCACCCTGACATTAGAACCAATACTTGCTACGGCTTCTTTGGATTCAGCTCCAAAATCTGGCCCTCTTTCAACAGTTACCAACTTCATCAACCCATATCTAAATACCCATTCTTTATTCAAAAACTCTGCCACATTCTTGGCAGTCAAATTAACTAGAGGCGCTGCCTCCACCCAACCAGACAAATCATCCCTGGAAACAATCAAGTATTTATACCTGCCCTCTTTAATATGGACAGCATCCAAACTAACTCTTCCAAACACAGTTGATTCTCCAGTAGCACAGCCAACCTCTTTTGGATTCAAGTGACTTCTTCTTTGACATTCTTCACAAGATTGAACCCAACCCTGAACATCCAACTTTATACCTGGCCACCTAAATCTGTTGTCTACTCTTCTATAAGTCTCCACAAAGCCTCTATGACCAAGGTCTTCATGCAAAGACTTCAACACCAACTCTTGACCCTTCTTCTGAGTCACCACAACTTGTGGATTTGGATGCCTCCTCCTCAATCTTCTTCCTGACACATAGAACACAGGACTTTTCTTCTTGATTGCCAACCAAGTATTATCATCACAAATATCTTACCTCTCCAAGGTCAACAGATATTCAACCAAAATAAAATAAAACCCAGTCTGACCCCAGGTCTCATCTTCAAAATCCAACAAAACAACATCCAAGGGTACCACCCTATCATCAAATTCACCAGTGTACACATGAGCTGCAGGGCCTGCCCATCCAGGACACCAATATCTAAACTTTGGTAATTTCCTTCCCTTCCACTGAATCCTATGAGAATCCAGTTCACTAACAAACACACCATTCTACAGATTTGAGCAATCCCAAACAACAGCCCCATCTTCATCAACAAAAACATCCTGATAAATAGAATCAAGATCAGAAACATCCAGTTTAGCCTCATGGGGGAGAAGAGAAAAATCTTCAGCACCCTTTGTGCTGGCTCTAACAACTGGAACATCTTCATCAATCTCTTCAGGATCAGAATCTTCATCTGTGGGCGGTCTTCTTGACAATCCACCTGGAATTGTAAAAGTTTTACCTGGCTTGTGCACCAGGTCAAAAGAAAAATTTGAATAAACGCCACCCACCTAGTCATTGGAGAATCTGGAAGACTAGGTGTGTTGATCATTTGAACCAGAGATTTAAAGTCCACCTGCAGCTCAAAATTCTGCCCCCACAAACCCGTTTGTAGCTTCTTTAAGATCTTTGCTACACCACACAATTCCAACTTTGACTGAGAGTAGCTAGACTCCACCTCATTAAAAATAACAGACTCATACCTTACTGGCCTAAACTTCCCAGATTTATCTTCCTGAGACAAAATAGCACCAGCAGCAATATAACTTGAGTCCACCACCAGATATATTTTTCCAGCTTCCCTACCATATTCCAACTTGTGAAGAATAATATCTTCACCCACCACCTTCTTCAACTTCTGAAAAGCCTCTTCACACTCTGCATCTTTCCTGGTCAACCTCCTTAAAGGTGAAGCCAAAAAAGAAAAATCCTTAATGAAAATTCTGACATACACACAAGCTCCCAAAAATCCTCTGACTTCGGTAGTATTTTTAGGCCTTGGCCATGAATGAATTTTATTAACCTTCTTCTTTGCAATAATCCTCCCTTCTTTACATACCACATGACCTAGAATTTCCAGAGCCAGAACACAACAACAAAAATTTGACCCAGAAATAGTCAAACCAGCCTCTTCAATTCTAAAAAATACTCTCTCTAGAGTAATTGCATATTCCCAAACAAATCTCCTTATACCTGGGTTTTCTTTCAGCACTTCGTCTCCATAATCAGTTCAGGGTCCTTTAATTCCATCGTCATCAATAAAAATACCAGCATGAGTAGGTACCTCATCCTGTAAAATTCAAGCCATTTTTGATTGATAAACTGCTACTGGATTAGTTTCTCCATGAGGCAACCTAGTGAGTTGAAATCTCCCCAAAGGAGTATCAAATGTTGTGAGTGGCCGTGAATCAGTGTGAAGTTCCCTTTCATCATAACCACCAATAATATCACTCAAACCATAACACACCCTTCCAACAAAGGCTTCCAAAAAGTCTTCTGCACTTGGCGGCATCCCCGCATCCTTGATAGTAACTATATTCAGGGCTCTAAGATCATGCACCACCCTGAGTTTTCCATTCTGCTTTTTAACACAGAAAAAAAGACTTTAGTAACTAGAAGTTGATTGTTCATACAATCCAGTCCTGACTCTTTCCCTAAAAATCTCCACAAAATCATCACATATAGCAGCAGGAATTGGGATAGTTTTGATTTGCCATGGTTCATGACAAACCACAGGAATAAAGTAAGGTTCCCCATAAGAGTGTTTCAACACACCCCTTTCCTCTTCAACAAATGCCACCGCCTTCTCCCTTAGCATAATGTGCAAAAAAAACTTCTTTTCCTCTTCAGACAACCAACCATCAGGAATAAAATTAACAACCTTCAACCTTTCCATTGTCACTCTAGCAGTTTCCTCAAAATCAAGAGGATTCTTCACCAGAGGAGTAAAGTACAGATCTCTTGAAAACGGAGGTCTCTTCAGTGGAGCATTCAATCCTTCAGGCATAGGCTCATTGACAGGCCTAATCTTCTGTGCCACCTTCTTATACTTTGCAGCTCTACCATCAACTTGAGGGATCTTCAGGACGTCTTCTCCACCAGACCTGGAAAAAAAACCAAGGGTTTCCCCATTGCTCACATGTGTGGCCAAGGTAATGTTTTTGAAAGGTGTAGAAGAGACCCTAGCGGTGCACAATTGGGAGGACATAATTTTACTCCCCAATCTCACCACTCCAAAGATTTTCCGCAATCCCACATCTTCTTCTTCACTTCCAACTACCAAATCTTCAAATCTTGATTCATCTTCAGAATCACCTCTTCTACTACTGTGCAGTTTATCCTCATGCAGGAGGCTCAAAACTAGATCTTGCTGATCTTCATTCTTCAAAAATTTGTGCAGTTTAAACTCTTGCTGGAGACCCAAAACAGGATCTTGCTGATCTTCAAAAAAATAATTTTTGTCTTCTTTCTTCATTATCTTCAGATTTTTTTCTTGATTTTCATGAATTATCTTGAAATTTTTATTTTCTTCTCTTGGGTTGTCTTCTTGCCTACAAAAATAACCAGGGGCTTTCCCAATGCTCACAGACATGACCAAGGTAATGTTTTTGAAAGGTGTAGAAGAAACCCTAGCAGTGCACAATTGGGAGGACTTACTTTTACTCCCCAATCTCACCACTCCAAAGCTCTTCCGCATATATTTCAATAAAGATATATAACCCATTTTCCTTTTTGAACTTGAATTATAATTAATTAAAAATCTTGAAAAAGAACATAGACTTGATAAAAAACTTGAAGAATACTTGCAAATAAGAGAAACATTAAAAAGAGAAAGTTGAAAATCCACTTGGTATATCTCCAAGGGAGCTGACCTACTACAACCTGGGATTTCCTCACCTTGGGGAGAGGTTGTAGCACTTGGGTGATCAGCCTCATCATTCTAAAAAAGACAGACTCACTCTAGAGCCTGTGCCACACTCCAAAAACCCTGAGGAGGCACCTACTTCTTTTCTCCTTCTACAACAATCCATGCATTGACACATGGAAGACAAAGCAGGCCTGGTTTCCCAACCATCATCTCCAGGAGATGATAACCTCATGTGAAGCCTTCTCTCATCTTCACCAGTTAACTCCAAACTAATCCCCATGTCAAATTGATAGCCAATTCTTGCCTGCAAATACATCAAGAATGGCCCACCTAAAACTGCTTTTAAATTACCTTTAGCAATGTAAAATTGAGCCTTTCCAGAGGCTCCACCAACATCCAGCTTAACAAATTTGGAGGTTTCCATCAACTCCTTTACATGACCACCTATACCTCTTAAATTTCCACCAATTCCAGTATTGATGGGGAGGCCCAAATGAGTTGTCTCAAACAAAGAAATCAGGTTAATCTGAGAACCTGCATCCACCAATTCCCTTGCCTCCCTGCCATTCAGGGTGACGTTGACATATCCCAGAGGTGTATAAAAATGAGTTTCCAACCCCTCTCCAAACTTCTCCGCAGAATCACATATGTATTCTACTTCTCCAGAAGATACTCTTCTTCTGGTCAACAATTTTTTTTGCCTATCTGCCAATCCAGGACTGATAGCATATAACTCCCCATAAGTGAGAGAAACCTAACCCTGGTTCATCCTATCCAGAACAGAGTCCATAACATTAGATTGACCAGAAACTACTGGCCTCTCAAAGTGAGCCCTTGGCTTCACTACCTTGGTCCTAGAATTTCCCTGAGGACCAGCACCACCAACAGATTTTCCATCTACAGGAATCAAACCAGATCCCTCACCAGAACCTCAGACCCCAGCAGGCCTTTGCAATGAAGCCAATGGAACCTCCTCCTCCTCCTCAGAGTCCACATCCATAGGCATTGGCTCACCATTAAGGTCCAATGCTCCAAAGCTAGGGGGGCCCATATTAGCAATCCCCTTCTGAATTTTATACAGCTCCTCTTTTTTGTACTTCTTCCTAGCTGCAACCAGCTTAGGATCTGCTTTAGAGGACTTAGGCTTGGGTTGGGCCTGAGAGCTGCTCTTTGGCCTACCCACCTTTCCTGGCTCCACGTCATAAACACCAGCCAAGCACTCACCATTTTACTGTCCTCCACAAGAATATAATTCTAATCCACCAAAGGAAGTAGAAAAAGAGACTTTGTTCATCTCCTTCCCTTTCCCCTTGACGTCTTCATCTTGCTTAGTAGAAGAATTCCCCTGATCAGGAATCTCCTCAAATCTTGGCCTCTGCTGATTGAGACCAGCCCTTCTCCTGACCATATCCACAGGAGCCTGCCCCTCACTGGGCTTGACAAACTGGACCTTAGGGAACTTGAATACCCTGCCATCAAAATCTACTTTGCCCTCTGACACATCCCTGTTTAGGGCCCAACAGTCATTGGACTTGTGTCCTCTCCTTCTTCAATAAGAGCAGACCCAAGGATCACTCCTACCAGCCCGCCTATCAAACTCCCTGGGCTGCGGAGGCGCCTTATTGGCCTTCTTTGCCTCCTGCACAAAAATATGAAGCTGTTTTGTCAGATCAGCCAACTGCTCTACCACTGGGTCCCTCTCCTGTTTGGGAACCTTCACCATGTTCTTCTCTTCCCTCTCTACCTTACTATCCTCTTCAGCCAAAGCCTCACTGATTTTGCTGGCATATTTGGCACACCCTTCTTGGTAGGTGTCCACCGCCAATAACTTCAGATGGGCCTCCACCGCCTCCTTCACCTTGTCCAAGTCAGGCAGCTTTTGATCCCCATTAGAGAGAGTCTTCATCAAGTCTTTCCTTGACAACTCTTTCAAAACATCCATGCTGAAATCTCTAGCCAGGGAGGACCAAAAAACATCCTTGGCAGCATTTTCATGCGCCGGATCCTCCACCTCCACCAAGTATTCCATCACTGGATCAAACTGTAGCAGAAACTTCCTGTAACTGTGTAAGTTACCAACACCTCCATAAGACTTCCACTCACTGAAAACCTTATTCAGATCCACCATAGTCAATCTGACACCCCACCTATTTACCATTTCCCTACACAATAACTTCCAATCTCTCTTCTTGTAGCCAGATATGGCCACAACCTCCTTCTCCACTGCTCTATCTCCAATGAAGAAGATTATTTTCTTCACCATGTCCAGGTAGGAAGCAATGTCAACACCAGCAGCAGTTTCATACTTCTCTAGAAAGCACTTAACATTTCACCATTAAACTTGGTGCCATCCCAAGTTTTGATCCTAACACATTCCCTAACCATCACTGCAGGCGGACCTTCCCCCCCACTGACAGTCACCACAAGAATTGAAGATCCAGAAGCCATTCTTTAAGACAAAAACACCAAAAAGTGCCAATCACAGACAACAGAGAATCCAAAGAACTAACAGATCCGTACCCCACATTGGGCGCCAGAAATGTAGACAATCCTATAGTACTAGCTGTAGGCCTTGACCAAGGGAGTTGGAGTAAAACCAGAAGAAAAACCCCTGTCCCTTTAGAAAAATAGAGTGAGATTTACCTGTTACAGTAAATTGGTTCCTGTTACCACAAAAACCCTTTTCCAATTACACTTGACTGCTTGATCAGTCAAGAAAGTAGTCTCCAGACAGACTAACAACCAAAGAACTGAAATGTAGACTGATGTCCACACCAGATAAATCAATGATACTTGATGTAGGTTGCAAATCCACACCAGAGACAGCAATAATACTTGCTATAGCTTACAAGACTATAACAGAGAGAACAGTTGCTAAGTTAAGTTAAATGAAGAACTTATTTGCAACAAACACAGCCAAATTGTGGCCAACAAAAAGTGAAAACTGAGTGAGGAACAAGGATATCACCACCAGATGGTTGAATGATAATTAAGGCTTCCCCAAACTGTCTTAATCACTATATACACACAGACTACTAATCAAGAGCCCATGCACACCTGCAAATCCGGCGTTCCTGACCACCAAATTGCATAAAACCTCCCTAGAAGCGCTTCCAGCCCTCTAGCACTGAGCCGGGTGGTCTGTCTGGCACTGGGAAGCCCTCCTGAAGTGGCCTGACCACCCTGAAGCCAGAAAACCACCAAAAACACCCAAACTACTTAGAAAATTCAACTACAACTACTAAAACCCTTAAAACACATAATTACACTACAACAACCTTGAGACATGAAATGTAGAGAAAATTCTGCTCTTTCCAATGGTACTAAGTACTTAACCCTATGACTTAAGGTTAGCCCATAAAACAGGAAAAACAAAATTTAACAGCAATCTTTTAAAAATGAAAAGTGAGAAATTATCCCCCAAATACTTATGTGATAAAAAAATGTCCTCGAGACATAAAATATTGAGAAAATACAGGGCTATCCAATGGTATCATCCAGATCCCCATAGTCCCAATATTTGCAGGGTAATTCCAGAAAAATACCTAATTATTTAAACAATGCCCTTTAAGGCATACAAAACATCACCAAATAAACCAACAAAGGGCTCTGCCAATGTTGGAAGACCACACCAAGTTTTTGATTTTGTAAATTTGAATTCACAAAAAGATGAGAGTCTTACTTGGGGATGGCTAGAAGTCCTACAATGTTGTTAAAAAGAAGCAAAGTCTCAAAGAAAAAAACGTTTCTGTTATGACCCCTCCAATTGACATAAAGCATTGAAACCATGAAAGCAAACTAAATTTTGGATAACCTAATGATTAAAAGAACACATTCAAAAAATTAAAAAATAAATAAATCAAGTCAAAAGAAACAAGTAAAAGAAAGCAAAAAAAGAGAAAAAAATCCCTTAAAAAACATTGTTCAGGTCAAAGAAAAGAGGATGATGAAAAAAAAAACATTTTGAATTACACTATGATTACCTAAACATTGATGAGGGTAAGTAAATATAATTTTAAATGTTAAAAAAAAAGAAAAAAAGAAAAGAAACATGAAATCTTGAAGGAATTAAAATTCATATATGACAGACACTCAAGAATCTTAGTGTAGAAAGAGAAAAAGGAAAGAAACAAGAAACATAAATAAATGAAATATGAGTGCTCCACAAAGCTTAAGGTGAAAACTAGCAATTCAAGTATTTACATGAAATAAACAAGACTCAACATAATCTTTCCTCTGATTAATAACATAACTAAAATTTATTGCTTCTGTCAAGGGGTCCTTTTGGGTCTAGAAGTTTATTTGAGGTTTATACGAGGAAAATTGGGGATTTAATGAATTTTCAAAATAAAGTACATATTCTCTCAATCAAATTGATTTATTTGCTCAAGTATAAGAGGTAGGTTTTTAATTATTAGTATAAATTATAGATTAGAATTAAGTTGTTGTAAATACTAAAGTTATAAAATATAGAAATAAGTATTGTATTGTGATTGTAATAATAAAGTAAGTAATCAAGGAATGATCTGAAAAGCACAAAGTAAGAGGCCTTTTATAGGCAAAACATGAGGGAATAAAATATATGGAATTTACGCCATATATTGTAAGAATGTGAGAAAAAGAATGACTGAAAGGAGTACATGTATGACATAAGAAATAAATAAACTGGTACGTCAACAAGGGCATCAAATTTATTAGCAATAAAGTTTGAGTTCCTTGGACTGTCACAATTAATTACACAATAATTAATTAATTATATTACTTTCACTGGATTCCAGATCTCTCACTGAGGTAATATAATTGTTTTAAAGTTTTTTATTATATTTTTATTATTAAATTCTATTCCCATTGACTTATACCATTGAGCACGGTGTTAGGGAGTAAAATCGTAAGGGACATTTTATTTACACTAATTAATTATACTACTTATTGTACTTAACTAGTTAATTGTAAGTAATACTTAAGTCGATAATTAATTATTAGTAAGAAGAAGGGGTGTGGCTTTAACTCAGTAAAATAATTAGTTATTTTACCGGTTAAGTCTAGTAGCCTGGCTGACAGCTTCTCTCTCTTACCTCTAATTGTTCAATTTTTTAATGCTTTTAAATATTCTTCTAACTCTAAATTTAATTTTGGTTTTAGTTACATTGCCTCTGCAATTTATAAACTATCACTAAAAAAATAATGTGAATATGCATTGGTGGGAAAATGTTTTGGAAATGTTTGAAGAGGAAAAAATTGATCAGTTTTTATTTTCTCATCTCTTGATAGAAGTCCTTCCACTTTCTGTTCACCCCTTGAGGTTGATTGTGTACATATTAGGATTTTGTCAATTTCTTGCACACATTCTTCTTATTTATTGCTTCTCCAAATTGCTTTTCTTTGTTTAGATGGTTCTCCTTTTTCCCCATCTTGCCGATCAGAAATATTTTCTAGATCATTGAATAAAATATTGAACTGAGGAAGTTGAGGAAATTTTTCTTGGACAAGATCAAAACTCATCTTTTTAATCCAAAAAATTATTTCAACATATTTTGGCTGTTTTTTTAAAAAACCAACTTGACTATAAAATATAGCCTACATGCTTATTCATTATAGTTATTTGTGAATTTACTCCCTTCATTTTTCCCTCCTACTTTAAACTTCTTGCTGACTTCTTAAACCTTTTCATCAATTGAGCTTGTCCTTCAACCCATTGTGCAATCAGTTCTGATACAGTTTCAGTTGATTTTTCAAGTTGGATAATGTTTGATGTTGAAACCCAATTGGCAAAACACTCAGCCTGTAAAACCACAATTGCAGAATTCCATACACTTGAAGAAAAAGGATGCACTTCCCAACAAAAAGTCATTTGTTTATAAAACATGATATTGATATAAAAGCAAAATAACCTTTTTCCCTCTAAACCATTAGAAAATCTATCATAGGCTTATGTCTCCCCTAGAATATAACTAGACAACCCACAGATATACCTATAAGGGGGTATCAAAGTTTGAAATCTGACATACATTAAAGTTCATTTCTTGCCACAAAAATACATCTACAACATCAACTTTAAATATCAGAAAAAAAAGGGGTTTCATGTAAAATATGAAATATATGGTAAAGTAATTTTGGCTGATTTGATGAAAAAAGGCCATTTTGTAATTACAGATTTCTAACTTTAATACCCCTTATAGGGTACATTATACTTTTGGCATGGTTTTATATCAAATAAAAGCTAGGAAATACTACCCTTCTGATATTAAAAGAAAACTGAGACCCATATAAAATGCTTTTTGAAAGTGAAAAATCTGTTAGCCCCTGTTAAGACCTAAGAAGGCGGACTACTACTAGCGCTTATTCTAGCCTTAAACGGGACTGACTATGTTGGGCTACAACAGTGAGACTAACTAGACTGACTATGTTGGGGTTACCAGCAGTGAGGAGTAAACGGGACTGACTATGCTACTTGAGCAGTGAGACAAGAGAGTAACTAGATTACTAAATAAGTTGTCCAATGAGGAGCGCTCCTAAGAGCTTTCCCCCATATAAACCCCTTATGCAATATCCACTCTTCCGCTGTAGACAATCCTATAGTACTAGCTATAGGCCTTGACCAAGGGAGTTGGAGAAAAACCAGAGAGAAAATCCCCTGTCCCTTTAGAAAAATAGAGTGAGATTTACTTGCTAAAGTAAGTTGGTTCCTGTTTTGCTAAACCCCTTTTTCAACACACTTGACTGCTTGATGAGCCAAGAAAGTAGTCCACAGACAGACTACCAGACCAAAGAACTGAAATGTAGAACAATGTCCACACCAGAGACAGCAAAGATACTTGATGTAGGCTGCAAATCCACACCAGAGACAGCAATAATACTTGCTATAGCTTGCAAGACTATAACAGAGAAACAGTTGCCAAAGTTAAGTTAAATGAAGAACTCACTTGCAACAAACACAGCCAAATTGTGGCCAGAAAACAGTGAAAACTGAGTGAGGAACAAGGATATCACCTCTGGATGGTTGTATGATAATTAAGGTTGCCCCAAACTGTCTTATTCACTATTTACACACAGACCACTATCTAAGAGCCCATGCACAACCACCAATCTGGCGCCTGTACCCACCAAATTGAATAAAAAACCCTCCTGAAGCACTCCCCAACCTCCTAAAACAGAGGCAGGCAGGCCGCCTGACGTCGGAGGTGCCGCCTGAAGCGGCCCGGCCTCCCTGAAGCCAGAAAACCAATAAAAAACAACTAATCTACTTAGAAAAATTAGCTACTACTACTAAAACCTTTAAAACATGGAATTTCACTATAACAACATTGTGACATGAAATATAGAGAAAAATTAGCTCTATCCAATGGTACTAAGCACTTAACCCTAAGACTTAAGGTTAGCCCATAAAACACGAAAAACAAAATTAAACAGCTATCTTTTATAAAAGAAAAATGAGGAAATGACCCCTTAAAACTTAGAATATGAAAAATGTCTTCAAGACATAAAATATAGAGAAAAACTGGGGCTATCCAATTATAGTACCAACCTACTCACAGACCCAATATCCACGGAATATAGCCAGAAAAATACCCAATTCCTTAACAGATGTCAATTAAGACATGCACAAACAGCACCAAATCACACAACAAAGGCTCCTGCCAATGTTGGAAGACCACATCCTCCCTCCAATTGAGAATTTCCACATTCTCTCTTCATCAAACCACCATGTTCAACCTTCTTCCCAAATCTGCCTCTGAAATGGGTCCTTGCCAATACTGCATTGACAATAATTTAATCTGCACCATGACACCACCTGTCCATCCATACAGAACGTCCTGCGATGTCTGCCAATCTAGAAAGAAGACCTGCTAAAGACCTGGTCCATTATCTTCTGCAACAGATTCACCTCCCCCTCAACCTGGTCCATCTTCTGCCAGCACCAAAAGATCTAGGCCATCCATCCTGAAACCCAGATTAATCAAAAAGCTTCACCCTTCCAAGAAGAGTGCCACAACCCATAAAACAACTAGTTCCACCATCCCTGGTCCATCTGATGGTAAAGAACTTTCATTTCTTCCTTCAACTTTAAAACTGATGACTTCTCATTTCCTCCATCTTCTGATAGTGATGATAGCAATGTAGGATCCATTGCACCACCAACACCAAACCACTTGCCCACTATCAAGGCCAAGTTTCAACAACAAACATCTCAACAGAAACAACTTCTGCTTCACTACTTCCAATCCACTCCTGCTAGAGATCCACAGGACATTGAGAACAGAAGACACCTCATTCACCAGTTCAAGGCTAATTCTGAAAACTTCATTTCATCTCTTGATTCCCTCTGTAATTCCACTAGTACTTGAGTTTGATTCAGAAAAGAAAAATTGACCACACCCTCTATAGGATGTAACCACCAACAACCCTCAGTTTTAAGTCTTGGGGGACCATCCTCATTTTATAGTCTTGGGGGACTCAAAAACCCTCAATTTAAAGTCTTGGGGGACTCAAAAACCTAAATCATAAACCCAGAACCAGAGATCAACCACATTAAGACACAGAGAGAAAACTAACATTCTGGGGTAATTGTAAATAGAGCTGCCAGCCCATCAATTACCCACAAACTTGCCTTTGCTAAATTCAGAGGCTCCCCCTGTGGATACCCTCCACCAATCTTTCAAAACCCACCCCAACAACAAAACTCATTCCTCAGTTTATAGGCTTGGGGGACTCAACCAGCAACAATCCTCAGTATAAAGTCTTGGGGGACTAACACAGTGTTTAGTTTAAAGTCTTGACGGACAAATCTTGATAAAATCTTGAAACCAGCCAGTTTAAAGTCTTGGAGGACTGACAGAAACCAGATTTCAGTTTAAAGTCTTGATGGACTGACTGAATTTTGCATAAAATAGACGCAGCCAATTTCATACAGAACACCTCTAAAGCCAACCTTCTGAACTTCCACCTTCACTTCATCATCTACCCATCACTGACAAAAAATCTCCTCCTATCCCTTTTCATCATCTTTTCTCACCACAGATCATGGCTGTATCTCCTGATGTTAACCCTTCTACTCTCCCTTGCTTCACTGCTCCCAAGGACTATGCCTACAAACAGTGCATCCACATGTGCAGACCTTGCACATTCACTCTTCCAACTCCTGAAGCCAAATTCTACAACAGGGCTTGTGATTCTTGCTATTCCAAAAAGAAAAGATGTGACAGAGATGCCAACTACCCTATTCCTCCTCCTTCACCTTCTCATAAATACATCTCCAGATCCCCTACCAGATCCCCAGAGCTTGGTCCTTCCTCTTCCTCTTTATCTTCAGCACCTTCCAGAAGATCCAGAAGCTCAGCTTCCAGAACTGTTCCCAAAAGACCAGCCTTAGCTTCCCAAGAAACTGCTTTTATCTCTGCCAAATTAGCTCCAAAAGCTTCAAGATCAGCTCCCAGGCTTCTAGACTGTGTCCAGGCTGCCCTCCTGCCTCACTAGACAGTGAAAATCAGGCTCAAAACCACCAAAAACAACCGAAAAACAGCCAAATTCAATCAATCAACGAAAACAACTCTACACAATCACCTCCCACTGCTCCCAGAGCAATGCAGCCAACCCTTCCAAGGTCTAAAAACTCCAAATTTTCCCAAACTTCTAGGAGACCTGCCAGAGAACCCCAAGCAGAAACCAGAACACCCAACACTGCACCCAAGCAACAACTTTGTCCCCAGCTAAGACAAAGAAACTACACCTCTCCTCTGTCAGCAAACTATTCTTCTGACAGTTCCATCTCTTCAAAAGCTCCATCTAGAAGAGATCAATCTGCTTCCAAATCAACCTCTAATTCTCCATCTTTAAACAACCCTGGTACTCCATCACCAGCACCTCCTCCAGCTGAATCCAACAGAAATAACAACCACCACAACAACAACAATCCCACTGCTCCAACTAAGCCCCAGGAACATCAGCCTCCTAGTTCACCTTCTCAAAATCTTTCAGAGGAGGACCAAGAGAATCCATATCTTTCCCTGGTTGATACACCCACTATGACCATTACAAAATCTTCAGAGATCCAAATTCCAGCTGCTTACAAACTTGATGAGCTTCCAATCTGTAAGTACGAATTTAATTAATCCCATTTCTTCAACAAAAATAATTACTGATCCAATTCTTCTTGTCTAGTTGGCACCCCTCCTCCTGAATCTATTATTGGAGTTTTCCATCCTCTTGAAACTTCTTTGACCCTGGATTATGGAGACATGAAAAAACACCTAAGCACTATGTGTTCCAACATGCTAAAAGCCTTTGCCCTCCATGGACCTTTGAATGACTCTGAAAAATCCCTGAGAAAGCGCCTGTTAGATGACCACTGGAAAATGTCTAGGATCATTAAGCACACCCTCCAGCACTCCATTCCTGCCTCTTCTTCTTCCTCCTCTGAACTTCCCTCTAATCCAATTCCTGACCATTACAATCCATATAATCTCTCCAGCAGGATGCACTTGAAAGAACACAGTGCTTCCCACAATCCCAACAAAAAACAAAAGCGACATCACAATCCGGACCAGCCTCCAGAAGCTTCATCATCCAGACAATGAACTCCTGCAAAAAGATTAGAAACATAATAATAATATAAAACAATTAATAAAAATAATTTCAGAATTTTTTTTTTTTTGATAATCTACTAATATACTAAAATTAAAAATTAATAAATAAAATGAAATAAAATAAATGAAATAAAATATAATATAAAAAATAATACAAATGTTATCCCCCAGCCAATTGATGAGCTGATCCCCTGATACCTTACCCACATCCAAGTGCACCTTGATGTGGATACACAATTACATATTTTAAATGATTAACAGAAAACAAAAATCAAAAAATTTAGAAATTCAGAAAATAATAAAAAATAATGAAACACAGAAACACATGAAATAAATAATAAATAAAAAAGAAAATAGCGTTGCCCGGCCAATTGATGAGCTTTCCCCACCAATGCTTGCCCACATCCAGGTGACCCTGATGTGGTAACACCCTATATTTTTTGATTTTATAATTTTAAACAACCCCCATAAAAAAATTAAAAGAAAAAAAAGAGAAAAAAGAAAATAATCTAAAACTGCTATCTAGAAAAAACATAACTGTAAAATCAAAGAAAGTCCAGCCCCATAGATGGTCCAATAAGGGAAAGTCCGGTCCATAGAAATCATCACTGGGTGGGCTCCCTCCAATAAGTAAAAATGATGGGAGACTACCAGTGATTCACCACCAATCTGAAGAAACCCAAGATAAAGAAGCCAGTCCCAAACCAGTTTAAAGTCATAGTGGACTTGAAACCTGAATAATAAACAACAGAACTAGAATTCAACTAGGAAAAACAAAAGACTTGAGACAGACATTCTGGGGTAACTGTTCTACAGAGCAGCCAGCTCATCAGTTACCCCCACACTTGCAAAAATAAAATCTAGAAGCCCCCCCTGGGTACCTTCTAACAAAAACACAACATCCAACACAAAAAAACCAAAACCAATAAGAGTGAAGATTCCAGCACTTGAAAACCCAAGGAAATTCCAGTTTAAAGTCATAGAGGACTAAAACCTGTGAAAAGAAACCAATACTAGGGTTCAACCAAATTAAGAGAAAGGGTTGGAAACAGACAATCTGGGGTAACTGTTGATAGAGCAGCCAGCCCATACATCACCCCTACACTTGCCAAGATCAAATCTAGAAGCCCCACCCATAGGTACCTTCTAACAAAAAGTTTCCAACACAAAAGTTGCTCTGCAACACCAAAAAAAAATAATTCCAAAACAAAAAGAACGTTCCATAGTTTATCCTCATTGCGGAGTCAATCTTCTGCATGCCTAGTGCCTCTGGGATAGAGCCTCTTCACCTGGTCTGCAGCCACTCTCTTTTTCAAGACTGCACCATCCAACTCTTCCAAAACATAAGAACCTCCAGACGCCTGAGATCTGACTCTGTAAGGTCCATTCCATCTGTCAGCAAACATTTTTCCCCCTGACTCTCCAAACTTCTATAATACACCAAAACCAAACAATCAGGTTTTAAGGGATTCCTGAGTCTATGAGCTAACTACTTGTCCCAGTATCTGACTGATTGATTCCTAATCTTCATCATTCTAGAGTATGCCTTCTCTTGACATTCCTCTCTACATTCCAACTGTTGCATCCTGGAACAGAGCAATTCTTCTGTTGATTTCACGTCATCCCAATCAATTCCAAGATAAGAGACAGCCTCCAAGTCCACTGGTAGAACGGCTTTCTGACCAAACATTAACTCATAAGGAGAATAGCCAGTTTTCCTCTTCACAGTGACCCTATCAGCAAATAACACCAAGGGTAAATAATGCCTCCACTTTTCAGCACTATCTCCGCACATCTTCACCAAAGCATTCTTGATAACTTGATGGCCTCTTTCAACCATGCCTTCAGCTTCAGGATAATAAGGTGTAGCCACTCTAACTTTAGAACCAACACTAGCCACAGATTCTTTAAATTTGGCACCAAAATCTGGCCCGCCATCAACAGTAACCAACTTCATCAACCCATACCTATAAATCCACTCCTTCTTCAAAAACTCTGCCACATTCTTGGCAGTCAAATTAATTAGAGGCACTGCCTCAACCCAACCAGATAAATCATCCCTAGCAACAATCAAGTATTTATACCTGCCCTCTTTAATATGGACAGCATCCAGACTGACCCTTCCAAAAACAGTTGATTTGCCAGTAGCACGGCCAACCTCTTTAGGTTTCAAGTGACTTCTTCTTTGACATTCTTCACAAGATTGAACCCAACCCTACACAGCCAGCTTCATACCTGGCCACCAAAATCTGTCTGCTACTCTTCTATAAGTCTCCCCAAAGCCTCTATGACCAAGGTCTTTATGCAAAGACTTCAAAACCAATTCTTGACCCTTCTTCTGAGTCACCACCACTTGAGGGTTTGGATGTCTCCTCCTCATCAACCGCCTTCCTGACACATAAAATCCAGGGCTCTTCTTCTTGATTGCCAACCAAGTATCATCATCACAGCTATCTGGCCTCTCCAAGGTCAACAGATATTCCACCAAAATGAAATAAAACCCAGACTGACCCCAGGTCTCATCTTCAAAATCCAACAAAACAACATCCAAGGGTACAATTCTGTCATCAAAATCACCAGTATGAACATGAGCCAATTGAGAAGCCCAACCAGGACACCAATCCTTAAATTTTGGCATGTCCTTCTCTTTCCACTGAACCTTGTGAGAATCCAGTTCACTAACAAAAACACCCCTTACCAAACTTGAGCTGTCCCAAACAACAACTCCATCTTCATCAAGAAAAAAATCCCAATCACCAGAATCAAGTTCAGATCCAGCCAGTTAGCCTCTTTGGGGAGGTCAGAAAAATCTTTAGCACCCTTTGTGCTGGCCCTAACCACTGGAACATCTTCATCAAACTCTTCAGCCTCAGAATCTTCATCTGTAGGTGGCCTCCTTGATAATTCATCAGGCATAGTAAAAGTTTTGCCTGGTTTGTGTACCAGGTCAAAAGAAAAATTTTGAATAAATGCCACCCACCTAGTCATTGGAGCATTTTGAAGACTAGGCGTATTGATCATCCGAACCAAAGATTTTGCATCCACCTGCAGCTCAAAATGCTGCCCCCACAAAACCATCTGTAGCTTCTTTAAAATTTTTGCTACACCCTACAGTTCCAACTTAGGTTAAGAATACCTAGATTCCACCTCATTAAACACCACAGACTCATATCTTACTTGCCTGACCCTACCAGTCTTATCCTCCTGAGACAAAACAGCACCAGCAGCAATATAACTTGAGTCCACTGCCAGATAAATTTTTCCAGCGCCAACACCATAATCCAACTTGTGAAGAATTATATCTTCACCAACAACCTTTTTCAACTTCTGAAAAGCCTCTTCACACTCTTCAGTCCATTCCCAATCTGCATCTTTTCTGGTCAATTTCCTTAAAGGTGAAGCCAACAAAGAAAAATCCTTAATAAAAATCCTGACATATACACATACACCCAAAAATCCCCTGACTTCAGTAGTATTTTTAGGCATTGGCCATGACTGAATTTTATTAATCTTCTTCTTTGCGATAATCCTTCCCTCTTTACATACCACATGACCCAGAATTTCCAAAGCAGGAACACAACAACAGAATTTTGACCCTGAAATGGTCAAACCAGCCTCTTCAATCCTAAACAACACTCTCTCTAGAGTTATTACATATTCCCACACAAACCTCCTTATGCCAGGGTTCTCCGCTAACACCTCATTACCATAATCAGTGGATGGTCCTTTAATTCCACCATCATCAATAAAAATACCAGCATGAGTAGGAACCTCATCCTGCAAAATCCAAGCCATCTGTGCTTGATAAACTGCCACTGAATTAGTTTCTCCTTGAGGCAACCTAGTGAGCTTAAATCTTCCCAAAGGAGACTCAAAAGTTGTGAGAGACCTTGAATCTGTATGGAGTTCCCTCTCATCATTACCACCCATAATATCACCCAAACCATAACACACCCTTCCAGAAAAAGCTTCAACAAAATCCTCTGCACTTGGCGGCATACCAGCGTCCTTAATAGTGACTCTACTCAAGGCTCTAAGATCATGAACCACCCTCAACTTCCCATTCTGCTTCTTCACACAGAACACTGGACTTGAGTAGCTGGATGTCGATTGTTCGTATAACCCAGTCCTGACCCTTTCCCTAACAATCTCCACAAAATCCTCTCTAATAGCGGCTGGAATCGGAATAGGTTTGATTTGCCAAGGTTCATGACAAACCACCGGAATCAAGTAAGGTTCCCCATAAGAGTGCTTCAATACACCCCTTTCCTCCTCAACAAACGCCACAGCCTTTTCCCTTAGCACAATAAAGTGCAACAACAACTTCTTTTCTTCTTCAGACAACCACCCATCAGGACCAAAATTAACAACCTTTAACCTTTCCACGGTCACCCTAGCCATCTCTACAAATTCTGGAGGATTCTTCACTAAAGGAGTACAGTATGGATCTCTTGACAAAGGAGGTCTCTTCAAGGGCGGAATTCAAACCCACAGGCATAGGCTCATTGACAGGCCTAATCTTCTGTGCTACCTTCTTATACTTTGCCGCTCCACCTTCAACTTGAGCGATCTTCAGGAAATCTTCACCACCAGACCTGGAACAAAAACCAAGGGTTTCCCCATTGCTCACATGTGTGGCCAAGGTAATGTTTTTGAAAGGTGTAGAAGAAACCCTAGCGGTGCACAATTGGGAGGACTTACTTTTACACCCCAATCTCACCACTCCAAAACTTTTCCGCAATTCCAAATCTTCATCTTCACTTCTGTCTTCCAAATCTTCAAATATTGATTCATCTTCAGAATCAACTCTTTTAAAATTTTGCAGTTTAACCTCATGCTGGAGGCCCAAAAATTGATCTTGATGATCTTCTTTCTTCATTATCTTCAGATTTTTTTTCTTGATTTTCTTGAATTATCTTGATATTTTTTTTTTTCTTTTCTTGAGTTTTCTTCTGACCTACAAAAATAACCAGGGGTTTCCCCAATTCTCACAGGTGTGGCCCAGGTAATGTTTTTGAAAGGTGTAGAAGAAAAACTAGCAGTGCACAATTGGGAGGACTTACTTTTAGACCCCAATCTCACCGCCCCAAAACCTTTCCGCATATCTTTCAATAAAGATATATAACCAATCTTCTTCCTTGAACTTGAATTAAAAATAATTAAGAATGTTGAGAGAGAACAGAGACTTGAGAAAAAACTTGATGAATACTTGCAGAGAAGAGAAACATTAAAAAGAGAAGGTTGAAAATCCACTTGGTATATCTCCAAGGGAGCTGACCTACTACAACCTGGGATTTCCGCATCTTGGGGAGAGGTTGTAGCACTAGGGTGATCAGCCCTCATTACTCTAAAAAAGACAGACTCTCAATAGAGCCTGAGCCACACTCCAACAAACCAGAGGCAGCACCCACTTCCTTCCTTCTCCTGCAGCCGTCCATGCACTGACACATCGAAGATAAACCAGGCCTGGTCTCCCAACCTTCCTCTCCAGGGGATGATAACCTCATGTGAAGCCTACTTTCATCTTCACCAGTAAACTCCAAACTGATTCCCAAATCAATTTGATAACCAATTCTTGCCTGAAAATCCATCAAGAATGGCCCACCCAAAACTGCTTTTACATTACCTTTAGCAATGTAAAAATGAACCTTCCCTGAGGCTCCGCCAACATCTAACTTAAAAAACTCTAAAGTTCCAACCAATTCAGTGACATGGCCACTGATCCCTCTCAAATTCCCACCAATACCAGTTTTGATGGGGAGGCCCAAATGAGTTGCCTCAAACAAAGAAATCAGGTTTATCTGAGAACCTGAATCTACCAATGCCCTTGCCTCCCTGCCATTCAGAGTGACATTGACATATCCCAGAGGAGCAGAAAAATGAGTTTCCAACCCCTCACCAAAATTTTCAGCAGAATCAAAAATGTATTCTACTTCCCCAGAAGAAACTCTTCTCCTGGTCAACAACTTTTTCTGTCTATCAGCCAACCCTGGACTGATAGAATACAATTCCCCATAAGATAGGGAAACCTGACCCTGATTCATCCTTTCCAGGACAGAGTCCATAACATTAACTTGACCAGAAACTACTGGCCTCTCAAAGTGAGCTCTTTGCTTCACTACCTTGGTCCTAGAAGCTTCTTGAGGACCAGCACCACCAACAGGTTTACCATTAACAGGAACCAAACCAGATCCCTCACCAGAACCTCTAACTCCAGGAAGCTTTGGCAATGAAGCCAAAGGGAAATCCTCCTCAGAGTCAGAATCCACCTACATTGGCATTGGCTCACCATTCATGTCCAATGCACCAAAACTAGGGGGGCCCATGTCAGCCATACCCTTCTGCATCTTGTACAGCTCCTCTTTGCTGTACTTCTTCCTAGCTGCACTCAGCTTAGGATCCACCTTTGAAGCATTTGGCTTTGGTTGGGCCTGAGAACTGCTCTTAGGCTTTCCCAAATTCCCTGCTTCCACATCATAAAAACCAGCCAAGCATTCACCACTTGACTGCCCACCACAAGAATACATCTCCAAACCACCAAAGGAAGTAGAAAAAGAGACCTTATTGACCTCCTTCCCCTTTCCCTTAGTATCCTCATCCTCCTTACCAGAAGACCTCCCTTGATCAGGAATCTCCTCAAACCTTGGCCTCCTTTGATTGAGACCTCCCCTTCTCCTGACCAAATCAACAGGAGCCTGCCCCTCACTGGGCTTAACAAAAGAACCATCAGGGAACTTGAAAAACCTGCCATAAAATTCAACCTTTACTTCAGACACATCCCTGTTCAATGCCCAACAATCATTGGACCTGTGCCCCCTCCTGCTGCAATAAGAGCAGACCCAAGGATCACTCCTACCAGCCCTCCTATCAAAATCTCTAGGCTGAGAAGGTGCCTTATTGACCTTCTTAGCCTCCTGAACAAAAATATGCAGCTGCTTTGTAAGATCAGCCAACTGCTCCACCATTTGGTCCCTCTCCTGTTTGGGAACCTGCACCAAATTCTTCTCCTCCTTCTTCTCCCTAACTTCCTCTTCAGCCAAAGCCTCACTGACTTTGCTGACATACTTGGCACACCCCTCCTGATAGGTGTCCACAGCCAATAACTTCAAATGGGCCTCAACAGCCTCCTTCACCTTATCCAAGGCAGGCAACTTCTGGTCCCCATTAGAAAGAGTCTTCATCAATTCCTTTCTTGACAACTCCTTCAACACATCCATCCTGACATCTCTAGCCAGGGCAGACCAAAAAACATCCTTGGCAGCATTTTCATCTGCCAGCTCCTTCACTTCCACCAAATATTCCACCACAGGATCAAACTGTAGCAGAAACTTCCTGTAACTATGTAAGTTACCAACACCACCATAAGATTGCCATTCACTGACAACCTTGTTCAGATCCACCATAGTGAACCTGACACCCCGTCTATCTATCATCTCCCTACACAACAATTTCCAATCCCTCTTCTTGTAGCCAGACATGGCAACAATCTCCTTCTCCACTGAACTATCACCAATGAAGAAGATAATCTGCTTTACCATGTCCAGGTAGGAAGCACCATCCACTCCAGCAGCAGTTTCATACTTCTCTAGAAAACACTTGACATCCTCCCCATTAAACTTGGTACCATCACAAGTTTTAATCCTTACACACTCCCTAACCATCACAGAAGGAGGACCATCTCCCCCACCGACAGTCACCACAGGAATAGCAGAACCAGAAGCCATTCCTCCAGACCAAAACACCAAAAAGAGCCATCCAAAGAAAACAGAGATTCCAAAGAACTAGTAAGTTCTACCCCACGTTGGGCCCCAGAAATGTAGACAATCCTATAGTACTAGCTATAGGCCTTGACCAAGGGAGTTGGAGAAAAACCAGAGAGAAAATCCCCTGTCCCTTTAGAAAAATAGAGTGAGATTTACTTGCTAAAGTAAGTTGGTTCCTGTTTTTCTAAACCCCATTTTCAACACACTTGACTGCTTGATGAGCCAAGAAAGTAGTCCACAGACAGACTACCAGACCAAAGAACTGAAATGTAGAACAATGTCCACACCAGAGACAGCAAAGATACTTGATGTAGGCTGCAAATCCACACCAGAGACAGCAATAATACTTGCTATAGCTTGCAAGACTATAACAGAGAAACAGTTGCCAAAGTTAAGTTAAATGAAGAGCTCACTTGCAACAAACACAGCCAAATTGTGGCCAGAAAACAGTGAAAACTGAGTGAGGAACAAGGATATCACCTCCAGATGGTTGTATGATAATTAAGGTTTCCCCAAACTGTCTTATTCACTATTTACACAAAGACCACTATTTAAGAGCCCATGCGCACCCACTATGGTAAGGTAAACTCTTACAGTCGCCTTGCTGTAAGCAGAATCCAGAGGAGATGTGTGGATTTAGCTGAAAACCCCGTCCTTCCAATAAAAATAACAAAATGGGAATTCTAAATCACTAAGCTAACCAGTCTACTTGGATCTGATTGATAAAAAATAATGAAACTCTAAAATATTTAACGCTTTTTGAGATTTAAATAAAAGTGGCTGTTGAGAAAAGAAATACTGATAACAACAATTAAGGTGTACCAGTGAAAGATCTGAAAAGATTGACTTTTATGTTTTTATAATAATTTGAATTTTTATGAGACAGCAATAATCAAGTCCCAGTGATGAAGACCTTTCTAAAGATACCCTGTATGAAGTGTGATTTAAATTGTTGAGTAGTATTTCTAAAATGTTATTTATAAAATATAAAATTATAAGGGTATTACAAATTTATTTAATTTGTTGAGTAATAAAAAATGAGACCGTGGTGGTTAAAGATTAAGCTGTATGATGTCTGATGATTGTAAGATGATTCCCAATTTCAAGTCTGAGAGACTCTTAAGTATACCTAGTCACGTGCCTAAGTTTTTCCTCCAGTGCTCACCCAGAGTCAATCTGAAGCCTCGGGAGTCCGTCCGGACCTCCGGACTCAATTAAAACCTTTTAAACTATAATAAAAAATATAAAAATATTACGAATAATAGAGCCACTTCTCCTTTACATTCCCAACTAATTTTCGTAGCCTGCTCAGCTCTCATCACCCTGTGAAAATTCATCAAAGTTAAGCATTTTTCTAAAAACGTAAGTATTTCTATAAAACTTTAAAATTTATTAAAAAATATAAGAAAAATAGTATAAATTCTGGGAAAATTTCCCAAGGTTCTTGAGTGACTCGACTGGATACTTATAAATTTTTCAGACCGTAAAAAATGAGTCTTCTCCGTAAAATATATTGTTTTTGCGTAGGCATTCGCTTTCAACCAATTTTCTTTATATTTAAAACTCAAATAAATTTAATAAAACCCTTTTATAAAATAATAACGCCAATCTTGCATGCCGTAATAACTCCATTTACGTACTTAGGTGCCATACTAAACTTTAGGCTACCACATCCTCCCTCCAATTGAGAATGTCCCCATTCTTAAAACTTTGCATAAGTGGTCAAACACAATATTCATCTTTTAACCTTCAACCACCATCTTCTTTAATCAACTTTAAAATTCATCTTCATCAATATGTCTTTCAAAGAACTTGTCGCTCCATGTGAACTCTGCGCTCGCTACCAGGTACCTTCTTTAATGTCCAACCCTAATCTTCCTGGCAGGACAGCTTGCGACTTATTCTGTGTGAAAAAAGTAAAATGTAACCGGCCAATAGTTCCTTTTAAAACAAACGTATATTTAGGACCAGCAGCTCTCCCTGATCCCACAACTTCTAAAAAACGATCAAAAATTCCTGTCTTCTTAAAACAAATAAGATCAAAAACAGCTTCAACATCAAAAGTTCAATCTTCATCAGCGGATCCCGGCCTAATTTTGCCTTCACAAGATCCTAATCCTATAACGCCAGTGCCCCCAACCAACTTTGCTGAGACTATGTTTCCTGGCTCTAAATGTAAGACCCTATTATCTTACTAGAAAAAAAACTTTTAATCAAAATTGACTAAACCTATAACTTAATAACATATTTGAACTTCTAGCTGTCGAAATAACCAACACTGATGACGTTGGCAAAGTGAAGACGGACTATATCAATCATTATCCAAATTTTCATTGCTATCTTTTTCTTGACTTTACGAATGAGTTGAAAGGAAAAATGCTGGCCTATTTTCAAGAAACTCCAGATAATAACCATGAAGACCTCATGAAAAGAAGAATTTTAATGCAAGGCTTTGATAATGATGTTGAACAATTTCAAAGAAATTATCTTTTCTAACAGTATAACTTGATAAAATTTTGTTTTTGCTTAATCTTCTTTAAATTTAACATAAATGTTGTTTTCTTTCTTCTCTGGCTTAACATAAAATAATAAATAATATAAATCTTGTGATGATTCCACTAATGAGAGCAAGGTTTGAATCCCTTCAGACTCCCATATACCAGTCTTCCTTTTTGTCACAGCATTGAGAGAGTGGATCTTCCTATGAGCCAAATACTCCTGATTCCAACCTCGTAGGGCCCCCCACTGAGCCGAATTCTATGATTCCAATCTCGCCATAAGGTCCTCCAAGCTTCACACCAAAATTGGCCTAACACTGAGCCACTAAAAAAAATTCATTTCCTAAAATCCAACTACCATCCTAACTTCTGATTCCTTCATCACAATTTTCAAACTTTGCTATACAGCAAACCCACACCACGCAATATGGGGGGCGGACTTGCTAGCAAGTCCGCAACCTTGAACCCTAATTCATATCTTTTTGAGCACACATTGAGGAAGTGATGAAACCATCATGAAGAAGTATTGAATTTACTTTGAACACACCTTGAAGCTCATGTGAACACAAATGGGGCTACAAGGGCTGGAAAGGCTGGAGAGAGGGGTGAGGAAGGGTGTATGGGGTAGCGAAAAGGTTGGGAAAGAGTTGGAAGGGAAGATTAAGGGTTCTGAGGCATTTTAAATGAAGAAAAGGGTCTGGGAGAGGTTGAGAGGGGTGAAATGGGGATCAAAAGAGGATGGCATACAATGGGGCTGGGAGGATAGCGAAAGGCATGGGAAGGGAAGACAAGCATGTGTTGATAGAATTGAGAGGGATGGAGATTGGTGCAAACAGAGTGTGAAAATAGGAGGATGAACTCTGTTCGTTCTTCGGGTGAAGAACAGAGTTCACTTCCATAAAATATTAGCTGAAACATAGTTTTCAATTCTGTAAAAACAGTTGTAAGTAATAGAAAAAGTCACTGATTTTTTTTATATGTAATCTGAAATTTTTTAATAAAATTATTGTATTTAAGAATTGCAATATTGTCAATCAATTTTTATTGATCAAATTAATTTAATAAAGTATTATTTTAATAAGCTGTTTCAAAAAATACTTTGCATTGAGTAGACTCATGGAATGATTTTTTCTGGCTTCCATTCAGTTATCCTCACACTTTCACTATGTTTTCAATATAGATCCATTGTTATTTGTGTGATACTTCAAGTGAAAGTTCAGTATTACTTCAGTCTGAGTTCCATCTGATTTCCATCTGACTTCAAGTTGCGGACTTGCTAGCAAGTCCTCCCCCTATATTGTGTGGTGCCATAAAATACTTTTGCCAGGCTTCCATTAATAATATTAACTTTAGACCATGTTAAAGCGCCACAAATTTCACCTAATTAACCATTATGCTTTCCTTAGCATCATCACCACCTAAAATTTTAACCTCCTAAAGCTTATCAGCACCCAATTCCAGAAATGATTGAATAACCAGTTTAGAGTCTTAGTGGACAGTGATAAATTAAAAGATTGAATTGAGTTATCCAAACAAGATTGACATTCCAGTTTAAAGTCTTGGTGGACCAAACATATAATCGATTGCCAGTTTATGGTCTTGGTGGACCAAAGATCGTTTAAGTGCATAAATAACTTGATATATTCTTAAATAAGGCCTAGGCTTGACCAAAGATTGAATAAATTTGATAATCCAGTTTAATGTCATAGTGGACCAATGAATGTTGAATTATCCTGCAGATATTAATTTTCCAGTTTAAAGTCATAGTGGACTAAACAATGAATGAACTACCAGTTTAAAGTCATGGTGGACAAAACATTTGATTGATAAGAAATCCAGTTTAAGGCCATGGTGGACCCAACAGCTTGATAATAGTCCAGTTTAAGGTCTTGGTGGACCTAACAACTTCTCTATCCTTGAACCCAGATTTTGCCACCAGCTTTCTTCATCCTAGTTTCAAGTTTTCTTCTTCAAAAAAATATCTCCTAACAAGATGAAACCTACTGACTTCATTGCTTCAGCTGATCAATCTTGCAAATATTGTGCTTTCACCCATAGGGAATTTATCTTCACTTTTAACTGGCAAAAGCACACTTATAACAAGGCCTGTTTATCCTGTTATGAGAAGAAAAGAAAATGTTCTGGCTTGAATTGTGGTTCTTTCCCCATTACTGCTACTAGCTTCGCCTCCTTCTGCAAACCTCCTCCTTCTTCTTCACCTTCTACTCCACCCCCTATTCCATCTACTTCTAAAGATCCCATCCCTTTTTCTCCATCAGCCTATTTAAATCTTTCTTCAACTCCTAATCCTCTGGGTCCTTCTCTCCAATCTAGACTTGCTGCTACTCCCCCAAGAACTCTTACTGCTCCCAGGGCCATGCTTCAACCTTCTAACAATTCTTCTCCTACTTCCAACATTTTGAAGCACAAAAGGTCCTATAATAGCCAGCAATCTTCAACTTCTCTTGTTTCATCCAAAAAGCCCAGAACATCTACTTCAAACACCAAATCCAACACCAGTCCTCCTCATCTATCAAAAATTAAAAATCCTTTTTTAAACATAAAAAATCCCACTCCATTACCAAGTAAGCCGTTTATCTATGATCTTGATAGTGTTGACACAGGTTAGGTGTCCCTTTTTAATTTCTTAATCTTCAGGTTTTAATTTTGCTGATATTTTAATTTGATAAGCGTCCACCAGTTCTCCAATTCCAT
The DNA here is from genome assembly GCA_030280995.1 of Hemileia vastatrix. Lineage (NCBI taxonomy): Eukaryota > Fungi > Basidiomycota > Pucciniomycetes > Pucciniales > Zaghouaniaceae > Hemileia > Hemileia vastatrix. The sequence continues at coordinate 5,797,733 of JASXTE010000008.1, read as the reverse complement.
ATTCAGCTTATGAACTACCAGAACCTAATCCAAGCTTCCCTAGAGTTCCAATTCACCTAGTGTCTGAAAAGCTCTTTGCTAATTTCAATAACCTTATCGCTTATTTCCAACAATACCTGCCCTCTGACAGATCAGAATCTTGGATGAGAGAGCAACTGTTAAGAGACCTTTTCAAAATAGCCAACTGGCTTCAACACTATTGTGACCGTGAAATAAGATTCGAATCCCAGGAAATCAATCAAGGTCCTTCTAAATTTTCTAATTTCGATTCTTCAAAAGAAAACAACCCTTGATGGTGTTCTTCCTGGTACGTAGCTTTCTTGAATAATGTTTGAAAAATAATAATATAAACATCTAAACTACCTAAAACTAAAATACCTTTTATTTTTATTTTTATTTTTTTTATTTTTATTTTTTATATTTTTAGTTATTTTATTATTTATTTTATTTTATTTTATTTTTATTATTTTATTTTATTTTTATTTATTTTTATTTTTTATTTTTTATTTTTTATTTTTTATTTTTTATTTTTTATTTTTTATTTTTTATTTTTTATTTTTTATTTTTTATTTTTTATTTTTTATTTTTTATTTTTTATTTTTTATTTTTTATTTTTTATTTTTTATTTTTTATTTTTTATTTTTTATTTTTTATTTTTTTATTTTTATTTAATTTAAAATAAAAGATTTTTTTTTAAAAAAAAAGATAGTTTTGAAATAAAAGTTAAAATTTAATTTTTAAAGAAAGATAAACGAATGTGAAAAGAAAGATAAAAAAAAGTAATAAAAAAATTTTCAAAATAAAATTTTTAAAAGATGCCCCCCGGCCATTTGATGAGCCGTACCCTCGACATCATACCCACATCCAAGTGCAACTTGATGTGGTTACACAATTTTGAGAAATTGAAAAGAAAGAAAATAAATGAAAGTTTTTAGAAGATAATTTTTATAATGATGATCACTGGGTGGGCTCCCTCCAATTTATAAAAATGATTAGAGACCACCAGTGAGCATCACCTTTACAATAATCCATAATATATATTAAAGAAAAGAAATCACAATCTAACATAAAAAAATAAAAAATAAAGAAAAATAAAAAGAATCTTGAATCCAGCATTGAGAGCGGTGTCTCTTGATTTGTTCCAGTTTATAGTCTTAGTGGACTTCCTATAATTAAAAGACAAAGCCAGGATTCAACTAGAAACAGGGAAAATTTTGGAAACAAACATTATGGGGTAATTGTGTATAGAGCAGCCAGCCCATCAATTACCCCCACACTTGCCAATATTAAATTAAGAAGGTTCCCCTGTGAACACTTCTTCCAATAAAATTTTAAAATTTTCCAACCCTATCTTCACCCATATTTGAAGAATTTTAAATTTTGAAAATTTCAAAGAAGGTTTTCTTGCATTTTGTTAAGTTTCATCACAGTTTCGTCGCCCATATGCAGTGTAACGATAGTAAAGTATTTTGATAAAAAAAGATGAAAGTTTATCCTTGCTGCGGAAGTCAATAAAATTTGATAAATGTCATAGTTTATCCTCATTGCGGAGGAATCCATAAAATTTTGTTGATATCATAGTTTATCCTCATTGCGGAGGTAGACTTCGGCACACCTGGTGCCTCTAGGATAGAACCGTTTCACTTGATTGGCCGCTACCCTCTTCTTCAATACTACTCCATCCAACTCTTCTAGCACATATGAACCTCCAGAAACTTGCTCCTTAACTTTATACGGTCCATTCCACCTATCTGCAAACATCTTTCCCCACTGACTTTCCAAACTCCTATTATACACCAAGACCATATCACCTGGGTTCAAACGTTTCCTTAATCAATGTGCCATCCGCTCATCCCAATATCTGACTGATTGATTTTGGATCTTCATCATCCGTGAATATGCCTTTTCTAAATATTCTTCTTTCTTTTCTAGCTGCATCATTCTTGCATACAATAATTCATCAGTAGTTTTGAACGTGTCCCAGTCAACTCCAAGATATGATTCAGCTTCTAAATCAACCGGTAAAACTGCTTTCTGTCCAAAAACAAGTTCATAAGGTGAAAATCCGGTTGTCCTTTTGGCAGTGATTTGATCAGCAAATAAAACTAAAGGTAAATAGTGCCTCCACTTTTCGGCACTTGTCCCACACATTTTAACTAAAGCATCCTTAATAAATTGATGCCCTCTTTCAACCATGCCTTCAGCTTCAGGATAATATGGGGTTGCTACCCTAACCTTTGATCCAACTTTCAATATGGCCTCTTTAAACTCTGTCCCAAATCCAGGACCTCCATCTACCGTCACCAACTTCATCACCCCATACCTATATACCCAATTATTCAAAAAAAATTCTGCCACATTTTTGGCAGTTAAATTAATAAGAGGCACTGCCTCTACCCAACCAGATAAATCATCTCTGGCCACAATTAAATATTTATACCGTCCCTCTTTTATATGAACGGCATCTAAACTAACTCTTCCAAAGAGCGTATATTCACCGGTCGCGTGTCCAGGTTCTTTTGGCCTTAAATAACTTTGTCTTTGACATTATTCACATGACTGAACCCACTGTTTAACAGCCATCTTCATGCCAGGCCACCAAAATCGATCAGAAATTCTTCTAAACGTTTCTCCAACACCTCTATGCCCGAGATCTTCATGCAGTGATTTCAAAACTAATTCTTGCCCCTTCTGTTGAGTTATAACTACTTGAGGATTTGGATACCTTCTCCTCATTAAATGTCAACCAGATAGGTAAAACGTAGATGACTTCCTCTTGATAGCCACCCATTCATCGTCTTCACACTCTTCTGGCCTCTCTAAAGTCAACAAATATTTGACTAACAAAAAATAAAATCCAGTCTGACCCCAGACTTCATCTTGAAAATTGATTAATATAACATCAATAGGGACTTCTCTATCACCAATATCACCTGCACATGAATGAGTCAATAATTGTTGACCCCTAAATAAATCTTTAATCGAGCTATGTCGACGTTTTTCTTCTGAACCTTTGGATCCTTCGTAAACCGTATTAGAAAATACCTCTTTCTCTTTATCCACCCTTTCATTTAAATTCTCTAATTCTCCAACATATACACCATTCCTTAATTTACTACTATCCCACACTACCAATCCATCTTCCTCTACATACATCACATCTTCTTCTACCTCCTTTCTACCGAATTTATCTACACCTTTTCCCACACCTTTATTAACATAAAAATTATTTTCCAGTTTATCCTCTTGGTGGAGGTCATCATCACCATAATCTAAACACAATAGTCCTGCCAGTTAAACCTCATGGGGGAGGTATGGAAAGTCTTCAGCTCCTTTAGTGCTGGCTTTGATAATAGGTATATCTTCATCGAACTCTTCTGAGTCTGAATCTTCTTCAGTGGGTGGTCTCCTTGATAAACTATCTGGCATAGTAAAAGTTTTGCCAGGCTTATGAACTAAATCAAACGAAAAATGTTGAATAAAAGCTACCCATCTCGTCATGGGTGCGTTCGGTAAACTTGGGGAATTAATCATCTTGATTAACGATTTCGCATCCACTTGCAACTCAAAATGTTGCTCCCACAAAATATGCTGAAGTTTCTTCAGTATTTTTGCCACACCACATAATTCCAATTTTGGTTGAGAATATCTTGATTTGACCTCAGTAAATACTACAGATTCATACCTAACTGGCCTGATGTAACCAGCTTTATCCATCTGAGACAAAACTGCCCCAGCTGCAACCTGACTTGAATCAACTGCTAAATAAATTCTGCCAGCATTTTTTCCATAATCCAACTTGTGCAGGACTAAATCCTTCCCCACAACCTCCTTCAACTTCACAAACGCCTTCTCACACTCTTCATCCCACTCCCAGTCTGCATCCTTTCTCGTTAACCGTCTCAATGGAGCTGCCAATGAAGAAAAGTCCTTGATAAACATTCTAACATATATGCAAACGCCTAAAAACCCTCTGACTTCTGTCGTATTCTTGGGTCTTGGCCAGGACTGAATTTTGTTAACTTTCTTCTTGGACATAATCCTACCCTCTCTACATACCACATGGCCTAATATTTCTAAGGCTGGCACACAACATGAAAATTTTGAACCTGAAATAGTTAAACCAGCCTCTTCAATTCGAAACAAGATTCTTTCTAATGTAATTGCAAACTCCCAAATGAATTTGCGTATCCCGGGATTCTCTTCCAACACCTGGTTATCATAATCGGTTGTTGGTCACTTAATTCCTCCATCATCTATAAAGATTCCAGCATATTGTGGAATTTCATCTTGAAGGATCCAAGCCATCTGAGCTTGATAAACTGCAACCAAATTTGTTGCTCCTTGAGGTAATCTTGTTAACTGTAAATGTCCTAGTGGCGTATCAAATGTAGTGAGAGGCCTTGAGTCCGGATGTAACTCTCTCTCATCATATCCACCCATAATATCTCCCAAACCATAACACACTCTCCCTGCAAACGCTTCAACAAACTCCTCAGCACTAGGCGGTATCCCAGCATCCTTTATTGTAACCCTATTTAATTCCCTAAGATCATGAACAACTCTAAGCTTGCCATTCGGTTTCTTGATACAAAATACCGGACTAGAATAACTTGATGTTGATTGCTCATACAGTCCAGTGAGTATCCGTTCTCTGACAACTTCAATATAGGCTTCTTTTAATGCAGCCGGAATAGGAATTGGTTTCTGCTGCCACGGTTCATGACATACCACAGGAATCTTGTAAGGCTCCCCATAGGAATGCTTCAACACACCCCTCTCCTCTTCTACAAAAGCAATGGCCTTCTCTTGCTTGACCATCACATCCAAAAACAGCTTCTTCTCTTCTCCAGACAACCAACCATCAGGTCCAAAATTAACAACACCCAGTCTCTCAAAAGTGATTCTTGACGTCTCAAAAAATTTAGGCAGATTCTTTACCAAGGGACTTTCATAAGGATCTCTTGATAACCTTGGTCTTCTCAAGGGTGGATTTAATTCGGCAGGTAGCGGTTCATTAATAGGTCGAACTTTATTTGCTACTTTCTTATATTTGGCTGCGTCCACATCTAAATAAACTCGAGGTAAAACATTTACTTTTGTTTCGCCATTAAAAATTTCATCAAATGAATCTTCTTCAACGTCAGAATCGGAATAAGAAAAATTAGAAAAATATTTTATTTCATTTTTAAATTTTACCCTTTTCTCCTTTCCCTCGTCTAATTTATAAACAGATTTTCCAACACCTTTGCTTCCCTTATCCAACAGTAAATCGCCTGTAAAAAAAGTTGGCAGTTTAACCTCTTGTTGGAGGACCGGAAATGAATTTTCACAAAAATTATTTTTTTGTGTTTTAATTATACTGAGATTTTAAATCAGATTTTGATGTGATTTTTGCAGTTTACCCTCTTGCTGGAGGTCCGGTATAACATTTTCACATAAATTATTTTTTTGTGTTTTAATTATACCGAGATTTTTTATTGGATTTTGATAAGATTTTCGCAGTTTACCCTCTTGCTGGAGGTCCAAAATAGAAGGAGATAATTGAAGTTTAACCTCTTGCTGGAGGTCCGGAATAACATTTTCACATAAATTATTTTTTTGTGTTTTACTTATACTGAGATTTTTAATTTGGTTTTGATAATATTTTCGCAGTTTACCCTCTTGCTGGAGGTCCAAAATAGAAGGAGATACTTGCAGTTTAACCTCTTGCTGGAGGTCTGGAATAACATTTTCACATAAATTATTTTTTTGTGTTTTAATTATACCGAGATTTTTAATCGGATTTTGATAAGATACTTGCAGTTTAACCTCTTGCTGGAGGTCCAACAACATACCCTTCCAATTTTTATCCAACCTAATTTGGCCCATTTTTCCTTTTTCACCATTTTTAAATTTAATAGAAAAACAGGGTAAATCCAACAAACATATAGAAAAGTCCAAAACGTATTTGCACTCCAAAGTAATATTAACAGAAAATAATTGAGAATCAGCTTGAATTATCTCCAAGTGAGCTGACCTATTGCAATCCAGGATCTCATCCTGAGGAGAGATTACAACATTAGAGTGATCAGCCCCAGCTACCCCAAAAAATGAGGGCATTCATCCCTTTCCAACAAACATAATTCACCAGAAGCCGTCCGTTTTATATGCCGCTTCTTGGTGCAAGCACAACACTGGCACAGAGTAGTAATCCCTGGCCGTGTTTCCCAACCTTCATCTCCAGGAGGCTCTAACCGCATATGTAACCTCCGCATATCTTCACCAGTGATTTCCAAACTAATCCCCATGCCAGCTTGATACCCTATCCTGGCCTTAAAATCCATCAAAAAAGGACCACCAAGAACAGTTTTGACTGCTCCTCTGGCCACATAAAAGTGAACCTTACCAACAGATCCACCAATGCCTAACCTGACATGCTCAGCTGTACCCATCAGCTCTGTTGCATGCCCTCCAATGCCTCTGAGGTTTCCCCCAGTTCCACTTTTAATTGGCAAGCCTATACTCGTCGCTTGCTCCAATGAAATTAAATTAATTTGAGACCCTGAATCAACCAAGGCCTTTACTTCTTTACCATTAAGAGTTACCACCAAGTAACCCAGGGGAGCGGAAAAATGTGTATCTACATCTTCCCCAAACATTTCAGCATTTTCACAAATATATTCCACTTCTCCAGTGGGAACCCGACACCTCGTCAAATGCTTCTTTTGCTTTTCAGCAAGCGCCGGACTAATCGTAAATAACTCCCCCAAAGATAAGGGAATCTGCAGTTGATTCACCCTATTCAAAACTGTGTCCATCACATTAGCTTGACCAGAAACTACTGGCCACTCATACTGGACCTTTGATTTAACAACCTTGGCCCTGGGTACCTCTTGAGGTCCAACCAAGCCATCTTCACCCCCCATTATAACATCTTCACTTTCTATAACCCTAACTCCATCACCAGCTTCTTGCACTAATCCTGATCCATCGCTAGTCCTTCTTACACCCTCCATTGGGATGGGACTGCTAAAACTTGGTCTGGGTAGAGACGCCAATGGTACGTCCTCCTCAGAATCCGAATCATCCTCTGGCATAGGCTCACCATTTAAATCAAACTTGCCATAACTAGGGGGCCCCATATCAGCAATCCCCTTCTGCATTTTATATAATTTGTCCTTAGAGTAAGGGTTCAATTTGTTGGCTGCAGTTTGAGCACTAGAATTCTTGTCCTTAGAGTAAGGGTTCACTTTGTTATTTGCCTTGCCAGGATTAGCCCTCAATTGGCTCTGAATGCTACTCTTTGCCTTAGTAGCAGCTGCTCTTCTAGCAGCATTAACATCGTATTTGCCAGCCCTACAGCTACCCTCCACCTGGGCAACCATCGCCAGCTCTAAACCACCAAAAGAAGTAGAAAATGTGGCTTTACTGACCTCTTTCTCTTTACCTTTTTCAGCTTTTCCACCATTACCATTACCATTTTTGCCACCCTTGGCATTAACATCTTCATCATTTATCTCTTCAAATCTGGCTCTCCTTTCAGCCGTTAAATTTCTTCTGACCAAATCAGAAGGAGACTGTCCATCACTGGGCTTGGTGAATGAACCATCAGGAAATTTATAAACTTTACCATCAAATAAAACTCGCCCAGCATCCATATCCTTATCAAGAGCAAAAAAAACTGTTGCTCTGTACCCCCTCCTATTACAATAGGAGCACACCTTTGGCTCATCGTAGCCACCTCTATAACTACTACCACCATTCCCACCATTTCTCCCATTGCCTGGGAAGCGGTTACCATTATTATTGCCATTATAATTTCGACGTTCATAACCTCTGGACTGATAAGAAGTTGACGTCGACAAAGAAGCGATTGGGCCTTGTTAGCCTTCTGTGTCTCTTGAACAAATATTTTTAATTGTTTCGTTAAATCGGCCAAGTGATTGACCATCTTATTATCTACATTTCCCTCAACTTTCGCAGCCGGTAGTCCCATTTGAGCCTTCTTGGCCTCCTGGGCTTTTACCATAATATCTTTGTTTTTGGCCAAAACTTCACTAACCTTGCTAACATATTGAGTGCAGGACTCTTGATATTTGTCCAATGCTAACAACTTGAGATGGGCCTGAATGTTCTCTTTGATAACCTCCAGAGCCGGCAATTTCTGCTCACCATTAGGCAGTTCCTTCATCAAATCTTTTCTTGAAAGATCCTTCAACACGTCCATTCAAATATCCCTGCTGCATGCTGACCAAAACAAATCTTTTGCTTGGTTCTCATGCACTAACTTGTCCACCAGTATGAGATATTCCACCACTTCATCAAAATGAACACAGAGCTTTTTGAAGTCAGCCATAGAAAAAACTCCACCTTTTGCTTACCAGTCTCCAAAAATTTTATTGAGGTCCATCATAGTAAACCTAACACCCCATCTATCAACCATAGCTTTAGAAAGCTTAACCCAATCCTTGTCCTTAAATGCCTGCATAGCAATAACCTCTTTTTCCACCTCCCTATCAGCAATAAAAAACCTAACTTGCTTCACCATATCCACATGAGAAGCACCATCAACAGCAGCAGCAGCTTCATACCTGCTAATGAACCATTTAACCTCCTTCCCATCAAACTTTGGGCCATCCCAAGAAACAATCCTAACAGAGGGAGTAAGAGTTTGAGGAGATCCAGAAGCAACAGCAGAAGAAGACATCCCAATAAGTAATGAAAAGCATTAACAATTGATAAAATAGCAAGCATCTTGCAGGCCAATAACAAAAATCCAATTAGAGTTCCAGAAAATAAGCCTCTTGCAGGGTAAGAACGTTCTTAATCCAAGTAAGTCTTTAAAGAAAGCTAGAGAAATTGAACCCCACGTTGGGCGCCAACTATGGTAAGGTAAACTCTTACAGTCGCCTTGCTGCAAGCAGGATCCGGAGGAGATGTGTGGATTTAGCTGAAAACCCCTTCCTTCCAATAAAAATAACAAAATGGGAATTCTAAATCACTAAGCTAACCAGTCTACTTGGATCTGATTGATAAAAAATAATGAAACTCTAAAATATTTAACGCTTTTTGAGATTTAAATAAAAGTGGCTGTTGAGAAAAGAAATACTGATAACAACAATTAAGGTGTACCAGTGAAAGATCTGAAAAGATTGACTTTTATGTTTTTATAATAATTTGAATTTTTATGAGACAGAAATAATCAAGTCCCAGTTATGAAGACCTTTCTAAAGATACCCTTTATGAAGTGTGATCTAAATTGTTGAGTAGTATTTCTAAAATGTTATTTATAAAATATAAAATTATAAGGGTATTACAAATTTATTTAATTTGTTGAGTAATAAAAAATGAGACCTGGTGGTTAAAGATTAAGCTGTATGATGTCTGATGATTGTAAGATGATGCCCAATTTCGAGTCTGAGAGACTCTTAAGTATACCTAGTCACGTGCCTAAGTTTTCCCTCCAGTGATCACCCAGAGTCAATCCAAAGCCTCCGGACTCAATTAAAACCCTTTAAACTATAATAAAAAATATAGAAAAATTACACATGATAGAGCCACTTTTCCTTTACATTCCCAACTAATTTTTGTAGCCTGCGCAGCTCTAATCACCCTGTGAAAATTCATCAAAGTTAAGCATTTTTCTAAAAACGTAAGTATTTCTATAAAAATTTAAAATTTATTTAAAAATATAAGAAAAATAGTATAAATTCTGTGAAAATTTCCCAAGGTTCTTGAGTGACTCGACTGGATACTTATAGATTTTTCAGACCGTAAAAAATGAGTCTTCTCCGTAAAATATATTGTTTTTGCATAGGCATTCGCTTTTAACAAATTTTCTTTATATTTAAAACTCAAATAAATTTAATAAAACCCTTTTATAAAATAATAACGCCAATCTTGCATGCCGTAATAACTCCATTTACGTACTTAGGTGCCATACTAAACTTTAGGCTACCACACCACCAAATTGAATAAAAAACCCTCCTGAAGCGCTCCCCAATCTCCTAAAACAGAGGCAGGCGGGCCTCCCAATGTCGGAGGTGCCGCCTGAAGCAGCCCGGCCTCCCTGAAGCCAGAAAACCAATAAAAAACAACTAATCTACTTAGAAAAATTAGCTACTACTACTAAAACCTTTAAAACACGGAATTTCACTATAACAACATTGAGACATGAAATATAGAGAAAAATTAGCTCTATCCAATGGTACTAAGCACTTAACCCTAAGACTTAAGGTTAGCCCATAAAACACAAAAAACAAAATGAAACAGCTATCTTTTATAAATGAAAAATGAGGGAATGACCCCTTAAACTTAGAATATGAAAAATGTCTTCAAGACATAAAATATAGAGAAAAACTGGGGCTATCCAATGATAGTACCCCCATACCTGCAGACCCAATATCCACGGAATAAAGCCAGAAAAATACCCAATTCCTTAACAGATGTCAATTAAGACATGCACAAACAGCGCCAAATCATGCAAGAAAGGCCCCTGCCAATTTTGGAAGACCACACCACCTCTTTACAATGCATAGTGCCCATAGCGCTCCTCCTATCCACCTCTCAAACCAAATACTAACATTACCCCCTCGTTTACTCCTCCTTCCCCCTGCGCTCCCTCTCAAACTTCTTCAACTTTTCCTTAGCATTCATCAGATTTTCCATCGGCTCCCAAGACCTATCTCCAACCCCATAACCCTTCCAATGCACTAAGTACTGAACCTTTCCCCTATACACCCTCTTTGCAACAACCTTTTCCACCTCAAATTCTTCCTCATTTCCCACCTGAATTGGTGCTGGTTGTTCTTCTGTGTGTCCTGGGATCGTATCTTCTCTGTACTCTTTAACTAATGAAATATTGAAAACTGGGTGTACTTGCCTCATTGAGATTGGTAGCTCCAGTTCATAAGCCGAGTCAGATATTTTGTGCTTGACTTTGAATGGCCCCACTTTCTTGTGATCTAGTTTAGTGCAGGGACATAATTTGGAAAGAAAACATGAGCTGAGCCAAACCTTGTCACCTCTATGTAGTGTGCGGTGTTGGGTCTTTCCATGATCATGATGACTCTTCATTGCTTGTTGAGATAACCTGAGCGCTGCCTCTAGTTCTTGATGTATACTCATTATCTTCTTGATCGGCTCTTCAGCTTCCGGGACTTGTAACGCGGATGGGGTACCAATTGAGAATGATGGGTGGTACCCATAATTGGCATAGAACGGTGACATGCCTGTTGCAGCATGTGTCCTATTGTTGTACGAGAATTCTGCAAGTGGTAATAGCTGTACCCAATCATCCTGCTGATAGTTAATGAAGTGGCGCAGGTATTGTTTGATTGCCTTATTTACTATCTCAGATTGTCCATCAGTTTGTGGATGCCATACTGTTGACAATATGGGCTTAATATTCAGTTGTTCATACATTGCTTTCAACAACTTAGAGTTAAAGGTACTTCCCCTATCTGATACTATACTATCAGGAAATCCATGCAATTTCCACACATGCGCCACCATTAAGTCTGCAATACCCTCTGATGTAACCTTGGTAGTGGTGGGAACAAATTGTGCCATCTTGATGCAGTGGTCGACTACTGTGAGGATAGCATTCTTTCCTTGTGACTTGGGTAACTCCACTATAAGATCGTAGGAGAGCTCTCTCCATGGCTGTTTGGCAATGTTTAACGGGGTCAGTGGTGTTGTTCTTGGACTAACCTTGTTCCTCTGACATGAGTCACATGCGGCTACATATCACAGAATGTATGCCTTCATAGACTTCCAGAAGAAGTTGAGATTTACCAGCTCCAAAGTCTTCAGAGGTCCTGGGTGCCCTTCCATTGGGGAATCATGCCTTGATTTAACCACCTGCCTTTTGATCTCTTCATCATTTGGCACCACTATCCTCCCATTCCAATATAGAACTTCCCCTTCTAGGTGATACTCTTCCAATCCTTTCCTTACCAATAACTCCTTTGATAACAGCGCCTTCACCAACTCCTGTACTCCCTCATCCTTTTCCTGTCCCCTCCTTATCCATTCCGTCAACTCCTCATCCTCCAATTCCACCTCATCTAGGATTACCCCCTCTTCAAGGTCCCCCTTCAATAAAGTAGCTCCAACCGTATGTAGCTGATCTGGTGCTGGGCACAGATCAGGATGTCATGATGGCGCATCAGGTTTGCCACTTTTCTTCCCTGGTCTGAATGTAACCACAAAATTAATGCTACTCAGAATTTCAGCCCAGCGTAATTGTCGGCAAGTCAACTTCTTTGTGGTCAGGAAGGTTTCCAAGTTTTTGTGATCTGTGTAAATGATAACTTGGAGCCTGTGAGGCCCTCCTTCCAAGTAGTGGCGCCAGGTGTGTACCGCTTCTACTAGTGCCAATAACTCCTTGTCATAAATTTCATAGTTCAACATGGTGCCTGGTAGTGTGCGTGACAAATATGCTACTGGGTGTAGGGTATTTTCAGCGTTGTATTGGGATAGGACTGCACCATGTGCAAAATCTGAGCAATTGCATTCCAGAACAAATGGCTACAATAAGTCAGGGATAGAAAGAACTGGGGCTGTTACAAATTTCTCTTTTAGGCAGTTGAACGCATCTTGTTGGCTACTTGTCCAGATGAACATGACTTCCTTCTTTGTGAGGTCGTGAAATGGCTGACAGACATGGGATTAATCTTCAATAAAACGGCAATAAAAATTTGCAAAGCCTAAAAATGACTGTAGCTCCTTTACTGACATTGGTGTTGGCCATTCTGTTACTGCCTTTAATTTCTCCTGATCCATTTTCACCCTATTCTTTGAGATAATCATGCCTAGATAGGGGATTTTGCTCACCAAGAAGACACATTTCTCTGGTTTCAACCACACTTGGGCCTCCTTTAAACGTCTCAGACAGTCCCTCACACGTATCTGGTGTTCCTCCATTGATCTGGAGTAAATCAAGATGTCATCTAGATACACCGCCACATCTATCCCTATTCTGTCTCTAAAGATGCTGTTGGTGAAGTGTTGAAGCGTGGCAGGGGCATTACATGGACCAAACGGCATTACCAACCATTCAAAATGACCAAATTTAGTGCAGAATGACAGTTTGTGTTCATCACCTTCTTTCACCCATATGTTATGGTAACCTGCCCTAAGATCTAAGGACGTGAAGTTCTCTGCACTTTGAAGACTATCAATTAGCTCACTAGTCAAAGGGAGTGGGTATCTGTTTTTTACCGTCAGCGCATTTAATCTCCTGAAGTCCATACATGGTCTTAATGACCCATCTTTTTCCCAGCAAAGATCACAGGGGCCTCCCAGGGGGATTTTGATTCTCTGATGAAACCATTCTTAAAATTTTCATCAATCATCTCCTTTAGCGCTTTTGAATCCAAGATTGACAATGGGATTATGAGGCTAAATTGAGGTGTTGCACCTGAAATCAGATCAATGGCAAAGTCATATGGTTGGTGAGGTGGAAGGGTCTTGACTCCCCCATCTTCAAACAGTGGTAAGAATTCCCAATAAGCTTCAGGGACCATTTCTTTGAGACTTCTTGTTGGCTTTGAAGTTTGGGCCTTGGCTGAAATTTTGGCGGATATGTTCCAAGCTGTTGCATTGCATTCCAGTTCCTCCTCCTCCTCGTGTGCCCCCTCCAAGCCCTGGAACTTAGCATCAAGAGAAAGCGTCAGCTCTTGTGGCAAGTCTAGTGATAATGAAAAAACACCAGGAGACTCACCGGGCAGGGCCAGGGGGCAAATGCTTTCTCTGCCTCATCCACCATTCCCTCCTCTGCCTTTCCCCATCCTTGTTGCGCCTTCTCCTTTTCATGCTGCGCTTTATCTTCTCCTTGGCTCCCCTTGGCGCTCCCCGTTGGTGATCCATCTGCAGCCTGCTTCTTAGAATCAAGAGAAAGCATCAGTTCTGGCGGTAAGTCAACTTATGATAACAAAACATCAGAAGACTTGCCGGGATGGGCCCCAACCCCTGAAGGGGCCCGGGGGCCAATACTTTAGCGCCAGCTTCCCCCCTCTTTCCCATCTGAACCTTCTTTTCCTTCCAATCAATTTGTGGGTTATAGCGGTCCAGCCATTTCATCCCCAGAACCATGTCGTACTGGTCCTTCAGGTTTGTCGCATATGCCCTGCACTGTGACTCTTTTCAATCACACCAATATCTGCAAAGAACCTTCTCTTTTACTTCTCCCCCCCACCTGGCGATACATCAAACATAATTAGGCGCCTAGAATGGTCTAATTTTTCTTTTTTCTTTTTATTCCTCTGTAAAAACTTGTTAGAAATAAAAAAGTCGGTGGCCCCACAGTCCAGTAGGGCTTGTACATTTGTTGTGGCATCAAGGGTCATTAAAGGTAAGTTTAGTATAATACAATTATCATTCACTTCAATTGGCTTACATGCTGATAATTCTTCTCCTAAATTCCTCTTATCCTTTCCCTCTAATCCGCTCCAGGAGGGCACAAACTTCACTCCCAAGCGCTGTCCTTTACCTGTGCCTTTCCTGAGCTGTCCTCCACTTCACTAACCCGCATTTTCCTCCTGCACTCCCTTGCCAGATGACCACTACTCCCACACCTAAGACACAGACCTTTGCTCATGCGCCTCTGATACTCATCATCTGACAACCTTTTCCTCCCACTAGCACCACATGCATTTGTTGCATCGATATCCATTGCGTTTGGGTCCTTAGCGCCGGCCCCGCTTGATGAGGCATGGCTGCTCCATGAGCAAGCGCCACCCCAGCCATCCGTTCATTGATGTGTGAAATCATTGTCGACTTGGATGGCCAGTTCCATGAGTGCTTGGAAGGAGGTTGGGCGAGGTTGACTGATTAGGGCATTCCTTATCTTCGCCAAGAGCCCATTCCTGAAGTGAAACATGAGCGCCTCTTCTCCCCAGGTTGTGACATAGCTGGTGTGGCCCCAAAATTCCAACACATACTCGGCGACCAAGTTTCATTGTCGCAACTGATTGAGCTCATGCTCCGAGGTTGTGGCCACATCTGGGTCCCCAAAGGCTAATTCAAAAGCCGCCATGAATTGACAGAAGGTTGTTGCTGCCTGAGAGTTTTTGAGGAGCTCCTTGGTGTACGGCCTTGCCCAGCGTGCCGCCTCATCTGTGAGGTATGATACTGCGAACCCAATTTTTGCTTGCTCGTCTGGGAACTGATGTCCATTGAGCAGGACATAGAGGTTTACCTGTGGCACGTACTTATCCGCCTGGGGGCCTTGTTTTCCATCAAAGATTTCTGGGACTGCAATCTTTGGACCTTTGACAAGTGGCGCTGGTTTGGGGGGTGGCACCTGTGCTCTGGCTTCAGATTTGGCAGCATCAAACTCCGCTTTGGTAGGGCCACGATATGAGGGCTCCACATTTGCCAAGCGTTCCATGAGCCTAGCATTCTGTTCTTGCAGACGTGCCATCTGCTCTTGCATTGCTGCAAGGAGTGATGCATCGGGTTGACCTGCGGGGTCTATTTTTCTTCAGTAGTGCGCCAATTAAGATCGGAAAAAATGTTAAGACCTAAGAAGGCGGACTACTACTAGTGCTGATGCTAGCCTTAAACGGGACTGACTATGTTGGGTTACAACAGTGAGACTAACTAGAGTGACTATGTTGGGGTTACCAACAGTGAGGAGTAAATGGGACTGACTATGCTACTTGAGCAGTGAGACAAGAGAGTAACTAGATTACTAAATAGCTGTCCAATGAGGAGCGCTCCAAAGCACTTGCCCCCATTTAACCCCCTTATTCAATATCCACTCTTCCGCCTCTTTACAATACATAGCGCCCATAGAGCTCCTCCTCTCTACCTCTCAAACCAAATCCTAAAAGCCCCCTTGCTAATAATTTTTATAGTGATGCTCAATTCCAAATACCCTTAAGAATCTCATTTTGAATAGGTTCAATAGGATTATTTTTTCTGAATTATCATCTAACACAACTTAAATTCATAAACACCATCAAAAAACTGATTTTCTGAAAATGATGAATATTCAGAAAATAGATTTAGTGTGCTACACTCTACTAAAGTAAAATTTTCTTTTTGAAACAAAACTTTAATTCTACTCCCTATTGTGATACCCTTTTTAAAGAAAATAATATTTTGGAAAAATGAAATGGCTCCAGAAGATAATGTGTATATCAGCTAAAGATATTTTTAAAAAATTTCTCATTTTATTTGAATGTACTTAGTCAATTTCATGATAGATTAAAATCTAACAAAGAAAGTAAAACCTGAAATTTATTTCAAATCATCAACAACAGGGCTCATCTGTATCAAATTTTCTTCTTCATAAAAATTATTTTTCTCTTTTAAAATAATTAATTGATAAAAGAGACTCACTCAAAAGTAAGCAAATTTCCTGAAATTTTTTGAATTTTTAAGAATGCTTCATTCCATTTAACTTGAAAAATGATTATTAAATTGAGAAAAAAGAATGAAATACCACTAGAAATAAATTTACTTTATGTAACCTTTGAAATTTTATTTTAAATTAATAAGAGAATTGAAATGAAACTGCTTATTTAATAAAAATCCATCAATTTTTTTTTTCAAATTTACTCTTCTATCTGATACAGTATAGTTTCAAACAATGATGAAAAATTATAAAAAGATAGACTATTTTTGAAGCAATTACACAGATTTTGAAACTCTCTTATATAAGATACATTATTAATTACTGCAGGATGAACTATGAAGATAATTTAATTTTTGTTATGTTGGAGATAATGAAGTTTATTTTTTACCTTAGTGATTGTCATTATAAAAACAGTTAAAAATAAGTCACCAAATTATAATTTTTATGCATCACATATTATCAGAATATTTTTACCTGCTTTATATTATTGGGTACTGAATGATTTCCCATATTCTGTTAAAGATAGTGAGAAAGAAGAAAATAAATATTACTTAAAAATTGAAAAAAAACTTATAAGAAAAACAAAGATATTTATAAATCATAAAGTGCTTTGAATAATTCATTTGTGGGGAAAAACAAAAAAATAGTTTGAAACTCAAAATTACATTACTTGTCTTAATGAACAGAGCAGAAAAACATTAAGTGAGTTTTTTATTTTTTAGAAATTTAATTTTTTTTTTCTATAGTATCTTATCATTTATTAAAAATTTAGCAACTTATAGAATTTTCAAAAAAAGTTAGGAGGCATTTATGAGTGAGTTATATCAATTTTATGACAGAGTCATTACTGATTTATGACAAAGTGAGGGATTGGCACAGGCTAGCAGGTGCCACAATTTTTTCCATGGTGATAAAATGAATATTTTAACTATCAAATATAATTTAGAAGGAATAAAAATTTTAATGCAAAAATGATCTGGTCTTACTGAACCTTCTGGTAATTTTCTGAATTTTTTTAATTTTTAAAATTATTTTTATTATTTTTGTTTTTGAAAATGCTGCTTAACTTTAATGATTTTTAGTTCAATGATTAGGGCTGAAACAGCTATAAAAATTATAGCAGTTTTTTTTTTTAGATGCAAGAATATCTTCCATAATTTTTTAGAGTTTTTTTTAGGTGTTTTTACTTACTATATTTGCTCCATAAGTCCAGATGAGATCCAGATAAGTTATGCACATGTTCTGGATAAGTTCCTGACTGAAATAGGAAGGTCATGTGAGCAGGATTTACATAATGAGGCTAGGAATTTTTACTATGCATATAGATTATTGATAGAACATTAATTAACAACAGGGAACAGAAAAGAAGAGAGCTTAGACAACCAGAAACCAGAATATTTTTAGATATTAAAAATTACTTTTAACATTATTTTACATAACCTTTCATAAGTATATACTTGTAGGGTACCATTGGATAGCTCTAATGTTTAGGAACTCAATTATAAAGAGTTTTATTATAAAATTTTAAAATATAAAAACATAGAAACTACTCTCATTTTCAGTAACTTTTTTCTGGTGTAACTTTTGTTGCATTTCCATTTCATTTCACTTCACCCAGGTTTGAAAAATTCCAATATCAACAAATCAAATTAGCCAAAAAAAAAAAATTTCTTATCAAGAAGATTTTTCAGCTTAGTTAATTGAACACCCATTCTTTACTTAAAGGGACAGGGGTTTTCTTATGTTTATCTGACTGCCTTGGATTCTTCTTACAGCAAGGCAACTGTAAGAGTCTTTCTACATCAGAACCTGCTGGCAGGTGCCAACCACTGAATCTATTTGTGATTCAAGAATAACTCAGATTTGATGCCATGAAAGCTAGCATGCTCAATGTTCAGTGCACAGTCTTCTCAGAAAAATTACTGCTGAGCTAAACCTGAGTCAAATCAAAGATTGGGATTGGCACCTAATATCAGGTGTCTGTTGTTAGGATGGTTTAATTTTTTTATCTTCTACTCTTTCATCACCAATTCCTTCCTTATAAATTTCTAGATTTGATGGTCCTTGTGTCTGGTAAATACATGGGGAATGAATAAGCAATATAAAAGAAAGTATAATACCAAAAGTAGTTTAAGCTTACTACCATGGGATCATCAAGCTCAATGTCAGAATATGCAGTTGGTTCTTCAAATTCAGGAGAGTAAAGAAAAGGATCTAAATGAAATTCTAGAAAAGAATAAAAAAGTAATAGACTTACTGTAGTGTGAAGGAGAATAATTTGATTTGGAAAATAACTGGGAGAGAAGAGATGTGACATGGAGTATATGGGTAATATGGTTTAGGGTGGAAGGGAGGTGATACACAATTGATTGAGAGGATGTGGGTATTGGTGAACTGAATTGTGATTGAGAAAACTGTACAAAAGTAGGAGGTATTTGACCCCCTTTTTGAGACCCCAAGTACCAAATCAGCCATTTTTTGTGGTTTGTGTGTGGTATTTTTCAAAAGTAACATGCTAGGCATGTTTGGTAAGGTTTGAGACCCCCTAATAATGATGGTTGTTGTCTGTTAAAAATCACTAATTTCTGTCTCTTGTTCGCCAGTATTTCTCTGAAACCTGTATGCATAGTCAAAATTATCAGTCTAACTATGTAAATTCAGGTCACATGACCTCAAAAATTAGTCCTGAACACTTCTGAAACTTGTACAGATGTCAACTGGATGTCCATTGGAGCTTGTCCAGATGTCCGGACTCAATGTAAAAACTAAAACAACCCCCGAAAAATCTAGAAAAATTAGAGATAACAGTACTACCACTAAAGAGCATTTCAAACTAACTTTGGGTTCTGGCGCAAACCTATTCTTAAAATTAAAAACCATCAAAGCTAACCAAAATTTAGAAAATTCATAATATCTAAAATATTTAATCAAATTCATAATGAATTATAAAAAAACTCAGAAAAAATTCTGGATGACTGTGATAGACCTGTCCTTCTTTTTATAAATTTGTTGAGCTTTCATTAAGTGAGTTTTATGCTTAGTATGAAATATTATTATCTTTTTGTTTTTGATTGAAAGGAATTAGATTTTCTAATGGCTGATTTGCTATGTTTGAGATGCCTTAATATCTTCTCTAAGCTTACTTCCCTTCTCCCCCCTGGATTATACCCAGCCTGTCAGTAAGGTATCAAAGTTAGAAATATGTAATCATTTAAAAGAGATTTCATAACCCAAAAATTAAGTCCTAAATGTGACATTGATTCTCAGTAAAAAGGTGCATTGGAGGCACAATATGCCATATATAAAAAAACTATCATGGCTGATTTGGTGGAAAAAAGAAATATTTTGAAATGGAAGGTTTCCAAGATTGATACTCTCTGTTGGAGATGTCACAAGTGTATATCCCCTTCAAGCGAGCACAGCATCAAGAATAAAAAAGTTAGTGAAACCTTTTATTTTGGGAACAATAATCCAGCTCTTGAAGCCTTTCCCCATCCTATAAATCACCCTCCTCTCTCTTATCGATTGGGTACATTATTAGACTTTGGAGATAGTGTTTTGTTGAAAACGGAAAAGTGCGAGTCTTAGCTTGTGTTTTATTAGAGATTAATAATTTTAACAATCCTCTAAGGGGCAGATGGCCGAGTGGTTATGGCGCCAGTTTCAGGATTACCGTGATCACTGGTCTTCGGGCGTGGGTTCGAATCCCACTCTGCTCACACTGTTTTTGAGCCGAATTGTAGCTTCTCGGTGTGGAGGATCAGGAAGAAAGATTAGTTAAGCGGAAGAACAAGTGGACGTCACTCGGCCAGCACACTCTCATGGAAGGGACGACAGCCTACATCTTCCTCCAGACGACGCTTCTCTCGCCGGCGCCAAGCCCGGATGATGCCGAAGATGGCGATCGTCTCCTGGGAGATCTCCTGCCGGCACTCAATGTGTGTGTGGTGTCTCTGCCGGCAGAGCTGCTGGGGGCGCTGCTGTCAACGCTCGCCACTTCATCGTATCTGTGGTGTGGGGCTTCCCCATCCCTCCTCCTCGGCCGTCTCCAGCAACTTTGGCCGGTCCTTATTCACTCCATCCTGCAGCGCATCCATCTGCTCAAGTCTCGCCATGGCTCCGGTTGGACTCTCCGTTACAAGCTCAGTCTCCTCACTCATGCTTTTGCAGTCTCCCTCCCATCCCTCCCCTCCACCCCTGTCCCCCCCTTCAATCGGTTGGCTATTCGCGCTCTGATTGCCGCTGCACTCCTCGCTGCTCTCACCACCTTGAACGATACTGATCATTCAATCTATCTCGGTGCTATCTTGCTGCTTCCTAAAGCCCAGGATGATGCTATGATCCACATTAGACATTTATATCTTGTCTTACTCTCCTCTCTCGCCGCCAACCCTGATCATCATCTTTCTATCCTTGCCTCTTGGTTGACTGCTCACATTATCTCAAATATACCTCTTCAAAAAATCATCCGTTTCCCTGCACATGTATTTCGTTCTCTCTTGGTTCTTGTCTCAAATCTACTAATCAACCTCTTTCCCTTCTATTTTTAGGCTGCCCTCTCTTTAATGATCGATCAGTTAGTGGGTTTATTTCAAAACGGCTCTTTATTTCAAACAATCCATCAAGATATTATTTATCCTGAACCTCTTTCAAACCCTACTTTTGCCCTTCGTGTCCCATCCCTTACCCATTCTGCCTTGATGCTATCATCTATTAATCCTTTGAACTCGTCTTTAAGTCAAATCGCATCCACCGTGTCACTTTTGATCCAAGTTTTACATGCAACAGAAGATGATCAAAAGTGTCTGGCCCAAATTTCGCGGCTGGCTCAACTCGCTGAGAACATTCATAATGCCTGGGTATCTGTTCCTTTTAACCGCTATTCAGATATTTTTTTGAATTTCGATCCATCAGAAAATCCTTCTGTTGAGGAATATTTAAAAAAATTCTTTTTCGCGATCACCTATATTCATTTGGGCATCATAAACCGTGCATCCAAGTCCTCTTCACTCAAATCTGCTCAAGTTGAATTATTTAATATCTGTCTTCGATCAATGAGTTTATCTTATTTTGCCATCCGAGCATTTTCTGGAATCAAAGGTGAAAATTTTGCCATCTATCGCGAACTGTGGGACAAGTCTATAGCCTATTGCCACAAGCAGTTTGGCGATCCAGATAGCAGACCTTATCTCATCAAGATTATTGAAAACATATTTCCACGCTCCTTAGGTTTGGTTCAATTTAATTTCGAGTTCTTCTGTTCCTTTCTCTGATAAACAAACTTGTTCTCTACTTTAAAGTTATTCAATCTCCAAACTCCTTGGTGAAGACCCAGATAGTTTTTTACTTGGATTTTTTAGAATGTTTTGTTAGCTATCTCCCAGACTCATACGTCAAATCACAAGTTGTGACACAGTTGGATCCTTTACTGTCTATGTCCGCCGAGCTCGTCAAAGTTCCTGTGGTTCAAGAAATTTTGGAGAGCGCGCATTCTGTCATGTTGGCAGTTTTTGACAGCAGGAATGAAGAGATGATGACCTGCGCTTTTGATTTATCTCCTTGGTATTGTAAATTGTTGCTTTCGGTAAGGATACTTTGATTTTTAAGACTAAGTGAATCTAAGTTAATGATTTTGGCATCAATATTGATTTTCACGGTTCTCAGCCCCAAACGTATGGTGAACTCTTAAATCAGTCGCAATTTAGACAAGCATTCTCTTGCTTAGTCTCTCATGCATCAGCATATGATGATGCACTGGCATGGTACTGTATCGAGCAGTTAATTGATGGCAAGAAAATGTCAACTAAACCTTCCGATCGGAAACTCCTTCTAATGACCTTAATCGATCAATCTAAAACCATAAACTTAATTTTCTTTCGCACCTTATTGGATATTATATGGGAACACATCCAAGAAGAAAAAAATGATGAAAGTTACGACCAATATATGCTCGAGTTATTTGAGTGCTTAGCCAAAGGAATGGATATCACTAAACGTGATGAAGCGGTAAAATGGTGGTTATCAAAATCTAATAATCATCAAGCGTTAAATAACAAAAAAATTAATGTCTCAATGAATAATAAGCTACTTTTGGGTAGTAGCCATCTTTAAAATCAATGGTTATGCCTTTTCTTTTCTGTTTCTGTTTCTGTTTCTGTTTCTGTTTTTTTTTCTGTAGCTCAGTCATATTCGTTTGTTTGAAGTGAAGAGGACTTTTATGAAATTATATGTGCTCCCGTTTCAATTGGTCATGCCTTTTCTTCATCTTTTTTTTTTTTTTTTTTTTTGGGCTCTATTTTGTTGTAGCTCGGTCATCTACATCTGTTTGTATGCAAGTAAACTCCAGTGGTAAGTTGAATGAATAAATTTTATAATTTTGATTAAAGATGAAAAAAACAAGGCGAGGGAAAGGTAAGATAGAAAGGAGGCAGTTAATGAAATCATATGTCCCTACGTTCTAATATTATTTTTTAATTTAACTGTTTTTTTTTTTTTTTTTTTGGAGGGGGGTGAAAAGATAATTATTATATGAAAGTCAATTAAATAATAAGAAGAATATGAGCATGCTATTAACACTACGCACCAAGTAAGATATCCCTGATGGGGATATCCAGCGCGAGTTGGGGATATTTTAGGGAGGGATAAAAGGTCAGAAAAATAAATGTAAGAAAAGTAAGTGCAAGAAAAATAAGTGCGATAAAAGTAAGTGTAAGAAAAATCATTTGGGACTATGACAAAAATTTTTTTTTTTTTTTTTTTTCTAAAAAAAAAAAAAAATTTGTAAAAAAAAAAAAAAAAAAAAAAAAAATTTGTAAAAAAAAAAAAAAAAAAAAAAATTGTATAAAAAAAAAAAAAATAAAAATTGTAAAAAAAAATAAAAAAAAAAAAAAAAATTGTAAAAAAAAATAAAAAAAAAAAAAAAAATTGTAAAAAAAAATAAAAAAAAAAAAAAAAATTGTAAAAAAAAATAAAAAAAAAAAAAAAAATTTGTAAAAAAAAAAAAAAAAAAAGAAAAAAAAAATTTGTAAAAAAAAAAAAAAAAAAAAAAAAAAATTGTAAAAAAAAAAAAAAAAAAAAAAAAAAAAAATTGTAAAAAAAAAAAAAAAAAAAAAAAAAAAAAAATTGTAAAAAAAATTTGTATAAAAAAAAAAAAAAAAAAAAAAAAAAAAAAAAAACAAAACAAAACAAAAACAAAAACAAAAACAAAACAAAATTTGCCCATGGTTACAAAATTAATTTTCTTACACTTATTTTTCACACACACATATATATATATATAATTTTTTTTTTTTTTTTTTCTTTTGGCACCTATTTTCTTACACATATTTTTCTCGCACATATTTTTCTGATGCAGATTTGTCTATCCATATATCATCCCTCTGTAAGAAATATCCTCAACTTGCGCTGGATATTGTCAGGCTAAGGTCAAGTACAAGGATGTGAACTAGCTTGAATGGTCAGTTGTCTAGAAGATTTTAATGGTCCTATATGAATACTGTAATATAAATCCAATATGTAGTAAAATATAATCAAAATTAAAGGTCTCAGTAATATAATTCTCACTATTTTTATATATGGCTTACCATCTTTGTAGTTGGTAGAAAAATAGATTTTATAATTCAGATACTATTCAAAAGTCTTATAAAAGTACTAATTGATTTTGTATTGTAATTTATTTGGTTATATTGGTAAATTGTAAATGATAAAGAATGTAGAAACAAGACCCAAAAACCTCCTCCTTTTATACACACTGAGTTCCCCAATAAATCCCTTGATATACCATCCAATACACAGTTAAAGACGCCTCAAATCCACTAATAGACCTGCCCATCAACATCCCTAGTGATCCATGACATAATTAGACAAGTAACAACCGCCAAAATCCTGTAATAATAAGGGAAATCCATCAAAATTAAAGAAAAAGAGAAAAACAGAGTATATGCATATAAAACAATAATATAAAAGACTAAAGGAGACTTTTTAAGGTTAATAATAGCTTAAGAATAAGGGAGATTTACTGTAGAGATGGAGGGGCTAATCCTGACATTATACTACGTGAAATTCCCATCCAAAAATAACCAAAATTGACTGAGAAACCACCAAAAAACTTAAAACAGAGAGTGAGATGTGGGGTAACTACATGCAGTTCTTGGCAGGCGCTTGCACGGGTAAATCCTTGACTAAAATTAGGCGAATTTCAAGTGTGGTGATGAAATAAGATGCCAAGAATGAGGTTATTAATGAAATTAGTGCATATAAACAAGGTCAATGCACTATTAATTAAGCTAGGACACTAAATAAGCGCCTGTCGCCTATTTTAGTGTATTTCCCCACAGTGGGCGTAGAATGTGGGGTAATTATAATGTGAAAAAGCTAACTTTGCTAAAAATGAAGCTATTCACACGGGAAAAAAGCAGGCAGTATGTGGCTAGTACACAGAAGCCATTTCTGGCATAAAAACACCAAATTTGAAAAGTGTTATTTTTATGCTTTTAAATAGCCAAATCAATAGTCCTAAATGAGCTCAATTGATCTGTCAAAGCGCAATTTTGATATTCTCAATTTTATAGCGCATATAGTCAACTTTTAAGTGAAATAAAGCGCATTTCTTGTTTTTTGCGTAAAACAATGAATATAACAGCTTTAAGTGTACTTAAAAATTATGTAGCCTTATACTTAAGGTTCTTAAGATTACCCTAACATATTCCAACTTAATATTAAGTACATAAGACCTATAAAAGGTGGATATATGCGTGTATATAAGGTGTTATAATGGCATTTTTTGTGTATTATCATAATTTTTGTCGGTCATTCGTCTAGAAGAGGTAAGAAAAATAGGAGAAAAAGGAGGAGAGAAGGAGGAGGACAAAGGAAAATAAAGAAATAAACCAAATATATATATATATTTTATTTGAGAGGGAGACAACGGTGAGCAACTTTGAGAGGTGACAAAAACTTAGATTTTATTAATAATAATATTATTAAATGTAAGGGTACTGCGCAGCAAACAATTTTAATTACTATTAGACTTAAAGCAGCCTTTGATTTGTTGTATAGAATTTAAATTAGATTTGTATTACTAATAAAAAAAATATAAACGTAATAAAATGGTTATTTAATTTGTTGAGTGTGTAATAAGTGATGAGGCTACAGGGGATTATCCAAGGCCCTTTTATAGGCAATGGGTCCTCTGAAGCGCTACTATCTTTGTAAATACAATGATTAGAATGGAATAAAACAAATATATCAAAAGAGTAAATGAAACATAACAATATAGAGAAAAACATGAAACAAATAATTAAAACCCCAATTAAGAATCCAATTTCCCCGCCATTAATTCCCAAATCAGTAAGTGACAATAGTGAATAACTAAACAAGATTGGAAACATAGGAACTATGAGAAATATAATTCCAAACAGATGGTACATTCTGATTAAAGGACATTTTAAGTGAAACAAAAAATAATTTGATGCAACAAAACAAGCAATTAATCTCAATTTAGTCCAAATTAATTTATTTGTTTTTTCTAACACAATTAAGGGTCAAAAGAAGCGTCCTTAATTATTGTTTAGTATCATATGAGAGGTATTATTTAATGTATAAATTTAAGTAATTAATTTAAATATATTATAAATCAATTTTACACTTGTAATTATAATATATGTTTTTTAATTAATTAAATATAAATTTATAATTATTAAATACATAAAAATGCGGCATTATTTGTAGAATATATTATATTATGCTCAATTTAATTGTATATAAAAATATATATAACCAATAAATTTAATGTAACACTTGTATATAATAAAATTCTTATATAATTTCATTATGCAATAAAATATTAAGTTATATTCATTAAATACAAGTCTTACCCACTCTTTAAGGTTTTATAATTTATATATCATTTACTGGACTCCTGGAATAGCCTGGCTGACACTCCCTCACTCTAAAAAAAACAATAAAAAAAATGCTAAGATTTTTTCTTTTTGTATTTTTTCAACAGAGCAGGCAGATTTGAAATTTCCTTGCCAGGTATCCATGCATCATGTTCAGATGATTTGTTCTTATATCTCAATAAATATTCAGTACCTCTCTCAGAAGTGATAATTCTATCATTGAGAATTTTATCAATTTCTGCTGTTTCTGTGACTTCCTGAGGGTTCTTCTTAGGTCTTCCTCTTCTTTTTGGAAATAAGTCACTGTTGGAAGTATAAGGTTTAAGTAAAGAAATGGGAAAGACAGGATGTTTCCTATCATATGGAGAATACAATACAACTTCTACTGCATTATCACCAATCATTCTTTTAACAACAAATGGTCCTACAAAAGGATCTTTTAATTTGTTGGTACCTTGTAAATTGAAATGGACAGTAGAGATCAACACTTCATCACCCTTGTTAAATGTGTATTCTTTATGGGATTTATCCCATCTTTTCTTTTCATATTCAAATGCTTTATCAATACAACTCTGAGCATGTTTTCTGCAGAGCTGTTGCATTTGCACAAAAGATTTTACACCAGGGTGCAGTTCCAACTTAGGTAATTTATTATTGAGAATCTGAGCAGGAGTGTTTGGGACATAACCTAACCAAAGCTCAAAAGGCTTTTTCTCAGTGACAGAATGAACAGTGCTATTATATGCAAATTCAAGACCAGGCAAAAGAGTGACCCAATCATGAGTAAATCTGTCATTGTCTTTATATTCTAAACCAAAGGCACAATACCTTCTAATCATATCTTCCAGAGTTTGAATCATTCTTTCAGCTAGACCATCAGTCTGAGGATGGTGAGCTGTAGACAATTTTAACTCACAGCCACAAATATCCATCAAAGAGGTCCAAAACTCAGAAGTAAATTTTGGATCCCTATCAGAGATAATGGCTTTTTGAAAACCAATAATATTAAACATGTAAGACCACCATAAGAAAGCTAATTCTTTGGTGGATACATCTTTGTGGGTTGGAATAAATTTGCACATTTTAGTGAATCTATCCACTATTACCCAACAAGAGTTAAAGCTGTCTTTACCTGCAACAGGAAGACCAGTGACAAAATCCATATTAATGATTTGCCAGGGAGCACTAGGTGCTTCAATATGTTGTAATAACCCTGCTCTCTTACCTTTTAACCTTTTAGATTTTTGGCAGGAATCACAAGATTCAACATATAATTTTGTGTCTTCAGACATATTAGCCCACCATGCAGTGTTTTTGATTCTAATCAATGTTTTTTCAAGATCAAAATGACCAGCTAATATGTCATCATGACAAAGTTTGAGGATAGTTTCTTTCATTGAAGGAGGAATAACAATTACATTGGTAAGCTTCCTTCTATAATATATATAACCATCTTCAATAGAAAACTTTCCTTTACTTAAAGCATTTTGGTACTTTGCAGGAAGAGTTTTTATTAATGCTTGAATTGAAGCATTCTTAGGATCATTCAAAATAGTAACTAATTTATTTAAGTCAGAATCTTTATCATATGAATCCAGTATTAACTGTAATAACTCTTCTTCCATATCAACTATAAATATACCATGTATATGAACAGTATCATCTTCAGGTACATAAGCAGGATTGGAGTCATTCTTTGGCAGAGGCAATCTGGAGAGCATATCAACATTAGAATGAACATTTCCAGCTCTATGGATAATAGTCATCCTTCCTCTGTATTCTTGAACAGCAAGTTGCCACCTGAACATATGTCTGTTAGGTGTTTTGAGGTTTAAGAGAGATTTCACAGCACTACAGTCAGTTACCAACTCAAATTTTTGGTCATCCAAGTAGTAATGAAGTTTCTCAAGAGCCCAAACAACTGCTAAGCACTCCAATTGAGTGGAACCATATTTCAATTCACTATTTCTTAAGGTTCTTGAAATATAACAAATTACAACCTCTGAGGATTTATCATTAATAATTTGCTTTTGGTGAAGGGCAGCTCCCAGACCAATAAAGCTAGCATCTGTATAAAGTACAAATGGCTTGTTAAAATCTGGAAGAGCCAATATAGGGGCTGTCATTAAGCAACTTTTCAATGTATTAAAAGCTTTCTGACAGTCATTATTCCAGAGAAAAGCAACATCTTTTCTGGTTAGTTTTGTAAGAGGCAAGGCTATGACCTGATAGTTTTTAATATATTGTCTATAATAGCCACACATACCCAAAAAACTTTGGATTTCTCTTACAGAAGTTGGTGCTTTCACATTTTGAATGGCAGCAACTTTATTATGGTCTACACAAATTTGTAAGCCTGAGACAACATTGCCAAGGACTTTCAAAGATTGAAAACCAAATTTACACTTTTTTAGAGATAAGGTCATATTGATTTCATCCATTTTTTGGAAAACTCTATTCAAGTGAATTATATGTTCATCAAAAGTTTTAGAAAAAACAATAATATCATCAATATAAACCATGAGCCAACCTTCAATAATTTCTTGATGGAAAGTGTTATCCATGACCTTCTGGAAAACTGAAGGAGCATTTTTAGGGCCAAATGGCATCCTAACATACTTATATATTCCCATATGAGTAGCAATAAGCAAAAATTTTGAGAATTTTTCTCAACTGGAACTTGATGATAACCTTTATTACCATCCAGACAACTAATAAATTTTGCACCTTGCAAGGTAGCATGTATTGAATTAATTCTGGGTAAAGGATAGATATCATCAACAGTATAAGTGTTCAAAGCTCTGTAATCTCCACATAACCTAGCCTTATCTTTTTCATAAGAAATTAAGACTGGGGAGATGACACAATATTTGGGGGTGACATCCACTTTCTCAATGATATTCATTTTCAATAATGTTTCAATATTATCTTCAATATCTTTTCTTTTTGAGGGAGAAGCAGGATATGGTTTTTTCTTAAGGGTAGGAGGAATATCACTCAAATTACAGGATAAGGTAATCTTCATTTCTTCCTGAACAATTCCCAAGACATGAGACCCATGAGCAAAAGCCATAGGGAAAGAGGTAATAGAGGCAACAATAGAATCTTTTTGTTCACAAGTCAACTGATCACCAAAAGAAGCAGTATTTATTTCATGTGATAAATCATCCATTTCAGTTGTTGGTCTACCTTTACATTGGGTCAGTGAGTTACAAGATTTCAACAAATTCCCAGAAGGTCTAGGAGAAGAAATTTTGAATTTTCTTTTCCCATTCATTCCTAAGGTAAAGCAATTATTTTCTGGGTCCAGTTTCACACCAAACATGGTTAAAATATCATTTCCCATAATAAACCAATTGCTCAAATTATCATTTTTCATGACAACAAACTCACAAATAGCTCTGACAAAACCACCATTATATTTGAAAAATACAGAGGTTTTGTATTTGCCAATAGGAAATAAGGTAGAACCATACCCTCTCCATTTTTCAGAAGTTATAGGCAATAATTTACTCAAATATTCCTTATCCACTGAAGCCAAAGCTTTTTCAGATACTACACTTCCTCCAACACCAGAATCAAGAGCTACATCAACATTTTTACCATTAATGATAACAGGTGCCTTTAAAGGGGATATAGGAATAGAATTGTTAGTAATATCTTTAATTATCTCAGCATTTTCTACTGAAGATAAATTCAATACACAATCTTCAGATATATTATTTAAATAATGGACATCATGTTCCAACATTAAAACATCTTTAACAGATTCATTGTCATAGGAGATATTACTTTCACAGTCACTGGAAGAATTATTGACATCAAGTTCAACTTCATCAGTGTCTTCATTTTGTTCAACAAGATGAATTTTCCTGTCACAAACATGACCCTTCTGCCACGGTTTGTTACATTTATAACAAGTATTTGTTGCATATTTTTTAGGTGCAACTGGGGCAGAGGGTTTACCAGATTTTTCTGGGAGCTTTATAGAAGGTTTATTCTGATCATTATAAGATTTACTAAGGTAATTCTTTGGTTCATATCTATGGTTGAGTAGTACTTCATTACAGATATTAATGAAAGAAGAATTTTCCCTTACATGCTCAGTTCTAGCAACAATCAAATCCCTAAGAGAATTTGGTAATTTATACAAGATTTTATCTCTCCAAATATCATAATCCAACTTTGGATCAATTGCTCTAAGGATTTTAGTTATTTTCATCAGAAAAACAATGGGCTTTTCAACAGAGGAGGATACATATCTAGTATTCTCATACAGTCTCTGCTGAGCTAACCTGAATTTTGAACCACCAAACTGATTCTCAATCAAGGATTTCCAATCATTCCATGTATAATGATTGTTATCTAAAAGGACAGATTCATACCACATCAAGGCTACATTGGAAAATAAAGAAATTAGCTTAGAAACAATTTCTTCATCAGGTAGTTTATAAGATCTCTTTAAATTATCAATTCTCTGGATAAAGTGTTGCCAATCAGAGGAAGAATCACCATCAAAGGTAGGATATTGGTCTAACTTAGGCCAATTTTTCTGACTACTGGGATGGTCCACTTTTTGGTTTGAATTATTCATTATTAATAATTCCTGAAGTTTAGCCAGGTGTTCAGAAATTTCATTATTTACAGAAACAGCTGGTGCATGACCATCACAAGATTTTTTGCTAGTAGCAAAAGATTTTACAGACTCATTGTCAGTTTGTTTAATGGTTGAAATATGAGGAAGAAAGGATGAACTTTTCTCAGGTCTTTTCCCTTTATTTTTATGCAGCTTATTTACAGAAATCTCATTTAATTCATTATTGGTGTTTAAGGTTGAGAACTTTTCCTGTAGGTCAGACACATAGTTTCTTATTCTTGGAATTTCAGACATCTGGTCATTTACTTTTGCAAGAGATAGAACATTTCTGTCCTCAGAAACTGAGTGTTTGGTACTTAGTGCATGGAAATCATTTTTTAGCTTCTTAAACTCATTTTGCAGAGATTTTATTTCATTCTTGAATGAATAATTTTCCTCAATAAGGGGTTTCAATTCACTCAAGGTCTTATGTAGACTGATATTTCTATCTGAGATAGCTCTATGGTCACTTCTTATTTGTTTTTGTTGACTAAGAACAATATTCAAGGTTTCTTTGATTTTCAAATAAGCTGTATCTTGTACAGAAGAACTCACTTTACATT
The DNA here is from genome assembly GCA_030280995.1 of Hemileia vastatrix. Classification (NCBI taxonomy): domain Eukaryota; kingdom Fungi; phylum Basidiomycota; class Pucciniomycetes; order Pucciniales; family Zaghouaniaceae; genus Hemileia; species Hemileia vastatrix. Next base: position 5,766,287 of record JASXTE010000008.1, on the reverse strand, counting down.
GCAAGTGTAAATTATTTAATCTATCATTTTCATGGATTAACACATCTCTCACATGTTTGTCTTTTACAATATTAAAATCAAGGGTATCTTTCAATATTTCCTCAGAAGTTTTTTCAATTAAGGTATAGATTTCAGGGGGAACAGAATCATTTTTAATTGCAAGAGAAGGATTAATTAAAGATGTAGAAGTTAAATGTAAAGGTTCATCAAATGACAATTTGCTAATTACATCAATAGGGCTACTAGTTACAGGAAGCTGTCTTTTAACAGGTTTAACTGTTCTTTCACCATGTTCAATAATATTACCTGCAGAAGAAGATTTATTAGAAAACATACCCAAGTGACTATCAACCAAATTACTTACCATGGCAGAGGAGGAAACTTCCCCTGGGACTGGGTTTGGGATTGTGCTTGGGCCTTCTTTCTCCTGCCTTGTTGGTAGGGATGAGGAGGTGGATGGAAATTGGGTGTTCTGGATGGGCCAGGCTGATGATGAGGAGGGTGTTGCACATTCTGTTGGTAGTGACTCATTAGATAATCCCATTTCCATTGCTCTACTTCCATAGTATTTGGATTTTGGATGGTTGAGCTGGGTGGCTGTGAAGGTTGAGCCTGAAACTGAGGCTGATTGGGAGGCAACTGAGGAGGGGCCTGGGCCTGAATCTGGTTCCTGAGTTCTTGGACCTGATCCCACAATGTGTCTACCTTTGCTTTGTACGTCATATTTTCTCTCTTCAACTCTTTTATATGACTGGATAGGTTGCTAATTTGTTGTGGCAGAGGAAGATTTTTTATTTTGAAGCCTTTTGGAAGACCTTCTTGAGGTACTAGAGGCTTTACTTCCTTCTGTTGTGCTGGGGGAAGGGGGTTTGGTTTGTTTGCATTTCCTGTCATTTCCACATCCTGCAGTATGTGAATTCTTTGTGTTAGCATAAGAGTTTTTATGACCAACTTTAGAAGAACTTACAGTGTCAGCATCATAGTCAATTTCTATTTCATCCACTTGCATGTTATCCATTTTTTCTGCCAAATTGTTGGACATACTAGTGGGAAGATTTATAATTTACTTTTTATTTTATAAAAAAAATAATAAAAGTTAGTCAATAATTGCTCCAAATAATAAAAAAAAAATTTTATTAATTAAATTATACAAAAAATAATTTTCAATATAAAGTAATAATTAAAAAAAATTAATTTAAAAAAAATGGATTGCAATGTTAAATTGGGAATAACAATCAAGTTAATTCAACCAATTAATTACCAATATTAAATATGGCAATATATTTGGGACTAAGCACAATGTACTTTTAAGTCAACCAAAATTAACAATAATTAATAAAAAAAAATTAAATTAATAATTCAATTTTGTATTAAAAAATGTCAATTCTTCTAGGACTAAGAGGATTTAACACTCTATAATGGTCAAATAGGAAAAAAAAATTTTTAAAAATTGAACACTTACACTCAGTGAATCAGCAATTAAGCCACAATCACTGTTATTGCAATAAAAATATAGTAATAAGAGTGAGAGGCGCAAAGGTGAACTTACTATAGTGATCGAAAAATCACTTCAAAATAATATAAAAATTAATATTATATAAACCTAAGATGTCGAACCCAAGTTCGAAACACAGTCGCTGCAAAAGTTTCGTTTTGCTAGGTGGTCCGTGCGTTTTGTCGTTCGTCGCCAGGCTCGATCGTCATCGTCGTTTGGAAAGGTCCCCAGTTGTCGGTCAGTCGTCTAGAAGAGGTAAGAAAAATAGGAGAAAAAGGAGGAGAGAAGGAGGAGGACAAAGGAAATTAAAGAAATAAACCAAATATATATATATATTTTATTTGAGAGGGAGACAACGGTGAGCAACTTTGAGAGGTGACAAAAACTTAGATTTTATTAATAATAATATTATTAAATGTAAGGGTACTGCGCAGCAAACAATTTTAATTACTATTAGACTTAAAGCAACCTTTGATTTGTTGTATAGAATTTAAATTAGATTTGTATTACTAATAAAAAAATATAAACGTAATAAAATGGTTATTTAATTTGTTGAGTGTGTAATAAGTGATGAGGCTACAGGGGATTATCCAAGGCCCTTTTATAGGCAATGGGTCCTCTGAAGCGCTACTATCTTTGTAAATACAATGATTAGAATGGAATAAAACAAATATATCAAAAGAGTAAATGAAACATAACAATATAGAGAAAAACATGAAACAATTAATTAAAACCCCAATTAAGAATCCAATTTCCCCGCCATTAATTCCCAAATCAGTAAGTGACAATAGTGAATAACTAAACAAGATTGGAAACATAGGAACTATGAGAAATATAATTCCAAACAGATGGTACATTCTGATTAAAGGACATTTTAAGTGAAACAAAAAATAATTTGACGCAACAAAACAAGCAATTAATCTCAATTTAGTCCAAATTAATTTATTTGTTTTTTCTAACACAATTAAGGGTCAAAAGAAGCGTCCTTAATTATTGTTTAGTATCATATGAGAGGTATTATTTAATATATAAATTTAAGTAATTAATTTAAATATATTATAAATCAATTTTACACTTGTAATTATAATATATGTTTTTTAATTAATTAAATATAAATTTATAATTATTAAATACATAAAAATGCGCCATTATTTGTAGAAAATATTATATTATGCTCAATTTAATTGTATATAAAAATATATATAACCAATAAATTTAATGTAACACTTGTATATAATAAAATTCTTATATAATTTCATTATGCAATAAAATATTAAGTTATATTCATTAAATACAAGTCTTACCCACTCTTTAAGGTTTTATAATTTATATATCATTTACTGGACTCCTGGAATAGCCTGGCTGACAATTTTACTTATGTATACTGTTTGTGTACTCTCATTTATTGTTCCCATGTATAGTTCATGTGTTTAAATTAACTTATAAGCACTTTTTAATCAGTCCTGGGGATATACAGGCTGACAGATATCCTCCCTCATCCGGGATATCTCACTTGGTGCGTAGTGTAAAAGAATAAAATAATTTTTTTTTTTTAAAAAAAAAAAAAAAAAAAAAAAAAACAGCGTTCACCAGAGATTAACCAAAAAAAAAACATAAATATGAGAGAAAAACAGAGCTAAAAAGCTCGACAAGTCTTTTAAAAAAAGTAGTCAATCCTACATATCCATATATATATATATATATATATATATATATAACATTGAGAAATCTTTTGAACCCATTTTGAAGCACATATATATCACACCACAAGAGAATCAATGACATTTTGTCCAAAAGTCTGGACAAGCTCTGGGACACGTTTAGGAGGGGAAATGGGGTCATGTGACTACTATATGCATAAATTTGACTATTAGAATCAAATTTAGAGAGATAAAATAATCATAAATGACAAGTAACAACCAATAAGGCATAATTATAACTATTATAACATAATATTACATATATAACAGTACCCTTATAAATTTAACATTTTAGTAATTATAACAAATGATTTACATAACACTTCATAAATACATACCTATAGGGTACCATTAGATAGGTCTCAGCCTCAGAAACTCAAAAATAACATTTTTTTCATAAAATAAAAACCTTATAAAAACATATATTATAACCATTTAAATAAATTTTCACTGGTACAACTTTTTGTTGTATTTCTTTATCTATTTCAAAGAACACAGATTCCAACATCTCAAAAGTATCAATATTAACTGGTAAACAATTCTTTCTCATATGAAGTAGAAACTTTAGCTTATAGTATGTATAAATCTTATTTTAGTTAAAGGGACAGGGTTTTGTTGGGTTGCGCCAAGTCCCTTAGATTCTGCTTACAGCAAGGCAACTGTAAGAGTCTGTCAGCCAGGCTGCTAGACTTACCCAGTGAAATAATTAATTATTTACTGGATGAAGCCATGCCTTATTATTTTAATTATTTAATTATAAATTAGTTACATTAAAATTACTTATAATAAATTAACTAATTACAGAATGATAAAATTAAATATAAAATTTTCCCTTATATTTTTTTTCTCTAACACCATGCTTATTTGACAGGTTGGAAGAAATAAAGATTAATATTAAAAAATAGATTTTAAATTGAAATAAAATTTTAATATTCAAATAAAAATAAATATATACCAAAAATTCAAATTTCTTATTTAGAATTGACTTGTACAGTAAATATTAAATAAATTGATGTATTTCTGACATACTTTGCAAATACATCTTTTTGATGCCTTCTTTTTAGAACAACTTTATTATTTGAAAATACTCCTTCTGGAATATTCTTTTCTCTCTCTCTCTCATACTACTGTTTTTAGAATTTCATTGTGGTGTTTTTGTCCCTCCTTTGCCTATATAAGGCCTCTCTTTTTGTTGTTTTTGATTCATTCATTTACTTAATTATTTTATTACAACTATTTACAATTCTTTTATTACTATTTATTATTGCCTTAGTATTTACATTAAACATAATTCAAATTCATTAATTTTAATAATAATCAAACTCCTTACCTCTTATTATTGAGTAAATAATCTTTAAGTTAGGAAAAGACATACTTGAGTTTGAATCCCTTAAAAACCATTGTTACCGCCATTGGACCTCCTTATAAAACCTTCTAGACTTGAAAGACACCTTGAAAAAGTCTTTCTACAATGCCCAGCTCCATGTGTTCAATGTGAGTTCAGTTAGGACTAGTTAGGATGGTATTGTGAATTCCAGAATATAGAAGAGTTAATTTTCTGGACTTTACTCATTATAAAGATATAAATATAGATAGATAGATAGATAGATAGATAAAAAAAGAGTATAGATTATATAGTTTTTTTTAGAATTTGTGACCAGGGTGCTAAATGACTCCACATTGAATACACAGTGATGATCATCAGATGGATGAAGCACAACTTGCATGCAGCCCCCCCAAAAAAATCATTTTGTTCTAAACCCCACACAGAGAATGTGTCAGCCTTTATATCCCCAGGACTGAGTAAAAAGTACTTATAAGTTATGTTAAACACATGAACTATACATGGGAACAATAAATGAGAGTACACAAGCAGTATACATAAGTAAAATTATGATAATACACAAAAAATGCCATTATAGCAACTTATATACACACATATATCCACCTTTTTATAAGTCTTATGTACTTAATATTAAGTTGGAATATGTTAAGGTAACCTTAAGAACCTTAATAATAAGGCTACATAATTTTTAAGTATACTTAAAGCTGTTATTTTCATTGTTTTATGCAAAACGCAAGAAATGCGCTTTATTTCACCTAAAAGTTGATTATATGCGCTATAAATTTAAGAATATTAAAAATGCGCTTTGAAAGTTCAATTTGTCTCATTTAGGACTATTGATTTGGCTACTTAAATGCATAAAAATAACACTTTTCAAAATTGATGTTTTTTATTCCAGAAATGGCTTCTGTGTACTGGCCATATAATGCCTGCTTTTTTCCCATGTGAATAGCTTCATTTTTAGCAAAGTTAGCTTTTTCACACTATAATTACCACACATTCTACGCCCACTGTGGGGAAACACACTAAAATAGGCGACAGGCGCTTATTTAGTGTCCTAGCTCAATTAATAATGCATTGACCTTGTTTATATGCACTAATTTCATTAATAACCTCACTCTTGGCACCTTATTTCATCACCACACTTAAATTCACCTAATTTTAGTCAAGGATTTACCCGTGCAAGCGCCTGCCAAGGACTGCATGTAGTTACCCCACATCTCACGCTCTTTTTTAAGTTTTTGGGTGGTTTCTCAGTCAATTTTGGTTATTTTTGGATGGGAATTTCAGGTAGTATGATGTCAGAATTAGCCCCTCCATTTCTACTGTAGATCCCCCTTATTATTAAGCTATAAATAGCCTTAAAAAGTCTCTTTAGCCTTTTATATCATTGTTTTCCACGCATATACTCTCTTTTTGTCTTTTCTTCAATTTTGATGGATCTCCCTTATATTAATAGGATTTTAGTGATTGTTGCTTGTCTAATTATGTTATGGGTCACTAGGTGCGTTGATGGAGAAGTATATTACTTGTTTGAGGCGTCATTAGCATTGTATTGGATGGTACATCAAGGGATTTATTGAGGAACTTAGTGTGTATAAAAGGAGGAGGTTTTGGGTGTTGTTTTCTGCATTCTTTATCATTACAATTTACACCATATAACCAAATCAATTACAATACACTTCAATTAGTACTTTTATAAGACTTTTGAGTAGTATCTGAATTATTATATTCTATTTTTCTACCAACTAAAAAGATTGTAAGCCACATATAAAATTAGTGAGAATTATATTACTGAGACCTTTATTCTGAATTATATGTTATTATTTGTTGGATTTATACTACAGTATTCATATAGGACCATTTAAATCTTCTAGAAAAAGTCTTTTCAAGCTATTTCACGTCCTTGTACTTGATCATAGCCTGACAGAAAATTTGGTTCTTATTTGGGGTTTTAATTATCTGTTTCATATTTTTCTCTAAATTGTTATGTTTCACTTACTCTTTTATTTTTCTTGTTTCATCTTACTATGACTCTTGAATTTACAATTGTAGTGGCGCTTCAGAGGACCCATTGCCTATAAAAGGGCCTTGGATAATCCCCTGTAGCCTCATCACTTACTATACAAACCAACTCTGAACTATCTGTCAATATAAAACGTTTTATTATTATTTTTATTAGCATTAAATTCTAATTTAAATTTTATATAACTATTTACAGGTTGCTTTAAGTCTGATATTAATTACAGTGTTTGCCGTTCAGAACCCTTACTCTAAATAATATTGTTATTAAATAAAAACCTCATTTTGTGTCATCCCTCAAATAAGTCGTTGTTGCCTCACTTTAAATAAATTATTATTTCATTTATTTTAATTCTATAAACCTTTATTTCCTAGTTCCTTTTCCTCCTCTTTTCCTTTTCCCTTTTCTTACCTTCTTCTAGACGACTGGCTGACAAGTAGGAGCCTTTCATAACGACGAAAACAATCGATACTTGCGACAAACGACATAGCGCACAGACCACCAAGCAAAAAAGAAACTTTTGCTGCGACCGTGTTTCAAACTTGGGTTTGATCTATTAGGTTTATATTAAACTAATTCATCTATTATTTTGAAGTGATTTTCCGATCACTATAGTAAGTTAACCTTTGCACCTCTCACTCATATTACTATATTTTTACTGCAATAACTGTGATTGTGGCTTAATTGCTGATTCACTGAGTGTAAGTGTTCATTTATTAAATTTTTTTTCCTAGTTGACCATTATAGAGTGTTTAATTCCTCTTAGTCCTAGAAGAAATTAACATTATTATTAATAAAAATTGAATTATGAAATTAATTTTTTTTATTAATTTTTGTTTAATTTTGGTTGACTTAAATAGTACTTTGTACTTAGTCCCATATATTGCCATATTTAATTTTGGTAATTTAATTAATTGGTTGAAAATAACTTAAATTTTTATTCCCAATTTTCCTTTGCAGTCCATTTTATTAATGATTTTTTATAAATATTACTTTATATTAAAAAAATTTTTTTTTTTTATAATTTAATTAATAAAAAAATTTTTTTATTTGGAGCAATTTATTAACTGAATTTTATTAATTTTTTTTTAGAAATTAATCTTCCCACTATTATGTCCAACAATTTGGCTGAGAAAATGGATAACATGCAAGTGGATGAAATTGAAATTGATTATGATGCTGATACTGTGAGTTCTTCTAAAGTTGAACATAAAAAATCTTATGCTAACAAGAAAAATTCACATATTTCAGGATGTGGAAATGACAGGAGAAGTAAACAAATCAAACCCCCTTCCCCCAGCACAACAGAAGGAAGTAAAACCTCCAGTACCTCAAGAAGGTCTTCCAAAAGGATTCAAAATAAAAAAGCTTCCTCTGCCACAACAAATCAGCAATCTGTCCAGTCACATCAAAGAACTGAAGACAGAAAACATGAAATACAAGGCAAAAATAGACACCTTGTGGGATCAAGTTCAGGAACTCAGGAACCAAAATCAGGCCCAGGCCCCTCCTCAGTTGCCTGCCAATCAGCCTCAGTTTCAGGCAAAACCTTCTGTCAGTATAGTCTAGTATATAAGTATGATATAATAGTATTATTTTATGGTCCTACTACTTATTAATAAATGATTTAGTGATTAAACCTCAGGGGAAGACTAAAAGAATAGTTATACTCAAATAAAACTCACAATACTTGGATTTAAATGCGTGCTAGTGGTGGAAAATAGAAGAATAAAATATAGTTATAGCTTTTATAAAGATAATATCAATTTATAAGGGCTTTATAATATATTTCTGAATACTAATAATTGTATTGTAGTGTTTGTTTGAAGTGTAGTAATTGAATGATGATAATAAACTGTCAAAATCCCTCCTTACTTATACCCAAATCCACTGGAGTGCACAGACCTTCAATCCAGATGATGTCACTGCTATCCCCCGCAATTACAGCACTGTGAGGGCCCATCACCTCCCCATGGCGTCCACTTCAAGCATTTTCAACACCCAGACCTCCAGTAAGGACCCTCCATCACTATTAATAATAACACAGAGTCATACCATAAATAGAAAACCCAGATAAAAGCGGATACCATAAAGAAACAGGTAAAATAAATGATCAAAAAAAGATTTAATGAAACTAAAAGCATATAAAGGAAACAAATAAAATGTCCAAGCCCCCAATAACATCTCCAAGCATCCACATTAACCCAGAAACATCCTTCCAACCCATAAATCCATGAATAACCATCCAAGGAAGTAATTTTAGTTGTCCAAACTGGGTGTATGCGCCTGATATAGGTGTCTATGCTTCTGTAGGCGTTGTGAGTCCACTGATTTCGTCCATATGACCTAAAATAAGCAGAAAAACAAAGGTTATAGGCTATTAAGGGGCTAAAACCCACTTATATACCTAAATATACATAATATACTGCATATTTCACTGAATATGAGATTTATGTATACATATAAGCTTATGTATGTCAATAATTACTTCATATCACTTAAGATAAGTATATTATGACTCCATTAACACCTTAATAAGTATTATTAGGCCATGGATAAGCTATTTAAACTATTATAAATTATATAATAGAATAATAATTATATATATATATAATAAAATAATATATATTATTATTTTAACCTTATTTTTAAGATATAAGCTTAATCTAGTTAAGGTTATCTTATTTTAAGCATAAGAAATACTCAGTCCTAAGGATATTTAGGCTGACACTCCCTCACCCCAAAAAAACAATAAAAAAAATGTTAAGACATTTTAATTAAACTTAAGGAGTGAAAAAAAAAAAAAATAAAAAATAATTTTTATAATACATATACTGAATGAACAGTATTATTTAGATTTAAATTTTTTCAAGAGATTTTTAAGATCAGAGATTTCATTTTCTGGAATCCACTGGTCACATTCACTTGATTTATTTTTAAAACTTAATAGATACTCAACTCCCTTTTCTTTAGTAAGGTGTCTCTTTTTAAGTATCTTTTCAATTTCTGCCTTTTCAACTATTTCTTCAGGTTGCTGTTTATGCCTTCCTGATCTTCTTGGAAATAGAGCAGTATCATTAGAATGGTATGGTTTTATAAGAGAAATAGGAAATACTGGATGTTTTCTATCATAAGGTGCATATAGAATAACCTCAACAGCATTATTACCAACCATCTTTTTAACTACAAATGGTCCAATGAATGGATCCTTCAATTTAACATTACCATTTAAATTGAAATGTAGCGTTGAAATAAGGACTTCATCACCCTCTTTGAACATTTGTTCTTTATGGGCTTTATCCCATCTTTTCTTTTCATACTCAAAAGCCTTATTTATACATTCTTGAGCATGTTTTCTGCATAGTTCCTGCATCTGAAGAAAAGATTTAGTACCTGGATGAATATCCAATCTAGGTAACTTATTAAGAGTTTTAGCAGGGGTATTAGGTACATAACCCAACCATAACTCAAATGGCTTTTTGCCAGTGACAGAATGTACTGTACTATTATATGCAAATTCTAAACCTGGGATAAGGGTTACCCAATCATGCGTGAATTTTTCATTGTCCTTAAAATTAAGACCAAAAGCACAGTATCTTCTTATCATATCTTCTAAGGTTTGAATCATTCTTTCTGCTAGCCCATCAGTTTGTGGATGGTGTGCTGTAGAAAGTTTTAATTGACACCCTGAAACATCCATAAGTGACGTCCAGAACTCAGAAGTAAATTTAGGATCTCTGTCAGAAACTATTGCTTTGGGGAAACCTGCTGTATTTAACATTTGTGTTCACCATAAAAAAGCTAAGTCCTTTGCAGAAACCTCTTTGTGGGTAGGAATAAATTTACACATTCTTGTAAATCTATCTACAATTACCCAGCAGGAGTTATAACTCTTATGCCCTGCTATTGGCAAACCTGTTACAAAGTCCATGTTAATGATTTCCCATGGAGCTTTTGGTTGCTCAATTTGTTGTAATAAACCAGCTCTTTTTCCTGTTAATCTTTTAGATTTTTGACAAGAATCACATGTTTCAACATATTTCTGAACATCCTCAGACATGTTAATCCACCAAGCTGTGTTTTTTACCCTAGTTAATGTTTTATGGTAGTCAAAATGACCTGCTAATATATCATCATGACATATACTTAACATTAACTCCTTCATTGAAGGGGGAATTACAATTACATTACTTAATTTTTTCCTGTAATATATAAAACCATCCTCAATGGAAAATTTTCCTTTCTCTAATGCCTCTTTATACTTAATTGGTAATGTTTTTATTAAAACATTCATTGAAGCATTAGATGGATCATTTAATATTGTAGTTAATTTACTTAAGTCAGGATCTGAACTATAATTATCAAGAATTGATTGCATAAATTCATCCTCAAGATCTACAATATAAATGCCATAAATGTTAATAATCTCTGACTCAGGAACATAAGCAGGATTATCATCATTATTAGGCAGAGGTACTCTAGATAAAAGATCTACATTAGAGTGCAAGGTTCCTGCTCTATGTGTAATAGTCATCCGTCCTCTGTATTCTTGTACAGCTAATTGCCATCTAAACATGTGTCTATTAGGAGTTTTCATGTTTAAGAGTGACTTAACTGCACTACAGTCAGTTATTAACTCAAATTTTTGGTCTTCAAGGTAATAATGTAGCTTCTCAAGAGCCCATACTACTGCCAAACATTCAAGTTGAGTAGCACCATATTTTAATTCACCACTTCTCAGAGTATGTGAAATATAGCAGATTACTACTTCTGACATTTTACCTTCAATAAGTTGTTTTTGATGTAAAGCAGCACCCAGTCCAATAAAACTTGCATCTGTATATAATACAAAAGGTAATTGGAAATCTGGTAATCCCAAGATAGGAGCTGTCATTAAACATTCCTTCAACTTATTGAAAGCTTGTTGTCTTTCATTATTCCAAATGAAAGCTTCTGATTTCTTTATCAGTGTGGTCAGTGGTGCAGCAATTGATTGGTAGTTTTTTATATATTGTCTATAATAACCACACATTCCATGAAAAGATTGTACATCCTTCACATTTTGAGGAATGCCAATATTTTTTATTGCAGCCACTTTATTTTGGTCTACACATATTTGTAAGCCAGATACAATATGACCAAGCACTTTTAAAGATTCAAACCCAAATTTACATTTTTTCAATGCAAGGGTCATTTTTATTTCATCCATTTTCTGAAACACTTTCCTTAAATGGATTAAGTGTTCATCAAAAGATTTAGAGAACACTATGATGTCATCAATGTATACCATTAACCATCCTTCAATCATTTCATTATGGAATGTTATATCCATTAACTTCTGAAATACTGATAGAGCATTTTTTGGTCCAAATGGCATTCTGACATACTTATAAATTCCCATGTGTGTTGTTATCAACAAAAAGTTCTGTGAATTCTTTTCAACAGGAATTTGATGGTACCCTTTATTTCCATCTAGGCAACTTATATATTTAGCACCTTTAAGGGTAGCATGTATAGAGGCAATCCTTGGCAAGGGATAAATATCATCTACTGCAAATGTATTTAATGCTCTATAATCACCGCAAAGTCTTGCTTTATCTTGTTCATAAGAAATTAGCACTGGTGATATTACACAATATTTTGGCGTAGTTTCAACCTTCTCAAGAATGTTCATTTTCAATAACATCTTAATATTATCCTCTATGTCTTTCCTCTTCATTGGTGAAGCAGGGTATGGTTTCTTTTTAAGACTAGCAGGAATATTATCCATATCACAGGTTAAACTAATTTTCATTTCATGATCTTTTACAAGGCCAAGTTCATTTGTACCATGTGCAAAAGCCATTGGAAAAGCTTTAATTAATTCCAAAATATTATCTTTCTCAGTTTCACTTATCTGAGTTCCAAATGATGCTTTTAAAATTTCTGTTTCCAGAAGTTCCATCTCATTGGATTCTCTTCCTTTAGACGGGGAATTTGTTACTGACTCAATGTGTAAGACTGTGTTAAAAGAATTTATTTTAAATTTCCTTTTACCATTCATGCCAATTGTAAAATTGTTATTAGCAGGGTCTAATTTTACACCAAATTTAGTCAGAATATCATTTCCAATGATAAAACAGTTACTACAATTAGTATTATCCATTACTACAAAGTCACAAGTTACCCTTACATAACCATGTTGGTGTTTAAAGAAAACAGCAGCTTTGTATTTACCAATGGGGTGTAGTACTGATCCAAAACCTCTCCAATTTTTATTTTGAAGTGGTTCAAGCTTAAACTTATATTCACTATCAATTTTCTGTAATGTATTAGTGGAAACAACTGAACCAGCAGCTCCTGTGTCCAATACTATATTAACATTTTCACCAGAAATGATAGCTGGAACCGTGATAGGTGTCATTCTAAAGTTATCAGCTTGTATATCCTTAATGATTTCAGCATCCTCAAAATTCATTAAAGATTCATTTGAGTCCATATTCAATATTGGATTTTCAAAGATGGACAAATCATCTTCCAACATACAGACTTCATTTTCATCACTATATGAGATATTGCTGTCATAATCACTTGATTCTTTACTTTTTTCAGTTTCAGTTTCAGATTCACGTTGATTTTCAACAATATTTATGTTTTTCTCACATTTGTGACCTTTTACCCAAGGTTTATTACACTTATAACAAGTATTTGTTTCATACTTTTTAGGTACTACAGGTGCAGTAGGTTTTTTCTGCTTCTCCTGAAGTGTTTTTGAATTCTGAGTTTTTACAGGTTCAACATTTTGCTTATAAGTGGAATACCTTGATTCATACTTATGGTTTAATAATATTTCATTGCAAATATTAATAAAGTCAGAATATTCAGTAACATTTAATGCTCTAGCTACAACAATGTCTCTGACAGATATAGGTAATTTGTATATTATCTTATCTTTCCATAAGTTAAAATCCATATGAGGCTCAATGGCTTTTAATATTTTGTTTAAATTCATTAAAAATACCATAGGTTTGTCACCATTCAACGGATTATACCTAGTCTTCTCATACAGTCTTTGCTGAGTAAGCCTGAATTTAGAACCTCCAAATTGTTTTTCAATAAGTTGTTTCCATTCAGCCCAAGAGTAGTCTCTACCCTCACTTAAGACAGCTTCAAACCATAATAAAGCAACATCCTTAAATAAAGAAATTAATTTTGATGTTATCTCTTCATCTGGTAACTTATATGAGAATTTCAAATTGTCAATTCTTTGAATAAAATGTTGCCAATCAGAGCTGGCTTCCCCATCATAAGTTTGGTACTGATCTATCTTAGGCCAGTTCTTCTGATTGGATTTTATCTCACTAATCTTAGGTAAATTCAACAACTCATTCACTTTTGATAAATGGTCTTGTATTTCTTCCTGCACGGATTTGTGACTTATATTTTCAGATTTGACACTACCACCAGATGGTTTTAATTGTGGTGGTACAGGGAAGGAGTGAGATTCACTTTTGCCAATGAAAGGATTATTATTATATTGATTATACTTATGGTTATCCTGGTTCATTAGTAGATTGGCAGTTTCAATCTCAACTTTAGTTAATCTTTGTAGCAACTCAGAGACACTTTGATTTGTCTGGGCAAAAGATAACTTTGTTCTTGATTCAGTCTTTAATAAATGTGTTTCATATAATTTTTCTAACTCACAAAATTTGTTTGAAAGGTCATTATATTTATTACTCAATGAATCATATTTAAGAGTTAGAGACAAATGTTCTTTCTCTAATTCTTTATTACGTGTTGCTAATTGAGAAATGTTCAATGTTAAGGATGAAATTGTATCACTAGTGAGCTTAACTGTCTGTTCCTCACAATCAGTCATTCTATTCCAAAATGCTGAAACAATTCTATGGACAGTTGGATTATTGTTAAAATATTCCATGTCCTCCTTTTCAATTCTCTCACTCTCCTGTGAGCTTCTCATCTCACTAGTAGGTGGTTGCAACTGAGGATTAACTGTATTATCATTGTATATAGTACTGTTATTATGGACAAAAGACAAGTCAGGTGTATCTACTCTAAAACCTAAATTTCTTAAATCCTCCTCTATTTTTTGTACAGATTTAACATCAATAGAATTACCTATATTGTAATTATCAGTATTATGTCTAATCTGAGAGGGTAAGTTACTTACCAAGGGATGGTTGCCAGTCCTGATTTTTGGCGCTTTTTTCCCTTGTAAGGGTGAGCTGAGGAAGTCAGATGAGGGGGTGGATCCCTGTTGCAACTGTGGCTTGTCCACTGTTGGTGAAACCAGTCCCATTTCCATTTGTCTACCAGGATTCTCTCCTGGGAGTGAGTGGACCCTCCTTGGGTAGGGGGTTGCTGATTTGATTGACTGGGCTGGCCTCCCTTTAATTCTGCCATTGCCTGATTCATCTGCTGAAATCCTACCTTGCAATTGTTTTGCAACTGCTCTACTTCTTTGAACATGAGAGATTTTGATTCCTCCAACTTCAGAACCTGTTTGGCCAGGTGGGACAGTTGATCCTGAAGAGGAGGAGACGTCTTTTTTATAGTTATCTTTTTTAAGAGGGCGTCCTTTTCCTCTATACTCATGCTTTCTGGCTGGGGGTACTGTTGTCCCTCCATGGTGATGTCCTGGAAAGTTTTTGTTAGCTTTAGACCTGGTATTATAAGCAGGCTGTTCACTTACACTATCCTGGGGAGCACTCATATTGTTCAGAATAACAATATTTTACGTCTACAAAAGGAAAAAACTCTATGGAATTAGTAGACAAAAGATATTAGCAATTATATTACTAATAAAAAAGCAATGGAGCTTACCCTGAATTTATGTCTTTATTTATTTAAATAAAATATAAGAAAAATTCAGAAAAATCTGTTAAAAATATAATAATAAGTTTAACTAGACCTCTATAAGGGTGAATAATTAGCTTACCAAGCTTTAGCCAAATACCAATTTAATTGGGTGTTATATTGGTGTCCAAATACCAAGTGAAATTGGGTTTATATTGGGTACAGTTACTACTGTAAATATCTAATTTTTATGATAAAAAATTAGTACAATTATTATAAGGGTTCTTTTCCGCAATCAATAAGTTATGATGACCCACTAATATGCAGCAGACCCAAATATTTGGTTAATTTTGAGCTGTACTAAGGTAAAAATCACGTCCCAAGGCTTATACTAAATAATAAGTAAAATATAAGGAAAGACCCCCAATTGTCAGTATAGTCTAGTATATAAGTATGATATAATAGTATTATTTTATGGTCCTACTACTTATTAATAAATGATTTGGTGATTAAACCTCAGGGGAAGACTAATAGAATAGTTATACTCAAATAAAACTCACAATACTTGGATTTAAATGCGTGCTAGTGGTGGAAAATAGAAGAATAAAATAAAGTTATAGCTTTTATAAAGATAATATCAATTTATAAGGGCTTTATAATATATTTCTGAATACTAATAATTGTATAGTAGTGTTTGTTTGAAGTGTAGTAATTGAATGATGATAATAAACCGTCAAAATCCCTCCTTACTTATACCCAAATCCACTGGAGTGCACAGACCTTCAATCCAGATGATGTCACTGCTATCCCCGGCAATTACAGCACTGTGAGGGCCCATCACCTCCCCATGGCGTCCACTTCAAGCATTTTCAACACCCAGACCTCCAGTAAGGACCCTCCATCACTATTAATAATAACACAGAGTCATACCATAAATAGAAAACCCAGATAAAAGCGGATACCATAAAGAAACAGGTAAAATAAATGATCAAAAAAAGATTTAATGAAACTAAAAGCATATAAAGGAAACAAATAAAATTTCCAAGCCCCCAATAACATCCCCAAGCATCCACATTAACCCAGAAACATCCTTCCAACCCATAAATCCGTGAATAACCATCCAAGGAAGTAATTTTAGTTGTCCAAACTGGGTGTATGCGCCTGATATAGGTGTCTATGCTTCTGTAGACGTTGTGAGTCCACTGATTTCGTCCATATGACCTAAAATAAGCAGAAAAACAAAGTTTATAGGCTATTAAGGGGCTAAAACCCACTTATATACCTAAATATACATAATATACTGCATATTTCACTGAATATGAGATTTATGTATACATATAAGCTTATGTATGTCAATAATTACTTCATATCACTTAAGATAAGTATATTATGACTCCATTAACACCTTAATAAGTATTATTAGGCCATGGATAAGCTATTTAAACTATTATAAATTATATAATAGAATAATAATTATATATATACATAATAAAATAATATATATTATTATTTTAACCTTATTTTTAAGATATAAGCTTAATCTAGTTAAGGTTATCTTATTTTAAGCATAAGAAATACTCAGTCCTAAGGATATTTAGGCTGACACCTTCACAGCCCCCCAGCTCCTCCATCCAAAATCAAAATACTATGGAAGTACAGCAATGGAAATGGGATTATCTAATGAGTCACTAACAGCAGAATATGCAACATCCTCCTCATCATCAGCCTGGCCCATCCAGAACACCCAATTACCATCCTCCTCCTCATCCCTACCAACAAAGCAGGAGAAAGAAGGCCCAAGCACAATCCCACACTCACTCTCAGGGGAAGTTTCCTCCTCTGCCATGGTAAGTAATTTGGTTGATAGTCACTTGGGAATGTTTTCTAATAAGTCTTCTTCTGCAGGTAATATTATTGAGAATGGTGAAAGAAAAGTTAAACCTGTTAAAAGACAGCTTCCTGTAACTAGTAGCCCTATTAATGTAATTAGAAAATTGTCATTTGATGAACCTCTACATTTGACTTCTACTTCTTTAATTAATCCTTCTCTTGAAATTAAGAATGATTCTGTTTCCCCTGAAGTCTATGACTTAATTGAGAAAACTTCTGAAGAATTATTGAAAGATACCCTTGATTTTAATTTCTTGAAAGACAAAAATTTGAGAGATGTGTTAACCCATGAGAATGATAGATTAAATCATTTGCACTTGAAATGTAAAGTAAGTTCTTCTGTACAAGATACAGCTTATTTTAAAATCAAAGAAACCTTGAATATTGTTCTTAGCCAACAAAAACAAATAAGGAGTGACCATAGAGCTATTTCAGATAAAAATATCAATTTACATAAGACCTTGAGTGAATTGAAACCCCTTATTGAAGAAAATTTTTCATTAAAAAGTGAAATAAAATCTCTACAAAATGAGTTTAAAAAGCTAAAGAATGATTTCCATGCATTAAGTGCCAAACACACAGTTTCTGAGGACAGAAATGTTCTATCTCTTGCAAAAGTAAATGACCAGATGTCTGAAATTCCAAGAATAAGAAACTATGTGTCTGACCTTCAGGAAAAATTCTCAACCTTAACCATCAATAATGGTATGAATGAGAATGCTGTCTATAAGCTGCACAAAAATAAAGAAAAAGAACCTGAGCAGAGTTCCTCTTTTCTTCCTCATATTTCAACCATTAAAAAAACTGACAATGAGTCTGTAAAATCATTTGCTACTAGCAAAAATTCTTGTGATGGTCATGCACCAGCTGTTTCTGTAAATAATGAAATTTCTGAACACCTGGCTAAACTTGAGAAAATAAATTAATGATGAATAATTCAGACCAAAAAGTGGACCATCCCAGTAGTCAGAAAAATTGGCCTAAGTTAGACCAATATCCTACCTTTGATGGTGATTCTTCCTCTGATTGGCAACACTTTATCCAAAGAATTGATAATTTAAAGAGATCTTATAAACTACCTGATGAGGAAATTGTTTCTAAGCTAATTTCTTTATTTTCCAATGTAGCCGTGATGTGGTATGAATCTGTTCTTTTAGATAACAATCATTATACATGGAATGATTGGAAATACTTGATTGAGAATCAGTTTGGTGGTTCAAAATTCAGGTTAGCTCAACAAAGAATGTATGAGAATACTAGATATGTATCCTCCTCTGTTGAAAAGCCCATTGTTTTTCTGATGAAAATAACTAAAATCCTTAGAGCAATTGATCCAAAGATGGATTATGATATTTGGAGAGATACAATCTTGTATAAATTACCAAATTCTCTTAGAGATTTGATTGTGGCTAGAACTGAGCATGTAAGGGAAAATTCTTTCATTAATATCTGTAATGAGGTACTACTCAACCATAGATATGAACCAAAGAATTACCTTGGTAAATCTTATAATGATCAGAATAAAACTTCTACAAAGCTCCCAGAAAAATCTGGTAAACCCTCTGCCCCAGTTGCACCTAAAAAATATGCAACAAATACTTGTTATAAATGTAACAAATCGTGGCAGAAGGGTCATGTTTGTGACAAGAAAATTCATCTTGTTGAACAAAATAAAGACACTGATGAAGTTAAACTTGATGTCAATAATTCTTCTAGTGACTGTGAAAGTAATATCTCCTATGACAATGAATCCGTTGTGGTAGCCTAAAGTTTAGTACGGCACCAAAATAAGTAAATGGAGTTATTACGGCGTGCAAGATTGGCGTTATTATTTTTATTTTTTATATATAAAAGGGTTTTATTTAATTTATTGGAGTTTAAAATATGAAGAAATTGGTCACAAGCAAATGCCTACACGAAAACAATTTATTTTACGGAGAAAACTTTTTTTTACGGTCTGAAAATTTATAAGTATCAAGTCGAGTTACTCAAGAACCTTGGGAAATTTTCCCAGAATTTTTACTATTTTTTTATATTTTTAAATGAATTTTAAAGTTTTATAGAAATATTTACGTTCTCAAAAATTACTTAACTTTGATGAATTTTCACGGGGTAATTAGAGCTGCGCAGACTACAAAAATTAGTTTGGTATGTAAAGGGGAAGTAGCTCTATTATGTGTAGTTTTTCTAGATTTTTTATTATGGTTTTAAGGTTCTAAATTGAGTCCGGAAGTCCGGAAGGACTCCGTTTCGACTCCGTACGGACTCCGTTCCGGCTCCGGATTGACTCCGTACGGGCTCTGGATTGACTCTGGAAGAGCTCTGGAGGGGAAAACTTAGGCACGTGACTAGGAATACTTAAGCGCTTCTCAAACTCGAAATTGAGAGGGGGGGGCACATCATACAGCTTAATCATTAACCATCACGGTCTCATTTTTTTATTACTCAACAAATTAAATAAATTTGTAATACCCTTATAACTTTATATTTTTATATTTAACATTTTAGAAATACTATTCAACAATTTAAATCACACTTCATACAGGGTATCTTTAGAAAGGTCTTCGTCGCTGGGACTTGATTATTGCTGTCTCATAAAATTCAAATTATTATAAAAACATAAAAGTCAATCTTTACAGATCTTTCACTGGTACACCTTAATTGTTGTTATCAGTATTTCTTTATCAACAGCCACTTTCTTTAAATCTCAATAAGCATTAATTATTTTAGAGTTTCATTATTTTTATCAATCAGATCCAAGTAGATTGGTTAGCTTAGTGATTTAGAATTCCCATTTTGTTATTTTTATTGGAAGGACGGGGTTTTCAGCTAAATCCATATATCTCCTCCGGATTCTGCTTACAGCAAGGCAACTGTAAGAGTTTACCTTACCATAGTTGGCGCCCAACGTGGGGTTCGAAATCTCTAGCTTTTTCTAGGACTTACTTGGATCTAGGACTTTCTTAGCCTGCAAGAGGCTTATTCTCTGGAACTCTAATTGGATTTTGTTATTGGCCTGCAAGAGGCTTGTTATTTTAACAGTTGTTAACGCTTTTCTTATGTTTTGGGATGTCTTCTACTATTGGAACTGCTGTGTTGGCTGCTGGTGTACCTGTTAGGGCATCAGTAAGGATTGTATCTTGGGTTGGGCCCAAGTTTTCTGGAGATGATTTAGAAGGATTTTTACATAGGTATGAAACTGCAGCTGCGATTGATGGTGCTTTACCTTTGGATATGGTGAAGCAGATTAGGTTCTTTATTTTGGACAGAGAGGTGGAAAAGGAGGTTATTTCTATGGATGGTTATAAAGATCAAGATTGGAGAAAGCTCAAGATGGAAATGGAAAAAAGGTGGCGAAAAGTATATTCATTGGGGGATCTAAAGGATATAGCTAGGAAATGGGAATCAAATGGTGGTGTAACATCTCTGCATCAGTATCATCAGTTTATGGTTGAATTTCAGGTGGTTCTGGATTATTTGTTGGAGTATGAAATTTTATTTCATGATAATGCATCAAAGTATATTTTTTGGGATGCTATGGGGGAAAAGGTTAAGAAAGATGTTTTGATGGTGCTTATTAATGGGAATTTAATGAAGGATCTCCCAGATGGAGAAACTAGGATTCCTGGTATGGAGGTGCTAAAGAAGGTTATTTTGGAACATCTGGATACTCATAACTCTGTTGATTTGGACTCTGGAGAAGACACTGAGGTCGCTCAAGAGATAGAAGAGGATGGTGTAAAAGAACTAGTTACTGATGAAATTTTGGATTCAGCCATTCCTGAAGATTTTGTCCAGCCTGAAGATATTATTTTTGTTGACTCTTCTGTTTGGAAAGAAGAGGTTTCTGAAGATGAAGATATT
Organism: Hemileia vastatrix; assembly: GCA_030280995.1. NCBI lineage: Eukaryota > Fungi > Basidiomycota > Pucciniomycetes > Pucciniales > Zaghouaniaceae > Hemileia > Hemileia vastatrix. The sequence continues at coordinate 5,745,171 of JASXTE010000008.1, read as the reverse complement.
ATTGTCACTGATGAAGAAAATTTGGATGTTGGTGATAATTTTGTTTTGGATAATTTGGAGTTTGATTTAGAGGAATATTTACCTCAGGTTTTGTCTTCAAAAGCGGAGACTGTCTGCAATTCAGATGTGGACATGGTTTATGAATCTGGTATATGTATGGTGGATTTTTTTCAATCTCAGGAAGAGATTTTTATGGAGGATATGGTTTTTCCTGCACTAATAGAGAGTGTAGTGCCATTGGACGATAGGGTGCATAAAGTGGATGCACTCATATTTTGGAAAAAGGTAGTTTATTTTTTATGTCCTTTTATAGGACAAATTCTGGGAGTTTATTTTTGGGTTTTATGGAATTGGTGGATAAGCCCTTGGGGCAAAATTATGGATTATCTCCAGGGGATATCAAGAATCTAATTCCTCCGAAATGAGGATAAACTACCTAAACTCGGCTGAAATTTTTTTTTATTGTTATGTCTTCAATTTATTCAGGATTCAAATTATTATGGTTGCCCTCATTTTTTTGGGTAGCAGGGGCTGATCACTCTAATGTTGTAATCTCTCCTCAGGATGAGATCCCGGATTGCAATAGGTCAGCTCACTTGGAGATAATTCAAGTGGATTCTCAATTATTTTCTGTTAATATTACTTTGGAGTGCAAATACGTTTTGGACTTTTCTATATGTTTATTGGATTTACCCTGTTTTTCTATTAAATTTAAAAATGGTGAAAATGGCAAAATGGGCCAAATTAGGTTGGATAAAAATTGGAAGGGTATGTTTTATGACCTCCAGCAAGAGGGTAAACTGCAAAAATTACATCAAAACTCGATTAAAAATCTCAGTATAAGTAAAACACAAAAAAATAACTTATGTGAAAATGTTATTCGGGGCCTCCAGCAAGAGGTTAAACTGCAATTATCTCCTTCTATTTTGGACCTCCAGCAAGAGGGTAAACTGCAATTATCTTATCAAAATCCGATAAAAAATCTCAGTATAATTAAAACTCAAAAAAATAATTTTTGTGAAAATTCAACTCCGGTTCTCCAGCAAGAGGTTAAACTGCCAACTTTCTTTACGGGTGATTTACTGTTGGATAAGGGAAGAAAAGGTGTTGGAAAATCTGTTTATAAATTAGATGAGGGAAAGGAGAAAAGGGTAAAATTTAAAAATGAAATAAAATATTTTTCTAATTTTTCTTATTCTGATTCTGGCGATGAAGAAGATTCATTTGATGAAAGTTTTAATGGCGATACAAAAGAAAATCTTTTACCTCAAGTTTATTTAGATGTGGACACAGCCAAATATAAGAAAGTAGCAAATAAAGTTCGACCTATTAATGAACCGCTACCTGCTGAATTAAATCCACCTTTGAGAAGACCAAGGTTATCAAGAGATCCTTATGAAAGTCCCTTGGTAAAGAATCCGCCTGAATTTTCTGAGACGTCAAGAATCACTTTTGAGAGACTGGGTGTTGTTAATTTTGGACCTGATGGTTGGTTGTCTGGAGAAGAGAAGAAGTTGTTGTTGGATGTGATGGTCAAGCGAGAGAAGGCCATTGCTTTTGAAGAAGAGGAGAGGGGTGTGTTGAAGCATTCCTATGGGGAGCCTTACAAGATTCCTGTGGTATGTCATGAACCGTGGCAGCAGAAACTGATTCCTATTCCGGCTGCATTGAAAGAAGCTTATATCGAAGTTGTCAGAGAACGGATACGCACTGGACTGTATGAGCAATCAACGTCAAGTTATTCTAGTCCGGTATTTTGTATCAAGAAACCGAATGGCAAGCTTAGAGTTGTTCATGATCTTAGGGAATTAAATAGGGTTACAATAAAGGATGCTGGGATACCGCCTAGTGCTGAGGAGTTTGTTGAAGCGTTTGCAGGGAGAGTGTGCTATGGTTTGGGAGATATTATGGGTGGATATGATGAGAGAGAGTTACATCCGGACTCAAGGCCTCTCACTACATTCGATACACCACTTGGACGTTTACAGTTAACAAGATTACCTCAAGGAGCAACAAATTTGGTTGCAGTTTATCAAGCTCAGATGGCTTGGATCCTTCAAGATGAAATTCCACAATATGCTGGAATCTTTATAGATGATGGAGGAATTAAGGGACCAACAACCGACTATGATAACCAGGTGTTGGAAGAGAATCCCGGGATACGCAAATTCATTTGGGAGTTTGCAATTACTTTAGAAAGAATCTTGTTTCGAATTGAAGAGGCTGGTTTAACTATTTCAGGCTCAAAATTTTCATGTTGTGTGCCAGCCTTAGAAATATTAGGCCATGTGGTATGTAGAGAGGGTAGGATTATGTCCAAGAAAAAAGTTAACAAAATTCAGTCCTGGCCAAGACCCAAGAATACGACCGAAGTTAGAGGGTTTTTAGGCGTTTGTGTATATGTTAGAATGTTTATCAAGGACTTTTCTTCATTGGCAGCTCCATTGAGACGGTTAACGAGAAAGGATGCAGACTGGGAGTGGGATGAAGAGTGTGAGAAGGCGTTTGTGAAGTTGAAGGAGGTTGTAGGGAAGGATTTAGTCCTGCACAAGTTAGATTATTGAAAAGATGCTGGTAGAATTTATTTAGCAGTTGATTCAAGTCAGGTTGCAGCTGGGGCGGTTCTGTCTCAGATGGATAAAGCTGGTTACATCAGGCCAGTTAGGTATGAATCTGTAGTATTTACTGAGGTCGAATCAAGATATTCTCAACCGAAATTGGAATTATGTGGTGTGGTGAAAATACTCAAGAAACTTCAGCATATTTTGTGGGGGCAACATTTTGAGTTGCAAGTGGATGCGAAATCGTTAATCCAGATGATTGATTCCCCAAGTTTACCGAATGCACCCATGACGAGATGGGTAGCTTTTATTCAACATTTTTCATTTGATTTAGTTCATAAGCCTGGCAAGACTTTTACTATGCCAGATGGTTTATCAAGGAGACCACCCACTGAAGAAGATTCAGACTCAGAAGAGTTCGATGAAGATATACCTATTATCAAAGCCAGCACTAAAGGAGCTGAAGACTTTCCATACCTCCCCCATGAGGTTAAACTGACAGGACTATTGTGTTTAGATTATGATGATGATGACCTCCACCAAGAGGATAAACTGGAAAATAGTTTTTATGTTAATAAAGGTGTTGGAAAAGGTGTAGATAAATTCGGCAGAGAGGAGGTAGAAGAAGATGTGGTGTATGTAGAGGAAAATGGATTGGTAGTGTGGGATAGTAGTAAATTAAGGAATGGTGTATATGTTGGAGAATTAGAGAATTTAAATAAAAAGGTGGATAAAGAGAAAGAGGTATTTTTAAATACGGTTTTCGAAGGATCCAAAGGTTCAGAAGAAAAACGTCGACATAGCTCGATTAAAGATTTATTTAGGGGTCAACGATTATTGGCTCATTCATGTGCAGGTGATATTGGTGATAGAGAAGTCCCTATTGATGTTATATTAATCAATTTTCAAGATGAAGTCTGGGGTCAGACTGGTTTTTATTTTTTGTTAGTCAAATATTTGTTGACTTTAGAGAGGCCAGAAGATTGTGAAGAGGATGAATGGGTGGCTATCAAGAGGAAGTCATCTACGTTTTACCTATCTGGTCGACGTTTAATGAGGAGGAGGTATCCAAATCCTCAAGTAGTTATAACTCAACAGAAGGGGCAAGAATTAGTTTTGAAATCACTGCATGAAGATCTCGGGCATAGAGGCGTTGGAGAAACATTTAGAAGAATTTCTGATCGATTTTGGTGGCCTGGCATGAAGATGGCTGTTAAACAGTGGGTTCAGTCATGCGAAGAATGTCAAAGACGAAGTTATTTAAGGCCAAAAGAACCTGGACGCGCGACCGGTGAATATACGCTCTCTGGAAGAGTTAGTTTAGATGCCGTTCATATAAAAGAGGGACGGTATAAATATTTAATTGTGGCCAGAGATGATTTATCTGGTTGGGTAGAGGCAGCGCCTCTTATTAATTTAACTGCCAAAAATGTGGCAGAATTTTTTTTGAATAATTGGGTATATAGGTATGGGGTGATGAAGTTGGTAACGGTAGATGGAGGTCCTGAATTTGGGACAGAGTTTAAAGAGGCCGTATTGAAAGTTGGATCAAAGGTTAGGGTAGCAACCCCATATTATCCTGAAGCTGAAGGCATGGTTGAAAGAGGGCATCAAGTTATCAAGGATGCTTTAGTTAAAATGTGTGGGACAAGTGCCGAAAAATGGAGGCACTATTTACCTTTAGTTTTATTTGCTGATCGAATCACTGCCAAAAGGACGACCGGATTTTCACCTTATGAACTTGTTTTTGGACAGAAAGCAGTTTTACCGGTTGATTTAGAAGCTGAATCATATCTTGGAGTTGACTGGGACACGGTCAAAACTACTGAAGAATTATTGTGTGCAAGAATGATGCAGCTAGAAAAGAAAGAAGAATATTTAGAAAAGGCATATTTGCGGATGATGAAGATCCAAAATCAATCAGTCAGATATTGGGATGAGCGGTTGGCACATCGATTAAGGAAACCTTTGAACCCAGGTGATATGGTCCTGGTGTATAATAGGAGTTTGGAAAGTCAGTGGGGAAAGATGTTTGCAGATAGGTGGAATGGACCGTATAAAATCAAGGAGCAAGTTTCCGGCGGTTCATATGTGCTAGAAGAGTTGGATGGAGTAGTATTAAAGAAGAGGGTAGCGGCCGATCAAGTGAAACGGTTCTATCCTAGAGGCACCAGGAGTGCCGAAGTCTTCCTCCGCAATGAGGATAAACTATGAAATTTCTTAAATTTTATCAACTCCGAAATGAGGATAAACTACAATTTTAATGACTTTTATTAAATTTATACCTCCGAAATGAGGATAAACTATGATATCTACGAAATTTTATGGATACCTCCGCAACGAGTATAAACTATCTTCTTATTTTAATCAAAAATACTTTACTATCATTACACTGCATATGGGCGACGAAACTGTGATGAAACATAACGAAATGCGAAAAAAAATTTATTGAAAATTTTCAAAAACTTAAAATTCTTAAAATATGGGTGAAGATAGTGTTGGAGAAAAATTTTAAAATTTATTGGAAGAAGTGTTCACAGGGGAACCTTCTTAATTTAATATTGGCAAGTGTGGGGGTAATTGATGGGCTGGCTGCTCTATACACAATTACCCCATAATGTTCGTTTCCAAAATTTTCCCTGTTTCTAGTTGAATCCTGGCTTTGTCTTTTAATTTTAGGAAGTCCACTAAGACTATAAACTGGAACGAATCAAGAGACACCGCTCTCAACGCCGGATTCAAGATTTTTTTTTATTTTATTTTGTTTTTGATTTTTTTATCTTAGATTGTGATTTCTTTTCTTTAATATATATTATGAATTATTGTAAAGGTGATGCACACTGGTGGTCTCTAATCATTTTTATAAATTGGAGGGAGCCCACCCAGTGATCATCATTATAAAAATTATCTTTTAAAAAACTTTCATTTATTTTCTTTTCTTTTCAATTTCTCAAAATTGTGTTACCACATCAAGTTGCACTTGGATGTGGGTATGATGTCGAGGGTACGGCTCATCAAATGGCCGGGGGGCATCTTTTAAAAATTTTATTTAAAATTTTTTTTTTTTTTTTTATTATTATTACTTTTTTTATCTTTCTTTTCACATTCTTTTATCTTTCTTCAAAAATTATATTTTAACTTTTATTTCAAAAACTATCTTTTCTAAAATCTTTTATTTTAAATTAAAAACAAAATTAAAATTAAAAATAAATAAATATAAAATAAAATAAAAATAAAAATAAACATAAAAAAAAATAAAAATAAAAAAAATAAAAATAAAAAATAAAAAATAAAAAAATAATTAAATAAATAAAAAATAAAAATAAATAAATAAAAATAAAATAATAAAATAAAAAAAAATAAAAAAAAAATTAATTAATTAAACCAAAATTATTATATTTCTTAGTTTTATTTTTCAGTTTTCATTCTTTTTAGTTTTATTCATTTAGTTTAGACAGGAAACAGGGTCTAGGGGAACTCAATACCTATGGGATTTTACTTCAAGACATCTGTTAGTCCTCCATGACTTTAAAATGGCTACTGTTCAAGACGTTCTTTAAGGTTTTTTTTTATATACGAATTTTGGAGCTTTTAGTCCTCCAAGACTTTAAACTGGCTACTGTTCAAGACGTTCTTTAAGGTTTTTTTTTTTTACACGTATTTTGGATCTGTTAGTCCTCCAAGACTTTAAACTGGCTAATTTTCAAGACGTTCATTAAAGATTTTATAATGGAGCTGTTAGTCCTTCAAGACTTTAAACTGAATTTCAAGGATGTTCAAGATTTTATGGATATTCTTGGAGACGGATTTTTTTGATTTTTTTTTTATCAATCAAATGTTAGGTCCACCAAGACCTTAAACTGGACTGTTATCAAGCTGTTGGGTCCACCATGACCTTAAACTGGATTTCTTATCGATTAAATGTTTGGTCCACCATGACTTTAAACTGGTAGTTCATTCATTGTTTAGTCCACTATGACTTTAAACTGGAAAATTAATATCTGCAGGATAATTCAACATTCATTGGACCACTATGGCCTTATACTGGATTACTTGTCGATCAAATGTTTGGTCCACTATGACATTAAACTGGATTATCAAATTTATTCAATCTTTGGTCAAGCCTAGGCCTTACTTAGGAATATATCAAGATATTTATGCACTTAAACAATCTTTGGTCCACCAAGACCATAAACTGGCAATCGATTATATGTTTGGTCTACCAAGACTTTAAATTGGAATGTCAATCTTGTTTGGATAACTCAATTCAATCTTTTAATTTATCACTGTCCACTAAGACTCTAAACTGGTTATTCAATTATTTCTGGAATTGGGTGCTGATAGCTTTAGGAGGTTAAAATTTTAGGTGGTGATGATGCTAAAGAAAGCATAATGGTTAATTAGGTAAAATTTGTGGCGCTTTAACATGGTCTAAATTTAATATTATTATTGGAAGCCTGGCAAAAGTATTTTATGGGTTTGCTGTATAGCAAAGTTTGAAAATTGTGATGAAGGAATCAGAAGTTAGGATGGTAGTTGGATTTTAGGGAATGATTTTTTTAGTGCCTCATAGTTAGGCCATTTTTTTTGGTGTGAAGCTTGTAGGACCTTATGGCGAGATTGGAATCATAGAATTCGGCTCAATGGGGGGCCCTATGAGGTTGGAATCAGGAGTATTCGGCTCATAGGAAGATCCACTCTCTCAATGCTGTGACAAGAAGGAAGACTGGTATATGGGAGTCTGAAGGGATTCAAACCTTGCTCTCAGTAGTGGAATCATCACAAGATTTATATTATTTTATGTTATATCAAGCCAGAGAAGAAGAAAGAACGTTTTTATTATAAAGATTTAAAAGAAGACCAGCTAAAACAAATTTATCAAATTATTTTATTGGAAAAGATAATTCTTTTGGAATTGCTCAACCACTTATGCAAAGTTTTAAGAATGGGGACATTCTCGATTGGAGGGAGGATGTGGTAGCCTAAAGTTTAGTACGGCACCTAACTAAGTAAATGGAGTTATTACGGCGTGCAAGATTGGCGTTATTATTTTTATTTTTTATATATAAAAGGGTTTTGTGAAAGTACATAATTCTTCAATGTTCTTACATCTTCTAATCCAACATGACATGCTTATCGTGTTATACAACTTGTCTATAGTTATCACGTATTTTTCTGTCTTTCTATTTTAGTCGTGCAGTTTTGTGTAGATTCTACTTTTTCGTGCTATTCAATCATATCCAACCTGCTGATGAGCGAAATCATTATTATATATAGAAGATGTTATGTATTTGTTTTTCCCATCTCTGACTATTTCGCTCATCGATTTATTATTACCTTTATAGGTTGGGTATTTTCTTTATTTCAATAAACTTGAATGTTAATGTTTTATTGGTTATTTTAATATGTCAGGTACTTATTGGCAGAGATCAGTTTACTTGAGAGGATAGGACGTTTATTGATAAAGCGTCTATTTATTTTATAAAAGGTTCTTTGTACTACTTTGAAATATGATCTCTGACTATTTCGCTCATCGATTTATTATTACCTTTATAGGTACTTATTGGCAGAGATCAGTTTACTTGAGAGGATAGGACGTTTATTGATAAAGCGTCTATTTATTTTATAAAAGGTACTTATTGGCAGAGATCAGTTTACTTGAGAGGATAGGACGTTTATTGATAAAGCGTCTATTTATTTTATAAAAGGGTTACTTGTCGAATTCTTTCAGGTTTTATTTAATTTATTGGAGTTTAAAATATGAAGAAATTGGTCACAAGCGAATGCCTACACGAAAACAATTTATTTTACGGAGAAAACTTTTTTTTACGGTCTGAAAATTTATAAGTATCAAGTCGAGTTACTCAAGAACCTTGGGAAATTTTCCCAGAATTTTTACTATTTTTTTTATATTTTTAAATGAATTTTAAAGTTTTATAGAAATATTTACGTTCTCAAAAATTACTTAACTTTGATGAATTTTCACGGGGTAATTAGAGCTGCGCAGACTACGAAAATTAGTTTGGTATGTAAAGGGGAAGTAGCTCTATTATGTGTAATTTTTCTAGATTTTTTATTATGGTTTTAAGGTTCTAAATTGAGTCCGGAAGTCCGGACGGACTCCATTTTGACTCCGTACGGACTCCGTACGGACTCCGCTTTGACTCCGTACGGACTCCGTACGGACTCCGTTCCGGCTCCGGATCGACTCCGTACGGGCTCCGGATTGACTCTGGAAGAGCTCTGGAGGGGAAAACTTAGGCACGTGACTAGGAATACTTAAGCGCTTCTCAAACTCGAAATTGAGAGGGGGGCACATCATACAGCTTAATCATTAACCATCACGGTCTCATTTTTTTATTACTCAACAAATTAAATAAATTTGTAATACCCTTATAACTTTATATTTTTATATTTAACATTTTAGAAATACTATTCAACAATTTAAATCACACATCATACAGGGTATCTTTAGAAAGGTCTTCGTCGCTGGGACTTGATTATTGCTGTCTCATAAAATTCAAATTATTATAAAAACATAAAAGTCAATCTTTACAGATCTTTCACTGGTACACCTTAATTGTTGTTATCAGTATTTCTTTATCAACAGCCACTTTCTTTAAATCTCAATAAGCGTTAATTATTTTAGGGTTTCATTATTTTTATCAATCAGATCCAAGTAGATTGGTTAGCTTAGTGATTTAGAATTCCCATTTTGTTATTTTTATTGAAAGGACGGGGTTTTCAGCTAAATCCATATATCTCCTCCGGATTCTGCTTACAGCAAGGCGACTGTAAGAGTTTACCTTACCATACCGTTAAAGATGTTTTAATGTTGGAACAGAATGTCCATTATTTAAATAATATATCTGAAGAATGTGTATTGGATTTATCTTCAGTAGAAAATGCTGAGATAATTAAAGATATTACTAACAATTCTATTCCTATATCCCCTTTGAAGGAACCTGTTATCATTAATGGTAAAAATGTTGATGTAGTTCTTGATTCTGGTGCTGGAGGAAATGTAGTGTCTGAAAAAGCTTTAGCTTCAGTGGATAAGGAATATTTGAGTAAATTATTACCTATAACTTCTGAAAAATGGAGAGGGTATAGTTCTACCTTAATTTCTATTGGAAAATACAAAACCTCTGTATTCTTCAAATATAATGGTGGTTTTGTCAGAGCTATTAGTGAATTTGTTGTCATGAAAAATGATAATTTAAGCAATTGGTTTATTATGGGAAATGATATTTTAACCATGTGTGGTGTGAAATTGGACCCAGCAAATAATTGCTTTACCTTAGGAATGAATGGCAAAAGGAAATTCAAAATTTCCTCTTCTAGAAAACCTTCTGGGCATCTGTTGAAGTCTTGTAACTCACTAATCCAGTGTAAAGGCAGAACAACAACTGAAATGGATGATTTATTAAATGAAATAAATACTGCTTCTTTTGGTGATCAGTTGACTAGTGAACCAAAAGATTCTATTATTGCCTCTATTACCTCTTTCCCTATGGCTTTTGCTCATGGTTCTCATGTCTTGGGAATTGTTCAGGAAGAAATGAAAATTACCTTATCCTGTAACTTGAGTGATATTCCTCCTGCTCTTAAGAAAAAACCATATCCTGCTTCTCCATCAAAAAGAAAAGATATTGAAGATAATATTGCAACATTATTAAAAATGAATATCATTGAGAAAGTAAATGTCACCCCCAAAATTGTGTCATCTCCCCAGTCTTAATTTCTTATGAAAAAGATAAGGCTAGGTTATGTGGAGATTACAGAGCTTTGAACACTTATACTGTTGATGATATCTATCCTTTACCCAGAATTAATTCAATACATGCTACCTTGCAAGGTGCAAAATTTATTAGTTGTCTGGATGGTAATAAAGGTTATCATCAAGTTCCAGTTGAGAAAAATTCTCAAAATTTTTTGCTTATTGCTACTCATATGGGAATATATAAGTATGTTAGGATGCCATTTGGCCCTAAAAATGCTCCTTCAGTTTTCCAAAAAGTCATGGATAACACTTTCCATCAAGAAATAATTGAAGGATGGCTCATGGTTTATATTGATGACACCATTGTTTTTTCTAAAACTTTTGATGAACATATGATTCACTTGAATAGAGTTTTCCAAAAAATGGATGAAATCAATATGACCTTATCCTTAAAAAAGTGTAAATTTGGTTTTCAATCTTTGAAATTCCTTGGCCATGTTGTGTCAGGCTTACAAATTTGTGTAGACCAAAACAAAGTTGCTGCCATTCAAAATGTGAAAGCACCAACTTCTGTAAGAGAAATCCAAAGTTTTTTGGGTATGTGTGGCTATTATAGACAATATATTAAAAATTATCAGGTCATAGCCTTGCCTCTTACAAAACTGACCAGAAAAGATGTTGCCTTTCTCTGGAATAATGACTGTCAAAAAGCTTTTGATACATTAAAAAGTTGCTTAATGACAGCCCCTATATTGGCTCTTCCAGATTTCAAAAAACCTTTTGTCCTATACACAGATGCTAGCTTTGTTGGTCTGGGTGCTTCCCTTCACCAGAAACAAATTATAAATGATAAATCCTCAGAGGTTGTAATTTGTTATATTTCAAGAAACTTGAGAAATAGTGAATTGAAATATGGTGCCACTCAATTAGAGTGCTTAGCAGTTTTTTGGGCTTTTGAGAAGCTTCATTACTATCTAGATGACCAAAAATTTGAATTGGTAACTGACTGTAGTGCTGTGAAGTCCCTCTTAAACCTGAAAACACCTAACAGACATATGTTCAGGTGGCAACTTGCTGTTCAAGAATAAAGAGGACAGATGACAATTATCCATAGGGCTGGAAATGTTCACTCCAATGTTGATATGCTGTCCAGATTGCCTCTGCCAAATAATTACTCAAATCCTGCTTATGTACCTGAAGATGATACTGTTCATATCCATGGTATATTTATAGTTGATATCGAAGAGGAGTTACTACAATTAATTCTGGATTCATATGATAAGGATTCTGATTTAAATAAATTAGTTACTATCTTAAATGATCCTAAAAATGCTTTTATTCAGGCATTGATTAAAACTTTTCCTGCTAAATATCAGAATGCTTTAATTAAGGGAAAGTTTTCTATTGAAGATGGATATATTTATTATAGGAGAAAGCTTGCTAATGTAATTGTAATTTCTCCTTCTATGAAAGAAATTATCCTCAAACTTTGTCATGATGACATATTAGCTGGTCATTTTGATCTTGAGAAGACATTAATTAGACTTAAAATCACTTCTTGGTGGGCTAATATGTCTGAAGATGAAAAATTATATGTTGAATCTTGTGATTCATGCCAGAAATCCAAAAGAATGACTGGTAAGAGAGCAGGGTTATTACAGCAAATTGAAGCACCTGATGCTCCCTGGCAAATCATTAATATGGATTTTGTCACTGGTCTTCCTATAGCAGGTAAAGAAAATTATAATTCTTGTTGGGTAATAGTGGATAGATTTACTAAAATGTGGAAATTTGTTCCCATCCATAAGGATGTCTCCACCAAAGACTTGGCTTTCTTATGGTGGTGTAATATGTTCAATATAGTTGGATTCCCTAGAGCCATTATATCTGACAGAGATCCAAAATTTACATCTGAATCCTGGATGTCTCTAATGGATATATGTGGTTGTGAATTAAAATTATCTACTGCTCATCATCCCCAAACTGATGGTCTAGCTGAAAGAATGATTCAAACTCTGGAGGATATGATTATAAGGTATTGTGCCTTTGGATTAGAATATAAAGACAATGACAGATTTACTCATGACTGGGTCACCTTATTGCCTGGTCTTGAATTTGCTTATAATAGCACTGTTAACTCTGTTACTCAAAAGAAACCTTTTAAGCTTTGGCTAGGTTATGTCCCTCATACTCCTGCTCAAATACTCAATAGTAAATTGCCTAAATTGGAATTACACCCTGGTGTCAAATCTTTTGTTCAAATGCAACAACTGTGCAGAAAACATGCTCAATCTTGTATTGATAAAGCATTTGAATATGAGAAGAAGAGATGGGATAAATCCCATAAAGAACACACATTTAAAGAAGGTGATGAAGTGTTGATATCTACTGTCCACTTCATTTTACAGGGTAACAACAAATTAAAAGATCCTTTTGTGGGCCTTTTTTTGTGAAAAAAATGATTGGAGATAATGCAGTTGAAGTTGTGTTATACTCTCCATATAATAGAAAACATCCTGTTTTCCCCATTTCCTGGTTAAAACCTTATACTTCCAACGGTGACTTATTTTCAAAAAGAAGGGGTAGACCTAAGAAAAACCCTCAGGAAGTCACAGAAGCTGCAGAAATTAATAAAATTCTCAATGATAGAGTTATCACTTCTGAAAGAGGTACTGAGTATTTATTGAGATTTAAAAATAAGTCATCTGAATATGATGCATGGATACCTGGTAAAGAAATTTCAAACCTTCCTACTCTATTAAAAAAGTATAAAAAGAAAAAATCATAGCATTTTTTTTATTGTTTTTTTTGGAGTGAGGGAGTGTCAGCCAGGCTGTCCCAGGAGCCAAGTAATAAACATACAATTTTATTGGAGTTAATAAATGACATAATAATTGCAGCTTATATATATATATTAAATTTATATTAAATTTATATTACATAATAAATTATATTAAAATATTATTTTATAATTAAAATAAATTTTATACTAATTTTATTATCATATAAATTAAGTATACATTAAAATAATTATTATATTCCATATAAAGGGGAGTTATGTGTATTTAATGAATAATTAATTAATTACATGTTGATAATTTAATTATATCTTATTAAATTATCTTATATTGTAATTACATTAATTTTTAAATTTAAATATATAATTGAACCCTTTTCATATTCAAAATTATCCATAATTATTGACGTTGTTTTTTGACCCTTATTTGTGATGAATATTAAATGCATTATAATAATTATAATAAATTTAAAATTCTAAATTTGGTTCAGTAGAAAAATTAATTACTTGTTTCAACTAGTTATTACATAGTCAAAACAATTTATTAATTTTCTACAGACTAACACTAAAATTGATTACAATATTTTGTTGCGTCAAACCATTCCATTTGCTTCACTTAAAAAAATCTATAAAAAATATTGTTATACTTGATTTGATTACTTTTTCATATGGTTCTCATGTATCAGAGATTGTTTAATTACTCACTATATTACTTAAATAATTTGGGAAATGGTTGCGTGAAAATTGTTTTCTTAATTGGGATTTTAATTACTTGTTTCATCTTTTTCTCTCCATTGTTATGTTTCAATTATTTTCTTTTATCTTTTTGTTTCATCCTATTATTATTTTGTATATACTCAGTGATAGCGCCTCATTGGTTCCTTTGCCTATAAAAGGCCTTGTGTTATTTCATTTATGCTCATCACTTACTACTCAACATATTTTTTAATTACACTATAAAATTCATTTTATTTACAACTATTTAAACTGCGCGTCTGCCTATTTAAGTAATAAAATAAAATATTAAAGGTTGTGATAAGGATATTTTAGTATTAATAGTTGATAATTGAACAGAGAGAATAAAACCGTACTTACTTTATTAACCACATTGATCCCCGTCCATCTTTATTAAAAGTCTTTAAATTTTTTATAAATTTCTTTATTTCAGTTCCTTTTTATTTCCCTTCTATCTTCTTTTTTTCACTTTTTTCTAGACAGCGGCCGACAATTACTATTCGTGGGTCACTTTGCACTCTTTATACTCTACATATTTCCTTTTACTCAACACTCTGTAAGTGGCATTAATTTGCTCATTTTACAGGGGGAGGTGTCTGGTAAATTGAAATTATATTTTTTATTTATTTTCCTAGTTGACAAAGATAGAGAAATTGTGTTCTTAGTCCTAGAAGTAATAAATTTTTATTTTTTTAAATTAATTTTAATTTTCAGTTGACTTTGTCCTGATAAATTAAGATATTTTTTTTGTTCCAGTTGAAAAATTGTCCTTACAATAAATATTTTTAATTAATAAAAAATAAAACTATACTAAATTATTTCAGTTGACATTGAGTCCTGGTAATTAAATATCTTTCAATTGATTTAAATCCTGATAATCATAATAAATTTATTTGTTAAATTAAAAATTATTTTTATTTCTTCAGTTGATTTCTTGTAAATCCTGGTTATAAGATTAGTTTGAAGTAATAAATAATTGATTATTATTTTAAGTTGATTTTTATACTGAAGAGTTTTATATTCTTTTTTTATTTTTTTTATAAAGCAAAAATAAAACTGATTCACCTTATTGTTTCTTTCCCTCACTTCAGGTTAGATTTAAAACAATTACTGACCAAGAGTTTTCTGCTGCACGTGAAGATGAACTGGATCTGATTGATTATGATGAGGCTACTTCTGTGAGTTCTCCTTTAACTACACAATTAGCTGAAATTAATAAATCATTGAGCCAATCAGGATGTGGAAATGGAGAAAGTGGAGATTTTGGTAGAGAAAAATGCCTAGGAACAAAAACCTTCAATAAACCCCCCAGAAGAGCTTCCCAAAGGCTTCAAGATAAAAAAGATGCCCTTAAACCAGCAGGTAAAAAGTCTCTCTACTCACATCAAGGAGTTGAGGACAGAAAACCCCAAGCTGAGGTCAAGGATAGACTGTCTAGAAGACAAGGTAAGAAAAATAGAGTCTTTTCTTCAAGAAAAGAGGAAACCTCCTCCTCCAAAAGCCCTTCCACAACTGGCCCCCCAGCAACAAGAAAAGATGGAAGTCTCAAAGTGGAATGGGATTGGCTGAACACCCAGTGGGATTATCTGTCCCAACAGCAACAGCACCAAGTACCTCAGGCAGGTCCTTCAAGAACAAATCAGTTCAATCCAATACCTCCTCATCCTTATCAAGGAAGAAGAAGGAGAAAGAACAACCACATCCAAGTCTTTCCCAAGCCATGGTAAGCCCCTCTATTGAATCTCAAGTACCATTTCTTGTAACTGATTCAGTTCCTTCAGGTAATTCTGGAAGAGGAGATGAGACTGTGAGACCTGCAGAGGCTCAGAACAGTAGACAAATTGCTCAAATTTCAAATGTATCTAATCCTTTAGTTATAATTGCTACTTCAATGATAAATCCTGATATGGCTATTATTGATGAAACACTTGAGCCTGAGTTTTATGAGAATCTGGAAAGTTACTCTGTTTCCTTATTGAGAAACCCTCCAGATGTAGCTAACATTAATGATGAATATTTGAGGGATATTATTGCTAAACAAAATAATACAATGAACAACATGCAATTGACTCAGAAATATAATAGTTTGTTAACTTAACAGGGTTATCAAGCATTGAGGAGTGAGTTTCTGAGAGTTTCTGATGATTTGTTTCATTACAAAGCAACCCATGAAAAGAAAGTTGCTTTATGGCAAAATATCAAAAATGATTTGTCTAAACTGAAAGATACTGTATCTACCTGTTTCCTGGAGCTAGAGGTAGATAAGATGAACCTGAAAAGATTGAGTGATCATTATTTATCTTTTCATAATAAAACCCAGTTATCTTTTGCAACAGTCAATGAGGGTTTACCTAGTCTTCCAAGAGTGTAAACCAGACTAACAACCATTGAAGAAAAATTGAATTCATTGTTTAATGATCAAAAATATTCTGAAACTTTTTTTAAGGAACATATGGTACAGGATGCTCCAAGTTTACCTGTTGCTAGTTCATCTAAAGTAAAATTAGATTCAGAAATGCCAGTTGATACCACTGAGTTTCCATCAAAAATTGATGATGCACCAGGATCTTCTACAGAAGTACTAAACAATGAGATTACTGCACAATTGGAGAAGTAACAGCTGCTTCTTACTCAGAAACAAGCTAATACTAAGGAGGCTACATCAAATTAAAAGAATTGTCCAAAACTTGACCAGTACCCAACATTTGATGGTGATTCTTCTTCTGATTGGTAGCAATTCATTTTCAGAATTGATAACTTAAAAAATTCTTACAAACTCCCAGATGAGGAAATTGTGTCTAAGTTAATTTCTTTGTTTACCAATGTTGCCCTAATGTGGTATGAATCTGTTCTCCTAGATAGGAATGAATACTCATGGGAAGATTGGAAAAAATTGATCAAAGCACAATTTAGTGGCTCCAAGTTCAGGATGGCTCAACAAAGGCAGTATAAGGAAACTAGATATAGCTCTTCTACTTATAAACCTATTGAGTTCTTAATGAAACTTGTAAAAATCTTGAGGGCAATGGACCCAAATATGGATTTTGAGTTATGGAAGGACAGGATCCTTTATAAATTGCCAATGTCTTTGAGAGACTTGATATTGGCTAGGACTGAGCTCTCCAGAGAACCTTCTTCTTTCATTAATACTTGCAATGAGATCCTTCTAAACAACAAGTATGATGCCGGAAGATTCATTCCTAGGACCCCTTTGGAGAAGTCCTCCACTTACCAACAGAAACCTCTCGAAAAGGTTGGTAAACCTTCTGCCCCTGTTGCACCAAAAAAGTATGCAAGAAACACTTGCTTCAAGTGCAAAAAGCCTTGGCAGAAAGGCAATGTTTGTGACAAGAGGATAAATCTTGTTGAACAAACTGAGGAGCAAGCTGATGACACAGTAGAACTGGATGATACTTCAAGTGATTGTGCCAGAAATATTTAATATGAATCTCAACAAGAAATCTTGATGATGGAAGAAGATATTAATTATTTAAATACTATTGATATTGATAATAATAATTTATCTACAGTTGAGGATGCTGAGATCATAAGGAAAATTGAGGATAGCTTAATTGTTATTGCCCCTCTCAAAGCACCAGTCTTGATCAATGGAACCAGAATTGAAGTTGTTCTGGATTCTGGAGCTGGAGGAAGTGTAGTATCTGAAAAAGCACTTGCTTCAGTGGATCAAGACTATAGATCAAAACTGATGCCTATCATTTCTGAAAATTGGAGAGGTTATGGCTCTTTTTTGTCCCCCATTGGTTAGTATTCTCATACAGTCTTTGTTGAGCTAACCTGAATTTTGAACCACCAAACTGATTCTCAATCAAGGATTTCCAATCATTCCATGTATAATGATTGTTATCTAAAAGAACAGATTCATACCACATCACGGCTACATTGGAAAATAAAGAAATTAGCTTAGAAACAATTTCCTCATCAGGTAGTTTATAAGATCTCTTTAAATTATCAATTCTTTGGATAAAGTGTTGCCAATCAGAGGAAGAATCACCATCAAAGGTAGGATATTGGTCTAACTTAGGCCAATTTTCCTGACTACTGGGATGGTCCACTTTTTGGTTTGAATTATTCATCATTAATAATTCCTGAAGTTTAGCCAGGTGTTCAGAAATTTCATTATTTACAGAAACAGCTGGTGCATGACCATCACAAGATTTTTTGCTAGTAGCAAACGATTTTACAGACTCATTGTCAGTTTTTTTAATGGTTGAAATATGAGGAAGAAAAGAGGAACTCTGCTCAGGTTCTTTTTCTTTATTTTTATGCAGCTTATGGACAGCATTCTCATTCATACCATTATTGATGGTTAAGGTTGAGAATTTTTCCTGAAGGTCAGACACATAGTTTCTTATTCTTGGAATTTCAGACATCTGGTCATTTACTTTTGCAAGAGATAGAACATTTCTGTCCTCAGAAACTGTGTGTTTGGCACTTAGTGCATGGAAATCATTCTTTAGCTTTTTAAACTCATTTTGTAGAGATTTTATTTCACTTTTTAATGAAAAATTTTCTTCAATAAGGGGTTTCAATTCACTCAAGGTCTTATGTAAATTGATATTTTTATCTGAAATAGCTCTATGGTCACTCCTTATTTGTTTTTGTTGGCTAAGAACAATATTCAAGGTTTCTTTGATTTTAAAATAAGCTGTATCTTGTACAGAAGAACTTACTTTACATTTCAAGTGAAAATTATTTAATCTATCATTTTCATGGATTAACACATCTCTCAAATATTTGTCTTTCATGATATGGTAAGGTAAACTCTTACAGTCGCCTTGCTGTAAGCAGAATCTGGAGGAGATATGTGGATTTAGCTGAAAACCCCGTCCTTCCAATAAAATAACAAAATGGGAATTCTAAATCACTAAGCTAACCAGTCTACTTGAATCTGATTGTTAAAAATAATGAAACCCTGATATGTTAAACGCTTATTGAGATTAAAATAAAAGTGGCTGTTGAGAAAAGAAATACTGATAACAACAATTAAGGTGTACCAGTGAAAGATCTGAAAAGATTGACTTTTATGTTTTTATAATAATTTGAATTTTTATGAGACAGCAATAATCAAGTCCCAGTGATGAAGAACTTTCTAAAGATACCCTGTATGAAGTGTTATTTAATTGTTGAGTAGTATTTCTAAAATGTTATATATAAAATATAAAGTTATAAGGGTATTACAAATTTATTTAATTTGTTGAGTAATAAAAAATGAGACCGTGGTGGTTAATGATTAAGCTGTATGATGTATCCCCCCCCTCAATTTCGAGTTTGAGAGGCACTTAAGTATTCCTAGTCACGTGCCTAAGTTTTCCCCTCCAGAGCTCTCCCAGAGTCAATCCGGAGCCCGTACAGAGTCCGTCCGGACTTCCGGACTCAATTAGAACCTTAAAAACTATACTAAAAAATCTAGGAGAATTACACATAATAGAGATACTTCCCCTTTATATTCCAAACTAATTTTCGTAGTCTGCGCAGCTCTAATTACCCCGTGAAAATTCATCGAAGTTAAGTAATTTCTGAAAACGTAAATATTTCTATAAAACTTTAAAATTCATTTAAAAGTATAAGAAAAATAGTAAAAATTCTGGGAAAATTTCCCAAGGTTCTTGAGTGACTCGACGTGATACTTAAAAATTTTTCAGACCGTAAAAATAAGTTTTCTCCATAAAATAAATTGTTTTTGCATAGGCATTTGCTCTTGACCCATTTCTTCATATTTAAAACTCAAATAAATTAAATAAAACCCTTTTATAAAAAATAATAATGCCAATCTTGCACGCCATAATAACTCCATTTACCTATTTAGGTACCGTACTAAAATTTAGGCTACCACATCCTCCCTCCAATTGAGAAAGTCCCCATTCTTATAACTTTGCATAAGTGGTTGAGCAATTCCAAAAGAATTATCTTTTCTAATAAAATAATTTGATAAATTTGTTTTAGCTGGTCTTCTTTTAGTTCTTTATAATAAGAACGTTCTTTCTTCTTCTCTGGCTTGATATAACATAAAATAAAATAATATAAATCTTGTGATGATTCCACTACTGAGAGCAAGGTTTGAATCCCTTCAGACTCCCATATACCAGTCTTCCTTCTTGTCACAGCATTGAGAGAGTGGATCTTCCTATGAGCCAAATACTCCTGATTCCAACCTCATAGGGCCCCCCACTGAGCCGAATTCTATGATTCCAATCTCGCCATAAGGTCCTCCAAGCTTCACACCAAAAATGGCCTAACACTGAGGCACTAAAAAAATCATTCCCTAAAATCCAACTACCATCCTAACTTCTGATTCCTTCATCACAATTTTCAAACTTTGCTATAAAGCAAACCCATAAAATACTATTGCCAGGCTTCCAATAATAATTTTAACTTTAGACCATGTTAAAGTGCCACAAATTTCACCTAATTAACCATTATGCTTTCCTTAGCATCATTACCACCTAAAATTTTGACCTCCTAAAGCTTATCAGCACCCAATTCCAGAAATAATTGAATAACCAGTTTAGAGTCTTAGTGGACAGTGATAAATTAAAAGATTGAATTGAGTTATCCAAACAAGATTGACATTCCAGTTTAAAGTCTTAGAGGACCAAACATATAATCAATTGCCAGTTTATGGTCTTGGTGGACCAAAGATTGTTTAGGTGCATAAATAACTTGATAAATTCCTAAGTAAGGCCTAGGCTTGACCAACGATTGAATAAATTTGATAATCCAGTTTAATGTCATAGTGGACCAAACATTTGATCGACAAGTAATCCAGTATAAGGCCATAGTGGTCCAATGAATGTTGAATTATCCTGCAGATATTAATTTTCCAGTTTAAAGTCATAGTGGACTAAACAATGAATGAACTACCAGTTTAAAGTCATGGTGGACCAAACATTTAATCGATAAGAAATCCAGTTTAAGGTCATGGTGGACCCAACAGCTTGATTATAGTCCAGTTTAGGGTCTTGGTGGACCTAACAACTGATAACACTCCAGTTTAAGGTCTTGGTGGACCTAACATTTGATAACACTCCAGTTTAAGGTCTTGGTGGACCTAAAATTTGATTTATATAAAAAAAATCCGTCTCCAAAAATATCCATAAAATCTTGATTATCCTTGAAATTCAGTTTAAAGTCTTGAAGGACTAACAGCTCCAATATAAAATCTTTAATGACAGTCTTGAAAATTAGCAAGTTTAAAGTCTTGGAGGACTAACACCTCCAAAATTTGTATAAAACCTTAAGGAAAGTCTTGAACAGTAGCCAGTTTAAAGTCTTGGAGGACTAACAGATCCAAAATACATATAAAAACCTTAAAGAACGTCTTGAACAGTAGCCAGTTTAAAGTCTTGGAGGACTAACAGATGTCAAGATAAAGAAAATTATCCTTAATGAAAGTCTTGAAAAATAGCCAGTTTAAAGTCTTGGAGGACTAACAGATGTCTTGAAGTAAAATCCCACAGGTTTTGAGCTCCCCTAGACCCTGTTTCCTGTCTAAACTAAATGAATAAAACTAAAAAGAATGAAGACTGAAAAATAAAACTAAGAAATATAATAATAATTTTAATTTAATTAATTAATTTTTTTTTTATTTTTTATTATTTTATTTTTATTTATATATTTTATTTTTATTTTATTATTATTTTTTATTTTTTTATTTTTAATTTTAATTTTGTTTTTAATTTAAAATAAAATATTTTAGAAAAGATAGTTTTGAAATAAAAGTTAAAATTAAATTTTTAAAGAAAGATAAACGAATGTGAAAAGAAAGATAAAAAAAGTAATAATAATAAAAAAATTTCAAAATAAAATTTTTAAAAGATGCCCCCCGGCCATTTGATGAGCCGTACCCTTGACATCATACCCACATCCAAGTGCAACTTGATGTGGTTACACAATTTTGAGAAATTGAAAAGAAAAGAAAATAAATGAAAGTTTTTATAATGATGATCACTGGGTGGGCTCCCTCCAATTTATAAAAAATGATTAGAGACCACCAGTGAGCATCACCTTTAAAATAATTCATAATATATATTAAAGAAAAGAAATCACAATCTAACATAAAAAATCAAAAACAAAAAAAAATAAAATAAATCTTGAATCCGGCGTTGAGAGCGGTGTCTCTTGATTTGTTCCAGTTTATAGTCTTAGTGGAATTCCTAAAATTAAAAGACAAAGCCAGGATTCAACTAGATACAGGGAAATTTTGGAAACAAACATTATGGGGTAATTGTGTATAGAGCAGCCAGCCCATCAATTACCCCCACACTTGCCAATATTAAATTAAGAAGGTTCCCCTGTGAACACTTCTTCCAATAAATTTTTAAAATTTTCCAACACTATCTTCACCCATATTTTAAGAATTTTAAATTTTGAAAATTTTCAAAGAAGGTTTTCTCGCATTTTGTTATGTTTCATCAACCATATGCAGTGTAACGACAGTAAAGTATTTTGATAAAAAGAAGATAGTTTATCCTCGTTGCGGAGGTCATCATAAAATTTCGTCGATATCATAGTTTATCCTTGTTGCGGAGGTAAATAAAATTTGATAAATGTCATAGTTTATCCTCATTGCGGAGGTATCCATATAATTTCATAAATGTCATAGTTTATCCTCATTGCGGAGGAGGACTTCGGCACTCCTGGTGCCTCTAGGATAGAACTGTTTCACTTGATTGGCCGCTACCCTCTTCTTCAATACTACTCCATCCAACTCTTCTAACACATATGAACCGCCGGAAACTTGCTCCTTGATTTTATACGGTCCATTCCACCTATCTGCAAACATCTTTCCCCACTGACTTTCCAAACTCCTATTATACACCAGGACCATATCACCCGGGTTCAAAGGTTTCCTTAATCAATGTGCCAACCGCTCATCCCAATATCTGACTGATTGATTTCGGATCTTCATCATCCGCGAATATGCCTTTTCTAAATATTCTTCTTTCTTTTCTAGCTGCATCATTCTTGCACACAATAATTCATCAGTAGTTTTGACCGTGTCCCAGTCAACTCCAAGATATGATTCAGCTTCTAAATCAACCGGTAAAACTGCTTTCTGTCCAAAAACAAGTTCATAAGGTGAAAATCCGGTCGTCCTTTTGGCAGTGATTTGATCAGCAAATAAAACTAAAGGTAAATAGTGCCTCCATTTTTCAGCACTTGTCCCACACATTTTAACTAAAGCATCCTTGATAACTTGATGCCCTCTTTCAACCATGCCTTCAGCTTCAGGATAATATGGGGTTGCTACCCTAACCTTTGATCCAACTTTCAATACGGCCTCTTTAAACTCTGTCCCAAATTCAGGACCTCCATCTACCGTCACCAACTTCATCACCCCATACCTATATACCCAATTATTCAAAAAAAATTCTGACACATTTTTGGCAGTTAAATTAATAAGAGGCGCTGCCTCTACCCAACCAGATAAATCATCTCTGGCCACAATTAAATATTTATACCGTCCCTCTTTTATATGAACAGCATCTAAACTAACTCTCCCAAAGAGCGTATATTCACCGGTCGCACATCCAGGTTCTTTTGGCCTTAAATAACTTCGTCTTTGACATTCTTCGCATGACTGAACCCACTGTTTAACAGCCATCTTCATGCCAGGCCACCAAAATCGATCAGAAATTCTTCTAAACGTTTCTCCAACGCCTCTATGCCCGAGATCTTCATGCAGTGATTTCAAAACTAATTCTTGCCCCTTCTCTTGAGTTATAACTACTTGAGGATTTGGATACCTTCTCCTCAATAAACGTCGACCAGATAGGTAAAACGTTGATGACTTCCTCTTGATAGCCACCCATTCATCGTCTTCACAATCTTCTGGCCTCTCTAAAGTCAACAAATATTTGACTAACAAAAAATAAAATCCAGTCTGACCCCAGACTTCATCTTGAAAATCAATTAATATAACATCAATAGGGACTTGTCTATCACCAATATCACCTGCACATGAATGAGCCAATAATCGTTGACCCCTAAATAAATCTTTAATCGAGCTATGTTGACGTTTTTCTTCTGAACCTTTGGATCCTTCGTAAACCGTATTCGAAAATAACTCTTTCTCTTTATCCACCTTTTTATTTAAATTCTCTAATTCTCCAAAATATACACCATTCCTTAAATTACTACTATCCCACACTACCAATCCATCTTCCTCTACATACACCACATCTTCTTCTACCTCCTCTCTGCCAAATTTATCTACACCTTTTCCAACACCTTTATTAACATAAAAACTATTTTCCAGTTTATCCTCTTGGTGGAGGTCATCAACACCATAATCTAAACACAATAATCCTGACAGTTTAACCTCATGGGGGAGGTATGGAAAGTCTTCAGCTCCTTTAGTGCTGGCTTTGATAATAGGTATATCTTCATCGAACTCTTCTGAGTCTGAATCTTCTTCAGTGGGTGGTCTCCTTGATAAACCATCTGGCATAGTAAAAGTCTTGCCAGGCTTATGAACTAAATCAAACGAAAAATGTTGAATAAAAGCTACCCATCTCGTCATGGGTGCTTTCGGTAAACTTGGGGAATTAATCATCTGGATTAACGATTTCGCATCCACTTGCAACTCAAAATGTTGCCCCCACAAAATATGCTGAAGTTTCTTCAGTATTTTCGCCACACCACATAATTCCAATTTTGGTTGAGAATATCTTGATTCGACCTCAGTAAATACTACAGATTCATACCTAACTGGCCTGATGTAACCAGCTTTATCCATCTGAGACAAAACTGCCCCAGCTGCAACCTGACTTGAATCAACTGCTAAATAAATTCTGCCAGCATTTTTTCCATAATCCAACTTGTGCATGACTAAATCCTTCCCCACAACCTCCTTCAACTTCACAAACGTCTTCTCAACTCTTCATCCCACTCCCAGTCTGCATCCTTTCTCGTTAACCGTCTCAATGGAGCTGCCAATGAAGAAAAGTCCTTGATAAAAATTCTAACATATACACAAACACCTAAAAACCCTCTAACTTTGGTCGTATTCTTGGGTCTTGGCCAGGACTGAATTTTGTTAACTTTCTTCTTGGACATAATCCTACCCTCTCTACATACCACATGGCCTAATATTTCTAAGGCTGGCACACAACATGAAAATTTTGAACCTGAAATAGTTAAACCAGCCTCTTCAATTCGAAACAAGATTCTTTCTAAAGTAATTGAAAACTCCCAAATGAATTTGCGTATCCCGGGATTCTCTTCCAACACCTCGTTATCATAGTCGGTTGTTGGTCCCTTAATTCCTCCATCATCTATAAAGATTCCAGCATATTGTGGAACTTCTTCTTGAAAAATCCAAGCCATCTGAGCTTGATAAACTGCAACCAAATTTGTTGCTCCTTGAGGTAATCTTGTTAACTGTAAACGTCCTAGTGGTGTATTGAATGTAGTGAGAGGCCTTGAGTCCGGATGTAACTCTCTCTCATCATATCTACCCATAATATCTCCCAAACCATAACACACTCTCCCTGCAAACACTTCAACAAACTCCTCAGCACTAGGTGGTATCCCAGCATCCTTTATTGTAACCCTATTTAATTCCCTAAGATCATGAACAACTCTAAGCTTGCCATTTGGTTTCTTGATACAAAATACCGGACTAGAATAACTTGATGTTGATTGCTCATACAGTCCAGTGCGTATCCTTTCTCTGACAACTTCAATATAGGCTTCTTTTAATGCAGCCGGAATAGGAATCGGTTTCTGCTGCCACGGTTCATGACATACCACAGGAATCTTGTAAGGCTCCCCATAGGAATGCTTCAACACACCCCTCTCCTCTTCTACAAAAGCAATGGCCTTCTCTCGCTTGACCATCACATCCATCAACAACTTCTTCTCTTCTCCAGACAACCAACCATCAGGTCCAAAATTAACAACACCCAGTCTCTCAAAAGTGATTCTTGACGTCTCAGAAAATTCAGGCGGATTCTTTACCAAGGGACTTTCATAAGGATCTCTTGATAACCTTGGTCTTCTCAAGGGTGGATTTAATTCAGCAGGTAGTGGTTCATTAATAGGTCGAACTTTATTTGCTACCTTCTTATATTTGGCTGCGTCCACATCTAAATAAACTTGAGGTAAAACATTTACTTTGGTATTGCCATTACATATTTCATCAAATGAATCTTCTTCATCACCAGAATCGGAATAAGAAAAATTAGAAAAATATTTTATTTCATTTTTAAATTTTACCCTTTTTTCCTTTCCCTCGTCTAATTTATAAACAGATTTTACAACACCTTTGCTTCCCTTATCCAACAGTAAATAACCTGTAAAGAAAGTTGGCAGTTTAACCTCTTGCTGGAGGACCGGAATTGAATTTTCACAAAAATTATTTTTTTGTGTTTTAATTATACCAATATTTTTTATTGGATTTTGATAAGATTTTCGAAGTTTACCCTCTTGCTGGAGGTCCATAATAGAAGGAGATACTTGCAGTTTATCCTCTTGCTGGAGGTCATAAAACATACCCTTCCAACCTTTATCCAACCTAATTTGGCCCATTTTGCCATTTTCACCATTTTTAAATTTAATAGAAAAACCGGGTAAATCCAATAAACATATAGAAAATTCCAAAACGTATTTGCACTCCAAAGTAATATTAACAGAAAATAATTGAGAATCCACTTGAATTATCTCCAGGTGAGCTGACCTATTGCAATCCGGGATCTCATCCTGAGGAGAGATTACAACATTAGAGTGATCAGCCCCTGCTACCCCAAAAAATGAGGGCTTTCATCCCTTTCCAAAAAACATAATTCACCAGAAGCCGTCCGTTTTATATGCCGCTTCTTGGTGCAAACACAACACTGGCACAGAGTAGTAATCCCTGGCCGTGTTTCCCAACCTTCATCTCCAGGAGGCGCTAACCGCATATGTAACCTCCACATATCTTCACCAGTGATCTCCAAACTAATCCCCATGACAGCTTGATACCCTATCCTGGCCTCAAAATCCATCAAAAAAGGACCACCAAGAACAGTTTTGACTGCTCCTCTGGCCACATAAAAGTGAACCTTACCAACAGATCCACCAATGCCTAACCTGACATGCTCAGCTGTACCCATCAGCTTGGTTGCATGCCCTCCAATGCCTCTGAGGTTCCCCCCATTTCCACTTTTGATTGGCAAGCCTATACTCGTCGCTTGCTCCAATTAAAATAAATTAATTTGAGACCTTGAATCGACCAAGGCCTTTACTTCTTTACCATTAAGAGTTACCACCAGGTAACCCAGGGGAGCGGAAAAATGTGTATCTACATCTTCCCCAAACTTTTCAGCATTTTCACAAATATATTCCACCTCTCCAGTGGAAACCCGACGCCTCGTCAAATGCTTCTTTTGCTTTTCAGCAAGCGCCGGACTAATAATAAATAACTCCCCCAAAGATAAGGGAATCTGCAATTGATTCACCCTATTCAAAACTGCGTCCATCGCATTGGCTTGACCAGAAACTACTGGCCGCTCATACTGGACCTTTGATTTAACAACCTTGGCCCTGGGTACCTCTTGAGGTCCAACCAAGCCATCTTCACCCCCCATTATAACATCTTCACTTTCTATAACCCTAACTCCGTCACCAGCTTCTTGCACTAATCCTGATCCATCGCTAGTCCTTCTTACACCCTCCATTGGGATGGACCGCTAAAACTTGGTCTGGGTAGAGACGCCAACGGTACATCCTCCTCAGAATCCGAATCATCCTCTGGCATAGGCTCACCATTTAAATCAAACTTGCCATAACTAGGGGGCCCCATATCAGCAATCCCCTTCTGCATTTTATATAATTTGTCCTTAGAGTAAGGGTTCAATTTGTTGGCGGCAGTTTGAGCACTAGAATTCTTGTCCTTAGAGTAAGGGTTCACTTTGTTATTCGCCTTGCCAGGATTAGCCCTCAATTGGCTCTGAATGCTACTTTTGGCCTTAGTAGCAGCTGCTCTTCTAGCAGCATTAACATCGTATTCACCAGCCATACAGCTACCCTCCACCTGGGCAACCGTCGCCAGCTCTAAACCACCAAAAGAAGTAGAGAACGTGGCTTTACTTACCTCTTTCTCTTTACCTTTGTCAGCTTTTCCACCATTACCATTACCATTTTTGCCACCCTTGGCATTAACATCTTCATCCGTCACCTCTTCAAATCTGGCTCTCCTGTCAGCCGTTAAACTTCTTCTGACCAAATCAGAAGGAGACTGTCCATCACTGGGCTTGATGAACGAACCATCAGGAAATTTATAAACTTTACCATCAAATAAAACTCGCCCAGCATCCATATCCTTATCAAGAGCAAAACAAACTGTTGCTCTGTGCCCTCTCCTATTACAATAGGAGCACACCTTTGGCTCATCGTAGCCACCTCTATATCCATTACCACCATTACCACCATTTCTCCCATTGCCTGGGAAGCGGTTACCATTATTATTGCCATTATAATTTCGACATTCATAACCCCTGGACTGATAAGAAGTCGACGTCGACGAAGAAGCGATTGGGGCCTTGTTAGCCTTCTGAGTCTCTTGAACAAATATTTTTAATTGTTTCGTTAAATCGGCCAAGTGATCGACCATCTTATTATCTACATTGCCCTCAACTTTAGCAGCAGGTAATCCCATTTGTGCCTTCTTGGCCTCCTGGGCTTTGACCATAATATCGTTGTTTTTGGCCAAAACTTCGCTGACCTTGCTAACATATTGAGTGCAGGACTCTTGATATTTGTCCAATGCTAACAACTTGAGATGGGCCTGAATGTTCTCTTTGATACCCTCCAGAGCCGGCAGTTTCTGCTCACCATTAGGCAGTTCCTTCATCAAATCTTTTCTTGAAAGATCCTTCAAGACGTCCATTCGAATATCCCTGCTGCATGCTGTCCAAAACAAATCTTTTGCTTGATTCTCATGCACTAACTCATCCACCAATATGAGATATTCCACCACTTCATCAAACTGAACACAGAGCTTTTTGAAGTCAGCCATAGAAGAAACACCACCTTTTGCTTACCAGTCTCCAACTATTTTATTGAGGTCCATCATAGTAAACCTAACACCCCATCTATCAACCATAGCTTTAGAAAGTTTAACCCAATCCTTGTCCTTAAATGCCTGCATAGCAATAACCTCTTTTTCCACCTCCCTATCAGCAATAAAAAATCTAACTTGCTTCACCATGTCCACATGAGAAGCACCATCAACAGCAGCAGAAGCTTCATACCTGCTAATGAACCATTTAACCTCCTCCCCATCAAACTTTGGGCCATCCCAAGAAACAATTCTAACTGAGGGAGTAAGAGGGTTAGAAGATCCAGAAGCAACAGCAGAAGAAGACATCCCAATAAGTAATGAAAAGCGTTAACAATCGATAAAATAACAAGCCTCTTGCAGGCCAATAACAAAAATCCAATTAGAGTTCCAGAAAATAAGCCTCTTGCAGGCTAAGAACATTCTTGATCCAAGTAAGTCTTTAAAGAAAGCTAGAGAAATCGAACCCCATGTTGGGCGCCAACTATGGTAAGGTAAACTCTTACAGTCGCCTTGCTGTAAGTAGAATCTGGAGGAGATATGTGGATTTAGCTGAAAACCCCGTCCTTCCAATAAAATAACAAAATGGGAATTCTAAATCACTAAGCTAACCAGTCTACTTGAATCTGATTGTTAAAAATAATGAAACCCTGATATGTTAAACGCTTATTGAGATTAAAATAAAAGTGGCTGTTGAGAAAAGAAATACTGATAACAACAATTAAGGTGTACCAGTGAAAGATCTGAAAAGATTAACTTTTATGTTTTTATAATAATTTGAATTTTTATGAGAGAGCAATAATCAAGTCCCAGTGATGAAGACCTTTCTAAAGATACCCTGTATGAAGTGTTATTTAATTGTTGAGTAGTATTTCTAAAATGTTATATATAAAATATAAAGTTATAAGGGTATTACAAATTTATTTAATTTGTTGAGTAATAAAAAATGAGACCGTGGTGGTTAATGATTAAGCTGTATGATGTATCCCCCCCCTCAATTTCGAGTTTGAGAGGCGCTTAAGTATTCCTAGTCACGTGCCTAAGTTTTCCCCTCCAGAGCTCTCCCAGAGTCAAAACGGAGTCCGTCCGGACTTCTGGACTCAATTAGAACCTTAAAAACTATAATAAAAAATCTAGGAAAATTACACATAATAGTGCTACTTCCCCTTTATATTCCAAACTAATTTTCGTAGTCTGCGCAGCTCTAATTACCCCGTGAAAGTTCATCAAAGTTAAGTAATTTCTGAAAACGTAAATATTTCTATAAAACTTTAAAATTCATTTAAAAATATAAGAAAAATAGTAAAAATTCTGGGAAAATTCCCCAAGGCTCTTGAGTGACTCGACTTGATACTTATAAGTTTTTCAGACCGTAAAAATAAGTTTTCTCCGTAAAATAAATTGTTTTCGCATAGGCATTGGCTCTTGACCCATTTCTTCATATTTAAAACTCAAATAAATTAAATAAAACCCTTTTATAAAAAATAATAACGCCAATCTTGCACACCGTAATAACTCCATTTACGTATTTAGGTACCGTACTAAACTTTAGGCTACCACAACAACATTAAAATCAAGGGTATCTTTCAATATTTCTTCAGAAGTTTTCTCAATTAAGTCATAGACTTCAGGGGAAACAGAATCATTCTTAATTGCAAGAGAAGGATTAAGTAAAGAAGTAGAAGTCAAATGTAGAGGTTCATCAAATGACATTTTGCTAATTACATTAATAGGGCTACTAGTTACAGGAAGCTGTCTTTTAACAGGTTTAACTGTTCATTCACCATTCTCAATAATATTACCTGCAGAAGAAGTCTTATTAGAAAACATTCCCAAGTGACTATCAACCAAATTACTTACCATGGCAGAGGAGGAAACTTCCCCTGAGAGTGAGTTTGGGATTGTGCTTAGGCCTTCTTTCTCCTGCTTTATTGGTGGGGATGAGGAGGTGGATGGAAATTGGGTGTTCTGGATGGGCCAGGCTGATGATGAGGAGGATGTTGCATATTCTGCTGGTAGTGACTCATTAGATAATCCCATTTCTATTGCTCTACTTCCATAGTATTTTGATTTTGGATGGAGGAGCTGGGGGGCTGTGAAGGTTGAGCCTGAAACTGAGGCTGATTGGGAGGCAACTGAGGAGGGGCCTGGGCCTGATTTTGGTTCCTGAGTTCCTGAACTTGATCCCACAAGGTGTCTATTTTTGCCTTGTATTTCATGTTTTCTGTCTTCAGTTCTTTGATGTGACTGGACAGATTGCTGATTTGTTGGGGAAGAGGAAGCTTTTTTATTTTAAATCCTTTTGGAAGACCTTCTTGAGGTACTGGAGGTTTTACTTCCTTCTGTTGTGCTGGGTGAAGGGGGTTTGATTTGTTTACTTCTCCTGTCATTTCCACATCCTGAAATATGTGAATTTTTCTTGTTAGCATAAGATTTTTTATGTTCAACTTTAGAAGAACTCACAGTATCAGCATCATAATCAATTTCAATTTCATCCACTTGCATGTTATCCATTTTCTCAGCCAAATTGTTGGACATAATAGTGGGAAGATTAATTTCTAAAAAAAAATTAATAAAATTCAGTTAATAAATTTCTCCAAATAAAAAATTTTTTATTAATTAAATTATAAAAAAGAAAATTTTTTTAATATAAAGTAATATTTATAAAAAATCATTAATAAAATGGACTGCAAAGGAAAATTGGGAATAAACATTTAAGTTATTTTCAACCAATTAATTAAATTACCAAAATTAAATATGGCAATATATGGGACTAAGTACAAAGTACTATTTAAGTCAACCAAAATTAAACAAAAATTAATAAAAAAAATTAATTTCATAATTCAATTTTTATTAATAATAATGTTAATTTCTTCTAGGACTAAGAGGAATTAAACACTCTATAATGGTCAACTAGGAAAAAAAATTTAATAAATGAGCACTTACACTCAGTGAATCAGCAATTAAGCCACAATCACAGTTATTGCAGTAAAAATATAGTAATATGAGTGAGAGGTGCAAAGATTAACTTACTATAGTGATCGGAAAATCACTTCAAAATAATAGATGAATTAGTTTAATATAAACCTAATAGATTGAACCCAAGTTTGAAACACGGTCGCGGCAAAAGTTTCTTTTTTGCTGGGTGGTCCGTGGGCTATGTTGTTTGTCGTTAGGAAAGGCTCCTACTTGTCGGCCAGTCGTCTAGAAGAAGGTAAGAAAAGGAAAAAGGAAAAGAGGAGGAAAAGGAACTAGGAAGTAAAGGTTTATAGAATTAAAATAAATGAAATAATAATTTATTTAAAGTGAGGCAACAACGACTTATTTGAGGGATGACACAAAATGAGGTTTTTATTTAATAACAATATTATTTAAAGTAAGGGTTCTGAACGGCAAACACTGTAATTACTATCAGACTTAAAGAAACCTGTAATTAGTTATATAAAATTTAAATTAGAATTTAATGCTAATAATAATAATAATAAAACGTTTTATATTGACAGATAGCTCAGAGTTGGTTTGTATAGTAAGTGATGAGGCTATAGGGGATTATCCAAGGCCCTTTTATAGCCAATGGGTCCTCTGAAGCGCCACTACAACTGTAAATACAAGAGTCATAGTAAGATGACACAAGAAAAATAATAGAGCAAGTGAAACATAACAATTTAGAGAAAATTATGAAACAGATAATTAAAACCCCAATAAGAACCAAATTTTCTGTCAGGCTATGATCAAGTACAAGGACGTGAAACAGCTTGAAAAGACTTTGTCTAGAAGATTTAAATGGTCCTATATGAATAATGTAGTATAAATCCAACAAATAATAACATATAATTCAGAATAAAGGTCTCAGTAATATAATTCTCACTAATTTTATATGTGGCTTACATTGTCCCCCATTGGTAAATACAAAGCCACAGTGTTTTTTAAATATAACCATGGTTTTGTAAGAGCTATTTGTGATTTTTTTGTCATGAAAAATGATAATTTAAGCAGTTAGTTTATCATAGGAAATGACATTTTAACCAAATATGGCATAAAATTAGATCCTTCAAATCAATGCTTCACAATGTGGATAAATGGGAAGAGAAAATTTAAGATTTCCTCCCCCAAAAAATTTTTAAAAGCAGAATTGAACACACGTAATTCTGTGATTCAATATAAAGGAAGGTCTACAAAGGAAAAGCATGCTCTTATGTCTGAAATTGACAATGCTTCTTTTGGAGAACAACTTTCTGGTGAGGATAAAGATTCCATCATTAAATTGATTAAATCTTTTCCTATGGCCTTTTCTCATGGGTCATATGAACTAGGATTAGTTAAGGAAGAAATGAAACTTTCATTAAATTGTCCATTAACTGACATACCACCTAGTTTGAAGAAGAAGCCTTACCCTGCTTCTCCCACAAAGAGAAAAGATATTGAGGATAATATCTCTACCCTTTTGAGAATGAATATTATTGAAAAGGTAGTATAAACACCTAAATATTGTGTTATCTCACCTGTCCTAATTTCTTATAAGAAAGATAAAGCCAGGTTATGTGGTAATTATAGAGCATTGAATACTTATACTGTTGATGATATCTACCCTTTACCTAGAATTATCTCTATACATGCTACCTTACAAGGTGCTAAATATATAAGCTGCTTGGATGGTACCAAGGGATATCACCAGGTACCTGTTGAGAGCAATTCCCAGAATTTTCTAATGATTGCTACTCATATGGGTATTTATAAGTATATTAGGATGCCATTTGGTCCTAAAAATTCCCCTTCAGTTTTTCAAAAAGTTATGGATAACACATTCCATCAGGAGATGATTGAAGGATGGCTGATGATTTATATTGATGATATCATTATATTCTCAAAAACATTTGAGGACCATCTTAACCACCTGTGTAAAGTGTTCCAAAAAATGGATGAAATAAATATGACACTTGTTTTTAAGAAATGTGAATTTGGTTTTCATTCCTTAAAAGTGCTGGGTCATGTTGTTTCAGGGTTATAGATATGTTTTGAGAAAAATAAAGTGGCAGCTATACAGCAGGTGAAGGCTCCTACCACGGTTAGAGAGCTTCAGAGTTTTTTGGGAATGTGTGGATACAATAGACAGTATATTAAAAATTACCAAGTCATAGCTTTACCCCTTACCCAACTGACTAGAAAGGATGCTGCTTTTGTCTGGAATAGTGAAAGACAAAGAGCTTTTTGACACTATGAAACACTGTTTGATGTCAGCACCTATTCTTGCTTTACCTGACTTTAATCAACCATTTGTTTTGTACACTGATTCCAGTTTTATTGGTCTTGGTGCTGCCCTCCACCAAAAACAAGTGATGAATGATAAAGTATCAGAAGTAGTAATTTGTTATATTTCAAGAACCTTGAGAAATAGTTAATTGAAATATGGTGCCACTCAGCTTGAATGTTTAGCCATAGTGTGGGCTCTAGAAAAGCTAAATTATTATCTAGATGACCAAAAATTTGAACTTGTTACTGACTGAAGTGCAGTTAAATCCCTTTTAGACTTTAAAACACGTAACAGACATATTTTCCGATGGCAGTTAGCTGTTCAGGAATACAGAGGGAGGATGACAATTATTCATAGGGCTGGCATTGTTCGCTCAAATGTATATATGTTATCAAGGTTACCTTTACCAAATGATGACTCTAATGCTGCTTATGATCTTGAGGATGAAATTATTCATATTTATGGGATATATGTGGTTGATATGGATGAAGAGCTATTACATCTTATTCTGGATTCATATGATAAGGAGACTGAATTGAAAAATTTATGCACCATATTAAATGATCCAAAGAATGCTTCAATACAAGCATTAATTAAAACCCTTCAAACAAAGTACCAAAAGGCTTTGGAGAAAGGTAAATTTTCAATTGATGAAGGATATCTATATTATAGAAGAAAGTTGAGTAATGTCATTGTTTTTCCTCCTTCTATGAAAGAAATCATCTTGAAAATTTGTCATGATGACATATTAGCTGGACATTTTGAACTTGAAAAAACAATGATCAGAATGAAAAACACTGCTTGGTGGGTTAATATGTATGAAGACACCAAATTATATGTTGAATCTTGTGATTCTTGCCAAAAATCAAAAAGA
Source organism: Hemileia vastatrix (assembly GCA_030280995.1). Taxonomy (NCBI): domain Eukaryota; kingdom Fungi; phylum Basidiomycota; class Pucciniomycetes; order Pucciniales; family Zaghouaniaceae; genus Hemileia; species Hemileia vastatrix. Next base: position 5,710,166 of record JASXTE010000008.1, on the reverse strand, counting down.
TTGACTGGTAAGAGAGCTAGATTAATGCAACATATTGAACCTCCTGATGCACCATGGTAGATAATAAACATGTATTTTTTAACAGGATTACCTATTGCTGGAAAAGGCAGTTATAATTCTTTTTGGGTTATTGTGGACAGATTCACTAAAATGTGTAAGTTTATCCCTACTCACAAGGATGTTTCCACTAAACAATTAGCTTTCTTATGGTGGTCTCACATGTTTAATACTGCTGGTTTTCCTAAAGCCATAATCTCTGACAGAGACCCTAAATTTACTTCTGAATTTTGGATGTCTCTGATGGATGTTTGTGGCTGTGATCTGAAACTATCTACTTCCCATCACCCTCAGACTGATGGATTAGCTGAAATAATGATTCAGACTCTAGAGGACATGATAAGAAGGTACTGTGCCTTTGGTCTTGAGTATAAAGACAATGACAGATTCACTCAAGATTGGGTTACCTTACAGCCTGGGTTGGAATTTGCTTATAATAGCACTGTTCATTCTGTTACTCAAGTAAAGCCTTTTGAGCTCTGGCTTGGATATGTTCCAAATACTCCTGCACAAATTCTCAATAATAAATTACCTAAATTGGATTTACATCCTGGTGTAAAATCTTTTCTTCAAATGCAAAAACTTTGCAGGAATCATGCTCAAAAATATATTGAAAAATCATTTGAATATTAGAAGAAGAGATGGAACAAATCCCATAAAGAATACACTTTTAAAAAGGGTGATGAAGTGTTGATTTCTACAGTCCACTTCAATTTACAAGGTAATAATAAATTGAAAGACCCATTTGTTTGTCCATTCGTTGTCAGAAGAATGATTGGAGATAATGAAGTTGAGGTTATTTTGTATTCTCCATATGACAGAAAACATCCTGTTTTTCCAATATCTCTTCTGAAACCTTACACATCCAATAGTGATTTATTTCCCAAAAGGAGGGGAAGACCAAAAAAGACCCCTTATGAAATCACTGAGACAGCAGAAATTGATAAAATTCTAAATGACAGAATAGTTACTGCTGAAAAAGGTACAGAATACTTATTGAGACTCAAGAATAAATCTTCTGAATATGATTCTTGGATACCTGGGAAGAAAATATCTAATCTTTCTACTCTGCTAAAGAAATATAAAAAGAAAAAATCATAGCATTTTTTTTTGTTTTTTTTTATTGTGAGGGAGTGTCAGCCAGGCTGCTAGACTTACCCAGTGAAAAAATTAATTATTTACTGGATGAAGCCATGCCTTTTTATTTTAATTCTTTAATTATAAATTAACTACATTAAAATTACTTATAATAAATTAACTAATTAAAGAATGATAAAATTAAATATAAAATATTCCCTTATATTTTTATTCTCTAACACTGTGCTTATTTGACAGGTTGGAAGAAATAACAATTTATATTAAAAAATAGATTTTAAATTAAAATAAAATTTTAATATTCAAATAAAAATGAATATATACAAAAAATTCAAATTTCTTATTTAGAATTGACTTCTACAGTAAATATTAAATAAATTGATGTATTTCTGACATACTCTGCAAATACATCTTTTTGATGCCTTCTTTTTAGAACAACTTTATTATTTGAAAATACTCCTTCTGGAATATTCTTTTTTCTCACTCTCTAATACTACTGTTTTTAGAATTTTATTGCAGTGTTTTTGTCCCACCTTTGCCTATATAAGGCCCCTCTTTTTGTTGTTTTTGATTCATTCATTTACTTAATTCTTTTATAACAACTATTTACAATTCTTTTATTACTATTTATTATTGCCTTAGTATTTACATTAAATGTAATTCTAATTCATTAATTTTAATAATAATCAAACTCCTTACCTCTTATTATTGAGTAAATAATCTTTAAGTTAGGAAAATACATACTTGAGTTTGAATCCCTTAAAAACCATCGTTACAGCCATTGGACCTCCTTATAAAAGCTTCTAGACTTGAAAGACACCTTGAAAAAGTCTTTCTACAATGCCCTGCTCCATGTGTTCAATGTGGATTTAGTTAGGATTAGTTAGGATGGTATTGTGAATTCCAGAATATAGTAGAGTTAATTTTCTGGACTTTACTCATTATAAAGATATAAATATAGATAGATAGATAGATAGATAGATAAAAAAAGAGTATAGATTATATAGTTTTTTTAGAATTTTTGCCAGGGTGCTAAATGACTCCACATTGAATACACAGTGATGATCATCAGATGGATGAAGCGCAACTTGCATGCAGCCCCCCCAAAAAAAAATTCATTTTTTTCTAAACCCCCCACAGAGAATGTGTCATCCTGTATATTCCCAGGACTAAGTAAAGATTTCTTATAAATTATGTTTACCACATCTACTACTTATGGGAAGAATAAATAAAGGTATACATGATGTATATGTAAGTGAAATTAATGATTAAATACAATATATGCTATCATAATATTTTATATACATGCATATAGTCACCTCTTATAAGTCTTATGTACTTAATATTAAGCTGTAATATGTGAGGTTAAGCTTAAGATCTTTAAGAATAAGGCTACATAACTTTTAAGTAGACTTAAAGCTGTTATTTTCATTATTTTATGGACAAAATTTGAAATGCACTTTAAATCACTTAAAAGTTGAATATATGCACTATAAATTTAATTATATTGCAAATAGGCCAAGACAGATCAATTTGTCTTAGTTAGAGCTATTGATTTGGATACTCAAATCCATAAAAATAACACTTTTCTTAATTGATGTTTTTTATTCCAGAAATGGCTTCTGTGTACTGGCCACATAATGCCTGCATTTGCCTGATGTGAATAGCTTCATTTTTAGAAAATTTAGAAAATTCACACTATAATCCCCCACATTGTACACCCACTATGGGGGAAAATGCTAAAATAAGTGACAGGTGCTTATTTAGTGTCCTAATTTAATTATTAGTGCATTTACCTCATTATATGCACTAATTTAATTAATAGTGTCAGCCAGGCTATTCCAGGAGTCCAGTAAATGATATATAAATTATAAAACCTTAAAGAGTGGGTAAGACTTGTATTTAATGAATATAACTTAATATTTTATTACATAATGAAATTATATAAGAATTTTATTATATACAAATGTTACATTAAATTTATTGGTTATATATATTTTTATATACAATTAAATTGAGCATAATATAATATATTCTACAAATAATGGCGCATTTTTAAATATTTAATAATTATAAATTTATATTTAATTAATTAAAAAACATATATTATAATTACAAGTGTAAATTTGATTTATAATATATTTAAATTAATTACTTAAATTTATATATTAACTAATACCTCTCATATGATACTAAACAATTATTAAGGACGCTTCTTTTGACCCTTAATTGTGTTAGAAAAAACAAATAAATTAATTTGAACTAAATTGAGATTAATTGCTTGTTTTGTTGCGTCAAATTATTTTTTGTTTCACTTAAAATGTCCTCTAATCAGGATGTACCATCTGTTGGGAATTATATTTCTCATAGTTCCTATGTTTCCACTCTTGTTTAGTTATTTACTATTGTCACTTACTGATTTGGGGATTAATGGCGGGGAAATTGGATTCTTAATTGGGCTTTTAATTATTTGTTTCATGTTTTTCTCTATATTGTTATGTTTCATTTACTCTTTTGATATATTTGTTTTATTCCAGTCTAATCATTGTATTTACAAAGAGAGTAGCGCTTCAGAGGACCCATTGCCTATAAAAGGGCCTTGGATAATCCCCTGTAGCCTCATCACTTATTATACACTCAACAATTTAAATACAATTTTTATATTACGTTTATATTCTTTTTATTAGTAATAAAATTCTAATTAAAATTTTATATAACAATTTAAAGGTTGCTCTAAGTCTGATAGTAATTATTTTGGTTGCCGCGCAGAACTCTTACTTAAATAATATTAATATTAATAAAACCAAGTTGTTGTCACCTCCCAGCTCAATTATCGTTGTTTTTCTCTCAATAAATTAAATAATTTTATTAAATTTTATTTTTTTTATTACCCATACTCCTTTCCTCCTTCTCCTCCTCTCATTCCTTCTTCTATTTTTCTCCTTCTTCTAGACGACCGGCCGACAACTGGGGGCCTTTCCAAACGACGACGACGATCGAAGCCTGGCAACGAACGACAAAACGCACGGACCACCTAGCAAAACGAAACTTTTGCCGCGACTGTGTTTCGAACTTGGGTTCGACATATTAGGTTTATATAATATTAATTTTTATATTATTTTGAAGTGATTTTTCGATCACTATAGTAAGTTCACCTTTGCGCCTCTCACTCATATTACTATATTTTTATTGCAATAACAGTGATTGTGGCTTAATTGCTGATTCACTGAGTGTAAGTGTTCAATTTTTAAAAATTTTTTTTTCCTAGTTGACCATTATAGAGTGTTAAATCCTCTTAGTCCTAGAAGAATTGACATTATTATTAATACAAATTGAATTATTAATTTAATTTTTTTTTTATTATTAATTATTGTTAATTTTTGGTTGACTTAAAAGTACATTGTGCTTAGTCCCAATATATTGCCATATTTAATATTGGTAATTAATTGGTTGAATTAACTAACTTGTTATTCCCAATTTAAACTTGCAATCCATTTTTTTTAAAAAATTAATTTTTTAATTATTACTTTATATTGAAAGTTATTTTTTCTATAATTTAATTAATTAAAAAATTTTTTTTATATTATTTGGAGCAAATTATTGACTAACTTTGATTATTTTTTTATAAAGTACAAAGTAAATTATTAATCTTCCCACTAGTATGTCCAACAATTTGACAGAAAAAATGGATAACATGCAAGTGGATGAGATAGAAATTGACTATGATGCTGACACTGTAAGTTCTTCTAAAGTTGGTCATAAAAAATCTTATGCTAACACAAAGAATTCTCATACTGCAGGATGTGGAAATGACAGGAAATGCAAACAAACCAAACCCCCTTCCCCCAGTACCACAGAAGGAAGTAAAGCCTCTAGTGCCTCAAGAAGGTCTTCCAAAAGGCTTCAAAATAAAAAAGCTTCCTCTGCCACAACAAATCAGCAACCTCTCCAGTCATATAAAAGAGTTGAAGACAGAAAATATGACGTACAAAGCAAAGGTAGACACATTGTGGGATCAGGTCCAAGAACTCAGGAACCAGATTCAGGCCCAGGCCCCTCCTCAATTGCCTCCCAATCAGCTTCAATTTCAGGCTCAACCTTCACAGCCACCCAGCTCAACCAGCCAAAATCCAAATACTATGGAAGTAGAGCAATGGAAATGGGATTATCTAATGAGTCACTACCAACAGAATGTGCAACACCCTCCTCATCATCAGCCTGGCCCATCCAGAACACCCAATTTCCATCCACCTCCTCATCCCTACCAACAAAGCAGGAGAAAGAAGGCCCAAGCACAATCCCAAACCCAGTCCCAGGGGAAGTTTCCTCCTCTGCCATGGTAAGTAATTTGGTTGATAGTCACTTGGGTATGTTTTCTAATAAATCTTCTTCTGCAGGTAATATTATTGAACATGGTGAAAGAACAGTTAAACCTGTTAAAAGACAGCTTCCTGTAACTAGTAGCCCTATTGATGTAATTAGCAAATTGTCATTTGATGAACCTTTACATTTAACTTCTACATCTTTAATTAATCCTTCTCTTGCAATTAAAAATGATTCTGTTCCCCCTGAAATCTATAACTTAATTGAAAAAACTTCTGAGGAAATTTTGAAAGATACCCTTGATTTTAATATTGTGAAAGACAAACATGTGAGAGATGTGTTAATCCATGAAAATGATAGATTAAATAATTTACACTTGCAATGTAGAGTGAGTTCTTCTGTACAAGATACAGCTTATTTAAAAATCAAAGAAACCTTGAATATTGTTCTTAGTCAACAAAAACAAATAAGAAGTGACCATAGAGCTATCTCAGATAGAAATATCAGTCTGCATAAGACATTGAGTGAATTGAAACCCCTTATTGAGGAAAATTATTCATTCAAAAATGAAATAAAATCTCTACAAAATGAGTTGAAGAAACTAAAAAATGACTTCCATGCACTAAGTACCAAACACTCAGTTTCTGAGGACAGAAATGTTCTATCTCTTGCAAAAGTGAATGACCAGATGTCTGAAATTCCAAGAATAAGAAACTATGTGTCTGACCTACAGGAAAAGTTCTCAACCTTAACCATCAATAATGAATTAAATGAGATTTCTGCCAGTAAGCTGCATAAAAATAAAGGGAAAAAACCTGAACAAAGTTCATCCTTTCTTCCTCATATTTCAACCATTAAACAAACTGACAATGAGTCTGTAAAATCTTTTGATACTAGCAAAAAATCTTGTGATGGTCATGCACCAGCTGTTTCTGTAAATAATGAAATTTCTGAACACCTGGCTAAACTTCAGGAATTATTACTAATGAATAATTCAAACCAAAAAATGGACCATCCCAGTAGTCAGAAAAATTGGCCTAAGTTAGACCAATATCCTACCTTTGATGGTGATTCTTCCTCTGATTGGCAACACTTTATCCAAAGAATTGATAATTTAAAGAGATCTTATAAACTACCTGATGAGGAAATTGTTTCTAAGCTAATTTCTTTATTTTCCAATGTAGCCTTGATGTGGTATGAATCTGTCCTCTTAGATAACAATCATTATACATGGAATGATTGGAAATCCTTGATTGAGAATCAGTTTGGTGGTTCAAAATTCAGGTTAGCTCAGCAAAGACTGTATGAGAATACTAGATATGTATCCTCCTCTGTTGAAAAGCCCATTGTTTTTCTGATGAAAATAACTAAAATCCTTAGAGCAATTGATCCAAAGATGGATTATGATATTTGGAGAGATAAAATCTTGTATAAATTACCAAATTCTCTTAGGGATTTGATTGTTGCTAGAACTGAGCATGTAAGGGAAAATTCTTCTTTCATTAATATCTGTAATGAAGTACTACTCAACCATAGATATGAACCAAAGAATTACTTTAGTAAATCTTATAATGATCAGAATAAACCTTCTATAAAGCTCCCAGAAAAATCTGGTAAACCCTCTGCCCCAGTTGCACCTAAAAAATATGCAACAAATACTTGTTATAAATGTAACAAACCGTGGCAGAAGGGTCATGTTTGTGACAAGAAAATTCATCTTGTTGAACAAAATGAAGACACTGATGAAATTGAACTTGATGTCAATAATTCTTCCAGTGACTGTGAAAGTAATATCTCCTATGACAATGAATCTGTTAAAGATGTTTTAATGTTAGAACATGATGTCCATTATTTAAATAATATATCTGAAGATTGTGTATTGAATTTATCTTCAGTAGAAAATGCTGAAATAATTAAAGATATTACTAACAATTCTATTCCTATATCCCCTTTAAAGGCACCTGTTATCATTAATGGTAAAAATGTTGATGTAGTTCTTGATTCTGGTGCTGGAGGAAGTGTAGTATCTGAAAAAGTTTTGGCTTCAGTGGATAAGGAATATTTGAGTAAATTATTGCCTATAACTTCTGAAAAATGGAGAGGGTATGGTTCTACCTTATTTCCTATTGGCAAATACAAAACCTCTGTATTCTTCAAATATAATGGTGGTTTTGTCAGAGCTATTTGTGAATTTGTTGTCATGAAAAATGATAATTTGAGCAATTGGTTTATTATGGGAAATGATATTTTAACCATGTTTGGTGTGAAACTGGACCCAGCAAATAATTGCTTTACCTTAGGAATGAATGGGAAAAGAAAATTCAAAATTTCTTCTCCTAAACCTTCTGGGCATTTGTTGAAATCTTGTAACTCACTAACCCAATGTAAAGGTAGAACAACAACTGAAATGGATGATTTATTACATGAAATAAATACCGCTTCTTTTGGTGATCATTTGACTAATGAACAAAAGGATTCTATTGTTGCCTCTATTACCTCTTTCCCTATGGCTTTTGCTCATGGTTCTCATGTCTTGGGAATTGTTCAGGAAGAAATGAAAATTACCTTATCCTGTAATTTGAGTGATATTCCTCCTTCCCTTAAGAAAAAACCATATCCTGCTTCTCCATCAAAAAGAAAAGATATTGAAGATAATATTGAAACATTATTGAAAATGAATATCATTGAGAAAGTGGATGTCACCCCCAAATATTGTGTCATCTCCCCAGTCTTAATTTCTTATGAAAAAGATAAAGCTAGATTATGTGGAGATTACAGAGCTTTAAATACTTATACTGTTGATGATATTTATCCTTTACCCAGAATTAATTCAATACATGCTACCTTGCAAGGTGCAAAATTTATTAGTTGTCTGGATGGTAATAAAGGTTATCATCAAGTTCCAGTTGAGAAAAATTCTCAAAATTTTTTGCTTATTGCTACTCATATGGGAATATATAAGTATGTTAGGATGCCATTTGGCCCTAAAAATGCTCCTTCAGTTTTCCAAAAAGTCATGGATAACACTTTCCATCAAGAAATTATTGAAGGTTGGCTCATGGTTTATATTGATGATATTATTGTTTTTTCTAAAACTTTTGATGAACATATGATTCACTTAAATAGAGTTTTCCAAAAAATGGATGAAATCAATATGACCTTATCTTTAAAAAAGTGTAAATTTGGTTTTCAATCTTTGAAAGTCCTTGGCCATGTTGTGTCAGGCTTACAAATTTGTGTAGACCATAATAAAGTTGCTGCCATTCAAAATGTGAAAGCACCAACTTCTGTAAAAGAAATCCAAAGTTTTTTAGGTATGTGTGGCTATTATAGACAATATATTAAAAATTATCAGGTCATAGCCTTGCCTCTTACAAAACTAACCAGAAAGGATGTTGCTTTTCTCTGGAATGATGACTGTCAGAAAGCTTTTAATACATTGAAAAATTGCTTAATGACAGCCCCTATATTGGCTCTCCCAGATTTTAACAAGCCATTTGTACTTTATACAGATGCTAGCTTTATTGGTCTGGGTGCTGCCCTTCACCAAAAGCAAATTATTAATGATAAATCCTCAGAGGTTGTAATTTGTTATATTTCAAGAACCTTAAGAAATAGTGAATTGAAATATGGTGCCACTCAATTGGAGTGCTTAGCAGTTGTTTGGGCTCTTGAGAAACTTCATTACTACTTGGATGACCAAAAATTTGAGTTGGTAACTGACTGTAGTGCTGTGAAATCTCTCTTAAACCTCAAAACACCTAACAGACATATGTTCAGGTGGCAACTTGCTGTTCAGGAATACAGAGGAAGGATGACTATTATCCACAGAGCTGGAAATGTTCACTCTAATGTTGATATGCTCTCCAGATTGCCTCTTCCAAATAATGACTCCAATCCTGCTTATGTACCTGAGGATGACACTGTTCATATACATGGTATATTTATAGTTGATATGGAAGAAGAGTTATTACAGTTAATACTGGATTCATATGATAAAGATTCTGACTTAAATAAATTAGTTACTATTTTGAATGATCCTAAGAATGCTTCAATTCAAGCATTAATAAAAACTCTTCCTGCAAAATACCAAAATGCTTTAAATAAAGGAAAGTTTTCTATTGAAGATGGTTATATTTATTATAGAAGGAAGCTTACCAATGTAATTGTTATTCCTCCTTCAATGAAAGAAACTATCCTCAAACTTTGTCATGATGACATATTAGCTGGTCATTTTGATCTTGAAAAAACATTGATTAGAATCAAAAACACTGCATGGTGGGCTAATATGTCTGAAGACACAAAATTATATGTTGAATCTTGTGATTCCTGCCAAAAATCTAAAAGGTTAACAGGTAAAAGAGCAGGGTTGTTACAACATATTGAAGCACCTAGTGCTCCCTGGCAAATCATTAATATGGATTTTGTCACTGGTCTTCCTGTTGCAGGTAAAGACAGCTTTAACTCTTGTTGGGTAATAGTGGATAGATTCACTAAAATGTGCAAATTTATTCCAACCCACAAAGATGTATCCACCAAGGAATTAGCTTTCTTATGGTGGTCTCACATGTTTAATATTATTGGTTTTCCAAAAGCCATTATCTCTGATAGGGATCCAAAATTCACTTCTGAGTTTTGGACCTCTTTGATGGATATTTGTGGCTGTGAGTTAAAATTGTCTACAGCTCACCATCCTCAGACTGATGGTCTAGCTGAAAGAATGATTCAAACTCTGGAAGATATGATTAGAAGGTATTGTGCCTTTGGTTTAGAATATAAAGACAATGACAGATTTAATCATGATTGGGTCACTCTTTTGCCTGGTCTTGAATTTGCATATAATAGCACTGTTCATTCTGTCACTGAGAAAAAGCCTTTTGAGCTTTGGTTAGGTTATGTCCCAAACACTCCTGCTCAAATTCTCAATAATAAATTACCTAAGTTGGAACTACACCCTGGTGTAAAATCTTTTATGCAAATGCAACAGCTATGCAGAAAACATGCTCAGAGTTGTATTGATAAGGCATTTGAATATGAAAAGAAAAGATGGGATAAATCCCATAAAGAATACACATTTAACAAGGGTGATGAAGTGTTGATCTCTACTGTCCATTTCAATTTACAAGGTAACCACAAATTAAAAGATCCTTTTGTAGGACCATTTGTTGTTAAAAGAATGGTTGGTGATAATGCAGTAGAAGTTGTATTGTATTCTCCATATGATAGGAAACATCCTGTCTTTCCCATTTCTTTGCTTAAACCTTATACTTCCAACAGTGACTTATTTCCAAAAAGAAGAGGAAGACCTAAGAAGAACCCTCAGGAAGTCACAGAAACAGCAGAAATTGATAAAATTCTCAATGATAGAATTATCACTTCTGAAAGAGGTACTGAATATTTATTGAGATATAAGAACAAATCATCTGAACAAGATGCATGGATACCTGGCAAAGAAATTTCAAATCTGCCTGCTCTGTTGAAAAAATACAAAAAGAAAAAATCTTAGCATTTTTTTTATTGTTTTTTTTAGAGTGAGGGAGTGTCAGCCAGGCTATTCCAGGAGTCCAGTAAATGATATATAAATTATAAAACCTTAAAGAGTGGGTAAGACTTGTATTTAATGAATATAACTTAATATTTTATTACATAATGAAATTATATAAGAATTTTATTATATACAAATGTTACATTAAATTTATTGGTTATATATATTTTTATATACAATTAAATTGAGCATAATATAATATATTCTACAAATAATGGCGCATTTTTAAATATTTAATAATTATAAATTTATATTTAATTAATTAAAAAACATATATTATAATTACAAGTGTAAATTTGATTTATAATATATTTAAATTAATTACTTAAATTTATATATTAACTAATACCTCTCATATGATACTAAACAATTATTAAGGACGCTTCTTTTGACCCTTAATTGTGTTAGAAAAAACAAATAAATTAATTTGAACTAAATTGAGATTAATTGCTTGTTTTGTTGCGTCAAATTATTTTTTGTTTCACTTAAAATGTCCTCTAATCAGGATGTACCATCTGTTGGGAATTATATTTCTCATAGTTCCTATGTTTCCACTCTTGTTTAGTTATTTACTATTGTCACTTACTGATTTGGGGATTAATGGCGGGGAAATTGGATTCTTAATTGGGCTTTTAATTATTTGTTTCATGTTTTTCTCTATATTGTTATGTTTCATTTACTCTTTTGATATATTTGTTTTATTCCAGTCTAATCATTGTATTTACAAAGAGAGTAGCGCTTCAGAGGACCCATTGCCTATAAAAGGGCCTTGGATAATCCCCTGTAGCCTCATCACTTATTATACACTCAACAATTTAAATACAATTTTTATATTACGTTTATATTCTTTTTATTAGTAATAAAATTCTAATTAAAATTTTATATAACAATTTAAAGGTTGCTCTAAGTCTGATAGTAATTATTTTGGTTGCCGCGCAGAACTCTTACTTAAATAATATTAATATTAATAAAACCAAGTTGTTGTCACCTCCCAGCTCAATTATCGTTGTTTTTCTCTCAATAAATTAAATAATTTTATTAAATTTTATTTTTTTTATTACCCATACTCCTTTCCTCCTTCTCCTCCTCTCATTCCTTCTTCTATTTTTCTCCTTCTTCTAGACGACCGGCCGACAAATAGCCTCAAGATTGGCACCTATAATTCACTAAAATGCTTAAGATTGCCCATTTAGTCAAGGATTTACCTGTTCAAGTGCCTGCCAAGAGACTGAATTCAGCTACCCCACATTTCACATTGTGGTCTTCCAACATTGGCAGAGGCCTTTGCTGGGCTGTTTGGCACTTTTTCGAATGTCTTAATTGACATTGGTTGAATAATTGGGTGTTTTTCTGGTTTTATTCAGTGAATATTGAAAATATGGGTATGTGGATACTATTGTTGGATAGCGCCGGTTCTTCTCTATATTTTATGTCTTGATAACATTTTTTGTATTCTAAGTTTTAAGGGGTCATTTCCTTATTTTTTATTTCTAAAAGATAGCTGTATAAATTTTTTTTTGTGTTTTATGGGCTAACTTTAAGTCTTAGGGTTAAGTGGTTAGTACAATTAAGTAGAGCTAATTTGGCTCTATATTTTATGTCTTAATGTTGTCATAGCTTAATTTTGTGTTTTAAGGGTTTTAGTAGTTGTGGTGGATTTTTCTAAGCATTTTGGGCTTTATTGGGGGTTTTTGGTGGTTTTCTGGCTTCAGGGAGGTCTGGGGCTTCTAGGCAGGCTGCCCGAAGATGGGTGGCCTATCTGCCTTGGTTATAGAAGGCTGGGGAGCTTTTCTACAGGGATTTTATTCAATTTGGCTGTCAAAAGCGCCAAATTTGTTGCTGTGCATGGATTTATTAGAGGGTGGTCTGTGTGTACATACTGAAGAAGACAGTTTGGGGCAACTTTAATTATCATACAAACATCTGGAGGTGATATCATTGTTTCTCACTCAGTTTTCACTGTTTTTTGGCCACAATGGGCTGTGTTTGTTGCAAGGTTAGTTCTTCATTTAACTCAACTTTGGCACCTGGTTTCTCTGGTGTAGCTTTGAAACCTGAATCAAGTATTATTGCTGTTTTCTGTGCAACAAGTGCACAGTGTTTTGGTTTTCTGGTGTGGATCTTTCTGCATTTCTGGTTTCTGGTTCTTTGGTTCTTAGTGGTCTGCTATTGGCTACTGTCTTGACTTGTTAAGCAGTCAAGAAGTGTTTTGGAAGGGGTATAGTAACTGTCTCTAATTTGCTGTAGCAGATAAATCTCACCTGGTATTTCTCAAAGGGACAGGGGATTTTCTCTTCAGTTTTACTCCAACTCCCTTGGTCAAGGCCTATAGCTAGTACTATAGGATTGTCTACATTTCTGGCGCCCAATGTGGGGTGAGGATTTGTTAGCTTTTTAGACTTTCTGTTACTTTTGGACTCTCTTCTTTGGTTGGAGATTGGTTTTCTGGAATGTATTGGACCATGGCTTCTGGACCCTCTTTCTCTAGTGGTGGTAGTAGCACTGTTGGTGCTTCTGAGGATGGTAATCCTCCCGTTTCTGTTAGACCTTCTGTCATGATCAAGTCCTGGAAGGGGCCTATGTTTATGGGGGAGGATGTGAAGTTGTTTCTGGAGCTGTTTGAGGCTTCTGGGAATGAAGATGGTGCTTCTCACTTGGACATTGTAAAGCAATTCATCTTCTACATTGGTGACAGGACTCTGGTGAAGGAAGTTGCTGCTATGGAGGGCTATAGGAGGAAAGATTGGAAAAAGTTACGTTTGCAAATGACAGAAGGGTGGGGATCCAGGTACTCTATGGTGGATCTCAATATGATTTCAAGTGAATGGCAATCTTATGGAGGGGTGGGAAACCTCCATACTTATAGGTAGTTTCTGGCTCTGTTGGAGCCAGTGGTGGATTATTTGGTGGATATGCAAGAGTTGGAGAGTACTGACTCTGAAAGGGATATTTTCTGGTCTTCTCTGGCCAGGAATTTCCAAATTGATGTGTTGAAGGAGTTGCAAAGGAAGTATAAGATGAAGACTCTTCCTAATGGAAATCAGAAATTACCTGCTCTTTCTGGGATGAATGAGTTTTTGGAGGGTCATCTGAAACTTTTGGCAGTGGATTCTTTCCATGAAGCTAGCACCAAGTATGTTATTAAGGTCAGTGAAGCTTTTGCTGAAGATGTGGAGGAATCTAGGGAGAAGGAAAGTGTGAACAATGAAAAGGCTCCTGAGAAGCCTAAAGAGGTTGATCCAGTTGTGGAGAAGTTGGCTTATCTGACAAAACAGCTACATATTTTTGTTCAGGAGGCTCAGAAGGCCAATAAGGCTCCTTCTCAGCCTAGAGATTTTTATAGGAGGGTTGTTAGGAGTGATCCTTGGGTCTGCTCTTATTGCAGCAGGAAGGGCCACGAGTCAAATGATTGTTGGGCACTGAATAGGGATGTGTCTGAAGGTAAGGTGGAAATGGTTCTTTTGTGAAGCCTAATGATGGTCAGGCTCCAGTGGACTTGGTGAGGAGGAGACATAATGTCAACTCAAGGAGGCCAAGATTTGAAGAGTTGCCTAATGAGGCTTCCTCTTCTGGTAAAGGTGGAGATGATGTCAAGTGCAAGGGAAAGGAGGCTAATAGAGTTTTATTTACATCTTCCTTTGGTGGTTTGGAGTTGTATTCTTGTGGTGGAAGGTCAAGTGGAGAATTCTTGGCTGGTGTTTATGATGTGGAAGCAGGAAAGGTGGGAAGGCCTAAGAGAAGTGCTCAGGCTAAACCAAAGCCTAAGGCTTCAATAGTGGATCCTATAATGAGTGCAGCTAGGAAGAAGTACAGCAAAGAGGAGCTGTATTAAATGCAGAAGGGTATGGCAGATATGGGCCCCCCTAGTTTTGGAGCATTGGACATGAATCGTGAGCCAATGCCTATGGATGTTGATTTTGAATCTGAGGAGGATGTCCCTTTGGCTTAATCTCCAAAGCCTTCTGTAGTTAGAGGTTATTTTGAAGGATCTGGTTTGATTCCTGTTGATGGTAAATCTGTTGATAGTTCTGGTCCTCAAGAATCTTCCAGGATCAAGGTAGTGAAGCAAAGAGCTCAATTTGAGAGGCCAGTGGTTTCTGGCCAAGTTAATGTTATGGACTCTGTCCTGGAAAGGATGAATAAGGGTCTGGTCTCCCTTACTTATGGGGATTTGTATGCTATCAGTCCTGGGTTGGCTGATAGACAGAAAAAGTTGTTGACCAGGAAAAGGGTTTCTTCTGGGGAGGTGGAATACATGTGTGATTCTGCTGAGAAGTTTGGTGAGGGCTTAGAGACACATTTTTATGCACCTCTGGGTTATGTCAATGTCACTCTTAATGGCGGGGAGGCTACGGCATTGGAGGATTCAGGTTCTCAGATTAACCTGATTTCTTTGTTTGAGGCTACTCATCTGGGCCTCCCCATCAAAACAGGTATTGTTGGAAATTTGAGAGGGATTGGTGGCTATGTCAGTGAATTGGTTGGAACATCCGAGTTTGTGAAATTAGATGTTGGTGGAGCCTCAGTGAAAGTATATTTTTATATTGCCAAAGGAACAGTAAAAGCTGTTTTGGGTGGGCCATTCTTGATGGATTTTCAAGCAAGAATTGGTTATCAGTTGACGTGGGAATCAGTTTGGAGTTGACTGGTGAAGATGAAAGGAGGCTTCACATGAGGTTATCATCTCCTGTAGAGGATGGTTGGGAGACCAGGCCAATTTTGTCTTCAATGTTCCAGTGCATGAACTGTTGTAGGAGAAGAAGAGAAGTGAGTGCTGCCTCTGGTTTTTTGGAATGTGGCTCAGGCTCTAGTGGGAGTCTTTCTTCTTTAGAGTGATGAGGGCTGAACACCCAAGTGCTACAACCTCTCCCCAAGATGAGGAAATCCCAGGTTGTAGTAGATCAGCTCCCTTGTAGATATACCAAGTAGATTTTCAACTTTCTCTTTTTAATGTTTCTCTTCTCTGCAAGCATTCTTCAAGTTTTTTATCAAGTATCTATTCTCTCTCAAGATTCTCAATAATTTTTAATTCAAGTTCAAAAAAGAAGATTGGTTATATATATTTATTGAAAGATATGCATAAAAGCTGTGGAGTGGTGAAATTGGGGTCTATGAGCAAGTCCTCCCCATTGTGCACTTCTAGGGTTTCTTTTACACCTTCCAAAAAAATTACCTTGTCCACATCTGTGATCATTGTGGAAATCCCTGTTTTTTTTTAGAATAAAAGAAGACTCAAGAAAAAAAAATTCAAGATATATGAAGAAAATAATGAAAAAAATCTGAAGATAATCAAGAAAGAAGAAAAGAATTATT
The DNA here is from genome assembly GCA_030280995.1 of Hemileia vastatrix. Taxonomy (NCBI): domain Eukaryota; kingdom Fungi; phylum Basidiomycota; class Pucciniomycetes; order Pucciniales; family Zaghouaniaceae; genus Hemileia; species Hemileia vastatrix. The sequence goes on along the minus strand of JASXTE010000008.1, from coordinate 5,693,833 downwards.
TTTGTGAAGATCATCAAGATCAATTTTTGGGCCTCCAGAATGAGGTTAAACTGCACAAAATTTTGAGGAAAGAAGATCATCAAGATCAACTTTTGGGCCTCCGGCATGAGGATAAACTGCACAATTTTGGAAGATGTGATTCAGAAGATGAATCAAGATTTGAAGATTTGGAAGATGGAAGTGAGGACAAAGATGTAGAATTGCGGAAAAGTTTTGCAGTAGTGATATTGGGGAATAAAAGTAAGTCCTCCCATTTGTACACCGCTAGGGTTTCTTCTACACCTTTCAGAAACATTACCTTGGCCACACGTGTGAGAAATAGGGAAACCCTTGGTTTTTGTTCCAGGTCTGGTGGTGAAGACGTCCTGAAGATCCCTCAAGTTGAAGGTGGAGCTGCAAAGTATAAAAAGGTAGCGCAGAACATTAGGCCTGTCAATGTGCCTATGCCTGTACGTTTGAATCCTCCTTTGAAAAGATCTCCTTCATCAAGAGATCCTTACTGTACTCCTCTGGTGAAGAATTATCCTGATTTGGTGTAAACTGCTAGGTTGACTGTGGAAAGGCTGAAAGTTGTTAATTTTGGTCCTGGTGGGTTGTTGTCTGGTGAGGAAAAGAAGTTTTTGTTGCAAGTTCTTGTTCTGAGGGAGAAAGTGGTGGCATTTTTAAAGAGGAAAGGGGTATGTTGAAACAATCTTTTGGGGAATCTTACTTGATTCCTGTGGTTTGTCACAAACCTTGGCAAATTAAACCTATTTCAATTCCAGCTGCTATTAGGGATGACTTTGTAGAGATTGTTAGGGAAAGAGTCAGGACTGTTTTATAAAAACAATCAACATCTAGTTACTCAAGTCCAGTTTTCTGTGTAAAGAAGCAGAATGGGAAGCTGAGGGTGGTGCATGATCTTAGAGGCTTGAATAGAGTCACTATCAAGGATTCTGGGATGCCACCAAGTGCATAGGACTTCATAGAAGATTTTTCTGGAAGGGTGTGTTATGGTTTAGGTTATATTATGGGTGGTTATGATGTATGGGAACTTCACACAGATTCAAAGCCACTTACAACGTTTGACACACCTCTGGGAAGGTTTCAGCTTACTAGGTTTCTTCAAGGAGAAACTAATTCAGTAGAAGTATATCAAGCACAAATGGCTTGGATTTTACGGGATGAGGTTCCTCTTAATGCTGGTATTTTTATTGATGATGGTGAAATCAAAGGACCATCCACTGATTATGGGAATGAGGTGCTGAAGGAGAACCCAGGAATAAGAAGATTTTTTTGGGAATATGAAATTACTCTAGAGAGAGTATTGTTTAGGATTGAAGAGGCTGGTTTGACCATTTCTGGGTCAAAGTTTTGTTGTTGTGTTCCAGCTCTGAAAATTCTGGGTCATGTTGTATGTAAGGAGTGAAGGATTATGGAAAAGAAGAAGGTCAATAAAATTCAGTCATGGCCAAGGCCTAAAAATAATACTGAAGTCAGGGGAATTTTGGGGGTTTTTCTCTATGTCAGAATTTTTATTAAAGATTTTTCTTTTTTGGCTTCCACTTTGAGGAATTTGACCAGGAAAGATGCAGAGTGGGTATGGAATGAAGAGTGTGAAGAGGCTTTTCAGAAATTAAAGATGGTGGTAGGTTAAGATATTATTCTTCACAAGATGTTTTATGGAGTGGGTTCTGGAAAGTTTTATCTGGAAGTGGACTCAAGTTATATTGCTGCTGGTGCTGTTTTTTCTCAGGAAGATAAAAATGGGAGGGTCAGGCCAGTAAGGTATGATTCTGTGGTATTTAATGAGGTTGAATATAGATATTCTCAACCTAAGTTGAAATTGTGTGGGGTAGCAAAAATTTTGATGAAGTTGCAAACTGTTTTGTGAGGGCAGCATTTGAGCTGCAGGTGGATGCAAAATATCTTGTTCAAATGATCAACACACCTAGTCTTCTGAAAGCTCCAATGACTAGGTGGGTGGCATTTATTCAGCATTTTTCTTTTGACCTGGTACACAAACCTGGAAAAACTTTTACGATTCCAGATGGATTATCAAGGAGACCACCCACAGATGAAGATTTAGACTCTGAAAAATTTTATGAAGATTTCCTGGTGGTTAGGGCCAGCACAAAGGGTGGTGAAGATTTTTTTCTCCTCCCCCATGAGGCTAAACTGGATGATTATTCTCTCCTCCCCCAAGATGTTAAAGTGGATGTTTCTGATCTTGATTCTGGTTAACAGGATGTCTTTGTTGATGAAGATAGGGCCGTTGTTTGGGATGTCTCAAAATTAGAAAATGATGTTTTTTTTAGTGAACTGGATTCTTTTAAGATTCAGTGGAAGAAAAGGGACATACCAAAGTTTAGGGATTGGTTTCCTGGTTGGGCTGGTCATTTTGCTCATGTGTACACTGGTGATTTTGATGACAGTGTTGTACCCTTGGATGCTCTTTTGTTGGATTTTGAAGATGAGACCTGGGGTAAGACTGGGTTTTATTTTATTATGGTTGAATATCTGTTAACCTTGGAGAGGACAGATATTTGTGATGATGATACTTGGGTGGCAATCAAGAAGAAGAGTCCTGGCTTCTATGTGTCAGGAAGAATGTTGATGAGGAGTAGACATCCAAACCATCAAGTTGTGGTGACTCAGAAGAAGGGTCAAGAGTTGGTGTTGAAGTTTTTGCACAGAGAACTTGGTCATAGAGGCTTTGGGTAGACTTATAGAAGAGTAGCTGATAGATTTTGGTGGCCAGGTATGAGGTTGGCTGTACAGGGTTGGGTTCAATCTTGTGAAGAATGTCAAAGAAGAAGTCACTTGAAGCCTAAAGAGGTTTGCCGTGCTACTGGTGAAGCAACTGTGTTTGGATGAGTCAGTTTGGGTGCTGTCCATATTAAAGAGGGCAGGTATAAAAACTTAATTGTTGCCTGGATGATTTGTCTGGTTGGGTTGAGGCAGTGCCTTGGGTTAGCTTCAATGCCAAAAATGTGGCAGAGTTTTTGAAGAAGGAATGGGTATTTAGATATGGTTTGATAAGTTGGTGACTGCTGATGGTGGACCAGAGTTTGGAGCTAAATTTAAAGAAGCTTTGGCAAGTATTGGCTCTAAAGTTAGAGTGGCTACAACCTATCATCCTGAAGCTGAAGGCATGGTTGAAAGAGGCCATCAAGTTATCAAGAATTCTTTGGTGAAGATGTGTGGAGATAGTGCTGAAAATTGGAGGCATTATTTACCCTTGGTATTATTTGCTGATAGGGTCACTGTAAAAAGGACAACCACTAAATTCCCCTTATGAATTAATGTTTAAGAAGAAAACTTTTCTATAAGTGGATTTGGAAGCCATCTCTTATCTTGGAATTGATTGGGATGGGGTGTGCTCAACAGAGGATTTTCTCTGTGTCAGGATGCGACAGTTGGAATGTAGAGAGGAATGTCAAGAGAAGGAATACTCTAGAATTATGAAGATATGGAATCAATCAGTCAGATACTGGGACAAGAAGTTGGCTCATAGACTCAGGAATCTCTTGAATTTTGGTTGTTTGGTTTTGTTGTATAATAGAATTTTGGAGAGTCAGTGGGGAAAAATGTTTTCTGAAAGATGGAATGGACGTTACAGAGTCAGACCTCAGGTTTCTGGAGGTTCTTATGCTTTTGGAGTGTTAGATGGTGCAGTCTTAAAGAAGAGAGTGTCTGCTGATCAGGTGAAGAGAATTTGCCCAAGAGGCACTAGAGGTGAAGAAGATTGACTCTTTAATGAAAATAACTTATGGACCATTCTTTAATTTTGAATTTTGGTGATGCTGTGCATCTGTTTTGTTGGAAACCTTTTTTGTTAGAAGTTACCTATGGGTGGGGCTTCTAGATTTTATTTTGGAAAGTGTGGGGGTAACTGATGAGCTTGCTTCTCTGTAGAACAGTTACCCCAGATTGTTTGCTTCTGACCCCTTCTCTTAATTTGGTTGAACCCTGGTATTGGTTTCTTTTCACAGGTTTTATTCCTCTATGACTTTAAACTGGAAATTATTTTGGTCTTCAAGTGCTGGACTCTTCACGTTTATTGGTTTTGGTTTATTGTGTTGGATTTTGTGTTTTTGTTAGAAGTTACCCAGGGGGGGCTTCTAAATTTTATTTGGAAAGTGTGGGCATAACTGATGAGCTGGCTGCTCTGTAGAAAAGTTTCCCCGAAATTTCTGTTTCAAGTATTTTGTTTGTCCTAGTTGAATCCTAGTTCTGGTTTTTGTTATTCAGGTTTCAAGTCTGCCATGACTGTCAGATAGGCTACTAGACTTACCCAGTAAAATAATTAATTATCTTACTGAGATGAAGCCACGCCTTTTAACCCTTATTAATAATTAATTATTTACAAACTTGTTATGTATTACTTACAACTAACTAGCTAAGTGCAATAAGTAATGTAAATAATTTATAAGAAATAAGTAACTGTCACATACATTTTTACTCCCAAACACCATGCTCAATAATACAGATGAGAGGGAATAAAATTAGTATTAAAAAATATAACAATATAAAAAGAAGAAAACTTTTCAGATTCCTTTATTTAGATTTTTTTGACTCAATATTTTAAATCAAATGTTCTTGCACTAAATGTGACGGACCAAGGGATTCAGATTTTTATTTCAAATAAAATAATACTTTTTATTTACGCACTATTTAGTATAACTCTTCTTATTTCACATACACTCCTTATTTAGCTTCCTTTTTCTCACACCCTTGTATTAGGTGGTGTTAACTCTGTATTTTATTTCTCACATCTTTGCCTATAAAGGCCCTCACCTTTTGTACTTTTCAGGACATTCCTTTTTACTTACAATTTTTACAAACCAATACTACTATTAAAATTTATTACTATTTATTACTGACTTAGTACTTACATCTCGTAATTCTGAATCAATAATTATAATAATAATTAAAAATCTTACCTCTAATCATTGAGTAATAAATCTTAAAAGCTATAAGAGAAATACGTACATTATTTTGAGTCCTTTAAATCCATTGTTGCTATCTTTGGAATACCTTGAAATTCTTCTGGACATTAGAGTCCACCTTGACAATGACTTTAAACTGGCTTGGACTGGCTTCTTTGATTTATTTGGATTGGTGGTAGAACACTGGTGGTCTCATATCATTTTTACTTATTGGAGGGAGCCCACCCAGTGATCAATTCCTTGGGTTGGACTTTTTCTTTTTTTTCTTTGATTTTTGTGTCTATGGTTGTGTTAGATAGTAGCTTTAGAATTTTTTCTTTTTTTTGCCTTTTTTCTTTTAATTTCTTCATGGGGGTTATTAGGATTGTCGGCCGGTTGTCTAGAAGAAGGAGAAAAATAGAAGAAGGAGAATAAAAATAATAAGGAAAAGAGGAAAATGAAGAAAAGGCAGTAACAACAATTAATTGACAAAACTGGACTGGGGAATTACAAGGACTTATAACGAGATATTTATGGGATGATACATGGTAAGTTTTTTATTCTCTCTGCTTAAGTAACAAATACTAATATTAAATGATCTTAAGGCAACCTTTATATGCATATTATATACTAGATTTCAAAGGCAAGAAAGTGCCATAATAAAAACTATTATAAGTATAACATTTGTAATTAATAATAAAATTAATAATAAAAATAAAGTAAGTAATAAGTGGTGAGGCTACAGGGGGTTACCCAAGGCCTTTATATAGGCAAGGGGCCCTCTGAAGCGCCACATTAATGTATATACAAACAAAAATAATATGTAACTAATTTTGAGTAAGTGTAAGGGGAAACCCATGATACAATTAACTAAGACACATGAGTAAGAGCCTAAAATCCACCAATTTAATCCCAAACAGTTACAATAAGATTATGGAGTAATTAAATAAGCTTGAGACACATAAAAACAACTAATATAATTTAAAACATGTCTGATAACCCTTTATTTAAAAACCAATTTTAAGTGAAACATAAAAGTGAACTATTTTAACACATAAAAATAGTGTAATTAATTAATTTAGTATAAAACATGAGTGATTAATTATTTTAACTATTTTTATTAGTGTAATAACTCTTTTAATTTAAAACAAGTATTTATTTTAACAAAATCACTAATTTTTAGAATAAAACATTAATATTTTATTTAATAAAGTGTTTTAACTTGTTTAATAATTTGATGACAAAATTATGATTCAGAAAAGCGCCCAATATTTCTGTTTAATAATATATGAAAGGTTTAATTTAATATATAAATTTAATTAATTAATTTAATTACATTATAAGTCAATTTTACACTTATAATTATAATATATGTTTATAATTAATTAATTATTAATTTATAATTATTAAATAAATAGAAATGCGCCATTGTTTGTAGAATATAAAATATATTATGTTTAATTTAAATGTATAAAATTTATATAAACAATAAAATCAATATAACACTTATATGTAATAAGATATTTATATAATTTTATTATGCAATAAAATATTAATTTATATACATTAAATATAATTCATACGCCCTCTTTAAGGTTCTATAAGGTAACACATCATTTACTGGGCTCCTGGAATAGCCTGGCTGACAAGGATATAAAGTGGAAAAAATCACAAAATTATATTATATGGCGTCACCACATAAGGGTCACCTGGATGTGGGCAATCATTGGTGGGGAAAGGCTCATGTCGGTCAGTCATCTAGAAGGGATAAGAGAAGAGGGAAGAAAAGAGAGGAGGACAAGAAGGAGATAGTAGTTTAGAAATAAAAGAAATAAAAACAATTGAAATTATTTAATTTATTTGAGAGAAAGCAACGACAAGTGATTTGAGAGGTGACAACAAATTGGTTTTATTAATATTATTATTATTTAAGTAAGAGTTCTGCGCGGCAAACACTATAATTACTATCAAACTTAAGGCAACCTTTAAATTTTTATTTAGAATTTTTAATTAGAATTTAATACTAATAAAAATAATAATAAGCGTAATAAATTTATCTTTAAATTGTTGAGTGTGTAATAATTGATGAGGCTACAGGGGATTATCCAAGGCCCTTTTATAGGCAATGGGTCCTCTGAAGCGCCACTATATTTGTAAATACAATAATTATAATAGGATAAAACAAGTATATCAAAGAGTAAGTGAAACATAACAATGTAGAGAAAAATATGAAACAAATAATTAAAAACCCCAATTAAAAATCCAATTTTCCTGCCATTAATTCCCAAATCAGTAAGTAAAAATAGTGAATAACTAAACAAGCTTGGAACATAGGAACTATGAGAAAAATAATTCAAAACAGATGGTACAGTCTGATTTAAGGATTTTTAAGTGAAACAAAAAATATTCTGACACAAAAAATATTTAATTTATTTCAATTCAGTATTAATTAGTTTTTCCTGACACAATTATAGGTCAAAAGAAGCGTCATTATTTATTGTTTAATATTATAAAAAATGATATTTAATATATAAATATAAATAATTAATTTAATTATATTATAAGTAAATTTTACACTTATAATTATAATATATGTTTTTAATTAATTAAATATAAATTTATAATTATTAAATACATAAAAAATGCGCCATTATTTGTAGAATATAATATATTATGTTAAATTTAAATGTATAAAAAATTTATATAACCAATAAAATTAATATAACACTTATATGTAATAAAATACTTATATAATTTTATTATGCAATAAAATATTAATTTATATACATTAAATACAATTCTTACCCCCTCTTTCTCAGGTCCTATAAGTTACATATCATTTACTGGACTCCTGGAATAGCCTGGCTGACACTCCCTCACTCTAAAAAAACAATAAAAAAAATGCTAAGATTTTTTCTTTTTGTACTTTTTCAACAGAGTAGGCAGATTTGAAATCTCCTTACCAGATATCCATGCATCATGTTCAGATGATTTGTTCTTATATCTCAATAAATATTCAGTACCTCTTTCAGAAGTGATAATTCTATCATTGAGAATTTTATCAATTTCTGCTGTTTCTGTGACTTCCTGAGGGTTTTTCTTAGGTCTTCCCCTTCTTTTGGGAAATAAGTCACTGTTGGAAGTATAAGGCTTAAGCAAAGAAATGGGAAAAACAGGATGTTTCCTATCATATGGATAAATACAATACAACTTCTACTGCATTATCACCAACCATTCTTTTAACAACAAATGGTCCTACAAAAGGATCTTTTCATTTGTGGTTACCTTGTAAATTGAAATGGACAGTAGAGATCAACACTTCATCACCCTTTTTAAATGTGTATTCTTTATGGGATTTATCCCATCTTTTCTTTTCATATTCAAATGCTTTATCAATACAGCTCTGAGCATGTTTTCTGCATAGCTGTTGCATTTGCATAAAAGATTTTACATCAGGGTGTAGTTCCAACTTAGGTAATTTATTATTGAGAATTTGAGAAGGAGTGTTTGGGACATAACCTAACCAAAGCTCAAAAGGCTTTTTCTCAGTGACAGAATGAACAGTGCTATTATATGCAAATTCAAGACCAGGCAAAAGAGTGACCCAATCATGAGTAAATCTGTCATTGTCTTTATATTCTAAACCAAAGGCACAATACCTTCTAATCATATCTTCCAGAGTTTGAATCATTCTTTCAGCTAGACCATCAGTCTGAGGATGGTGAGCTGTAGACAATTTTAACTCACAGCCACAAATATCCATCAAAGAGGTCCAAAACTCAGAAGTGAATTTTGGATCCCTATCAGAGATAATGGCTTTTGGAAAACCAATAATATTAAACATGTAAGACCACCATATGAAAGCTAATTATTTGGTGGATACATCTTTGTGGGTTGGAATAAATTTGCACATTTTTGTGAATCTATCCACTATTACCCAACAAGAGTTAAAGCTGTCTTTACCTGCAACAGGAAGACCAGTGACAAAATCCATATTAATGATTTTCCAGGGAGCACTAGGTGCTTCAATATGTTGTCATAACCCTGCTCTCTTACCTGTTAACCTTTTAGGTTTTATGCAGGAATCACAAGATTCAACATATAATTTTGTGTCTTCCGACATATTAGCCCACCATGCAGTGTTTTTGATTCTAATCAATGTTTTTTCAAGATCAAAATGACCAGCTAATATGTCATCATGACAAAGTTTGAGGATAGTTTCTTTCATTGAAGGAGGAATTACAATTACATTGGTAAGCTTCCTTCTATAATATATATAACCATCTTCAATAGAGAACTTTACTTTATTTAAAGCATTTTGGTACTTTGCAGGAAGAGTTTTTTATTAATGCTTGAATTGAAGCATTCTTAGGATCAGTTAAGATAGTAACCAATTTATTTAAATCAGAATCCTTATCATATGAATCCAGTATTAATTGTAATAACTCCTCTTCCATATCAACTATAAATATACCATGGATATGAACAGTATCATCTTCAGGTACATAAGCAGGATTTGAGTCATTATTTGGCAGAGGCAATCTGTAGAGCATATCAACATTGGAGTGAACATTTCCAGCTCTATGGATAATTGTCATCCGTCCTCTGTATTCTTGAACAGCAAGTTTCCACCTGAACATATGTCTGTTAGGTGTTTTTAGGTTTAAGAGGGACTTCACAGCACTACAGTCAGTTACCAACTCAAATTTTTGGTCATCCAAATAGTAATGAATTTTCTCAAGAGCCCAAACAACTGCTAAGCACTCCAATTGAGTGGCACCATATTTCAATTCACTATTTCTCAAGGTTCTTGAAATATAACAAATTACAACCTCTGAGGATTTATCATTAATAATTTGCTTTTGGTGAAGGGAAGCACCCAGACCAATAAAGCTAGCATCTGTATATAGGACAAATGGCTTGTTAAAATCTGGAAGAGCCAATATAGGGGCTGTCATTAAGCAACTTTTTAATGTATCAAAAGCTTTTTGACAGTCATTATTCCAGAGAAAAGTAATATATTTTCTGGTCAGTTTTGTAAGAGGCAAGGCTATGACCTGATAATTTTTAATATATTGTCTATAATAGCCACACATACCCAAAAAACTTTGTATTTCTCTTACAGAAGTTGGTGCTTTCACATTTTGAATGGCAGCAACTTTGTTATGGTCTACACAAATTTGTAAGCCTGACACAACATGGCCAAGGACTTTTAAAGATTGAAAACCAAATTTACACTTTTTTAAAGATAAGGTCATATTGATTTCATCCATTTTTTGGAAAACTCTATTCAATTGAATCATATGTTCATCAAAAGTTTTAGAAAAAACAATAATATCATCAATATAAACCATGAGCCAACCTTCAATAATTTCTTGATGGCAAGTGTTATCCATAACTTTCTGGAAAACTGAAGGAGCATTTTTAGGGCCAAATGGCATCCTAACATACTTATATATTCCCATATGAGTAGCAATAAGCAAAAAATTTTGAGAATTTTTCTCAACTGGAACTTGATGATAACCTTTATTACCATCCAGACAACTAATAAATTTTGCACCTTGCAAGGTAGCATGTATTGAATTAATTCTGGGTAAAGGATAAATATCATCAACAGTATAAGTATTTAAAGCTCTGTAATCTCCACATAATCTAGCTTTATCTTTTTCATAAGAAATCAAGACTGGGAAGATGACACAATATTTGGGGGTGACATCCACTTTCTCAATGATATTCATTTTCAATAATGTTTCAATATTATCTTCAATATCCTTTCTTTTTGATGGAGAAGCAGGATATGGTTTTTTCTTAAGGGAAGGAGGAATATCACTCAAATTACAGGATAAGGTAATTTTCATTTCTTCCTGAACAATTCCCAAGACATGAGAACCATGAGCAAAAGCCATAGGGAAAGAGGTAATAGAGGCAAAAATAGAATCCTTTTGTTCACTAGTCAACTGATCACCAAAAGAAGCAGTATTTATTTCATGTAATAAATCATCCATTTCAGTTGTTGTTCTACCTTTACACTGGATCAGTGAGTTACACGATTTCAACAAATGCCCAGAAGTTCTAGGAGAGGAAATTTTGAATTTCCTTTTCCCATTCATTCCTAAGGTAAAGCAATTATTTGCTGGGTCCAGTTTCACACCAAACATGGTTAAAATATCATTTCCCATAATAAACCAATTGCTCAAATTATCATTTTTCATGACAACAAACTCACAAATAGCTCTGACAAAACCACCATTATATTTGAAGAATACAGAGGTTTTGTATTTGCCAATAGGAAATAAGGTAGAAACATACCCTCTCCATTTTTCAGAAGTTATAGGTAATAATTTACTCAAATATTCCTTATCCACTGAAGCCAAAGCTTTTTCAGATACTACACATCCTCCAGCACCAGAATCAAGAATTACATCAACATTTTTACCATTAATGATAACAGGTGCCTTTAAAGGGGATATAGGTATAGAATTGTTAGTAATATCTTTAATTATCTCAGAATTTTCTACTGAAGATAAATCTAATACACATTCTTCAGATATATTATTTAAATAATAGACATCTTGTTCCAACATTAAAACATCTTTAACAGAATCATTGTCATAGGAGATATTACTTTCACATTCACTGGAAGAATTATTGACATCAAGTTCAACTTCATCAGTGTCTTCATTTTGTTCAACAAGATGAATTTTCTTGTCACAAACATGACCCTTCTGCCATGGTTTGTTACATTTATAACAAGTATTTGTTGCATATTTTTAGGTGCAACTGGGGAAGAGGGTTTACTAGATTTCTCTGGGAGCTTTGTAAAAGGTTTATTCTGATCATTATAAGATTTACCAAGGTAATTCATTGGTTCATATCTATGGTTGAGCAGTACTTCATTACAGATATTAATGAAAGAAGAATTTTCCCTTACATGCTCAGTTCTAGCCACAATCAAATCCCTAAGAGAATTTTTTTGTAATTTAAACAAGATTTTATCTCTCCAAATATCATAATCCATCTTTGGATCAATTGCTCTAAGGATTTTTGTTATTTTTATCAGAAAAACAATGGGCTTTTCAACAGAGGAGGATATATATCTAGTATTCTCATACAGTCTCTGTTGAGCTAACCTGAATTTTGAACCACCAAACTGATTCTCAATCAAGGATTTCCAATCATTCCATGTATAATGATTGTTATCTAAAAGAACAGATTCATACCACATCAAGGCTACATTGGAAAATAAAGAAATTAGCTTAGAAACAATTTCCTCATCAGGTAGTTTATAAGATCTCTTTAAATTATCAATTCTTTGGATAAAGTGTTGCCAATCAGAGGAAGAATCACCATCAAAGGTAGGATATTGGTCTAACTTAGGCCAATTTTTCTGACTACTGGGATGGTCCACTTTTTGGTTTGAATTATTCATTATTAATAATTCCTGAAGTTTAGCCAGGTGTTCAGAAATTTCATTATTTACAGAAACAGCTGGTGCATGACCATCACAAGATTTTTTGATAGTAGCAAAAGATTTTACAGACTCATTGTCAGTTTGTTTAATTGTTGAAATATGAGGAAGAAAGGATGAACTTTGCTCAGGTTTTTTCCCTTTATTTTTATGCAACTTATTGACAGCAATCTCATTTAATTCATTATTGATGGTTAAGGTTGAGAACTTTTCCTGCAGGTCAGACACATAGTTTCTTATTCTTGGAATTTCACACATCTGGTCATTTACTTTTGCAAGAGATAGAACATTTCTGTCCTCAGAAACTGAGTGTTTGGTACTTAGCGCATGGAAATCATTTCTTAGCTTTTTAAACTCATTTTGCAGAGATTTTATTTCATTTTTGAATGAATAATTTTCTTCAATAAGGGATTTCAATTCACTCAAGGTCTTATGTAGACTGATATTTCAATCTGAGATAGCTCTATGGTCACTTCTTATTTGTTTTTGTTGACTAAGAACAATATTCAAGGTTTCTTTGATTTTTAAATAAGCTGTATCTTGTACAGAAGAACTCACTTTACATTGCAAGTGTAAATTATTTAATCTATCATTTTCATGGATTAACACATCTCTCACATGTTTGTCTTTCACAATATTAAAATCAAGGGTATCTTTCAATATTTCCTCAGAAGTTTTTTCAATTAAGGTATAGATTTCAGGGGGAACAGAATCATTTTTAATTGCAAGAGAAGGATTAATTAAAGAAGTAGAAGTTAAATGTAAAGGTTCATCAAATGACAATTTGCTAATTACATCAATAGGGCTACTAGTTACAGGAAGCTGTCTTTTAACAGGTTTAACTGTTCTTTCACCATGTTCAATAATATTACCTGCAGAAGAAGATTTATTAGAAAACATACCCAAGTGACTATCAACCAAATTACTTACAATGGCAGAGGAGGAAACTTCCCCTGAGACTGGGTTTGGGATTGTGTTTGGGCCTTCTTTCTCCTGCCTTTTTGGTAGGGATGAGAAGGAGGATGGAAATTGGGTGTTCTGGATGGGCCAGGCTGATGATGAGGAGGGTGTTGCACATTCTGTTGGTAGTGACTCATTAGATAATCCCATTTCCATTGCTCTACTTCCATAGTATTTTTATTTTGGATGTTTGAGCTGGGTGGCTGTGAAGGTTGAGCCTGAAACTGAGGCTGATTGGGAGGCAACTGAGGAGGGGCCTGGGCCTGAATCTGGTTCCTGAGTTCTTGAACCTGATCCCACAAGGTGTCTACTTTTGCTTTGTACGTCATATTTTTTGTCTTCAACTCTTTTATATGACTGGACAGGTTGCTGATTTGTTGTGGCAGAGGAAGCTTTTTTATTTTGAATCCTTTTGGAAGACCTTCTTGAGGTACTAGAGGCTTTACTTCCTTCTGTGGTGCTGGGGGAAGGGGGTTTGGTTTGTTTTAATTTCCTGTCATTTCCACATCCTGAATTATGTGAATTTTTTGTGTTAGCATAAGATTTTTTACGTCCAAATTTAGAAGAACTCACAGTATCAGCATCATAGTCAATTTCAATTTCATCCACTCGCATGTTATCCATTTTTTCAGCCAAATTGTTGGACATAATAGTTGGAAGATTAATTAACTTTTTTAAAAAAAAATAATAAAAGTTAGTTAATAATTGCTCCAAATATAAAAAATTTTTTATTAACTAAATTATAAAAAAAAATTTTTAATATAAAGTAATAATTATAAAAAATTAATTTAAAAAATGGATTGAAAGGTTAAATTGGGAATAAACAATCAAGTTAATTCAACCAATTAACTACCAATATTAAATATGGCAATATATTTGGGACTAAGCACAAAGTACTTTTAAGTCAACCAAAATTAACAATAATTAATAATAAAAAAAAAATTAATTTAATAATTCAATTTGTATTAATAATAATGTCAATTCTTCTAGGACTAAGAGGATTTAACACTCTATAATGGTCAACTAGGAAAAAAAAAATTTTAATAATTGAACACTTACACTCAGTGAATCAGCAATTAAGCCACAATCACTGTTATTGCAGTAAAAATATAGTAATATGAGTGAGAGATGCAAAGGTGAACTTACTATAGTGATCAAAAAATCACTTCAAAATAATATATGAATTAATATAATATAAACCTCAGAAATTGAACCCAAGTTTGAAACACGGTTGCGGCAAAAGTTTTGTTTTTGCTAGGTGGTCCATGCGTTTGTCGTTTGTCCCCAGGCTCAATCGTTGTCGTCGTTTGGAAAGGCCCTCAGTTGTCAGTCAGTTGTCTAGAAGAGATAAGAGAAGAGGGATGAAAAGAGAGGAGGACAAGAAGGTGATAGTAGTTTAGAAATAAAAGAAATACAAACAATTGAAATTATTTAATTTATTTGAGAGAAAGCAACGACAAGTGATTTGAGAGGTGACAAAAAATTGGTTTTATTAATATTATTATTATTTAAGTAAGAGTTCTGCGCGGCAAACACTATAATTACTATCAGACTTAAGGCAACCTTTAAATTGTTATTTAGAATTTTTAATTAGAATTTAATACTAATAAAAATAATAATAAGCGTAATAAATTTATCTTTAAATTGTTGAGTGTGTAATAATTGATGAGGCTACAGGGGATTATCCAAGGCCCTTTTATAGGCAATGGGTCCTCTGAAGCACCACTATATTTTTAAATACAATAATTATAATAGGATAAAACAAATATATCAAATAGTAAGTGAAACATAACAATGTAGAGAAAAATATGAAACAAATAATTAAAAACCCCAATTAAGAATCCAATTTTCCCGCCATTAATTCCCAAATCAGTAAGTAAAAATAGTGAATAACTAAACAAGCCTGGAACATAGGAACTATGAGAAAAATTATTCAAAACAGATGGTACAGCCTGATTTAAGGATTTTTAAGTGAAACAAAAAATATTCTGACGCAACAAATATGTAATTTATTTCAATTCAGTATTAATTAGTTTTTCCTGACACAATTATAGGTCAAAAGAAGCGTCATTATTTATTTTTTAATATTATAAAAAAATGATATTTAATATATAAATATAAATAATTAATTTAATTATATTATAAATAAATTTTACACTTATAATTATAATATATGTTTTTAATTAATTAAATATAAATTTAAAATTATTAAATACATAAAAAATACGCCATTATTTGTAGAATATAATATATTATGTTAAATTTAAATGTATAAAAATTTATATAACCAATAAAATTAATATAACACTTATATGTAATAAAATACTTATATAATTTTATTATGCAAAGAATATATTAATTTATACACATTAAATACAATTCTTACCCCCTCTTTCAGGTCCTATAAGTTACATATCATTTACTGGACTCCTGGAATAGCCTGGCTGACAGCTCATCAATTGGCTGGGCAATACTATTTTCTTTTTTATCCTTATCTCATATTATTATTATTATTATTTTCTTTGATTTATATTCATTTCATCTTATCTATATTTATATTATTTTTCTTACTTTATTATTATCTCAATTCATTTAAAAATTATTTAATGGTGTATTCACATCAAGGTGCACTTAGATGTGGGTAACGTATCAGGGGATCAGCTCATCAATTGGCTGGGGGATACCATTATTTTTTTTAATTATTTTATTTTCAAGTTTTTTTTAGTATGTTAGTATCTTAAGTAATAAAAAATTAAAAAATTAAAAAAATAAAAAAAAATAAAAATAAAAATAAAAATAAAAATGAAAATAAAAATAAAAATAAAAATAAAAATAAAAATAAAAATAAAAATAAAAATAAAAATAAAAAAAAATAAAAATAAAAATAAAAATAAAAATAAAAATAAAAATAAAAATAAAAATAAAAATAAAAATAAAAATAAAAATAAAAATAAAAATAAAAATAAAAATAAAAATAAAAATAAAAATAAAAATAAAAATAAAAATAAAAATAAAAATAAAAATAAAAATAAAAATAAAAATAAAAATAAAAATAAAAATAAAAATAAAAATAAAAATAAAAATAAAAATAAAAATAAAAATAAAAATAAAAATAAAAATAAAAATAAAAATAAAAATAAAAATAAAAATAAAAATAAAAATAAAAATAAAAATAAAAATAAAAAAAAAAATAAAAATAAAAATAAAAATAAAAATAAAAATAAAAATAAAAATAAAAATAAAAATAAAAATAAAAATAAAAATAAAAATAAAAATAAAAATAAAAATAAAAATAAAAATAAAAATAAAAATAAAAATAAAAATAAAAATAAAAATAAAAATAAAAATAAAAATAAAAATAAAAATAAAAATAAAAATAAAAATAAAAATAAAAATAAAAATAAAAATAAAAATAAAAATAAAAATAAAAATAAAAATAAAAATAAAAATAAAAATAAAAATAAAAATAAAAATAAAAATAAAAATAAAAATAAAAATAAAAATAAAAATAAAAATAAAAATAAAAATAAAAATAAAAATAAAAATAAAAATAAAAATAAAAATAAAAATAAAAATAAAAATAAAAATAAAAATAAAAATAAAAATAAAAATAAAAATAAAAATAAAAATAAAAATAAAAATAAAAATAAAAATAAAAATAAAAATAAAAATAAAAATAAAAATAAAAATAAAAATAAAAATAAAAATAAAAATAAAAATAAAAGTAAAAATAAAAATAAAAATAAAAATAAAAATAAAAATAAAAATAAAAATAAAAATAAAAATAAAAATAAAAATAAAAAGAAAAATAAAAATAAAAATAAAAATAAAAATAAAAATAAAAATAAAAATAAAAATAAAAATAAAAATAAAAAGAAAAATAAAAATAAAAATAAAAATAAAAATAAAAATAAAAATAAAAATAAAAATAAAAATAAAAATAAAAATAAAAATAAAAATAAAAAGAAAAATAAAAATAAAAAGAAAAATAAAAATAAAAATAAAAATAAAAATAAAAATAAAAATAAAAATAAAAATAAAAATAAAAATAAAAATAAAAATAAAAATAAAAATAAAAATAAAAATAAAAATAAAAATAAAAATAAAAATAAAAATAAAAATAAAAATAAAAATAAAAATAAAAATAAAAATAAAAATAAAAATAAAAATAAAAATAAAAATAAAAATAAAAATAAAAATAAAAATAAAAATAAAAATAAAAATAAAAATAAAAATAAAAATAAAAATAAAAATAAAAATAAAAATAAAAATAAAAATAAAAATAAAAATAAAAATAAAAATAAAAATAAAAATAAAAATAAAAATAAAAATAAAAATATAAATATAAATATAAATAAAAATAAAAATAAAAATAAAAATAAAAATAAAAATAAAAATAAAAATAAAAATAAAAATAAAAATAAAAATAAAAATAAAAATAAAAATAAAAATAAAAATAAAAATAAAAATAAAAATAAAAATAAAAATAAAAATAAAAATAAAAATAAAAATAAAAATAAAAATAAAAATAAAAATAAAAATAAAAATAAAAATAAAAATAAAAATAAAAATAAAAATAAAAATAAAAATAAAAATAAAAATAAAAATAAAAATAAAAATAAAAATAAAAATAAAAATAAAAATAAAAATAAAAATAAAAATAAAAATAAAAATAAAAATAAAAATAAAAATAAAAATAAAAATAAAAATAAAAATAAAAATAAAAATAAAAATAAAAATAAAAATAAAAATAAAAATAAAAATAAAAATAAAAATAAAAATAAAAATAAAAATAAAAATAAAAATAAAAATAAAAATAAAAATAAAAATAAAAATAAAAATAAAAATAAAAATAAAAATAAAAATAAAAATAAAAATAAAAATAAAAATAAAAATAAAAATAAAAATAAAAATAAAAATAAAAATAAAAATAAAAATAAAAATAAAAATAAAAATAAAAATAAAAATAAAAATAAAAATAAAAATAAAAATAAAAATAAAAATAAAAATAAAAATAAAAATAAAAATAAAAATAAAAATAAAAATAAAAATAAAAATAAACATACAAAAAAAATAAAACAAATTTTTTTATATATATCTTCTGATTATTATTGTTATCTCTGTTTAGTGAATTATTAATTTCTTTTTTTTTAATGTCTTGAAGAAGAAGGCTCCGGCAGTTGTTCCGGATTATTTTGGCATTTTTGCTTTTTGTTAAGGTTGAAGGAAGAGCTGTGTTACTTGTGGTGTAGGTGGCTGGAAAGAGTATATGGATTGTAATGGTCAGGAACCGGATGGGAAGGTAATTTTTGGGTAGAATTAGAAGAGGCTTGTATGGAGTATTGGAAGGTGTGCTTATTTACTCTAGACATCTTCCAGTGGTCATCAAGAAGTTGTTTCTCAGATTCTTCTCAGATTCATTCTATAGACTATGAAGAGCAAAGGCCTTAAGCATGTTTGAACACATAATACCTAGGTGTTGCTTCATATCAGTGTAGTCCAGTGTTAATGTGGTTTCTAGAGGTTGGCCAATCCCAATAGCAGTTTCAGGAGGAGGGGTGCCAACTAAACAGAAGAATTTGATCAGTAATTGTGTTCTGTTGAAGGAATTGGATTTATTAATTTGGCACTTAAATATTGGAAGCTCATCAAATTTTTAAGCATCCAGAATCTGGACTGTTAAGGATTTTGAATGGATGTAGTAGGAGGATCAACTAGATGTAGGTATGTATTTTCATGGTCATCCTCTAAATGGTGTTGAGAATATGAACTAGAAGAAGGACATTCCTGTTGCCTGGGTGGAGCAGCAGTGCTTCTGATTTTGTTGTTGATATTTTTCTTGGCTCATTTTGGTTGGATACTGGTGGTGGAGTACTAGGTTGGTTGTAGGATGGACCAGGAGAAGGTGACCTGGAAGCTGATTGGGATTTTCTGGATGAATGTCTAGAAGAAATGGAACTTTCAGAGGAGTAATGGGCTGGCAGAGGAGAGTTGTAGTAAATTCTTCTTGTTTGAGAGGGAGATTTTTGTCTGGGAGCTGTGTTTGGTGCTTTGGTGTCTTCTTGAGGTCCTCTGGCAGGTCTTCAAGAAGTTTTGGAATTTTTGTCATTTTTGGATGAAGAAATTGTTGATAGCATTGCTCTGTGAGCACTAGGAGGTTGTTGCATAGAGTTTTTGGTGTTTACTGGTGGATTTTGGCTGTTTTCTGGCTAAATTTGGAGGTTTTGAGCCTGATTTTCACTTCCTAGTAAGGTAGGTGGGCTGCCTGGACGGGGTCTAGCAGCCTGGGAGCCAATATCAAAGCTGATTTGGCTGAATTCCCTGAGATAAAGGCTGTTTCTTGATATGATAAAGCAGATCTTTTGGAGAGTGTTTTGGATATGGAGCGGTGTGATATTCTGGATGGAACTGAAGATAAAGAAGAGGAAGCAGGAACAAGTTCTGGGGACCTGGTAGGAGATCTAGAGATGTATTTGTGTGAAGGTGAAGGTGGTGGTATATGATAATTGGGGTCTCTGTCACAATTTTCTTTTTGGAGTTTCAAGAAGCACAGGCCCTGTTGTAGAGTTTGGCTTCAGGAGTTGGAAGAGTGAAGGTGCAAGGTTTGCACATCTGGATACACTGTTTGCAAGAATAGTCCTTGGGAGCAGTGAAGCAAGGAAGGTCTGATGGGTCAAAATCTGGCAATCCAGCCATTATCTGTGATGGGACAACAATGAAGAGAAAAGAGATGAAAGGAAAATTTTCTATCAGTGATGTGTAGATGATGAAGAGAAAGTGAAAGTTCAGTAGTGCGGTTGTGGAGTATTGTGCATGGAATTAGCTCCGTCCTTTTATGAAAAATGTGAAAAGTCTGTCAAGACTTTAAACTGAACACTGTTGTCAGTCCATCAAGACTTTAAAATGAGAAATGGTATAGTCCCCCAAGTCTATAAACTGAGGATGGTTTGATTGTTGAGTCCTTCAAGACTATAAACTGATAATGTGATGTTGGTGTAATTCTGGCGGAGGGCATACAAAGGAGGAGTCTCTGAATTTATTTAAGGCAAGTGTGGGGGTGACTGATGAGCTGGCTGCTCTGTAGAACAGTTACACCAGAATGTTATCTCATTTTATTTGGTCTTAAATGGTTTGATCTCTGGTTCTGTCTTTATGATTTAGGCTTTAAGTCCCCCAAGACTATAAACAGATGGTTTTTGAGTCCCCCAAGATTATAAAATGAGGGCTGTTAGTCCCCCAAGACTTAAAACTGAGGACAAGTCCACCAAGACTATAAAATGAGGGCTGTTAGTCCCCCAAGACTTAAAACTGAGGATGTGTTGTCCGGTTTGTCTAGAAGGAAGGAAAGAAGAGGGTAGAGGGAAAAGAAGAAATGGAGAAAAGAAACAGAATAAGGAAGGAAAGGATGATGGGGCAATGAAGAGACTAATTGGATAGACAAAAAAGTGACAAGGATTGAGCTGTTTATATTTGTAAGTACTTTTAATATTTCTCTCTTCTCAATTATCAACAAACTAATTATTAAAAATCTTAAAACAACCTTATAATTTTATTTAGTATTTAAAGGGTCTGAAGCACCACAAGAAATAACAAAATATAATGTAATTTTTAAATTATGATGAGTAAGTAAGTGATGCGGAAAAAGGGGTTTACCAAAGGCTATTTTATAGGCAATAGGACCTCTGAAGCGCTACAAATGAGTATATACAAAATAGTAATAAGATAAAACAAGAAGATAAAATAAAAGAATTGTAACATAGTAATTGAGAGAAAAATATGAAACAAATAATTAATTCCCAATTAAGAAAATAATTTTCCCACCATAAATCCCCAAATCAGTTAATTAATATAATGAGTAAATAAACAACCCTGTGACATAAGAACTATGCGAAAGAATAATTCAAAACAGGTATAACAATGTGTTTTCAGAGTTTTTAAGAGAAAAAAATAAATTTTTTTGATGCAACAAAGTATGTAATCAAATTTAATTCAGTGTAAAGAAAAAATTAATTAATTTTTTTAACTATGTAATCAAATAACTAGTTTAACTGAAACAAATAATTAATTTAAATTGAGAATTTGAATACTATTTTATTAAATAAGTTTTTTCATTTATTTAATATTTCATTGACACAATTAAGGGTCAAAAAAAGGTGCCACTAATTATGGATAATAGTTTATATGAATAGGTTTAGTTACATATTTAAATTAAATAATTAATGTAATTACAATATAAGATAATTAAAAGGATGTAATTATATTATAAAAATGTAATTAATTATTTATTTATTAAATAAATAAAAATGTGTCCCTTTATATGGGATATGATAATTAAATTGATGTATACTTAATTTATATGATAATAAAATTAATATAAAATTTATTTTACTCATAAAATAAAATATTTAAATAATATATTATGTAATATAAATTTAATGTAAATACATAAGTTTCAATTATTACGTCCTCTTTTAATTTAAATAAATTTGTATGTATATTTACTGGGCTCCTGGAACAGCCTGGCTGACAGGATGAGTCCCCAAGACTTTAAACTGAGGAAGTTTTTTATTTTTTATTTCTAAATCAAGAATTAAAGGCAAGAGTAAATTACAGAAGAGAATCAAGAGATGAAACAAAGCGTTTAGCATTAGTCTTGAACTGGTGGATGAGGTTTCTTCTTTTCTCAATTTTCTGTGGATCTTTGGCAGGAGTGTATTGGAAGTAGTTTAGAATGAGATGTTTTTGTTGAGAAGAGTGTTGTTGGAATTTGTCCTTGTTGGTGGACAATTTATTGTGTGGTGGTGTTTCAATGGTTCCCACATTGTCATCATCACTGTCTGGATGGGAATGAGCTGGAAATTCATCAGTTTAAAATTTAGTATGGAAAGGCATTGGTTTTACCAACAGAAGGACCGGGTATGGTAGAGCTAGTGGTTTTGGTGGTGTTGGCACTCTTTTTGGAAGGGTGTAACTTGTTGATTAATCTGGATATCAAGATAGAAGGCCTAGATCTTTTGGTTTGCTGGAAGATATACCAGGTTGAGGGGGAGGTGAATCTGTTTCAGATGATAATGGACCAGGTCTGGAGCAAGATTTCTTTTTAGAGTAGCAGGCATCACAAGCAGCTCTGTATGGATGAATTGGTGGTGATATGGTGCAGATGAGGTTGTGGGAAATACAGTATTGACAGGGACCCGTTTCAGAGATTGATTGTGAAAAATGTGTGAATATGGTGGTTTTGATGAAGGAAAATGTGTATATTCTCAATTGGAGGGAGGATGTGGTCTTCCAACATTGGCACAGGTGTTTGTTGGTCTGTTTGGCGCTGTTTTGGTATGTCTTAATTGACATTGGTTAAATAATTGCTTGTTTTTCTTTGTTTTATTCAGTAAATATTGAGACTATGTGTATGTGGGTACTAACATTGAATAGCCCCTGTTTTTCTCTATATTTTATGTCTAGATGACATTTTTCATACTCTAAGTTTTAAGGCGTTATTTCCTCATTTTTCATTTCTAAAAAATAGCTGTTTAATTTTGGTTTTTTTTGTTTCATGGGCTAACCTTAAGTCTTAGGTTTAAGTTCTTAGTACCATTAAGAAGAGCTAATTTGGCTCTATATTTTATGTAACAATGTTTTCATAGCTTAATTTTGTGTTTTAAGGGTTTTAGTAGTCGTGGTGGATTTTTCTAAGTATTTTGGGCTTTTTTGGAGGTTTTTGGTGGTTTTCTGACTACGGGGAGGTCTGGCCACTTTTAGGGGGGCCGCTCACCTAGGTTATAGAAGGCTGGGGAGCTTTTCTACAGGGATTTTATTCAATTTGGCTGTCAAAAGCGCCAAATTTGTTGCTGTGCATGGATTTATTAGAGGGTGGTCTGTGTGTACATAGTGAATAAGACAGTTTGGGGCAACCTTAATCATCATACAACCATCCGGAGGTGATCTCATTGTTCCTCACTCAGTTTTCACTGTTTTTTGGCCACAATTGGCTGTGTTTGTTGCAGGGTTAAATCTTCATTTAACTCAAATTTGGCAACTGGTTTCTCTGGTGTAGCTTTGCAACATGCATCAAGTATTATTGCTGTTTTCTGTGCAACAAGTGCACAGTGTTTTGTTTTTCTGGTGTGGATCTTTCTGCATTTCAGGTTTCTGGCTCTTTGGTTCTAAGTGGTCTGCTATCGGCTACTGTCTTGACTTTTTAAGCAGTCAAGAAGTGTATTGGAAGGGGTATAGTAACAGTCTCTAATTTGCTGTAGCAAATAAATCTCACCTGGTATTTCTCAAAGGGACAGGGCTTTTCTCTCAATTTTTACTCCAACTCCCTTGGTCAAGGCCTATAGCTAGTACTATAGGATTTTCTACAAAGCCTTTTGATTTCTTGTATATTATTATTAATTGTAATATATTTAATTGTAATAAATTAACCAGCTACAAAACAGTAAAGTCAGTAAATATTAAAAATTAATATTAAATGTCCCTTGTATTTTTTTATTTCCTAACACCATGCTCAATGACAGGATAAGAGAAATAAATATTTATATTAAAATAAAAGTTAATATTAAAATAAAATTTAACATTCAAATAAAAATAAATATATACAAGAAATTCAAATTACCTATATAAAAATGACACTTACAGGAACTTTTAAATAAACCAATTTATTTCTGACATATACAGTAAATACACATTTTTAACACTTTATTTTTATAAAAACCTTATTATTTGAAAATATTTTTCTGGAATATTTGTTTTCTTCTCTCATACTCCTGTATATATGATTTTAACTTGGTGCTTTTTCTCTCTTTTGCCTATATAAGGCCCTCCCCTTTCTGGTTGTTTTGATCATTCATTACTTACTTATTATTTTATTAAAACACTACTACAAACAAATATTTATTACTATCATTTATTGTCTTTATTATTTACTGTTACATAATTATAAATTATTAATTATAATAATATTTATAAAATATTTTACCTCTTTTATTTGATTAATTAAACTTAAAGATATCCCATACATACCTTTGACTTTGAAACCCCAAAATTCCACCTATCACCGCTGTTGGACCTCCATTAAAATATTCTAGAAAATCAGGACCCTTCAACACTGGTTTTCCTATTCCGTCAACCTCTTCTGATGAGGGACATGGCCTTTATTTTCCTGACCATAAATGTATTATTTATTTTGGTAGTTCCAATGGAATAGTTGAGGCTATATGGAATTTGTTGGCGGGTTGTCTAGAAGAAGGAAAGGAAGAAGAATAAAAAGGGAATAGAAGAAAAGGAAGAACTAATTGGGAATAAAAAAATGAGAAATTAATAAAAATAATTAAATAATTAAACCAATATAAGAAAGTACAATGTCAATTTATGAGAACTACAATAGTGAGTTTGAATTTATTTGTAAAAGATTTTAATTGTAAGTAAGACATTTCTTCTCTGCGCGGAAATCAAAATTTATTATTAATAAACTTAGAGCAACCTTAGATTTATTATTGAATATTAATATTATAATTATATAATGCTAATAAGAATAAAAAACAATGTATTGAAAGTTTTATAAAAATGTGTAATGTAAGTGATGAGTGCCAGAGAGGATTCCAAGGCCCTTTTATAGGCAAGAAGACCATCTCAAGAGTCATGATTGTATTTACAAAGAGTATAGTAATGTGAAACAAACAAGTAATTTAATTTAATTGAAACATAAAAAAATAAGAGGAAAATTGAACCAAAAAATTAAACCCGTGAATAAGTAACAACTTTTCCCACCATATAGTCCCAAACAAATACGTAATATAATAAATAACTACATAAGTATGAAACCTGAGAACTGTGAGACATAAAATCTAAAACAGGTAGTACATATAGCTAAAAAAAGTTTAATTAAAACAAAAGGAATTATTTTCACACTTTAATGTATATAATAAATCTTAATTCAGTATAAAGAAAATTAAATTAATTGTTTTAACTATTTCAAGTAATTTAATTATTAATTTAATTGAAACAACTAATTAATTTAAAAAAATAACCTATTAAGAGTAAGAATTTAAATTTGTCATATTAAATAAGTGTTTTAATTAATTTAGTAATTTTAGTGACACTATTAAGGGTCAAGGAAGTGCCCAATATTTATGGATAGTATTATGTGATAAGTTGTATTTAGTTTATATAAATTTTATTATTTAAATTGTAATTACATTATAAGTTAAATTTATTATTACACTTATAATACAATTTTAAATAATTAATTTATTGGTTTAGAAATATTATATAAATACAAAATGTGTGATGGTGTTATAGAATATAATATCTTTTTATGTAATAAAAATTTTCTTAATAATGAATATAATAATTATTTTACTTATAAAATATTTATATAATTTTATTCAATAAGATATTTTATTGTAACTACATAAAATGTATAGCATTATTCCCTTTAATGATTCCAGTAATTTATTATATAATTTACTGGGCTCCTGAGATAGCCTGGCTGACAGAATTCTTCTCAACATTGGCATCAAACAACTAAAGCACCCCCAACTTTAGTTTCTTGTCAAGAATTTATCCATTTTGGCTGTTCATTCCAAATAAATAAAGGGCTTATTAATCATATTAATAATCAAAAAAAATAGATAAAAAATTGTTCTTAGTAGATCTGTCAATTATGGTCACTAAAATATTATAAAAAATTTTCTATCATTTAATATTTTCTTCTTTTTTTTTCTCTCTTTTATTAATTTTTTTATTTTTTTTAATTTTTATCTTTTTTAATTTTTTTAAATTTTCCTTTTTATTTCCTTTTTTCAATTTCATTTTTCTTTTAAGTTTTTTTTCATTTAATTTTGGATTTGTCTCTTCCAATTATTTTTCAAAGTTACATCAAGATAGATTACTGTTTTTATATAATGGTGCATCTGGCCTTAGATTGTTCTACTGGCTATTATATAAAATAGGAAAACTTGATTGGTACTGGTGAAAATAATTTGTTGTAGAAATTTTCATTTTTAAATTTTTTTTCCATTTGATTTCTTTGATTCAATAAATTGCAAGGGGGGGTATTGCCAAATTTCATATTATACTATAAAAAATATTTTGACTTGAAAATTTGGTGAAACCCTTTCCTTAATTCAATAAATACAGGGGGGGGGGTATTGCCAAATTTTCACACAAGACTTGAAAAAAAAATTGACTTGAAATTTTGGTGATACCCATCCTTTACTTCAATGAAATGCAGGGGGGAGTATTAACAAAATTTCTTATAAGACTTGCAAAATTCTTTACATGAAAGAATTTTGGTGATACCCACACCTTAGTTCAATCAAATGCAGCAGTGGAATTGGAAAATTTTCAAATTTGACTTGAAAATTTTATTTGAAAAAGAATTTATAACATTAAAATATGAAAATTCAACTAATGATGGATAAAGTAAAGAAATACAGGAAATTAAGATAAAATTTTATGTACAATTAATTATGAACAGTTGAAGTGTCAGAGAAATAAAACAAACTAGTCATCAAAAAATTTCTTTAAATGTTCTATTTCCTCATCAGATTTATTAGTTTTAACACATTCTATCACAAAATCATTCTTTTTGGAACTTTCTTCACAATCAAGCTGTTATTTCATCTGTTCCATGAGGTTTTGATGCTCAAGTCTCTTCTCATCTTTCTTTGATTTTTCAATACTTAGAGATAACTCAAATTTCTTCTCCTCCAAGTCTCATAACCTGTCAGCCAGGCTGCTAGACTCACCCAGTAAAATAATTAATTATTTCCTAGGATGAAGCCACGCTGTAGAAAATCCTATAGTACTAGCTATAGGCCTTGACCAAGGAAGTTGGAGAAAAACCAGAGAGAAAATCACCTGTCCCTTTAGAAAAATAGAGTGAGATTTACTTGCTAAAGTAAGTTGGTTCCTGTTTTGCTAAAGACCCCTTTTAAACACACTTGACTGCTTGATGAGCCAAGAAAGTAGTCACCAGATAGACTACCAGACCAAAGAACTGAAATGTAGAACAAAGTCCACACCAGAGACAGCAAAGATACTTGATGTAGGCTGCAAATCCACACCAGAGACAGCAATAATACTTGCTATAGCTTGCAAGACTATAACAGAGAAAACAGTTGCAAAGTGAAGTTAAATGAAGAACTTACTTGCAACAAACACAGCCAATTGTGGCCAGAAAACAGTGAAAGCTGAGTGAGGAACAATGAGATCACCTTCGGATGGTTGTATGATGATTAAGGTTGCCCCAAACTGTCTTATTCACTATGTACACACAGACCACTAACTAAGAGCCCATGCGCACCCACCAATCTGGCACCTGTACCTGCCAAATTGCATAAAAAACCCTCCTGGAGCGCTCCCCAACCTCCTAAAACAGAGGCGGGCGGGCCGCCCGACGTCGGAGATGCTGCTTGAAGCGGCCCGGCCTCCCTGAAGCCAGAAAACCAATAAAAACCACTAATCTACTTGGAAAAATTAGCTACAACTACTAAAACCTTTAAAACACAGAATTTCACTATAACAACATTGAGACATGAAATATAGAGAAAAATTAGCTCTATCCAATAGTACTAAGCACTTAACCCTAAGACTTAAGGTTAGCTCATAAAACACGAAAAACAAAATTAAACAGCAATCTTTTATAAATGAAAAATGAGGAAATGACCCCTTAAAACTCAGAATATGAAAAATGTCTACAAGACATAAAATATAGAGAAAAACCAGGGCTATCCAATGATAGTACCCACATACCTGCAGACCCAATATCCATGGAATAAAACCAGAAAAATACCCTATTCCTTAACAGATGTCAATTAAGACATGCACAAACAGCGCCAAATCACACAACAAAGGCCCCTGCCAATGTTGGAAGACCACATCCTCCCTCCAATTGAGAATGTCCGCATTCTTTCTTCATTCAACCACCATGTTTAACCTTCTTCCCAAATCTGCCTCTGAAATGGGCCCCTGCCAATACTGCATTGACAATAATTTAATCTGCGCCATGACACCACCTGTCCATCCATACAGAACGTCCTGCAATGTCTGCCAATCCAGAAAGAAGACCTGCCACAGACCTGGTCCACTTTCTTCCACAACAGATTCACCTCCACCTCAACCTGGTCCTTCTTCTGCCAACACCAAAAGATCTAGGCCATCCATCCTGATACCCAGATTAATCAAAAAGCTCCACCCTTCCCAGAAGAGTGCCACAACCCATAAAACAACTAGTTCCCCCATCCCTGGTCCATCTGATAGTAAAGAACATTCATTTCTTCTTTCAACTTTAAAACTGATCACTTCTCAGTTCCTCCCTCTTCTGATAGTGATGATAACAATGTAGGATCAATTTCACCACCAACACCAACGCACTTGCCCACTATCAAGGCCAAGTTCCAACAACACACATCTCAACAGAAACAACTTCTGCTTCACTACTTCCAATCCACTCCTGCTAGAGATCCACAGGACATTGAGAACAGAAGACACCTCATTCACCAGTTCAAGGCTAATTCTGAACACTTCATTTCATCTCTTGATTCTCTCTGTAATTCCACTAGTACCTGAGTTTGATTCAGAAAAGAAAAATTGACCACACCCTCTATAGGATGTAACCACAAACAACCCTCAGTTTTAAGTCTTGGGGGACCATCCTCATTTTATAGTCTTGGGGGACTCAAAAACCCTCAGTTTAAAGTCTTGGGGGACTCAAAAAACCTAAATCATAAACCCAGAACCAGAGATCAACCATATTAAGACACCGAGAAAAAACTAACATTCTGGGGTAATTGTGAATAGAGCTGCCAGCCCATCAACTACCCCCAAACTTGCCTTTGCTAAATTCGGAGGCTCCCCCTGTGGATACCCTCCACCAATCTTTCAAAATCAACTCCTACAACAAAAACCTTTTTTTCTCACTTTATAGTCTTGGGGGACTTACAACCCTCAGTTTAAAGTCTTGGGGGACTAACACAGTGTTCAGTTTAAAGTCTTGACGGACTAATTCTTGACAAAATCTTGAAACCAGCCAGTTTAAAGTCTTGGAGGACTAATAGAAACCAGATTTCAGTTTAAAGTCTTGATGGACTGATAAATTTTCCAGTTTAGAGTCATAGAGGACTGTCAGAATCTTGCATGAATCTGACCCAGCCAATTTCATGCAATACACACACAGCTAGACCCACGGAGCGTCCACCCTCACTTCATCTTCTACTCATCACTGACAAAATCTTCTCTTATCCCTTTCCTCACCTTACACACCACAAATCATGTCTGGATCCCCTGCTGTTGACTCCTCTACTCTTCCTTGCTTCACTGCTCCAAGGGACTATGCCTACAAACAGTGCATCCACATGTGCAGACCTTGCACATTCACTCTTCCAAATCCAGAAGCCAAATTCTACAACAGGGCTTGTGACTCTTGCTATTCCAAAAAAAAGAAATGTGACAGAGATGCCCACTATCCTATTCCTCCGCCTTCTCCTTCTCATAAGTACATCTCCAGATCCCCTACCAGGTCTCCAGAACTTGGTCCATCCTCTTCCTCTCTATCTTCAGCTCCTTCCAGAAGATCCAGAAGCTCAGCTTCCCGCACTCTTCCCAAAAGACCAGCCTTAGCTTCTCAAGAAACTGCTTTTATCACTGCTAAATTAGCTCCGAAAGCTTCAAAATCAACCCCTAGGCTTCTAGACCGCGTCCAGGCGGCCCACCTGCCTCACCAAACAGTGAAAATCAGGGCCAAAACTTCCAAAAACGGCCAGAAAATAGCCAAATTCATCCAGACAACAATAACAACTCAACCCAACTACCTCCTACTGCTCCCAGAGCAATGCAATCCACCCTTCCAAAATCCAAAAACACCAAAATTCCCAGATTTCTAAGAGAACTGCCAGAGAACCCCAAGAAGAAACCAGAACACCACACACTGCTCCACAACAACAACTTTGTCTCCAACTAAGACAAAGAAACTACACCTCTCCTCTGTCAGCCAACTACTCTTCTGACAGTTCCATCTCTTCAAATTCTCCATCCAGAAAAGAGCAGTCTGCTTCCAAATCCCCCTCTCCTGCTCCATCCTTTAACAACCCTGGTACTCCATCACCAGTACCTCCTCCAGCTGAATCCAACAGAAATAACAACCACAACCACAAAAACAATCTCACTGCTCCAACTAGGCCCCAGGAACCTCAGCATCCCAGTTCACCTTCTCAGGATCCTTCAGAGGAAGACCATGAGAATACATATCTTTCCCTAGTTGATCCACCCACTATGACCATAACAAAATTGTCAGAGATCCAAATCCCAGCTTCTTACAGATTTGATGAGCTTCCAATCTGTAAGTACCAAATTAATTATTCCATTTCTTCAACAAAAAATAATTACTGTTCCAATTCTTCTTGTTAGTTGGCACCCCTCCTCCTGAATCTATTATTGGAGTTGGCCAAACTCTTGAAACTTCTTTGACCCTGGATTATGGAGACATGAAGAAACACCTAAGCACCATGTGTTCCAATATGCTAAAAGCCTTTTCCCTCCATGGACCCTTGAATGAATTTGAAAAATCCCTGAGAAAGCGCCTACTGGATGACTACTGGAAAATGTCTAGGATCATTAAACACACCCTCCAGCACTCCATTCCAGCCTCTTCTTCTTCCTCCTCTGAACTTCCCTCTAATCCAATCCCTATAATCTCTCCAGCAGGATGCACTTCAAAGAACACAGTGCTTCCCACAATCCCAACAAAAAACAAAAACGTCATCACAATCCGGACCAGCCTCCAGAAGCTTCATCATCCAGACAATGAGCTCCTGCAAAAAGATTAGAAACATAATAATAATATAAAACAATTAATAAAAATAATTTCAGAATTTTTTATTTTTTTTATTTTTTTTGCTTTTTTATCTACTAATATACTAAAATTAAAAATTAATAACTAAAATAAAATGAAATAAAATAAAATATAAAAAATAATACAAATGGTATCCCCCAGCCAATTGATGAGCTGATCCCCTGATACCTTACCCACATCCAAGTGCACCTTGATGTGGATACACAATTAAATCTTTTAAATGGTTAACAGAAAACAAAATTCAAAAAATTTAGAAATTCAGAAAATAATAAAAAATAATGAAACACAGAAACACATGAAATAAATAATAATTAAAAAAAAGAAAATAGCATTGCCCGGTCAATTGATGAGCCTTTCCCCACCAATGCTTGCCCACATCCAGGTGACCCTGATGTGGTAACACCCTATATTTTTGATTTTATAATTTTAAACAACCCCCATAAAAAATTAAAAGAAAAAAAGAGAAAAAAGAAAATAATCTAAAACTGCTATCTAGCAAAAACATAACTGCAAAATCAAAGAAAGTCCAGATCCATAGATGGTCCAATAAGGGAAAGTCCGGTCCATAGAAATGATCACTGGGTGGGCTCCCTCCAATAAGTAAAAATGATGGGAGACCACCAGTGATCCACCACCAATCTGAAAGAACCAAAGATAAAGAAGCCAGTCCCAAACCAGTTTAAAGTCATAGCGGACTTGAAACCTGAATAATAAACATCAGAACTAGAATTCAACTAGGAAAAAACAAAAGACTTGAGACAGACATTCTGGGGTAACTGTTCTACAGAGCAGCCAGCTCATCAGTTACCCCCACACTTGCCAAAATAAAATCTAGAAGCCCCCCCTGGGTACCTTCTAACAAAAACACAACATCCAACAAAATAAACCAAAACCAATAAGAGTGAAGAGTCCAGCACTTGAAAACCAAAGCAATTTCCAGTTTAAAGTCATAGAGGACTAAAACCTGTGAAAATAAACCAATACTAGGGTTCTACCAAATTAAGAGAAAGGGTTGGAAACAGAAAATCTGGGGTAACTGTTGATAAAACAGCCAGCCCATCAGTCACCCCTACACTTGCCAAGATGAAATCTAGAAGCCCCACCCATGGGTACCTTCTAACAAAAGTTTCCAACAAACAGATGCATAGCATCACCACAATAAAAACCAAAATTAAAGAATGGTCCGTAGTTTATCCTCATTGCGGAGTCAATCTTCTTCATGCCTAGTGCCTCTGGGATAAAACC
Source organism: Hemileia vastatrix (assembly GCA_030280995.1). Classification (NCBI taxonomy): domain Eukaryota; kingdom Fungi; phylum Basidiomycota; class Pucciniomycetes; order Pucciniales; family Zaghouaniaceae; genus Hemileia; species Hemileia vastatrix. The sequence continues at coordinate 5,661,396 of JASXTE010000008.1, read as the reverse complement.
TCTTCACTTGGTCTGCAGCCACGCTCTTTTTCAAGACTGCACCATCCAACTTCTCCAAAACATAAGAACCTCCAGACGCCTGAGATCTGACTCTGTAAGGTCCATTCCATCTGTCAGCAAACATTTTGCCCCATTGACTCTCCAAACTTCTATTATACACCAAAACCAGACAACCAGGTTTCAAGGGATTCCTGAATGTATGAGCTAACTTCTTGTCCCAGTACCTGACTGATTGATTTCTAATCTTCATCATTCTAGAGTATGCCTTCTCCTGACATTCCTCTCTACATTCCAACTGTTGCATCCTGGCACAGAGCAAATCTTCTGTTGAGTGCACGTCATCCCAATCAATTCCAAGATAAGAGACAGCTTCCAAGTCCACTGGTAGAATGGCTTTCTGACCAAACATTAACTCATAAGGAGAATAGCCAGTTGTCCTCTTCACAGTGACCCTATCCGCAAATAAAACCAAGGGTAAATAATGCCTCCACTTTTCAGCACTATCTCCACACATCTTCACCAAAGCATTCTTGATAACTTGATGGCCTCTTTCAACCATGCCTTCAGCTTCAGGATAATACGGTGTAGCCACTCTAACTTTAGAACCAACACTAGCCACAGCTTCTTTAAATTTGGCACCAAACTCCGGCCCACCAACAACAGTCACCAACTTCATCAACCCATACCTATAAATCCACTCCTTCTTCAAAAACTCTGCCACATTCTTGGCAGTCAAATTAACCAGAGACACTGCCTCAACCCAACCAGACAAATCATCCCTAGCAACAATCAAGTATTTACACCTGCCCTCTTTAATATGGACAGTGTCCAGACTGACCCTTCCAAAAACAGTTGATTCACCAGTAACACGGCCCACCTCTTTAGGTTTCAAGTGACTTCTTCTTTGACATTCTTCACAAGATTGAACCCAACCCTGCACAGCCAACTTCATACCGGGCCACCAAAATCTGTCTGCTACTCTTCTATAAGTCTCCCTAAAGCCTCTAAGACCAAGGTCTTCATGCAAAGACTTCAAAACCAACTCTTGACCCTTCTTTAGAGTCACCACCACTTGAGGATTAGGATGTCTCCTTCTCATCAAGCGCCTTCCTGACACATAAAATCCAGGACTCTTCTTCTTGATTGCCAACCAAGTATCATCATCACAAATATCTGGCCTCTCCAAGGTCAACAGATATTCCACCAAAATAAAATAAAACCCAGATTGACCCCAGGTCTCATCTTCAAAATTCAACAAAACAACATCCAAGGGTACAACTCTGTCATCAAAATCACCAGTGTGAACATGAGCTGATTGAGCAGCCCAACCGGGACACCAATCCTTAAATTTTAGCACGTCCTTCTCTTTCCACTGAACCTTGTGAGAATCCAGTTCACTAATAAAAACACCCTTTTCCAATTTTGAGCTGTCCCAAACAACAACTCTATCTTCATCAACAAAAACATCCTGATCACCAGAATCAAGATCAGATCCAGCCAGTTTAGCCTCTTGGGGGAGGTCAGAACAATCATCCAGTTTAGCCTCATGGGGGAGGAAAGAAAAATCCTCAGCACCCTTTGTGCTGGCCCTAATCACTGGAACATCTTCGTCAAACTCTTCAGAATCATAATTCTCATCTGTAGGTGGCCTCCTTGATAACCCATCAGGCATAGTAAAAGTTTTACCTGGTTTGTGTACCAGGTCAAAAGAAAAATGTTGAATAAATGCCACCCACCTAGTCATTGGAGCATTTGGAAGACTAGGTGTATTGATCATCTGAACCAAAGATTTTGCATCCACCTGCAGCTCAAAATGCTTCCCCCACAAAACCGTCTGTAGCTTCTTTAAAATTTTAGCTACGCCACACAATTCCAACTTAGGTTGAGAATACCTAGATTCCACCTCATTAAACACCACAGACTCATACCTTACTGGCCTGACCCTCCCAGTCTTATCCTCCTGAGACAAAACAGCACCAGCAGCAATATAGCTTGAGTCCACTGCCAGATAAATCTTTCCAGCACCAACACCATAATCCAACTTGTGAAGAATTATATCTTCACCAACAACCTTTTTTAGCTTCTGAAAAGCCTCTTCACACTCTTCCGTTCATTCCCAATCTGCATCTTTTCTGGTCAACCTTCTTAAAGGTGAAGCCAACAAAGAAAAATCCTTAATGAAAATCTTGACATGTACACATACACCCAAAAATCCTCTGACTTCAGTAGTATTTTTAGGCCTTGGCCATGCCTGAATTTTATTAATCTTCTTCTTCACCATAATTCTTCACTCTTTACATACCACATGAACCAGAATTTACAAAGCAGGAACGCAACAACAGAATTTTGACCCTGAAATGGTCAAACCAGCCTCTTCAATCCTGAACAACACTCTCTCTAGAGTTATTGCATATTCCCACACAAACCTCCTTATTCCAGGGTTCTCCAATAACACCTCATTACCATAATCAGTGGATGGTCCTTTAATTCCACCATCATCAATAAAAATACCAGCATGAGTAGGAACCTCATCCTGCAAAATCCAAGCCATCTGTGCTTGATAAACTGCCACCGAATTAGTTGCTCCTTGAGGCAACCTAGTGAGCTGAAATCTTCCCAAAGGAGTCTCAAAAGTTGTGAGAGGTCTTGAATCCGTATGGAGTTCCCTCTCATCATAACCACCCATAATATCACCCAAACCATAACACACCCTTCCAGCAAAAGCTTCAACAAAATCCTCTGCACTTGGCGGCATACCAGTGTCCTTGATAGTGACTCTATTCAAGGCTCTAAGATCATGAACCACCCTCAACTTTCCAATCTGCTTCTTTACACAGAACACGGACTTGAGTAACTGGATGTTGATTGTTCATATAACCCAGTCCTGACTCTTTCCCTAACAATCTCTACAAAATCTTCTCGAATAGCGGCTGGAATCGGAATAGGTTTGATTTACCAAGGTTCATGAAAAACAACAGGAATCAAGTAAGGTTCCCCATAAGAGTGCTTCAATACACCCCTTTCCTCCTCAACAAATGCCACTGCTTTTTCCCTTAGCACAATAACGTGCAACAACAACTTCTTTTCTTCCTCAGACAACCACCCATCAGGACCAAAATTAACAACTTTCAATCTTTCCACGGTCACCCTCGCCGTCTCTACAAATTCTGGAGGATTCTTCACCAAAGGAGTACAGTACAGATCTCTTGACAAAGGAGGTCTCTTCAAAGGCGGATTCAAACCCACAGGCATAGGCTCATTGACAGGCCTAATCTTCTGCGCAACCTTCTTATACTTTGCAGCTCCACCTTCAACTTGAGGGATCTTCAGGAAATCTTCACCACCAGACCTGGAACAAAAACCAAGGGTTTCCCCATTGCTCACATGTGTGGCCAAGGTAATGTTTTTGAAAGGTGTAGAAGAAACCCTAGTGGTGCACAATTGGGAGGACTTACTTTTACACCCCAATCTCACCACTCCAAAACTTTTCCGCAATTCAACATCTTCATCCTCACTTCCAACTTCCAAATCTTCAAATCTTGATTCATCGTCTGAATCACATCTTCAAAAATTGTGAAGTTTATCCTCATGCTGGAGGTCCAAAAATAGATCTTGATGATCTTCTTTCTTCAAAATTTTCTGCAGTTTAACCTCATGCTGGAGGCCCAGAAATAAATCTTGACGATCTTCACAAAAATATTTTTCATCTTCTTTCTTCATTATCTTCAGATTTTTTTCTTGATTTTCATGAATTATCTTGAAATTTTTATCTTCTTTTCTTGAGTTTTCTTCTGTCATACAAAAATAACCAGGGGTTTCCCCAATGCTCACAGGTGTGGCCCAGGTAATGTTTTTGAAAGGTGTAGAAGAAACCCTAGCGGTGCACAATTGGGAGGACTTACTTTTAGACCCCAATCTCACCGCCCCAAAACTTTTCCGCATATCTTTCAATAAAGATATATAACCAATCTTCTTCTTTGAACTTGAATTAAAAATAATTAAGAATCTTGAGAGAGAACAGAGACTTGATTAAAAACTTGATGAATACTTGCAGAGAAGAGAAACATTAAAAAGAGAAAGTTGAAAATCCACTTGGTATATCTCCAAGGGAGCTGACCTACTACAACCTGGGATTTCCTCATCTCGGGGAGAGGTTGTAGCACTAGGGTGATCATCCCTTATTACTCTAAAAAAGACAGACTCTCAATAGAGCCTGAGCCGCACTCCAAAAAACCAGAGGTAGCACCCACTTCCTTCCTTCTCCTGCAGCAGTCCATGCACTGGCACATTGAAGATAAACCAGGCCTAGTCTCCCAACCACCCTCTCCAGGGGATGACAACCTCATGTGAAGCCTCCTTTCGTCTTCACCAGTCAACTCCAAACTGATTCCCAAATCAAATTGATAACCTATTCTTGCCTGAAAATCCATCAAGAACGGCCCACCCAAAACTGCTTTTACATTACCTTTAGCAATGTAAAAATGAACCTTCCCTGAGGCTCCTCCAACATCTAACTTCACAAACTCTGAAGTTCCAACCAATTCAGTGACATGGCCACCGATCCCTCTCAAATACTCACCAATACCAGTTTTGATGGGGAGGCCCATATGAGTTGCCTCAAACAAAGAAATCAGGTTTATCTGAGAACCTGAATCCACCAATGCCCTTGCCTCCCTTCCATTCAGAGTGACATTGACATATCCCAGAGGAGCAGAAAAATGAGTTTCCAACCCCTCACCAAACTTTTCAGCAGAATCACAAATGTATTCTACCTCACCGGAAGAAACACTTCTCCTGGTCAACAACTTTTTCTGCCTATCAGCAAACCCTGGGCTGATAGCATACAATTCCCCATAAGATAGGGAAACCTGACCCTGGTTCATCCTTTCCAGGACAGATTCCATAACATTAACTTGACCAGAAACTACTGGCCTCGCAAAGTGAGCTCTTTGCTTCACTACCTTGGTCCTAGAAGCTTCTTGAGGACCAGCACCACCAACAGATTTACCATTAAAAGGAACCAAACCAGATCCCTCACCAGAACCTCTGACTCCAACAGGCTTTGGCAATGAAGCCAAAGGGACATCCTCCTCGGAGTCAGAATCCACCTCCATTGGCATTGGCTCACCATTCAGGTCCAATGCACCAAAACTAGGGGGGCCCATGTCAGCCATATCCTTCTGCATCTTGTACAGCTCCTCTTTGCTGTACCTCTTCCTAGCTGCACTCAGCTTAGGATCACCCTTTGAAGCATTTGGCTTTGGTTGGGCCTGAGAACTGCTCATAGGCCTACCCACCTTCCCTGCTTCCACATCATAAACACCAGCCAAGCATTCACCACTTGACTGTCCACCACAAGAATACAACTCCAAACCACCAAAGGAAGTAGAAAAAGAGACCTTATTGACCTCCTTCCCCTTTCCCTTGACATCCTCATCTACCTTAACAGAAGAATTCCCCTGATCAGGAATCTCCTCAAACCTTGGCCTCCTTTGATTGAAACCACCTCTTCTCCTGACCAAATCAACAGGAGCCTGCCCCTCACTGGGCTTCATAAAAGAACCGTCAGGGAACTTAAAAACCCTGCCATCAAACTCCACTTTTCCTTCAGACACATCTCTGTTCAGTGCCCAACAATCATTGGACCTGTGCCCCCTCCTACTGCAATAAGAGCAAACCCAAGGATCACTCCTACCAGCCCTCCTTTCAAAATCTCTTGGCTGAGAAGGTGCCTTATTAACCTTCTTGGCCTCCTGGACAAAAATGTGCAGCTGTTTTGTCAGATCAGCCAGCTGCTCCACCATTGGGTCCCTCTCCTGTTTGGGAACCTGCACCAAATTCTTCTCCTCCTTCTTCTCCCTAACTTCCTCTTCAGCCAACGCCTCACTGACTTTTCTGACATACTTGGCACACCCCTCCTGATAGGTGTCCACAGCCAATAACTTCAAATGGGCCTCAGCAGCCTCCTTCACCTTATCCAAGGCAGGTAACTTCTGGTCCCCATTAGAAAGAGTCTTCATCAATTCCTTTCTTGAAAACTCCTTCAACACATCCATCCTGACATCTGTAGCCAGGGCAGACCAAAAAACATCTTTGGCAGCATTTTCATGTGCCAGCTCCTCCACTTCCACCAAGTATTCCACCACAGGATCAAACTGTAGCAGAAACTTCCTGTAACTATGTAAGTTACCAACACCACCATAAGATTGCCAATCACTGACAACCTTGTTCAGATCCACCATAGTGAACCTGACACCCCATCTATCCACCATTTGCCTACACAGCAATTTCCAATCCCTCTTCTTGTAGCCAGACATGGCCACAATCTCCTTCTCCACTGACCTATCACCAATGAAGAAAATAATCTGCTTCACCATGTCCAGGTAGGAAGCACCATCCACTCCAGCAGCAGTTTCATACTTCTCTAGAAACCACTTGACATCCTCCCCATTAAACTTGGTACCATCCCAAGTTTTAATTCTCACACACTCCCTAACCATCACAGAAGGAGGACCATCCCCCCCACTGACAGTCACCACAGGAATAGCAGAACCAGAAGCCATTCCTCCAGTCCAAAACACCAAAAAGAGCCAACCAAAGCAAACAGAGATTCCAATGAACTAGCAAGTTCAAAACCCCACGTTGGGCGCCAGAAATGTAGACAATCCTATAGTACTAGCTATAGGCCTTGACCAAGGGAGTTGGAGAAAAACCAGAGAGAAAATCACCTGTCCCTTTAGAAAAATAGAGTGAGATTTACTTGCAAAAGTAAGTTGGTTCCTGTTTTGCTAAAGACCCCTTTTAAACACACTTGACTGCTTGATGAGCCAAGAAAGTAGTCACCAGATAGACTACCAGACCAAAGAACTGAAATGTAGAACAAAGTCCACACCAGAGACAGCAAAGATACTTGATGTAGGCTGCAAATCCACACCAGAGACAGCAATAATACTTGCTATAGCTTGCAAGACTATAATAGAGAAAACAGTTGCAAAGTTAAGTTAAATGAAGAACTTACTTGCAACAAACACAGCCAATTGTGGCCAGAAAACAGTGAAAACTGAGTGAGGAACAATGAGATCACCTTCGGATGGTTGTATGATGATTAAGGTTGCCCCAAACTGTCTTATTCACTATGTACACACAGACCACTAACTAAGAGCCCATGCGCACCCACCAATCTGGCACCTGTACCTGCCAAATTGCATAAAAAACCCTTCTGGAGCGCTCCCCAACCTCCTAAAACAGAGGCAGGCGGGCCGCCCGACGTTGGAGATGCCGCCTGAAGCGGCCCGGCCTCCCTGAAGCCAGAAAACCAATAAAAACCACTAATCTACTTAGATAAATTAGCTACAACTACTAAAACCTTTAAAACACGGAATTTCACTATAACAACATTGTGACATGAAATATAGAGAAAAATTAGCTCTATCCAATGGTACTAAGCACTTAACCCTAAGACTTAAGTTTAGCCCATAAAACACGAAAAACAAAATTAAACAGCAATCTTTTATAAATGAAAAATGAGGAAATGACCCCTTAAAACTCAGAATATGAAAAATGTCTACAAGATATAAAATATAGAGAAAAACCAGGGCTATCCAATGATAGTACCCACATACCCGCAGACCCAATAGCCACAGAATAAAACCAGAAAAATACCCGATTCCTTAACAGATGTCAATTAAGACATGCAGAAACAGCGCCAAATCACACAACAAAGGCCCCTGCCAATGTTGGAAGACCACAACGCCTTTTTATTTTCTATTTATAATTAATTTTATTTTATTTACTTTAAGTTTACATGTAATAAGTTAACCAGTTAAAAAGAAGTAAATTTAGTAGAAATTTTAAATTAATATTAATTGTCCTATATATTTATTTTTATTTTTCTAACACTGTGCTCAAATGACAGTTAATGGGAATAAAAATTAAAATATTAAAATAAGAAAAATTTTTTTTTAATATTTGAAATATAATTAAAAATAAAAATAATTATGTACAAAGAATCAATTTACTTATTTAAAAATAACAAGTACCGGAATTTTTAAATAAATACATTTCTTTTGGCATATACAGTAAATAGAATATTCTAAAATATTCTTTATAGTAAAATTCTATAATTTGAAATGTTCTTTCTTCTGGAAAATTCCTTCCCTCTCTCATACACTTTTATTTAGAATTTTTTATTCTGTCACTTGTCTCTCCTTTATCTATATAAGGCCTCCCTTTCTGTTTGTTTTTGATCATTCTTACTTACTTACTTATTTGATTAAATCATTAAATCAAAATATTGATTAATATTATTTATTATTTAAGTACTTACAACATTGTAACTCTAAATTATAAATTACACTAATAATTATAAAACTTTTACCTCTTTTTATTTGATTAATTAAACTAAATAGATAAATTCATATGTCCCTTGACCTTGAGATCTTCAAAACCACCTATCACCGCTGCTGGACCTCTGTTAAAAATCTTCTAGACCATCAGGACTCCTTGACACTTGAGGCCCTTTCTGAATTGTCAACAGCGCATTTATATCTTGAAGCCAGCAACCAAGGGACCATCAACGACGAGGTACCAGTAGGACAAGTAGACAACAAAAACAACAAACATCATCGACCACGTTGTGGTCTTCCAACATTGGTGAAGCCCTTTGTCGGTCTATTTGGCGTTGTTTTGATATGTCTTAAATAGCATTGATTAATAATTGGGTGTTTTTCTGGATTTATTCAGCAAATATTGAGACTGCGGCAATGTGGGTACTACCATTGGATAGCCCCGGTTTTTTCTCTATATTTTATGTCTTTATGAAATTTTTTAGATTTTAAGTATTAAGGAGATAATTTCTCATTTTTCATTTAAAAAGATAGCTGTTTAATTTTGTTTTTTGTGTTTTACAGGATAACTTAAGTCTTAGGGTTAAGTGCTAAGTACCATTTGAATGAGCTAATGTTTCTCTACATTTTATGTCTCACTGTTGTTATAGCCTAATTATGTGTTTTAAAGGTTTCAGTAGTTGTAGTAGATTTTTCTAAGTATTTTGGGTATTTTTTGAGGTTTTTGGTGGTTTTCTGGTTTCAGGGTGGTCTGGCTGCCTCAGGCAGACGGCCTGCCCGCCTTGGTGCTAGAAGGCTGGGAAGCATTTCTAGAGGGGTTTTATGCAATTTGGCGCTCAAGAACGCCAAATTTGTTGGTTTGCATGGGCTTTTAGATAGTGGTCTATGTGTACATAGTGAATAAGACAGTTTGGGGCAACTTTAGTTATCATACAACTATCCAGAGGTGATATCATTGTTCCTCACTCAGTTTTCACTGTTTTTTGGCCACAATTGGCTGTGTTTGTTGCAAGGTGAGTTCTTCATTTAACTTAACTTGGCAGCTGGTTTCTCTGGTATAGTCTTGAAATTTATATCAAGTATTATTTCTGTCTCTGGTGTGAATTTGCAACCTACATCAAGTATCATTGCTTTATCTGGTGTGAACTTGGTCTAAATTTCAGTTCTTTGGCTTGGTAGTCTGTCTAGAGACTACTTTCTTGGCTGATCAGGCAGTCAAGTGTTATGGAAAAAGGGCTTTAGCAAACAGGAACCAGTTTACTGTAGCAGGTAAATCTAACTTTATTTTTCTAAAGGGACAGAGGATTCTATCTTTGTGTTTTCTCCAACTCCCTTGGTCAAGGCCTATAGCTAGTACTATAGGATTGTCTGCAACATGAATTTTTTTTTCTGTGACTGGGAATCAAACTGTGCTCCAAAATTAAGGTTCATAAATTGGAAATTTTCATATATAATTATGGTAATTATATTTATTACTATTTGTGGGTCATTTTGCACATTTCATTGTACAGGTATATCTTTTTTTACTCAGCACTCTGTAAGTGGCATTAACTTGCTCATTTTACAGGGGGAGGTGCCTGGTAAATAAAATATTTTTTTTCCTAGTTGACCAAGATAGAAATAGATTATTCTTAGTCCTAGAAGTAATATTAAAATTTAAATTAATTATTTTATATTATTTTTTTTAATTATTTCAGTTGACCTCTGTCCCGATAGTTAAAATTTTATATTATTGTTTCAGTTGGCAAATTTTACTGACAGTAAATTAGTAATATTTAAAAAAAATTAATTGAATTAATTATATTAAAATTATTTCAGTTGAAAATAAGTCCTGTTAATTAAATTATTTCAGTTGACATTAAGTCGTGGTAATTAAAAATTTTTTCAGTAGACATTAAGTCCTGGTAATTAAATTATTTCAGTTGTCATTAAGTCCTGGTAATTAAATTATTTTCAGTTGAAATTAAGTCCTGGTAATTAAATTCTTCAGTTGACTTCTAGTCCTGATAATTATCAACATATACATTACTAATTATTAAATTATATTATTACTTCAGTTGATTTATTATAAATCCTGGTTATAAAATTATCTTAAATTAATTAATAAAATTTTTCAATTATTATTTAGATGATTTTTGTCCTGGAAAACAATATATTTTAGTTATACCAGTTGATTACAAAATCCTGATAACTACTTATATACTAGAAATATTTTTTTTCCTTATTTTTCTTTAAATAAAGTAAAAATAATAACTAATTAGATTTTAATATTTCTTTCTCTCAGTTCAGGTTAATTACAACTATGACTGATCAAGGTGCTTCTTCTGGCCGTGATGAGGAACTGGATTTAATTGATTATGATGAAGTTTTTTCTGTAAGCTCTCCTTTGACTACAAAACTGGATCAAATTAATCAATTACTGGACCAATCAGGAAGTGGAAATGCAGGAGATAGAAATATTAGTTAAGACAACTGCTCAAGATCAAAATACTTCTATCAACCCCCCAGAAGAGCTTCCCGAAGGCTTCAAAATAAAAAAGATGCCCTTGAATCAGCAAGTCAAAAATCTCTCAACTCACATCAAGGAGTTGAGGTCAGGAAACCTCAAGCTGAAGTCAAATACAGACTCTCTAGAAGACAAGGTAAGAAAAATAGAGTTCTTCCTTCAAGAGAAGTGGAAACCTCCGCCTCCCCCAAGAGACCTTCAACAATTGGCCCCCTAGCAACAAAACAAGGTGGATGTCTCAAAGTGGCAGCGGGATTGGCTGAACACCCAGTGGGATTATCTGTCCCAACAACAAAAGCAACAAGTACCTCAGTCAGGTCCTTCAAGAACCAATCAGTTCAGCCCCACACCTCCTCACCCCTACCAAGGAGGAAGAAAGAGAAAAAACAATCACTCCCAATTCTTACCCAAGCCATGGCAAGCCCCTCTATTGAATCTCAAGTACCATTTCTTGTTACTGATCCAGTTCCATCAGGTAATTCTGGAAGAGGAGATGAGACTGTGAGACCAGTAGAGGCTGAGAGTAGTAGAAAAATTTCTCAATATTCTAATGTATCTAATCCTTTGGTTTTGATTGCTACTTCAATGATAAATCAGGATATGGCTATTATTGAAGAGACACTTGATCCTGAGTTTTATCAGAATCTGGAAAGTTATTCTGTTTCCCTATTAAAAAATACTCCAGATTTAGCTAGCATTAATGATGAATTTTTGAGGGATATTATTGCTAAACAAAATCATATAATGAACAACATGCAATTGACTCAGAAATATAATAGTTTTTTAACTAAACAGGGTTATCAAGCATTGAAGAGTGAGTTACAGAGAGTTTCTGATGATTTGTTTCATTACAAAGTAACTCATGAAAAGAAAGTTGCTTTATGGCAAAATATAAAGAATGATTTGTCTAAATTAAAAGATACTGTGCCCATATGTTTCCAGGAGCTAGAGGGACATAAGATGAACTTAGAAAGATTGAGTAACAATTATTCATCTTTACAAAATAAGAACCAGTTATCTCTTTCAACCATCAATAAGATTTTATCTAGTATTCCAAGAGTGAAAACTAGGTTAACAACCATTGAAGAGAATTTGAACTCATTGTCACATGATCAAAAGTTTTCTGACACTTCTTTGAAAGAACCTTTTGAGCCGGATACCCCAATTGTACCTAATTCTAGTTCATCCAGAGTAAAATTAGTGCCAGAAATGCCTGTTGATACCACTGAGTTTCGATTAAAACTTGATGATGTACCTGGATCATCCACAGAAGGATTAAACAATGAGATTACTGCCCAATTGAAGAAGTTACAGCTTCATTTCACTCAGAAATAAGCTTTTAATAAGGAGACTAATTCAAAAAAAAATAATTGGCCAAAACTAGACCAGTATCCAAACTTTGATAGTGACTCTTCCTCTGAATGGCAGAAGTTCATTTGCAGGATTGATAATTTAAAGAATTCTTATAAACTCCCAGATGAGGAATCTGTGTCAAAATTAATTTCTTTATTTACCAATGTAGCCCTAATGTGGTATAAATATGTTCTCTTAAATAAAAGTGAATACTCATGGGAATATTGGAAGAAATTAATCAGAGCACAATTTGGTGGTTCCAAGTTTAGGATAGCTCAACAAAGGCAGTATGAAGAAACTAGATATAGCTCATCTACTGAAGAATCTATTGAGTTCCTGATGAAACTTGTGAAAATCATTTGTAATTACATATTTTTTGTATTACATTTTTATTGTTAATTAATTAATTTTTTGAATAAAATTTAAAATTTTTCTTTAAGAAATAATTTGATTATTTTTTTAATGAAAATATAAATTTAAATCTTTAAAAACATTTGATTTTTTATTCACAGTTTCATGCCCAGTAGTTTGGCAAACAGCATGGATAATCTTCATGTATATGAAATTGATGTGGATGTTGAAAATGAATCTGTAGGTTCTTCAAAATTAACTTACAAGAATTCTTCAGCTAACAAAAAATCTTCATACTCCTCAGGACATAGAAATATCAGGAGAAGTGGCAACCCCCCCTCACCAAACTACTCTGAAATAAATAAAGCCTCAGATCAATCAGGAAAATCCTCTAAAGGGTATAAAAATAAAAAAGATCCCTCTGAAGCAACAAATAAACAATCTTTCCAGCCATATGAAAGAACTGAAGGCAGAAAGCATGAAGTACAAGGAAAGAATAGACACACTCTTTCAACAGATGCAGTAGCTCTTAAATCACAAGCAGGTTCAACCTCCTCCTTTTCCAGCTTCTCAGCCTCAGCCTCAGCTCCATCAGGCAACCAGCTCTTTCACTCAAAGTCAAAACACTCTACAAGTGGAAAAGTGGAAATGGGACTACCTGAAGAGCCATTACCAACAGAATGTTTAGCAGCAAGCAGCTTAACACCCTGGCCCATCCAGGACACAAACCTACCATCAATCTCCTCAGGCCCATCCTTATCAGTGAGGCAGAAGTAAGAAGGCACAGGGGAAATTTCCTCCCTTGCCATGGTAAGTAAGTTGTTTGATAAACATGTTGGTATGTATAATATCAAATCTTCTCCCACAGGTAATATTGTGGATAATGGTGAAAGAACAGTTAAACCCATAAAGAGACAACTTCCTTTAATGAGTAGCCCTAATGATGTAATTAGTAAATTATCATTCGTTGAACCTTTACATTTAACTTCTACTTCTTTAATTAATCCTTTTCTTGCAATTAAAAATGATTCTGTTTCCCCTGAAGTCTATACCTTTCTTGAGAAAACTTCTGAGGATATATTGAAAGCTACATTTGATTTTAATGTTGTAAAAGACAAAAATTTGAGAGATGTGTTAGTAAATGAGAGTGATAGATTGAATAATTTGCACTTACATTGTAGAGTGAGCTCTTCTGTGCAAGATACAGCCTATTTTAAAATCAAGGAAGCTTTGAATATTGTTCTTAGCCATCAAAAACAAATAAGAAGTGATTGTAGAGCTATCTCAGATCAAAATATTCATCTGCATAGAACTTTGAGTGTGTTAAAACCCCTTATTGAAGAGAATTTTTCATTGAAAAGTGAAATTAAGTCTCTAAACAATGAGTTGAATAAGCTGAAAAATGATTTCCAAGCTCTGAGTACCAAATACACAGTTTTTGAGGACAGAAAAATTTTATCCCTTGCAAAAATAAATGACCAGATGTCTTAAATTCCAAGGATAAGAAATTCTTTTTCTGACCTACAGGAAAAATTCTCAGCCTTAGCTTTCAATCATTATGGTGTACATGAATATGCTGACCATAAGTTGCATAAAAATAAAGGAAAGGGGCCTGAACAAAGCAGCTCTTTTCTTCCCCATACTTCAACCATTAAAAAAACTGAAAATGAGTCTGTAAAATCTTTTGCTACTAGCAAAAAATCTTTTAATGGTCATAAACCAGCTGTTTCTGTAAATAATGAAATTTCTCAACACCTGTCTAAACTTCAAGAATTTCTAATGTTAAATTATTCGAATCAAAAAATGGACCATCCAAGTAGCCAGAAAAATTGGCCCAAACTGGATCAATATCCCACTTTTGATGGTGACTCTTAATCTGACTGGCAACACTTTTTTCAGAGAGTTGATAATCTGAAAAACTCTTATAAATTACCAGATGAAGAAATTTTCTCTAAATTAATTTCTTTCTTTTCCAATGTAGCTTTATTGTGGTATGAATCTGTCTTACTGGACAATCAACATTATACTTGGAAAGAATGGAAAACATTGATTTAAAATCAATTTTCTGGTTCCAAATTTAGGCTTGCCCAGCAGAGATTATATGAGAATTCTAAATATGTGTCATCCTCCCCTGAAAAACCTATTTTTTCCTTATGAAAATTACAAAAATTCTTAGAGCCATGGATCCTAAAATGGATTATGATGTTTGGACAGATAAAATTCTCTAAAAATTATCAAATTCTCTGAGAGATTTGATTGTGGCAAGGACTGAGAATGTGAGAGAGAATTCTTCCTTTATTAATATCTGTAATGAAGTCCTACTAAATCAAAGATATGAACCAAGGAATTATCCTGTTAAATCTTATCATGACCAACAAAAGGCTTCCACAAAACTTCCAGAAAAAACTGGTAGACATTCTGCCCCTGTTTCACCAAAGAAATATGCAACTAACACTGGTTTTAAATGTAACAAACCTTGGAAGAAAACATATTTGTGACAAGAAAATTCATCTTTTTGAACATAATGAGGAATCTGAAAATACTCAAGCTGATCTTGATTATTCCTCAAGTGACTATAATAGCAGTATCTCTTATGACCATGATTCTTCTCAAGAAGTTCTATTTTTAGAAAAGGATATCCAATATTCAGATAATTGGTCTGAAAGTTGTGATATTGATTTATCTTCTGTAGAAAATGCTGAAGTAATTATAGATATTACTGACAGTTCTATTTTAATATCACCTTTGAGAGCTCCAATTATCCTAAATGGTAGAAATGTTGAGTTTATTCTTGACTCTGGTGCTGGAGGGAGTGTAGCTTCTGAGAAAGCACTAGCTTCTGTGGATAAGGATTATCAATGCAAATTATTACCTATAACATCTGAAAAGTGAAAAGGTTATGGTTCTGTGTTATGTCCCATTGGAAAATACAAAACCACTGTATTCTTTAAATATAATGGTGGTTTTATAAGAGCTATTTGTGGATTTGTTGTGATGAAAAATGACAATTCAAGCAATTGGTTTATCATGGGAAATGGCATTTTAACCATGTTTGGCATTAAGTTGGATCCTGCAAACAATAGTTTTACCTTGGGCTTGAATGGGAAAAGAAAATTTAAAATTTCTTCTTCTAAGAAGCATTCTTCACCCTTATTAAAATCTTGTCACTCTTTGATCCAATTTAAAGGAAGAAAAACAGAGGAAATGGACAAATTATTGTCTGAAATTGAAACAGCTTCATTTGGTGATCAATTAACAGTTGATCAGAAACATTCAATAATAGCCTTAATTACATTTTTCCCTATGGCTTTTGCTCATGGTTCTCATGTCTTAGGAATTGTTAAGGATGAAATGAAAATTACTTTATCTTGTAATTTGAATTATATTCCTCCTAGTCTTAAGAAAAAACCATATCCTACTTCTCCAACAAAGAGAAAGGATATTGAAGATAATATTTCCACCTTATTAAAAATGAATATCATTGAAAAGGTGGATGTCACCCGAAAATAATGTGTCATCTCCCCAGTTTTGATTTCTTATGAAAATGATAAAGCTAGATTATGTGGAGATTATAGAGCATTAAACGCTTATACTGTTGATTATATTTATCCTTTACCCAGAATTAATTCAATACATGCTACCTTGAAAGGTGAAAAACTTGTTTGTTGTCTGGATGGTAATAAAGGCTATCATCAAAGACTTGTTGAGAAAAATTCACTAAATTTCTTGCTTATTGCTACTCATATGTGACTATATAAGTATTTTAGGATGCCATTTGGCCCTAAAAATGCACCTTCAGTTTTTCAGAAAGTAATGGATAACACTTTCCATCAAGAGATAATTGAAGGATGGCTCATGGTATATATTGATGACATTATAGTTTTTTCTAAAACTTTTGATGAACATATGATTCACTTAAATAGAGTTTTCCGAAAATTGGATGACATTAATATGACCTTGTCCTTGAAAAAGTGTAAATTTGGTTTTCAATCTTTGAAAGTCCTTGGCCATGTTGTGTCAGGCTTACAAATTTGTGTAGACCATAATAAAGTTGCTTCCATTCAAAATGTGAAAGCACCAACTTCTGTAAGAGAAATCCAAAGTTTTTTGAGTATATGTGGCTATTATAGAGAATATATTAAAAATTATCAAGTCATAGCCTTACCTCTTACCAAACTGACCAGAAAAGATGTTGTCTTTATCTGGAATAATAACTGTCAAGAAGCTTTTGATACATTGAAAAATTGTTTAATGACAGCCCCTATCTTGGCTCTTCCAGATTTCAACAAACCTTTTGTCCTTTACACAGATGCTAGCTTTGTTGGACTGGGTGCTGCCCTTCACCAAAAACAAATTATTAATGATAAATCCTCAGAAGTTGTAATTTGTTATATTTCAAGAACCTTGAGAAATAGTGAATTGAAATATGGTGCCACTCAATTAGAGTGTTTAGCAGTTTTTTGGGCTCTTGAGAAGCTTCACTATTACCTAGATGACCAAATATTTGAATTGGTAACTGACTGTAGTGCTGTCAAATCCATCTTGAACCTATAGACACCAAATAGACATGTGTTTAGGTGGCAACTTGCTTTTCAGGAGTACAGAGGAAGAATGACAATTATCAATAGAGCTGGAAATGTTCCCTCCAATTTTGATATGCTTTCAAGGTTGCCTCTGCCAAATAATGACTCCAATCCTGCCTATGTGCCTGAAAGTGATACTGTTCATATACATGGTATATATATAGTTGATATGGAAGAAGAACTGTTACAATGAATTCTGGATTCATATGATAAAGATTCTTGTCGGTCAGTCGTCTAGAAGAAGGAAAAGAGGAGAAAAGGAGGAGAAAAGGAGGAGGAAAAGGGAAAAAATAAAAAAAATAAACTGTAATAGAGTATTTAATTTATTTTAAAAGGAAAACAACGGCGAGTAACTTGAGAGATGACAAAAACTTAGGCTTTATTAATAATAATATTATTTAAGGTAAGGGTTCTGCGCGGCAAACACTTTTAATTACTATCAGACTTAAAGCAACCTTTAAATTGTTATATAGAATTTTAATTAGAACTGTATTACTAATAAAAAGAATATAAACGTAATAAAATTGTATTTAATTTGTTGAGTGTATAATAAGTGATGAGGCTACAGGGGATTATCCAAGGCCCTTTTATAGGCAATAGGTCCTCTGAAGCGCCACTATATTTGTAAATACAATAATTAGAATAGAATAAAACAAGTATATCAAAGAGTAAATGAAAGATAACAATGTAGAGAAAAATATGAAACAAATAATTAAAACCCCAATTATGAATCCAATTTTCCCGCCATTAATTCCCAAATCAGTAAGTAAAAATAGTGAATAACTAAACAGGACTGGAACATAGGAATTATGAGTAAAATAATTCCAAACAGATGGTACAGTCTGATTTAAGGATATTTTAAGTGAAACAAAAAATACTTTGACGCAACAAAACATGTAATTAATCTCAATTTAGTATAAATTAATTAATTGGTTTTTCCTGACACAATTAAGGGTCAAAAGAAGCGTCATTAATTATTGTTTAGTATTATATGAAAGGTATTATTTAATATATAAATTCAAATAATTAATTTAATTATATTATAAGTTAATTTTACACTTATAATTATAATATATGTTCTTCAATTAATTAAATGTAAATTTATAATTATTAAATACATAAAAATGTGCCATTATTTGTAGAATATATTATATTATGTTCAATTTAAATGTATATAAAAATTTATATAACCAATAAAATTAATATAACACTTGTATATAATAAAATACTTATATAATTTTATTATGCAATAAAATATCAATTTATATTCATTAAATACAATTCTTACCCACTCTTTCAGGTTTTATAAGTTACATATCATTTACTGGACTCCTGGAATAGCCTGGCTGACACTCCCTCACTCTAAAAAAACAATAAAAAAATGCTAAGATTTTTTCTTTTTGTATTTTTTCAGCAGAGTAGGCAGATTTGAAATTTCCTTGCTAGGTATCCATGTATCATGTTCAGATGATTTGTTCTTATATCTCAATAAATATTCAGTACCTCATTCAGAAGTGATAATTCTATCATTGAGAATTTTATCAATTTCTGCTGTTTCTGTGACTTCCTGAGGGTTCTTCTTAGGTCTTCCTCTTCTTTTTGGAAATAAGTCACTGTTGGAAGTATAAGGCATAAGCAAAGAATTGGGAAAGACAGGATGTTTCCTATCATATGGAGAATACAATACAACTTCTACTGCATTATCACCAACCATTCTTTTAACAACAAATGGTCCTACAAAAGGATCTTTTAATTTGTGGTTACCTTGTAAATTGAAATGGACAGTAGAGATCAACACTTCATCACCCTTGTTAAATGTGTATTCTTTATGGGATTTATCCCATCTTTTCTTTTCATATTCAAATGCTTTATCAATACAACTCTGAGCATGTTTTCTGCATAGCTTTTGCATTTGCATAAAAGATTTTACACCAGGGTGTAATTCCAACTTAGGTAATTTATTATTGAGAATGTGAGCAGGAGTGTTTGGGACATAACCTAACCAAAGCTCAAAAGGCTTTTTCTCAGTGACAGAATGAACAGTGCTATTATATGCAAATTCAAGACCAAGCAAAAGAGTGACCCAATCATGAGTAAATCTGTCATTGTCTTTATACTCTAAACCAAAGGCACAATACCTTCTAATCATATCTTCCAGAGTTTGAATCATTCTTTCAGCTAGACAATCAGTCTGAGGATGGTGAGCTGTAGAAAATTTTAACTCACAGCCACAAATATCCATCAAAGAGGTCCAAAACGCAGAAGTGAATTTTGGATCCCTATCAGAGATAATGGCTTTTGGAAAACCAATAATATTAAAGATGTAAGACCACCATAAGATTGCTAATTCTTTGGTGGATACATCTTTGTGGGTTGGAATAAATTTGCACATTTTTGTGAATCTATCCACTATTACCCAACAAGAGTTAAAGCTGTCTTTACCTGCAACAGAAAGACCAGTGACAAAATCCATATTAATGATTTTCCAGGGAGCAATAGGTGCTTCAATATGTTGTAATAACCCTGCTCTCTTACCTGTTAACCTTTTAGATTTTTGGCAGGAATCACAAGATTCAACATATAATTTTGTGTCTTCAGACATATTAGCCCACCATGCAGTGTTTTTGATTCTAATCAATGTTTTTTCAAGATCAAAATGACCAGCTAATATGTCATCATGACAAAGTTTGAGGATAGTTTCTTTCATTGAAGGAGGAATTACAATTACATTGGTAAGCTTCCTTCTATAATATATATAACCATCTTCAATAGAGAACTTTCCTTTATTTAAAGCATTTTGGTACTTTGCAGGAAGAGTTTTTTATTAATGCTTGAATTGAAGCATTCTTAGGATCAGTTAAGATAGTAACCAATTTATTTAAATCAGAATCCTTATCATATGAATCCAGTATTAATTGTAATAACTCCTCTTCCATATCAACTATAAATATACCATGGATATGAACAGTATCATCTTCAGGTACATAAGCAGGATTTGAGTCATTATTTGGCAGAGGCAATCTGTAGAGCATATCAACATTGGAGTGAACATTTCCAGCTCTATGGATAATTGTCATCCGTCCTCTGTATTCTTGAACAGCAAGTTTCCACCTGAACATATGTCTGTTAGGTGTTTTTAGGTTTAAGAGGGACTTCACAGCACTACAGTCAGTTACCAACTCAAATTTTTGGTCATCCAAATAGTAATGAATTTTCTCAAGAGCCCAAACAACTGCTAAGCACTCCAATTGAGTGGCACCATATTTCAATTCACTATTTCTCAAGGTTCTTGAAATATAACAAATTACAACCTCTGAGGATTTATCATTAATAATTTGCTTTTGGTGAAGGGAAGCACCCAGACCAATAAAGCTAGCATCTGTATATAGGACAAATGGCTTGTTAAAATCTGGAAGAGCCAATATAGGGGCTGTCATTAAGCAACTTTTTAATGTATCAAAAGCTTTTTGACAGTCATTATTCCAGAGAAAAGCAACATCTTTTCTGGTCAGTTTTGTAAGAGGCATGGCTATGACCTGATAATTTTTAATATATTGTCTATAATAGCCACACATACCCAATAAACTTTGTATTTCTCTTACAGAAGTTGGTGCTTTCACATTTTGAATGGCAGCAACTTTGTTATGGTCTACACAAATTTGTAAGCCTGACACAACATGGCCAAGGACTTTTAAAGATTGAAAACCAAATTTACACTTTTTTAAAGATAAGGTCATATTGATTTCATCCATTTTTTGGAAAACTCTATTCAATTGAATCATATGTTCATCAAACGTTTTAGAAAAAACAATAATATCATCAATATAAACCATGAGCCAACCTTCAATAATATCTTGATGGAAAGTGTTATCCATAACTTTCTGGAAAACTGAAGGAGCATTTTTAGGGCCAAATGGCATCCTAACATACTTATATATTCCCATATGAGTAGCAATAAGCAAAAAATTTTGAGAATTTTTCTCAACTGGAACTTGATGATAACCTTTATTACCATCCAGACAACTAATAAATTTTGCACCTTGCAAGGTAGCATGTATTGAATTAATTCTGGGTAAAGGATAAATATCATCAACAGTATAAGTATTTAAAGCTCTGTAATCTCCACATAATCTAGCTTTATCTTTTTCATAAGAAATCAAGACTGGGGAGATGACACAATATTTGGGGGTGACATCCACTTTCTCAATGATATTCATTTTTAATAATGTTTCAATATTATCTTCAATATCTTTTCTTTTTGATGGAGAAGTAGGATATGGTTTTTTCTTAAGGGTAGGAGGAATATCACTCAAATTACAGGATAAAGTAATTTTCATCTCTTCCTGAACAATTCCCAAGACATGAGAACCATGAGCAAAAGCCATAGGGAAAGAGGTAATAGAGGCAACAATAGAATCCTTTTGTTCACTAGTCAACTGATCACCAAAAGAAGCAGTATTTATTTCATGTAATAAATCATCCATTTCACTTGTTGTTCTACCTTTACACTGGATCAGTGAGTTACAAGATTTAAATAAATGCCCAGAAGTTCTAGGAGAGGAAATTTTGAATTTCCTTTTCCCATTCATTCCTAAGGTAAAGCAATTATTTGCTGGGTCAAGTTTCACACCAAACATGGTTAAAATATCATTTCCCATAATAAACCAATTGCTCAAATTATCATTTTTCATGACAACAAACTCACAAATAGCTCTGACAAAACCATTATTATATTTGAAGAAAACAGAGGTTTTGTATTTGCCAATAGGAAATAAGGTAGAACCATACCCTCTCCATTTTTCAGAAGTTATAGGTAATAATTTACTCAAATATTCCTTATCCACTGAAGGCAAAGCTTTTTCAGACACTACACTTCCTCCAGCACCAGAATCAAGAACTACATCAACATTTTTACCATTTATGATAACAGGTGCCTTTAAAGGGGATATAGGAATAGAATTGTTAGTAATATCTTTAATTATCTCAGCATTTTCTACTGAAGATAAATTCAATACACAATCTTCAGATATATTATTTAAATAATGGACATCATGTTCCAACATTAAAACATCTTTAACAGATTCATTGTCATAGGAGATATTACTTTCACAGTCACTGGAAGAATTATTGACATCAAGTTCAACTTCATCAGTGTCTTCATTTTTTTCAACAAGATGGATTTTCTTGTCACAAACATGACCCTTCTGCCATGTTTTGTTACATTTATAACAAGTATTTGTTGCATATTTTTTAGGTGCAACTGGTGCAGAGGGTTTACCAGATTTTTCTGGGAGCTTTATAGAAGGCTTATTCTGATCATTATAAGATTTACCAAGGTAATTCTTTGGTTCATATCTATGGTTGAGCAGTACTTCATTACAGATATTAATGAAAGAAGAATTTTCCCTTACATGCTCAGTTCTAGCAACAATCAAATCCCTAAGAGAATTTGGTAATTTATACAAGATTTTATCTCTCCAAATATCACAATCCATCTTTTGATCAATTGCTCTAAGGATTTTTGTTATTTTCATCAGAAAAACAATGGGCTTTTCAACAGAGGAGGATACATATCTAGTATTCTCATACAGTCTCTGTTGAGCTAACCTGAATTTTGAACCACCAAACTGATTCTCAATCAAGGATTTCCAATCATTCCATGTATAATGATTGTTATCTAAGAGGACAGATTCATACCACATTAAGGCTACATTGGAAAATAAAGAAATTAGCTTAGAAACAATTTCCTCATCAGGTAGTTTATAAGATCTCTTTAAATTATCTATTCTTTGGATAAAGTGTTGCCAATCAGAGGAAGAATCACCATCAAAGGTAGGATATTGGTCTAACTTAGGCCAATTTTTCTGACTACTGGGATGGTCCACTTTTTGGTTTGAATTATTCATTATTAATAATTCCTGAAGTTTAGCCAGGTGTTCAGAAATTTCATTATTTACAGAAACAGCTGGTGCATGACCATCACAAGATTTTTTGCTAGTAGCAAAAGATTTTACAGACTCATTGTCAGTTTGTTTAATGGTTGAAATATGAGGAAGAAAGGATGAACTTTGCTCAGGTTTTTTCCCTTTATTTTTATGCAGCTTATTGAAATAAATCTCATTTAATTCATTATTGTTGGTTAAGGTTGAAAACTTTTTCTGCAGGTCAGACACATAGTTTCTTATTCTTGGAATTTCAGACATCTGGTCATTTACTTTTTCAAGAGATAGAACATTTCTGTCCTCAGAAACTGAGTGTTTGGTACTTAGTGCATGGAAATCATTTTTTAGCTTTTTAAACTCATTTTGCAGAGATTTTATTTCATTTTTGAATGAATAATTTTCCTCAATATGGGGTTTCAATTCACTCAAGGTCTTATGTAGACTGATATTTCTATCTGAGATAGCTCTATGGTCACTTCTTATTTGTTTTTGTTTACTAAGAACAATATTCAAGGTTTCTTTGATTTTTAAATAAGCTGTATCTTGTACAGAAGAACTCACTTTACATTGCAAGTGTAAATTATTTAATCTATCATTTTCATGGATTAACACATCTCTCACATGTTTGTCTTTCACAATATTAAAATCAAGGGTATCTTTCAATATTTCTTCAGAAGTTTTTTCAGTTAAGGTATAGATTTCAGGGGGAACAGAATCATTTTTAATTGCCAGAGAAGGATTAATTAAAGATGTTCAAGTTAAATGTAAAGGTTCATCAAATGACAATTTGCTAATTACATCAATAGGGCTACTAGTTACAGGAAGCTGTCTTTTAACAGGTTTAACTGTTCTTTCACCATGTTCAATAATATTACCTGCAGAAGAAGATTTTTTAGAAAACATACCCAAGTTACTATCAACCAAATTACTTACCATGGCAGAGGAGAAAACTTCCCCTGGGACTGGCTTTGGGATTGTGCTTGGGCCTTCTTTCTCCTGCCTTGTTGGTAGGGATGAGGAGGTGGATGGAAATTGGGTGTTCTGGATGGGCCAGGCTGATGATGAGGAGGGTGTTGCACATTCTGTTGGTAGTGACTCATTAGATAATCCCATTTCCATTGCTCTACTTCCATAGTATTTGGATTTTGGATGGTTGAGCTTGGTGGCTGTGAAGGTTGAGCCTGAAACTGAGGCTGATTGGGAGGCAACTGAGGAGGGGCCTGGGCCTGAATCTGGTTCCTGAGTTCTTGGACCTGATCCCACAAGGTGTCTACCTTTGCTTTGTACGTCATATTTTCTGTCTTCAACTCTTTTATATGACTGGACAGGTTGCTGATTTGTTGTGGCAGAGGAAGCTTTTTTATTTTGAAGCCTTTTGGAAGACCTTCTTGAGGTACTAGAGGCTTTACTTCCTTCTGTGGTTCTGGGGGAAGGGGGTTTGGTTTGTTTACATTTCCTGTCATTTCCACATCCTGCAGTATGTGAATTCTTTGTGTTAGCATAAGATTTTTTATGTCCAACTTTAGAAGAACTTACAGTGTCAGCATCATAGTCAATTTCAATTTCATCCACTTGCATGTTATCCATTTTGTCAGCCAAATTGTTGGACATACTAGTGGGAAGATTTCAATTTACTTCTTATTTTTAAAAAATAATAAAAGTTAGTTAATAATTGCTCCAAATAATAATAAAAAATTTTATTAATTAAATTATAGAAAAAAAAGTTTCAATATAAAGTAATAATTATAAAAAATTAATTTTTTTTTTAAAAAAAATGGATTGCAAGGTTAAGTTTAGAATAAACAATCAAGCTAATTCAACCAATTAATTACCAATATTAAATATGGCAATATATTTGGGACTAAGCACAAAGTACTTTTAAGTCAACCAAAATTAACAATAATTAATAATAAAAAAAATTAAATTAATAATTCAATTTGTATTAATAAAAAATGTCAATTCTTCTAGGACTAAGAGGATTTAACACTCTATAATGGTCAACTAGGAAAAAATAATTTAATAATTGAACACTTACACTCAGTGAATCAGCAATTAAGCCACAATCACTGTTATTGCAGTAAAAATGTAGTAATATGAGTGAGAGGTGCAAAGGTGAACTTACTATAGTGTTCAAAAAATCACTTCAAAATAATATAAGAATTAATATAATATAAACCTAAGAGATCGAACCCAAGTTCAAAACACAGTCGCGGCAAAAGTTTTGTTTTTGCTAGGTGGTCCGTGCGTTTTGTCGTTCGTCGCCAGGCTCAATCGTCGTCGTCGTTTGGAAAGGCCCCCAGTTGTCGGTCAGTCGTCTAGAAGAAGGTAAGGAAAAGAGGAGAAAAGGAGGAGGACAAGGGAAAAAATAAAAGAAATAAACTGTAATAGAGTATTTAATTTATTTTAAAAGGAAAACAAAGGCGAGTAACTTGAGAGATGACAAAAACTTAGGCTTTATTAATAATAAAATTATTTAAGGTAAGGGTTCTGCGCGGCAAACACTTTTAATTACTATCAGACTTAAAGCAACCTTTAAATTGTTATATAGAATTTTAATTAGAACTGTATTACTAATAAAAAGAATATAAACGTAATAAAATTGTATTTAATTTGTTGAGTGTATAATAAGTGATGAGGCTACAGGGGATTATCCAAGGCCCTTTTATAGGCAATGGGTCCTCTGAAGCGCCACTATATTTGTAAATACAATAATTAGAATAGAATAAAACAAGTATATCAAAGAGTAAATGAAACATAACAATGTAGAGAAAAATATGAAACAAATAATTAAAACCCCAATTAAGAATCCAATTTTCCCGCCATTAATTCCCAAATCAGTAAGTAAAAATAGTGAATAACTAAACAAGACTGGAACATAGGAACTATGAGAAAAATAATTCCAAACAGATGGTACAGTCTGATTAAAGGATATTTTAAGTGAAACAAAAAATACTTTGACACAACAAAACATGTAATTAATATCAATTTAGTATAAATTAATTAATTGGTTTTTCCTGACACAATTAAGGGTCAAAAGAAGCGTCATTAATTATTGTTTAGTATTATATGAAAGGTATTATTTAATATATAAATTCAAATAATTAATTTAATTATATTATAAGTCAATTTTACACTTATAATTATAATATATGTTCTTCAATTAATTAAATGTAAATTTATAATTATTAAATACATAAAAATGCGCCATTATTTGTAGAATATATTATATTATTTTCAATTTAAATGTATATAAAAATTTATATAACCAATAAAATTAATATAGCACTTGTATATAATAAAATACTTATATAATTTTATTATGCAATAAAATATCAATTTATATTCATTAAATACAATTCTTACCCACTCTTTCAGGTTGTATAAGTTACATATCATTTACTGGACTCATGGAATAGCCTGGCTGACAATTCTGATTCATATAAATTGGTTACAATCTTGAATGATCCAAAGAATACTTCTATTCAAGCATTGATAAAAACTCTTCCTCCAAAGTACCTGAGTGCTTTGAGTAAGGGAAAGTTTTCCATTGAAGATGGTTATATTTATTACAGTGGAAAACTGACCAATGTCATTGTTATTCCTCCTTCTATGATAGAAATCATCTTAAAACTTTGTCATGATGACATATTAGCAGGACATTTTGATCTTGAGAAAACCATTATCAGAATTAAAAACACTGCTTGGTGGGCTAATATGTCTGAAAACACTAAATTATAAGTTGGATCTTGTGATTCTTGTCAAAAATCTAAAAGACTGATAGGTAAAAGAGCAGGATTGTTACAACATATTGAAGAAACTGATGCTTCTTGGCAAATAATTAGCATGGATTTTTTCACTGGTCTTCCTGTAGCAGGTAAAGACAGTTATAACTCTTGTTGGGTAATAGTAGATAGGTTTACCAAAAAGTGAAAATTTATTCCCACCCACAAGGATGTATCCACAAAAGAATTAGCCTTCTTATGGTGGACTTACATGTTTGATATTGTTGGATTTCCTAAAGCCATTATCTCTGATAGAGACCCAAAATTTACATCTGAATTTTGGACTTCTTTGATGGATATTTGTTGCTGTGAGTTAAAATTGTCTACAGCTCACCACCCTCAGACTGACGGTGTGGTCTTCCAACATTGGCAGGACCTTTGTTGTGTGATTTGGCGCGGTTTGTGCATGTCTTAATTGACATCTGTTAAAGAATTGGGTATTTTTCTGGTGTTATTCCGTGGATATTGGTTCTGTGGGTATGTGGGTGCTATCATTGGATAGCCCTGGTTTTTCTGTATATTTTATGTCTTGTAAACATTTTTCATATTCTGAGTTTTAAGGGGTCATTTCCTCATTTTCATTTATAAAAGATTGCTGTTTAATTTTTTTCGTGTTTTACAGGCTAACCTTAAGTCTTAGGGT
The DNA here is from genome assembly GCA_030280995.1 of Hemileia vastatrix. NCBI lineage: Eukaryota > Fungi > Basidiomycota > Pucciniomycetes > Pucciniales > Zaghouaniaceae > Hemileia > Hemileia vastatrix. Next base: position 5,633,891 of record JASXTE010000008.1, on the reverse strand, counting down.
TAATTGCTTAGTACCATTGGATAGAGCTAATTTTTCTCTATATTTCATGTCTCAATGTTGTTATAGTGAAATTCCGTGTTTTAAAGGTTTTAGTAGTTGTAGCTAATTTTTCTAAGTAGAATAGTTGTTTTTATTGGTTTTCTGGCTTCAGGGAGGCCAGGCTGCTTCAGGCGGCCCGCCTCCCTCTGTTTTAGAAGGTTGGGGAGCGCTTCAGGAGGGTTTTTTATTCAATTTGGTGGGTACAGGTGCCAGATTGGTGGGTGCGCATGGGCTCTTAGTTAGTGGTCTGTGTGTACATAGTGAATAAGACAGTTTGGGGAAACCTTAATCATCATACAACCATCCGGAGGTGATCTCATTGTTCCTCACTCAGTTTTCACTGTTTTCTGGCCACAATTGGCTGTGTTTGTTGCAAGTAAGTTCTTCATTTAATTTAACTTTGGCGACTGTTTTCTCTGTTATAGTCTTGCAAGCTATAGCAAGTATTATTGCTGTCTCTGGTGTGGATTTGCAGCCTACATCAAGTATCTTTGCTCTCTCTGGTGTGGACTTGGTTCTACATTTCATTCTTTGGTCTGGTAGTCTATCTGGGGACTACTTTCTTGGCTCATCAAGCAGTCAAGTGTGTTGAAAAGGAGCTTTACCAAAACAGGAACCAACTTACTTTAGCAAGTAAATCTCACTCTATTTTTCTAAAGGGACAGGGGATTTTCTCTCTGGTTTTTCTCCAACTCCCTTGGTCAAGGCCTATAGCTAGTACTATAGGATTGTCTACAACGGTCTAGCTGAAAGAATGATTCAAACTCTGGAAGATATGATTAGAAGGTATTGTGCCTTTGGATTAGAATATAAACAATAACAGATTCATTCATGACTGGGTTACTCTATATCCAGGTCTTGAATTTGCTTATAATAGCACTGTTCATTATGTCACAGAGAAAAAGCCTTTTGAGCTTTGGTTAGGTTATGTCCCAAATACTCCTGCTCAAATTCTCAATAAAAAATTACCTAATTTGGAACTGCACCCTGGTGTAAAATCTTTTATGCAAATGCAACAGCTATTCAGAAATCATGCTCAAAACTGAATTGATAAAGAATTTGAATATGAAAAGAAAAGAAAAAAAAGAAAAGATGGGATAAATTCCATAAAGAATACAAATTTAAAAAGGGTGATGAAGTGTTGATATCTACTGTCCATTTCAATTTACAAGGCAATAACAAATTAAAAGATCATTTTTTGGGACAATTTCTTGTTAAAAGAATGGTTGTAGATAATGCAGTAGAGATTGTATTGTATTCTCCATATGATAGGAAACATCCTGTTCTCCCCATTTCCTTGCTTAAACCTTATACTTCCAACAGTGACTTATTTCACAAAAGAAGGGGAAGACCTAAGAAAAACCCTCAGGAAGTCACAGAAACTTCAGAAATTGATGAAATTCTCAATGATAGAATTATCACTTCTGAAAGGGGTATTGAATATTTATTGAGATATAAGAACAAATCATCTGAACATGATGCATGGATACCTGGAAAAGAAATTTCACATATTCCTACTCTGTTAAAAAAGTATATAAAGAAAAAAGCTTAGCATTTTTTTATTGTTTTTTTAGAGTGAGGGAGTGTCAGCCAGGCTATCTCAGGAGCCCAGTAATTTATATAATAAATTACTGAAATCACATAAGGGAATAACATTATGTAGTTACAATAAATTATTTTATTAAATAATAAAATTATAAATATTTTATGAATAAGTAAATTAATTACTATATTTAATTTTATATTTAAATAAGTTCTTATTACATAAACAAATATTATATTCTATAAAAACATGGCGCATTTCTATGTATATTTCTAAAAAATTAAAAATTTAATTATTATATTATAAGCTTATAAATATTCAACTAATAATGTAATTAAAAATAAATTAATATAATTTATAGATTAAATCCAACTCATCATATAATAATATCCATAAATATTTGTTGCTTTTTTGACCCTTAACTGTGCCACTAAAATTACTAAATAAATTAAAACACATATTAATAATAATTAAATTAAATTCTCACTCTAAATAAGTTATATTAATAAATTAATTATATTTTTCAATTCAATTGATTTTTAAATTACTTGAAATAGTAGAAATAATTAATTAAATTCTCTTTATACTGAATTAAAATTTATTATATACATTTAGGCGTGAAAATAATTCTTTTTATCTTAATTAAACCTTTTAAATCTATTTGTAATACCTGTTTTGGATTTTCTTTATCACAGTTCTCAGTTTTCACATTCACATAGTTATTCATTATATTAATTTTTTGTTTTGGAATTTTATGGTGGGAAAAATGGTTACTTATTCACGGGTTTAATATACTGTTTCATCTCTCTCCTTATTTTTGGGTGTTTTAATTAAATTACTTTAATAGTTTGTTTCACACTATTTCTACTTTTGTATATACAAGTGAAGCTCTTCAGAGGTATCCTTTCCTATAAAAGGGCCTTAGGATTCCCCTTTAGCAGGCATCACTTACAATACAATCATTTAAATACTTACAACATGTTGTAGACAATCCTATAGTACTAGCTATAGGCCTTGACCAAGGCAGTTGGAGAAAACCCAGAGAGAAAATCCCCTGTCCCTTTAGAAAAATAGAGTGAGATTTACTTGCTAAAGTAAGTTGGTTCCTGTTTGCTAAAGCCCCTTTTTAACACACTTGACTGCTTGATGAGCCAAGAAAGTAGTCACCAGACAGACTACCAGACCAAAGAACTGAAATGTATAACAATGTCCACACCAGAGACAGCAAAGATACTTGATGTAGGCTGCAAATCCACACCAGAGACAGCAATAATACTTGCTATATCTTGCAAGACTATAACAGAGAAAACAGTTGTTCAAGTTATGTTAAATGAAGAACTCACTTGCAACAAACACAGCCAAATTGTGGCCAGAAACCAGTGAAAACTGAGTGAGGAACAAGGATATCACCTCTGGATGGTTGTATGATAATTAAGGTTGCCCCAAACTGTCTTATTCACTATGTACACACAGACCACTAACTAAGAGCCCATGCGCACCCACCAATCTGGCACCTGTACCCACCAAATTGAATAAAAAAACCCTCCTGAAGCGCTCCCCAACCTTCTAAAACAGAGGGAGGCGGGCCGCCTGAAGCAGCCTGGCCTCCCTGAAGCCAGAAAACCAATAAAAACAACTATTCTACTTAGAAAAATTAGCTACAACTACTAAAACCTTTAAAACACGGAATCTCACTATAACAACATTGATACATGAAATATAGAGAAAAATTAGCTCTATCCAATGGTTCTAAGCAATTAACCCTAAGACTTAAGGTTAGCCCAGAAAACACGAAAAACAAAATTAAACAGCTATCTTTTATAAATGAAAAATGAGGAAATGACCCCTTAAAACGGAAATGACCCCTTAAAACTTAGAATATGAAAAATGTCTTCAAGATATAAAATATAGAGAAAAACTAGGGCTATCCAATGATGGTACTCAAATACCCGCAGACCCAATATCTACAGAATTAAACCAGAAAAATACCCAATTCCTTAACAGATGTCAATTAAGACATGCACAAACAGCGCCAAATCACGCAACAAAGGCCCCTGGAAATTTTGGAAGACCACATCCTCCCTCCAATTAAGAATTTCCACATTCTTTCTTCATCAAACCACCATGTTCAACCTTCTTTCCAAATCTGCCTCTGAAATGGGTCCTTGCCAATACTGCATCAAAAATAATTTAATCTGCACCATGACACCACCTGTCCATCCATACAAAACGTCCTGCAATGTCTGCCAATCTAGAAAGAAGACCTGCTACAGACCTGGTCCATTATCTTCTGCAACAGATTCACCTCCACCTCAACCTGGTCCATCTTCTGCCAGCACCAAAAGATCTAGGCCATCCATCCTGATACCCAGATTAATCAAAAAGCTTCACCCTTCCCAGAAGAGCGCCACAACCCATAAAACAACTAGTTCCACCATCCCTGGTCCATCTGATGGTAAAGAACTTTCCTTCCTTCCTTCAGCTTTTAAAACTGATGACTTCTCAGTTCCCCCATCTTGTGATAGTGATGATAACAATGTAGGATCCATTGCACCACCAACACCAAACCACTTGCCCACTATCAAGTACAAGTTCCAACAACACACATCTCAACAGAAACAACTTCTGCTTTACTACTTCCAATACACTCCAGCTAGAGATCAACAGGACATTGAGAACAGAAGACACCTCATTCACCAGTTCAAAGCTAATTCTGAACACTTCATTTCATCTCTTGATTCCCTCTGTAATTCCACTAGTACTTGAGTTTAATTCAGAAAAGAAAAATTGACCACACCCTCTATAGGATGTAACCACAAACAACCCTCAGTTTTAAATCTTGGGTGACCAACCTCATTTTATAGTCTTGGGGGACTCAAAAACCCTCAATTTAGAGTCTTGGGGGACTCAAAACCTAAATCATAAACCCAGAACCAGAGATCAACCACATTAAGACACAATGAAAAAACTAAAATTCTGGGGTAATTGTAAATAGAGCTGCCAGCCCATCAATTACCCCCAAACTTGCCTTTGCTAAATTCAAAGGCTCCCCCTGTGGATACCCTCCACCAATCTTTCAAAACCAACTCCAACAACAAAACTCATTCCTCAGTTTATAGTCTTGGGGGACTCAACCAACAACAATCCTCAGTTTAAAGTCTTGGGGGACTAACACAGTGTTCAGCTTAAAGTCTTGACAGACTAGTCTTGATAAAAAATATTGAAACCAGCCAGTTTAAAGTCTTGGAGGACTGCCAGAAACCAGATTTCAGTTTAAAGTCTTGATGGACTGATTCTTGACACCATAGATTTTTCAGTTTAGAGTCTTGATGGACTAATGGAATTTTGCATAAAATAGACACAGCCAATTTCATACAGAACACCTCTACAGCCAACCTGCTGAACTTCCACCTTCACTTCATCATCTACCCATCACTGACAAAAAAAGTCTCCTCCTATCCCTTTCCATCATCTTTTCTCACCACAGATCATGGTTGGATCTCCTGATGTTAACCCTTCTACTTTCCCTTGCTTCACTGCTCCCAAGGACTATGCCTGCAAACAGTGCATCCACATGTGCAGACCTTGCACATTCACTCTTCCAACTCCTGAAGACAAATTCTACAAAAGGACTTGTGATTCTTGCTATTCCAAAAAGAAAAGATGTGACAGAGATGCCAACTACCCTATTCCTCCTCCTTCACCTTCTCATAAATACATCTCCAGATCCCCTACCAGATCCCCAGAGCTCGGTCCTTCCTCTTCCTCTTTATCTTCAGCACCTTCCAGAAGATCCATAAGCTCAGCTTCCAGAACTCTTCCCAAAAGACCAGCCTTAGCTTCCCAAGAAACTGCTTGTATCTCTGCCAAATTAGCTCCAAAAGCTTCAAGATCAGCTTCCAGGCTTCTAGACCATTTCCAGGGGGCCCAGCCGACGTCGGGGGCCCGCCCACCTCACTAGACAGTGAAAATCCGGCTCAAAACCTTTAAAAACAACCAGAAAACAGCCAAATTAAATCAATCAACAAAAACAACTCTACAAAATCACCTCCCACTGCTCCCAGAGCAATGCAGCCAACCCTTCCAAGGTCCAAAAAATCCAAATTTTCCAAACTTCTAGGAGACCTGCCAGAGAACCCCAAGAAGAAACCAGAACACCCAACACTGCACCCAAGCAACAACTTTGTCCCCAGCTAAGACAAAGAAACTACACCTCTCCTCTATCAGCCAACTATTCTTCTGACAGTTCCATCTCTTCAAAAGCTCCATCCAGAAGAGATCAATCTGCTTCCAAATCACCCTCTCCTGCTCCATCTTTTAACAACCGTGGTACTCCATCACCAGCACCTCCTCCAGCTGAATCCAACAGAAATAACAACCACAACAACAACAACAACAACAACAATCCCACTGCTCCAACTAAGCCCCAGGAACATCAGCCGTCTAGTTCACCTTCTCAAAATCTTTCAGAGGAAGACCAAGAGAATCCATATCTTTCCCTGGTTGATCCAGCCACTATGACCATTACAAAATCTTCAGATATCCAAATTCCAGCTGCTTACAAATTTGATGAGCTTCCAATCTGTAAGTACCAAATTAATTTATCCCATTTCTTCAACAAAAATAATTACTGATCCAATTCTTCTTGTCTAGTTGGAACCCCTCCTCCTGAATATATTATTGGAGTTGGCCAACCTCTTAAAACTTCTTTGACCCTGGATTATGGAGACATGAAAAAACACCTAAGCACCATGTGTTCCAACATGCTAAAAGCCTTTGCCCTCTATGGACCTTTGAATGACTTTTAAAAATCTCTGATAAAACGCCTGTTGGACGAGCACTGGAAAATGTCTAGGATTGTTAAGCTCACCCTCCAGCACTCAATTCCTGCCTCTTCTTCTTCCTCCTCTGAACTTCCCTCTAATCTAATTCCTGACCATTACAATCCCTATAATCTCTCCAGCAGGATGCACTTCAAAGAACACAGTGCTTCCAACAATCCCAAAAAAAAACAAAAACGACATCACAATCTGGACCAGCCTCCAGAAGCTTCATCATCCATAGAATGAGCCCCTGCAAAAAGATTAGAAACATAATAATAATATAAAACAATTAATAAAAATAATTTCAGAATTTTTTTTTTCTTATCTACTAATATACTAAAATTAAAAATTAATAAATAAAATGAAATGAAATAACATAAATGAAATAAAATAAAATATAAAAAATAATACAAATGGTATCCCCCAGCCAATTGATGAGCTGATCCCCTGATACCTTACCCACATCCAAGTGCACCTTGATGTGGATACACAATTAAATATTTTAAATGATTAACAGAAATCAAAAATCAAAAAATTTAGAAATTCAGAAGATAATAAAAATAATGAAACACAGAAACACATGAAATAAATAATAAATAAAAAAGAAAATAGCATTGCCCGGCCAATTGATGAGCCTTTCCCCACCAATGCTTGCCCACATCCAGGTGACCCTGATGTGGTAACACCCTATATTATTGATTTTATAATTTTAAACAACCCCCATAAAAAAATTAAAAGAAAAAAAGAGAAAAAAGAAAATAATCTAAAACTTCAATCTAGCAAAAACATAACTGCAAAATCAAAGACAGTCCAGCTCCATAGATGGTCCAATAAGGGAAAGTCCGATCCATAGAAATGATCACTGGGTGGGCTCCCTCCAATAAGTAAAAATGATGGGAGACCACCAGTGATCCACCACCAATCCAAAAAAAACCAAAGATAAAGAAGCCAGTCCCAAACTAGTTTAAAGTCATAGTGGACTTTAAACCTGAATAATAAACAACAGAACTAGAATTCAACTAGGAAAAACAAAAGACTTGAGACAGACATTCTGGGGTAACTGTTCTACAGAGCAGCCAGCTCATCAGTTACCCCCACACTTGCCAAAATAAAATCTAGAAGCCCCCCCCCCTGGGTACCTCTAACAAAAACACAACATCCAACACCATAAACCCAAACTGATAAGAGTGAAGAGTCCAGCACTTGAAAACCAAGGGAAATTCCAGTTTAAAGTCATAGAGGAATAAAACCTGTGAAAGGAAACCAATACTATGGTTCAACCAAATTAAGAGAAAGGGTTGGAAACAGACAATCTGGGGTAACTGTTGATAGAGCAGCCAGCCCATCTGTCACCCCTACACTTGCCAAGATCTAATCTAGAAGCCCCACCCATGGGTGCCTTCTAACAAAAAGTTTCAAACACAAAAGCTGCTCTGCAACACCAAAAAAAAAATTCCAAAACAAAAAGAATGTTCCATAGTTTATCCTCATTGCGGAGTCAATCTTCTTCATGCCTAGTGCCTCTGGGATAAAACCTCTTCACCTGGTCTGCATCCACTCTCTTTTTTAAGACTGCACCATCCAACTCTTCCAAAACATAAGAACCTCCAGACGCCTGAGATCTGACTCTGTAAGGTCCATTCCATCTGTCAGCAAACATTTTCCCCCACTGACTCTCCAAACTTCTATTATACACCAAAACCAAACAACCAGGTTTCAAGGGATTCCTAAGTCTATGAGCCAACTTCTTGTCCCAGTACCTGACTGATTGATTCCTAATCTTCATCATCCTAGAGTATTACTTCTCTTGACATTCCTCTTTACATTCCAACTGTTGCATCCTGTAACAGAGCAATTCTTCTGTTGAGTGCACGTCATCCCAATCAATTCCAAGATAAGAGACAGCTTCCAAGTCCACTGGTAGAATGGATTTCTGACCAAACATTAACTCATAAGGATAATAGCCAGTTGTCCTCTTCACAGTGACCCTATAAGCAAATAACACCAAGGGTAAATAATGCCTCCACTTTTCAGCACTATCTCCGCACATCTTCACCAAAGCATTCTTGATAACTTGATGGCCTCTTTCAACCATGCCTTCAGCTTCAGGATAATAAGGTGTAGCTACTCTAACTTTAGAACCAACACTAGCCACAGTTTCTTTAAATTTGGCTCCGAACTCTGGCCCGCCATCAACAGTCACCAACTTCATCAACCCATACCTATAAATCCACTCCTTCTTCAAAAACTCTGCCACATTCTTGGAAGTCAAATTAACCAGAGGCACTGCCTCAACCCAACCAGACAAATCATCCCTAGCAACAATCAATTATTTATACCTGCCCTCTTTAATATGGACAGCATTCAGACTGGCCCTTCCAAACACAGTTGATTCGCAAGCAGCACGGCCCACCTCTTTAGGTTTCAAGTGACTTCTTCTTTGACATTCTTCACAAGATTGAACCCAACCCTGTACAGCCAACTTCATACCTGGCCACAAAAATCTGTCTGCTACTCTTCTATAATTCTCCCCAAAGCCTCTATGACCAAGGTCTTCATGCAAAGACTTCAAAACCAATTCTTGACCCTTCTTCTGAGTCACCACCACTTGAGGATTTGGATGTCTCCTCCTCATCAACCGCCTTCCTGACACATAAAATCCAGGACTCTTATTCTTGATTGCCAACCAAGTATCATCATCACAACTATCTGGCCTCTCCAAGGTCAACAGATATTCCACCAAAATAAAATAAAACGCAGACTGACCCCAGGTCTCATCTTCAAAATCCAACAAAACAACATCCAAGGGTACAATTCTATCATCAAAATCACCAGTATGAACATGAGCCAATTGAGCAGCCCAACCGGGACACCAATCCTTAAATTTTAGTACTTCCTTCTCTTTCCACTGAACCTTGTGAGAATCCAGTTCACTAACAAAAACACCCTTTACTAAATTTGAGCTGTCCCATACAACAACTCCATCTTCATCAACAAAAACATCCCGATCACCAGAATCAAGATCAGATCCAGCCAGTTTAGCCTCTTGGGGGAGGTCAGAAAAATCTTCAGCACCCTTTGTGCTTGCCCTAACCACTGGAACATATTCATCAAACTCTTCAGCCTCAGAATCTTCATCTGTAGGTGGCCTCCTTGATAATCCATCAGGCATAGTAAAAGTTTTACCTGGTTTGTGTACCAGGTCAAAAGAAAAATGTTGAATAAATTCCACCCACCTAGTCATTGGAGCATTTGGAAGACTAGGCATATTGATCATCTTAACCAAAGATTTTGCATCCACCTGCAGCTCAAAATGCTGCCCCCACAAAACCGTCTGTAGCTTCTTTAAAATTTTAGCTACACCACACAATTCCAACTTAGGTTGAGAATACCTAGATTCCACCTCATTAAACACCACAGACTCATATCTTACTGGCCTGACCCTCCCAGTCTTATCCTCCTGAGACAAAAAAGCACCAGCAGCAATATAACTTGAGTCCACTGCCAGATGAATTTTTCCAGCACCAACACCATAATCCAACTTGTGAAGAACAATATCTTCACCAACAACCTTTTTCAACTCCTGAAAAGCTTCTTCACACTCTTCAGTCCATTCCCAATCTGCATCTTTTCTGGTCAACCTCCTTAAAGGTGAAGCCAACAAAGAAAAATCCTTAATAAAAATCCTGACATATACACATACACCCAAAAAACCCCTGACTTCAGTAGTATTTTTAGGCCTTAGCCATGACTGATTTTTATTAATCTTCTTTTTTGCCATAATCCTTCCCTCTTTACATACCACATGACCCATAATTTCCAAAGCAGGAACACAACAACAGAATTTTGACCCTGAAATGGTCAAACCAGCCTCTTCAATCCTAAACAACACTCTCTCTAGAGTTATTGCATATTCCCACACAAACCTCCTTATTCCAGGGTTCTCCGCTAACACCTCATTACCATAATCAGTGGATGGTCCTTTAATTCCACCATCATCAATAAAAATACTAGCATGAGTAGGAACCTCATCCTGCAAAATCCAAGCCATCTGTGCTTGATATACCGCCACTGAATTAGTTGCTCCCAGAGGCAACCTAGTGAGCTGAAATCTTCCCAAAGGAGTCTCAAAAGTTGTGAGAGGCCTTTAATCCTTATGGAGTTCCCTCTCATCATAACCACCCATAATATCACCCAAACCATAACACACCCTTCCAGCAAAAGCTTCAACAAAATCCTCTGCACTTGGTGGCATACCAGCATCCTTGATAGTGACTCTATTCAAGGCTCTAAGATCATGAACCACCCTCAACTTTCCATTCTGCTTCTTTACACAGAACACCGGACTTGAGTAACTGGATGTCAATTGTTCGTATAACCCAGTCCTGACTCTTTCCCTAACAATCTCCACAAAATCCTCTCTGATAGCAACTGGAATCGGAATAGGTTTTATTTGCCAAGGTTTATGACAAACCACAGGAATCAAGTAAGGTTCCCCATAAGAGTGCTTCAATACACCCCTTTCCTCCCCAACAAACTCCACAGCCTTTTCCCTTAGCACAATAAAGTGCAACAACAACTTCTTTTCCTCTTCAGACAACCACCCATCAGGACCAAAATTAACAACTTTCAACCTTTCCACGGTCACCCTAGCTATCTCTACAAATTCTGGAGGATTCTTCACCAAAGGAGTACAGCACAGATCTCTTGACAAAGGAGGTCTCTTCAAGGGCGGATTCAAACCCACAGGCATAGGCTCATTGACAGGCCTAATCTTCTGCACTACCTTCTTATACTTTGCTGCTCCATCTTCAACTTGAGGTATCTTCAGGAAATCTTCACCACCAGACCTGGAACAAAAACCAAGTGTTTCCCCATTGCTCACATGTGTGGCCAAAGTAATGTTTTTGAAAGGTGTAGAAGAAACCCTAGCAGTGCACAATTATGATGACTTACTTTTAGACCCCAATCTCACCACTCCAAAACTTTTCTGCAATACCAAATCTTCATCCTCACTTCTGTCTTCCAAATCTTCAAATCTTGATTCATCTTCAGAATCAACTCTTTTAAAATTTTGCAGTTTAACCTCATGCTGGAGGCCCAAAAATTGATCTTGACAATCATCACAAAAATATTTTGAATCTTCTTTCTTCATTATCTTCAGATTTTTTTCTTGATTTTCTTGAATTATCTTGAAATTTTTATCTTCTTTTCTTGAGCTTTCTTCTGACCTACAAAAATAACCAGGGGTTTCCCCAATTCTCACAGGTGTGGCCCAGGTAATGTTTTTGAAAGGTGTAGAAGAAACCCTAGCGGTGCACAATTATGATAACTTACTTTTAGACCCCAATCTCACCACTCCAAAACTTGTCTGCAATACCAAATCTTCATCCTCACTTCCATCGTCCAAATCTTCAAATCTTGATTCTTACTTTTAGACCCCAATCTCACAGCCCCAAAACTTTTCCGCATATCTTTCAGTAAAGATATATAACCAATCTTATTCCTTGAGCTTGAATTAAAAATAACTAAGAATCTTGAGAGAGAACAGAGACTTGATAAAAAACTTGATGAATACTTGTAGAGAAGAGAAACATTAAAAAGAGAAAGTTGAAAATCCACTTGTTATATCTCCAAGGGAGCTGACCTACTACAACCTGGGATTTCCTCATCTTGGGGAGAGGTTGTAGCACTAGGGTGATCAGCCCTCATTACTCTAAAAAAGACAGACTCTCAATAGAGCCTGAGCCACACTCAAAAAAACCAGAGGCAGCACCCACTTCCTTCCTTCTCCTGCAGCAGTCCATGCACTGGCACATTGAAGATAAACCAGGCCTTGTCTCCCAACCATCCTCTCCAGGGGATGATAACCTCATGTGAAGCCTCCTTTCATCTTCACCAGTCAACTCCAAACTGATTCCCAAATCAAGTTGATAACCAATTCTTTCCTGAAAATCCATCAAGAATGGTCCACCTAAAACTGCTTTTACATTACCTTTAGAAATGTAAAAATGAACCTTCCCTGAGGCTCCGCCAACATCTAAATTCTCAAACTCTGAAGTTCCAACCAATTCAGTGACATGACCACCGATCCCTCTCAAATTCCCACCAATACCAGTTTTGATGGGGAGGCCCAAATGTGTTGCCTCAAACAAAGAAATCAGGTTTATCTGAGAACCTGAATCCACCAATGCCCTTGCCTCCCTGCCATTCAGAGTGACATTGAAATATCCCAGAAGAGCAGAAAAATGAGTTTCCAGCCCCTCAAAAAAATTTTCAGCATAATCACAAATGTATTCTACCTCCCCAGAAGAAACTCTTCTCCTGGTCAACAAATTTTTCTGTCTATCAGCCAACCCTGGGCTGATAGCATACATTTCCCCATAAGATAGGGAAACCTGACCCTGATTCATCCTTTCCAGGACAGAGTCCATAACATTAACTTTACCAGAAACTACTGGCCTCTCAAAGTGAGCTCTTTGCTTCACTACCTTGGTCCTAGAAGCTTCTTGAGGACCAGCACCACCAACAGATTTACCATTAACAGGAACCAAACCAGATCCCTCACCAGAACCTCAAACTCCAGAAGGCTTTGGAAATGAAGCCAAAGGGACATCCTCCTCAGAGTCAGGATCCACCTCCATTGGCATTGGCTCAACATACATGTCCAATGCGCCAAAACTAGGGGGGCCCATGTCAGCCATACCCTTCTGCATCTTGTACAGCTCCTCTTTGCTGTACCTCTTCCTAGCTGCACTCAGCTTAGGATCCACCTTTGAAGCATTTGGCTTTGGTTGGGCCTGAGAACTGCTCTTAGGCCTTCCCACCTTCCCTGCTTCCACATCATAAACACCAGCCAAGCATTCACCACTTGACTGCCCACCACAAGAATACAACTCCAAACCACCAAAGGAAGTAGAAAAAGAGACCTTATTGACCTCTTTCCACTTTCCCTTAGTATCCTCATCCTCCTTACCAGAAGACCTCCCTTGATCAGGAATCTCCTCAAACCTTGGACTCCTTTGATTGAGACCTCCTCTTCTCCTGACCAAATCAACAGGAGCCTTCCCCTCACTGGGCTTAACAAAAGAACCATCAGGGAACTTGAAAACTTTGCCATCAAATTCCACCTTTCCTTCAGACACATCCCTGTTCAATGCCCAACAATCATTGGACCTGTGCCCCCTCCTGCTTCAATAAGAGCAGACCCAAGGATCACTCCTACCAGCCCTCCTATCAAAATCTCTAGGCTGAGAAGGTGCCTTATTGACCTTCTTAGCCTCCTGAACAAAAATATGCAGCTGCTTTGTAAGATCAGCCAACTGCTCCACCATTGGGTCCCTCTCCTGTTTGGGAAACTGCAATAAATTCTTCTCCTCCTTCTTCTCCCTAACTTCCTCTTCAGCAAAAGCCTCACTGACTTTGCTGACATACTTGGCACACCCCTCCTGATAGGTGTCCACAGTCAATAACTTCAAATGCGCCTCAACAGCCTCCTTCACCTTATCCAAGGCAGGCAACTTCTGGTACCCATTAGAAAGAGTCTTCATCAATTCCTTTCTTGACAACTCCTTCAACACATCCATCCTGACATCTCTATCCAGGGCAGACCAAAAAAACATCCTTGGCAGCATTTTCATGTGCCAGCTCCTCCACTTCCACCAAATATTCAACCACAGGATCAAACTGTAGCAGAAACTTCCTGTAACTATGCAAGTTACAAACACCACCATAAGATTGCCATTCACTGACAACCTTGTTCAGATCCACCATAGTGAACCTGACACCCCATCTATCCACCATCTCCCTACACAAAAATTTCCAATCTCTCTTCTTGTATCCAGACATGGCCACAATCTCCTTCTCCACTGCCCTATCACCAATGAAGAAGATAATCTGCTTCACCATGTCCAGGTAGGAAGCACTATCCACTCCAGCAGCAGTTTCATATTTCTCCAGAAACCACTTTACATCCTCCCCATTAAACTTGGTACCATCCCAAGCTTTAATCCTCACACACTCCCTAACCATCACAGAAGGAGGACCATCCCCCCCACTGACAGTCACCACAGGAATAGAGGAACCAGAAGCCGTTCCTCCAGACCAAAACACCAAAAAGATTTAACCAAAGAAAACAGAGATTCCAAAGAACTAGCAATTTCTGTCCCCACATTGGGTGCCAGAAATGTAGACAATCCTATAGTACTAGCTATAGGCCTTGACCAAGGCAGTTGGAGAAAAACCAGAGAGAAAATCCCCTTTCCCTTTGAAAAATAGAGTGAGATTTACTTGCTAAAGTAAGTTGGTTCCTGTTTGCTAAAGCCCCTTTTTAACACACTTGACTGCTTGATGAGCCAAGAAAGTAGTCACCAGACAGACTACCAGACCAAAGAACTGAAATGTAGAACAAAGTCCACACCAGAGACAGCAAAGATACTTGATTTAGGCTGCAAATATACACCAGAGACAGCAATAATACTTGCTATAGCTTGAAAGACTATAACAGAGAAAACAGTTTCCAAAGTTAAGTTAAATGAAGAACTCACTTGCAACAAACACAGCCAAATTGTGGCCAGAAAACAGTGAAAACTGAGTGAGGAACAAGGATATCACCTCCGGATGGTTATATAATAATTAAGGTTGCCCCAAACTGTCTTATTCACTATTTACACACAGACCACTATTTAAGAGCCCATGCACACCCACCAATCTGGCGTCTGTACCCACCAAATTGAATAAAAAACCCTCTGGAAGTGCTCCCCAACCTTCTAAAACAGAGGCGGGCAGGCCGCCCGACGTTGGAGGTGCCACCTGAAGCGGCCCGGCCTCCCTGAAGACAGAAAACCAATAAAAACAACTATTCTACTTAGAAAAATTAGCTACAACTACTAAAACCTTTAAAACACGGAATTTCACTATAACAACATTGTGACATGAAATATAGAGAAAAATTAGCTCTATCCAATGGTACTAAGCACTTAACCCTAAGACTTAAGGTTAGCCTGTAAAACACGAAAAACAAAATTAAACAGCTATCTTTTATAAATGAGAAATGAGGAAATGACCCCTTAAAACTTAGAATATGAAAAATATCTACAAGATATAAAATATAGAGAAAAACTAGGGCTATCCAATGATAGTACTCACATACCCACAGACACAATATTCATGGAATAAAACCAGAAAAATACCCAATTCCCTAACATATGTCAATTAAGACATGCACAAACAGTGCCAAATCATACAACAAAGGCCCCTGCCAATGTTGGAAGACCACAACGTTATTATTGTTTTTATTAGTATTACAAATCTAGTCTAAATATTCAATAAATAATCTAAGGTTGCTCTAAGTTTATTAGTAATACTAATTTTTAGCCACACAGAGAAGACTTTACTTACTTAAATAAATATTTACAAATAAACCAAAACCTCACTGTTGTGTCATTCCTTATAAACTGTTGTTGCATCTCTCTTATTTCGATTTAATTTTTTATTAGTTTAATCATTTACATTTCTCTCTTTCTTTAGTTAATCTCTCTCTATTACTTCCTTCTCCTCTGTTCCATATCTTATTTTTATTCACCTTCTTCTAGACAACCCGCAGACAAGGTACCTGTTGAGAAAAATTCTCAGAATTTTCTGATGATTGCCAATAATATGGGTATTTATAAGTATATTAGGATGTCATTTGGCCCTAAAAATCACCCTTCAGTTTTTCAAAAAGTTATGGATAACACATTCCATCAAGAAATAATTGTAGGATCGCTGATGGTTTATATTGATAATATCATCATATTCTCTAAAACATTTGAGGACCATTTCAACCATCTGTGCAAAGTGTTCAATAATATGGATGAGATAAATATAACACTTGCCTTGAAGAAATGCAAATTTGGTTTTCATTCCTTAAAAGTGCTTGGTCATATTGTCTCAGGTTTGCAGATATGTGTTGACCAAAACAAAGTGGCAGCCATACAACAGGTGAAGGCTCTAGCCACAGTTAGACAGCACCAGAGTTTTTTGGTAATATGTGGATACTATAGACAGTATATTAAAAATTACCAAGTCATAGGATTACCCCTTACCCAATTGACTAGGAAAGATGTTCCTTTTGTCTGGAATAGTGAAAGACAAAGATCTTTTGACACTATGAAACATTGTTTGATATCAGCACCAATTATTACTTTACCTGACTTTAATCAACCATTTGTCTTATACACTGATTCCAGTTTTTTTGGTCTTGGTGCTGCCCTGCATCAGAAACAAGCGATGAATGATAAAGTATCAGATGTAGCAATTTGTTATATTTCAAGAACCTTGAGAAATAGTGAATTGAAATATGGTGCCACTCAACTGGAGTGTTTAGCAGTGATGTGGGCTCTAGAGAAGCTACATTATTACCTGGATGACCAGAAATTTGAACTTTTCACTGACTGAAGTGCAGTAAAATCCCTCTTAAACTTGAAAAAACCTAACAGACATATGTTCAGATGGCAGCTAGCTGTTCAAGAATACAGAGGGAGAATAAAAATAATTCATAGGGCTGGTATTATTCACTCAAATTTGGATATTTTATCAAGTTTACCTTTGCCAAATGATGACTCAAATCCTGCATATGATCCTGAAGATGAAATTATTCATATTCATAGGATATATGTGGTTGATATGGAGGAAGATCTATTAAAGCTTATTCTGGATTCATATGATAAGGACACTTACTTAAAGAAGTTATGTACCATATTAAATTATCAAAGGAATGCTTCAATACAAACATTAATTAAAACCCTTCCACCAAAGTACCAGAATGCTTTGGATAAAGGTAAGTTTTCAATTAATGAAGGATACCTCTATTATAGAAGAATGTTTAGTAATTTTATTGTTATTCCTCCTTCTATGAAAGAGATCATCTTGAATATTTGTCATGATGACATATTTGCTTGACATTTTGAACTTTAGAAAACAATGATCAGAATTAAGAACACTGCTTGGTGGGTTAATATGTCTGAAGACACCAAAATATTTGTTGAATCCTGTGATTCTTGCCAAAAATCAAGAAGATTAACTGGTAAAGGTGCTGTGTTAATGCAACATATTGAAACTCCTGATAAACCATGGTAAATAATAAATATGGACTTTGTAACAGGATTACCCATTTCTGGGAAAGACAGTTATAAATCTTGTTGGGTTATGGTGGACAGATTCTAAAAAATGTGTAAATTTATCCCCACCCACAAGGATGTTTCCACTAAAGAATTAGATTTCTTGTGGTGGTCTCATATGTTTAATAATGCTGATTTTCCTAAAGCTATAATCTCTGAAAGAGACCCTTAATTTACTTCTGAACTCTGGATGTCTCTGGTGGATGTTTGTGGCTGTGATATGAAAATTTCTACTTCCCATCACCCCCAAGCTGATGGATTAGCTGAAAGAATGATTCATACTTTGGAGGACATGATAAGAAGGTATTGTGCATTTGGCCTTGAGTACAAAGACAATGACAGATTTACTCATGGTTGGGTTACCTTACTTCCTGGTTTATAATTTGCTTATAATAGCACTGTTCATTCTGTAACTCAGAAAAAGCCTTATGAGCTCTAGCTTGGATATGTTCCAAATACTCCTGCCCAAATTCACAGTAATAAAATACCTAAATTGCATATACATCCTGGTGTAAAATCTTTTATTCAAATGCAACAACTTTGCATAAGTCATGCTCAAAAATGTATTGAAAAATCTTTTGAACATGAGAAGAAGAGGTAGGATGAATCCTATAAAGATTACACTTTTAAAAAGGGTGATGAAGTAATGATTTCCACAATCCACTTCAATTTACAAGGTAATAAAAATTAAAAGACCCATTTGTTGGTCCATTTGTTTTCAGAAGAATGGTTGGAGATAATGCAGTTGAAGTTATCTTGTATGCTCCATATGATAGAAAACATCCTGTCTTTCCAATATCTCTCTTGAAACCTTACACATCCAATAGTGATTTATTTTCCAAAAGGAGGGGAAGACCAAAGAAAACACCTAATTAAATCACTGAGATGGCAGTAATTGATAAGATTCTATATGACAGAATAGTTAGTGCTAAAAAAGGTACAGAATATTTATTGAGATTCAAGAATAAATCATCTGAATAAGATTCTTGGATACCTGGGAAGGAGATATCTAATCTTCTTACTCTTCCAAAGAAATATAAAAAGAAAAAATGATAGCATTTATTATTATTATTTTTTAGAGTGAGGGAGTGTCAGCCAGGCTGCTAGACTCACGCAGTAAAATAAATAATTATTTCCTGGGATGAAGCCACACCTTTTATATTTTTTATTTATTATTAGTTTTATTTTATTTACTTTAAGTTGACATGTAATAAATTAACTAGTTACAAAGATGTAAATTTATTAGGAATTTAAAATTAATATTAATTGTCCTATATATTTTATTTTTATTTTTCTAACACAGTGCTCAAATGAAAGTTAATGGGAATAAAAGTTAAAATATTAAAATACAATATTAAAATGAGATAAGTTTTTTTTAATATTTGATTCATTATAAAAAAAATAATTATGTACAAAGAATCAATTTACTTATTTAAAAATAAAAAGTACCAGAATTTTTAAATAAATACATTTCTCTTGGAATATACAATAAATAGAATATTCTAAAATATTTTTATAGTAAAATTCTATAATTTGAAATGTTCTTTCTTCTGGAAAATTCCTTCCCTCTCTCATACACTTGTATTTAGAATTATTTATTCCGTCACTTGTCTCTCTTTTACCTATATAAGGCCTCCCTTCCTGTTTGTTTTTGATCATTCTTACTTACTTACTTATTTTATTAAATCATTACATCAAAATATTTATTAATATTATTTATTATTTAAGTATTTACAACATTGTAACTCTAAATTATAAATCACACTAATAATTTTTAAACCTTTACCTCTTTTTATTTGAGTAATTAAACTAAAAAGATAAATTTATATGTCCCTTGACCTTGAGATCTTCAAAACCACCTACACCACTTTTGGACCTCTGTTAAAAATATTCTAGACCATCAGGACCCTTCAACATAACCTATCATCCCTTCATAAAGAGAGTGTGTACTTATTCTCCTCCAAGACTTGTGTCCTATCATCCTTCTGTAAAGAGAGTTCAAACTTCTTCTCTTCCAAATTATGTATCCTGTAATCCCTCCTTGAAGAGAGCTTGTATTTTTGATTTTTAAACTTTAGGGTCTCTTTAGCAACTTCCACTTGTTCTAGAGTGATAAGGAATTTTGAAAAAAATTATAAGAAGAGCAGAGTAAAGTCTTAAGAGGTATGGTATTACTTACCAGCATCATGTTTCTCCGAAAATTCTTTCATAGAAGAAAAAGGGGGTTGAGATGAAGTATCACTTTTTCTTCTTCTTTGAGAGATGAAATTTAGACTACTTGAAACCCTTTTCTTTTTGTTCAAGGTCACATTTTCTTACTCACCATTGTTGCTTGCTTCTAACTCAGTTGATTGTGGCTGTCAGCCTGGATACTCCCAGGACTGAGTAAAAAGTAATCATAAGTTATGTTAAACACATGGACTTTACATGGGAGCAATAAATTAGAGTACACAAGTTGTATACATAAGTAAATTTATGATAAAATACTAAATATGCCGTTATAACACCTTATATACACACATATATCCACCTTTTATAAGTCTTATGTACTTTATATTAAGTTGGAATATCTTAGGGTAATCTTAAGAGCCTTAAATATAAGGCTAAATAATTTTTAAGTAGACTTAAAGCTGTTGTTTTCATTATTTTACATGAAAAACAAGGAATGTGCTTTAAATCACTTAAAAGTTGAGCATATGCACTATAAATTTAATAATATAAAAAATGCACTTTGTCAGATCAATTTTTCTTAATTAGAGCTATTAATTTGGCTACTCAAATGCATACAAATAACACTTTTCAAATTTGGTGTTTTTAATGCCAGAAATGGCTTCTGTGTACTGGCCACATACTGCCTGCATTCCTCCTGTGTGAATAGCTTCATTTTTAGCAAAGTTAGATTTTTCACACTATAATTACCCCACATTCTACTCCCACTGTGGGGAAACACGCTAAAATAGGCAACAGGCGCTTATTTAGTGTCCTAGCTTAATTATAAATGCATTGACCCTTAATATATGCACTAATTTCATTTATAACCTCAAGCTTGGAGCTTTACTTCACTAACACACTTGAATTTGCCTAAATTAGTCAAGGATTTACCTGTGCCAGCCCCTGCCAAATACTGCATGTAGTTACCCCACATCTCATGCCCTTAATGGGTTTTTAAGTGGTTTCTCAGTCAATTTTGGTTTTTTTTGAATGGGGATTTCACATAGTATAATGTCATGATTAGCCCCATGATTTCTACTGTTAATCCCCTTAAATATGGAATAATAGTTAGTCTTAATTTTCTCTTTTAGTCTTTTTTTTAAATTTATTACACACATATACTCTCTTTTTTGCTTATTCTTTATTTTTGATGGATTATCCCTATTACTGCAGAATTTTGACGGGTGATATCATTCTAATTATGTTACTAGTCACTCTTTATGTTGTTGGACATGTCTATTAGTTGGAATAAGGCGTCATTAAACAGGTATTGAGCTGGTAAATCAAGAAGTTCATTGGGGAAGTTATTGTGTATAAAAGGAGGGGATTTTGTTCTTGTTTTCTACATTCTTTATCATTACAATCAAATATATAACCAAATACAATTACAATACATATCAACAGCACTTATAAAGTCTTTTGATGGGATCTGAATTATTACATCTATTTTTCTACCAACTATAAGAATGTAACCCATTTATAATTAGTGAGATTAAAATTACTGAGACCCTTATATTAAATTTTACTTTAATATTTATTGAAGTTGTACTACAGTATTTATATAGGACCATTAAAATCTTCTATAAAACTGACCATTCAAGCTATTTCACATCTCTGTACTTGACCTCAGCCTGAAAGTGGCTCCTGTGTTTGTTCTTCAGACTTTTTAGAAATAAGAAAATGTAAATAAAAAAAAATTAGTAAGATAAAAGAAAAAAATATACTTGAGTTAGATCAGGTTGGTTTATATTGCCATAAGGATCTATTGAAAATATATCTTGATTTGTGGAAGTTAAATGAGGGGAGGCTTGAGTATCAGAAAAGGGAAAATGATTTCTTTTGAAATCATGTGTGGAGATAGCATCTTCACCATTCAAAATTTTTTCAGTATTAAGATCAGCTCACTCTCCAAAAATAGCATCCATCTCTTTAAATTAAGGACATAAAGATTCAAGTTTATCATCTATGGATTTTATGCCGTTACTGATATTGATGTTGGAAATACCAAAACCAGTGGAAGATGAAAGATTCTTTTCCTTCTTTTATTTGCCTTGGTAATGCTTGAAAAGTTCAGAAATCTGTTTAGTTTAAAGATCTACCCTTCCCTTGGTCTTATTCCTTAATTCATTGGCCATTAGTAGATGACCATTAACTTTTGGTGCAGGGGGCTGTCCTACTTTTGTTTCATTTTCAGTACCAAAACAAGAATCATAGTTAGATTTAGTTTTCAGCCAGTTGATATGAATGAGATGATCATCTTTTTTTTATTGAACAGTGTGGTGATCCAAACCTGGGTAGGCCTTTGAAGTGCATATTTGGGGGTATTTGGTATGTAGGGTGTTATTAGTGTTTTTTTCATCTTTAGGTGATAGTTAGTAGTGTTTATGGAGGCTTAAGCTAGGGTCACTTATTATGTCTCAGCTTAATGTCCTTTCTTTTCTCTTCATTTTGGTATCCCTTATGGGTGGTTACCTTGTTTTATAGGGTAGTTATGGTGTTGTTATTGGTATTTATTTGATGTTTATTGCTTAGTGGTGCTTATCTAGGCTTAAGCTAGGGTCACTTATTATGTTTCATCTTATTTTCCTTTATTTTCTTTTCATTTTGGTATGTCTTATGTGTGTTTATCTTGTTTATTAGTGAAGTTATGGGTTTTTAGGGTTTTTAGGGTTTTTATTGGTTGTATGGGTATTTTAGGGCCTAGAAGCGGCCTGCCCACCCCTAGGCGGCACCTCAGACGTCGGACGGCCCACCCACCTCTGTTTTAGAAGGTTGGGGAGCGCTTCTGGAGGGTTTTATTCAATTTGGCTGGATTTTGGGTGGGGAATTGGTCAGGGTGGTCTGTGCACTGGCTGTATGATGCGTGTGTGGGAAGATTTTTAGGGGGATCATCTTATCTCTTTACTCATCACCTCTCTGTTCCTCACTGTCTCATTGGCTTGTGTTTTGTTGGAATATATTACTGTTCATTTCAACTCTTTCTGGTAGTCTGTCTGGGACTATTATCTTCACTTTTAAAGGGGTCAAGTGTGTTTAATTAGAGGGTCTAGCAAACAGATCTCCAATTTTCTGCAACAGGTAAATCTCACTTGTTTTTCTAAAGGGACAGGGGATTTTCTCTCTGTTTTTTCTACAACTCCCTTGGTCAAGGCCTATAGCTAGTACTATAGGATTGTCTACATTTCTGGCGCCCAACGTGGGGTAGAACTTGCTAGTTCTTTGGAATCTCTGTTTTCTTTGGTTGGCTCTTTTTGGTGTTTTGGTCTGGAGTAATGGCTTCTGGTTTCTCTATTCCTGTGGTGACTGTCAGTGGGGGAGATGGTCCTCCTGCTGTGATGGTCAAGGAGTGTGTTAGGATTAAAACTTGGGATGGTACCAAGTTTAATGGGGAGGATTTCAAGTGGTTTCTGGAGAAGTATGAAACTGCTGCTGGAGTGGATGGTGCTTCTTACCTGGACATGGTGAAGCAGATTATCTTTTTCATTGGTAATAGGGAAGTGGAGAAGGAAGTTTCTGGTATGGCAGGATATAGGAGTCAGGACTGGGGAAAGTTGAAGATTGAAATGGTTAAAAGGTGGCCTACTACTTTCTCAATGGTGGATCTTCATGCGATTTCTAGGAAGTGGGAATTGAAAGGTGGTGTAACTTCTCTTTCTCAGTATGGGGAATTTATGGAGGAGTTTGGGGAGGCTCTGGAATATCTGGTATATAATGATATATTACCACATGAAGATGGGGCCAAGTATGTATTTTGGAGTGCCATAGGTAGGGATGTAAAGGTGGAGGTTATGGAGATTCTTTTCAAGTCTGACTTGATGAAGACTCTTCCAAATGGGGAAAATGGGATTCCTGCTATGGCTGTTTTAAAGGAGGTTATTTTGGTATATTTGGATGGTATGAAGGATAGGGATGTGGAATCTGGAGAGGAAATACTTTTGGACAGAGAGGTTCAGAAGACTGTGGTGGAAATTTCAGCTTCTGGAAAGGTGTTGGAGCTATCAAATTTTGAAGATGGTGATTCTGATGATGTATGTGAAGCTTATTTTTCTTTTCCAGAGGATACCATGGGAGCTCAGGAATGTGTTTCACTGGATGTTTTGGAGATGTATGCCCTAGAGGATAAGTGTATTTCCTTAAGTTTGGATGAATTATGTGGGAAGGAGGATTTGTCTGGTCATGATGAAGGATTTTGGGATATTGAGAAGAAATCTGTGGTGGATGAATGGTTGTTGAGGGATGATTATTTTTCTTTCTCAAGTTTAGATAATGTCTTATTGGAGGAGGATGTATCAGTTGAATTTTTGGATGGACAGAAAGATTCTATCTTGGATCTTTTTCTAATAGAGGAAGATTATTTTCAGGTGGTTCCCTCAAGATTAGAAGGTCTCTGCTTGGAGGAGGATTTTTATTTTGATGTTATGGATGTTATTCTGGAGGATTTTGAAGATTTAAGCAAGATTCCTATACGGAAGAGGAAAATTGTGAGGTTTTGGATGTCACTGGTATGGAGGTTGATTATAAAGATGTGGTGGAGGTTCCAGATGTTTCACAGGGTGGGGAATTTCTTGATTCTGGTGATTTGAACTATGGTAGACTCAGTGTATGGAAGAGGATGGAAGATTTGTTTGGAGGTGTGATGTTGGGATATCAGAATTGGAAGAGGAGCTTAGGGGGTTCATGCCCTAGGGGCAAACTTATTGGTTTCAACCTTTGGTTTTCAAGAATCTGATTCCTCCAAAATGAGGATAAACTACTTAATTGTTTTGGTTTTGCTTAATTTGGCCTCTATGTATTTGTTCAGGATTTTTTTTGTTTTATCAAACTCTTATCAGTCTCTCTGGTTCAAGTCTCTATATAAAAAAGAAAAAAAAATCTTAGTATAATGAAGATGGAAGAAAAGAAAAATTCAAGTGAAGATGGGTATTTTATTTAAAAGAAAATGAAGATAAAAATGATGATCATTGGTTTTATCTAACCTCCAGCATGAGGTTAAACTGCAAAATTTTATTTCTAAATTGGATTTTTTTTTGGCTTTCAAGAATTTTAATGGTTTTTTAATGGGTTTGGTTTTTTATGGGGGAAGATTTGTGTTGGAAGATCTTTTTTTTGTTAGAAGGTACCCAAGGGTGGGGCTTCTAGATTTCATATTGGCAAGTGTGGGGGTAACTGATGGGCTGGCTGCTCTAACAAAATTTACCCCAGCTTGTCTGTTTCCAAACCCTTCTCTTAATTTTGTTGAATTCTAGTATTGGTTTTTCTTCTTTAACAGGTTTTTAGTCCACCATGACTTTAAACTAGAAATTCTTTTGGTTGTCAAGTGCTGGACCCCTCATGCTTATTGGTTTTGTTTAATTTTGTTGGATGTTGTGTTTTTGTTAGAAGGTACCCAGGGGGGGCTTATAGATTTTATTTTGGCAAGTGTGGGGGTAACTGATGAGCTGGCTGCTCTGTAGAACAGTTACCCCAGAATGTCTGTTTCAAGCCTTTGGTTTTTTTCTAGTTGAATTCTAGTGTTGTTTTTTTTGTGATTCAGGTTTTTAGTCCTCTATGACTTTAAACTGGATTGCCTTGGATGTCTTTTGGTGCTTTTGGATTGGTGGTGGATCACTGGTGGTCTCCCATCATTTTTACTTATTGGAGGGAGCCCACCCAGTGATCTCTTCTGTTGACCTGGAGCTGGCTTTGCTACGTGGTTCTAGGGTGTTGGATGTGAAAGTGGTGGATTCAAGATTATTTTCTTTTTTTCTCTTTTTTTTCTTTTAATTTTTTTATGGAGGCTATGTTTGTTCAAAGTCTCAAGATAGGGCTCTGGCAATGTTTTTGGTAGAAGAGGAGGAGTCAAAATAAAAAAAAAATTTTTAGGTGTGACCACATCAAGGTGCACTTGGATGTGGGTAAGGTATCAGGGGATCAGCTCATCAATTGGCTGGGGGATACCATTTTATTTTGTTTTATTTGTTAAAGTAGGTTAAATTTTTTGGCTTTGATGGTTTTTGGTTTGGGGATTTATGGGATATATCTTCAAGATTTTTTTTGGAAAATCCTTCAAGACTTTAAACTGATCTTTTAATTACAGGCTCAAGATTTGTTGATGTCCATCAAGACTTTAAACTGAAAATTCTGTTAGTCCTCCAAGACTTAAAACTGGCTGGTTGTTAAAGATTTATTCAAGAATTTAATTTTACTACTGTGGATCTAGTAGTCCTCCAAGACTTTAAACTGGCTGGTTTCAAGATTTTGTCAAGAAGTAGTCCTTCAAGACTTTAAACTGAACACTGTTTTAATCCCCCAAGACTTTAAAATGAGGATTGTTGATGGTGTAGTCCCCCAAGACTGGAAACTGAGGAATGGGAGGCAGTGTGATGTGGAAGTGTAAAGGCAGAAGGATCCAAGGGGGAACTTCTGAATTTTGTAAAGGCAAGTTTGGGGGTGACTGATGGGCTGGAAGCTCTATATACAGTTACCCCAGAAAGTTAGTTACTTCTCTAAATCTTTTTCTGGTTGATCTCTGGTTCTGGGTTCTGTGATTCAGGTTTTTTCAGTCCCCCAAGACTTTAAACTGAGGGCTTTTCGTCCCCCAAGACTTTAAACTGAGGGTTGTGAGTCCCCCAAGACTATAAAATGAGGAAATTTTTATGCTGGTAGAAGGTTATAGTCAGGAAGACTTGTCAACTGGATATCACTTTTCATTGTTGGAAGCTGGTACAGCCAGAGTTGGAATTCAGGAACAGAAGAAAGATATTCTTTTCACAGAGATAGATTTAATTTAAAGGCATGGTGCAAGAGAAGCTTTAAAGAAGAAGCTTGGATTGATGGTTCAGAAGTTCACTTAGGATGGAATAAGATCTGGTGGAAGAGAGAAATGGGCTGTTTGTAAAGATTCTGAAGAGGTGTTTTAACATGGTTTTTGGAGAAGGAAGAATGGGGACATTCTTGATTGGAGGGAGGATGTGGTGATCCAAACCTGGGTAGGCCTTTGAAGTGCATATTTGGTGTTATTTGGGTTATGGTGTTATTAGTGTTTTTTTCATCTTTAGGTGATAGTTAGTAGTGTTTATGGAGGCTTAAGCTAGGGTCACTTATTATGTCTCAGCTTAAGGTCCTTTCTTTTCTCTTCATTTTGGTATCCCTTATGGGTGGTTACCTTGTTTTATAGGGTAGTTATGGTGTTGTTATTGGTATTTATTGGATGTTTATTGCTTAGTGGTGCTTATCTAGGCTTAAGATAGGGTCACTTATTATGTTTCATCTTATTTTCCTTTATTTTCTTTTCATTTTGGTATGTCTTATGTGTGTTTATCTTGTTTATTAGTGAAGTTATGGGTTTTTAGGGTTTTTAGGGTTTTTATTGGTTGTATGGGTGTTTTAGGGCCTAGAAGCGGCCCACCCACCCCTAGGCAGCACCTCAGACATCGGACGGGCCGCCTGCCTCTGTTTTGGAAGGTTGGGGAGCGCTTCTGGAGGGTTTTTATTCAATTTGGCTGGATTTTGGGTGGGGAATTGGTCAGGGTGGTCTGTGCACTGGCTGTATGATGCGTGTGTGGGAAGATTTTTAGGGGGATCATCTTATCTCTTTACTCATCACCTCTCTGTTCCTCACTGTCTCATTGGCTTGTGTTTTGTTGAAATATATTACTGTTCATTTCAACTCTTTCTGGTAGTCTGTCTGGGACTATTATCTTCACTTTTAAAGGGGTCAAGTGTGTTTAATTAGAGGGTCTAGCAAACAGATCTTCAATTTGCTGCAACAGGTAAATCTCACTTGTTTTTCTAAAGGGACAGGGGATTTTCTCTCTGGTTTTTCTCTCTCCAACTCCCTTGGTCAAGGCCTATAGCTAGTACTATAGGATAGTCTACAACAGTCTTTGATTTCTTAGCTAAGTGGGGAAAAGAGGGAGTAGTGCAGTTTGAAGAACAGCTGGGGGAAGGCTGGCTTTGAGAAGATCTATGATGACAGGGCATGTTAAGATAATTGAAGATGAAAAGGAGCAAAAACAAGCAGATGAGATAGTGAGGTGTTCTGAATGGAGAGAATAGACAGGATGAGATGAGAATGGGAGTGCACAGCAAGGTAGAAGGCATATCCAGAGAGTAGTCAAAGATGTGGTTATGAATGAAATAAGGCCAAGATGTGGTTATGACAGAAAGTTGTCCGATATGTGGTTATGAAAAATTGAGTAGAAAAATGTTGGATAAGAGGTCAACTTTGACACATAAAATGTCTAATAACCCAATTATTAGCAAAAATAATTGCAGAAGATAATTGGGGTATAAGGATTTTTATCTGCAATCAATTTAATGGAGGATTGGTCAACTTTGATACCCCCTATTATATGCATCATTTGTGCCAATTAAAGTAGGATAGAATTAAGTGAGATAATAAATCATAAGTTATAATAACATAGGTAAAAAATCCTTTATGATTTAGGTTTCTTGACCATTATGGCAGGGTGACAAGAAGTCTCCATACTTAAATTTAAATTGATCTGGTCACATCCCTGTTTTGAGTAGATAAATACATGCTATGTTGGGTGATTCCATGTTTATCAGTCCAAAAATTTGTGGAACACTCAGAACAAAGGCATAGGTGTGTTTTGGATTTATTTTAAGCTTTAATGATGAAAACCAAGTACAATCAGATATAAAAAATGACTCAAATAATAATCAATCATAATGTTCCTCTCTCTTAATAATACTATTTGATTCCTTTTATATTGCCCATTTCTTCTCACCACCATGTATCTCAATCTAGTTTGTATTTAGTCTACCACTGCCTTCTCTTCCTTCATCTCTGAGTTGAGTGAGACTGTATGACATAAAAAAGTAAATGAAATGAAGATTAATCAAGAGAAAAATTGATGGACTGTGGGTGACTCACACTACAGCACATGTTTGTTTCGTCACGGGGGCGCAACAATTACGCAACAGTTGTGCAACAGTTACAAAACAATTGTTTTTTGCACTTAAGACCCACCTAAGACCTTTAAGTGCCAAAAAAAAAAAATTGTTACTTAACTGTTGCGTAATTGTTGCGCCATTGTTGCGCCCCAAGACAAAATGAACAGTTATTGTAGTGTCAAGTTGAACCTGATGCATGGCGTTTGCAATTGTATGTTGCATTCATTGTGGCGTTCACAAGTTTTTATGTATAAAAATGCATTTTTTTTTTTATCATTCAATCTCACCCAGCTAGGGGCATGAAGGTACGAGGCAAATAAGTAGTAAATACATGAGGAATGAGGCTATTGAGGAAGGGACAGGACAATAAAAGAGGAGGCACATATGTAACAGCTATTGGGTGAGGGGGACATTGTGTGGGAATCTACCCGATTGAACAAGAAAAGCAGCTACTAATGGGGCAACAGGGGAGTGAGAAAGCAAGCCAGAGGTAGTAAATGGGACTTTGTGTTGACGAGCCGCCTTAAGAAGGGCGCGTCGTCGAGTTTGATGAGCAGGGCATGAGAGGAGGACATGTTCAGGGGTGTCTTTTGAGGGTGAGAGACAAAGTGGGCAATTAGGGGAGGGAGAGGCATTGAAGCAATGAAGGTAGTGATTGAGGGGGGAGTGACCAGAACGACATTGAGCAAAAGCAGTAGCATGAGCTCTGGGGAGGCCAGTCAACATTTTGTACATGTTAGCTGGGTCAAATTTGCCCCTAAGTTTCTTGAGCGAAGCAGAGGAGGGGGGGGTGAGAAGAAGTGATTTAGCATGTGCTTTTAATAGGGATTTCAGGTGAGAGACAGAGGGGGGGTAGGAGAAAGCGTAAAAATGACTTAGCTGGATTGGACATTGGGTGGGAACCATTTGCTAGGGAGTCAACAATCTCGTTACCTTTGATGCCTAGGTGGCCTGGACACCAGTGAAGGGTGAGGGTCAGGTCGGGGCAGAGATGACGAAGGTTGTGAGTGATAGTGAGAATGGAAAGAAGAATGGAGGAATTGGAAGTGGATGGGGATGGAGAGGAGAGGGCACGGATGACGGCTTGGTTATCAGTGAATATGGTTAGCGTGTGGAAAAGTGGGTGGAGGGGGTTGGCGGAAAAGAGTTGGAGCCCAAGGAGGATGCCTATTAGCTCTGATTTGTATACCGAGAAAGGAGATGGGTCGCCTAGCTGCGTCACATAGGGGAGAGATTGCTGAGGATCAAAGGCGGCAGCGAAGGTGCCTTGATGGGATTTAGAGCCATCCGTGTAAATGAAATAGACGGATGTAAGGGGTTGCTGAGTAATGTTGATGATGTTTAGGCGCGCTTCTTCTTTTGTAGGATCAATGATCATCTTGAAAAGAGGAGGGGACCATGGGGGAAAGGGAAGAGGGCGTCTGATGTCCATGTTGCCCAAAGGAAGGGAGCGTGGAAATATGTTGTGCGCGGATAAGAGGTGCAATTGGTGCTGGTGGGATTTTGGAGGGGGGGATAAAAATGCAAATGCCATTGGTGACGCTCCGGCTGGGAGCGATGGCAAAATGTTGGTAGTGTAAGGAAACGAGGGTTAAGGTTTGGGTCAAGATGGCCCAAAATATGCATATTGAAGGGTTTTAACGAAACGGGGGTTGAGTGTCAGATATGCATAGTCCTGCACAGTTTGTTGGCTGGGTGAATTGGGTACCTTTCAACTTAAAATAATTGACCGACATGACCAATGCGTAATTAAACCATTTGATATAAGGATTTCTGGAGCCATAAATATCAAAACAATAATTCATTGAGTAACTACGATTCCATATGAATTAAAGGTTTATTGAGTACGCGGAAAAAGCCTGTTATTTAATTCAAGGATGTTGATTGATTGATTGCAGAAAAAATATTGCCTCAAAGCGCTAAAGTCAGTGTGAAGGGAGTCGGGGGGGGGGGGGGTTGCGTGAGTACAGTTACATATTTAAGCATTGATTATATTGTAGCTACTTGTGGTGGGAAAGGTATTGTTAGATCATCATCATCATCATCAAGACATCGCATTCAAGTCTTCATTGCAGCTCTCAGGTGTTGCTGACAAGGCTAATATTGTGAGATGGTAAGTCAATTGAGACATCGTTGCACGTTTGTTTTTTCTTCTTTTATTTATGAAGAGGACTAACCCCTCAACTTTTCAGGCAGAGGTGCAAGTGGATTTTGTGATCATTTTCCATCTGAGTTCGAAGAAGAGTAGCAAAACACGGACTCGTCCGCAAGTAGCAGAGGAGATCCGTGAGCAGTATGACCTTATCATGTCGCGGCTGAAAGACGCAGGTTTGAATGCCACGGGACGAGCGGGGCGGAAAGGAAAGGATGAGATCCTGATACTTGTGCGACTGGCCGACGACAACAGGATCAAGCTCGAAGTGGAGCGTGAACGGTGAGCGGGAAGTTCACTCAGCAGGCAAGTTGCTGACACAGAGGTCCAGAACGACAGATTGGCTCCATGGCATCACCTCCACCCGTCCAGGATCGGTGCCGAATCAACCTTATTCGCCAGCGGACAGACTGCGATTGCTCTATGACATCATCACCCAAGCTACGCCGCCGGCACCACCCGCACTGGCTTCGTCGGGTTTCCATCTCTCCATCCAGACCGCCGATCTGATGCCGGGCGTGCGCTATTCGCAGTACGCGTTGGCTGGTCCTGGCGCAGGCATTACGCCGACCATCGCGCCATTTGATCGCGTCGTCGCCATCTTCCCGCCACATGACCATCAGTTCAACAAGTCCTGGCTTGCTGCTTGGTCTGACCGCTCTCATTTCTCAATTTCCATCCCGGAAGCCGAACTCGATCAGATCAAACAAGTATATGGACAGTCCATTGCCTACTACTTCGCCTTTTTGAACTTTTACTTTAAAGCTTTGGCTCTACCCACCGTCATCGGCCTACTGGTTTGGGTTCTCAAACTCCCCTTCTCTTCTTTCTATGCACTTGTTCTCTTGGTTTGGTCAATTACTTTTGTCGAGACCTGGAAGTCAAAGGAAAAACTGTTAGCCACTGCATGGGGCTCGTTTCATTGTGGAACCGTCGAACACAAACGTTTGGATTTTCAACCTGAGAAAACTATCACTGACCCAGTTACGAAAGAATCAATGGGCTATTTCCCTTGGTGGAAGCGTGAATTGCGAAAGTTTGCCACTATACCGAGCCTGATCATTTTCACTTGTGGGCTGGTCAGTCTCATGAGCGCCATCACGGCTGTAGAAATAATTGTAAGCGAAGTGTACACTGGTCCTTTTAAAAGTATCCTTGTGGGTGTCTTCCTTTGTTTCCTCCATTTAGGTTCTGAGCTCTAATAAGGTTTGGCTTTATTTATCTTCATGAGTTAAGGCACTGCTCCCAACAATTTTGTTCGCTGCCTTTGTCCCTCAACTTGTCCGACTGTGGCAATCGGTTTCATTGCGTCTGACGAATTGGGAAAATCATTCCCTACAAAGTGCACATGATGGCTCTCTTACCTTTAAGACTTTTACTGTATGTGGTTTGTTCTCTGCATACAATTACGAATCTGATATTTGGTTTGAATTATTTGTTGAAAAATAGGTTCACGGTTTTGTAGCTTATGCTGGATTGTTTTTGACTGCATTTATCTATATTCCGCTGGGCTCACTGATAGTTCCTAGACTATCCAAGGCTACTCAAACCCTTATTGAATCCACTCATTACCATCTGGATACTCAGTCCCTTAATGAGGCTACGTATACTATTGATGACACTCGCCTTCATCAACAATTTTTCGCATACATTGTAACAAACCAAATCATTGACACCTTCACCGAAATCGGAGTACCTTACCTAACTAGGTTTCTGTTCAAAAAGTGGGACTCGATAAAGGAAGAAAAACTCAATGGTAGTAATGACAAGGATAAAAAAACTGGGGAAAAGAGAATTGCAGGAATTCAAGATGATGAAGAGGATGAAAAAGAACTGTTGGCAAGATTAAGAGATGAAGCCGATTTACCAAACTATGACTTGTACACTGAATATTCCGAGATGGCTATCCAAGTTCAGTTCAAACTTTTTTTTTTTTTTTTTTTTTTTTTTTTTTTTTTTTTTTTTTTTTTTTTTTTTTTTTGGTTTTGAGATTCCATTCTATGAGATGTTTATCTTATTAAATTCAATGTAACAGTTTGGGTATGTAGTGTTATGGGCAATCATCTGGCCGATCGCCCCTCTTTTTGCGTTTTTGAATAATTTTTTCGAACTTAGAACAGATGCAATCAAGCTTGCCTGTCAATCCCGCCGTCCGGTCCCTCGAAGAGCTGATTCCATTGGCCCTTGGATAAAGGTATTTCGCACTATAAACTGGGTGGGCGCTACGGTAAACGGTGCTTTACTCTACTTGTTTGGTTCACGGAGCAGTGATCAAGGGACGCCTATTGATGTTATCACTGCAAAAATTAAAAATGCCAATACAACGTCAGAAATAGCAGTTGACCTCAAATATGTTTTTCTCATGGCCCTCGTTGCGGCTTTTACTTCCGAACACTTATATCTCGCTCTCCAAGCTTCGTTGAGTTACATCATGAATCAGATTTGTTGGGTGGGATCAAAGTCTTACATCAAGCAGATGAAGGCCGAATGGGAGCTAAAGAACAACGTTTTAAACCATCTGGTCAATCCTGGCGAACCTGGCGGTCGATCTCGTAGTGCTAGTGTTGTTAGTCCCTCAGGTATGATTGGGGGTAGAGAATTTTTCAGCCGTAGTGCGCCGCCATCTCCTCTACTCAGTCAACAATTCACTAGCTATAATTTATTTTCTCAGTGTGCTGGGCAAGAGGACAATGAAACTAATACGGAGAGCACAAATGAAGATAGTAAAGGTGCAAATGTTAGTGATGAGGTGTTTTGGAGTAGGAAAGATTTAGGTTTAGCAGAGATTACCAGATTTACTAAAACTGATTAGATTGATTAATTGGTTGATGAGGATAAATCCGGGAAAAAGTTTGGTTTGTGCAAAAAATATTATCGATAAAAAGAACAAAGAAGAATAGATTGAATAGCATATTTTTTATTTTTATTTTATTTTAGTTTTTGTGAAAAGAAAGAAACGTCAAATAAAGACTTTCTCAACTTAGTTATGAATGATATATGAAGGTGTGCATATATTAGGGGGTATTAAAGTACTCGCTTCCGCCATTAGGGATTTGCCCTTTTTTTTTTTGCCAAGGTGTGACATTATTAATGGTGGAAGATTCCTATCCACTAGCCCTGGGGCTAGTGGATAAGAAAATTGAAATAACCCATTTGTTTTGTTCTAATACCCCAATTTTCAGTCATAGTGGTGGATCCCATACACACACACACACACACACAAAAAAAAAAAAAAAAAAAAAAAAAAAAAAAAATCTGATTAAACTTAAACTTTGATATGTCCCACATAAAATAGCCCATTTATTGTCAACAAAAAAATGTTGGAAAATAATCGGGGTATTTCAATTTCAATTTTTTTTTTTTTTATCCATCATTAATTTAATGGCAGATTGGAGTACTTTGACACTGCCTATTGTATGGATGTGAAAATCTAGTTGAGTGAAGGAAACATGAAGTGGATGGATGAATTAATGGTGTAATGCAGCATCATAGTAAAAATGAAAGATGCTGAAGATGGTAAAATAAAGCTATTTGACAAAACCTTTGCAGCATTTTGGACCAAGTTTTTTCTCTTACTCTCCTTAAACTATGTGAATTTCATTCAGGCTAACTTTAAAAAAGTGGGGTGGTGATTATTATTCCCAGAGGCCAGATGTATGTACATACAGTGGGTGGCCAAAAATAAATGCCTCGTCATATGCATATTTTTTTCAATCTAACTTCACTTTATTATTGTTCTCTTACTGCCACCATCACTTGTCCAACCTCAAGATTCTCATCCTTTACTTATTCTTTTTCCTAGTATTGGTAATGTCTTTATACATATATACATCTTGGTGAATTTGTGTCCAGGGGTCCTCTTGGTCTAGAAGGTTTTAATGGTGGTCTAATGGCAGTAAAAGGTGGAAAAATTCAAGATTTCAAGGAAGGTACATAACCTTTATCTTTTATAATATATTACTCAAGTTAAAGTTAAAGGGGCATTATTACTATTACTTGGAAGGATTAGAAATACATAAATGTAAATACTAAAGTAGTAATAGTAGTAATTGAATTAATTTGAGATAGAATATAATAAATCTTCATGTAAATGATATGATCATTATTGGTAATCATTTTCTCTGGTTTAAAGACAAAATCAAAACTGAGTTTGAAATGGATGATTTTGGTCCTGCCACTTGGACTTCGGGAATGCACTTCACCAGGAACAGAACAGCACAAACTCTTTCCTTATCACAAGATTCATATGCTGAAAAAGTTCTTTCCAATTAGAATATGGCAAACTGCAATCCCTGTATAACTCTCTTGTCTGCAAATGATTACCCTGTCAAAGCCACTAGTGAAGAGATTGCTGAATTAAATGCCCTTAAGATCAACTACCACTCTGCAATAGGTGCTCTCAACTATTTATCTGTTGCAACCAGACCTGATCTTTCTTTTGCTGTTGGCACATTATCTCAACACCTCATTGAACCAGGCATCAAACACTGGGCAGCTGTTAAACACACATTCAGATATCTCCATGCCACTTCATCATCTTCTCTCACTTTTGGTGCAAAATGTCCCTTTCCTAATCATTCATCTCTTTGTCCTCTCATCTATTCAGACACAGATTATGCTGGAGATCCTGAAAATAGACACTCAACTGGAGGGTATGCTGTTATTCTAAATGGAGGAGCTATTTCCTGGAGCTCTAAAGATCAACAAGTTGTCACCCTTTCAAGTACTGAAGCTGAATCTAGAGGTATTGCTGACACTGGATGTTAAGAAATTTGGATGACAAAACTCCTCACTTCTTTTAACATTCTCAAATCACCTTCACCCTTAATCCTTGCAGATAGTTCCAGTTTCATCTCTCAATGCAAGGATTCTCTCAGATACTGTCAAAGATCCAAACATGTTGACACTCAACTCTTCTGGATAACTGAAAGCCTTAAAAAGAATCACTTTCAGCTTCAACATATCTCCACTGGGCACATGATTTCTGATCTCCTCACCAAATCACTGGGAAGAGTTAAGCTGCCTCATCTCCTCAAACTCATGGACCTAGTATTAAAGGGGGGTGTAGAAATTTCTGCATCTAATACCTAACCTGCTCCTTCTTCAAGCTTCTTTCTACCTGTTTTCCTCATTCTCCATACTCATATCATCTTTTCCTGGTCCTTTCTGCCAAGGAACTGTCAAGATATAAGCTCCAGCTTTGAGGACACCTATTCTTTCCCACCTGAAGTCATATTCCTTGACCTGAACCTCAAGGACATGTTTTCTATACTTTGACTGTCAACCTGTCATTGTGTGGGAATTGTGTCTTTGACTGTTTTGTTTTCTTTTCTGTTTCTGTATTGTAGTTTAGTAGTTTTTCTCAATGTTAAGTTTTTTTTCTGTTATTTTGGATGGTAGACTTAGTCATATAATGAAGCCTCTGCTTGCTGTTTCCGTTTTCCCCATCCAAATATTTTTCTTTCTATTCTCTTTGCTCCCTCAATTGCTTCCTCTTGCCCCTTGCTTCCCCTTTGGCTGCTTCTGACAGTCATTGCACTGTGTGGGGAGAATAGAGTCTTTTTTTTTAGGTTCTTTCCTTTTCTTTTCTGTTTCCTTTTCTACTAATATTGTTGATCCTAATCACAGAAGCTTACACTTGTGCCCCTTATAGTTTTAGTAAATGCTTTTTTGTAGTTACTTGTTGTTGTAAGGTGCACAGTTTCTGATTGACCTGTGTTTGGGGATGTTTTATTCTTGCAATTTACGTCCAAATCTTTTTCTTTCTATTCTCTTTGCTCCCTCCATTCCTTCCACCTGTCTCTTGCTTCCCCTTTGGCCGCTTCTGACAGTCATTTCACTGTGTGGGGAGAATAGAGTCTTTTGTTCAGTTATAGCACATGCTTTGTTGTAGTTAGTTGTTTTTGTAAGTTTCACTGTTTCTGATTGACCTATGTTTAGCTTTCCCCTGTGCTAAAACCTCTACATGGTCTTTTCTCACTATTGTCATTACTCCTTAATATTATTGAATGATTTTCAATAATGACATTTTATTTTGGTTGCTTTTGAAGTTGGATCTATTTTAAAACTGTTGAGATAATTTTATACTTGACTTGCATTAATGCTAGTCAAGTATAAACTAAGTAACTAAAATTTTGAACTTGTATTATGAGTACATTTTGGGTGCAGTTATATCAAGATCATTATCACTCAAATGTAATACTTGATTATATATCATGATGGCTGACTTATTGAATAATTTTAAATTTTGATAAAGGCTTTAGGTCATACTTTCAAGGGATTGTTGGCTGGTTGGGTTCAGTATCCTTTTAAAAATTTCATGTATTTGATAATAATGTGATGATTATTTATACATTGCTCTGAACACTGTGTCTCAAGTATATGATGTATTTTGTGTAATAAATTTTTGTCCTCTATCTTACTCACAACAATCTTAAAATTTTGTGCTCTAATGCCTTGGTTAGCTCTGCAGATAGGCCAATCTTTGTTTCCTCTATAGCACTTTCTAATCCACATTGCATTCCCTAATTAAGGTTGATTTTCCTTCTGAAGGACACAGAAATTTTGACACTATGCAGAGACCAGAGTTAAAATAAAGTGGGATGATTTTGTAATTGATTTGATTTAAATGATTGATGATTCAATATTCTAAAACCTGACAAATTCTAAAAAGTACAAGTGAATTCAGTAAATTAAAATATGAGGGTTGGATTTTTTTTCAATAATTCCATCATTTAATGTATCCCTTCAAAAATTGGAAAGGAAATAATATGTGAAAACCTGTTAAAAGCGTTTCTGTTTCCCCTCTGTAGCCCTTTTTTGTCCCCCAGGAGCGCCCCACTCAGCCCCCATTGGTTACTCAGAAGGGCCTTCAAAGTTAACTTCATGTATGTCTTTTGTGTTCCCATTTTCCCCACATAGCTCCTTGTGGGTTCTACTCAGCCATTTTCGACACCCTATATCTCCTGAGCTTTATTGCACTCTCATGACTCCAGCCCAATACCCCATGCTTCTGTAGGATACTCCCAATATTCCTCATATGCCATAATCACCTCCTCTTGCACCCTTTTGCTTTCAGTGTGTGTGCCAGAAAAGATACTGCGTCTTTTAAGCATGTGACCTAGTTTATTTCTCCCCTGCACCCTTGGGTGACATGAATCAAATTTTACTATGACTTTTGATCTATTTGAACCATTACTTCATTCCTCCAATGTCAGGTCTCATTCTGAAAAGATGCTGTGTCTTTTCAGCACCTGACCCTGAGAATGGGGGTGTCAGGCAATGGGTCAAATGGATCACAAGTCAAGAAACTTGTTTTCCATCTGACACAAGGGTTCCTGGGAGCCAGTACCATTTCATGTGCTGAAAGGATACAGCGTCTTTTCAGCATGTAACTTGAGAGTGAGGCTGTAAGGAATTAGGTCAAGTAGATCACAAGTGAAGAAAATTATGATTCATCTCACACAAGGGTGCATGTGAACACGAACTAGGTCATGTTCTGAAAAGAGGCAGCATCTTTTCAGAACATGAACTGGTGCTGGCTCTCATTACATCTTGTTGTTTTTTTACTTCTTATATACATATTTATATATATATCCTGCTCTCCCCCTCCTCTTGCTCCTCTTGTCTTACTTCTTGCACATCAGTTTTTCATTCTCTCTTTCTTCCCATATTTTAAATCATCACTTAATAGAAAAAGGAAGTAAACTTAAAACATGGCTTGTGGTTTCCATCAATTATCTTAAAACTAAACTAGTAAGAAAAGGTAAAAAATGAAAAAAAAATCTTGAAAATTTTAAACTCTCAATTGATTATGTTGATACAACCGATCAGAATTGATTAAAGGAAAAAAAAAGATAAAGAAAAAAAGTTAAGAAAAAAAATAAAAAAAATAAATATAATTTTAAACATCCAGTTAATGATTCTGTAACATTCATAAAATAAAATGATAGTAAAAATATCTACAGTAGTTCAAACTGCCATTTTTTTTTAAAAAAAAATAATTAAAGAATAAAAAAATTTAAAAAAATTAAAATATCTTGTTTAGTCTAAATTTCCAATTAATTTCTTTGAAATTTGAGAAATTAAAAAATTAAAAAAAAATGAAAATATCTAGATAAGCTAAAACTGGGTATTTTTTTTTGGAGATTGCGTTTGGAAAGTGGAGTCACAGTACATGAGTGCAGAGTAAAATATAAGAGCATATTTATATTAATAGGAGACAGTCTCAGCACAAGATCATGGGAGTAAAGAGTTGGAAGATTGATAAATAAGGAAAACATAAGTGATCAGTTAGGGTTTCATCAGGGATTGGAATTGATAGGATTCAAGACAATGGTCCTACCCTTGTCTTGAACACCAAAATAAGGTCAAACACTGGTAAGGTCCCTTTTACTTTGTGTCAAAATAAATTTTGAAAATGAATTTAGTAATTTTCACACTCCTTGTGGAACTACTGGAGTCACTACTGAAGCTACTCTGGGGGTAGTCTGAGGGACAAAAAAACAACTTGCCTACAAGTTTTCTTATATTTTACCCTGTGAATGTAAGTTACTTTTTCATTTTTTATTATTTAATTGCTGATTTAAATACCTTTTTTTTATTCTTTTTATTATCAGAAGTTTATTTAAATCTCTGATTGGATTATTATTTTTTATCCTTTTTTTCATGTTTCTCAATCTTTTTTCCTTGTTTTATTGACTTTTTGATGTTTTTTTGGTCATTTTTAGGTTTTTAATCTTTTTCTGGACTTTTCTTTTGCTAAATTTTTCTTCATACTCATTTGGGGAAAATTCAGAAACAGTCTCTAAGAATTTTCCACTTTTTTTTTAGCTGGTTTGAACCATTTTTGTGCTTTTTTTTGCCAAACCAATTTGGAAATGTTTTCCAAGAATTTCACAGTGATCAAGTGTTTTTGGGCTATTTTCACCACAAAATATGGGGGCGGACTTGTTAGCAAGTCCGCAACCTTGGAATCAACTTCACCACAGATTGAACACACATTGAGCTATTGACAAAGGAACCATACAATCAGGGATGAACACCACTCAGTAGAACAGTTTTAGGTGGGTCTTCAAGTAGAGTTCAGTATGATTTTAGTATGAGTTCTGTCTGAGTTCAGGTTGGGAACTTTCTAGCAAGTCCACCCCCTATATTGCATAATGTTTGGGTCTTTTTTTTCACTTTAAAAATTCAGAAACAGGTTATAAGCTTTTTCAAGTGATTCTTTAACATTTTTTTTTGAAGTTTTCTTAAGACTTTTGGGTACTTTTTTTTTTTGGAAAATTTTTCCACTTTTCTGGGAATTTCTGGGAACTTTTGGATGCTTATTTTGGAAGTTTTTGGATAATTTCTGGTAACTTTTGGAGAATTTTTGGGATACTTTTGGACATTTTTCTTGGAAATTTTTGCCACATATCTGAAAACCTTTGGGTGCCTTTGTTGATACTTCTGGACGCTTTGTTTTGGAACTTTTCTGGAAACTTTTTGTAACTTTTTTAGGGGCTTCTTGAAATATTTCAGGTATGTTTAATCCGATTTTTATTAATTTTTTCATTTTGATGATTTTATTTGCATTTTTTATAGAGAAACATGAGTGAAAGTCTAGAGTTGGTAAACTGGATTAATAAGGTAAGAAAAAAAGGTAATGTAAAAAATATAACATTGGGTAGCCAAAAAAATTATGGGGTCTAATATAGCTTGTCAATTTTTATTTTTATTTCATGAATTAAAATTTAACAATTAATATATGATAATCTACTTACTTAATTTAATGAGGCATCAGGACTTTTGTAATATAATAATAATCATGTGTTGTGGAATTCCACCTCTGGGTAGGCCACTTAGGTGAAAGTTTGATTGAATATTGGTTGAAAGGAAATTATGGTGTTACCAGGTGTTTATTTGGCTATTATGGATTTTTTTGGGTTGATTTGTGGCATTTTGGAATGGTAATATGGTAATATTTTTATTTTTATTTGATGGTTTTATTAATTTGGTAATGGTCTTAATGGATTTTTGGGGTGATTCTCTATCTTTTGGGTATTTTAAGGGTCTCTTTTGGGTTTATTTTTGGAATATTAGTAGCAATTTTCTGGATTATCAGGCTAAATATTTGGAATTTTGGAAGGTGATTATTATCATTGGATAGCCCAGATTTTTCTCTATCTTTTATGTCTTGATGGTTGTTTATCATATTTTACTGTTTCCTTAGTGTTTTGCTTGATTTAGTGTCTTTTAGCATTATTGGTGGATATGGTGTGCTGATGGAATGGCCACTGAGCTCTGGTGCTCCAGTTTGCTCCGG
The DNA here is from genome assembly GCA_030280995.1 of Hemileia vastatrix. Lineage (NCBI taxonomy): Eukaryota > Fungi > Basidiomycota > Pucciniomycetes > Pucciniales > Zaghouaniaceae > Hemileia > Hemileia vastatrix. The sequence goes on along the minus strand of JASXTE010000008.1, from coordinate 5,592,760 downwards.
TGCTTTTCCAGTGCAAAAGTGAAGTGTACTGGAAAAATTCTGTCATGGTGGAAAATTTAGCTCAATCTGGCAAAATTAGCTCATTGTGGCAAAAAGAGCTCATTTTTGCAAAATTTTGCTCACAATGGGAAAGTCTGGTCACTGGGTTAAAATTTGGCTATTGTGTCAAAATTTGGTTAGAAAGTTATTATGCTTACTAGATCAATAGTTTATTGTAGATCATATGCATGTAGGGTATTGTTGGAAAGGTCTAGAGCAGGAGAATCAGGAGGAGAGGAGGATAATCTTAGTCTTCTACATGTTTTTTTCTTTTTAGTTTTGATAATTAACAATATTTAACATAAAACAACAATTATAATAACAAATATCAACATATAAGGTACCATTGGATAGCTCTAATCCTGGGTGACTCAAATTTATTAATTTTCTTATAAAATTCATAAAATAAAAACAAAATAAAGTACACTCTTTAATTTTGGTTGGAAACTGGATAAACCTGGGGCAGTCCTTTAATAAGGCACCTTTGAACAGGTCATTCCAAGGGTAGTTTCTGGAGTACTTTACTGTACTTTTCAGTCTCTGGGGCAAGTGTTGCGGCTTGTTCTAAGTATTTTCTGTGACTGGTATCAGTGTAATCTGGTACTAGATATATTTTTGGCTGGTGTAACCATTGGTTGCACTTAGATTTGTCTTATTATAGGGCTCCAACACATTTAAAGTCTAACTCTCAGAGTTTCAGCTCATCCAACTCTTCAAGAAGATCTTCAAGCTTAGTTAATTGAATGTTATGTTTACTTAGAGGGACAGTGATTTCTTTTTGTTTTTCCAACTCCTTTGAATTCTGCTTACAGCAAGGCAACTGTAAGAGTCTTTCTACAGCGGAAATTTCTTTTCCTCACATGGCTCATGTATACACTTGTGTTTAATTTCATTAAATTTGGTCACAGATGATTTCCATTCACATTTTTACTTGAAATGTTATTATTATAAGTTTTCTAATTATCTTATATTACTATTTTACATGTTAATTCATAGAATTAACTTAAAATTTGGCAATCTAGGCCCCTTCTTCAATAAAACACAGGGGAGGGGGTATCACTAATTCTTTTTCATAATATTTTTTTGACTTGAGGAAAAATTTGTGACCCCCTTCTATGATAAATAGCATGTGAGGGTATTGCCACATCATTTTCCTTTACATAAATCTTTTTTGAAATAGAAAATATTTGATGATATGAACCCAGAAAAAAATATGTGGATGAAAATAGAATTTGGGAACTAATGAATGAAAGTGTTAAATCAAAGACAAAAGAAAAATTTATATATTTTGTAGAAAAAGAGAGTTCTATAATACTAAGCTATACAAAAAATCTGAGATGGGTTGGTTCTCCTATCCAAAAGTTAATTTAAGACAGAAGTGCATACCACTCTAATTTTTAAAGACAGTGAAAAAACAGATTCAAATGTGGTGGAGAAAAAAGAGTAGAAAGAATACTTTATTAGAGACTTTTTTAAAAAGAAAAGAAGTAATATATTTTAAATAAGTAATATAACTGCTGGATAGATATATTCTCAGTTACTCCAAATTTGAAGCACTCTCTCTAATACTATCCTTAATAAAGTAATAAAATAATTCTACAGTTCTACTTCTGGCTATGTACATCTGCTATGCACACAAAAATAGAATATAATTATGATTTTCTTTACTTAAAAAATACTCTGTATCTAATTTTATGTCAAAACTATCTCTAAATCTCTCTATATATCCCTTTTTTAAAGAGTGAGTTCTCTTTTATAAACACTGTATGTCTAGCACCCTTTCCCTATACTCTCTTCCCCTACTGGTTTCCCTACACAAGTTCAATCACAGGGTGAAATAAAAGACAACTGGTAGGCAAGTTGTTTTTGAGCCATCATAAAGTAATCTATAAAGTAACCTTCAAGGAACCCTATTTTTAGTATTTGAGCTTTGTACAGATAAAAGTTGAAAGAGTGATTTTGAATAATTTGGTAATCTGATTAACCAGTGACTCTTTCAACAGAGATTTAAAATGGTAAGCACATTGCAATACTCAAATACCTCATTTAAACCAAAAACCTTGGTAAATTTTAAATAGTATTTTTGCCTAATTCCAAAGGTGTAACTAATTGCTTGTTTGAATGGCTAATATTATTTGGAAGACAAATTTACATTTAATAATCCTCCTCACTCATATCATTTACCATCATAAGCTACTCTGCTTTTAATATTTGAATATTGATAGATACTTATTGGAAGAATAAATTTGAATAAACATATAAAAATGGTAAAGCATCACTAATGCATATAGATTTATGAGTAGAAATTTCTTTAAGTTTCTTGAAGAAGAAGAACAGATTCAATTAAAAGTCAGGTTGATTTTTGAAACCCTATGCAGCCAAAAATCAGTGCTGAAATTTGTGAAGAATATGAAATTTACCAAATAATTATAGGAATATATTTTATAATTTTAATGAACCCTTACAACATCAAAATTTGGTCTAGGTTCTATAATTTTTATATGATTGAAGCTAGTAGAAATGTGCATAGAGAAATGTGTTTTCACTAATCCATGAAAATTTTTAATATTCCATAAAAAATATGTCTATAAGTTGTGCATCCATTGAAATTAAAAATGGTTCTGAAAATTTGAAATTTCAAAGGAATGAATCCCCCCCATATTTATAAAACCAATCAAATTTACATTACTGAAGAACAAAGTAAGGTAAATTTTCTGGAAGTATTTTTCACATACATGATTTTTTTTTAATGAATAACATAATTGGGATAGAATTTTCTGTATATATAACAATATTAATCTAAAATAAGTTATCTCACATGCTAGAAGATGTCTCCCCCCAACTGAACTTCTATACTTCAGGAAATAATATGGACCTTCTAGCAGGTGCCAATTTTTTTTCTCATAATAAAAAACTAAGTGTAAATAATATATCAAAAGCAAATAATATTAAAAAATTTGAATACATTTTCATATTTGAAATTCATATGTCAATGTATTTTTTCAGGATGAAAAAAAATTTTCATCCACAATTAACATCAAAAAATGTTCTTAAAGAGGTGAAATTGAAGGTGCTACTTCATTCAGCCTCAATAATTACAAACCCTTATTCAAAAGTATTTTCAATAAAATTTTGGTTTCCTTTTAGCACCATAGTATTAATATTTTACATTATCTAAAGAAATCCATTTATCCCATGTAAATTGGAAAGATTTTTATCCATGATGTACCAGAAGTTGAAGACATAAACTTGATATAATTGAATGAAATAATTTAAATACTAATATATTTAAATGAAATTATCAATTTTTTTAATTTCTCAAATTTATTTTTTCCATTCTTTTGAAATCCCAGAAATATTTTTTTATGAAATATATCATGTTATTCTATTACAAAGTCACCATGAATAATCAAACACATTTTTAGTTTATGAAAGTGTGATTCAAACATGTAGATCAAAATTTTACAAAAGCATTTATTTTAAATAAAAATGAAATAAAATAGAAATAATAACAGAAAAAAAAAGGAAAATTTTTGTCTAGCTCCATAAATACTTACATTCTGACCCTTTTTTATCCTGTGTAAATTTTTATTAGCCCTTTTTTCACCCCCTGGGGCCCCCACCAGGCCTGACTTGGCGCTAAGAAAGGGCTGATAATGTGTCAACTTAGTCTTATTAAAAATGTCTAAGTTTTATCAAAAGAAACTGAAATCCTTCCTTCAGTTTTGACTATCTTGATTTTTTCATAAAATAAATTTTTTTGTCATACTTAGCACTCATTGTCGCTTTTTTCCTTCCCATGATACCCCATAATCATATATTTTTTTCATTTTTTATTTATGAAGCACATACTTGCTCATTATTCAATAAGAATTATATAAAGAAGTTATTTTGGAGAAAAAGTTACTATAACCTATATTTTTCATAAATTTTTTATCATTCTTCAAAATTTCATGTCTTAAAAAAATGGATGCTGTGTGCCTTCTTTTTATGTAGCTTTTTTTAAAAAAATTTTTATTAATGTTTAGACACTTTTTATAAATTTTACAATTTAGTTAAATTTTTTGGAATTTTTTTATAAAAAAATAAGTTTTTTGATGTCTTTTAAATGATTTTGTGATCTTGTCAATTTTTTTTTGAATTTATTTGAATTTTTTGTGAATTTTTTCAATTTTTTGGGGACTTTTTTGGACCTAATATTTTTTTTTGGCATTGTTTTGATTTTTTTTGATTGTTTTAATGCTTGAATAGGAATCAAGTCATGTGCCAAAAAGACGCAGCATCTTTTCAAGCACATGACTTCATTCCAATTCCTCTAGTGAAAGTTTCCAGATGGACCACAAATTTTCACAGAATTATATTTCTTGTGGTCCATCTAACAACTTGCACTGAGGGATTGGGTTCCAGCATTGTGCTTGAAAAGACGCAGCATCTTTTTGGCACATGACTTCAATCACAATTCAAGCATTAAAACAGTGAGAAAAAATTCAAAAAAACCAAAAACATCAAAATAAACATAAAAAAATGTTAAAAATTCAAAAAAATTTAAAAAACACCAAAAAAAATTCAAAAAAATCCAAAAAAATCTAAACAAATCCAAAAAAAAATCTAAAAGAATTAAAAAATAAACAAAAAATTCAAAAAAATTCAAAAAAAATTCAAAAAATACAAAAAAAATCTATATAAATCTAAAAAATTCAGAAAGCTTCAGAAAACTTCAAAAAACTTCAAATAAAACCCAACAAAAAATTCCTGAAATTTAAAAAAAATTTAAAAAACTTAAATGAAGTGCTATTAAATTCCAAAAAATTCATAAAAATTATTTAAAAAGGCCCAAAAAAATCTAAAAAAATCTAACAATGCTAAAAATTCTCAAAATTCTGAATATCAATAGAAAATTAAGAAAAGATTTTAATAATCAGCAGAAATTAAAATAAAAGCTTAATGGATTTTAAAAATTGAATTAAAATTTTATACAAGTAAAAAAATTGATGAAATTATTCCAAAAATATATAAAATATAAAATAAGATAAATATGTCTTTTTTTAAAGAGATTTGGTATTCATATATTTTTTTACTGGAAAATTCTTGACTCATACCAACTCCTACTTTATTTTTTTTTCAAGGAAAATTGATGCATAGATGATAAAACTTTTGATCCTTGATTAATGAGGCAACCATTCTTTCAAAAAATAGGGCCACTGGAGTTACTACTGAGGTTGCCCTTGGGGTAGTCTGAGGGACAAAAAAATGAATTGCCTACAAGTTGTCTTTTATTTTACCCTGTGAATTCTATTCTAAATATCTCAGTAATCTACAAACAGCATTAGAATCAGTCCATTCAGATAGCATTTGAATTATCAAGTCAAAATCAACTATTATCACCTTATACTACACTTCCTGAGATCCTTAGCTTCATAATAAGTACTGTACCACCTTCTATACTTCTTATGGGATGTACCTTTTCTGTGTAAGTATCCACTAATCATGAAACCATCAGTGCTGAGTAAGTACCCTCCCCTATCTAGAGTCTTACTTGTATTTTCATTTATCAAGCACTGCCTATTTTCTCCCCTTTTTAATTGCTCATTTTCTAGAATCCTGTTTCAGAATCCCTATAGGTTTCTATCAGAAATGGGTATCTGTAAATTTACATTCAAGTAATGTCACAATAATCTAAGTATAAAACCTATAACCTTTCTTGATGCTGTGGTAAACATCTTGTAATAACACAGAAAATTTCTCAGTTCACAGCAAGCACAACAATGGGATTGCTATGATGAATGGATATGGAAGTGCAAAAAAGGGGTCTTCAAAAGTGTAGAAAAGGCAGACTCTCAGCACACAGTTTTTTTAGGGCAGTATGGATATTGGAGCCATGGAAAGTGTATACTGGACTACAAGAAAAAAGTATGGTAAGTAATTGAGGAAATTATGGCTAGCACTGGAGAAATAGTATGGATTTAGGATACAGCTTCAAGTGAGGGTATAGGTTTCGCACTTAGATAAAGGCAAAGGCTCTTAAATGTAAGCTATGTACACCCATTTCTGATAAAAACCTGTGGGAAAAAAGTGTAGCACTAGAAGAGAAAGTTATTAGCAAGAAATATAGATAATCTTATAGCACTAGCTATAGGCCTTGACCAAGGGAGTTGGAGAAAACCCAGAGAAAAAATCCCCTGTTCCTTTAGAAAAATAAAGTGAGTTTTACCTGATAAAGTAAATTGAGTCATGATTTATAAAACTCCTTTCCAACACACTTGACTTCCTGAAAAGTCAAGGAAGTAGTCCCCAGACAGACTACCACATCAAAGAACTGAAATTTAGACCAATTTCCACACCAGAGAAAGCAAGATACTTGATGTAGGTTGCAAAGCTAAACCAGAGATAGCAAGATACTTGATATAGCTTGCAAGACTATACCAAAGAAACAGTGACAAGAGTTGAGTTAAATGAAGAACTAACCTTGCAACAAACACAGCCAATTATGGCCAAAAACCAGTGAAAACAGAGTAAGAAACAGTGATCTAATTACCAGATGGTTGTATGATAATTAGAGTTACCCCAAACTGTCTTATTCAATATGTACACACAGACCCCCCATCTAAAAATCTGTGCTACAGCAACTAATTTGGATTATCTGGCAGCCAAATTGCATAAAAAACCCTCTGAAAGTGATCCCCATCATGCTACGGTAGAGGTGGGCAGGCCACCTTGAAGTGGCCTGTCCTCCTGAAGCCATAAAACCACTAAAAAACCTAAAAACAACAGAAAACACCTTATACCTTAAAATATGCTAAAAAACTGTCAAGACATGAAATATAAAGAAAAACCTGGGCTATCCAATGACAATAGTCCCATCCCCATAGCTCCAATATTCAGCTTGTGAATTTTGAAAAATATCATAATAAAAATCAATTCCATTTAAGACATCACCAAACAGTACCAAACTACACAACAAAGGCCCCAGCCAATGTTGGACTACCACAGCAAGTCAATATGCAGCCCTCAACAATAGGAAAAGAAAAAGTAAGACTCAAGATAGGGGAGGTCACTTACTTAGTGTGGAGGTTTTTGTGATTAGTGGATACTAACATGGAAAGAGAAGGTTGTTATAATAAGTATGGAAGGGGGTACAGTACTTATTATGCAGTTAGGAATCTCAAGAAGTATAGGTTATATACAGATAGGTATAGCATCAGGTGCTAATAGTTGTCTTTGAATTAATGTTTCAAGCACTATTAGGACCTGACTTATGCAAATTATTTTACTTAGATTATTGAGATACTTAGTTACCCTTTGTTATTCTTGTATTAGTGCTGAAATTGTGTAGGAGAGACAGTAGCAAATGAAAGCATAAGAGAAGGGTGCTAAACAAACAGGTTATATGAAAGAGAGCTCACTATTTAAAAAAAGATATATATATAGAGAGAGATATATACAATTTAAAAGTAGTGCAGAAGTAGAGTATATATGTGTACATAGGTGTATATAGATATATAGATAGAGATAAAAAGAAATGTAGATATATTTTATATTTTGCGCATAGCAGGTGTACATAATCAGAAGTAGCACTGTAGAGTTATTTAATTGCTACAGTAAGGATAGTATTAGATAGAGTGCTTCAGAGTGGGAGTGAGTAAGAATAATAGCACCTACTGAGAATAGATCTATCTAGAAGATAGATTACTTATATATAAATATATTTCCTCTTTCTTTAAAAAGTCTCTTATAAAAATTCTTTCTACTCTCTCTTTTTAAATACCACACTTACAATACATGTTATCACTGTCTTCATAAATTAGAGTGGCAGACACTTCTTTTTAAAATTAGTTTTAGGAAGGAGAATCAGCCCATCTTGGAATCATGTCTATAGCTTAGTATTATAGAACTTTCTTTCCACAACAATGCCTCCTAAATCTATATTATGCCTTTAGTGCTAGCCATATTTTCTTCAAGTACACACCATACTCTTGTCCTATAGTCTAGTATAAACTTTCCTCTAAATTTTTGCTTTCCCTGGCCTATATTTCCATACTGCACTAAAAACTGTGCACAGAGAGTAAACTTTTCTGCACTTCTGAAAACCCCTTTGTTGCTCTCTTGTAACCAACCTTCATAGAAAACAGTGAGATGTGTACCACAATGTAATTTTAGAAAGATACAAAGTATTATTGAAGGGATTAGGATCTAGATTATTAGATATCAGTAGTTCAGTTAGACAAAAAAAATGTTGAACAGTTTAAACATCTAAGGAACAAGATAAAAGAGTTAGTGGAAGAATTTCATGTTGATATTGAAGAAGAAATTCAGAAAGAAGTTTACTAATAGTTGTTAAAACTTAATCAAGTAAAGAAATCAAATCTTTAATGTCAGTATTTGATTTATTTGCATTAACAAAGGCAAGTAAAATAGGTTTATTTCTTGCTTTTTCAGCATCAAGTTGCTTCATTCTTAATTCATTAACTTGTAACTGAATTTCAGCATTTTCCAATTAGACTTGATTGTTTTTAAAGTTTTAATAGTCCTCTCTTTGAATTCTAACTTTATCCCTCTATAAATCTAAACAATCTCTCTCAATTTCCAAAATATTTTTATTTTTTGATTGTGAATGAAGCCACTTTTTTTCCTCAAACAGTTGTTGATGTTCCACAATTTAATATGCAGCACAGATAAGTATAATATGAGAGATTTGATAGAAAATACTTCCCAGATATATAGTTGTAATAAATATAAAATTTGGGAAGAAAAAATGTTTTTGTAATTAAAGAATTTCTTTGAATGGAATAGTTAGTAAGGTGACCATCAATTATGATTGATTATCTCTTGGTGATTTATTTTGTTTTTATTTTTGAAGGAGCATGAAATTATTTTATATGGATATGGAATACATTAATAAATGAATAGGTAGAAATATTACATATTTTTGAGCAGAAGAAATTCATTATGAAACTTACATATTGAACATATTCTTAGCAGTATCTATCTATCTATCTACCCATATAATCTAAGGTATTATTTTTGTGCAACATATTTAATGAAGGTCAGAAGGGAATATTATTTTTGTTTCCCTGCACATGACTTTTGATTCGCAGATATAGACGCACAAATATTTATTTATTTATATTCGTCATCACGATCATCATAAACATAAATAAAGTAAGTTGAAAAAATGATAGGGATAAACAATTGAAATAAGAGGGGGAGAAATCACATTTTAAAAAATAACAAAATTATTATTGAGTGCATTGCAAAAAAAAAAAAAAAAAAAAAAAATCAGGAATAGGACGTAGGAAGAGAGAAACCTTGAAGTCTTTATTTTTCTTTTAAAAAGGAGGGAGGTGGATAGGTAAGCAGAGAAAATAAAAATGAAAATAACTTACAAATGCCAAGTTAAACCATCAATGATGCCATTCATGATTTCTATTGATGTCGCATTCAGAGCCATTAAAGCCTATCTCACCCATCATTGGAATTTTGTTTTTTTAAGTAAGTCCATAAGCAAATAATAAAAAATCAAGAGGAAAAAGTAAAAATAAAATAATAAATCCTCGAAAGTCAATATTTTAGACCTGGGAAACGGACTTACGGCGGGAGTTAGATATAATTGAGAGCAAGCAATTTCAGGTTCATCTGAATCAAAAAAACAACCATCTACTATTGTGGCAATCACTTCATATGATCGAGGACTTTTTAAAACTCTATTGATATATAAGAAGCTTAAATCAGCATAATAAATGAAATCGGATCAAAGAGAACATTCTGCTGACATGCCAGCAAAAAAAATAATCAACCTACATTTCCTTCCCGCAGTTCTGATTGAATTCTCTAAACGATTTTGATTTGAAACGGAAGTAATCATTTGATCAGAGCAATAATTTTTGTGGTGATGAGAAGAGTCAAAGACAGGTTACCCGCTCAACCAGCCACTTTGTTTCGCATCTTCGTCTTCGTGATTTATACCACTCCATAAGCATACACCTACGATATCAGGATGGTATGGGGGACATATCTGTGGGAAGAGTAAGGGGTGAAACAATAGATATGATTCCAGTCAAACAAACACCATGTGTCGAGTAATAAAACCACTTACTGAATCGGTCACCAAATCCTACTCATATGAATTAATGAACAAAGTCAATATTTTGCAGTGGGATGATACTCAAGCATTCATAAAAATTTATATTTGTAACATGTATGAAAGATTTATAATAAACCTAGGGATACAAATATGCTACTAATTGAAGCTACTTACAGAAATATCTTGGTTCTGGGTATTTTGGTTTTCCACAAGAGTAAAAGTTTGATCTGATGTGCGTTTTTCGAGCGAGAGATTGCTTTTCGCGATGGTGTTAGAAGCAGTCAAAGAAAGCGAAGATGAAAGGGTCTTGCTGGCTGTTTCTTGTGATTTATTTTTGAGTTCAGGTTTATTAACAAGCATGCCATTTCTATTTTTCATTATGGGGGATATATTTTTGCTGTTGTTGTTGTCTGTTGAAGGATTTTGAATTTGATTTCCGGCTGCTGTCAGCGACGCGGTAACAGACTTTCCATTTCCTATTTGACTAGCAAATGACCTAAGTCCAGGGAGCCGAACCAGACGTGTTGGATCCGACAAGTTGAGTGGTCTCCCATCGGGTGACTTGATAGATTCGTCTGCTTGATAATGAGGATGATCATCATTGGTAGAGTTGATATTTTTAGTGTTGATAGGCCGATTGAGGGGAGAAGTTAACTTTTCAGTCGGGATGTCTGATTTTTTATTTGAAGATGATGACTCAGATGAGGTAGTGTTTCCTGGAAGATGTTCTTCTGGTATATCACAATCTTCTGTAGAGTCAAACTCTGAATTCGACTCACAACCTAAAAAAGAGTCGTCGCTTTTTTCATGTGTCGGCTGATTTGAGGCTGGAAGGCCATGAATAGACTGAGATTTAGAGGGCACTGATTGTTTTGTTGTTCTTGTTTCTTTATCAGTAGAACTAATATCTGATCCATTATTAATGACATTTGCAACAGAAATATTGTTATGATTGTTATCATCGTTGTCATTATTATAACTGGAATCTAATTTAAATCGTTTCACCTCATCCCCTGGAAACTATATATTTTATTTATGTTTCAGACAGAAAAATGAAAACCCCAAAATTAAGATTATTTTAATCACATAGAAGAGACCTCAAAGCAAAAAAAAAAAAAAAAAAAAAAACAAGATGGGATACACACAACTCGGATAGGCAAAGGAATCGACTTTGGGGGACAATTCACGGATGGAGGACTGTCTGGTAAACATGCAGGTTGATTGATGTAAAGTAAAGAGTAGCAAAGTGAGTGCTGAGATTGAGAAGGTGCAGGATGGCCGGAGAGCTGAGAGACAAGAAATAAAAGCAAGGAGATGGAACGTAATTTTTTGTTGAGAAACGCTAATAACATCTGAAGAAAAAATCAAGTGCGGCACAGAAGGGAAAAAGATGGAGAGGATCAGAGGAGCGAAAATGATAAGACATATTATAGTACATGGGAAAGAGCATGATGTGATGTTTATTATGATAGATAGAGCCCTGAGTAAATGTATTTGTAGCTGAAGACGATGAGGAAGAACTGTGTGGGCAGTTATAGTTACAACGGAGGAGGAAAAGATTAATAAGGTTTATAATATAAAGAGATGAAGAGATGGATTGTAAGGACTACAGTGGGGAAAATGATAAGGTACCGCTAATCCTGGAAAGCTTGCGGTTGTCTCCCATCCCATCCCCCACCAAAATCATGAGTTCAGTTCAGATGAGCTTTGCTTTTGGTGGGAGATGATAGGTAAGACAACCGCAAGCTTTCCAGGATTAGCTGTATCTCAGTGTAAAGAATTAACTGACGGAAATCAATGTTTGGAATTACATATAGCACCACGCAATATGGGGGGCGGACTTGCTAACAAGTCTGCAACCTTGAGCCCTAACTTATATCTAATTGAGCAAACATTGAGGCAGTGATGAAACAATCTTGAAGAAATAGTGAATTTACTTTGAAAACACCTTGAAACTAATTTGAACCTTCATTGAACCACAGTTGATTAATAGTTCAAAAAATATTGATACTTGAATTAGAGGATTTGTTGAAGGGATAAAAAAATAAATGAGCCCCACTATCAATCTAGCCTAGTGGCTTCATAAGATTTTAAAAAATCGTCAATTTTTTCATTTTTTGAATCTAATGAAACTTCAGATACTTTGAATTATAAGAGATTTCATGAAAATTTATAGGGTATTCACCCTATGAATATATAGATAAAACATTCAATATTCTAAGAAATTATTAATTAAGAAATATTTATTGAATTTCTATACTTCATTAAATTTTTATCATTAAAAAATTAAGAAATAAATGCCCATTCTCATTATATCAATCAATATTATTATTTATTTATCCATTTTCAAAACATTTGTGGAAGTTGAAACCATCAGCCTGGATATCCCCAGGACTGAGTAAAAAGTACTTATAAGTTATGTTAAACACATGGACTATACATGGGAACAATAAATAAAGGTACACAAGTTGTATACATCAGTAAAAATTATGATAAAATACAATATATGCCATTATAACACCTTATATACACGCATATATCCACCTTTTATAAGTCATATGTACTTAATATTAAGTTGGGATATGTTAGGGTAATTTTAAGAACCTTAAATATAAGGCCACATAATTTTTAAGTAGACTTAAAGCTGTTGTTTTCATTGTTTTATGTAAAAATCAATAAATCCGCTTTAAATCACTTAAAAGTTGATTATATGCACTATAAATTTAATAATATTAAAAATGCGCTTTGACAGATCAATTTTTCTTAATTAGAACTATTGATTTGGCTACTCAGATGCATAAAAATAACACTTTTCAATTTTGGTGTATTTTATGCCAGAAATGGCTTCTGTGTACTGGCCACATACTGCCTGCATTTTTCCCATGTGAATAGCTTCATTTTTAGCAAAGTTAGCTTCTTCACACTATAATTACCCCACATTCTATGCCCACTGTGGGGAAACATGCTAAAATAGGGGACAGGCACTTATTTAGTGCCCTAATTTAATTATAGGTGCATTGACCTTATTATATGCACTAATTTCATTAATAACCTCAAGCTTGGCACCTTTTATAAACTACCACACTTAAATTTGCCTAAATTAGTCAAGGATTTACCCATGCAAGCGTCTGCCAAGAACTGCATGTAGTTACCCCACATCTCACACCCTTTTTTGGGTTTTTAAGTAGTTTCTCAGTCAATTTTTGTCAGCCTAGGTATCCCCAGGACTGAGTAATTCTTATGTTTAAAATAAGATAACCTTAATTACATTAAGATTATAACTTAAAAATAAGGTTAAAATACTTATTATAGTAGTTTAAATAGCTTATCCATAGCCTAATAATACTTATTACATTGTTAATGGAGTCATAACATACTTATCTTAAGTGATATTAAGTAGTTATAGACATACATAAGCTTATATGTATACATAAACCTCATATCCAGTGAAATATGTGGTTATATTATGTATATTTAGGTCTGTAAGTGGGTTTTAACCTCTTAATAGCCTAAAAACTTTATTTTTTTGCTTATTTTAGGTCATATGGATGTATTCAGTGGACTCACAATGTCTACACAAGCATGTACACCTTTTTCAGGCACATATATCCAGTTTGGACAACTTAATCTGCTTCCTTTGATGGATTTTCACGGAATTATGGGTTGGGATATCATTACTGGGTTAATATGGATGCTTGGGGATGTTATTGGGGGCTTGGACAGTTAATTTGGCTCATTTATATGCCTTGGGTTTCATTATATACTCTTTGGATGAGTTATTTTTACCTGTTTCTTTATGGTATCCACTTTTATCTGTTTATTCTATTTATGGTATGGGTCTGTGGTATCATTAATTGTGATGGAGGGTCCTTACTGGAGGTCTGGGTGTTGAATCTGCTTGAAGTGGACGCCATGGGGAGGTAATGGGACCTCACAGTGCTGTAATTGCTGGTGATAGAAGTGACATAATCTGGATTGAAGGTCTGCGCACTCCAGCGGATTTTGGTATAAGTTAGGGAGGATTTGACAGGTTATTAGACATCACTTACTTACTGCACTTCAAATAAACACTATAAAACATTTATTATTATATATAAATATATTATAAAGCATTTATAAATAGATATTATCCTTATATAAGCTATAACTATATTATATTTATCTATTTTCCACCACTAGCACACATAAAAATCCAAGTATTGTGAGTTTACATTTAGAATAACTATTTTATTAGTCTTCCCCTGAGGTTAAATCACTAAATCATTTTTCAATAAGTAGTAGGACCATTAATATTTACTATTAAATCACACTTAGATACTAGCACACACTGACTATTGGGGATCTTTCCATAATTATTACTTATTATTTAATATAAGCCTTAGGACGTGATTTTTACTCTATTATATCTCATACAAACCAAATATTTGGGTCTGAAGCACATTAGTGGGTAATCATAACTCAGTTATTGCGGAAAAGAACCCTTATAATAATTTTACTAATTTTTTATAATAATAATTAGGTATTTACAGTAGTAACTGTACCCAATATAAACCCACTTTCACTTGGTATTTGGTCACCAATATAAAACCAAATTAAATTGATATTTGGTTAAAGCTTGGTAAGCTAAATATTCACCCTTATAAAGGTCTAGTTAAACTTATTATTTTATTTTTAACTGATTTTTTTGAATTTTTCTTATATTTTACTTAAATAAATAAAGATATAAATTCAGGGTAAGTTCCGGTGCTTTCATTAGTAATTATATTGCTAATAATTTTTGTCCACTAATTACCATATAGCTTTTCTCTTTTGTAGAAATGAAGAATTTTTATTTAAAGACATAATGAGTTCTCCAAAAGACAATGTGAGTGATAAACCTGCTTATAACACCAGGTCTAAAGCTTAAAACACTGTTGCAGGACATCACTATGGAGGGTCAATCCTACCCACAACCAGAAGCAATGAGCATAGAAGAAAAGAATTCCCTATTAAAAATGATAACAATAAAAAATACTTCACCTCCTCTTCAGGATCAACTTTCCCATCTGGCCAAACAGGTTCTGAGGCTAGAGGAGTCAAGATCTACCACATTAAAGGAGGTAGAGCAGCTTCAAATCAACTGCAAGGTGGGATTTCAAAAAATGAATCAAACTTTGGCGGATTAAAGAGGAGGGCAGCCAAATCAACAACCCCCTATCCAAGGAGGGTCAAATCAGTCCCAGGAAAATATCTTGGTAGAGAAATGGAAGTGGGATTGGTTCCATCAGCAGTGGTCTAGCCACAATTGCAACAGGGATCCACCCCCTCATCAGACTGCCTCAGCTCACCCCTAAAAAGGAAAACAAAAGCGTCAAAAGTCAGGGCTTGCTCCTATCCCATGGTAAGTAGATTACCCTCTCAGATTGAACACATTACTAATGATTACAATATAGGTAATGATATTGATGTGAAATCTGTCCAGAAAATTGAGGAGGACTTGAGACAATTAGGTTTTGATGTTGATACACCTGATTTATCTTTTGTTAATAACAACAGTACTATTTACAATAATAATACAGTTAACCCTCAGTTGCCACCACTTATTAGTGAGATGAAAAGCTCACAAAATAGTGAATAAATTGAGAAGGAAGACATGGAGTATTTTAATAATAACCCAACTGTCCATAGAATTGTTTCAGAATTATGGAATAGAATGACTGAGTGTGAGGAAAAGAAAATTAAGCTCACAAGTGATACAATTTCATCCTTGACATTAAATATTTCTCAATTGGCAACAAGAAATAACAAATTAGAGAATGAACACTTGGCTCTAACTCTTAATATGATTCTTTAAGTAACAAATACAGTGAACTTTCAAACAAATTCTGTGAGTTAGAAAAATTGTGTGAAGCACATTTATTAAAATATGATCAAGAACAAAGTTATCTTTTGCACAAACCAATAAGAGTGTCTCTGATCTGTTACAAAGATTAACTAAAGTTGAGATTGAAACTTCCAATCTACTAATGAATCAGGATCATCATAAGTATACACAGTATAATAATAATCCCTTCATTTGCAAAAATGAATCTCAATCATTTCCAATGCCACCACAAGTAAAACCATCTGGTGAAAGTGTCAAGTCTGAGAAGACAAATATAAGTCACAAATCCGTGCAAGAGGAAATACAATACCATTTATCCAGAGTGAATGAGTTATTGAACTTACATAAGATTAGTGAGAGTAAATCCAATCAAATGAACTGGTCAAAGACTGATCAGTACCCAAATTATGATGGGGAAGCCATCTCTGATTGGCAGCATTTTATTCAAAGAATTGATAATTTAAAATTCTCATATATATTACCAGATGAGGAAATAACATCAAAAATGATGTCTTTATTTAAGGATGTTGCTTCATTATGGTTTGAAGCTGTAATAAGTGAGGGTATAGATTACTCTTGGGCTGAATGGAAAAACCTGATTGAAAAACAATTTTGAGGTTCTAAATTTAGACTCACTCAGCAAAGATTATATGAGAAAACTAGGTATAATCTGTTGAATGGTGACAAACCTATGGTATTTCTAATGAATTTAAATAAAATATTGAAAGCCATTGAGCCAAATATGGATTTTAACTTATGGAAAGATAATATAATATATAAATTACCTATATCTGTCAGAGACATTGTTGTAGATATAACAATAATGGTTAATGGATACTATGAATTTATTAATATTTGTAATGAATTGTAAATAATTCACCTATAGATAAAGGAATCTGGAGTTGATTCACTCTATCCAAAACCGTCTCCATATCATTTTCTTGACCAGATACTACTGGCCTTTCATATTGAACTTTAGCTTTAACAACCTTGGCCCTGGGCACCTCTTGAGGAATCACATTTCAATACTCACCCCCCATTATAACATCTTTATCTGACATAAAACTAGCTCCATCAACAGCTTCTTTTGCCAATCCAGATCTATCACTGGTTCTCCTTACCCCTTCCATAGGAGCAGGACCAGCAAAACTTTGTCTGGGAAGAGACTCTATTAGTACATCCTCCTCAGAATCAGATTCTTCATCCAAAGGCATTGGCTCTCAATTTAAATTCAATTTTCCATAACTGGGAGGCCCCATATCTGCCATTTCCTTCTGCATTTTATAAATTTTGTCCTTAGTGTAAGGTTTCTTCTTAATTTCAGCCTTGCCCAGTTTAGCCTTAAGTTGGCTCTGTATGCTACTTTTAGATTTAGTAGCAGCTGCTCTCCTAGCAGCATCAACATCATATTCACCAATCATAAAGTTGCCATAAACCCTAGAAACCGTTCCCAACTCTAATCCACCATATGAAGTTGTAAAAGTGGCCTTACTGACTTCCTTTTCTTTACTCTTATCTAATTTTCCATGATCAGTTCCACCATTCATTTTACCACCTTTAGTATTTTCATCATCAAAACCAGTTAATTCTTCAAATATGGCTCTCCTTTCAGCCATTTAATTCCTCCTAACAAAATCCCAAGGTACTTTCCCATCACTGGGTTTGATGAAAGATCCATCTGGGAATTTATAAACCTTTCCATCAAATTTTACTCTACCAGCCTGCAAGTCTTTGTCCAAAAAATAATAATCTACTGCTTTTTGCCCCTCCTATTGCAATAGAAACACACCTTAGGTTTTCCATAACCACCTCTTTAACCATTTCAACCATTTCCATTACCATTACTACCACCATCACCATTTCCATTAAAATGGTTACTATTTCCATTAAATCCATATTTCCTCCTCACATAACATCTGGATTGATAAGAAGAAGAAGTAGAAGATGAAGCCACAGGTGCTCTATTGGCCTTCTGAGTTTCTTAAACAAATATTTTGAGCTGCTTAGTTAAGTCAGCTAAATGATCCACCATTTTATGATCAACATTCTACTTAACCTTAGCAACAGGCTGAGACAACTGAGCCTTATTTTTCTCTTGAGCCTTGAGCATAATATCATTATTTTTGGCTGAAACTTCACTAACCTTTCTAACATATTGAGTAGAAGATTCTTGATACTTTTCCAAATCCATTAATTTTAAATATGCCTGAATGCTGTCCTTAATGACCTTTAAAGCTGGTAGTTTCTGTTCTACCTTTGGCATATCCTTCATCTTGTTGTTCCTAGATAGCTCCTTCAATACCTCCATCCTGATTTCCATATTAAATGCTAAACAAAACAAATCCTTTGCCTGATTTTCATGGCCAATTTCCTCCATCAGAATTAGATAACCCACAACTTCAGTAAACTGCCTACATAACCTCTTGTAGTCCACCATATTAGAAACACCACCTTTAGATTTCCATTCAATGACAATTTTATTGAGGTCTACCATACTATACCTGACTCCCCATCTATCAGCGATCTCTTTTGAAAATTTAAACCAATCCCACTTTTTATAACCTTCCATCTCAATAACCTCCAATTCTACCACTCTATCAACAATAAAGAGCCTAACCTGCTTCACCATGTCCAAATGTGAAGCCCCATGAACAGCAGCAGAAGCTTCATATTGATTTGAAACCCATTTAACTTCTTCCCCATTAAACTTGGGCCCATCCCAAGAAACAATCTTGACTGAAGTACCATCAAGAAGAGAAAAAGCAGATCCAGCAGCAGAAGACATCCCAAAGTATAAGTTTAAACCTTTAAAATATGATAAGTGTTTGTTAGATAAGCCTCTTTCAGGCTAAAATAGTCCAGATATCAAGTAAGATCAATTAAAAACCAGAAAATTTGAACCCCACATTGGGTGCTATCAATGTAGAAAGACCCTTACAGTTGCCTTGCTGTAAGCAGAATCCAAGGGAGTTGGATAAACCGAAGAAAACCCTGTCCCTTTAAGTAAAATAAGAGTTCTCAATTAACTAAGCTATAACCTCTACTTGATATAAAATGACCAATAAACTTTTTTTATTAACGGTTTTTAGATTTAGAATATGTTTTCTTTATAATGAGGTTGAAAAACAAAACAGTGGAGCAGTATTTAGAAAATTTATATAAATGATTGAATAATATATTTTTATGAAGCTTGTATTTTTATAAAATTTAGTTGTTAAAATCTAGTCCCTGGTGATGAGAACTTCATACTTTTACCCTATAAGTTAATATTTATGATGATGAATGAATTTAATAAATTGTTATTTTAAAGTGTTATATTTATAACGGTATTACAAATTCATAATTTGTTATGGAAAATAATTAATTATTGTTAAATATGTGTTTTTGGTTGGTTTTTGTTAAGATAACAGTTGTTAGATGCTATGATGATGTCTAATTTTGAGTCTACGGGCTTTATATGCATAGTATGTCATGTGCCCTACTTTCCCTAACCGGAGATCTCTGGAGTTTGTACAGAGCTCATCTGGAGTATTCTGGAGCTTTTACAGACTTTGGACTCAATTAAAATCTTTAGAATATCAATATAAAATCTAGAAAAATTGAAGATGATAGACCTAACTCTTCTTTATATTCCATTCCAATTTTCATAACCTGCATGGCCCTATTCACCTAGTGAAAAATTATCAAAGTTAAGCAAATTATGAAAAATCAAAAATAATCAAAAAAACTTTATAAAATTATTAAAAATAGTAGAAAAATAGTGAAAAATTCCCCAAAAATTCCAAAAGGCTCCTGCAACTCCTGAATTTATATTCCATACACTTTTAAACCTATACTTGCATTTCCTGCCTGGTAATT
This sequence comes from Hemileia vastatrix, assembly GCA_030280995.1. NCBI lineage: Eukaryota > Fungi > Basidiomycota > Pucciniomycetes > Pucciniales > Zaghouaniaceae > Hemileia > Hemileia vastatrix. Next base: position 5,572,919 of record JASXTE010000008.1, on the reverse strand, counting down.
ATTTGTTAAATCTTGACCTGTAAAATTGACCCTTTTTAACCACTTTTAATACTTAATTTATTTAATATATCCATTTTAAAATTATATTGGCCTTTCCAATCTCAACAATCATTCCCCAAAAATCCATTTTTAATAATTTTAAGTGCCATACTAAACTTTTCACTGTCACAACTTGATTTACTTGGAGTTAGAAATGTTGGCCAAAAAAAGGGCAGAGCCAGGGAGGAAAGGGGGATGGGTGGCAAGTTTCTATATTAGAGAGGTGAAAAAAGGGAGGAATGATATTGGCTTTGGAATGAATATGGAGCTTGTGTTGGTGAACTTTGGGAGTGAGGGAGGAGAGGAGGAGTTTTGCCATGCATGCCATGGGATTCAAGGATGGGATTGTAAGGAGCTGTGCCAATTCCTTATTAACAACTAGGTCCAAGAGCTATTTTTGAGTGAGGAAGGAAGAGTCATATAAGAGAATTTTGACTGGATTGGAGCAGAAACAACCAAGGGCCCTTCTCAGGGCCTTGTTGTCTACCAACTGCAAAAGCTTAATAACGCAGGAGTTCTTCCTAGGATTGTGCCATGCAATTACAGAATAATCTGTCCTAAAGTTAACTAAAGAAGTGATAAATTTTTAGTATTGCTTCAATGGGATGCCCCAACCTGATGATGCAAGGCGGTGAATAGATGCAGCTGATTGAAGACCTTCTGCAATCAGCTTCTTACTGTTAGGGATAAAAGACAGGAAGGGATTGAGGAGAACCCAAAGCCATTTCAGGGTTGGGGAGAGAGAAAGAGGTCTACCATTAAAGGAGAGAGATGGGGGAGAAGTTAAGATCTGTTTGCGTTTAGTGAGGAGCATCCATTTAGTTTTGGAGAAATCAAAAACAGCAGAATTCCTGGAGCCCCAAGCTACTGCTTCTGATCCCAATTTAGTAAGAGAATCAACCACTAACTCTGGGTCCTTGTTAGAAGACAGGAATAACACATCATAAAGGTGACCTAGGTCAAGGGAGGAGTGAGAGAGGGATGGGAGAGTTAAAAGGTCAGCATTATAAATGACATTTAAAAGAGGGGACAAAGGAGATCCTTGAGGGAGGCCTTTGGGGGAGAAAGAGATAGGGGATTCAAAGATGGAGAAGGAAATGTTAGTCTTTTGTCCACTTAAAAATTCAATGATTAGGGAGATTGGGTTATGGGGGAGAGACATAGAGTATAGTATATGCCAGAGCCTGATGATGTTAACTGAAGGGAAGGCTCCTTTCATGTCCAGCAACAAAGCACAAACTATGTTGCCTTTCCTCCACTTATCTTTTGTCCAAGTGGTAAAGTGGAGAAGGGTTTTGGAGGTGCATCTGAGCAGACAACCACCATAGTGAGTTTCAGGGAGAAGATGATGTGATTCAATGAGGTAGGAGAGACACTTGGTGAGGAGGGCTTCCAGGAGTTTGCCCAAGGTGTTGAGGAGGGAAATGGGCCAGTAAGAACCAGGGATAGAGTAGTCAGGGCAGTTAGGTTTTTCAATGAACACAGCTCTAGAAATCTTTCAAGGGGAGGGGTAGTGTCCAGTGTCAAGACACTTCTGAAAGAGAGGGAGGAGAAAGGCAGAAACTGCTTGGGGGTTACAGTGGAAAAGGAAATCTTGAATACTCTCAGGTCCAGGGGCCCTACCCTTCTTAGTTTTAAAAGAACGGAAGAGATCTCCTGAACTGTGAAGGGGGGAGAAGGGATAACTGAGGAGGGAGAAGGCGTGGAAGAGGATTGATGCTACTGAAGTTCCCTCAAAGAGAAGCCTAGCTTTCAGTAGGCTGTCAGTCACCAGTGATGTGTCATAATCTAGGAGGGGAGGATTGGAACAAGGGTTATATATGTGGGAGAATAACTTATTTGGTTTGAACAAAGTATGAGGGGTCAGGGAGGAGAGATATTTTTTCCAGTGTTGCTTGTGAAGATATTTGATTTTTTCATGCAAGACCTTTCTTGCTGACAGAAACTCAGACTTGAAGTGAGAAGCAGGGGAGAGCCTCATGTGACAGAGGGCTCTGTAGCAGTTATTCTTGAGGGGATCCAAGATACCATGATTCCATCATGCATGAAACACCAAGCTGGGCTGCTGCAGAGGGACAAAGTTTTCCATTAGTTTGATAAATATGGAAGAGATTTTTTCATAATCCAAGTCAATAGAGGAGGGGGAGGAGAGAGAGGGGATGGGGAAAAGAGGAAAGGGAATTATGAAGAAAAGAATCATCAAATTATTTTGAATCCCTGAAGTGATTCTGCTATGGAGTAGGGTAAGGGAGAGGGGGGATTTGGGTAATGATTTATCCATGGTCTTACTGGTGAGAAAAGGATCTGTCTCTGTTGGTAATGAAACTTATCACCCAATCGGAAGCCTTCTTATCTGTAAACACTAGGTCAATCACCAAGGTGAAACACAAGGAATTGAAAAAGGTGGGGAGTCTAGCTTGGGAGACAAGAGACATACCTAAATCAGAGAGGGAGTTGATAAAGAATGAAGATTTTGGATTATTGGAATGATGCTTGGACAGATCTTCCCACAAGTCATGGTGTAAATTTGAGTAAGCAAAAAAGAAAAATAGGGAGGTGGTGAAAAGGATGAAGGGAGGGTAAAATAAATTGGAAAGTGGAGAATGAGGTGGGGGGGTCGTAAAGATTTGCACAAATAATTTGGATGGGTGAGAGGTTAAGTTGGAGGAGGGTAAAATATATTGAGGGACTGGAGATGGAGGTGAAGAGATGGTTGGAGTGTCTTTTTTTGATGTAGAAACAACATTTAATAGCAGAGGGGTGGAAGAAGGAGGGGAGTGGAGAGGAGAGATCAGGTTCCATCCCCTGGCTGGAGAAGGAGAGGAAGGGTTCCTTGAAAACAAGTATTTCAAAGTCCCTAGTACTGGGGTCATTAAACAAGGAATGAAAAACATAGAATGATCTATGACAATTGAGTTGGAAGAATGAGAAAAAGGGGGAGATGATGGGGATTTTGACATATTTTCTCTATTCATGAGTGTCACCCACTATGTGACACTCAAAGCAAAATCACCTCAATTACCCCACCACTCAAGCTCTAACTCCACTAGCAATGCACAAAAAGCAACCTTGAGGCAATTGCATTCCACTGTGTTCTTGAATCAGCTGCATTGTCCAAACCTTAAAAGAAAACTGATGTTTAAGATGCTTATACTATTCAATCATAGGTCAGTGCGCGTAATCTAGCGCTAAGATCAAGGCAATATTTGAACAGGGAGGTGATTGTGGATATGAAGGTAAATTAGGAGGTCTGTGAAGTAGGAATAGGGCAGAAGGGTTATAAGGTTAGATGGCTGGTAAATTGGAACCCTGGTGGATTAGATGTGTCTGTTGGTACAGGGTGGCTGGTTGATTAATGGTTCAGTGAAAGGAGGAATAGGATATTTAAGAGGGGTTAATTTAGCTCAAAATTCTTTAGAATTAAATTATAATATATTTGTGATAGTAGTTGAACTCTTATAAGTCTATTGTTCTAATTGTCCTTTTCTTACTTAATAATCAATTTCATTAAATCCTAAAATAAGTAAATCTTTCCTGTTTATTATTAAGTTTCAACCCTTTGTGAGATTTGCCATAATAGTTAGTGTCCCTAACATATACATCAATAATTCCTTGAAGATTATCTCAAACCATTATTTGTTACTTTGATCTATCTTTGAATCACTTCCTTAAAGTAATCCTCTGTGCTTCAAATTTGTAAATTCTATCATCCTTCTTATCTCACTTACATTGGGATCACCCTTGACCCAGTGTGTTGGTTGTCAGGTGACAATGTGTTATTATGGTGAAAGATTTGTAAATGTGAGGTGGAAGATAGGGGCAGAGTTTTGAGAGTTTCTGGGAAGGAGGGGGATATTTGTGAGGGTATTCTTGAGAGGATGGTCATGGGGGAGGGAATCAATTCAGCAGAAGCTAACTGGTGATGAAAGTTTTCGCTCTTTTCACAAATCGGTTCTATGATAGCCTGTGCAATTAGAACAGCATGAAGGAAACAGTGAATGGCCAGGTGACCTCTTCCCAAGCACTGAAAGCAAGTGCTTCATTCATGGTTAACAGCCTTGGTGCAACAGATCTTCCCTTCAACAACAAGAGGGGAAGGGGTAAGGGGGAGGAAAGGAGGTCAACATCTGACTTATCATGAATGTGGAGGAAAACCAATTAGTGATTTTTCCCTGCCCTAGCTTCTGGGAGCCTTAACCAGGAGATCTTGTAAATGGACTTGAGGGAAGCAGGATTATCTTTAATCAAAGAGTTGATGCATTACTAATTGCTAAGGTTAAAATGGGTAGGGATGCCATAGGCAACATCTGGGAAGGTGGGGGGTTTGTAGATAAGACCCTGGGGAAGCCATTCTTTCCAGTAACCAGTGAGGATGGTCTGGTCTTCAATTGAGTTCATAATGATTTTCAGGTCATTGGGCCTGTGTTGCATTACACCTTTGATGCAAATAATGGCATTGTTGGAAGGGTTCACAATCTTTTTGGAGGTGATCTGGTTGTTAATGAAGGAAATCAGTTTGGGGTTTGGTAGGTCCTTCAAAACTGGTGACACAGAGTTGGATTTTTTGACAGTGAAGGATGGGGGGCTAGTGCGGGGGAGGGGGAGGGGAACCTGGGTAGGGTGGTCAGGAGAGGGAGAGCCTGAGGCAGTGGCTTGAGAAAATGTTGGCCCCAAAGGGTGATAGGGGGAAGGGTTAGAGGCAGATATAGCAGGAGAAAGATGGGCCATTAAGGTGTCAATTTTCTGGTCAATGGACTTTAGGGATGGTGCTTTGCAGGGGGAAGTTGGTTCAACATGCGTAGTTGCTTGATGAAAAGCAGCTTGCTTTTCAAGGGGGGACAGGGTGGCTTCCAGGTCCTTGATGTTGGACAAAGTGGTGGTAGGTACATTGGTGCATGTGCCCTTTCTAGGAGGCTCTCTGACTGTTCCCAGAAGATTGTTGAGGCACATCACATTTGCCTGGGGGTTGTTGGCCTGGTCAAGACCAACCAGATGGATAACATGAGCTGTGGGGATATTAGGTTCAACCAAATGGGGAAAAGGAATTTGGGGTGCAGATGTGAGGCCAAAGTTGGTAAAGTCTCTCATTGGGTTGTGGATTGAGGCTTCCAGAGAGCTAGGAGCTCTGACTGGGGCTGTACAGGTGGAGAGAGGGGAGTGTTGACCCTTGGAAGAAGAAGTGGGGGTGGCTGAGCCCTCTGACATTTGAGCATCCACATCTGTCAGAGGTTGAGGACCTTCTGCTTGAGTGGAGAAGTAGAGATCCCTGTGATTGTCATGAGCTTCCTCTATGGAGTCTGAGGATGAACAGCATGTGGGGTGTCTTGTGGGGGGGTGGGGGAAGAATAATGTCTTTTCTTTGGGGAAGGGTAGGGTCTGACTGGGGGAGGAAGAGGGGGAGAATGGGATGTGATCAGTGGAGAATGAGAGAGGGGGGATGGGATAAGGGAAGAGCGGAGAAGGGTTAGGAGATGGGGACTCTGGAGCCAAGGGAGGGGGAGGCACGTCAAATCGCGGAAGGAGGCGGCATCACATCAACCTGCATAACATGATTGTTCTGGTCAAAATCCATCTGTCTAAATTTTTTGGGATCTATATTATCTTAAACCCACTGTATTTTCTTACAAATAGAAAACATTTGTTGGACAAATTTGAAAAATGTATTTTGAGGCACAGCAAAAATGATTCATAGTACTCGAAAGAAAAATCTCTCGAGATATGTGATCAAATATGAAGCATTTTTAGCAGGTATTTTCCTTTAGAGTTGATAAAAGTTTCATGTGATTTGCCCTGATGCTCCTTTTGTCAAGTTTTTTTAATGTTGTTTTGGATCTTCTATCTTTATCTGGAATTCTTTCACTCATGATTGATTTTTTAATTTGGTTTTGCTGCTGATTATCCCTCAATGTTTAGTGAAGTTTGAGAGAAATACCTAAATTTGTTTCAAATTCATATTTTTTGAAAAAAATTTGTTTCTCAGTTTTTCCACGTTTTCTAATAATGTCTAGTTTCACCAATAAATTACAATTAAAAAAAGTGTAGCAAAATAATTAATATATTTTATTAATGTTAAGATTATTTTCATAAGCAAAAAAAAAAGATCCCTGTCCTTTGGAATATTAGAAGAAAGAGTTAAGCATGAAGCATGATATTCTACACTTTGGAATAAGGAAAAAAAGGGTGCAAATGAGAATTTTGTTAGTCTTAAAAAATCCAAAAAAAAAAAAAAAGATTCAAATGAAAGAATACAAATTAAAAATGGGTGGCATTTACTTATGAAGTGCCGAATAGTTGAACAGAAAGAGGAAATCATGAAATGGTGATGAAACGAGCAGGATATCTGGAAATAGGAGCGAGGAGGAAACGGCGGTGAACGAGCAAGCAGGAAATGATGGGTTTTAGGAGCAAGCGGGAAATGATGGGGCAGGGAGCCTGGCTGGTGCTGACGTGTCTCTTGAGTAGATGCTCAGTCAATAGTGAGGATTTGCAGCAGGTGACAGCTACTGACACAAACTAAGTCTGAATTTTTTTGGAAAATCCTGACTTCGCACAAACCATTTTTGATATAGCTGTGCCTGTTGCACGGTATCAGCACTCAGGACTCCGGAAAGAACCGGAGAATCTGGATGCTGCTGCAACAGGTTTTACTCACAATAACTAAGTACATAAGCCTAACTACTCAACAGTTTCTTGTGCTTCACTTAGATCCGGTCTGTGTCATCGGAACAAAATGTAACAAAAGCATCTCTTTGAGTATTGAAAAAAATTAAATACTTTGAAAATTCTATAAAAATACCAGACAAATTGCTTTACATTTCTGGCTTTTCAACACTAGTTTTTTTATATATAAAAAATGTCTAATGCATTATTTGAAAGCCATTCTTTTTTACGCATTTTGGTACTGCAAACATTAATTTTTTTAGGATGTTTAAAGCCTAATCCAATGGGAAGGGACTATCATTATGTTACCTATGGAAAAGAGAAAAACACAAATTCCACGAGCCACAGTAATATGATCAAATCTCTAGCTGAGTCTTCTAGTCACAGCAGTCGAAAATATGGAGAAGACTTTCCTGAATATTATCCGCTTCAACCAGGATTAGGAGGAGGAATTGACGCCTTCATTCAAGTGTTCGATGATTTTCGCACAGAGAATCAGGGTAGCTTCCCTGGGCCGAGCAGAAATATATTTAAGTTGAGAGACATGCCTCAAGAGTATGAAGATGAATATGCACGTATCAAGTCAAAAAACTCACCGGGCGATGCACCGGAGGCAGCCGTGTATGGAATGAGATGGATAATAAAAGTTATGGACAAGCAACAAGATTGGCAGAATTCAATTTTGAAAATAGTTAATGAAAGATTGACAGAGAAAACCTTTCAAGGACTTTTACTCGAGGCCGATTACCTTTATCGATCTCGATTGTTAATGGTATATGTTGCTCGCTATGTACTAGCTGCTCGAAAGATATGTGCACGCCGTAGAAACCTGGGCGATTGGATTTTATCAAAGAACTTATCAGTTCAACGCGATGAAAGACGGAACATGGTTAAAGTAGCGGGAATGAAAAAGTTTGAAAAAAAAGCCATGAAAATGTTTTGGAACCTTGTGGGGCAGAGAGTTGAATATGAGAAAAGCAATGATAAGCTTTATTTACTTGCTCATATTTCCTCAAAACAAATTGAAGAAGCAAGTTTAGGGCTATAATTTCAAATTGTCTTTGGTATGGATAAGTTTATCACTTCTTTATCCAAATTTCATGATTTGACCAGAAACTGTAATGCGGTGTTAGCCTGTAGAACTCCGGAAAGAACTGTAGCACGGTGTCAGCCTGTAGAACTCCGGAAAGAACCGGAGAACGGGGGACGCCGCGACTACAGACTATACCACAAATGACTATGTACATAAGGTGCCTAGGCACATAACATCCCCCCCACATGGTCATTTAAACTATTCTGGTCTAATTATCCTTCCCACTTGTACTTAACCATCACAAAATTAAAAGAAAAAATGAAAAGAAATCTAAAAGAGAAAAAAGAAATAAGAAAGAAAAGAAATAATCCCCCCCGTTCCACCATATTTCACCATACACAGACATCTTTCCTTTTGTTGAAAGTTAGAGATGGGCCCAGTGCTTTGGTTAGAATATCAGCACGCATTTTAGCAGTTGGAACCCATTCTAGAAAAGCTTTCTTAAGAAAGAGCTGTTCATTCACCAAGTAGTAACATCTACCAATAGGGGGTATCAATGTTGACCGATCCGCAATTAAATTAATTGCAGAAAATAATCTGCATACCCCAATTATCTTCTGCAATTATTTTTGCTAATAATTGGGTTATTAGACACTTTAAGTGTCAATGTTCACCTCTTATCCAACATTTTTTTACTCAATTTTTCATAACCGCATCTTGGACAACTTTCTGTCATAACCACATCTTGACCTACACTCTGCCATAACCACATCTTGGACTACTCTCTGGATATGCCTTCTACCTTGCTGCGCACTCCCATTCTCATCACATCCTGTTCATTCTATCCGCTCAGAACCCCTCACCATCTCATCTGCTTGTTTCTGCTCCATTTCATCTCGCTATCTCATATGCTTGTTTCTGCTCCTTTTCATCTCTCTATCTCATCTGCTTGTTTCTGCTCCATTTCATCTTCATTTATATTTTAACATGCCTTGTCGTCCTAGATCTTCTCAAAGGCAGCCATCACTCAGTTGTTCTTCAAATCCCACTACCCCCTCTTTCCCCTGCTCAGCCGAGAAATCTAAGACTGTTCAATTAAAAAAAGATGATCATCTCATTCTTATCAACTGGCTGAGAACCAAATCTAACTCTGATTCTTGTTTTGGTACTGAGTATGCAACTAAAGTAGGATGGCCCCCAGCATCAAAAGCTAATGGCTATCTTCTAATGGCAAATGAATTACAGAATAAGACCAAGGGAAGGATTGATCTTTTGCCTAAACAGATGTCTGAACGCTTCAAGCATTACCAAGCCAAATACAAGAAGGCAAAGGCTCTTTCATCTTCCACTGGTTTTGGGGTTACCAACATCGATATAACTAAGGGTATCAAATCCATAGACAATAAACTTGAATCTTTATGTCCTTACTTTAAAGAGATGGATGCAATTTTTGGAGAGCAAGCCAATGTTAATCCTGTAAACATGTTGGATGGAGAAAATACTATCTCTGAACATGATGTTGAAGCAAATCTTTTCCCATCCTCTTCCTCCACTCAAGCCTCCCCTCATTTGAATGAGACAAAGCTAGATAGCTTTTCCGTAGATCCTATTGGTGATTTAACCAAACCAAATCTAACTCAGGTCTGTTTCTTTTTTCTTTTATCTTATCAATTCTATTTTTTATTTATTTATCTTTTTCTTATTTCTTAAAAGGCTGACAAAAAACCCGGGATCCTCAATCAACTGAGTCTGAAGGTAGTGACAATGATAAGGAGAAAAATATGACCTTGAACAAGAAGCATAGGGCTTCAAGTAGTCTAAATTTCCACTCCCAAAGAAGACAAAAAAGTGATACTTCATCACAAACCCCTTTTTTGTCTATGGAAAAATTTTTAGAGAAATGTGATGCTGGTAAGTGATACCATACCTCTTATTACTTTACTCTGCTTTTCTTCTACTTTATATTAATTTTTATTATCACTCTAGAACAAGTAGAAATTGCTAAAGATAATCTAAGCTTTGAAAAGAAGAAATAAAATCTCTCTTTAAGGAGGAATGATAGGCTACAAGATTTGGAAGAGAGGAAGTACGAGCTCTCTTTACGGAAGGATGATGGGGCCCAAGATTTGGAGAGGAGGAAGTACAAGCTCTTTTTACAGAAGTAAGATGGGGCCCAAGATTTGGAGGAGAGGAAGTACGAGCTCTCTTTACGGAAGGATGGTCGGGCCCAAGATTTGGAGGAGAAGAAGTTTGAGTTAAATCTAAGTATTGAAAAATCAAAAAAAAGAGGAGAAAACACTTGAACATCAAAACCTATTAGAGCAGATGAAATATAAGTTTGATCATGAAGAAAATTCCAAAAAGAAAGATTTCTTGATAGAATGTGTTTGTCACGCGCCATGTGACACTTGAGGCAAAAGTAGCTCATTAAATCAATAAAATAGAAGTCTAAATCCATACTCAAAGCGCCGAAAGCAATTCTACATAGAAACTGTGACTTTCCTTTGTGTAATCGCTATTAAACCGCGCTAGTCTAAACTCTAAATCTAAATTAGTCAATCTCTCAATAGTGTGTCTCAGTCTTTTCCTCAATAAGCGATGCACAGCGCAATAGTCAATGTAATGATGCACTAAAAAGTTTATTAAATGTCTGTGAATTATTAAAAGGGGTAGTTAGCATGGACAGAATCGATAGTGGAGGATTAAAGGGTTAACAGATGTTAGTGAGGAGGGTCCAGGTGTAATGGATGTATTTTTTAATGGTCTGTGGTGTGCGGAATAGTGGATGGATATGAGGTCAATGCGAGGAGGAGTAAAGGATATAAAAGGGGTTGGGATTTTGGTTTGACATTCTTTAGAATTAAATTATAAAACATATATATAGTTAATAGTGGTAAAGCTTTAGGTTAAATCATTATTATTGTATCTTTCCTTATTTTCTCAGTAACCATTTCTAAATCCTAAATCTTTGATTATTGAGTTTCCAACCCTTTGTGAGATTTTAAGAATTTAATATTACCTTTAAATTATATTAGAATTCTCCTCAAACATATCTCGAAGCAGTAGTTCATCCTTTGAATCATCTTTGAATCACTTCCTCCAACATTTCCTCTGTGTCTCGACAAATTTTTCTAAACTCCGTCTCCATCTCACTTCCAGGAACACCCTCAACCTTGTGCGTAGGTCGTCCGGTGACAGTGTTAAAGCTAATAAATCTGTTGAGGAAATTGAACATTTGAAGAAATTGTTGGATGACTAGTTTGTTTTATTTCTCTCACACTTCAACTGTTCATATTTATTTGTACATAAAATTTACAATAATTTCCTGTATTTCATTACTCTATCAATCATTACTTGAATTTTTGTATTTTAATGTTAAATATTCTTTTTTTAAATAAAATTTTCATGTCTCCTTTGAAAATTTGACAATCCCCCACACCTGGATTTTTTTTAAGAAAGGGGTAGGTATCACCAAAATTCATTCATGTCATGAATCTTGAAAGTCTTATATGAGACTTTGGCTTTACTACCCCCTGCATTTTACCGGTATCCCCAAAATTCTTACATCTCAAGAATTTCACAAGTCTTATAAGAAATTTTGGCAAAACCCCCCATGGATTTTATTGAAGTAAGGGATGGGTATCACCAAAAATTTTTCACCAAAATATTTACAAGTCAAAAAAATTCTATATATGTTTTGAAAAATTGGCAATACCTTCCCCTGAATTTTGTAGAAGCAAGGGGTGGGTATCACCCAAATTTTTCAAAGTCATCAATTTCACATGTCAGATTTAAAAATTTGGCAATACCCCCCCCCCCCTGCATTTTATTGAAGTAAGGGGTGGAAGTCATCTAAATTTAATATAATTACATAAATTATTAAATAAATATCTAATATATATCAATTTCCCTAGTTTAAAGTAATGACAATTCCTCAAGCCAAAATGCATATCAAATCTAGAAACAAAATTTTGGGACTTTCCACAGGTGTAGGCTAGAGGAACCCCATGAAACAAATAAATGTTATCATGATTGCCTGTTATACAACCAAAGGTCGTTGCTCATCACTTTACTTGAGCAAATTGATATATAAAAAATATTTATTAAAAATTTATGAAAAAATATATAATTTTCGATGACAACACTAATCCCCATACTTTTTGGATCTAGATAAAGTTTTTTTAAATTGATTAACTTTACTTTCTTTCTTTACCTTGTTGATTCTTTGAATAAACTTATGACTGATTTGAAATGAGCAACCAAAATGTGTGAAATATTGACAGGATTCCAAACCAGGAGGAGCTTTGGTTGTTTGATGATTATCCTGAGAAGAATTCCAAATAGTTTTGATGATACCATTTCACAAACCAAAATCAATGATGCACCAGTGGTCTGTAAAATATAAACCATGTCCTTTGATTTTAGCTGCAGATGGTTTTGGTTGGCCAGTTATCAGATTGATATGTGAGAATATACCAAAAGTGAGAAAATTGGTGTCATTCCTATTGATATGAATCCTATTGTGGAATCCAGAATGAGTGATAATAACATTAGAAAATAAAAGATATATGTGGGTGATATCTTCCCATTTGGAGTCACATCAATTTGGTATTCCAACTTTGGTTGCAAGTTCATGATTTTTTTCAAATGCTTTATTACAGAGCTTTTTGAGTCAAAGAGAAAGAAAAGAGTTAAAGGAAGGTAGAGTGTCCCATAAGCAAAAATCTTCATCTTTTTGAGCTTTAGTGATATTCTTGAGCAATGAATATATTCCTATATAAATGAAATAAGTGAAATTATATTAAGAATGGAACAAAAATTATTAGACATACCTAGAGAATATCTGTCAAGGGGTCTTTCAAGTCTAGAAGGTTTTTCAAGGAGGTCCAATGGCTGTAACAACGGGATTTATGGGCTCAAAATTAATGTACGTATTTTCTTAATCTTTTGATTTAATTACTCAAATAATAAGAGGTGGTTTCAGATACTATTATAATTTATATTTCAGAATTACGTAGATGTAAATACTAATGTTATAAAATATAGTAATAAAAGTTCTAATTTATGTATTGTGAATTGGTAAAATAAGTAAGTAATGAATGAAAAGTACAAAAAGAGAGGGCCCTTTTATAGGCAAAGATGTGAGAAATAAAGACACGGAGTTAACATCACCTGATACAAGGGTGTGAGAAAAAAGAAACTAAATAAAGAGTGTATGTGAAATAATAAAAGATATACTAAATAGTGCGTAAATAAAAGGTATCATTTTATTTGAAATAAAAATTAGAATCCCTTGGTCCATCACATTTAGTACAGAAACATTTGATTTAAAATGTTGATTCAAAAAAATATAAAAAAAGTGATTTGAAAAGTTTCTTCTTTTTATATTTTATATTTTTTAGTACTATTTTTATTCCCTCTCATCTGTATTAATGAGCACAGTGTTAGGGAGTAAAAATGTATGTGACAATTACTTATTTCTATTAATTATTTACATTACTTATTGTACTTAGCTAGTTAGTTGTAAGTAATACATAAGTAGTTAGTAAATAATTAATTATTAATAAGGATTTAAAAGGCATGTCTTCATCTCAGTAAGATAATTAATTATTTTACTGGGTAAGTCTAGTAGCCTGGCTGACAATATCCTTTAACAAAACCTGGTCTCCAACCAAATCCAATCATGATACCACCCAACAAATTTTTATTCCTTATAGGTAACTGAACCAATGCCATTTGATAAAGAGTTATGATAAGATCCGATAGTTGATTAAAAGATTCATCTTTTACACCATCAAATGAATGAACTTCCAAAATGAATTGAGCCTTATAAGCATTACTGATAACTGCAACAACTCAATCATCTTCAAATTTGGTTAGACATTTCATATCTTCTTGTAATTTTTTTGGGTATTGATTATTTTTATCTACTTTAGTTTTATGAAAAAAAAAATGTTTGGGATATGACAAAAAAAACTTTCACAGAGAATTTTTTTTCAGATATCTTTTCTTCTCATGAGACTGATTATCTTTAATTTTTTTTGATGATTTAGAAGAAGAATTTTTTTTCAGATATCTTTTATTCCGATGAGACTGATTATCATTAATTTTTTTTGATGATTTAGAAGATGATTGTATTGAAGTTGATTTTGAAGAAGATGATAGATGTCAGTATAGTCTAGTATATAAGTATGATATAATAGTGTTTATTTATGGTCCTACTACTTATTGATAAATGATTTAGTGATTAAACCTCAGGGGAAGACTAATAAAATAGTTATACTCAAATAAAACTTACAATACTTAGATTTAAATGCGTGCTAGTGGTAGAAAATAGATGAATAAAATATAGTTATAGCTTATATAAAGATAATTTCAATTTATAATGGCTTTAAAATATATTTATGAATGCTAATAATTGTATTTTAGTGTTTGTTTGAATTTTAGTAAGTGAATGATGATAAATAACTGTCAAAATCCCTCCTTACTTATACCCAAATCCCCTGGAGTGCACAGACCTTCAATCCAGATGATGTCACTGCTATCCCCGGAAATTACAGCACTGTGAGGGCCCATAACCTCCCCATGGCGTCCACTTCAAGCATATTCAACACCCAGACCTCCAGTAAGGACCCTCCATCACAATTAATGATAACACAGATCTATACCACAAATAGAAAATCCAGATAAAAGTGGATACCATAAAGAAACATGTAAAATAAGCAATCAAAAAGAGATTTAATGAAACCAAAAGCATATAAAGGAAACAAATAAAATTTCCAAGCCCCCAATAACATCCCCAAGCATCCACATTAGCCCAGAAATGACCTTCCAACCCATAAATCCGTGAATAACCATCCAAGGAAGTAAATTAAGTTGTCCAAACTGAGTGTATGCGCCTGATATAGATGTCTATGCTTCTGTAGGCGTTGTGAGTCCACTGATTTTGTCCATATGACCTAAAATAAGCAGAAAAACAAAGGTTATAGGCTATTAAGGGGCTAAAACCCACTTATATACCTAAATATACATAATATACTGCATATTTCACTGAATATGAGATTTATGTATACATATAAGCTTATGTATGTCAATAATTACTTCATATCACTTAAGATAAGTATATTATGACTCCATTAACACCTTAATAAGTATTATTAGGCTATGGATAAGCTATTTAAACTACTATAATTTATATAATAGAGTAATAATTATATATATATGTAATATAATCATATATATTATTGTTTTAACCTTATTTTTAAGATATAAGCTTAATTTAATTAAGGCTATCTTATTTTAGGTGTAAGAAATACTCAGTCCTAGGAATATCTAGGCTGACAATAGAGATGATAAAGATGAAGATGATAAAGAGGATAAAGATGAAGATGATAGAGAAGTAAGGGGTGAATCTGAAGAAGAAGACATTTTTTTAATCTGTAAAAAATTTAAAAGTCAAAAAAAAATTCAACACATATTTTTTAAAAAAAAACTCACGTAATAATATCATTTTAAATAAAATTTAAAGCAATATCCTTTTAAAGAAAATAAAAATAAAATTTTTAAAACAAAAAAAAATTTAATAATTTTCAGTATAAATTATTTCAAAAAAAAAATTCAAAAGAAAACCTGAAGTTTGGTTATATAAAAAACCTTCACAGAAAATCCTGTCAAATTAATTTAAAAAAAAAATTAAAAAAAAAATCAGTAAAAGAAAAATCAAAAAAAATAAATTAAGAAAAAAAATTAATTCGGTAAAATTATTTGTAAGAAAAATTAAAAATTAAAATCTAAAACTTTTATATTTTGTAATTTACAGGGAAAGACCTTAAAAGAATGTAAAAGTTTTTTTTTTCTAAAATTCTGCCAAAAAAAAAAAAAAAAATTACATTATAGTATGTTTTTTAAAAAATAGGTAACCTCTCTTTAAATCCCATAAAAGGCCCCTCTCCCCCCTTTTATTTCTCTGAAATCACCTCTGAAATCCCTCCCTCCTTGCCTCAAAACCACCCTCAAATCCCCTCCTTGCCTGTCTCAAAATCCCCCTGAAACCCCCCAAAACCCCCCCCTCACCCCTCTTAAAATTTTTCAAACCCCCCCTTCCCCCCTTGTTAGCCACTTCAAACAACCCCCCTTCCACTCCCCTTAAGCCTCCTCTAGCCCCTCTTCCTTCTTAACAAATGATCATTAGCGATTGTTTGTTGAGAAGGAGGGGGGGTAGATGTGGCTAAAGGGGAGTGGAAGGGGGGTTTTGAGACAGTTAAAGAGAGGAGAAGGGGGGAGAGTTGAGGCACATAAAGAGAGGGGAAGGGGGGGTGATGAGGCGCCTAAAGAGAGGGGTGTCACCGGAAGACCGACACACAAGGTTGAGGGTGTTCTTGTAAGTGATATGGAGGGAGTAGTTTAGAAACTTCTTCGAAGCACAGAGGAAATGTTCAAGGAAGTGATTCAAGGATGACTCAAAGGAAGAGCTACTGCTTCAAGATAAGTTTGATAATAATTCTAATATAATTTAAAGGTAATATTAATACTCTTAAGATCTCAAAAAGGGTTGGAAAACTCAATAATTAAAGATTTAAGTTTTATAAATTATTACTGAGAAAAATAAGGAAATGTACAATAATAATGATTTAACCTGAAGCTTTACCACTATTAACTATATATATGTTTTATAATTCAATTCTAAAGAAATATCGAACCAAAATCCAACCCCTTTTATATCCATTACTCCTCCTCGCATTGACCTCATATCCATCTATCATTCCACACACCACAGACCATCAATAATACACCTGTTACACCTGGACCCTCCTCACTAACATCTGTTAACCCTTTAATCCTCCACTAACTATCCTGTACATGCTCACTATCCCTGTTAATAACCCACAGATACTTAATAAACCTTTTGAGGAATATTACATAAACTATTGCGCTGTGCGTCGCTTATCGAAGAAAAGACTAAACACACTATTGAGAGATTGAATAATTTAGATTTAAAGTTTAGATTAGCGCGGTTGAATAGTGAGTACACAAAGGAAAGTTGCAGTTGCTATGTAGAATCATTTTCTGCACTTTGAGTATGTATTTAGACCTTTTATTATTGATTTAATGAGCTGATTTTGCCTTGAGTGTCACGTGGCGCGTGACAGATGCCCTGGTATAAAACAGGAGCTCCGTTGAGCATGAGTCATATTCTTCCCACACTACTTTCTCTGACTCCTTCACTTATTAATTATTATTTTTTCTTGTATTATGTCAAACTGCCCTACTCCAACTCCCACGCCTCCACACACCAAAGCGGATGGTGAAATTGTTACACGGCAATATTCCCAAGCATGCACGGCCTGCAAATCATTGGAGTATTTTTGTGTCAAAAGCACGGCCACATGAGGTCCTCGCCAGAAATGCGAGTTTTGCCGCTGGAGACAAGTGATGTGTGATTCTCTCTCAAAAAATGAGGACATCAAGCAAAGGTTTACCAAGACTAAGTACTGGGTAATCCCAAAGACTAAAGAGGTGGACAAAGACATTTGGGAGGTAACGGTTGGGGACAATTGTCCTGTAGAAGAAGTTGAGGAAGAGGTTAAGGAAACTGTGGCAACTTGGGTAACCCAGGCCACAGGTAGAAAAAAAGGGGTGGAAGAGGAGGCAGATTAACTGGTTGAAGAGGATGAGGATGAAGTTCCCATCTCGAACCGGACTCCAAAGAAGCAGCAGATGATCATTGAAGATGATGAAGAGAAGAAGGAAGTGACAGTAGAGGTCACCCCAAAGCTATTCTTAGAGCCTGACCCGGTTTTCGAAGTAAGTCTGCCTTTTCTTGTTTCAAGATTCTGTTACTAATGACTGTATGTTTTTTAGAATTAAAATGTCATCACCGAAGCTCCAATTGTGGAAGCTGTGCCATTGCTACCAATTGAGGCAAGTCAACTGGCGGTTGATTTGAGGGAGGATAACGAGGAAACCCTTGACCAGGTATGGTCCAAGAAACCTTTGCAGGGTCAAAAAGCTTGATTCATCAATAATTTAAGTGATGAGATCAACAAGATTTTTGATGCCACCTCCTTCAATGTGGCAGAAGAATTACTGGAGATTGGGGAAGTGGTTCCGGTAGGAGAGGAGGAGGTATTTGAAAAATGCAGGAATGAAACAAGGGTGGTATTAAAAAAATGAAGAAATTGGTTTGGGAGAAAATACAGGAGAAAATTTGAAATAGAAAGAGAAAAAGAAAGGAAGGAAAAAAGAAAAAATAGAAAGCAATTTGTGTATTTATTTTATTTTGTTGCTTTAATTGAAATTTTAATATATATTTTATAAGATTTTGAAAAAGAAAAAGAAAAAGGAAGAAAAAAATATTTGAATAAAATTTTGTTTTAAATTTTAAAAGAAGAAAAGAAAGAATGTTTAACTGAGGAAATTTTAGTTTAAGTTTTGAGAAGAAAAAATTTAAGTAAGAAGAAAAAAAATAGTTGATTGAAACAATAATTAGAGAAAAATTTTTTATTCGTGAAAGTTTATTTATTGAAGTTTTTGAGGAATTTTGGTTATTTGAAAAGAAAGAAAAAAATAGTTTTTAAAAAAAATTGAAAGAAAGAAGTAATTTGTTTGAAGAATTTTCAAAGAGAGATTTAAAGGTTGAAGTGAAGTTTGAGAAAGATTGTTGTATTGAGTTCATGAAAAATTTTGATAGTTCAAAGAAAAAGAAATAAGGGAAAAGAAAAAAAGTTTGAAAGGAGAAAAGAAAGAAAATTAAAGGAATTATTGATTTTTAAGATTTTATTTTAATGAATTTTAAGATTTTATTTTTATTATTTTTTATTTGACTTTATTTTTTAATTTTAACTTTTTAATTTAATTTATTTAGTTTATTTATTTATTTTTAAAGAGGGTTGAAAAAGCTTTTGAAAAGAAGAAAGAAGAAAAGAGAAAACAGAATAAGGATTTTTAGAAGAGAAGAAGTTTTTTAGAATTTTTAAGAAAAAAAAGAAAAGAGAAAGAGAAGAAAAAAAGAGAAGAGAAGAGAAAAATAAAAGAGAGTTCTAAGGTTTTGGTTTTAAAGGATATTTAAGATGAAAAGATTTTAGGAGTTCAGGGGCATTAGAAACATTGATGGCTGGTTCCCAGGATGTTTCCTCTGGGTCATCGAGAAGGCCTTCCCATTCCACATAGTATTGAAGTTTCCTCTTGCACATTCTTTAATCAAGGATATGGCTTACTTACCTCTCTAGATGGTCTTCTACTTTGACTGGTTCCGGAGGAGGTTGGTTCCTGCCTGGGTATGTTTCTCGAGCCAGTTCCAGGAGAGATACGTAAAAAAAAAGGGTGAATAGCCTTCCATTTAGGAGGTAAATTGAGTCAAAATTCAGTTTAAGAGACTTCGGAGTCAATTTTGAATGGTCCCAAGCGTTTTTTGGCCAGGTTCTTTGATGGTTGAGTTGTTTGAATGTTTTGTGCGTTGAGTCATACTTTGTCGCCTGGTTTGAAGGAAGGAGAAGATTATCAATGTTTGTCCGCTTGTTTCATGTACCTTCAAATCGCTAATTCCAAGTTTGATTTAAGTTCTTCTTGGAATTGAGATATGGTTCGAAGATAATGTTCCGCAGGATGACTAGTTCCTACATAGATTGAGTTGAATAGAGGATGTCTTCCATAAACAGTTTCGAAGGGAGATTGTTGTGTCGAAGAATGAGTTGAGTTATTATAAGAAAATTTGGCCAATGGTAACCATGTGGTCAAATCGTCTTGTTGGTAACTGAGATACATTCGAAGGTGTTGTTCAAGGATTTGGTTGACCCTTTCCATTTGCCCATCGGTTTCAGGATGACAGGCCGTGGAGAGATTCCTTGTGATATTGAGTTGTCAAAACAATTGAATCCAGAATGTGGATACAAACAATGCGCCTCTATCTGAAATAATATCATTAGGTAAGCCATGTTTGGAAAATACATATTCTAGAAACAATTTTGACAAATCTTCTGCTGTAGCAGTAGAAGTGGTTTTAATGAAAATAGACATTTTTGAAAATATATCTACTATTACTAATATAGAATCAAAATTATTAGAAAGAGGAAGTTGAGAGATAAAATCCATCAATAAAGATTCCCAAGGTTTAGAGGGAATAGGAAGTGGTTGAAGAAACCCATGCTTCTGGTGACAGGGAGCCTTATTCCTATTAAATTTGTAACAAGATCTTATTTAGGCCTTGATTTCTCTAGTCATTCCTGGCCAGAAGAAATCCCTTGCTATTAACTGGTGGGTTTTATCAACCCCAAAATGACCAGCTAATGGAGAATCATGTTGACTGTTGAAAATCCATAGTTTTATTTCATTGTTGTTGGGTATGACTTTTCTACCTTTGAAAACTGATAGACCTGATTCAAAACTAAATCTTTTGGCCCCTTGCTTCAAGAGTATTTTGTCTTTTAACCCTAAAAAATAATTGTCCTTTGACTGAGCTTTGAGGATGTTGGATAGTGGATTTTGAAAAGATTGAATTGTCATTGTAATAAGTTGATGAGTTGTTAACATTGATTCGTTAAAGATTTATTTCACATTTTCTGGGTTCTTGTCAGCAAATGCCTCCCCCTGCTGTGGGTAAAAGTTGTCCCGACGTGACAGGATATCTGGGACAATACAGTTCTTACCTGGGCAATAGGAAATAGAAAAAGGAAATTCAGACAGAAATTCAGCCCACCTGGCTTGATGCCTGGTTAACACTTTGGAAGACATAAAGTATTTCAAAGCATTATGGTCAGTTAGGATTTGAACAGGACTATCTAGGCTGAGAAGAGAAGAGCGCCATTTTTTAAGACAATGAATAATAGCTAAAAGCTCTTTGTCATGAATTTCATAATTTAGTTCTGCCGCAATGAGTTCGTGTGACTCAAAAGCAACAGGATGAAACAATTTTGTTTCAGTATTGAATAGAGAAATTACCCCTGCAATAGCATAATTGCTAGCATTGGTCTTGACTATTGTCAAAGCAGAAGGATCAAAGTGTTGAAGAATTGGAGCTGTGGTAAATGCAGTCTTCAATGCTTCAAATTCCTTTTGTGCTGTAGAAGTAAAAACAAAAGGAATATCTTTTCTAATAAGAGAAGTAAGATTGGAAATAGTTTTAGAGTAATCTTTAATAAATCTTCTATAGGAATTGGCAAAACCCAAAAATCCATGAGGGATTTAACAGTTTTGCGCTCAGGCCATTCCAGGACTTTTTGGACCTTTTTGCTGTCCATGACTAAACCATCAGTGGAAAAGGTAAACCCCAAAAAATCAATAGATTTAAGATGGAATTTGCATTTATTGTGCTTGACGTAGAGACCATGATCTTGAAGGCAATTTAGAACATGTCAAACATGATGAATATGTTCATCTAGTGTCTTTGAGAAAATTAAAATATTGTCTAAGTAGACAACAACAAATTGTTTGACAACATCTTGAAAGATGTCATTAGCAAAAGTTTGAAAAGTAGATGGTGTGTTACATAATCCAAAAGGCATGACTAAATATTCAAAACTACCAAATCTAGTGCGCATTGCAGTCAGTGGTTCATGACCTTCCGCAATGCGAATAAGATTATGAGTGCCTCTAAGATCAATTTTAGAAAAGAAATTAGCATCATTAAAAAGGGTAAGAAGCAATGACATAGGAGGAACGGGATATGCACTCTTCTTTGTGACTGTGTTGAGCTTTTTATAGTCAACACACAACCTAAGGCTACTGACTTTTTTCTATACAAAAAGAACAGGGGAGCCAGTTTGGATTTACTGGCTCTGATGAAACCTTTGGCTACATTTTCTGCAATGTAGTCTTGAAGAACTTGAGATTTGTCCTTTGACAAAGAATAGACAGGACCTGCCCGAGGTACTGGACCTATTAACTCTATTTGATGGTTGTAGGGTTGATGAGGTGGTAACTTATTGGCCTTGCCGATGAGAAAACATCAAGGAAATCGTGATAGATTTCCAGTAGAGTTGATTTAATGGCTTCAATGTTGATTTGGTCGTCCTCATCATCTTTGAGAGAATCTGTCAAGGGAAGACCGGAATTGAGAGAGCATAATTTGACTACTTCGTGGCAATTTAAATTCTCTTCAAATGAAGTGAATGAGCTAGAAGGGTTAGCCAATCTCTCATTTAGAAAGATCAGATGCTTGAAAGTCATCTGGCAAAGATTTGTCCTCTAGCAGGACATTGTCAGGCGGGTTGTTTAACTCCCTATTGACCTGCATTGAAGAATCAGAAATATACTTAGCGCGTGGGGTGATCAATCCCTGTGACCAATCAATTTCAGGATTCCAATGGGTTAAAAAGTCATGGCCAAGGATGGTATCGTCCATTCTTGTGGCTTCCAAGGCTGATAATTCCCACTTGAAGGGGGGAAAATTTGAAAAGTTGAAAACCCATAAAACTTTCTTCTTTACCCAATATTTGGGTTCCACTGATTTGACAAAATAAATTGGAGTTCTATCAATATCTGTGAATGTCTGCTTTAACTTCTTGGCAAAAGATAAACTGAAAAAAGAAATTGAAGCTCCAGAGTCTATAAGACAACTGAAGGGGGTATCCTCCTTAAAAAGAATGAGTCTCAAGCAATTTAACGCAACTCCAGTCCTTAATACATGGAGGTTCTATGCACTGGGAGAGATAAGATAGTTTGCTTTTCACACAAGTAGACTATCTACTAGTTTTTTGACCTTGAACTAGTACCTTCTCTTTCCTTCAACTTTACACAATCTTCTAGCTTGTGCTTACCCCCACAATACATACATAACCCATTATCTTCTCGTCTCTTCCTCTCAGCTTCTTTAAGTTCCCCTTTTGAATCCAGTACCTTACCGATATTGTCTGGGGTCTAGCTTTTCGGTCGAGGTTTGTCCTTTCCCTTATTGGGTTTGGATTGAGTTGTCCGTGGGTGTGAAGAAGATGCCAATTTAAAATTTAGTCCTTGAGATTTGATGGCATATTGACAATGTTGAAGTCATCCTTGGTAAACGCTTTCAATTTTGAGGGTTTGATCCATTAAATCCCTTAAAGTAGTCATCTTCTGACCATGAAGATTTAATTGATCCAGAATCCTCGAAGGAAGTCCCTTTTTGAAATGATACTTGAGGGCAGCATCATTCCAACCTATTTGATTTTGAAGTGCTCTTAAGTTTGAAATATATTCAGAGGCTTTACCATTATCACAAATGCGGAGGAAATCCAGTTCAATCTCTGCGTTGTCAGTTTCATTAGGGTCACCGAACAATGTAAAGAGTTGGTCTTCGAACTTTTCCCAGTTATTAATGAGTAAGTGGGTTTCTGTCTAAGAGAGCATGAGAAGATAAGGTTTGAACTACCTTGCTGCTTTTCCAGCTAGGAATGAAGAAGCCTAAACCACCTTTGGTTGGTTGTTATTGAAGGTTCAAGGGTTGTTAAGGAACTGGAGCTTGCAGGTTTGCAAGAAGGGGCGCAATCTGTCTGTATGTTCTCCATTGAATTTATCAGGAGATTTCATGGAAGGAGTTTTGAATTTTGATCCCTCCAAAGACGTTGGATTTGAAAGGGTTTTCATGAAAAGTTTCATGAAGTCTTCCAGAGAATTAGATGGTCCAGGTTCCAAAGGTTCACCAGAAGGGTGAGTAGCAGGGGCAGATGGTGCCTCATGCATTGTATCCTCTCCTTCTTCTTCCTCACTAGAATCATCAAAATCCTGGGGGATGCCTTTGACAGATTGGACTGAGTTTCCCTGTTCCCTAAGGTTGAGAGGTTCCAGGGAGTGAGTGCGGGAAACGGGCCGTGTGGCTGTTGGCCTGCATCTGGTGCAAGCCCTAGTAGTAGCACCCGTAGGAGGAGTGCGTTGAACAGGTGCCATTTAAAGAATTTAAAACACCTGAAAAAAGGATGTAGTAAATCCAAGAATGAGAACTATGGAGAATTAAATTATACTGTCACCGGACAACCTACCCACAAGGTCAAGGGTGTTTCTGGAAGTGAGATAGAGGGAGTAGTTAAGAAACTTCTTTGAAGCACAGAGGAAATGTTTGAGGAAGTTATTTGAAGATTACTCGAAGGAAGAGCTACTGCTTCAAGATATGTTCTATAAGAATTCAAATATAATTTTAAGGTAATATTAATATTCTTAAGATCTCAAAAAGGGTTGGAAAACTCAATAATCAAAGATTTAAGTTTTATAAATTATTACTGAGAAAAATAAGGAAATGTACAATAAAAATTATTTAACCTGAAGCTTTACCACTATTAACTATATATACATTTTATAATTTAATTCTAAAGAAATATAAAACCAAAATCCAACCCCTTTTATATGCATTACTCCACCTCGAATTGACCTCATATCCATCCATCATTCCGCACACCACAGACCATCAAAAATACACCCGTTACACCTGGACCATCCTCACTAACATCCGTTAACCCTTTAATCCTCCACTAACCATCCCGTCTATGCTCACTATCCCTGTTAATAACCCACAGATACTTAATAAACCTTTTGAGGAATATTACATTAACTATTGCGCTGTGTGTTGCTTATCAAAGAAAAGACTAAAAACACTATTGAGAGATTGACTAATTTAGATTTAAAGTTTAGATTAGTGCGGTTGAATAGTGAGTACACAAAGGAAAGTTGCAGTTGCTATGTTGAATCGTTTTCTGCGCTTCTAGTATGGATTTAGACGTCTGTAATATTGATTTAATGAGCTGCTTTTGCCTCGAGTGTCACGTGGTGCGTGACAAGGGGAAGGGGGGGTCATGAGGCACATAAAGAAGGGGGAAAGGGGGGATTTGGGACAGGCAAGGAGGGTGAAATAAGGGGGACTTGAGAAAGGTAAAGAGAGGGGAGAAGGAGTGACTTGAGGCAGGTAAAGAGAGAGGAAAAAGGGTGAAATGAGGTAGCTAAAGAGGGTGAAGGAGAGAAAAAAAAGAAAAAAAAGAGAAAAAAGAGAAAAAAAAATTAGTCTAACCTTGAAAATAAAAAAAAGGACTTACAAAAAAACAAAAAAACAAAAAAACAAAACAAAAACAAAAAAACAACCAAAAAACAGCAAAAAAAACAAAAAAAATTCATTATTAGCAAATAAAAAACAAAAAAAAAAAGAAAAAAAAGACTTACCTGGTGAGATGAGTTGAGAAAATAAAAGTAAGGAAAATATTTGAGTGATGTTTGAGGAGAGGATGAAAAGGATATGAGTGATGAATGAAAAAAAAATCACTGACAAAATATGCAATTTCATGTTGAGCTGGTGAAAGAAAACCAATGAGCCATCCAAAAAAAATATATTCACTGTAAATTCAAAAATAAAATTAATATGCAACAAACCAAAATACCAAACCAAGTGAATAAAGTAAACAAAGAGGACATTTGGAGAGTACAAAAAATAATTTAAAAGGGTGGTGAAGAGAAATGTTGGAGAGTAATAGGCATAATGACGAAGTGTATGCCAGTTGAATGAATTTTTTGTGATTCAAGGGAGGGGAGAGCTGGTGCTGGTTCAGGATCCTCTTCTTAATAAAGATCATTCCACTAATCCTTTAAATCAGCTAGGATATTGTGGATTAAAATGCAAGTCATGATCCAATGATTTGCAGTTTTGATCTCCAATTTTTTTTTGAAATTGGATTCTGAGCTCCCAAAGACTAGAAAATCATCCCTTTAAAATACCTATAGCATGTTCAATTTGTACTCTTGATTGGGCAAGGTGATAATTAAAGGCAGTTTTGGGGTCACTTTCTAAACTTGAACCACAGAAAGCAGGTATAATGTACTTTCCACTTGCATTTTCTGAGTCTGCAAGGAGCTACTGAGATTTGTCAAAGTATGAGTAAGGGGTTTGAGAAATCCTCATTCTTTGGAAGAAGGAAGAGTCATGACATGAGTCAGGGCAGCCACTATGAAAAGCAATAAATTTTTTATTGACATCACATACAAGTTTAACTGCAATAGAGTATCTAGGAAGAAGATAAAAAGTTAGTTTATGAAGGATGAGAAATTGGAGAAGATTTTGATGAAACCTTTTTTTGAGATCAAAATAATGGTTGCCATCATGAGCAGGATTTTGACTCAAAGGTATAGTTGTGCCATCAACAAATCCTACACAGCCAGGGAAACCTTCAGCTTGCATTACTTGAGAGGATTCAAGTCGCTGTTCTGGAGTTGGCCAAGCAAGTGTTTAAGACTTGAGGGAAAGGATAGAAATCATACAGCGCTTGGTGTATAATATCACAGTACCATATCCTATGTTAAAGAGATTATCCAAAAGTCTTACAGCAGCCCCTTCTCCATTTGAGCCAAAGCAACATAGTGCAACAGCAAGTTGGATGGCAGGATTTCACTTTTTGTTATGGGAATTGTTATGAAAGATAGGATGATCGGAGATGAGCTGATCAAGTTTGAAGAAAGAATCGGGAGAAGTTCTAAAAAGTTGGGTGAAGTTTAAATGAGGAATGTTGAGAATGGAGGCCAGATCATATTGGGGGTCATGATAAAGATTTGCCCCCTGGTGATGATGTAACACTTTTTGGAAAGAAAACACATATAAGCTAAAGCATCTTCCAAATCAAAGTCAGATTTATAGTAAAGAACTAAAATAAAAGTAATAGCATTCATTGTTGAGTGAATTAGCTTCCTAGTAGAGAGGTGTTTCATTGTTACTGGTGGAAGGGTTATGTGATGAGGGAAGTGGGAATTCACTGCCAAATGTGCAGTTGGGGTGTGTAGATAGAAAAAAACTTAAGTTCTCGCCACCAAAATTAAGTAGCATAGAGTGAGGAAAGACTTAAGAATGGCATCAGCAATTATGAGTCATGTGACTTTCTTGAAAATCCATCATGGATGAGATGAGTTTAAGATCAGGAATTAGGAATGTAAATTGGGGTATAAGAGGTGGGATAATGCATTATTGTGGATTCCTTATCCACTAGCCCCAGGATTAGTGGATAAGAATCTTCCGCAATTAATAATGTCTGATCCCTAATTGCAGATCCCTGAACATTGATACCCCCTAATATGTCTTGTCCTCTTCTCTCCAGGATTATTTTTTGCATTGGAGAAGGTGCCTTTATTGTCACAATGTAATTTGACAGGTGGGAAGTCAGGTTATAGATCTTGAAGTAAATTTGAGATCCAAATTGCATCCTTCATTCCACTACTAAGAGAGAAATATTCAGCTGTCATAGAAGAGTCACTAACAGTAAGTTGTTGTCTTGATGTCCATACAACAGGGCAGCCATTGAGCAGTAAAAGATGACCAGATTGAGCTCTGGAAAACTCTTTGTTGTTCCATGTGGCATCAGTGTAAGAGAGAAATTTAAGGGGGCTGTCTCTGTCAGGATGAATTTGAAATGAAAGTTTAGCGGTGTACTGTACATAGCATAATAGGTGATTGAGTGCCGTCCAATGAGTAGCTGTTTGTTTTTAAGAGAATCTAGCAATGAAATTTTCTGGGAAAGAAAGGTCAGGCCTAGTTGCCACTGCCACATAGCTGAGAGCACCTAGAATAGAAAGATATTTGGTAATGTCAATTGAGTCCTCATCATCTGTTGCTGTCCTGATTTTCAGTTGCTGAGGTAGTGGAGATCTGGTGACTAATCCTGAAGGGTTGTGTTCCCTTAAAATCTTGTTAATAAGCTGAAAATTGTTGAGATTAAAGCCTTCAGGGACCTCTTCAATACCTACACCAACAATGCCGCTCACCTTTTCATTCCATTTTACCTTTAACAACCCATCTAAAACATCCTCCAGCTCCTTCAACACCTCCTCACTACTACCAGTCACAATTGCATCATCAAAATGTATCCAGACTACACCCAAACAACCTTTCTTCCTTAAGATATAGAAAAATTTTTTGTATTGGCTAGCTTTATATCCTAAAGATTCAAGTTTGTCAGCAATGTGCAACCACCAACATCTTGCTGCTTTCTTGGTGCCATATCGAGCTTTCTTCAGGCAGAGGGCACTGTCTTTATCCTTCAGTTGATACCCTTCAGAAGGACATTGTGGTCTTCCAACATTTCCAGGGGCCTTTGTTGTGTGTTTTGGCGCTGTTTGTACATGTCTTAATTGACATCTGTTGAAGAATTGGGTATTTTTCTGGTTTTATTCATTGGATATTGGGTCTGCGGGTATTTGGGTACTATCATTGGATAGCCCCGGTTTTTCTATATATTTCATTTCTTGATAATATTTTTCATATTCTAAGTTTTAAGGGGTCAATTCCTCATTCTTCAGTTACAAAAGATAGCTGTTTAATTTTGTTTTTTGTGTTTTACGGGCTAACCTTGAGTCTTAGGGTTAAGTACTTAGTACCATTGGATAGGGCTAATTTAGCTCTATATTTCATGTCTCAATGTTGTTATAGTGAAATTCCATGTTTTAAAGGTTTTAGTAGTTGTAGCTAATTTTTCTAAGTAGATTAAGTGTTTTTATTGGTTTTCTGGCTTCAGGGAGGCTGGGCCGCTTCAGGCGGCACCTCTGACGTCGGGCAGCCCGCCCGCCTCTGTTTTAGAAGTTTGGGGAGCGCTTCTGGAGGGTTTTTATTCAATTTGGCTGGTACAGGCGCCAAATTGGTTGGTGTGAATGGGCTCTTAGATAGTGGTCTGTGTGTACATAGTGAATAAGACAGTTTGGGGCAACTTTAATTATCATACAACCATCAGGAGGTGATATCCTTGTTCCTCACTCAGTTTTCACTGTTTTTTGGCCACAATTGGCTGTGTTTGTTGTAAGGTTAGTTCTTCATTTAACTCAACTTTAGCAACAGGTTCTCTGGTATAGTCTTGCAAGCTATATCAAGTATTATTGCTGTCTCTGGTGTGGATTTGCAGCCTACATCAAGTATCATTGCTTTCTCTGGTGTGGACATTGGTCTACATTTCAGTTCTTTGGTTTGGTAGTCTGTCTGGGGAATACTTTCTTGGCTCATCAAGCAGTCAAGTGTGTTGAAAAAGGGGTTTAGCAAAACAGGAACCAACTTACTTTAGCAAGTAAATCTCACTCTATTTTTCTAAAGGGACAGGGGATTTTCTCTCTGGTTTTTCTCCAACTCCCTTGGTCAAGGCCTATAGCTAGTATTATAGGATTGTCTACATTTCTGGCGCCCAACATGGGGTGAACTTGCTAGTTCTTTGGAATCTCTGTTTTCTTTGGTTGGCTCTTTTTGGTGTTTTGGTCTGGAGGAATGGCTTCTGGTTCCTCTTTTCATGTGGTGACTGTTTGTGGGGGAGATGGTCCTCCTGCTGTGATGGTCAAGCAGTGTGTAAGGATTAAAACTTGGGATGGTACCAAGTTTAATGGGGAGGATGTCAAGTGGTTTCTAGAGAAGTATGAATCTTCTGCTGGAGTGGATGGTGCTTCCTACCTGGACATGGTGAAGCAGATTATCTTCTTCATTGGTGATAGGTCAGTGGAGAAGGAGATTGTGGCCATGTCTGGCTACAAGAAGAGGGATTGGAAGTTATTGTGTAGGGAGATGGTAGATAGATGGGGTGTCAGGTTCACTATGGTGGATCTGAACAAGTTTGTCAGTGAATGGCAATCTCATGGTGGTGTTTGTAACTTGCATAGTTACAGAAAGTTTCTGCTACAGTTTGATCCTGTGGTGGAATACTTGGTGGAAGTGGAGGAGCTGGCACATGAAAATGCTGCCAAGGATGTTTTTTGGTCTGCCCTGGCTAGAGATGTCAGGATTAAAGTGTTGAAGGAGCTGTCAAGGAAGGACTTGATGAAGACTCTTTCTAATGGGGACCAGAAGTTGCCTGCCTTGGATAAGGTGAAGGAGGCTGTTGAGGCCCATTTAAAGTTATTGGCTGTGGACACCTATCAGGAGGGGTGTGCCAAATATTTTAGCAAAGTCAGTGAGGCTTTGGCTGAAGAGGAAGTTAGGGTGAAGAAGGAGGAGAAGAATATGGTGCAGGTTCCCAAACAGGAGAGGGACCCAGTGGTGGAGCAGTTGGCTGATCTCACAAAGCAGTTGCGTATTTTTGTTTGGGAGGCTAAGAAGGTCAATAAGGCACCTTATCAGCCTAGAGATTTTGATAGGAGGGCTGGTAGGAGTGATCATTGGGTCTGCTCTTATTGCAGCAGGAGGGGGCACAGGTCCAATGATTGTTGGGCATTGAAAAGGGATGTGTCTGAAGGAAAGGTGGAATTTGATGGAAGGGCTTTAAAGTTCCCTGACAGTTCATTTGTGAAGCCCAGTGAGGGGCAGGCTTCTGTTGATTTGGTAAGGAGAAGGGGTGGTCTCAATCAAAAGAGGCCAAGTTTTGAGGAGATTCCTGATCAGGGGAAGTCTTCTGGTAAGGAGAATGATGATGTCAAGGGAAAGGGAAAGGAGGTCAATAAGGTCTCTTTTTCTACTTCCTTTGGTGGTTTGGAGTTGTATTCCTGTGGTGTACAGTCAAGTGGGGAATGCTTGGCTGGTGTTTATGATGTGGAAGCAGGGAAGTTAGGAAGGCCTAAGAGCAGTTCTCAGGCCCAACCAAAGCCAAATGCTTCAAAGGTGGATCCTAAGCTGAGTGCAGCTATGAAGAGGTACAGAAAAGAGGAGCTGTACAAGATGCAGAAGGGTATGGCTGACATGGGCCCCCCTACTTTTGGTGCATTGGACATGAATGATGAGCCAATGCCAATGTAGGTGGATTCTGACTCTGAGGAGGATGTCTCTTTGGCTACATTTATAAAGCCTGCTGGAGTTAGAGGTTCTGGTGAGGGATCTGGTTTGGTTCCTGTTAATGGTAAATCTGTTGGTGGTGCTGGTACTCAAGAAGCTTCTAGGACCAAGGTAGTGAAGCAAAGAGCTCACTTTCAGAGGCCAGTAGTTTCTGGTCAAGTTAATGTTATTGACTCTGTCCTAGAAAGGATGAATCAGGGTCAGGTTTCCCTTTCTTATGGGGAATTGTATGCTATCAGTCCAGGGTTGGCTGATAGACAGAAAAAGTTGTTGACAAGGAGAAGAGTTTCTTCTGGGGAGGTGGAATACATCTGTGATTCTGCGGAAAAGCTTGGTGAGGGGTTGGAAACTCATTTTTCTGCTCCTCTGGGATATGTCAATGTCACTCTGAATGGCAGGGAGGCAAGGGCATTGGTGGATTCAGGTTCTCAGATAAACCTGATTTCTTTGTTTGAGGTAACTCATCTGGGCCTCCCCATCAAAACTGGTATTGGTGGGAATTTGAGAGAGATTGGTGGCCATGTCACTGAATTGGTTGGAACTTCTGAGTTTGTGAAGTTAAATGTTGGCGGAGCCTCAGGTAAGGTTCATTTTTATATTGCTAAGGGAACAGTTAAAGCTGTTTTGGGTGAGCCATTCTTGATGGATTTTCAGGCAAGAATTGGTTATCAATTTGATTTGGGAATCAGCTTGGAGTTGACTGGTGAAGACAAAAGGAGGCTTCACATGAGGTTATCATCCCCTGGAGAGGATGGTTGGGAGACCAGGCCTGGTTTTTCTTCAATGTGCCAGTGAATGGATTGCTGCAGGAGAAGGAAGGAAGTGGGTGCCGCCTCTGGTTTTTTGGAGTGTGGCTCAGGCTCTGTTACGAGTCTGTCTTTTGTAGAGTAATAAGGGCTGATCACCCTAGTGCTACAACCTCTCCCCAAGATGAGGAAATCCCAGGTTGTAGTAGGTCAGCTCCCTTGGAGATATACCAAGTGAATTTTCAACTTTCTCTTTTCAATGTTTCTCTTCTCTGCAAGTATTCATCAAGTTTTTTATCAAGTCTCTGTTCTCTCTCAAGATTCTCCATTATTTTTAATTCAAGCTCAATGAAGAAGATTGGTTATATATCTTTATTGAAAGATATGCGGAAAGGTTTTGGAGTGGTGAGATTGGGGTCTAAAAGTAAGTCCTCCCAATTGTGCATCACTAGGGTTTCTTCTACACCTTTCAAAAACATTACCTGGGCCACACCTGTGAGCATTGGGGAAACCCCTGGTTATTTTTGTAGGTCAGAAGAAAAATCAAGAAAAGAAGAAAAAAATTTCAAGATAATTCAAGAAAATCAAGAAAAAAATCTGAAGATAATGAAGAAAGAAGATTCAAAATATTTTTGTGAAGATCTTCAAGATCAATTTTTGGACCTCCAGCATGAGGTTAAACTGCAGAAAATTAAGAAGAAAGAAGATCATCAAGATCAATTTTCGGGCCTCCAGCATGAGGATAAACTGCACAATTTTAAAAGAGTTGATTCAGAAGATGAATCAACATTTGAAGATTTGGAATACAGAAGTGAAGATGAAGATTTGGAATTGCGGAAAATTTTTGGAGTGGTGAGATTGGGGTCAAACAGTAAGTCCTCCCGATTGTGCACCGCTAGGGTTTCTTCTACACCTTTGAAAACATTACCTTGGCCACACATGTGAGCAATGGGGAAACCCTTGGTTTATGTTCCAGGTCTGGTGGTGAAGATTTCCTGAACATTCGTCAAGTTGAAGGTTGAGTGGCAAAGTATAAGAAGGTAGTGCAGAAGATTAGGCCTGTCAATGAGCCTATGCCTGTGGGTTTGAATCCACCCTTGAAGAGACTTCCTTTGTCAAGAGATCGGTACTGTACTCCTTTGGTGAAGAATTCTCCAGAATTTGTAGACACGGCTAGGGTGACTGTCAAAAGGTTGAAAGTTGTTAAATTTTGTCCTGATGGGTTGTTGTCTGAAGAAGAAAAGAAGTTGTTTTTGCACATTATTGTGCTAAGGGAAAAAGCTGTGGCTTTTGTTGAAGAGGAAAGGGATGTGTTGAAGCACTCGGTTATTTTTGTAGGTCAGAAGAAAACTCAAGAAAAGAAGAAAAAAATTTCAAGATGATTCTAGAAAATCAAGAAAAAATTCTGAAGATAATGAAGAAAGAAGATCATCAAGATCAATCTTTGTGCCTCCAGCATGAGGATAAATTCACAATTTTAGAAGATGTGATTCAGAAGATGAATCAAGATTTGAAGATTTGGAAGTTGGAAGTGAGGATGAAGATGTGGATTTGCGGAAAAGTTTTTGAGTGGTGAGATTGGGGTGTAAAAGTAAGTCCTCCCAATTGTGAACCACTAGGGTTTCTTCTACACCTTTCAAAAAACATTACCTTGGCCACACATGTGAGCAATGGGGAAACCCTTTGTTTTTGTTCCAGGTCTGGTGGTGAAGATTTCCTGAAGATCCCTCAAGTTGAAGGTGGAGCGGCAAAGTATAAGAAGGTAGCACAGAAGATTAGGCCTGTCAATGAGCCTATGCCTGTGGGCTTGAATCTGCCCTTGAAGAGACCTCCTTTGTCAAGAGATCTGTACTGTACTCCTTTGGTGAAGATTCCTCCAGAATTTGTAGAGACGGCTAGGGTGACCGTGGAAAGGTTGAAAGTTGTTAATTTTGGTCCTGATGGGTGGTTGTCTGAAGAAGAAAAGAAGTTGTTGTTGCACGTTATTGTGCTAAGGGAAAAATCTGTGGCATTTGTTGAGGAGGAAAGGGGTGTATTGAAGCACTACTTGATTCCTGTGGTTTGTCATGAACCTTGGAAAATCAAACCTATTCTGATTCCAGATGCTATCCGAGAGGATTTTGTGGAGATTGTTAGGGAAAGAGTCAGGACTGGGTTATATGAACAATCGACATCCAGTTACTTGAGTCCAGCTTTCTGTGTAAAGAAGCAGAATGGAAAGTTGAGGGTGGTTCATGATCTTAGAGCCTTGAATAGAGTCACTATCAAGGACACTGGTATGCCACCAAGTGCAGAGGATTTTGTTGAAGATTTTTCTGAAGCTTTTTCTGGAAGAGTGTGTTATGGTTTGGGTGATATTATGGGTGGTTATGATGAGAGGGAAATTCATATGGATTCCAGGCCTCTCACAACTTTTGAGACTCCTTTGGGAAGATTTCAGCTCACTAGGTTGCCTCAAGGAGCAACTAATTCAGTGGCAGTATATCAAGCACAGATGGCTTGGATTTTGCAGGATGAGGTTCCTACTCATGCTGGTATTTTTATTGATGATGGTGAAATTAAAGGACCATCCACTGATTATGGTAATGAGATGTTAGCGGAGAACCCTGGCATAAGGAGGTTTGTTTGGGAATATGCAATAAATCTAGAGAGAGTGTTGTTTAAGATTGAAGAGGCTGGTTTGACCATTTCAGAGTCAAAATTCTGTTGTTGTGTTCCTGCTTTGGAAATTCTGGGTCATGTGGTATGTAAAGAGGGAAGTATTATGGCAAAGAAGAAGATTAATAAAATATAGTCATGGCCAAGGCTTAAAAATACTACTGAAGTCAGGGGATTTTTGGGTGTATGTGTATATGTCAGGATTTTTATTAAGGATTTTTCTTTGTTGGCTTCACCTTTAAGGAGGTTGACCAGGAAATATTCAGATTGGGAATGGACTGAAGAGTGTGAAGAGGCTTTTCAGTTGTTGAAAAAGCCTTTTGGGGAAGATATTGTTCTTCACAAGTTGGATTATGGTGTTGGTGCTGGAAAAGTTTATCTGGCAGTGGACTCAAGCTATATTGCTACTGGTGCTGTTTTGTCTCAGCAAGATAAAACTGGGAGGTTCAGGCCAGTAAGATATGAGTCTGTGGTGTCTAATGAGGTGGAATCTAGGTATTTTCAACCTAAGTTGGAATTGTGTGGTGTAGCAAAAATTTTAAGGAAGCTACAGATGGTTTTGTGGGGCAGCATTTTGAGCTTCAGGTGCATGCAAAATATTTGGTTCAGATGATCAATACACCTAGTCTTCTAAATGCTCCAATGACTAGGTGGGTGGCATTTATTCAACATTTTTCTTTTGACCTGGTACACAAACCAGGCAAAACTTTTACTATGCCTGATGGATTATCAAGGAGGCCACCTACAGATGAAGATTCTGGGGCTGAAGAGCTTGATGAAGATAATCCGGTGGTTAGGGCCAGCACTAAGGGTGCTGAAGATTTTTCAGACCTCCCCCAAGAGGCTAAACTGGCTTGATCTGATGTTGATTCTGGTGATCGGGATGTTTTTGTTGATGAAGATGGAGTTGTTGTTTGGGACAGCTCAAATTTGAAAAAGGGTGTTTTTGTTAGTGAACTGGATTCTCACAAGGTTCAGTGGAAAGAGAATGACGTGCCAAAATTTAAGGATTGGTGTCCTGGTTGGGCTGGTCAATTGGCTCATTTTCACATTGGTGATTTTGATGACAGATTTGTACCCTTGGATGTTGTTTTGTTGGATTTTGAAGATGAGACCTGGGGTCAGTCTGGGTTTTATTTTATTGTGGTGGAATATCTGTTGACCTTGGAGAGGCCAGATAGTTGTGATGATGATACTTGGTTGGTAATCAAGAAAAAGAGTCCTGGATTTTATGTGTCAGGAAGGCGGTTGATGAGGAGGAGACATCCTAATCCTCAAGTGGTGGTGACTCAGAAGAAGGGTCAAGAATTTGTTTTGAAGTCTTTGCATGAAGACCTTGGTCATAGAGGCTTTGGGGAGACTTATAGAAGAGTAGCTGACAGATTTTGGTGGCCAGTTATGAAGCTGGCTGTGCAGGGTTGGGTTCAATCTTGTGAAGAATGTCAAAGAAGAAGTCACTTGAAACCTAAAGAAGTCGGCCGTGCTACTGGTGAAACAACTGTTTTTGGAAGAGTCAGTCTGGATGCTGTCCATATTAAAGAGGGCAGGTATAAATACTTAAGTGTTGCCAGGGATGATTTGTCTGCTTGGGTTGAGGCAGTGCCTCTGGTAAATTTGACTGCCAAGAATGTGGCAGAGTTTTTGAAGAAGGAGTGGATTTATAGGTATGGGTTGATGAAGTTGGTGACTGTTGATGGCGGGCCAGAGTTTGGTGCCAAATTTAAAGAAGCTGTGGCAAGTTTTGGTTCTAAAGTTAGAGTGGCTACAACTTATTATCCTGAAGCTGAAGGCATGGTTGAAAGAGGCCATCAAGTAATCAAGAATGCTTTGGTAAAGATGTGTGGGGATAGTGCTGAAAAGTGGAGGCATTATTTAACCTTGGTGTTATTTGCTAATAAGGTCACTGTGAAGAGGACAACTGGCTATTTTCCTTACAAGTTAATGTTTGGTCAGAAAGATGTTCTACCTGTGGACTTGGAAGCTGTCTCTTATCTTGGAATTTAATGGGATGATGTGCACTCAACAGAAGAATTGCTCTGTGCCAGGATGCAACAGTTGGAATGTAGAGAGGAATGTCAAGAGAAGGCATAATCTAGAATGATGAAGATTAGGAATCAATCAGTCAGATACTGGGACAAGAAGTTGGCTCATAGACTCAGGAATCCCTTGAACCCTGGTTGTTTGGTTTTGGTGTATAATAGGAGTTTGGAGAGTCAGTGGGGAAAAATGTTTGCTGACAGATGGAATGGACCTTACAGAGTCAGATCTCAGGTGTCTGGAGGTTCTTATGTTTTGGAAGAGTTGGATAGTGCAGTCTTGAAGAAGTGAGTGGCTGCAGACAAGGTGAAGAGGTTCTATCCCAGAGGCACTAGAGATGAAGAAGATTTACTCCGCAATGAGGATAAACTATGGAACGTTCTTAAAATTTTGGAATTTTTGGTTTTGCAGAGCAACTTTTGTGTTGGAAACTTTTTGTTAGAAGGTACCCATGGGTGGAGCTTCTAGATTTTATCTTGGCAAGTGTAGGGGTAACTGATGGGCTGGCTGCTCTGTAGAACAGTTACCCCAGATTGTCTGTTTCCAACCCTTTCTCTTAATTTGGTTGAACCCTAGTATTGGTTTCCTTTCACAGGTTTTAGTCCTCTATGAATTTAAACTGGAATTTCCTTTGGTTTTCATGTGCTGGACTCTTCACTCTTATTGGTTTTGGTTTATTGTGTTGGATATTGTGTTTTTGTTAGAATGTACCCAGGGGGGCTTCTAGATTTTATTTTGGCAAGTGTGGGGGTAACTGATGAGCTGGCTGCTCTGTAGAACAGTTACCCCAGAATGTCTTTCTCAAGTCTTTTGTTTTTCATAGTTGAATTCTAGTTCTGTTGTTTATTATTCAGGTCTCAAGTCCACTATGACTTTAAACTGGTTTGGGACTGGCTTCTTTGTCTTGGTTTTTTTTGGGTTGGTGGTGGATTACTGGTGGTCTCCCATCATTTTTACATATTTAAGGGAGCCTACCCAGTGATCAATTCTATGGACGGGAATTTCTCTTACTGGACCTTCTCTTAATCTGGACCATCCGTGGAGCTGGACTTTCTTTGATTTTTTAGTTATGATTTTGCTAGATAGTAGTTTCAGATTATTTTCTTTTTTCTCTTTTTTTCTTTTAATTTTTTTATGGGGGTTGTTAAAATTATAAAATCAAAAATATAGGGTGTTACCACATCAGGGTCACCTGGATGTGGGCAAGCATTGGTGGGGAAAGGCTCATCATTTGGCCAGGCAATGCTATTTTATCATTTTATTTTATTTTACTTTTATTTTCATTAATTTATTTTTTTTAGTTTTTATTCTCATTATTACCCTTAATTTATGTTTCTTATTTCAAATCATTTAAGTTATTTAAGGTGTATCCACATCAAGGTGCACTTGGATATGTGCAAGGTATCAGGGGATGGCTGGGGGATACCATTTGTATTATTTTTTATCTTTTATTTTATTTTTTTTATTTTTATTTTATTTATCAATTTTTAATTTTAGTATGTTAATAGACTGTAAAAAAAATAGAATTATAGTTATTAATTTTTATTGTTTATATATTATTATGTTTTTTAATCTTTTTGAAGGAGCTCATTGTCTGGATGATGAAGTTTCTGGAGGCTGGTCTGGATTATGATGTCATTTTTGGTTTTTGTTGGGGTTGTGGGAAGCACTGTGTTCTTGGAAGTGCATCCTGATGGAGAGATTATATGGATTATAATGGGCAGGAATGGGTTTGGATGGAAGTTCAGAAGAGGAAGAAGAAGAGGCAGGAATGGATTGTTGGAAGGTGTGCTTAATGATCCCAGACATCTTCCAGTGGTTGTCCAATAGTTGTTTCCTCAAGGTTTTCTCAAAGTCATTTAAAGGTCCATGGAGGGCAAAGGCTTTCAGCATGTTTGAACACATGGTGTTGAGGTGTTGTTTCATGTCTCCATAATCCAGGGTCAAAGAAGTTTCTAGAGGTTGGCTAACTCCAATAGTAGATTCAGGTGGAGGGGTGCCAACTAGACATGAAGAATTGGATCAGTAATTATTTTTGTTGAATAAATTGGATGAATTAATGTGGTACTTACAGATTGGAAGCTCATCAAATTTGTAAGCGGCCGGAATTTGGACTTCTGAAGATTTTGGAATGGTGATAGTAGGTGGATCAATCAGGGAAAGATATGGATTCTCTTGGTCTTCCTCTGAAAGGTTTTTAGAAGTTGAACTAGGAGGCTGATGTTCCTGGGGCCTAGTTGGAGCAGCAGGCCCGTTGTTGCTGTTGTTAATATTGCTGCTTGATTCAGTTGGATGAGGTGCTGGTGATGGAGTACCAGAGTTGTTATAAGATGGGGCAGGAGAGGGTGATCTGGAAGCGGATTGATTTCTTCTGGATGGAGCTTTTTAAGGAATGGAACTGTCAGAAGAATAGTTTGCTGAAAGAGGAGAGGTGTAGTTTTTTTGCCTTAATTGGGGGCAAGGTTGTTTCTTTGGTGCAGTTTTGGGTGCTCTGGTGTCTTCCTGGGGCCTCTGGAAGGACTCCTAGAATTTTGGGGAATTTTGGAGTTTTTGGACCTTGGAAAGGTTGGCTGCAATGCTTTGGGAGCAGTGGGAGGTGGCTGAGTGGAGTTGTTTTTGTTGATTGGAGGATTTTGGCTGTTTTCTGGTTGTTTTTGGAGGTTTTGAGCCTGATTTTCACTGTCTAATGAGGCCGGAGGGCCGCCTGTACGTGGTCTAGCAGCCTAGGAGCTGATTTTGAAGCTTTTGGAGCTAATTTAGCAGAGATAAAAGCTGTTTCTTGGGAAGTTAAAGCAGGCCTTTTTGGGAGAGTTCTGGAAACTGAGTTCCGGGATCTTCTGGATGGTGCTGAGGATAAAGATGAAGAGGCTGGACCAAGCTCTGGGAATCTGGTAGGGGATCTGGAGAGGTATTTATGAGAAGGTGAAGGAGGAGGAATAGGGTAGTTGGCATCTCTGTCACATTTCTTCTTTTTGGAGTAGCAAGAATCACAGGCCCTGTTGTAGAATTTGGCTTCAGGAGTTGGAAGAGTGAATGTGCAAGGTCTGAAAATGTGGATGCACTGTTTGCAGGCATAGTCCTTGGGAGCAGTGAAGCAAGGAAGATTGGAGGGGTCAACATCAGGGGATCCAGCCATGATCTGTGGTGAGAAAAGATGATGGAAAGAGATAAGGAGATTTTTGTCGGTGATGGGTAGATGATGAATTGAAGGTGGAAGTTCAGAAGGTTGGCTGAAAATGTATTCTGTATGAAATTGGCTGGGTCTATTTTATGCAAAATTCTGGTAGTCCATCAAGACTCTATTCTGAAAAATATATGGTTTCAAGATTAGTCCCCCAAGACTTTAAACTGAGGGCTGTTAGTCCCCCAAGACTTTAAACTGAGGATTGTTTGATGGTGTAGTCCCCCAAGACTATAAACTGAGGAATGGGATTTGTTGTTGGAAGGGGTTTGAAAGATTGGCGGAGGGTATCCACAGGGGGAGCCTCTGAATTTAGCAAAGGAAAGTTTGGGGGTAATTGATGGGCTGGCAGATCTATTCACAATTACCCCAGAATGTTAGTTTTTTCTCTGTGTCTTAATGTGGTTGATCTCTGGTTCTGGGTTTATGATTTAGGTTTATGAGTCCCCCAAGACTTTAAACTGAGGGTTTTTGAGTCCCCCAAGACTATAAAATGAGGATGGTCCCCCAAGACTTAAAACTGAAGGTTGTTTGTGGTTACATCCTATAGAGGGTGTGGTCAATTTTTCTTTTCTGAATCAAACTCAAGTACTAGTGGAATTAAAGAGGGAATCAAGAGATGAAATGAAGTGTTCAGAATTAGCCTTGAACTGGTGAATGATGTGTCTTCTGTTCTCAATGTCCTGTGGATCTCTAGCAGGAGTGGATTGGAAGTAGTTTAGCATAAGGTGTTTCTGTTGAGCTGTGCATTGTTGGAACTTGGCCTTAATTGTGGGAAAGTGGTTTGGTGTTGTTGGTTCAATGGATCCTACATTGTTATCATCACTGCCAGAAGATGAAGGAACTGAGAAGTCATCAGTTTTATAAAGTGGAAAGAAGAAATAGAAGTTTTTACCATCAGATGGACCAGGGATGGTGGAACTTGTTGTTTTAGTGGTTTTGGCACTCTTCTTGGAGGAGTGTAGCTTTTTGATTAATCTGGGAATTAAGATGGATGGCCCAGATCTTTTGGTGCTTGTAGAATATGGACCAGGTTGAGGTGGAGGTGAATCTGTTGCAGAAGATAATGGACCAGGTCTGTAGCAGGTCTTCTTTCTGGATTGGCAGACATCACAGGACGTTCTGTATGGATGGACAGGAGGTGTGATGGTGCAGATTAGATTATTGTCAATGCAGTATTGGCAAGGACCCATTTCAGAGGTAGATTTGGGAAGAAGGTTGAACATGGTGGTTTGATGAAGAAAGAATTTGGACATGCTGAATTGGAGGGAGGATGTGGTCTTCAAACATTGGCAGGGGCCTTTGTTGTGTTGTTTGGCGCTGTTTGTGCATGTCTTAATTGGCATCTGTTGAAGAATTGGGTGTTTTTCTGGTTTTATTTCGTGAATTTTGGGACTGCTGGTATGTGAGTACTATCATTGGATAGCCCTGGCTTTTCACTATATTTCTTGTCTTGATAATATTTTTCATATTCTAAGTTTTAAGGGGTCATTTCCTCATTTTTCAGTTACAAAAGATAGCTGTTTAATTTTGTTTTTTGTTTTACGGGCTAACCTTAAGTCTTAGGGTTAAGTGCTTAGTACCATTAGATAGGGCTAATTTAGCTCTATATTTCATGTCTCAACATTGTTATAGCATAATTTTGTGTTTTAAGGGTTTTAGTACTTGTAGTGAATTTTTCTAAGTAGATTAGGTGTTTTTATTGGTTTTCTGGCTTCAGGGAGGCCGGGCCACCTCAGGCAGCACCTCTGACGTTGGGTGGCCCGCCCACCTCTGTTTTAGAAGGTTGGGGAGCGCTTCTGGAGGGTTATTATTCAATTTGGCTTGGACAGGTGCCAAATTCGTTGGTGTGCATGGGCTCTTAGATAGTGGTCTGTGTGTAAATACTGAATAAGACAGTTTGGGGCAACTCTAATTATCATACAACCATCCGGAGGTGATATCCTTGTTTCTCACTCAGTTTTCACTATTTTTGGCCACAATTGGCTGTGTTTGTTGCAAGGTTAGTTCATCATTTAACTCAACTTTGGCAACAGGTTCTCTGGTAAAGCCTTGCAAGCTATATCAAGTATTATTGCTGTCTCTGGTGTGGATTTGCAGCCTACATCAAGTATCATCGCTTTCTCTGGTGTGGACATTTTTCTAGATTTCAGTTCTTTGGTCTGGTAGTCTGTCTGGGGACTACTTTCTTGGCTCATCAAGCAGTCAAGTGTGTTGAAAAAGGGGCTTTAGCAAACAGGAACCAACTTACTTTGGCAATCTGTCTGGGACTATTATCTTCACTTTTAAAGAGGTCAAGAGTGTTTAATTAGAGGATCTAGCAAACAGATCTCCAATTTTCTGCAACAAGTAAATCTCACTCATTTTTCTAAAGGGACAGGGGTTATTCTTTCTGGTTTTTCTCCAACTTCCTTGGTCAAGGCCTATAGCTAGTACTATAGGATTGTCTACAATGCTTTGAACCGTGCCTCAATTTTTGCTTGTTATCATGGTGTGAAATGTCAAGAAGGCAATTTAATGGCCTTTGAAATGATCTTCGAACTCGTATCAACAAATTAGGTTCAGTGGGAGTCTTGGTTGAAAGCAAGAATTAAGCCCACAGACTTTTGAGACAACTACCAGAATATTATTCTACTCATAAAGTGTTGATCCTACATTTCTTCAAAGTTACCCAAACACACCTTTCTGTGACCAACCTTCTTTCTCGACTGGCACGATTATCCTCTGAAATAGATTTGGAAAATTCATCTAGCTCTAATTCTGCCTTGTTAAACAAGAAGAAATCTAACCAAAAGCCAAAGTGGGAATATTGTTGTGATGGAAAACATAACCCAAGAGCGAAAAACTCCGAGGATGACTGCTCCCAATTACATCCAGAGAAGCAAAAGAATCAAAATGCTGCAAATTCTTAAAAAAGTGATGATGAAGTACAAGCCAATATCAGTTGCGGACCAGCTAAAATTTTTCAGGCCAACATATCTAGTCATTCTTCAAGGCAGTATATTTTTGATAGTGGTGCAACGGTTCATATGATAAAACAATGTTCACATTTTAAAACTTACTGT
The DNA here is from genome assembly GCA_030280995.1 of Hemileia vastatrix. NCBI lineage: Eukaryota > Fungi > Basidiomycota > Pucciniomycetes > Pucciniales > Zaghouaniaceae > Hemileia > Hemileia vastatrix. The sequence goes on along the minus strand of JASXTE010000008.1, from coordinate 5,530,831 downwards.
TTTTTTTGTCAACCCATCATACTTGGTAATGGAACATTGATTTACAGCATTGGAAAAGGGTCGGTAAACTTAGTGACACCATGAGAGGTCATAACTCTCACCGAATGTTTACATGTTCCCAATATCAGTCAAAATTTAATAGGAATTGAACCATTCATTTCTCATGGTTTTAATCAACAAGTCAATGCTCATGGCCATATGACCATCAGTAAATCCAACTAGATTATTCTAGATGGGAAATGGGATGATTCAGAAGGTCTTATAGTCCTAAATGCAAATTTTGGTCAGCGTTATGTTCCATCATTAAAATCTTTTCTTGCATCAAACTCATGAAATTTATGGCATTACAGATTAGGCCATTCAAATACACAATACTTAGATAAACTTCAATCTAAAACTGGTGTAAAATTTTCCAGTGTTCTTGATTTTTTCAAACCTTGAGTAAATTCAAAGCATAGTCATAGTCCTTTTTCCGGTGTTGTACCTAGAGGCAATTGATTTTTAGAATATTTACATTGCAATCTTAGCAGAAAAATTAATCCACCCTCTCTTGGAGGAGCTTCATACTATTTCAAGATAAATTATTCTTATACTTCATATTGATTTGTTTTTCTTTTCACTCACAAATCTGATACCTTCAAAGTCTTCATGCAATTTAAAACTCAAATTGAAAATATTTCTAACTGTAAAATTGCCAATTTTGTTTGTGATGGAGGAAGTGAATTTGTTAACAAAAATTTTAAAGATTTAAGTTCCAAAGATGGTTTCAAAATGATAATTACCTCAAATTATACGCTGCAGAAAAATCCAATTTCGGAACGTGGTATTAGGACAACAACCAAAATGGCTAAAGCAATACTTTTTCATGCTAAGATGTCTATAGAGTTTTGGGGTGAAGCTGTCAATACAGCAGTATATATTGAGAACAGATTGCCTTCTGCCTCAATCAATTTCGAAACCCCTAACAAAATGAGATTTGGTCAAGATCCTAAGATTGACCATATGAAGATTTTTGGCTGTACTGCCTTTGCATTAATTGACAAGTCAAAAAGGGGAGGAAAATTTCAGCCTAACTCAATTAAATGTTTTTTCCTTGGTAATGCTGAAGACATGACTTCATACCAATTGCTTCGACTTGATAATTGTTCTATTCTCTACTCACATAATGTCATTTTGGATGAATCAACTTTTCCAATTCAAGACTTATCAAATGATTATCAAATGTCCAATTTTTTTATCGAAGATGTTGATATTATTGCCCCCAATGTCAGTAATACAGAGACATCAGATTCACCCATTATAGAAAATGACCAAGAGCTATATTCCAATGATCCTCCACCAATCAATAAATTTTGGAACTATCAATGGACCTCCAATACTGCACCAAAAGACATCAGTTCTTCCATGGAAACCAACAACATCCTTGAAACAAGTCGTGTTAGAGTACCTCAAAAATAAAACTCTGCAATCAAAATTAAAAATCATCTAATGTCAAAAAATCTACTTAAGAGTCACTCATTGCATGATGACAAACCTGAAATTTATCTATCAGATCCTCTCACATATTTTGAAGCAATCAACAGAAGTGATGGTGATTTATGGATTGATGCAATTAATTGAGAATTGAACATGATCAAAAGCCAAGCTGTTTTTGAGATTGTTGAAAAACCATCAGATACTCCTGAAATAGGTTCAGTGTGGGTTTTAAAAATAAAGAGGGATGCTGAATGTAATATCCAAAAATATAAGGCTCATCTGTGTGCAAGGGGGTGTTCACAAAAATCAGGAATAAACTATTTTGAAACGTTTGCACCAACTGGAAAACTTACAACACTACGAGTGCTTATAAGTCTTGCTACTTGTGAAAATTGGGACTTCATTCAGATGAATGTCAAGCGCGCATTTATCTATGGCAAACCTGATGAAGTTTTCATGAATTTTCCATTGGGTATGGAAAAACCGTCCAATTTCAAGAAACCAGTTCTCTTATTAAAACACTCATTATATGGACTTAAGCAAGCCTCAAGATGTTGGTACAATGAATTAATGAATTTCTTCACCTCACTTAATTTTAATCCATCTGCAGCAGACCCTTGTCTTTTTATTCATGAAAGCTCAACTCATCCATGCTATGTCCATGTACATGTGGATGATTTATCAATTTTTGGAAAAAACATTTCCTGGTTCAAAGATGCCATTTGCTCAAAATTTGACATGGAAGACTTGGGTGATGCGAGATTCATATTAGGCATGAGAGTGACAAGAGATCGGTCAGAAGGCACCTTATCATTGTGTCAAGATCAAGAAATCAAAGATTTGCTTTCATCATATGATATGTTGGATTGTAAATCAACAAACACACCTATGAAAATGAACACACAGTTATCACAGGATACCAAAGATGAGATCAAAGAATTTTCTTGACTCAATATAAACTATCGCAGAGAAGTGGGGATACTAAACTATATCACTCAAGCAACTCGACCTGATATTTCTTTCATCAACAGTCAATTAGCTCAACATTTAAATTCTCCGGGCATTAAACATTGGATAGCCTTCAAGAGAGTACTTCGTTATCTTAAAAGAACAATAGAGTTATCTCTCTCTGTTCACTCCGATTTATCTTTTATCAATGAGGGACATTATAGTTAATCATTACCAACAAATATGCTGATGCCAACTGGGCTGGATGTCAAGTTAAATGATGCTCAACCACTGGTTATGTCTTTATCATCAATGGCACTGCAATTAGCTGAAGATGTAAGAAACAAGCTACAGTTGTGCTAAGTACAACAGAAGCTGAATCAAAAGCAAAAGTTGATTCAGCACAAGAGGCCATATGGATGCAAAAACTTTTTAGCAATCTTGGTTTCGACTGCAAGTCCTCATCTAAACTCTTTTCTGATAACCAAGGTTGTATTTCTCTGTGCAAAAATCCTATGTTTCATTCCAGGACTAAACACATAGAAATACAGTTTCATTGGATAAGAGAACAATTATCAAACGGAAAAATTGATTTGCAATACATTCCTACAACTGAAATGATTGCAGATATTTTCACCAAGGCTCTAAGAATAGGAAAAGTTCAATATTTTTGTGAAGAAAATTGGTTTAGTAGATATGATTGATAGCAAGGAGGGGTGTAAGAACAAGTAATTGTTGATTGTTATTCTAATCTTTATTTTTCTATTTATATATAGATAGATGTTACTTTACACATGTAGATATGTACATGTGTCATTCTATGGCATTCTTTCGTTTGCTATTCAATCCTATCTATTCATACTGAGCGTGACATTTACTTATATAGTGGGCTTTCTTTGTTCCTTTTTGCCCTTCTTTTCTGTCTCACTCAATATCATTTATTTATTTTATCTAGGTCAGGTTTCACTTATTTTTCTATTTTATATTTCTTTATTAATCCTTATTTGATTCTTATAACCATTGTATTTAGGAAACTAGTGGTAAAGACCATTCTTAAGGGAAGAACAGTTTCATTAACGACTGCTTCTTTTTTTATCTATATAAGGTTGGACTTTTTATTTAGCTATTACTTGATAATGGTCTTTTCTGTCTTGCTCAATATCATTTATTTATTTTATCTAGGTAACTAGCAGCAAAGACCATTCTTAAGGGCAGAACAGTTTCATTAACAACTGCTTCTTTTTTTATCTATATAAAGTTCTTACAGGACTAAGTATTTATTATACTTAAAATAATATAACCTTAAGTAAATTAAGTTTATATCTTTAAAATAAGGTTAAAACAATAATATATATGATTATATTACATATATATATAATTATTACTCTATTATATAAATTATAGTAGTTTAAATAAATTATTCATGGCCTAATAATACTTATTAGGGTGTTAATGGAGTCATAATATACTTATCTTAAGTGATATGAAGTAATTATTGACATACATAAGCTTATATGTATACACAATTCTCATATTCAGTGAAATATGCATTATATTATGTATATTTAGGTATATAATTGGGGTTTAGCCTCTTAATAACCTATAACCTTTGTTATTCTGCTTATTTTACCTCATATGGATGTATCCAGTGGACTCACAATGCCTACAGAAGCATAAGCATCTATTTCAGGTGCATACACTCAGTTTGGACAACTTAATCTGCTTCCTTGGATGGATAATCCCGATTTATGGGTTGGGAGGTCATTTCTGGGTTAATATGGATGCTTGGGGATGTTATTGGGGGCTTGGAAATCTCATTTTTTTCCTTTATATGCCTTGGGTTTCATTATATTCTCTTTGGATGAGTTATTTTACCTTTTTCTTTATGGTATCCGCTTTTATCTGGATTTTCTATTTATGGTATGGGTCTGTGTTATCATTAATTGTGATGGAGGGTCCTTACCGGAGGTCTGTGTGTTGAATCTGCTTGAAGTGGATGAAATGGGGAGGTGATGGGCCCTCACAGTGCTGTAATTTCTGGGGATAGAAGTGACATCATCTGGATTGAAGGTCTGTGCACTCCAGTGGATTTTGGTATAAGTAAGGGAGGATTTTGATGGTTATTAGACATCACTTACTTACTACAATTCAATAAAACACTATAAAACAATTATTATTATTCAGAGATATATTATAAAGCCTTTATAAATTGATATTATCATTATATAAGCTATAACTATATTATATTCATCTATTTTCCACCACTAGCATGCATTTAAATACAGGTATTGTGAGTTTTATTTAAGAATAACTATTTTTTTAGTCTTCCCCTGAGGTTTAATCATTAAATCATTTATTGATAAGTAGTAGGACAATTAATAAATACTATTAAATCATACTTAAATACTAGATACACTGACAACCACCCACAGATGATGATTCTGATTCTGAAGAACTTGATGAAGATGTTCCAGTGGCTAGGGCCAGTGCAAAGGGTGCTGAAGATTTTTCTCTCCTACCCCAAGAGGCTAAGCTGGATGATTGTTCTCTCCTCCACCAAGAGGTTAAACTGGATGGTTCTGATCTTGATTCTGGTGATCAGGATGTTTTTGTTGATGAAGATGGGGCTGTTGTTTGGGATGGCTCTAAATTGGAGAATGGTGTTTTTGTTGGTGAACTGGATTCTTTTAAGATTCAGTGGAAGAAAAAGGAGGTGCCAAAGTTTAGGGATTGGTGTCCTGGATGGGCCGGTCATGTTGCTCATGTGTACACTGGAGATTTTGATGACAGGGTTGTACCCTTGGATATTGTTTTGTTGGATTTTAAAGATGAGACCTGGAGTCAGTCTGGGTTTTATTTTATTATGGTGGAATATTTTTTAACCTTATAGAGGCAAGATACTTGTTATGATAATACTTGGGTGGAAAACAAGAAGAAGAGTGCTGGATTTTATGTGTCAGGAAGGAGGTTGATGAGGAGGAGACATCCAAATCCTCAAGTGGTGGTTACTCAGAAGAAGGGTCAAGAATTATTTTTGAAGTCTTTGCATGAAGACCTTGGTCATAGAGGCTTTGGGGAGACTTATAGAAGAGTAGCAGATAGATTTTGGTGGCTAGGTATGAAGTTGGCTGTGCAGGGTTGGGTTCAATCTTTTGAATAATGTCAAAGAAGAAGTCACTTGAAACCTAAAGAGGTTGGCCATGCTACTGGTGAAATAACTGTTTTTGGAAGAGTCAGTTTGGATGCTGTCCATAACAAAGAGGGCAGGTATAAATACATGATTGTTTCCAGGGATGATTTGTCTGGTTGGATTGAGGCAGTGCCTCTGGTGAATTTGACTGCCAAAAACATGGCAGACATTTTGAAGAAAGAATGAGTGTTTAGGTATGGGTTGATGAAGTTGGTGACTGTTGAGGGTGGGCCAGAGTTTGGAGCTGAATTTAAAGAAACTGTGGCAACTATTGGCTCTAAAGTTAGAGTGGCTACACCTTATCATACTGAAGCCAAAGGCATGGTTGAGAGAGGCCATCAAGTTATCAAGAATGCTTTGGTGAAAATGTGTGGAGATAGTGCTGAAAAATGGAGGCATTATTTACCCTTGGTGTTATTTTCTGATAGACTCACTGTGAAAAGGACAACTGGCTATTCCCCTTATGAATTAATTTTTGGGCAGAAAGCTGTTCTACCAGTGGATTTGGAAGCTGTCTCTTATCTTGAAATTTATTGGGATGATATATTCTCAACAGAAGATTTTCTGTGTGCCAGGATGCAACAGTTGGAATGTAAAGAGGAATGTCAAGAGAAGGCATACTCTAGAATGATGAAGATAAGAAATCAATCAGTAAGATACTGGGACAAGAAGTTGGCTCATAGACTAAGGAATACCTTGAAACCTAGTTGTTTGTTTTTGGTGTATAATAGAAGTTTGGAGAGTCAGTGGGAAAAGATGTTTGCTGACAGATGGAATGGACCTTACAGAGTAATATCTCAGGTGTCTGCAGGTTCTTATGTTGTGGAGGAGTTATATAGCGCAGTCTTAAAGAAGAGAGTGGCTGCTGATTAGGTGAAGAAATTTTACCCTAGAGGCACTAGAAGTGAAGAAGATTGACTCCGCAATGAGGATAAACTATGGACCATTCTTCAATTTTAGATTTTGGTGATGCTGTGCATCTGTTTTGTTGGAAACTATTTATTAGAAGGTACCCATGGGTGGGGCTTCTATATTTTGTTTTGGAAAGTGAGGGAGTAACTGATGGGCTGGCTGCTCTATCAACAGTTACCCCAGATTGTCTGTTTCCAACCCCCTCTCTTAATTTGGTTGAACCCTAGTATTGGTTTTTCTTAACAGTTTTTTAGTCCTCTATGACTTTAAACTGGAAATTCTTTTAATCTTCAAGTTCCAGACTCTTCACGCTTATTGGTTTTGTTTTAATGTGTTAGATTTTTTGTTTTGTTAGAAGGTACCCAGGGGGGCTTCTAGATTTTATTTTGGCAAGTGTGGGGGTAACTGATGAGCTGGCTGCTCTGTAGAAAAGTTACCCAAAAATATCTGTTTCAATTATTTTGTTTGTCCTAGTTGAATCCTAGTTCTGGTTTTTTTTATTCAGGGTTTAAGTCCACTATGACTTTAAACTGGCTTACTAGTTCAATACGGGCTTCTTTGGTTTTGGTAATGGATCACTGGTGGTCTCCCATCATTTTTACTTGTTGGAGGGATCCCACCCAGTGATAGTTTCTTTTAACTGGAATTTCTATGGACCCAGAATTTCTCTTTTCTTTAATTTTTGTTTCTATGGTTGTGTTAGATAGTAGATTTATAAAATTTTCTTTTTTTTCTCTTTTTTTCTTTTAATTTTTTTATTGGATTTATTAGGATATAAAGTGGGAAAAATCACAAAACTATATTATATGGTGTCACCACATCAGGGTCACCTGGATTTTGGCAAGCATTGGTCAGGAAAGGCTCATCAATTGGCCGGGCAATGCTATTTTCTTTCTTTTTCTTATTATTCTCTCACTTTCTATTTATTTCATCTTTATTTTTTATTTCAATTCATTTAAAAATTATTGAACAGTGTATCCAAATCAAGGTGCATTAGATGTGGGTAAGGTATCAAGGGATCAGCTCATCAATTGGCTGGGGGATACTGCTAGTAACTATTATTTGTCTCATTATATTATTATTATTCATTTCATTTTAATTTTTCAACTCTCATATATTTGGTTAATTTTGTTATTTATTTTCAAGTTTTTTTTTAGTATGTTAGGAGTTTAAAATAAATAATAAAAAAAATAAAAAAATAATTATAAAAATTAAACAATTAAAAAATTAAAATAATAATAATAATAATAATAATAAAATAAAATAAATAAATAAAATTGAATAAAAATAAAAATAAAACAAATTTTTTTATATATATTTCTGTTAATTATTATTTTTCTCTCTATTTAGCGACTTATTAATTTCTTTCTTGTTTATTTTAATGTCTGGAAGAAGAAGCCTCTGGCGGTTGGCCCGGATTATGGTGGCATTTTTGCTTTTTGTTAGGATTGGTGGAAGAACTGTGTTCTTTGTGGTTTTGGCAGCTGGAAAGCATATATGGGTTGTAATGGTCAGGGACCAGAGTGGAATGTAATTTTTAGGAAGAAGTGGAAGAAGTGAAGATAGAGTGTTGGAAGGTGTGCTTGATTATTCTAGACATCTTTCAGTGGTAATCAAGGAGCTTTTTCCTCAGATTCTTTTCAAACTCATTTAACTGACCGTGGAAGGCAAAGCCCTTAAGCATGTTTGAAAAAATCATGCTTAGGTGTTGTTTCATGTCAGTTTAATCCAGAATTAAGGTAGTTTCTAGAGGTTAGCCAAGCCCAATTGTAGTTTCAGGAGGCAGGGTTCCAACTACACGGTAGAATTAGATCAGTAATCTTTCTCTGTTAAAGAAATTGGATTTATTAATTTGGTACTTACAGATTGGGAGCTTATCAAATTTGTAAGAGGCTGGAATTTGAGCTTTTGAAGAAAGCTGAATGGATGTTGAAGGAGGATCAACCAGGTAGAGGTATGGATTCTCATGATCATTCTCTAAATGGTGTTGGAAAGATAGACTAGAAGGAGGGCGATCCTCTGGCCTGGTTGGAGAAGCAGGGCTGCTGTTGTTGTTGTGGATATTATTATTGCTTTTCCCAGTTGGGTTGGACACTGGTGCTGGAGTACCAGGGTTGTTGAAGATAGGATCATGATAAGGTGACCTGGAAGCTGATTGTGATTTGCTAGATGAAGATCTAGATGGAGGAAACTATCAGAGGAATAATTGGAGGCCAGAGGAGAGGTGTAGTTAGTTCTTCTTGAAGTAACAGGAGATTTCTGTTTGGAACCAGTGTTGCGTGCTCTGGTGTTTTCAGAAGGTCCTCTGGCAGGTCTTCTAGAGATGTTGGAATTTTGGGGGTTGTCTGAGGAAGAAATTTTGTGTCTACGCATTGCTATGGGAGCACTAGGAGGTGGTTGCGTAGATTTTTTGGTGTTTAATGGTGTATTTTGGCTGTTATCTGGCTGAATTTGCGAGTTTTGAGCCTGATTTTTGCTTTCTGGAAAGGCAGGCAGGCCACCCGACGTCAGGAGGGCAGCCTGGGAGCTGATTTTGAAGCTGATTTGGCTAAATTAGCTGAGATAAATGCATATTCTTGAGAAATTAAAGCAGGTCTTTTAAGGAGTGATTTAGGAATAGAACGGTGTGATCTTCTGGGAGGAGCAGAAGATAAAGAAGAGGAAGAAGGTAAAAGTTCTGGTGACCTGGTAGGAGATCTAGAAATATATTTGTGTGAAGGTGAAGGCTGAGGTATTGGATAATTGGGGTCTCTGTCACATCTTTTCTTTTTAGAGTTGCAAGAATCACAGGCTCTGTTATAGAATTTGGCCTGAGGATTTGGAAGAGTGAAAGTACAAGGCCTGCAAATGTGGATGCACCGTTTAAAAGCATAGTCTTTTGAAGCAGTGAAACAGGGAAGGTCTAATGGGTCAAAATCTGGGGATTCAGCCATGATCTGTGAAGGAACAACAATAAAAGAAAAGAGATGAAAGAAAATTTTATCAGTGATTTTTAGATGATGAAGAAAGAGTGAAAGTTCAGCAGGTTGGCTGCAGAGCACTGTGCATGGAGGTGGCTCCACCCTTATATGAAAAATGAGGAATAATCCGTCAAGACTTTAAACTGAACACTAGTAGTCCCCCAAGACTTAAAACTGGCTGGTTATTTAAATATTGCTTCAAGATTTTTTTTTTTTACTACTGTGGATCTTTAAGTCCATCAAGTCTTTAAATTGAACACTGTGGAAAGTCCATCAAGACTTTAAACTGAGAAATGGTACAGTCCCCCAAGACTATAAACTGAGGATGGTTGTTGGTTGAGTCCTTTAGGACTATAAACTGATAATGTGGAGTTGGTGTGATTCTGGAAGAGGGCATCCAAGGGGGAGTCTCTGAATTTTGATAAGGAAAGTGTGAGGGTAACTGATGAGCTGGCTGCTCTGTAGAACAGTTACCCCAGAATGTTAGTTTGTTTCTTTGGTCTTTAATGTTTTGATCTCTGATTCTGTCTTTTTGATTCAGGTTTTGAGTCCCCCAAGAGTATAAAATGAGGGCTGTTAGTCCCCCAAGATTTAAAAACTGAGGATTAGTCCCCCAAGACTTTAAAATGAGGAGTTTTTTATTTATTTTTATTTCTAAATCAAGACTTTCAGGCAAGAATTAATTACAGAAAAGAATCAAGAGATGTAAAAAAATGTTCAGCATTGGCTTTGAACTGGTGGATGAGGTTCTTCCTTTTTTCAAGTTCCTGGAAGGAGTGGATTTGAAGTAATCTAGGATGAGATGCTTCTGTTGAGAAGAATGTTGTTGGAAGTTCTCTTTGATGGCTGGAAATGCATTAGGTGGGGGTTCTTCAAGGGTTCCCACATTGTCATCATCACTGTCTGGATTGGAATGAACTGGAAATTTGTCAGATTGAATTTCAGTATGAAGAAGTCTTGGGCTTACCATTAGAAAGACCAGTGATGGAAGAGCTAGTGTTTGTAGCAGGGATGGCACTCTTTTTTGAAGGGTGTAATTTGTTGACCAGTTTGGGGATCAGGATGGATGGTCTGGATCTTTTGGTGCTGGTGGAAGGTGGATCAGGTTGTGGAGGAGAAGAAGATGTTGAAGAGGACAATAGACCAGGTCTGAAACAAGTCTTCTTCCTAGAGTGAAAGAAATCACAGGAAGTTCTGTAGGGATGAGCTGGAGGTTTTATGGTACAGATGAGAGTGTTGTCAATGTAGTATTGGCAAGGACCCATGTCAGTAGCAGATTTGGAGAGGAAGTCAAACATGGTGGTTGTGATGAGGGAGAATGTGGAAATTTTTTATTGGAGGGAGGATGTGGTCTTCCAACATTGGGGGAGACCTTTTTTGGTCTGTTTGGCCTTGTTTTGATATTTCTTAAATGGAATTGTTTAATAATTGGGTGTTTTTCTGGAATTACTTAACAAATATTGGGACTGCGGGGATGTGGGTATTACCATTGGATAGTCCCGGTTTTTCTCTATATATTTTATGTCCTGATGAAATTTTTCATATTCTAAGTATTTAAGGGATTATTTCTCATTTTTCATTTTAAAAGATAGCTGTTTAATTTTGTTTTTCATGTTTTATGGGCTAACCTTAAGTCATAGTGTTAAGTGCTCAGTACCATTAGAATGGGCAAATTTTTCTCTATGTTTCATGTCACAATGTTGTTTTAGCTTAATTATGTGTTTTAAAGGTTTTAGTAGTTGTAGCTTATAATTTCTAAGTATTTTGGGAATTTTTGGAGGTTTTTGGTGGTTTTCTGGCTTCAGGGTAGTCCGGCCCCCTCAGGCTGGCCTCCCGACGTTGGGCGGACCACCCATGTCAGGCTAAGGTCAAGTACAAGGACGTGAACTAGCTTGAATAGTCAGTTGTCTAGAAGATTTTAATGGTCCTATATGAATACTGTAGTTTTAATCCACTAAGTTGTAAAATATAATCAAATATAAAGGTCTCAGTAATATAATTCTCACTATTCTTATATATGGCTTACAATCTTTATAGTTGGTAGAAAAATAGATTATATAAATTCAGATACTATTCAAAAGTCTTATAAAAGTACTAATTGATATGTATTGTAATTGATTTGGTTATATTGGTTAAATTGTAATGATAAAGAATGAAGAAATACAACCCAAAAACCTCCTCCTTTTATACACACTGAGTTCCCCAATGATTCCCTTGATGTACCACCCAATACACAGTTAATGACGCCTCTAAACAACTAATAGACATGCCCATCAACATTCCCAGTAACCCATGACATAATTAGAAGAGTAACAACCGCCAAAATCCTGTAATAATAAGGGAAATCCATCAAAATTAAAGAAAAAGACAAAAAGAGAGTATATGCGTATAAAACAATAATATTAAAGACTAAAGGAGACTTTTTAAGGTTAATAATAGCTTAATAATAAGGGGGATTGACTGTAGAAATAATGGGGCTAATCCTGACATTATACTACGTGAAATTCCCATTCAAAAATAACCAAAATTGACTGAGAAACCACCCAAAAACTTAAAAAAGAGCGTGAGATGTGGGGTAACTACATGCAGTTCTTGGCAGGCACTTGCATGGGTAAATCCTTGACTAAAATTAGGCAAATTTAAGCGTGGTGATGAAATAAAGTGCCAAGAGTGAGGTTATTAATGAAATTAGTGCATATAAACAAGGTCAATGCATTATTAATTAAGCTAGGACACTAAATAAGCGCCTGTTGCCTATTTTAGTGTGTTTCCCCACAGTGGGCGTAGAATGTGGGGTAATTATAGTGTGAAAAAGCTAACTTTGCTAAAAATGAAGCTATTCACACGGGAAAAAAGCAGGCAGTATGTGGCCAGTACACAGAAGCCATTTCTGGCATAAAAAACACCAAATTTGAAAAGTGTTATTTTTATGCATTTAAATAGCCAAATCAATAGTTCTAAATGAGCCCAATTGATCTGTCAAAGCGCAATTTTGATATTCTCAATTTTATAGCGCATATAGTCAACTTTTAAGTGAAATAAAGCGCATTTCTTGTTTTTTGCATAAAACAATGAATATAACAGCTTTAAGTGTACTTAAAAATTATGTAGCCTTATACTTAAGGTTCTTAAGATTACCCTAACATATTCCAACTTAATATTAAGTACATAAGACCTATAAAAGGTGGATATATGCATGTATATAAGGTGTTATAATGGCATTTTTTGTGTATTATCATAATTTTACTTATGTATACTATTTGTGTACTCTTATTTATTATTCCCATGTATAGTTCATGTGTTTAACATAACTTATAATTACTTTTTACTCAGTCCTGGAGATATACAGGCTGACACTCGCCCACCCAAAAAAACAATAAAAAAAATGATAAGTTATACATTTTATTTTATTAATTTGTAATTTTTCAGGTATTCAGAATAAATCTGTAGCATTAAAGATTCAACTTTAAAGAAATAAAACATAATAAAATATTATGAGTACTGGTTTTTAAACCCCTCAGCTGGTTGAACAGAAATTTATTTCTGTTTAAATTTTTTAAGAAGGGTGGATAAATTAGAAATTTCTTTTTCAGGTATCCATTTATCAAATTCATTTGATTTCCCTTTAAATCTTAGTAAATACTCCGTTCCTTTTTCTTTAGTAAGGATTATTTTCTTGAGTATTTTTTCAATCTCTGCTTTTTCCACAATTTCTTCAGGTTGCTTTTTAGGCCTTCCCCTTCTTTTTGGAAATAAGTCAGGATCATTTGCATGGTAAGGTTTCAATAATGAGATAGGGAAAACTGGATGTTTCCTATCATATGGAGCATATAATATGACTTCCACTGCATTATTCCCAACCATTTTATTTACTACAAAAGGTCCTACAAAGGGATCCTTTAATTTAACATTACCTTGTAAGTTAAAATGTAGTGTTGATATGAGGACTTCATCTCCCTTTTTAAATTCAAATTCTTTATGAGATTTGTCCCACCTTTTCTTTTCATATTCAAATGCTTTTTGGATGCATTCTTCTGCATGCTTTCTACACATTTGTTGCATATGAATAAAGGATTTAGTGCCAGGGTGTATATCCAACCTTGGTAGTTTATTTAAATGATTTACTGGGGTATTTGGTACATATCCCAGCCAGAGTTCAAATGGTTTCTTCTCTGTTACAGAATGAGTTGTGCTGTTATAAGCAAATTCAAGGCCAGGAATTAATGTTACCCAGTCATGTGTGAATTTCTCATTGTCTTTGTATTCTAATCCAAAGGCACAATATCTTCTGATCATGTCTTCTAGAGTTTGTATCATCCTCTCAGTCAGCCCATCAGTTTGTGGATGGTGTGCTGTAGACAATTTTAATTGACAACCTGATACTTCCATCAAAGATGTCCAGAACTCTGAAGTAAATTTAGGGTCTCTGTCAGAGATTATGGCTTTGGGGAACCCAGCAGTATTCATCATCTGAGTCCACCATAGTAATGCCAAGTCTTTTGCAGATACCTCTTTATGGGTAGGGATAAACTTACACATTTTTGTTAATCTATCCACTATTACCCAGCAAGAATTGAAACTTTCTTTTCCTGCTAATGGCAAGCCAGTTACAAAATCCATGTTTATAATTTCCCATGGAGCTTTTGGCTGCTCTATTTGTTGTAACAACCCAGCTCTCTTCCCAGTTAATCTTTTAGATTTCTGACAAGAGTCACATGTTTCAATGTATTTTTGTACATCCTCTTTCATGTTTATCCACCAGGCTGTATTTTTAACTCTGGTTAATGTTTTGTTAAAGTCAAAATGACCAGCTAAGATGTCATCATGACAAGTACTCAACATTAACTCTTTCATAGAAGGTGGTATTACTATTACATTGCTTAACTTTTTCCTGTAACATATATATCCATCTTCAATTGATAGTTTACCTTTTTCCAACGCATTTTTATACTTTGGAGGCAAGGTTTTAATTAATGCACTCATGGAGGCGTTTGTTGGATCATTAAGAATGGTAGATAGTTTAGACAAATCTTTATCAGATGAATAATTTTCCAATATAGTTTGCATAAACTCTTCTTCTAAATCCACTATATAAATCCCAAATATATGTATAACCTCATTTTCAGGTACATAAGCCGGGTTGTCAGCATCATTTGGCAAAGGACTTCTGGATAATAAATCCACATTTGAATGCAATGTTCCTGCTCTGTGAGTGATTGTCATTCTTCCTCTGTACTCTTGTACAGCTAGTTGCCATCTAAACATGTGCCTATTAGGTGTTTTCATGTTTAGTAATGATTTTACTGCACTGCAATCTGTTATAAGTTCAAACTTCTGGTCTTCCAGATAGTAATGAAGTTTCTCCAAAGCCCATACCACGGCTAAACATTCTAGCTGTGTGGCACCATACCTTAATTCTGTTTTTCTTAAGGTTCTGGATATATAACAGATAACTACTTCAGATAATTTTCCATTTATTATCTGTTTCTGCTGTAAAGCAGCACCCAAACCTATGAAACTTGCATCAGTGTACAAGATAAAAGGTAGGGTGAAATCTGGCAGTCCCAATATTGGAGCTGACATTAAACATTCCTTTAATTTATTAAAGGTGTGTTGTCTTTCATTATTCCAAATGAAAGCTTCATTCTTCCTGATTAATGTTGTTAAAGGGGCTGCAATGGATTGGTAATTTTTAATATATTGTCTATAATATCCACACATACCCAAAAAACTTTGAACCTCTTTTATAATTTTAGGTATCCCAATGTTTTTAATTGCTGCCACTTTATTCTGGTCAACACAAATTTGTAATCCAGATACAACATGTCCAAGTACTTTCAAGGATTGAAATCCAAACTTACATTTCTTTAATGCAATAGTCATATTAATTTCATCCATTTTTTGAAAGACTCTTTTCAGGTGATTTAAATGTTCATCATATGTCTTTGAAAACACTATGATGTCATCAATATAGACCAGTAGCCATCCTTCAACCATTTCCTGATGAAAAACACTATCCATCAATTTTTGGAAGACTGAAGGCGCATTCTTTGGGCCAAATGGCATTCTCACATACTTATATATACCCATATGTGTGGTTGTTAATAAGTAATTTTGAGAATTTCTTTCCACAGGAATCTGGTGGTAACCCTTGTTCCCATCCAGACAGGAAATATATTTTGCTCCTTGTAAGGTAGCATGGATAGAAGCTATCCTTGGTAGAGGGTAAATATCATCTACTGTATATGTATTCAGAGCTCTATAATCACTGCATAATCTTGCCTTATCCTTTTCATAAGAGATTAATACTGGTGAAATGACACAATACTTAGGTGTTGTGTCCACTTTTTCAACAATACCCATTTCCAACAACAATTTTATATTGTCTTCAATATCTTTCCTTTTTGCAGGAGATGCTGGGTAAGGTTTCTTTTTTAAGCTGCCAGGAATATTATCCAGATCACAGCTTAGAGAGATTTTCATCTCATGGTCTTTGACCAATCCTAGTTCATTTGATCCATGAGCAAATGCCATAGGATATGATTTAATCAATCTCAAAATGTCTTCTTGTTCAATTTTTGAGAGTTGAGGACTGAAAGAGGCCTTTTGGATTTCATTTTCCAATTCACCCACTTCATTGGTGGTTCTTCCACCTTGCAGTTGTTCTTCTCTAGAAGAAATGGCATATACTGAATTTTCAGAACATATTTTGAATTTCCTTTTACCATTCATCCCTATGGTGAAACAACTGTTTGCAGGATCTAGTTTAATGCCAAATTTTGTCAATAAATCATTGCCAATAATAAACCAATCACTACAATTATTATTATCCATTACTACAAATTCACAAACTGCTCTAACATATCCATTATTAAATTTAAAGAATACAGCAGTTTTGTATTTGCCAATTGGATTTAATACTGAACCAAAACCCCTCCAGTTCTTTGTCTGAACAGGTTCTAGTTTTTCCTGGTACTTACTATCAAGTTTCATTAATGCATTAAGTGAAACTACATTACCTGCAGCCCCAGTGTCAAGAATGGCATTCATTTCTTTTCCACATATGATAATAGGTGCTCTGATAGGTGTTATTTTGTAAGTGTCATGAGATACATCTTTGATTATTTCAGCTTCCTCTATAGAAGTTAAAGATGTGTCTGTATGAGGTATAGCATCATTCAGGAACATTATATCCTGTTCTAATACAAATATCTCATTTTCATCATCACTGTAAGATATGTTACTTTTGCAATCCTCACTGGATTCCACATTCTCATCTTCATGATTACTAGGTTCAGAATTCTGTGAGGTTTCAATAAAATTTATTCTTTTCTTACACGTGTGACCTTTAACCCAAGGTTCATTACATTTGTAACAAGTGTTATTTTCTTGTCTCTTAGGGACAAGGGGAGCTGAAGGTTTTTTCTTTTCCACTGGTAACTTACTTGTAGTAGGTTTTACAACGTCAACACTTTGTCTGTAATTACTATACTTGGTTTCATACTTGTGGTGTAATAATATCTCATTGCATATATTAATGAATCCAGAGGTGTCTCTGACAGTTTCAGTTCTAGCTACAACAATGTCTCTAACTGATATAGGCAATTTGTATATTATTTTTTCTTTCCACTCTTCATAATCCATTTTTGGGTCCATAGCTTTCATGATTTTTATTAAATTCATTAAGAAGACCATGGGTTTATCTCCAGCATTTGGATTATATCTGGCCCTTTCATACAGTCTTTGTTGAGTGATTCTAAATTTTGGGCCACCAAATTGCCTTTCAATTAGTGCCTTCCATTCATTCCAGGAGTAATTAATTCCCTCACTCAATACAGATTCAAACCATAATAAGGCCACATCTGTAAATAAAGATATTAACTTTGAAGTAATTTCTTCATCAGGTAATTTATATGAAAATTTTAAGTTATCAATTCTTTGTATGAATTGTTGCCAATCAGATTTTGAATCCCCGTCAAAAGAAGGGTACTGATCTAACTTAGGCCAGTTCTTTTGGCTAGTTTTAGCTTCCCTAACCTGAGGAGTATTGAGTAATTCACTCACTTTAGAAAGATGATCATTAATTTCATCTTTTACTGATTTTATATTCTCAGAGCCCATGACACTATGTTCATGTTCCATCATTGGTTTATCATCAGAGTGTTTCATAAAAACTGGTACTCTTTCTACATAAGAGGTATTATCCTTTATTGTTTCAGTATTTTTCAAAATGTTAGCTACTTCAATTTCTACTCTTTGTAACCTATCTTTTATTACAGGTACATGAGTTAAAGTATCATTTACATTTGAAAAAGACAATTTTACACGTCCCTCTATGGTGGCCATAATATTTTGAGAATGTTCTAATTTAATTTCTAAATTTTTAATCTCAGAATTTAATCTTTTGTTTTCATTGATCAATTCATTATTTGAATTCTCAATAACTTTTAACTTATTGGCTGTTGTACTCAATGATTGTGTGATGTTTAATAATACACTTTCTGTATTATTGTTGGACTCTCTAGAGAATTCTTCCAATTTTTCAATTCTTAATAATAATTTACTAATTATTTTTTATTCCATTGGATTTTCTTTCAGAAAATATTCAATTTGTCTGTTTCCAATTCAGAAGATTCATCATCAGGGTCAATTTTTACTTCATTTGATTCCATTTTTATATTAATAGTATTTTCCTGGTGATCAATAAAACTATGTACATTGTCCTCATGTAATGACAAGTCTAACATGTTATTTTCAAATGAATAATTTTTTAAATCCTTATCAATTATATCTAATAACTCTCTATCAATTTCATTACCACGGTCTTATTCCATTTCCCCTGCCTCTCCTTGGCTTTCCCCTGTATGGGTGACTGCTGGATCCCTGTTGAGGAGGACTGTTGTAGTTTTGGGCATACCAATCCCACTTCCATTTGCTTACAATTATCTTTTGGTCCTCTTCTGGGACTGGAGGTGTTGCTGTGGTATTTGGTGCCACTGGTTGTTGATGAGACCTTATATCCACTAGAGCCTGGTTGACTTCTATAAAGCCCTGTGCCGCCCTTTTCTCCAGATTGTTGATCTGGTCTAACATATTGTATACTCTTATTGTTAGTGTATTCAGTAGGGTTGAGAGGGAGTGAATTTGCTCTTGTAAGGTGTTTTTGGACTTCTTTATTGACATTTGTTTTAAGAGCTTTTCCTTTTCCTCCATGGACATTGGTGGGGTGTTGTTTATTGTTACTGGTGATTCTTGACCCTCCATTTGGATGTCCTGTAACAGGTCTTTCATCTCTAGTTCTTAAGTTATAAGGTTTTGCCTTATTACTTACAATGTCATTGTTGTCACACATTTTTACGTGGATTTTAGAGAATTGAAAGTTTAGATTTGAAAAACTTCAAAAAGGAGTTTAATCAGTATTTATTATTACCACTTAAGACAATTTTATTGCTTACTTATTGGTATTAAGTGAATTTTTAAGTGCCAAAAGTCAAATATGCTTTTATTTGGTCACTTGATTTAACTGGTCTACAATATGTAGCCGTGTATTTATATTTAAAAAAGAAAATTTGTTAGTAAGATTCTTTCTAAATATTAAATGAATTTTACAAACCAATAAAAAGGGATTAAGAGTCCTGTAAAAAGAAAACAATTAATCAGTTTAATTGGTTATTATCTGCAAAAATCACAAATTTAATTGGTCTATTGACAGACTCCCACTAAGAACAATTATATGTTAAATTAGTGGTAAAATTGATGATTCAATATCACAATTTTATTATATAACAGGGCTTCTTTTTCTGAAATCACTATATAAGTGACCCCAACCTGTTGTAATTATCCAAATATTTCTATAGGGATATTATTTACGTGTACCTTCTTTGAAAATTTCACTTACAGGATTATAACAGAATTCTTGAGGAAAGGTCCCCAATTGTCAGGCTAAGGTCAAGTACAAGGACGTGAACTAGCTTGAATAGTCAGTTTTATAGAAGATTTTAATGGTCCTATATGAATACTGTAGTTTTAATCCACTAAGTTGTAAAATATAATCAAATATAAAGGTCTCAGTAATATAATTCTCACTATTCTTATATATGGCTTACAATCTTTATAGTTGGTAGAAAAATAGATTATATAAATTCAGATACTATTCAAAAGTCTTTTAAAAGTACTAATTGATATGTATTGTAATTTATTTGGTTTTATTGGTTAAATTGTAATGATAAAGAATGAAGAAATACAACCCAAAAACCTCCTCCTTTTATACACACTGAGTTCCCCAATGATTCCCTTGATGTACCACCCAATACACAGTTAATGACGCCTCTAAACAACTAATAGACATGCCCATCAACATTCCCAGTAACCCATGACATAATTAGAAGAGTAACAACTGCCAAAATCCTGTAATAATAAGGGAAATCCATCAAAATTAAAGAAAAAGACAAAAAGAGAGTATATGCGTATAAAACAATAATATTAAAGACTAAAGGAGACTTTTTAAGGTTAATAATAGCTTAATAATAAGGGGGATTGACTGTAGAAATAATGGGGCTAATCCTGACATTATACTACGTGAAATTCCCATTCAAAAATAACCAAAATTGACTGAGAAACCACCCAAAAACTTAAAAAAGAGCATGAGATGTGGGGTAACTACATGCAGTTCTTGGCAGGCGCTTGCATGGGTAAATCCTTGACTAAAATTAGGCAAATTTAAGCGTGGTGATGAAATAAAGTGCCAAGAGTGAGGTTATTAATGAAATTAGTGCATATAAACAAGGTCAATGCATTATTAATTAAGCTAGGACACTAAATAAGCGCCTGTCGCCTATTTTAGTGTGTTTCCCCACAGTGGGCGTAGAATGTGGGGTAATTATAGTGTGAAAAAGCTAACTTTGCTAAAAATGAAGCTATTCACACGGGAAAAAAGCAGGCAGTATGTGGCCAGTACACAGAAGCCATTTCTGGCATAAAAAACACCAAATTTGAAAAGTGTTATTTTTATGCATTTAAATAGCCAAATCAATAGTTCTAAATGAGCCCAATTGATCTGTCAAAGAGCAATTTTGATATTCTCAATTTTATAGTGCATATAGTCAACTTTTAAGTGAAATAAAGCGCATTTCTTGTTTTTTGCATAAAACAATGAATATAACAGCTTTAAGTGTACTTAAAAATTATGTAGCCTTATACTTAAGGTTCTTAAGATTACCCTAACATATTCCAACTTAATATTAAGTACATAAGACCTATAAAAGGTGGATATATGCCTGTATATAAGGTGTTATAATGGAATTTTTTGTGTATTATCATAATTTTACTTATGTATACTATTTGTGTACTCTTATTTATTATTCCCATGTATAGTTCATGTGTTTAACATAACTTATAATTACTTTTTACTCAGTCCTGGAGATATACAGGCTGATAACCCACCTCAGTGCTAGAAGGCTGGGAAGCTTTTCTAGAGGGGTTTTATGCAATTTGGTGCTTAGAAAAACCAAATTTGTTGGTGTGCATGGGCTCTTAGATAGTGGTCTGTGTGTATATAGTGAATAAGACAGTTTGGGGCAACCTTAATCATCATACAACCATCAAGAGGTGATATCCTTGTTCCTCACTCAGTTTTTACTGTTTTCTGGCCACAATTGGCTGTGTTTGTTGCAAGGTTAGTTCTTCATTTAACTCAACTTTGGCAACTGTTTTCTCTGGTGTAGTCTTGCAAGCTATATCAAGTATTATTTCTGTCTCAGGTGTGGATTTGAAACCTACATCAAGTATCAATGCTTTCTCTGGTGTGTACATTGGTCTTCATTTCAGTTCATTGGTTTGGTAGTCTGTCTGGGGACTACTTTCTTGGCTGATCAGGCAGTCAATTGTATTGGAAAAGGGGCTTTAAACAACAGGAACAAATTTACTGTAGCAGGTAAAGCTCACTATTATTTTTCTAAAGGGACAGGGGATTTTCTTTCTGGGTTTTCTCCAACTCCCTTGGTCAAGGCCTATAGCTAGTACTATAGGATTGTCTACAGCTTCAAGTTGATTGTCCAAAAAAATCATTTTCGTCGTTTGGAAAGGCCTTCAATTATCGTCCAGTTTGTCTAGAAGAAGGAAAATAAAAGGTAGAAGAGGTGAAAGGAGAGGAAAAAAACAAGTTTAAAGATAAATGAAGAGAAGGGAGAAAGAACTTAAGGATAATGTTGGTCAATTGTCTAGAAGAAGGTAAGGAAAAGGGGAGAAGTGGAGGAGGACAAGGAGAAAAATAAAAGAAATAAAATATAATAGATTATTTAGTTTATTTAAAAGAAAAGCAACGACGAGTAACTTGAGAGATGACAAAAATTGAGGCTTTATTAATAATAATATTATTTAAAGTAAGGGCTCTGCACGGCAAACACCTTGATCACTATCAGACTTAAGGCAACCTTTTAATTGTTATATAGAATTTTTAATTAGATTGTAATACTAATAAAAATAATAATAAACGTGAAAAAATTATATTTAGGTTGTTGAGTGTATAGTAAGTGATGCCTCTACAGGGGATTATCCAAGGCCCTTTTATAGGCAATGGTCCCCTGAAGCGCTACAAATGACTATATACAAAAGAGTAATGAAGTAAAACAAAAAGATAAGAGTAGACATTTGTAACATAGTAACTAAGAGAAAAATATACGAAAAATAACAAGTATCCCAATTAAGACTGTAAAATTCCCATCCCGAATTCCCCAAATTAGTTTCTATAGATTAATAAGTAACTAAACAACCATGTGATCTACTAACTATGGGAAAAACAAATCAAAACAAGCAATACAATCTGTTTTCAGTATTTCTAAGTGAAACAATTGACATGTTTTGACGCAACAAGGTATGCAATCAATTTAATTCAGCATAAGTTTATATAATTTAATTGTTTTCACTTATGTAGTTAAATACTAGTTAACTGAAACAATTAATTAAATTAATTTGAGAATATATAATACTATTTTATAAAATAAGTATTATGATTTATTTAATTTTCTTCCTGACACAATTAAGGGTCAAAAGAAGCGCCATTACTTATTGTTTAATACTATATGAAAGATGTAATTTAATATATAAATGTAAATAATTAATTTAATTATATTATAAGTCAATTTTACACTTATAATTATAATATATATTTTCAATTAATTAAATATTAATTTATAATTATTAAATACATAAAAATGCGCCATTTATTTGTAGAATATAAAATATATTATGTTTAATTTAAATGTATAAAATTTATATAAAAAATAAAATCAATATAACACTTATATGTAATAAGATATTTATGTAATTTTATTATGCAATAAAATATTAATTTATATACATTAAATATAATTCATACGCCCTCTTTCAGGTTCTATAAGGTAACACATCATTTACTGGGCTCCTGGAATAGCCTGGCTGACAGATAAAGTGATGATGAGATATTTGTTTTGGTAGAAATAATGAAGATGGGTGAACTGGATTACAATAGTAAGTATTTTATTTTTCCTCTTCTTAAATATCAACTACTGACTATTAAAAGTCTTAAAGCAACCTTTAATTTATTTAATATAGTAATTAAAAGGGAAACAAGCGCCTCAAATAATTAATATAATAATGTATTGTAAAAAATGATAAGATAATTTAAGTGATGAGGCTAAAGGGGATTACCCAAGGCCTTTATATAGGAAAGGGGACCTCTGAATCGCCACAAATGAGTATATAAAAAATAGTAATAAATTGAAACAAGAATATAAAAGAATATAAGTAAAACATATATATTAAGGGATAAAAATGAAGCAAATAATCAAACCCATGAGTAAGAGACTAATTTTCCCACCATAGTTTCCCAAACCAGTTAATTAAAATAATGAGTAACTAAATAAGTCTGAAAAATAAGAAATGTGAGTAAAAGAATCCAAAACAGGTATTACAATGAGATTTAAGTGTTTTAATTGAAACAATTAAAGTTATTTTGACAAAAAAATTTATGTAATCAATTAAATCTAGTAAAAAAACAGAAATAAGTAATTGTTTTAACTATTTAATTAGTGCATTAACTAGTTTGAATGAAACAAGTAATTAATTTAATGATATTGCTAACTTAAATTGAGAGTTTTAATACCCTTTTATTAAATAAGAGTTTTAACTTATTTAATAATTTTTCTGACTCAATAAAGGGTCAAAAAAGCGCCTGATATTTATGGATAATAACATATGAAAAGTTTTATTTAATATATAAATTTTATTAATCATATTTTTTTTTCATTATAAGTTAATTTTACCATTACACTTATAATATATGTCTATAAATAATTGATTATGTTTTATAAATATTAAATACATAAAAATGCGCCATAATTTATAGAATATAATATATATTATGTTTTATGTAAGTATATAAATAATTTACTTAATAATAAAATTAATATAATAGTTATTTTACTTATTAATAAAATATTTATATAATTTCATTATACAATAAAATATTTTATTTTAAATATATAAAATATATAAATTTATTCCCTCTTATTGTTCCAATAAAGTATTATAACATTTTACTGGGCTCCTGAGACAGCCTGGCTGGAAATTTTTCACAATCTTCTGGATGTGCCCACTTTTTTTGGTAGTGGGATTAACTTACTTCAATATTTCTACAAAAATTTCTTTCAATTCAAGCATCAAGATTTGTTTTTCTAATGATCAACTGTGCTTCCATAAATGTTTGTATTTTTTTCAAGTTGTGTTCAAATTAAAATCAATATTTCCTCATGATTGTTTCAAAACCACCTCAATGTGTGCTTAATTAGATATGAATTTGGGTTCAAGGTTGCAGACTTGCTAACAAGTCTGTCTCCCATATTTTGTGGTGTATGGTGATAAAATAAATAATATTGGTAATTTTTAGAAATAAATCTTAACAAAAAAACCAATATTAAAATCTATAGCATTAATATGGGTGTCAGCCTTGATATCCCCAGTACTGAGTAAAAAGTACTTATAAGTTATGTTAAACACATGAACTATACATGGGAACAATAAATAAGAGTACACAAACAGTATACATAAGTAAAATTATGATAATACACAAAAATGCCATTATAACACCTTATATACACGCATATATCCACCTTTTATAGGTGTTATGTACTTAACATTAAGTTGGAATATGTTAGGGTAATCTTAAGAACCTTAAATATAAGGTTAAATGGTTTTTAAGCAGACTTAAAGCTGTTGTTTTCATTGTTTTATGTAAAAATCAATAAATGTGCTTTAAAACACTTAAAAGTTGAGTATATGTGCTATAAATTTAATAATATTAAAAATGCCCCTTGACAGACAATTTTTCTTAATTAGGGCTATCGATTTGGCTACTCAAATGCATAAGAATAATACTTTTCAAATTTGGTGTTTTTTATACCAGAAATGGCTTCTGTGTACTGGCCACATACTGCCTGCATTTTTACCATGTGAATAGCTTCATTTTTAGCAAAGTTAGCTTCTTCACACTATAATTACCCCACATTCTATGCCCACTGTGAGGAAACATGCTAAAATAGGCAACAGGCGCTTATTTAGTGCCCTAATTTAATTATAGGTGCATTGACCTTATTATATGCACTAATTTCATTAATAACCTCAAACTTTACACCTTTAATTCACTTCCAGACTTAATTTCGCCTAAATTGGTCTAGGATTGATCCATTCAAGCACCTGAAAAGACTGCATGTAGTTACCCCACATCTCACACCCTTTTTTGGGTTTTTTAGTGGTTTCTCAGTCAATATTGGTTAATTTTGAATGGGGATTTCACGTAGTTTAACAGCATTATTAGCCCCATCATTTCTACTGTTAATCCCCCTTAGTATTAAGTAATAATTAATCTTTTTTTAACCTTTTAGTCTTTCATTTTAAAGTATTATATGCATACATTCTCTTTTTTGCTTATTCTTTATTGTTTGTGGATTATCCCTATTACTACAGAATTTTGGTAGGTGATATCACTCTAATTATGTCACTGGTAACTCTTTATTTTTTTGGAAAGTTTAATTAGTTGGAATGAGGCTTCATTAATTGTGTATAGGGCTGGTAAATCAAGGGGTTAATTGGGAAGTTATTGCATATAAAAGGATGGGGTTTTCGCTCTTGTTTTCCACATTTTTTATCATTAAAATCAATCATATAGCCAATAAAATTACAATAAATATCAATAGCACTTATAAAGTCTTTGAATAGTATCTGAATCATTACATCTATTTTTTTACTAACTATAAGATGGTAACCCATTTATAATTAGTGAGATTAAAATTACTGAGACCCTTATATTGAGTTGTATTTTAATACTTGTTGGATCTGTACTACTGTCAGTGGGTCGTCTAGAAGAAGGAGAAGAGACTGGAGAGGAAAATCAGGAATTATGAATAGGGATTATAAAAGGTAGTAGTAATAAAATCAAATTTATAGATTTAAGAAAATGGTAATAAAAATAGAGAAATTGCAACCACACTTTATGAGGAAAGACACAACAAAGAGGTTTATATTATTTATAAAATATTTATTTAAGTAAGTCAAATTTTCTGTGCAGCTAGCAATATTTATTACTAACAAACTTAAGGCAACCTTTAATTACTTGATTAATATTTAAATTAGAATTGTAATACTAATAAATATTAATAAATAATGTTTTTGTATATATTTAAAATATGTGGTAGTATGAGTAATAAGTGATGATGCTACAGGGAGTTACCAAGGCCTGTATATAGGCAAGGGGCTCTCTGAAGCGCCACATTAATGTATATAGAATTAAAAAATAAAATAAAAATAACATGTAACAAAATATGAGTAAGTGCAAGGGAACCCATGAAACAATTAACTAACACACATAAGTTAGAGCCTAAAATTCCCCAAATTAATCTAAAACATTTACAATAATATTAGGAAGTAATTAAATAAGTTTGAGACACATAAAAATAATTAAATTAAATTAAAACATGTCTTATACTCTTTTAAATAATAAACAACTTAACTGAAATATGAAAAATAACTTATTTTAACAAGTTAAAAGTAATGTAATTAATTAATTTAGTATAAAGCATGAGTAATTAGTTGTTTTAACTACTTTTGTTTGCATGAAAATTATTTTAAGTTAAAACAAATACTTATTATAAAAAATTAACAATTTTTAGAATAAAACATTAATAATTTATTTAAGAAAGTGTTTTAACTTGTTTAATACTTTGATGACACAATTTTGAATCAAAAAAGGTCCCAATATTATTGTTTAATAAGATATGTAAGGCTTTATTTAATATATAAATTTAATTAATTAATTTAATTACATTATAAGTTAATTCTACACTTAAAATTATAATATATGTTTATAAATAATTAATTATTAATTTATATTTATTAAATACATAAAAATGCGCCATAATTTAAAGGATATAAAATATATCATGCTTAACTTAAATGTATAAATAATTTATATAATAATAAAATTAATATAATACTTATTTTACTTATATTTAATAAGATACTTATATAATTTTGATATGCAATAAAATATTAATTTATATACATAGCATGCATATTTTTACGAACTCTTTCAGGTCCAATAAATTAAAATAACATTTACTAAGCTCCTGGTACAGCCTTTCTGACAACTACAGTATTTGTCAGCCAGGCTATTCCAGGAGTCCAGTAAATGATATATAAATTATAAAACCTTAAAGAGTGGGTAAGACTTGTATTTAATGAATATAACTTAATATTTTATTGCATAATGAAATTATATAAGAATTTTATTATATACAAGTGTTACATTAAATTTATTGGTTATATATATTTTTATATATACAATTAAATTGAGCATAATATAATATATTCTACAAATAATGGCGCATTTTTATGTATTTAATAATTATAAATTTATATTTAATTAATTAAAAAACATATATTATAATTACAAGTGTAAATTTGATTTATAATATATTTAAATTAATTACTTAAATTTATATATTAAATAATACCTCTCATATGATACTAAACAATAATTAAGGACGCTTCTTTTGACCCTTAAGTGTGTTAGAAAAAACAAATAAATTAATTTGGACTAAATTGAGATTAATTGCTTGTTTTGTTGCGTCAAATTATTTTTTGTTTCACTTAAAATTTCCTTTAATCAGAATGTACCATCTGTTGGGAATTATATTTCTCATAGTTCCTATGTTTCCAATCTTGTTTAGTTATTCACTATTGTCACTTACTGATTTGGGAATTAATGGCGGGGAAATTGGATTCTTAATTGGGCTTTTAATTATTTGTTTCATGTTTTTCTCTATATTGTTATGTTTCATTTACTCTTTTGATATGTTTGTTTTATTCCATTCTAATCATTGTATTTACAAATATAGTAGCGCTTCAGAGGACCCATTGCCTATAAAAGGGCCTTGGATAATCCCCTGTAGCCTTATCACTTATTATACACTCAACAAATTAAATACAATTTTTATATTACATTTATATTCTTTTTATTAGTAATAAAATTCTAATTAAAATTCTATATAACAATTTAAAGGTTGCTTTAAGTCTGATAGTAATTATAGTGTTTGCCGCGCAGAACTCTTACTCAAATAATATTAATATTAATAAAACCAATTTGTTGTCACCTCTCAAATCACTCGTCGTTGCTTTCTCTCAAATAAATTAAATAAATTCAATTGTTTTTATTTCTTTTATTTCTAAACTACTATCTCCTTCTTGTCCTCCTCTCTTTTCTTCCCTCTTCTCTTATATCTTCTAGACGACTGACCGACAGTATTCATATAGGACCTTTAAGATCTTCTAGACAACTTACCATTCAAGCTATTTTATGTCTCTGTACTTGATCTCAGCCTGACAATGTGAATGATCAGTTGAGCTCACATTCATTTTAGTTTGACTGCCAGTTCTGTTGGTGCAGCACAGAACATATTTTACATGAATTTTCTAACTAAAAAACAAAATAACATAAAATCTTTGGGTATATTTTACATTTAAATTGATGTTTTGTATTTAAATATTTTTAAATACCTGAATAAACAGATGTAATTACTTAAAGTTCAAGTAAAAAAATGATAATATGTCTTAAAATACAACTTATTGTTAATTCAGTGACAGGAAAAACTCTTTGAGTTATCTTCATCACAAAATAAGCTTGAAGAAAATAATTATATCTACTTTTAAAAAAATATATATCTAAGTTTTGATGGAACTTATATTGAACTCCCAATGTCATCCTGGTTCTGACTGTTGTTGAAGATAAGTTAAACTGTGATATTTTCTTTTATTTTTTTCAAATTTAATGTTTTATTTTTTAATTTTAATAAATGAAAATTTCTTTATCAACAAGATTTATAATAAATAATACGTATAATTCTGAAAATAAGTAAAACTATAGATAACTTTAGAAAGTTTTTAAATTCAACAAATGAGCATGTTAATTTTCACACACTATAATATGGTTTCCTTTCATATGATAAAAAAAGAACAGCTCAAAACTTAGTCTTATAGATCTATCTTATGTAATAAAAATAAGTCCCATTTTTGGTTTATGTTTAAACTAATCTGATATAAAATCATTCTTGTTTTAAATAAAAACTATAAAGCTCATTCTGAGTATTAAATTATTTTTTAGATGGATATGTCTTAGTTTATACCAAAAATTTAAGTCAATTACTGGTTTAACTTGTAAAATGAAACTTTTTTTTATGAATTGAAATTTTATTATAAAAAAATCTCTCAAAAACAAATTTTTCCTTGTAAATAGTTGAAATTATTCTTGTTGAACTTACTCCTATTATAAATATAATGATTCAAGTATTTCTATTTGATAAAGGAATTAACTAAGAGTATATATGTAGTCTTTTTTTTCAGCCAGGCTGTCTCAGGAGCCCAGTAAAATGTATAATACTTTATTGGAGAAAATAAAGTGATGTATTTTATGTACTTGAAATAATATTTTATTACATGATAAAATTATATAATCATTTTATTGAAAATAAGTGAAATGAATATTATATTAAATTTATTATTAAATAAATTATTTATACACTTACATCAAACATAATATATATTCTATAAATCATTGTGCATTTTTATGTATTAGATATTAATAAATCAATGAGTAATTTATTACAAAAATATATTATAATTACAATTGTAAAATTGAATTTTAATTAAAATTTAAATAATAAAATTTATATATTAAATAAACTTTCTCCTATGTTGTAATCCATAAAGGTTGGGCAATTTTTTGACCGTTAATTGTGTCAGAAAATGTATTAAATAAGTTAAAACACTTACTTTATAAAATAAATTAAAATTCTTATTTTGAATTAATAATTTATTAAAATAATTAGTTGTTCTCACTTAAATTAGTTATTACTTAAATGGAATAGTTAAAACAATTTATTAATTTCTGTTTTGGATTGAATTGATTACACAAATGTTGCGACAAAATGACTTAATTGTATTGGTTCCATTAAAACCATTTTAAAGCTCATTGTAATGACTATTTTGGATAAATTACTCACAGTTTACATTGTTGCAAATTTATGTAGTCACTTACTATTCTAATTAACTGGGATTGGGAATACAGTATGGGAAAATTACTTCTTATTTTAGGATTTAATTATTTGTTTCATATTTTTCTCTCAATATCCAGGTCTCATTATTATTCTTTTATATTCTTGTTTAATTCTATTTTCATTTTGTACTTTCAAATTTTTGGAGCTTCAGAGTACCCCTTGGCTATAAAAGGGCCTTAGGTAATCCCCTTCAGTGCTATCACTTACATTACTTACAAAATTTAAATATTATATTATTTTCTTATTATTTTTTGTGGCACTTCTGTTGCTGTAGACAATCCTATAGTACTAGCTATAGGCCTTGACCAAAGGAGTTGGAGAAAACCCAGAGAGAAAATCCCCTGTCCCTTTAGAAAAATAGAGTGAGATTTACTTGCTAAAGTAAGTTGGTTCCTGTTTTGCTAAAGCTCCTTTTTAACACACTTGACTGCTTGATGAGCCAAGAAATTATTCCCCAAATAGACTACCAGACCAAAGAACTGAAATATAGAACAATGTCCACACCAGAGACAGCAAAGATATTTGATGTAGGCTGCAAATCCACACCAGAGACAGCAATAATACTTGCTATAGCTTGCAAGACTATAACATAGAAAACAGTTGCCAAGGTTAAGTTAAATGAAGAACTCACTTGCAACAAACACAGCCAATTGTGGCCAGAAAACAGTGAAAACTGAGTGAGGAACAATGATATCACCTCCGGATGGTTGTATGATGATTAAGGTTTCCCCAAACTGTCTTATTCACTATGTAGACACAGACCACTAAGAGCCCATGAGCATTCACCAATCTGGCGCCTGTACCCACCAAATTGAATAAAAAACCCTCCTGAAGCGCTCCCCAACCTTCTAAAACAGCGGCAGACGGGCCGCCCGACATCAGAGGTGCCGCCTGAAGTTAGAAAACCAATAAAAACAACTAATCTACTTAGAAAAATTAGCTACAACTACTAAAACCTTTAAAACACGGAATTTCACTATAACAACATTGGGACATGAAATATAGAGAAAAATTAGCTCTATCAAATGGTACTAAGCACTTAACCCTAAGACTTAAGGTTAGCCCGTAAAACACAAAAAACAAAATTAAACAGCAATCTTTTATATGTGAAAAATGAGGAAATGACCCCTTAAAACTTAGAATATGAAAAATGTCTACAGGACATAAAATATAGAGAAAAACCAGGGCTAACCAATGATAATACCCACATACCTGTAGACCCAATATCCACAGAATAAAACCAGAAAAATACCCAATTCCTTAACAGATGTCAATTAAGACATGCACAAATAGCGCCAAATCATACAACAAAGGCCCCTGCCAATGTTGGAAGACCACATCCTCCCTCCAATTGAGAATGTCCACATTCTTTCTTCATCCAACCACCATGTTCAACCTTCTTCCCAATTCTGCCTCTGAAATGGGTCCTTGCCAATACTGCATCGACAATAAATTAATCTGCACAATAACACCACCTGTCCATCCATACAGAACGTCCTGCAATGTCTTCCAATCTAAAAAGAAGACCTGCCACTATCTTCTGCAACAGATTCACCTCCACCTCAACCTGGTCCTTCTTCTACCAGCACCAAAATATCTAAGCCATCCATCCTGATACCCAGATTAATCAAAAAGCTTCACCCTTCCCAGAAGAGTGCCACAACCCATAAAACAACTAGTTCCACCATCCCTGGTCCATCTGATGGTAAAGAACTTTAATTTCTTCCTTCAAATTTAAAACTGTTGACTTCTCAGTTCCTCCATCTTCTGATAGTGATGATAACAATATAGGACCCATTGCACCACCAACACCCAACCACTTGCCCACTATCAAGGCCAAGTTCCAACAACACACATCTCAACAGAAACAACTTCTGCTTCACTACTTCCAATCCACTCCTGCTAAAGATTCACAGGACATTGAGAACAGAAGACACCTCATTCACCAGTTCAAGGCTAATTCTGAACACTTCATTTTATCTCTTGATTCCCTCTGTAATTTCACTAGTACTTGAGTTTGATCCAGAAAAGAAAAATTGACCACACCCTCTATAGGATGT
Source organism: Hemileia vastatrix (assembly GCA_030280995.1). Lineage (NCBI taxonomy): Eukaryota > Fungi > Basidiomycota > Pucciniomycetes > Pucciniales > Zaghouaniaceae > Hemileia > Hemileia vastatrix. The sequence goes on along the minus strand of JASXTE010000008.1, from coordinate 5,498,643 downwards.
AGCCACAAACAACCCTCAGTTTTAAGTCTTGGGGGACCATCCTCATTTTATAGTCTTGGGGGACTCAAAACCCTCAGTTTAAAGTCTTGGGAGACTCAAAAACCTAAATCATAAACCCAGAAACAGAGATCAACCACATTAAGACACAGAGAAAAAACTAAAATTCTGGGATAATTGTAAATAGAGCTTCCAGCCCATCAATTACCCCCAAACTTGCCTTTGCTAAATTTGTAGGATCCCCCTGTGGATACCCTCCACCAATATTTCAAAACCAACTCCAACAACAAAACTCATTCCTCAGTTTATAGTCTTGGGGGACTCACAACCCTCAGTTTAAAGTCTTGGGGGACTAAACCAAAAACAATACTCATTTTAAAGTCTTGTGGGACTAACACAGTGTTCAGTTTAAAGTCTTGATGGAGTAGTCTTGATAGAATCTTGAAACCAGCCAGTTTAAAGTCTTGGAGGACTAACAGAAACCAGATTTCAGTTTAAAGTCTTGATGGACTGGCAGAATTTTGCATAAAATAGACGCAGCCAATTTCATACAGACCACCCCTACAGCCAACCTGCTGAACTTCCACCTTCACTTCATCATCTACCCAACACTGACAAAAATCTCCTCCTATCCCTTTCCATCATCTTTTCTCACCACAGATCATGGCTGGAGCTCCTGATTTTAACCCTTCTACTCTCCCTTGCTTCACTTCTCCCAAGGACTATGCCTGCAAACAGTGCATCCACATGTGCAGACCTTGCACATTCACTCTTCCAACTCCTGAAGCCAAATTCTACAACAGGGCTTGTGATTCTTGCTATTCCAAAAAGAAAAGATGTGAAAAAGATGCCAACTACCCTATTCCTCCTCCTTCACCTTCTCATAAATAAATCTCTAGATCCCCTACCAGATCTCCAGAGCTTGGTCCTTCCTCTTACACTTTATCTTCAGCACCTTCCAGAAGATCCAGAAGCTCAGCTTCCAGAGCTCTTCCCAAAAGACCAGCCTTAGCTTCCCAAGAAACTGCTTTTATCTACACCAAATTAGCTCCAAAAGCTTCAAGATCAGCTCCCAGGCATCTAGAGCGCGTCCAGGTGGCCCGGCGGACGTCGGGCGGCCCGCCCACCTCACTGGACAGTGAAAATCCAGCTCAAAATCTCCAAAAACAACCAGAAAAAAGCCAAATTCAATCAATCAACAAAAACAACTCTACACAATCACCTCCCACTGCTCCCAGAGCAATGCAGCCAACCCTTCCAAGCTCCAAGAACTTCAAATTTTCCCAAACTTCTAAGAGACCTGCCAGAGAACCCCAAGAAGAAACCAGAACACCCAACACTTCACCCAAGCAACAACTTTGTCCCCAGCTAAGACAAAGAAACTACACTTCTCCTCTGTCAGCCAACTATTCTTCTGACAGTTCCATCTCTTCAAAAGCTCCATCCAGAAGAGATCAATCTTCTTCCAAATCACCCTCTCCTGCTCCATCTTTTAACAACTCTGGTACTCCATCACCAGCACCTCCTCCAGCTGAATCCAACAGACATAACAACCACAATAACAACAACAATCCCACTGCTCCAACTAGGCCCCAGAAAAATCAGCCTCCTAGTTCAACTTCTCAAAATCTTTCAGAGGAAGACCAAGAGAATCCATATCTTTCCCTGTTTGATCCACCCACTATGACCATTACAAAATCTTCAGAGATCCAAATTCCAGCTGCTTACAAATTTGATGAGCTTCCAATCTGTAAGTACCAAATTAATTTATCCCATTTCTTCAACAAAAATAATTACTGATCCAATTCTTCTTGTCTAGTTGGCACCCCTCCTCCTGAATCTATTGTGGAGTTGGCCAACCTCTTGAAACTTCTTTGACCCTGGATTATGGAGACATGAAGAAACACCTAAGCACCATGTGTTCCAACATGCTAAAAGCCTTTGCCCTCCATGGACCTTTGAATGACTTTGAAAAATCCCTGAGAAAGCGCCTGTTGGACAACCACTGGAAAATGTCTAGGATCATTAAACACACCCTCCAGAACTCCATTCCTGCCTCTTCTTCTTCCTCCTCTGAACTTCCCTCTAATCCAATTTCTGACCATTAAAATCCCTATAATCTCTCCAGAAGGATGCACTTCAAAGAACACAGTGCTTCCCATAATCCCAACCAAAAACAAAAACTTCATCACAATCTGGACCAGCCTCCAGAAGCTTCATCATCCAGACAATGAGCTCCTTCAAAAAGATTAAAAACATAATAATAATATAAAACAATTAATAAAAATAATTTCAGAAATTTTTTTTTTTTCTACTTTACTAATATACTAAAATTAAAAATTGATAAATAAAATGAAATAAAATAAATGAAATATAATATAATATAAAAAATAATAGAAATGGTATCCCCCAGCCAATCGATGAGCTGATCCCCTGATACCTTACCCACATTTAAGTGCACCTTGATTTGGATACACAATTAAATCTTTTAAATGATTAACAGAAAACAAAATTCAAAAAATTTAGAAATTCAGAAGATAATAAAAATAATGAAACACAGAAACACATGAAATAAATAATAAATAAAAAAGAAAATAGCATTGCCCAGCCAATTGATGAGCCTTTCCCCACCAATGCTTGCCCACATCCAGGTGACCCTGATGTGGTAACACCCTATATTTTTGATTTTATAACTTTAAACAACCCCCATAAAAAAATTAAAAGAAAAAAAGAGAAAAAAGAAAATAATCTAAAACTGCTATCTAGCAAAAACATAACTGCAAAATCAAAGACAGTCCAGCTCCATAGATGGTCCAATAAGGGAAAATACGATCCATAGAAATGATCACTGGGTGGGCTCCCTCCAATAAGTAAAAATGATGGGAGACCACCAGTGATCCACCACCAATCTGAAAGAACCAAAGATAAAAAAGCCAGTCCCAAACCAGTTTAAAGTCATAGTGGACTTGAAACCTGAATAATAAACAACAGAACTAGAATTCAACTAGGAAAAACAAAAGACTTGAAACAGAAATTCTGGTGTAACTGTTCTACAGAGCAGCCAGCTCATCAGTTACCCCCACACTTGCCAAAATAAAATCTAGAAGCCCCCCCTGGGTACCTTCTAAAAAAAACAACATCCAACACAAAAAAACCAAAACCAATAAGAGTGAAGAGACCAGCACAGGAAAACCAGAGGAAATTCCAGTTTAAAGTCATAGAGGACTAAAACCTGTGAAAAGAAACCAATACTAGGGTTCAAGAAAATTAAGAGAAAGGGTTGGAAACAGACAATCTGGGGTAACTGTTGATAGAGCAGCCAGCCCATCAGTCACCCCTACACTTGCCAAGATCAAATATAGAAGCCCCACCCATGGGTACCTTCTAACAAAAAGTTTCCAACACAAAAGTTGCTCTGAAACACCACAAAAATTCCATTACAAAAAGAACTTTCCATAGTTTATCCTCATTGCGGAGTCAATCTTCTTCATGCCTAGTGCCTCTGGGATAAAACCTCTTCACTTGGTCTGCAGCCACCCTCTTTTTCAAGACTGCACCATCCAACTCTTCCAAAACATAAGAGCCTCCAGACACCTGAGATCTGACTCTGTAAGGTCCATTCCATCTTTCAGCAAACATTTTCCCCCACTGACTCTCCAAACTTCTATTAAACACCAAAACCAAACAACCAGGTTTCAAGGGATTCCTGAGTCTATGAGCCAACTTCTTGTCCCAGTACCTGACTGATTGATTCCTAATCTTCATCATTCTAGAGTATGCACTCTCTTGACATTCCTCTCTACATTCCAACTGTTGCATTCTGGCACAGAGCAAATCTTCTGTTGAGTGCACGTCATCCCAATCAATTCCAAGATAAGAGACAGCTTCCAAGTCCACTGGTAGAACGGCTTTCTGACCAAACATTAACTCATAAGGAGAATAGCCAGTTGTCCTCTTCACAGTGACCCTATCAGCAAATAACACCAAGGCTAAATAATGCCTCCACTTTTCAGCACTATCTCTGCACATCTTCACCAAAGCATTCTTGATAACTTGATGGCCTCTTTCAACCATGCCTTCAGCTTCAGGATAATACCGTGTAGCAACTCTAACTTTAGAACCAATACTAGCCACAGCTTCTTTAAAATCAGCACCAAACTCTGGCCCGCCATCAACAGTCACCAAATTCATCAACCCATACCTATAAATACACTCCTTCTTCAAAAACTCTGCCACATTCTTGGCAGTCAAAATAACCAGAGGCACTTCCTCAACCCAACCAGACAAATCATCCCTAGCAACAATCAAGTATTTATACCTGCCCTCTTTAATATGGACAGCATCCAGACTGACCCTTCCAAAAACAGTTGATTCACCAGTAGCACAGCCCACCTCTTTAGGTTTCAAGTGACTTCTTCTTTGACATTCTTCACAAGATTGGACCCAACCCTGCACAGCCAGCTTCATACCTGGCCACCAAAATCTGTCTGCTACTCTTCTATAAGTCTCCCCAAAGCCTCTATGACAAAGGTCTTCATGCAAAGACTTCAAAACCAATTCTTGACCCTTCTTCTGAGTCACCACCACTTGAGGATTTGGATGTCTCCTGCTCATCAACCGCCTTCCTGACACATAAAATCCAGGAATCTTCTTCTTGATTGCCAACCAAGTATCATCATCACAACTATCTGGCCTCTCCAAGGTCAACAGATATTCCACCAAAATAAAATAAAACCCAGACTGACCCCAGGTCTCATCTTCAAAATCCAACAACACCACATCCAAGGGTACAATTCTTTCATCAAAATCACCAGTATGAGCATGAGACAATTGAGCAGCCCAACCAGGACACCAATACTTAAATTTTGGCACGTCCTTCTCTTTCCACTGAACCTTGTGAGAATCCAGCTCACTAACAAAAACACTCTTTTTCAAATTTGAGCTGTCCCAAACAACAACTCCATCTTGATCAACAAAAACATCCTGATCACCAGAATCAAGATCAGATTCAGCCAGTTTAGCCTCTTGGGGGAGGTTAGAAAAATATTCAGCACCCTTTGTGCTGGCCCTAACCACTGGAACATCTTCATCGAACTCCTCAGCCTCAGAATCTTCATCTGTAGGTGGCCTCCTTGATAATCCATCAGGCATTGTAAAAATTTTACCTGGTTTGTGTACCAGGTCAACCGAAAAATGTTGAATGAATGCCACCCACCTATTCATTGGAGCATTTGGAAGACTAGGTGTATTGATCATCTGAACCAAAGATTTTGAATCCACCTGCAGCTCAAAATGCTGCCCCCACAAAACCGTCTGCAGCTTCTTTAAAATTTTAGCTACACCACACAATTCAAACTTAGGTTGAGAATACCTAGATTCCAACTCATTAAACACCACAGACTCATATCTTACTGGCCTTACCCTCCCAGTCTTATCCTCCTGATACAAAACAGCACCAGCAGCAATATAACTTGAGTCCACTTCCAGATAAATTTTTCCAGCACCAACGCCATAATCCAACTTGTGAAGAACAATATCTTCACTAACAACCTTTTTCAACTTCTGAAAAGCCTCTTCACACTCTTCAGTCCATTCCAAATCTGCATCTTTTCTGGTCAACCTCCTTAAAGGTGAAGCCAACAAAGAAAAATCCTTAATAAAAATCCTGACATATATACATACACCCAAAAATTCCCTGACTTCAGTAGTATTTTTAGGCCTTGGCCATGACTGAATTTTATTAATCTTCTTCTTCGCCATAATCCTTCCCTCTTTAAATACCACATGACCCAGAATTTCCAAAGCAGGAACACAACAACAGAATTTTGACCCTGAAATGGTCAAACCAGCCTCTTCAATCCTAAACAACACTCTCTATAGAGTTATTGCATATTCCCACACAAACCTCCTTATGCCAGGGTTCTCTGCTAACACCTCATTGCCATAATCAGTGGATAGTCCTTTAATTCCACCATCATCAATAAAAATACCAGCATGAGTAGGAACCTCATCCTGTAAAATCCAAGCCATCTGTGCTTGATATACTGCCACTGAATTAGTTGCTCCTTGAGGCAACCTAGTGAGCAGAAATCTTCCCAAAGGAGTCTCAAAAGTCGTGAGAGGCCTTGAATCCGTATGGAGTTCCCTCTCATCATAACCATCCATAATATCACCCAAACCATAACACACCCTTCAAGCAAAAGCTTTAACAAAATCCTCTGCACTTGGTGGCATACCAGTGTCCTTGATAGTGACTCTATTCAAGGCTCTAAGATCATGAACCACCATCAACTTTCCATTCTGCTTTTTTACAAAGAAAACCGGACTTGAGTAGCTGGAAGTCAATTGTTCGTATAACCCAGTCCTGACTCTTTCCCTAACAATCTCCACAAAATCCTCTCTAATAGCAGCTGGAATCAGAATAGGTTTGATTTGCCAAGGTTCATGACAAACCACAGGAATCAAGTAAGGTTCCCCATAAGAGTGCTTCAATACACCCCTTTCCTCCTCAACAAACGCCACAGCTTTTTCCCTTAGCACAATAACATGCAACAACAACTTCTTTTCTTCTTCAGACAACCACCCATCAGGACCAAAATTAACAACTTTCAACCTTTCCATGGTCACCCTAGCCGTCTCTACAAATTCTGGAGGACTCTTCACCAAAGGAGTACAGTACGGATCTATTGACAAAGGAGGTCTCTTCAAGGGGGAATTCAAACCCACAGGCATAGGCTCATTGACAGTCCTAGTCTTCTGCGCTCCCTTTTTATATTTTGCCGCTCCACCTTCAACTTGAGGGATCTTCAGGAATTCTTCATCATCAGACCTGGAACAAAAACCAAGGGTTTCTCCATTGCTCACACGTGTGGCCAAGGTAATGTTTTTGAAAGGTGTAGAAGAAACCCTAGCGGTGCACAATTGGGAGGACTTACTTTTAGACCCCAATCTCACCACTCCAAAACTTTTCCGCAATTCCACATCTTCATCCTCACTTCCAACTTGTAAATCTTCAAATCTTGATTCATCTTCTGAATCACATCTTCTAAAATTGTGCAGTTTATCCTCATGCTGGAGGCCCAAAGATTGATCTTGATGATCTTCTTTCTTCATAATTTTCTGCAGTTTAACCTTGTGCTGGAGGCGCAAAAATAGATCTTGACAATCTTCAGAAAAATATTTTGCATCTTCTTTCTTCATTATCTTCAGATTTTTTTCTTGATTTTCATGAATTATCTTGAAATTTTTATCTTCTTTTCTTGAGTTTTCTTCTGACCTTCAAAAATAACCAGGGGCTTCCCCAATGCTCACAGGTGTGGCCCAGCTAATGTTTTTGAAAGGTGTAGAAGAAACCCTAGCAGTGCAAAATCGGGAGGACTTACTTTTAGACCCCAATCTCACCACCCCAAAACCTTTCCGCATATCTTTCAATAAAGATATGTAACCAATCTTCTTCCTTGAACTTGAATTAAAAATAATTAAGAATCTTGAGAGAGAACAGAGACTTGATAAAAAACTTGATGAATAATTGCAGAGAAGAGAAACATTAAAAAGAGAAAGTTGAAAATCCACTTGGTATATCTCCAAGGGAGCTGACCTACTACAACCTGGGATTTCCTCATCTTGGGGAGAGGTTGTAGCACTAGGGTGATCAGCCCTTATTACTCTACAAAAGACAGACTCTCAATAGAGCCTGAGCCGCACTCCAAAAAACCAGAGGCAGCACCCACTTCGTTCCTTCTCCTGCGGCAGTCCATGCACTGGCACATTGAAGATAAACCAGGCCTGGTCTCCCAACCATCCTCTCCAGGGGATGACAACCTCATGTGAAGTCTCCTTTCATCTTCACCAGTCAACTCCAAACTGATTCCCAAATCATATTGATAACCAATTCTTGCCTGAAAATCCATCAAGAATGGCCCACTTAAAACTTCTTTTACATTATCTTTAGCAATGTAAAAATGAACCTTCCCTCAGGCTCCGCCAAAATCTAACTTCACAAACTCTGAAGTTCCAACCAATTCAGTGACATGGCCACCAATCCCTCTCAAATTCCCACCAATACCAGTTTTGATGGGGAGGCCCATATGAGTTGCCTCAAACAAAGAAATCAGGTTTATCTGAGAACCTGAATCCACCAATGCCCTAGCCTCCCTTCCATTCAGAGTAACATTGACATATCCCGGAGGAGCAGAAAAAATGAGTTTCCAACCCCTCACCAAACTTTTCAGCAGAATCACAAATGTATTCTACCTCACCAGAAGAAACTCTTCTCCTGGTAAACAACTTTTTCTGTCTATCAGCCAACCCTGGACTGATAGCATACAATTCCCCATAAGAAAGGGAAACCTGACCCTGATTCATCCTTTCCATGACGGAGTCCATAACATTAACTTGACCAGACACTACTGGCCTCTCAAAGTGAGCTCTTTGCTTCACCGCCTTGGTCCTAGAAGATTCTTGAGGACCAGCACCACCAACAGTTTTACCATTAACAGGAACCAAACCAGATCCCTCACCAGAACCTCTAACTCCAGCAGGCTTTGGCAATGAAGCCAAAGGGACATCCTCCTCAGAGTCAGAATCTACCTCCATTGGCATTGGCTCACCATTCATGTCCAATGCGCCAAAACTAGGGGGGCCCATGTCAGCCATACCCTTCTGCATCTTGTACGGCTCCTCTTTGCTGTACCTCTTCCTAGCTACACTCAGCTTAGGATCAACCTTTGAAGCATTTGGCTTTGGTTGGGCCTGAGAACTGCTCTTAGGCCTTCCCACCTTTCCTGCTTCCACATTATAAACACCAGCCAAGCATTCCCCACTTGAATGTCCACCACAAGAATACAACTCCAAACCACCAAAGGAAGTAGAAAAAGAGACCTTATTGACCTCCTTCCCCTTTTCCTTAGTATCCTCATTCTCCTTACCAGAAGACTTCCCTTGATCAGGAATCTCCTCAAACCTTGGCCTCCTTTGATTGAGACCTCCCCTTTTCCTGACCAAATCAACAGGAGCCTGCCCCTCACTGGGATTAACAAAAGAACCATCAGGGAACTTGAAAACTCTGACATCAAATTCCACCTTTCCTTCAGACACATCCCTGTTTAATGCCCAACAATCATTGGACCTGTGCCCCCTCCTGCTGCAATAAGAGCAGACCCAAGGATCACTCCTACCAGCCCTCCTATCAATATCTCTAGGCTGAGAAGGTGCCTTATTGACCTTCTTAGCCTCCTGAACAAAAATATGCAGCTTCTTTGTAAGATCAGCCAACTGCTCCACCATTAGGTCCCTCTCCTGTTTAGGAACCTGCACCAAATTTTTCTCCTCCTTCTTCACCCTAACTTCCTCTTCAGCCAAAGCCTCACTTACTTTGCTGACATACTTGGCACACCCCTCCTGATAGGTGTCCACAGCCAATAACTTCAAATGGGCCTCAACAGCCTCCTTCACCTAATCCAAGGCAGGAAACTTCTGGTCCCCATTAGAAAGAGTCTTCATCAATTCCTTTCTTGACAACTCCTTCAACACATCCATCCTGACATCTCTAGCCAGGGCAGACCAAAAAACATCCTTGGCAGCATTTTCATGTGCCAGCTCCTCCACTTCCACCAAATATTCCACCACAGGATCAAACTGTAGCAGAAACTTCCTGGAACTATGTAAGTTACCAACACCAACATAAGATTGCCATTCACTGACAACCTTGTTCAGATCCACCATAGTGAACCTGACACTTCATTTATCCACCATCTCCCTACACAACAATTTCAAATCCCTCTTCTTGTAGCCAGACATGGCCACAATCTCCTTCTCCACTGACCTATCACCAATGAAGAAGATAATCTGCTTCACCATGTCCAGGTAGGAAGCACAATCCACTCCAGAAGCAGTTTCATACTTCTCTAGAAACCACTTGAAATCCTCCCCATTAAACTTGGTACCATCCCAAGTTTTAATCCTCACACACTCCCTAACCATCACAGAAGTAGGACCGTCCCCCCCACTGACAGTCACCACAGGAATTGCAGAACCAGAAGCCATTTTTCCAGTCCAAAACACCAAAAAGAGCCAACCAAAGAAAACAGAGATTCCAAAGAACTAGCAAGTTCTACCCCACATTGGGCGCCAGAAATTTAGACAATCCTATAGTACTAGCTATAGGCCTTGACCAAGGGAGTTGGAGAAAAAACAGAGAGAAAATCTCTTGTCCCTTTAGAAAAATAGAGTGAGATTTACTTGCTAAAGTAAGTTGGTTCCTGTTTTGCTAAAGCTCCTTTTTAACACACTTGACTGCTTGATGAGCCAAGAAAGTAGTCCCCAAATAGACTACCAGACCAAAGAACTGAAATGTAGAACAATGTCCACACCAGAGACAGCAAAGATACTTGATGTAGGCTGCAAATCCACACCAGAGACAGCAATAATACTTGCTATTGCTTGCAAGACTAAAACAGAGAAAACAGTTGCCAAGGTTAAGTTAAATGAAGAACTCACTTGCAACAAACACAGCCAATTGTGGCCAGAAAACAGTGAAAACTGAGTGAGGAACAATGATATCACCTCCGGATGGTTGTATGATGATTAAGGTTGCCCCAAACTGTCTTATTCACTATGTACACACAGACCACTAACTAAGAGCCCATGCGCACCCACCAATCTGGCGCCTGTACCCACCAAATTGAATAAAAAACCATCCTGAAGCGCTCCCCAACCTTCTAAAACAGAGGCGGGCGGGCCGCCCGACGTCGGAGGTGTCGCCTGAAGTGGCACGGCCTCCCTGAAGCCAGAAAACCAATAAAAACAACTAATCTACTTAGAAAAATTAGCTACAACTACTAAAACTTTTAAAACACGGAATTTCAAATTTTTTTCCTTAGAGTAAGGGTTCACTTTGTTATTGGCCTTGCCAGGATTAGCCCTCAATTGGCTCTGAATGCTACTCTTTGCCTTAGTAGCAGCTGCTCTTCTAGCAGCATTAACATCGTATTGGCCGGCCATACAACTACCCTCCACTTGGGCAACCATTGCCAGCTCTAAACCTCCAAAAGAAGTAGAAAATTTGGCTTTACTGACCTCTTTCTCTTTACCTTTGTCGGCTTTTCCACCATTACCATTACCATTTTTGCCACCCTTGGCATTAACATCTTCATCATTTATCTCTTCAAATCTGGCTCTCCTTTCAGCCGTTAAATTTCTTCTGACCATATCAGAAGGAGACTGTCCATCACTGGGCTTGATGAACAAACCATCAGGAAATTTATAAACTTTACCATCAAATAAAACTTTCCCAGCATCCATATCCTTATCAAGAGCAAAACAAACTGTTGCTCTGTGCCCCCTCCTATTACAATAGGAGCACACCTTTGGCTCATCGTAGCCACCTCTATAACTACTACCACCATTCCCACCATTTCTCCCATTGCCTGGGAAGCGGTTTCCATTATTATTTCCATTATAATTTTGATGTTCATAACCTCTGGACTGATAAGAAGTTGACGTTTACGAAGAAGCAATTGGGGCCTTGTTAGCCTTCTGTGTCTCTTGAACAAATATTTTTAATTGTTTCGTTATATTGGCCAAATGATCGACCATTTTATTATCCACATTACCCTCAACTTTTGCAGCCGGTAGTCCCATTTGTGCCTTCTTGGCCTCCTGGGCTTTGACCATAATATCATTGTTTTCGGCCAAAACTTCGCTAACCTTGCTAACATATTGAGTGCAGGACTCTTGATATTTGTCCAATGCTAACAATTTGAGATGGGCCTGAATTTTCTCTTTGATAACCTCCAGAGCCGGCAGTTCCTTCATCAAATCTTTTCTTGAAAGATCCTTCAAGAAGTCCATTTGAATATCCCTACTGCATGCTGACTAAAACAAATCTTTTGCCTGGTTCTCATGCACTAAATCTTCCACCAATATGAGATATTCCACCACTTCATCAAACTGAACACAGAGATTTTTGAAGTCAGCCATAGAAGAAACTCCACCTTTTGCTTGCCAGTCTCCAACAATATTATTGAGGTCGATCATAGTAAACCTAACACCCCATCTATCCACCATAGCTTTAGAAAGCTTAACTCAATCCTTGTCCTTAAATGCCTGCATAGCAATAACCTCTTTTTCCACCTCCCTATCAGCAATAAAAAACCTAACTTGCTTCACCATATCCACATGAGAAGCACCATCAACAGCAGCAGCAGCTTCATACCTGCTAATGAACCATTTAACCTCCTCCCCATCAAACTTTGGGCCATCCCAAGAAACAATCCTAACAGAGGAAGTAAGAGTTTGAGGAGATCCAGAAGCAACAGCTGAAGAAGACATCCCAATAAGTAATGAAAAGCGTTAACAATTGATAAAATAACAAGCCTCTTGCAGGCCAATAACAAAAATCCAATTAGAGTTCCAGAAAATAAGCCTCTTGCAGGCTAAGAGCATTCTTGATCCAAGTAAGTCTTTAAAGAAAGCTAGAGAAATTGAACCCCACGTTGGGCGCCAACTATGGTAAGGTAAACTCTTACAGTTGCCTTGCTGTAAGCAGAATCCGGAGGAGATATGTGGATTTAGCTGAAAACCCCGTCCTTCCAATAAAAATAACAAAATGAGAATTCAAAATCACTAAGCTAACCAGTCTACTTGGATCTGATTGATAAAAATAATGAAATTCTGATATGTTTAACGCTTATTGAGATTTAAATAAAAGTGGCTGTTGAGAAAGAAATACTGATTACAACAATTAAGGTGTACCAGTGAAAGATCTGAAAAGATTGACTTTTATGTTTTTATAATAATTTGAATTTTTATGAGACAGCAATAATCAAGTCCCAGTGATGAAGACCTTTCTAAAGATACCCTATATGAAGTGTGATTTAAATTGTTGAGTAGTATTTCTAAAATGTTATATATAAAATATAAAGTTATAAGGGTATTACAATTTTATTTAATTTTTTGAGTAGTAAAAAATGAGACCGTGGTAGTTAAAGATTAAGCTGTATGATTTCTGATGATTGTAAGATGATCCCCAATTTCGAGTCTGAGAGGCTCTTAAGCATACCTAGTCACGTGCCTAAGATTCCCCTCCAGAGCTCAGCCAGAGTCCATCTGGAGCTCGTACGGAGTCCAAATGGAGTCCGTCCGGACCTCCGGACTCAATTAGAACCTTTAATACTATAATAAAAAATCTAGAAAAATTACACATAATAGAGCGACTTCCCCTTTACATTCCCAACTACTTTTTGTAGTCTGCGCAGCACAAATCACCCCGTGAAAGTTCATCAAAGTTAAGTAATTTCTAAAAACGTAAATATTTGAATAAATCTTTAAAATTCATTTAAAAATATAAGAAAAATAGTAAAAATTCTGGAAAAATTTCACAAGGTTCTTGAGTAACTCGACTTGATACTTATAAACTCTTCAGACCGTAAAAATAAGTTTTCTCCGTAAAATAAATTGTTTTCGCGTAGGCATTTGCTTTTGACCAATTTCTTCATATTTAAAACTCAAATAAATTAAATAAAACCCTTTTATAAAAAATAAAAGCGCCAATCTTGCACACCGTAATAACTCCATTTATGTATTTAGGTGCCATACTAAACTTTAGGCTACCACATCCTCCCTCCAATTGAGAATGTCCCCATTCTTAAAACCTTGCATAAGTGATTGAGCAATTCCAAAAGAATTATCTTTTCTAATAAAATAATTTGATAAATTTGTTTTAGCTGGTCTTCTTTTAATTTTTTAAAATAAAAACATTATTTCTTCTTCTCTGGCTTGATATAACATAAAATAAAATAAATCTTGTGATGATTCCACTACTGAGAGCAAGGTTTGAATCTTTTCAGACTCCCATATACCAGTCTTCCTTCTTGTCACAGCATTGAGAGAGTGGATCTTCCTATGAGCCGAATACTCCTGATTCCAACCTCATAGGGCCCCCCACTGAGCCGAATTCTATGATTCCAATCTCGCCATAAGGTCCTCCAAGCTTCACACCGAAAATGGCCTAACAATGATGCACTAAAAAAAATCATTCCCTAAAATCCAACTACCATCCGTACTTCTGATTCCTTCATCACAATTTTCAAACTTTGCTATACAGCAAACCCATAAAATACTTTTGCCAGGCTTTCAATAATAATAATATTATCTTTAGACCATGTTAAAGCGCCAAAAATTTCACCTAATTAACCATTATGCTTTCCTTAGCATCATCACCACCTAAAATTTTAACCTCCTAAAGCTTATCAGCACCCAATTCCAGAAATGATTGAATAACCAGTTTAGAGTCTTAGTGGACAGTGATAAATTAAAAGATTGAATTGAGTTATCCAAACAAGATTGAAATTCCGGTTTAAAGTCTTGGTGGACCAAACATATAATCGATTGCCAGTTTATGGTCTTGGTGGACCAAAGATCGTTTAAGTGCATAAATAACTTGAAATATTCCTAAGTAAGGCCTAGGCTTGACCAAAGATTGAATAAATTTGATAATCCAGTTTGATGTCATAGTAGACCAATGAATGTTGAATTATCCTGCAGATATTAATTTTCCAGTTTAAAGTAATAGTGGACTAAAACAATGAATGAACTACCAGTTTAAAGTCATGGTGGACCAAACATTTGATTGATAAGAGATCCAGTTTAAGGTCATGGTGGACCCAACAGCTTGATAATAGTCCATTTTAGGGTCTTGGTGGACCTAACAACTTCTCTATCCTTGAACCCTTCTCCAAAAATATCCATAAAATCTTGAACGTCCTTGACATTCAGTTTAAATTCTTGAAGGACTAACAGCCCCAATATAAAATCTTTAATGACAGTCTTGAAAATTAGCCAGTTTAAAGTCTTGGAGGACTAACAGCTCCAAAATTTGTATAAAAAAAAACTTAAAGAACGTCTTGAACAGTAGCCAGTTTAAAGTCTTGGAGGACTAACAGCTCCAAAATTTGTAAAAAAAACTTAAAGAATGTTTTGAACAGTAGCCAGTTTAAAGTCTTGTAGGACTAACAGATGTCTTAAAGTAAAATCCCATAGGTTTTGAGTTCCCCTAGACCCTGTTTCCTGTCTAAACTAAATGAATAAAACTAAAAAGTATGAAAACTAAAAAATAAAACTGAGAAATATAATAATTTTGATTTAATTAATTAATTTTTTTGTTTTATTATTTTATTTTTATTTTATTTTATTTATTTTTATTTTATTTTATTTTTTTATTATTATTATTATTATTATTATTTTATATTTTATTTTTTATTTTATTTATTTATTTTTTATTTATTTTTAATTTAAAATAAAAGATTTTAGAAAAGATAGTTTTGAAATAAAAGTTAAAATTTAATTTTTAAAGAAAGATAAACGAATGTGAAAAGAAAGATAAAAAAGTAATAAATAAAATTTCAAAATAAAATTTTTAAAAAATGCCCTCCGGCCATTTGATGAGCCGTACCCTCTACATCATACCCACATCCAAGTGCAACTTGATGTGGATACACAATTTTGAGAAATTGAAAAGAAAAGAAAATAAATGAAAGTTTTTAAAAGATAATTTTATAATGATGATCACTGGGTGGGCTCCCTCCAATTTATAAAAATGATTAGAGACCACCAGTGAGCATCACCTTTACAATAATTCATAATATATATGAAAGAAAAGAAATCACAATCTAACATAAAAAAATCAAAATCAAAAACTATATAAAAAAATCTTGAATCCGGCGTTGAGAGCGGTGTCTCTTGATTCGTTCCAGTTTATAGTCTTAGTGGACTTCCTATAATTAAAAGACAAAGCCAGGATTCAACTAGAAACAGGGAAAATTTTGGAAATGAACATTATGGGGTAATTGTGTATAGAGCAGCCAGCCCATCAATTACCCCCACACTTGCCAATATTAAATTAAGAAGGTTCCATGTGAACACTTCTTCCAATAAATTTTTAAAATTTTCCAACACTATCTTCACCCATATTTTAAGAATTTTAAATTTTGAAAATTTCTAATAAGGTTTTCTTGCATTTTGTTAAGTTTCATCACAGTTTCGTGGCCCATATGCAGTGTAACAACAGTAAAGTATTTAGATAAAAAGAAAATAGTTTATCCACGTTGCGGAGGTCGATAAAATTTGATAAATGTCATAGTTTATCCTCATTGCAGAGAAATCCATAAAATTTTGTTGATATCATAGTTTATCCTCATTGAGGATGAATCCATAAACTTTTGTTGATATTATATTTTATCCTCATTGCGGAGGGAGACTTCAGCACTCCTAGTGCCTCTAGGATAGAACTGTTTCACTTGATCGGCCGCTACCCTCTTCTTCAATTCAACTCCATCCAATTCTTCTTACACATATGAACCGCCGGAAACTTGCTCCTTGATTTTATACGGTCCATTCCACCTATCTGCAAACATCTTTCCCCACTGACTTTCCAAACTCCTATTATACACCAAGACCATATCTCCTGTGTTCAAAGGTATCCTTAATTGATGTGCCAACCGCTCATCCCAATATCTAACTGATTGATTTCGGATCTTCATCATCCGCGAATATGCCTTTTCTAAATATTCTTCTTTCTTTTCTAGCTGCATCATTCTTGCACACAATAATTCATCAGTAGTTTTGACTGTGTCCCAGTCAACTCCAAGATATGATTCAGCTTCTAAATCAACCGGTAAAACTGCTTTCTGTCCAAAAACAAGTTCATAAGGTGAAAATCCGGTCGTCCTTTTGGAAGTGATTCGATCAGCAAATAAAACTAAAGGTAAATAGTGCCTCCACTTTTCGGCACTTGTCCCACACATTTTAACTAAAGCATCCTTAATAACTTGATGCCCTCTTTCAACCATGCCTTCAGCTTCAGGATAATATGGGGTTGCTACCCTAACCTTTGATCCAACTTTCAATATGGCCTCTTTAAAGTCTGTCCCAAATTCAGGACCTCCATCTACTGTCACCAACTTCATCACCCCATACCTATATACCCAATTATTCAACAAAAATTCTGCCACATTTTTGGCAGTTAAATTAATAAGAGGCGCTGCCTCTACCCAACCAGATAAATCATCTCTGGCCACAATTAAATATTTATACCGTCCCTCTTTTATATGAACAGCATCTAAACTAACTCTCCCAAAGAGCGTATATTCACCGGTCACGCGTCCAGGTTCTTTTGGCCTTAAATAACTTCATCTTTGACATTCTTTGCAATACTTAACCCACTGTTTAACAGCCATCTTCATGCCAGGCCACCAAAATTGATCAGAAATTCTTCCAAACGTTTCTCCAACGCCTCTATTCCCGAGATCTTCATGCAGTGATTTCAAAACTAATTCTTGCCCCTTCTGTTGAGTTATAACTACTTGAGGATTTGGATACCTTCTCCTCATTAAACGTCGACCAGATAGGTAAAACGTAGATGCCTTCCTCTTGATAGCCACCCATTCATCGTCTTCACACTCTTCTGGCCTCTCTAAAGTCAACAAATATTTGACTAACAAAAAATAAAATCCAGTCTGACCCCAGACTTCATCTTGAAAATCGATTAATATAACATCAATAGGGACTTCTCTATCACCAATATCACCTGCACATGAATGAGCCAATAAATATTGACCCCTAAATAAATCTTTAATCGAGCTATGTCAACATTTTTCTTCTGAACCTTTGGATCCTTCGTAAGCCGTATTTGAAAACACCTCTTTCTCTTTATCCACCTTTTTATTTAAATTCTCTAATTCTCCAACATATACACCATTCCTTAACTTACTACTATCCCACACTACCAATCCATCTTCCTCTACATACACCACATCTTCTTCTACCTCCTTTCTACCGAATTTATCTACACCTTTTCCAACACCTTTATTAACATAAAAACTATTTTCCAGTTTATCCTCTTGGTGGAGGTCCTTATCACAATAATCTAAACACAATAATCCTGCCAGTTTAACCTCATGGGGGAGGTATGGAAAGTCTTCAGCTCCTTTAGTGCTGGCTTTGATAATAGGTATATCTTCATCGAACTCTTCTGAGTCTGAATCTTCTTCAGTGGGTGGTCTCCTTGATAAACCATCTGGCATAGTAAAAGTTTTTCCAGGCTTATGAACTAAATCAAACAAAAAATGTTGAATAAAAGCTACCCATCTCATCATGGGTGCGTTTGGTAAACTTGGGGAATTAATCATCTAGATTAACAATTTCGCATCCACTTGCAACTCAAAAATTTTCCCCCACAAAATATGCTGAAGTTTCTTCAGTAGTTTTGCCACACCACATAATTCCAATTTTGGTTGAGAATATCTTGATTGTACCTCAGTAAATACTACAGATTCATACCTAACTGGCCTGATGTAACCAGCTTTATCCATCTGAGACAAAACCGCCCCAGCTGCAACCTGACTTGAATTAACTGCTAAATAAATTCTACCAGCATCTTTTCCATAATCCAACTTATGCAGGACTAAATCCTTCCCTACAACCTCTTTCAACTTCACAAACTCCTTCTCACACTCTTCATCCCACTCCCAGTCTGCATCCTTTCTCGTTAACCATCTCAATGGAGCTGCCAATGAAGAAAAGTCCTTAATAAACATTCTAACATATACGCAAACGCCTAAAAACCCTCTGAATTCTGTCGTATTCTTGGGTCTTGGCCAGAACTGAATTTTGTTAACTTTCTTCTTGGACATAATCCTACCCTCTCTACATACCACATGGCCTAATATTTCTAAGGCTGGCACACAACATGAAAATTTTGAACCTGAAATAGTTAAACCAGCCTCTTCAATTCGAAACAAGATTCTTTCTAATGTAATTGCAAACTCCCAAATGAATTTGCGTATCCCTGGATTCTCTTCCAACACCTGGTTATCATAGTCGGTTGTTGGTCCCTTAATTCCTCATCATCTATAAAGATTCCAGCATATTGTGGAATTTCGTCTTGAAGGATCCAAGCCACCTGAGCTTGATAAACTGCAGCCGAATTTGTTGCTCCTTGAGGTAATCTTGTTAACTGTAAACATCCTAGTGGCGTATTGAATGTAGTGAGAGGCCTTGAGTCCAGATGTAACTCTCTCTCATCATATCCACCCATAATATCTCCCAAACCATAACACACTCTCCCTGCAAATGCTTCGACAAACTCCTCAGCACTAGGCGGTATCCCAGCATCCTTTATTGTAACCCTATTTAATTCCCTGAGATCATGAACAACTCTAAGCTTGCCATTCGGTTTCTTGATACAAAATACCGGACTAGAATAACTTGACGTTGATTGCTCATACAGTCCAGTGCGTATCCGTTCTCTGACAGCTTCAATATAGGCTTCTTTTAATGCAGCCGGAATAGGAATTGGTTTCTGCTGCCACGGTTCATGACATACCACAGGAATCTTGTAAGGCTCCCCATAGGAATGCTTCAACACACCCCTCTCCTCTTCTACAAAAGCAATGGCCTTCTCTCGCTTGACCATCACATCCAACAACAACTTCTTCTCTTCTCCAGACAACCAACCATCAGGTCCAAAATTAACAACACCCAGTCTCTCAAAAGTGATTCTTGACGTCTCAAAAAATTCAGGCGGATTCTTTACCAAGGGACTTTCATAAGGATCTCTTGATAACCTTGGTCTTCTCAAGGGTGGATTTAATTCGGCAGGTAGCAGTTCATTAATAGGTCGAACTTTATTTGCTACTTTCTTTTATTTTTCTGCGTCCACATCTAAATAAACTTGAGGTAAAACATTTAATTTTGTATCGCCATTAAAAATTTTCATCAAATGAATCTTCTTCATCGTCAGAATCGGAATAAGAAAAATTAGAAAAATATTTTATTTCATTTTTTAAATTTTGCCCTTTTCTCCTTTCCCTTGTCTAATTTATAAACAGGTTTTCCAACACCTTTGCTTCCCTTATCCCACAGTAAATCACCCATAAATAAAGTTGGCAGTTTAACCTCGTGCTGGAGGACTGGAATTGAATTTTCACAAAAATTATTTTTTTGTGTTCTAATTATACTGAGATTTTTAATCGGATTTTGATGTGATTTTTGCAGTTTACCCTCTTGCTGGAGGTCCAGAATAGAAGAGATACTTGCAGTTTTACCTCTTGCTGGAGGTCATAAAATATACCCTTCCAATTTTTATCCAACCTAATTTGGCCCATTTTGCCTTTTTCACCGTTTTTAAATTTAATAGAAAAACAGGGTAAATCCAATAAACATATAGAAAAGTCCAAAACGTATTTGCACTCCAATGTAATATTAACAGAAAATAATTGAGAATACACTTGAATTATCTCCAAGTGAGCTGACCTATTGCAATCCGGGATCTCATCCTGAGGAGAGATTACAACATTAGAGTGATCAGCCCCTTCTACCCCAAAAAATGAAGGCCTTTATCCCTTTCCAACAGACATAATTCACCAGAAGCCGTCCGTTTTATGTGCCGCTTCTTGGTGCAAACACAACACTGGCACAGAGTAGTAATCCCTGGCCGTGTTTCCCAACCTTCATCTCCAGGAGGCGCTAACCGCATATGTAACCTCCGCATATCTTCACCAGTTATTTCCAAACTAATCCCCATGCCAGCTTGATACCCTATCCTGGCCTCAAAATCCATCAAAATAGGACCACCAAGAACAGTTTTGACTGCTCCTCTGGCCACATAAAAGTGAACCTTACCATCAGATCCACCAATGCCTAACCTGACATGCTCAGCTGTACCCATCAGCTCTGTTGCATGCCATCCAATGCCTCTGAGGTTTCCCCCAGTTCCACTTTTAATTGGCAAGCCTATACTCGTTGATTGATCCAATGAAATTAAATTAATTTGAGACCCTGAATCAACCAAGGCCTTTAATTCTTTACCATTAAGAGTTACCACCAGGTAACCCAGGGGAGTGGAAAAATGCGTATCTACATCTTCCCCAAACCTTTCAGCATTTTCACAAATATATTCCACCTCTCCAGTAGAAACCCGAAGCCTCGTCAAATGCTTCTTTTGCTTTTCAGCAAGCGCCGGACTAATCCTAAATAACTCCCCCAAAGATAAGGGAATCTGCAGTTGATTCACCCTATTCAAAACTACGTCCATCGCATTAGCTTGACCAGAGACTACTGGCCGCTCATACTGGACCTTTGATTTAACAACCTTGGCCCTGGGTACCTCTTGAGGTCCAACCGAGGCATCTTCACCTCCCATTATAACATCTTCACTTTCTATAAACCTAACTCCGTTATGGTAAGGTAAACTCTTACAGTCGCCTTGCTGTAAGCAGAATCCGGAGGAGATGTGTGGATTTAGCTGAAAACCCCGTCCTTCCAATAAAAATAACAAAATGGGAATTCTAAATCACTAAGCTAACCAATCTACTTGGATCTGATTGTTAAAAAAATAATGAAACTCTAAAATATTTAACGCTTATTGAGATTTAAAGAAAGTGGCTGTTGAGAAAGAAATACTGAATACAACAATTAAGGTGTACCAGTGAAAGATCTGTAAAGATTGACTTTTATGTTTTTATTATAATTTGAGTTTTATGAGACAGCAATAATCAAGTCCCAGTGATGAAGACCTTTCTAAAGATACCCTGTATGAAGTGTGATTTAAATTGTTGAGTAGTATTTATAAAATGTTATATATAAAATATAAAGTTATAAGGGTATTACAATTTATTTTAATTTGTTGAGTAATAAAAAATGAGACGGTGGTGGTCAATGATTAAGCTGTATGATGTGTCCCCCCCCCTCAATTTCGAGTTTGAGAAGCGCTTAAGTATTCCTAGTCACGTGCCTAAGTTTTCCCCTCCAGAGCTCTTCCAGAGTCAATCCGGAGCCCGTACGGAGTCCGTCCGGACTTCTGGACTCAATTAGAACCTTAAAACTATAATAAAAATCTAGAAAAATTACACATAATAGAGCTACTTCCCCTTTACATACCAAACTAATTTTCGTAGTCTGCGCAGCTCTAATTACCCCGTGAAAATTCATCAAAGTTAAGTAATTTTTGAAAACGTAAATATTTCTATAAAACTTTAAAATTCATTTAAAAATATAAGAAAAATAGTAAAAATTCTGGGAAAATTTCCCAAGGTTCTTGAGTGACTTGACTTGATACTTATAAATTTTTCAGACCATAATAATAAGTTTTCTCCATAAAATAAATTGTATTTGTGTAGGCATTTGCTCGTGACCAATTTCTTCATATTTTAAACTCCAATAAATTAAATAAAACCCTTTTATAAAAAATAATAACGCCAATCTTGCATGCCGTAATAACTCCATTTACGTACTTAGGTGCCATACTAAACTTTAGGCTACCACATCCTCCCTCCAATCGAGAATGTTCCCATTCTTAAAACTTTGCATAAGTGGTTGAACACAATATTCATCTTTAACCTTCAACCACCATCTTCTTTAATCAACTATAAAATTCATCTTCATCAATATGTCTTTCAAAGAACTTGTCGCTCCATGTGAACTCTGTTTGATACCAGGTACCTTGTTTAATGTCAAACCATAATCTTTCTGGCAGGACAGCTTGCGACTTATGCCGTGTGAAAAAAGTCAAATGTAACCGGCCATTAGTTCCTTCTAAAACAAATGTATATTTAGGACCAGCAGCTCTCCCTGATCCTTCAACTTCTAAAAAGCGATCCAAAATTCCTGTCTTCTTAAAACAAATAAGATCAAAAATAGCTTCAAAAGTTCAATCTTCATCAACGGATCCCGGCCTAATTTTGCCTTCACAAGATCCTAATCCTATAACGCCAGTACCCCCAACTAACTTTGCTGAGACTATGTTTCCTGGCTCTAAATGTAGGACCCTATTTATCTTACTAAAAAAACTTTTAATCAAAATTGACTAAACCTATGACTTAATAACATATTTGAACTTCTAGCTGTCGAAATAACCAACACTGATGATGTTGGTAGAGTGAAGACAGACTATATCAATCATTATCCAAATTTTCATCGCTATCTTTTCCTTGACTTTACTAATGAGTTGAAACGAAAAATGCTGGCCTATTTTCAAGAAACTCCAGCTAATAACCATGAAGACCTCATGAAAAGAAGAATTTTAATGCAAAGCTTTGATAATGATGTTGAAAAATTTCAAAGAAATTATCTTTTCTAACAGTATAACTTGATAAAATTTTGTTTTTGCTTGGTCTTCTTAAACTTTCAACATAATTGATGTTTTCTTTCTTCTCTGGCTTGATATAACATAAAATAAAATAATATAAATCTTGTGATGATTCCACTACTGAGAGCAAGGTTTGAATCCCATCAGACTCCCATATACCAGTCTTCCTTCTTGTCACAGCATTGAGAGAGTGGATCTTCCTATGAGCCGAATACTCCTGATTCCAACCTCATAGGGCCCCCCACTGAGCCAAATTCTATGATTCCAATCTCGCCATAAGGTCCTCCAAGCTTCACACCAAAAAAATGGCCTAACTATGAGGCACTAAAAAAAATCATTCCCTAAAATCCAACTACCATCCTAACTTCTGATTCCTTCATCACAATTTTCAAACTTTGCTATACAGCAAACCCATAAAATACTTTTGCCAGGCTTCCAATAATAATTTTAACTTAAGACCATGTTAAAGCGCCACAAATTTCACCTAATTAACCATTATGCTTTCCTTAGCATCATCACCACCTAAAATTTTAACATCCTAAAACTTATCAGCACCCAATTCCAGAAATAATTGAATAACTAGTTTAGAGTCTTAGTGGACAGTGATAAATTAAAAGATTGAATTGAGTTATCCAAACAAGATTGACATTCCAGTTTAAAGTCTTGGTGGACCAAAAATATAATCGATTGCCATTTTATTGGTCTTGGTGGACCAAAGATCGTTTAGGTGCATAAATATCTTGATATATTCCTAAGTAAGGCCTAGGCTTGACCAAAGATTGAATAAATTTGATAATCCAGTTTAATGTCATAGTGGACCAAACATTTGATCAACAAGTAGTCCAGTATAAGGCCATAGTGGTCCAATGAATGTTGAATTATCCTGCAGATATTAATTTTCCAGTTTAAAGTCATAGTGGACTAAAACAATGAATGAACTACCAGTTTAAAGTCATGGTGGACCAAACATTTGATCGATAAGAAATCCAGTTTAAGGTCATGGTGGACCCAACAGCTTGATAACAGTCCAGTTTAAGGTCTTGGTGGACCTAACATTTGATAACACTCCAGTTTAAGGTCTTGGTGGACCTAACAAATCCAATAAAAAAATTTTTAACGATAGTCTTGAAAATTAGCCAGTTTAAAGTCTTGGAGGACTAACAGATCCAAAATATGTGTAAAAAAACTTAAAGAACATCTTGAAGAGTAGCCAGTTTAAAGTCTTGGAGGACTAACAGATCCTTGAAGTAAAATCCCATAGGTTTTGAGCTCCCCTAGACCCTGTTTCCTGTCTAAACTATATGAATAAACTAAAAAGAATAGTGACTGAAAAATAAAACTAAGAAATATAATAATAATTTTGATTTAATTAATTTTTTTTTTTTTTTTTTATTTTTTTTTATTTTATTATTTTATTTTTATTTTTATTTTATTATTATTATTATTATTATTATTTTATTTTTTTTATTATATTTTATATATATATATATATTTTTTTTTTTATATTTAATTTTAATTTTAATTTTGTTTTTAATTTAAAATAAAAGATTTTAGAAAAGATAGTTTTTGAAATAAAAGATAAAATTTAATTTTTAAAGAAAGATAAACAAATGTGAAAAGAAAGTTAAAAAAGTAATAAAAAAAATTTCAAAATAAAATTTTAAAAAGATGCCCCCCGGCCATTTGATGAGCTGTACCCTCGACATCATACCCACATCCAAGTGCAACTTGATGTGGTTACACAATTTTAAGAAATTGAAAAGAAAAGAAAATAAATGAAAGTTTTTAAAAGATAATTTTTATAATGATGATCACTGGGTGGGCTCCCTCCAATTTATAAAAATGATTAGAGACCACCAGTGAGAATCACCTTTACAATAATTCATAATATAAATTAAAGAAAAGAAATCACAATCTACATAAAAAAATCAAAAACAAAATAAAATAAAAAGAATCTTGAAAACGGCGTTGAGAGCAGTGTCTCTTGATTCGTTCCAGTTTATAGTCTTAGTGGACTTCCTAAAATTAAAAGACAAAGCCAGGATTCAACTAGAAACAGGGAAAATTTTGGAAACAAACATTATGGGGTAATTGTGTATAGAGCAGCCAGCCCATCAATTACCCCCACACTTGCCAATATTAAATTAAGAAGGTTCCCCTGTGAACACTTCTTCCAATAAATTATAAAATTTTCCAACACTATCTTCACCCATATTTTAAGAATTTTAAGTTTTTGAAAATTTTAAAGAAGGTCTTCTTGAATTTCGTTAAGTTTCATCAAAGTTTCGTCGCCCATAGGCAGTGTAACGACAGTAAAGTATTTTGATAAAAAAAGAAGATAGTTTATCCTCGTTGCGGAGGTTGATAAGATTTTTATAAACATCATAGTTTATCCTCATTGCGGAGGAATCCATAAAATTTCGTAGATATCATAGTTTATCCTCATTGCGGAGGAATTCATAAAATTTCATAAATGTCATAGTTTATCCTCGTTGCAGAGGTATAAATTTAATAAAAGTCATTAAAATTGTAGTTTATCCTCATATCGGAGTTAGACTTTGGCACTCCTGGTGCCTCTAGGATAGAACCGTTTCACTTGATCGGCTTCTACCCTCTTCTTCAATACTACTCCATCCAACTCTTCTAGCACATATGAACCGCCGGAAACTTGCTCCTTGATTTTATACGGTCCATTCCACCTATCTGCAAACATCTTTCCCCACTGACTTTCCAAACTCCTATTATACACCAGGACCATATCTCCTGGGTTCAAAGGTTTCCTTAATCGATGTGCCAACCGCTCATCCCAATATCTGACTGATTGATTTCGGATCTTCATCATCCGAGAATATGCCTTTTCTAAATATTCTTCTTTCTTTTCTAGCTGCATCATTCTTGCACACAATAATTCATCAGTAGTTTTGACTGTGTCCCAGTCAACTCCAAGATATGATTCAGCTTCTAAATCAACCGGTAAAACTGCTTTCTGTCCAAAAACAAGTTCATAAGGTGAAAATCCGGTCTTCCTTTTGGCAGTGATTCGATCAGCAAATAAAACTAAAGGTAAATAGTGCCTCCACTTTTTGGCACTTGTCCCACACATTTTAACTAAAGCATCCTTAATAACTTGATGCCCTCTTTCAACCATGCCTTCAGCTTCAGGATAATATGGGGTTGCTACCCTAACCTTTGATCCAACTTTCAATACGGCCTCTTTAAACTCTGTCCCGAATTCAGGACCTCCATCTACCGTCACCAACTTCATCACCCCATACCTATATACCCAATTATTCAAAAAAAATTCTGCCACATTTTTGGCAGTTAAATTAATAAGAGGCGCTGCCTCTACCCAACCAGATAAATCATCTCTGGCCACAATTAAATATTTATACCGTCCCTCTTTTATGTGAACGGCATCTAAACTAACTCTTCCAAAGAGTGTATATTCACAGGTTGCGCGTCCAGGTTCTTTTGGCCTTAAATAACTTCGTCTTTGACATTCTTCGCATGACTGAACCCACTTTTTAACAGCCATCTTCATGCCAGGACACCAAAATTGATCAGAAATTCTTCTAAAAGTTTCTCCAACGCCTCTATGCCCAAGATCTTCATGAAGTGATTTCAAAACTAATTCTTGCCCCTTCTCTTGAGTTATAACTACTTGAGGATTTGGATACCTTCTCCTCATTAAACGTTGACCAGATAGGTAAAACGTAGATGACTTCCTCTTGATAGCCACCCATTCATCGTCTTCACACTCTTCTGGCCTCTCTAAAGTCAACAAATATTTGACTAACAAAAAATAAAAACCAGTCTGACCCCAGACTTCATCTTGAAAATCGATTAATATAACATCAATAGGGACTTCTCTATCACCAATATCACCTGCACATGAATGAGCCAATAATCGTTGACCCCTAAATAAATCTTTAATCGAGCTATGTCGACGTTTTTCTTCTGAACCTTTGGATCCTTCGTAAACCGTATTCGAAAATACCTCTTTCTCTTTATCCACCTTTTTATTTAAATTCTATAATTCTCCAACATATACACCATTCCTTAAATTACTACTATCCCACACTACCAATCCATCTTCTTCTACCTCCTCTCTGCCGAATTTATCTACACCTTTTTTAACACCTTTATTAACATAAAAACTATTTTCCAGTTTATCCTCTTGGTGGAGGTCATCATCATCATAATCTAAACACAATAGTCCTGCCAGTTTAACCTCATGGGGGAGGTATGGAAAGTCTTCAGCTCCTTTAGTGCTGGCTTTGATAATAGGTATATCTTCATCTAACTCTTCTGAGTCTGAATCTTCTTCAGTGGGTGGTCTTCTTGATAAACCATCTGGCATAGTAAAAGTCTTGCCAGGCTTATGAACTAAATCAAACAAAAAATGTTGAATAAAAGCTACCCATCTCGTCATGGGTGCGTTTGGTAAACTTGGGGAATTAATCATCTGGATTAACGATTTCGCATCCACTTGCAACTCAAAATGTTGCCCCCACAAAATATGCTGAAGTTTCTTCAGTATTTTCGCCACACCACATAATTCCAATTTTGGTTGAGAATATCTTTATTCGACCTCAGTAAATACTACAGATTCATACCTAACTGGCCTGATGTAACCAGCTTTATCCATCTGAGACAAAACCGCCCCAACTGCAACCTGACTTGAATCAACTGCTAAATAAATTCTGCCAGCTTCTTTTCCATAATCCAACTTGTGCAGGACTAAATCCTTCCCTAAAACCTCCTTCAACTTGACAAACGCCTTCTCACACTCTTCATCCCACTCCCAGTTTGCATCCTTTCTTGTTAACCGTCTCAATGGAGCTGACAATGAAGAAAAGTCCTTGATAAACATTCTAACATATACGCAAACGCCTAAAAACCCTCTAACTTTGGTCGTATTCTTGGGTCTTGGCCAGGACTGAATTTTGTTAACTTTCTTCTTGGACATAATCCTACCCTCTCTACATACCACATGGCCCAATATTTCTAAGGCTGGAACACAACATGAAAATTTTGAACCAGAAATAGTTAAACCAGCCTCTTCAATTCGAAACAAGATTCTTTCTAATGTAATTACAAACTCCCAAATGAATTTGCGTATCCCTGGATTCTCTTCCAACACCTGGTTATCATAGTCGGTTGTTGGTCCCTTAATTCCTCCATCATCTATAAAGATTCCAGCATATTGTGGAATTTCATCTTGAAGGATTCAAGCCATCTGAGCTTGATAAACTGCAACCGAATTTGTTGCTCCTTGAGGTAATCTTGTTAACTGTAAACGTCCAAGTGGCGTATCGAATGTAGTGAGAGGCCTTGAGTCCAGATGTAACTCTCTCTCATCATATCCACCCATAATATCTCCCAAACCATAACACACTCTCCCTGAAAACACTTCAACAAACTCCTCAGCACTAGGTGGTATCCCAGCATCCTTTATTGTAACCCTATTTAATTCCCTAAGATCATGAACAACTCTAAGCTTGCCATTCGGTTTCTTGATACAAAATACCGGACTAGAATAACTTGATGTTGATTGCTCATACAGTCCAGTGCGTATCCGTTCTCTGACAACTTCAATATAGGCTTCTTTTAATGCAGCTGGAATAGGAATTGGTTTCTGCTGCCACGGTTCATGACATACCACAGGAATCTTGTAAGGCTCCCCATAGGAATGCTTCAACACACCCCTCTCCTCTTCTACAAAAGCAATGGCCTTCTCTCGCTTTACCATCACATCCAACAACAACTTCTTCTCTTCTCCAGACAACCAACCATCAGGTCCAAAATTAACAACACCCAGTCTCTCAAAAGTGATTCTTGAAGTCTCAGAAAATTCAGGCGGATTCTTTACCAAGGGACTTTCATAAGGATCTCTTGATAACCTTGGTCTTCTCAAGGGTGGATTTAATTCGGCAGGTAGCGGTTCATTAATAGGTCAAACTTTATTTTCTACTTTCTTATATTTGGCTGCATCCACATCTAAATAAACTTGAGGTAAAACATTTTCTTTTGTATCACCATTAAAAATTTCATCAAATGAATCTTCTTCATTGTCAGAATCGTAATAAGAAAAATTAGAAAAATATTTTATTTCATTTTTAAATTTTACCCTTTTCTCCTTTCCCTCTTCTAATTTATAAACAGATTTTCCAACACCTTTGCTTCCCTTATCCAACAAACATAATTCACCAGAAGCCATCCGTTTTATACGCCGCTTCTTGGTGCAAACACAACACTGGCACAGAGTAGTAATCCCTGGCCGTGTTTCCCAACCTTCATCTTCAGGAGGCGCTAACTGCATATGTAACCTCCGCATATCTTCACCAGTGATCTCCAAACTAATCCCCATGCCAGCTTGATACCCTATCCTGGCCTCAAAATCCATCAAAATAGGACCACCAAGAACAGTTTTGACTGCTCCTCTGGCCACATAAAAGTGAACCTTACCAACAGATCCACCAATGCCTAACCTGACATGCTCAGCTGTACCCATTAGCTCTGTTGCATGCCCTCCAATACCTCTGAGGTTTCCCCCAGTCCCACTTTTAATTGGCAAGCCTATACTTGTCGCTTGCTCCAATGAAATTAAATTAATTTGAGACCCTGAATCAACCAAGGCCTTAACTTCTTTACCATTAAGAGTTACCACCAGGTAACCCAGGGGAGCGGAAAAATGAGTATCTACATCTTCCCCAAACTTTTCGGCATTTTCACAAATATATTCCACCTCTCCAGTGGAAACCCGACGCCTCGTCAAATGCTTCTTTTGCTTTTCAGCAAGCGCCGGACTAATCGTAAATAACTCACCCAAAGATAAGGGAATCTGAAGTTGATTCACCCTATTCAAAACTGCGTCCATCGCATTAGCTTGACCAGAAACTACTGGCCGCTCATACTGGACCTTTGATTTAACAACCTTGGCCCTGGGTACCTCTTGAGGTCCAACCGAGCCATCTTCACCCCCCATAATAACATCTTCACTTTTTATAACCCTAACTCCGTCACCAGCTTCTTGCACTAATCCTGATCCATCGCTAGTCCTTCTTACTCCCTCCATTGGGATGGGACCGCTAAAACTTGGTCTGGGTAGAGACGCCAACGGTACGTCCTCCTCAGAATCCGAATCATCCTCTGGCATAGGCTCACCATTTAAATCAAACTTGCCATAACTAGGGGGCTTCATATCAGCAATCCCCTTCTGCATTTTATATAATTTGTCCTTAGAGTAAGGGTTCAATTTGTTGGCAGCAGTTTGAGTGCTAGAATTCTTGTCCTTAGAGTAAGGGTTCACTTTGTTATTGGCCTTGCCAGGATTAGCCCTCAATTGGCTCTGGATGCTACTCTTCGCCTTAGTAGCAGCTGCTCTTCTAGCAGCATTAACATCGTATTCGCCAGCCATACAGCTACCCTCCACCTGAGCAACTGTCGCCAGCTCTAAACCACCAAAAGAAGTAAAAAATGTGGCTTTACTGACCTCTTTCTCCTTGCCCTTGTCAGCTTTTCCACCATTAACATTACCATTTTTGCCACCCTTGGCATTAACATCTTCATCCGTCACCTCTTCAAATCTGGCTCTCCTTTCAGCCGTTAAACTTCTTCTGACCAAATCAGAAGGAGACTGTCCATCACTGGGCTTGATGAACAAACCATCAGGAAATTTATAAACTTTACCATGAAATAAAACTCGCGCAGCATCCATATCCTTATCTAGAGCAAAACAAACTGTTGCTCTGTGCCCCCTCCTATTACAATAGGAGCACACCTTTGGCTCATCATAGCCACCTCTATATCCATTACTACCACCATTG
Source organism: Hemileia vastatrix (assembly GCA_030280995.1). Classification (NCBI taxonomy): domain Eukaryota; kingdom Fungi; phylum Basidiomycota; class Pucciniomycetes; order Pucciniales; family Zaghouaniaceae; genus Hemileia; species Hemileia vastatrix. Next base: position 5,467,674 of record JASXTE010000008.1, on the reverse strand, counting down.
CCTGGGAAGCGGTTACCATTGTTATTGCCATTATAATTTCAACGTTCATAACCTCTGGACTGATAAGAATTCGACGTCGACGAAGAAGCGATTGGGGCCTTGTTGGCCTTCTGTGTCTCTTGAACAAATATTTTTAATTGTTTTGTTAAATCGGCCAAGTGATCGACCATCTTATTGTCTACATTGCCCTCAACTTTAGCAGCCTGTAATCCCATTTGTGCCTTCTTGGCCTCCTGGGCTTTGACCATAATATCGTTGTTTTCGGCCAAAACTTTGCTAACCTTGCTAACATATTGAGTGCAAGACTCTTGATATTTGTCCAATGCCAATAACTTTAGATGGGCTTGAATGTTGTCCTTGATAACCTCCAGAGCAGGCAGTTTCTGCTCACCATTAGGCAGTTCCTTCATCAAATCTTTTCTTGAAAGATCCTTCAAGACGTCCATACGAATATCCCTGCTGCATGCTGTCCAGAACAAATCTTTTGCTTGGTTCTCATGCACTAACTTGTCCACCAGAATAAGATATTCAACTACTTCATCAAACTGAACACACAGCTTTTTGAAGTCTGCCATAGAAGAAACACCACCTTTTGCTTGCCAGTCTCCAACAATTTTATTGAGGTCCATCATAGTAAACCTAACACCCCATCTATCAATCATAGCTTTAGAAAGCTTAACCCAATCCTTGTCCTTGAATGCCTGCATAGCAATAACCTCTTTTTCCACCTCCCTATCAGCAATAAAAAATCTAACTTGCTTCACCATATCCACATGAGAAGCACCATCAACAGCAGCAGCAGCTTCATACCTGCTAATGAACCATTTAACCTCCTCCCCATCAAACTTTGGGCCATCCCAAGAAACAATTCTAACTGAGGGAGTAAGAGGGTTAGAAGATCCAGAAGCAACAGCAGAAGAAGACATCCCAATAAGTAGTGAAAAGCGTTAACAATCGATAAAATAATCAAGCCTCTTGCAGGCCAATAACAAAAATCCAATTAGAGTTCCAGAAAATAAGCCTCTTGCAGGCTAAGAAAGTTCTTGATCCAAGTAAGTCTTTAAAGAAAGCTAGAGAAATCAAACCCCATGTTGGGCACCAACTATGGTAAGGTAAACTCTTACAGTCGCCTTGCTGTAAGCAGAATCCGGAGGAGATGTGTGGATTTAGCTGAAAACCCCATCCTTCCAATAAAAATAACAAAATGGGAATTCTAAATCACTAAGCTAACCAATCTACTTGGATCTGATTGTTAAAAAAATAATGAAACTCTAAAATATTTAACGCTTATTGAGAAAGAAATACTGAATACAACAATTAAGGTGTACCAGTGAAAGATCTGTAAAGATTGACTTTTATGTTTTTATTATAATTTGAGTTTTATGAGACAGCAATAATCAAGTCCCAGTGATGAAGACCTTTCTAAAGATACCCTGTATGAAGTGTGATTTAAATTGTTGAGTAGTATTTATAAAATGTTATATATAAAATATAAAGTTATAAGGGTATTACAATTTATTTTGATTTGTTGAGTAATAAAAAATGAGACCGTGGTGGTCAATGATTAAGCTGTATGATGTGTCCCCCCCCCTCAATTTCGAGTTTGAGAAGCGCTTAAGTATTCCTAGTCACGTGCCTAAGTTTTCCCCTCCAGAGCTCTTCCAGAGTCAATCCGGAGCCCGTACGGAGTCCGTACGGAGTCGAAACGGAGTCCGTCCGGACTCAATTAGAACCTTAAAACTATAATAAAAATCTAGAAAAATTACACATAATAGAGCTACTTCCCCTTTACATACCAAACTAATTTTCGTAGTCTGCACAGCTCTAATTACCCCGTGAAAATTCATCAAAGTTAAGTAATTTTTGAAAACATAAATATTTCTATAAAACTTTAAAATTCATTTAAAAATATAAGAAAAATAGTAAAAATTCTGGGAAAATTTCCCAAGGTTCTTGAGTGACTTGACTTGATACTTATAAATTTTTCAGAGCATAATAATAAGTTTTCTCCGTAAAATAAATTGTATTTGTGTAGGAATTCGCTCGTGACCAATTTCTTCATATTTTAAACTCCAATAAATTAAATAAAACCCTTTTATAAAAAATAATAACGCCAATCTTTCACGCCGTAATAACTCCATTTACGTACTTAGGTGCCATACTAAACTTTAGGCTACCACACCGTCACCAGCTTCTTGCACTAATCCTGATCCATCGCTAGTCCTTCTTACTCCCTCCATTGGGATGGGACCGCTAAAACTTGGTCTGGGTAGAGACGCCAACGGTATGTCCTCCTCAGAATCCGAATCATCCTCTGGCATAGGCTCACCATTTAAATCAAACTTGCCATAACTAGGGGGCCCCATATCAGCAATCCCCTTCTGCATTTTATATAATTCGTCCTTAGAGTAAGGGTTCAATTTGTTGGCGGCAGTTTGAGCACTAGAATTTTTGTCCTTAGAGTAAGGGTTCACTTTGTTATTGGCCTTGCCAGGATTAGCCCTCAATTGGCTCTGAATGCTACTCTTTGCCTTAGTAGCAGCTGCTCTTCTAGCAGCATTAACGTCGTATTGGCCGGCCATACAACTACCCTCCACTTGGGCAACCGTTGCCAGCTCTAAACCTCCAAAAGAAGTAGAAAATTTGGCTTTACTGACCTCTTTCTCTTTACCTTTGTCAGCTTTTCCACCATTACCATTACCATTTTTTCCACCCTTGGCATTAACATCTTCATCATTTATCTCTTCAAATCTGGCTCTCCTTTCAGCCGTTAAATTTCTTCTGACCATATCAGAAGGAGACTGTCCATCACTGGGCTTGATGAACAAACCATCAGGAAATTTATAAACTTTACCATCAAATAAAACTTGCCCAGCATCCATATCCTTATCAAGAGCAAAACAAACTGTTGCTCTGTGCCCCCTCCTATTACAATAGGAGCACACCTTTGGCTCATCGTAGCCACCTCTATAACTACTACCACCATTCCCAGCATTTCTCCCATTGCCTGGGAAGCGGTTTCCATTATTATTGCCATTATAATTTTGATGTTCATAACCTCTGGACTGATAAGAAGTTGACGTTGACGAAGAAGCAATTGGGGCCTTGTTAGCCTTCTGTGTCTCTTGAACAAATATTTTTAATTGTTTCGTTATATCGGCCAAATGATCGACCATTTTATTATCCACATTAACCTCAACTTTAGCAGCCGGTAGACCCATTTGTGCCTTCTTGGCCTCCTGGGCTTTGACCATAATATCATTGTTTTCGGCCAAAACTTCGCTAACCTTGCTAACATATTGAGTGCAGGACTCTTGATATTTGTCCAATGCTAACAATTTGAGATGGGCCTGAATTTTCTCTTTGATAACCTCCAGAGCCGGCAGTTCCTTCATCAAATCTTTTCTTGAAAGATCCTTCAAGAAGTCCATTTGAATATCCCTACTGCATGCTGACTAAAACAAATCTTTTGCCTGGTTCTCATGCACTAAATCTTCCACCAATATGAGATATTCTACCACTTCATCAAACTGAACACAGAGATTTTTGAAGTCAGCCATAGAAGAAACTCCACCTTTTGCTTGCCAGTCTCCAACAATATTATTGAGGTCGATCATAGTAAACCTAACACCCCATCTATCCACCATAGCTTTAGAAAGCTTAACTCAATCCTTGTCCTTAAATGCCTGCATAGCAATAACCTCTTTTTCCACCTCCCTATCAGCAATAAAAAACCTAACTTGCTTCACCATATCCACATGAGAAGCACCATCAACAGCAGCAGCAGCTTCATACCTGCTAATGAACCATTTAACCTCCTCCCCATCAAACTTTGGGCCATCCCAAGAAACAATCCTAACAGAGGAAGTAAGAGTTTGAGGAGATCCAGAAGCAACAGCTGAAGAAGACATCCCAATAAGTAATGAAAAGCGTTAACAATCGATAAAATAACAAGCCTCTTGCAGGCCAATAACAAAAATCCAATTAGAGTTCCAGAAAATAAGCCTCTTGAAGGCTAAGAGCATTCTTGATCCAAGTAAGTCTTTAAAGAAAGCTAGAGAAATCGAACCCCACGTTGGGCACCAACTATGGTAAGGTAAACTCTTACAGTTGCCTTGCTGTAAGCAGAATCCGGAGGAGATATGTGGATTTAGCTGAAAACCCCGTCCTTCCAATAAAAATAACAAAATGAGAATTCAAAATCACTAAGCTAACCAGTCTACTTGGATCTGATTGATAAAAATAATGAAATTCTGATATGTTTAACGCTTATTGAGATTTAAATAAAAGTGGCTGTTGAGAAAGAAATACTGATTACAACAATTAAGGTGTACCAGTGAAAGATCTGAAAAGATTGACTTTTATGTTTTTATAATAATTTGAATTTTTATGAGACAGCAATAATCAAGTCCCAGTGATGAAGACCTTTCTAAAGATACCCTATATGAAGTGTGATTTAAATTGTTGAGTAGTATTTCTAAAATGTTATATATAAAATATAAAGTTATAAGGGTATTACAATTTTATTTAATTTTTTGAGTAGTAAAAAATGAGACCGTGGTAGTTAAAGATTAAGCTGTATGATTTCTGATGATTGTAAGATGATCCCCAATTTCGAGTCTGAGAGGCTCTTAAGTATACCTAGTCACGTGACTAAGATTCCCCTCCAGAGCTCATCCAGAGCCCATCCGGAGCCTGTACAGAGCTTGTACGGAGTCTATACGGAGTCCAAGCGGAGTCCGTCCGGAGTCCAAGCGGAGTCCAAGCGGAGTTCGTCCGGAGTCCAAATGGAGTCTGTCTGGACCTCCGGACTCAATTAGAACCTTTAAAACTATAATAAAAAATCTAGAAAAATTACACATAATAGAGCCACTTCCCCTTTACATTCCCAACTACGTTTTGTAGTCTGTGAAGCACAAATCACCCCGTGAAAGTTCATCAAAGTTAAGTAATTTCTAAAAACGTAAATATTTGAATAAATCTTTAAAATTCATTTAAAAATATAAGAAAAATAGTAATAATTCTGGAAAAAATTTTCAAGGTTCTTGAGTAACTCGACTTGATACTTATAAACTCTTCAGACTGTAAAAATAAATTGTTTTCGCGTAGGCATTTGCTTTTGACCAATTTCTTCATATTTAAAACTCAAATAAATTAAATAAAACCCTTTTATAAAAAATAATAGCGCCAATCTTGCACACCGTAATAACTCCATTTACATATTTAGGTGCCATACTAAAATTTAGGCTACCACAACATGATGCTGGTAAGTGATACCATACCTCTTATTACTTTACTCTACTTTTCTTCCACTTTATATTAATTTTTATTATCACTCTAGAACAAGTAGAAATTGCTAAAGAGACTCTAAGCTTCGAAAAGAAGAAATATGAGCTCTCTTTAAGGAGGGATGATAGGCTACAAGATTTGGAAGAGAGGATGTACAAGCTCTCTTTACGGAAAGATGATTGGGCCCAAGATTTGGAGGAGAGGAAGTACCAGCTCTCTCTACAGAAGGATGATTGGGCCTAATATTTGGAGGAAAAGAAGTTTGAGTTAACTCTAAGTATTGAAAAATCAAAAAAAGAGGAGAAAACACTCAAACATCAAAACCTATTAGAGCAGATGAAATATAAGTTTGATAATTAAGAAAATTCCAAAAAGAAAGATTTCTTGATAGAATGTGTTAAAGCTAATAAATCTGTTGAGGAAATTGAACGTTTAAAGAAATTGTTGGATGACTAGTTTGTTTTATTTCTCTCACACTTCTACTGTTCATATTTATTTGTACATAAAATTTACAATAATTTCCTTTATTTCATTACTCTATCTATCATTACTTGAATTTTTTGTATTTTAATGTTAAATATTCTTTTTTTAAATAAAATTTTTGTGTCTCCTTTGAAAATTTGACAATCCCCCACCCCTGGATTTTTTTGAAGTAAGGGGTGGGTATCACAAAAATTCTTTCATGTCATGAATCTTGAAAGTCTTATATGAAACTTTGGCTTTACTACCCCCTGCATTTTACCGGTATCCCAAAATTTCTTACATGTCAAGAATTTCACAAATCTTATATGAAATTTTAGCAAAACCCCCCATGGATTTTATTGAAGTAAGGGATGGGTATCACCAAAAAATTTTCACCAAAATATTTACAAGTCAAAAAAATTCTATATCTGTTTTAAAAAATTGGCAATACTCTCCCCTGCATTTTATTGAAGCAAGGGGTTGGTATCACCAAAATTTTTCTAAGTCATCAATTTCACATGTCAGATTTGAAAATTTGGCAATACCCCCCCCCCCTGCATTTTATTGAAGTAAGGGGTGGAAGTCATCTAAATTTAATATTATTACATAAATTATTAAATAAATATCTAATATATATAAATTTCCCTAATTTAAAGTAATGACAATTCCTCAAGCCAAAATGCAGACCAAGTCAAGAAACAAAAGTTTGGGACTTTCCACAGTTATAGGTAAGAGGAACCCCATGAAACAAATAAATGTTATCATGATTACCTGTTATACAACCAAAGGTCATTGGCTCATCACATTACTTGAGCAAATTTATATATAAAAAATATTTATTAAAATTTTATGAAAAAATATATAATTTTTGATGACAACTCTAATCCCCATACTTTTTGGATCTTGATAAAGTTTTTTTAAATTGAATAACTTTACCTTATTGATTCTTTGAATCAACTTATGACTGATTTGAAATGAGCAACCAAAATGTGTGAAATTTTGACAGGATTCCAAACCAGGAGGAGCTTTGGTTGTTTGATGATTATCCTTAGAAGAATTCGAAATAGTTTCAATGACACCATTTCCAAAACCAAAATCAATGATGCACCGGTGGTCTGGAAAATATAAACCATGTCCTTTGACTTTAGCTTGAGATGGTATTGGTTGGCCAGTTATTGGACTGATATATGAGAATATACCAAAAGTAAGAAAATTGGTGTCATTCCTATCAATATGAATCCTATTGTGGAATCCAGAATGAGTGTTAATAACATTAGAAAATAAAAGATAATTTTGGCTGATATATTCCCATTTGGAGTCACACCAATTCTGTATTTCTACTTTGTTTGCAAGTTCATGATTTTTGTCGGTCAATCGTCTAGAAGATATAAGAAAAGAGGGAAGGAATAAGAGGAGGAGAAGGAGGAAAGGAGTATGGGTAATAAAAGAAATAAAATTTAATAAAATTATTTAATTTATTGAGAGAAAACAACGATGAGTGAGCTGAGAAGAGACAACAAATTGGTTTTATAAATATTATTATTTTTTAAGTAAGAGTTCTGCGTGGCAACCAATATAATTACTATCAGACTTAAAGCAACCTTTAAATTGTTATATAAAATTTTAATTAGAATTTTATTACTAATAAAAAGAATATAAACGTAATATAAAAATTGTATTTAAATTGTTGAGTGTATAATAAGTGATAAGGCTACAGGGGATTATCCAAGGCCCTTTTATAGGCAATGGGTCCTCTGAAGCGCTACTATATCAGTAAATACAATGATTAGAAAGGAATAAAACAAACATATCAAAAGAGTAAATGAAACATAACAATATAGAGAAAAACATGAAACAAATAATTAAAAGCCCAATTAAGAATCCAAGTTCCCCGCCATTAATCCCCAAATCAGTAAGTGACAATAGTAAATAACTAAACAAGATTGGAAACATAGGAACTATGAGAAATATAATTCCCAACAGATGGTACATTCTGATTAGAGGACATTTTAAGTGAAACAAAAAAATAATTTGACGCAACAAGACAAGCAATTAATCTCAATTTAGTCCAAATTAATTTATTTGTTTTTTCTAACACAATTAAGGGTCAAAAGAAGCGTCCTTAATAATTGTTTAGTATCATATGAGAGGTATTAGTTAATATATAAATTTAAGTAATTAATTTAAATATATTATAAATCAAATTTACACTTGTAATTATAATATATGTTTTTTAATTAATTAAATATAAATTTATAATTATTAAATACATAAAAATGCGCCATTATTTGTAGAATATATTATATTATGCTCAATTTAATTGTATATAAAAATATATATAACCAATAAATTTAATGTAACATTTGTATATAATAAAATTCTTATATAATTTCATTATGTAATAAAATATTAATTTATATTCATTAAATACAAGTCTTACTCACTCTTTAAGGTTTTATAATTTATATATCATTTACTGGACTCCTGGAATAGCCTGGCTGACACTCCCTCACTCTAAAAAAACAATAAAAAAAATGCTAAGATTTTTTCTTTTTGTATTTTTTCAACAGAGCAGGCAGATTTGAAATTTCTTTGCCAGGTATCCATGCATCATGTTCAGATGATTTGTTCTTATATCTCAATAAATATTCAGTACCTCTTTCAGAAGTGATAATTCTATCATTGAGAATTTTATCAATTTCTGCTGTTTCTGTGACTTCCTGAGGGTTCTTCTTAGGTCTTCCTCTTCTTTTTGGAAATAAGTCACTGTTGGAAGTATAAGGTTTAAGCAAAGAAATGGGAAAGACAGGATGTTTCCTATCATATGGAGAATACAATACAACTTCTACTGCATTATCACCAACCATTCTTTTAACAACAAATGGTCCTACAAAAGGATCTTTTAATTTGTGGTTACCTTGTAAATTGAAATGGACAGTAGAGATCAACACTTCATCACCCTTGTTAAATGTGTATTCTTTATGGGATTTATCCCATCTTTTCTTTTCATATTCAAATGCTTTATCAATACAACTCTGAGCATGTTTTCTGCATAGCTGTTGCATTTGCATAAAAGATTTTACACCAGGATGTAGTTCCAACTTAGGTAATTTATTATTGAGAATCTGAGCAGGAGTGTTTGGGACATAACCTAACCAAAGCTCAAAAGGCTTTTTCTCAGTGACAGAATGAACAGTGCTATTATATGCAAATTCAAGACCAGGCAAAAGAGTGACCCAATCATGAGTAAATCTGTCATTATCTTTATATTCTAAACCAAAGGCACAATACCTTCTAATCATATCTTCCAGAGTTTGAATCATTCTTTCAGCTAGACCATCAGTCTGAGGATGGTGAGCTGTAGATAATTTTAACTCACAGCCACAAATATCCATCAAAGAGGTCCAAAACTCAGAAGTGAATTTTGGATCCCTATCAGAGATAATGGCTTTTGGAAAACCAATAATATTAAACATGTAAGACCACCATAAGAAAGCTAATTCTTTGGTGGATACATCTTTGTGGGTTGGAATAAATTTGCACATTTTTGTGAATCTATCAACTATCACCCAACAAGAGTTAAAGCTGTCTTTACCTGCAACAGGAAGACCAGTGACAAAATCCATATTAATGATTTGCCAGGGAGCACTAGGTGCTTCAATATGTTGTAATAACCCTGCTCTCTTACCTGTTAACCTTTTAGATTTTTGGCAGGAATCACAAGATTCAACATATAATTTTGTGTCTTCAGACATATTAGCCCACCATGCAGTGTTTTTGATTCTAATCAATGTTTTTTCAAGATCAAAATGACCAGCTAATATGTCATCATGACAAAGTTTGAGGATAGTTTCTTTCATTGAAGGAGGCATAACAATTACATTGGTAAGCTTCCTTCTATAATAAATATAACCATCTTCAATAGAAAACTTTCCTTTATTTAAAGCATTTTGGTATTTTGCAGGAAGAGTTTTTATTAATGCTTGAATTGAAGCATTCTTAGGATCATTCAAAATAATAACTAATTTATTTAAGTCAGAATCTTTATCATATGAATCCAGTATTAACTGTAATAACTCTTCTTCCATATCAACTATAAATATACCATGTATATGAACAGTGTCATCCTCAGGTACATAAGCAGGATTGGAGTCATTATTTGGCAGAGGCAATCTGGAGAGCATATCAACATTAGAGTGAACATTTCCAGCTCTGTGGATAATAGTCATCCTTCCTCTGTATTCTTGAACAGCAAGTTGCCACCTGAACATATGTCTGTTAGGTGTTTTGAGGTTTAAGAGAGATTTCACAGCACTACAGTCAGTTACCAACTCAAATTTTTGGTCATCCAAGTAGTAATGAAGTTTCTCAAGAGCCCAAACAACTGCTAAGCACTCCAATTGAGTGGCACCATATTTCAATTCACTATTTCTTAAGGTTCTTGAAATATAACAAATTACAACCTCTGAGGATTTATCATTAATAATTTGCTTTTGGTGAAGGGCAGCACCCAGACCAATAAAGCTAGCATCTGTATAAAGTACAAATGGCTTGTTAAAATCTGGAAGAGCCAATATAGGGGCTGACATTAAGCAATTTTTCAATGTATTAAAAGCTTTTTGACAGTCATCATTCCAGAGAAAAGCAACATCTTTTCTGGTTAGTTTTGTAAGAGGCAAAGCTATGACCTGATAATTTTTAATATATTGTCTATAATAGCCACACATACCTAAAAAACTTTGGATTTCTCTTACAGAAGTTGGTGCTTTCACATTTTGAATGGCAGCAACTTTATTATGGTCTACACAAATTTGTAAGCCTGACACAACATGGCCAAGGACTTTCAAAGATTGAAAACCAAATTTACACTTTTTTAAAGATAAGGTCATATTGATTTCATCCATTTTTTGGAAAACTCTATTTAAATGAATCATATGTTCATTAAAAGTTTTAGAAAAAACAATAATATCATCAATATAAACCATGAGCCAACCTTCAATAATTTCTTGATGGAAAGTGTTATCCATGACTTTCTGGAAAACTGAAGGAGCATTTTTAGGGCCAAATGGCATCCTAACATACTTATATATTCCCATATGAGTAGCAATAAGCAAAAAATTTTGAGAATTTTTCTCAACTGGAACTTGATGATACCCTTTATTACCATCCAGACAACTAATAAATTTTGCACCTTGCAAGGTAGCATGTATTGAATTAATTCTGGGTAAAGGATAAATATCATCAACAGTATAAGTATTTAAAGCTCTGTAATCTCCACATAATCTAGCTTTATCTTTTTCATAAGAAATTAAGACTGGGGAGATGACACAATATTTGGGGGTGACATCCACTTTTTCAATGATATTCATTTTCAATAATGTTTCAATATTATCTTCAATATCTTTTCTTTTTGATGGAGAAGCAGGATATGGTTTTTTCTTAAGGGAAGGAGGAATATCACTCAAATTACAGGATAAGGTAATTTTCATCTCTTCCTGAACAATTCCCAAGACATGAGAACCATGAGCAAAAGCCATAGGGAAAGAGGTAATAGAGGCAACAATAGAATCCTTTTGTTCATCAGTCAAATGATCACCAAAAGAAGCGGTATTTATTTCATGTAATAAATCATCCATTTCAGTTGTTGTTCTACCTTTACATTGGATCAGTGAGTTACAAGATTTCAACAAATGCCCAGAAGGTTTAGGAGAAGAAATTTTGAATTTTCTTTTCCCATTTATTCCTAAGGTAAAGCAATTATTTGCTGGGTCCAGTTTCACACCAAACATGGTCAAAATATCATTTCCCATAATAAACCAATTGCTCAAATTTTCATTTTTCATGACAACAAATTCACAAATAGCTCTGACAAAACCACCATTATATTTGAAGAATACAGAGGTTTTGTATTTGCCAATAGGAAATAAGGTAGAACCATACCCTCTCCATTTTTCAGAAGTTATAGGCAATAATTTACTCAAATATTCCTTATCCACTGAAGCCAAAGCTTTTTCAGATACTACACTTCCTCCAGCACCAGAATCAAGAACTACATCAACATTTTTACCATTAATGATAACAGGTGCCTTTAAAGGGGATATAGGAATAGAATTGTTAGTAATATCTTTAATTATCTCAGCATTTTCAACTGAAGATAAATTCAATACACAGTCTTCAGATATATTATTTAAATAATGGACATCATGTTCCAACATTAAAACATCTTTAACAGATTCATTGTCATAGGAGATATTACTTTCACAGTCACTGGAAGAATTATTGACATCAAGTTCAATTTCATCAGTGTCTTCATTTTGTTCAACAAGATGAATTTTCTTGTCACAAACATGACCCTTCTGCCACGGTTTGTTACATTTATAACAAGTATTTGTTGCATATTTTTTAGGTGCAACTGGGGCAGAGGGTTTACCAGATTTTTCTGGGAGCTTTATAGAAGGTTTATTCTGATCATTATAAGATTTACCAAGGTAATTCTTTGGTTCATATCTATGGTTGAGTAGTACTTCATTACAGATATTAATGAAAGAAGAATTTTCCCTTACATGCTCAGTTCTAGCAACAATCAAATCCCTAAGAGAATTTGGTAATTTATACAAGATTTTATCTCTCCAAATATCATAATCCATCTTTGGATCAATTGCTCTAAGGATTTTAGTTATTTTCATCAGAAAAACAATGGGCTTTTCAACAGAGGAGGATACATATCTAGTATTCTCATACAGTCTCTGCTGAGCTAACCTGAATTTTGAACCACCAAATTGATTCTCAATCAAGGATTTCCAATCATTCCATGTATAATGATTGTTATCTAAGAGGACAGATTCATACCACAGCAAGGCTACATTGGAAAATAAAGAAATTAACTTAGAAACAATTTCCTCATCAGGTAGTTTATAAGATCTCTTTAAATTATCAATTCTCTGGATAAAGTGTTGCCAATCAGAGGAAGAATCACCATCAAAGGTAGGATATTGGTCTAATTTAGGCCAATTTTTCTGACTACTGGGATGGTCCACTTTTTGGTTTGAATTATTCATTAGTAATAATTCCTGAAGTTTAGCCAGGTGTTCAGAAATTTCATTATTTACAGAAACAGCTGGTGCATGACTATCACAAGATTTTTTGCTAGTAGCAAAAGATTTTACAGACTCATTGTCAGTTTGTTTAATGGTTGAAATATGAGGAAGAAAGGATGAACTTTGTTCAGGTTTTTTCCCTTTATTTTTATGCAGCTTACTGGCAGAAATCTCATTTAATTCATTATTGATTGTTAAGGTTGAGAACTTTTCCTGTAGGTCAGACACATAGTTTCTTATTCTTGGAATTTCAGACATCTGGTCATTCACTTTTGCAAGAGATAGAACATTTCTGTCCTCAGAAACTGAGTGTTTGGTACTTAGTGCATGGAAGTCATTTTTTAGTTTCTTCAACTCATTTTGTAGAGATTTTATTTCATTTTTGAATGAATAATTTTCCTCAATAAGGGGTTTCAATTCACTCAATGTCTTATGCAGACTGATATTTCTATCTGAGATAGCTCTATGGTCACTTCTTATTTGTTTTTGTTGACTAAGAACAATATTCAAGGTTTCTTTGATTTTTAAATAAGCTGTATCTTGTACAGAAGAACTCACTTTACATTGCAAGTGTAAATTATTTAATCTATCATTTTCATGAATTAACACATCTCTCACATGTTTGTCTTTCACAATATTAAAATCAAGGGTATCTTTCAATATTTCCTCAGAAGTTTTTTCAATTAAGTTATAGATTTCAGGGGGAACAGAATCATTTTTAATTGCAAGAGAAGGATTAATTAAAGATGTAGAAGTTAAATGTAAAGGTTCATCAAATGACAATTTGCTAATTACATCAATAGGGCTACTAGTTACAGGAAGCTGTCTTTTAACAGGTTTAACTGTTCTTTCACCATGTTCAATAATATTACCTGCAGAAGAAGATTTATTAGAAAACATACCCAAGTGACTATCAACCAAATTACTTACCATGGCAGAGGAGGAAACTTCCCCTGGGACTGGGTTTGGGATTGTGCTTGGGCCTTCTTTCTCCTGCTTTGTTGGTAGGGATGAGGAGGTGGATGGAAATTGGGTGTTCTGGATGGGCCAGGCTGATGATGGGGAGGGTGTTGCACATTCTTTTGGTAGTGACTCATTAGATAATCCCATTTCCATTTCTCTACTTCCATAGTATTTGGATTTTGGATGGTTGAGCTGGGTGGCTGTGAAGGTTGAGCCTGAAATTGAAGCTGATTGGGAGGCAATTGAGGAGGGGCTTGGGCCTGAATCTGGTTCCTGAGTTCTTGGACCTGATCCCACAATGTGTCTACCTTTGCTTTGTACGTCATATTTTCTGTCTTCAACTCTTTTATATGACTGGATAGGTTGCTGATTTGTTGTGGCAGAGGAAGCTTTTTTATTTTGAAGCCTTTTGGAAGACCTTCTTGAGGCACTAGAGGCTTTACTTCCTTCTGTGGTACTGGGGGAAGGGGGTTTGGTTTGTTTGCATTTCCTGTCATTTCCACATCCTGCAGTATGTGAATTCTTTGTGTTAACATAAGATTTTTTATGACCAACTTTAGAAGAACTTACAGTGTCAGCATCATAGTCAATTTCTATTTCATCCACTTGCATGTTATCCATTTTTTCTGTCAAATTGTTGGACATACTAGTGGGAAGATTAATATTTTACTTTGTACTTTATAAAAAAAATAATCAAAGTTAGTCAATAATTGCTCCAAATAATATAAAAAAAAATTTTTTAATTAATTAAATTATAGAAAAATAACTTTCAATATAAAGTAATAATTAAAAAATTAATTTTTTTTTTTTAAAAAAAAAATGGATTGCAAGTTTAAATTGGGAATAACAAGTAAGTTAATTCAACCAATTAATTACCAATATTAAATATGGCAATATATTGGGACTAAGCACAATGTACTTTTAAGTCAACCAAAATTAACAATAATTAATAATAAAAAAAATTAAATTAATAATTTAATTTGTATTAATAATAATGTCAATTCTTCTAGGACTAAGAGGATTTAACACTCTATAATGGTCAACTAGGAAAAAAAAATTTTTAAAAAATTGAACACTTACACTCAGTGAATCAGCAATTAAGCCACAATCACTGTTATTGCAATAAAAATATAGTAATATGAGTGAGAGGCGCAAAGGTGAACTTACTATAGTGATCGAAAAATCACTTCAAAATAATATAAAAATTAATATTATATAAACCTAAGATGTCGAACCCAAGTTCGAAACACAGTCGCGGCAAAAGTTTCGTTTTGCTAGGTGGTCCGTGCATTTTGTCGTTCGTCGCCAGGCTTCGATCGTCGTCGTCGTTTGGAAAGGCCCTCAGTTGTCGGTCAATCGTCTAGAAGATATAAGAAAAGAGGGAAGGAATAAGAGGAGGAGAAGGAGGAAAGGAGTATGGGTAATAAAAGAAATAAAATTTAATAAAATTATTTAATTTATTGAGAGAAAACAACGATGAGTGAGCTGAGAAGAGACAACAAATTGGTTTTATAAATATTATTATTTTTTAAGTAAGAGTTCTGCGCGGCAACCAATATAATTACTATCAGACTTAAAGCAACCTTTCAATTGTTATATAAAATTTTAATTAGAATTTTATTACTAATAAAAAGAATATAAACGTAATATAAAAATTGTATTTAAATTGTTGAGTGTATAATAAGTGATAAGGCTACAGGGGATTATCCAAGGCCCTTTTATAGGCAATGGGTCCTCTGAAGCGCTACTATATCAGTAAATACAATGATTAGAAAGGAATAAAACAAATATATCAAAAAGAGTAAATGAAACATAACAATATAGAGAAAAACATGAAACAATTAATTAAAAGCCCAATTAAGAATCCAATTTCCCCGCCATTAATCCCCAAATCAGTAAGTGACAATAGTAAATAACTAAACAAGAGTGGAAACATAGGAACTATGAGAAATATAATTCCCAACAGATGGTCCATCCTGCTTAGAGGACATTTTAAGTGAAACAAAAAATAATGTGACGCAACAAAACAATCAATTAATCTCAATTTAGTTCAAATTAATTTATTTGTTTTTTCTAACACAATTAAGGGTCAAAAGAAGCGTCCTTAATAATTTTTTAGTGTCATATGAGAGGTATTAGTTAATATATAAATTTAAGTAATTAATTTAAATATATTATAAATCAAATTTACACTTGTAATTATAATATATGTTTTTTTAATTAATTAAATATAAATTTATAATTATTAAATATATAAAAATGCGCCATTATTTGTAGAATATATTATGCTCAATTTAATTGTATATAAAAATATATATAACCAATAAATTTAATGTAACATTTGTATATAATAAAATTCTTATATAATTTCATTATGTAATAAAATATTAAGTTATATTTATTAAATACAAGTTTTACCCACTCTTTAAGGTTTTATAATTTATATATCATTTACTGGACTCCTGGAATAGCCTGGCTGACACAGAGCTTTTTGAGTCAAAGAGCAAGAAAAGAGTTAAAGGAAGGTAGAGTGTCCCATAAGCAAAAATCTTCATCTTTTTAAGCTTTAGTGATATTCTTGAGCAATGAATATATGCCTATATAATTGAAATAAGTGAAATGATATTAAGAATGGAACAAAAATTATTAGACATACCAAGATAAAAAGACTCATCTTTTACACCATCAAATGAATGAACTTCTAAAATGAATTGAGACTTAAAAGTATTACTTGTAACTGCAACAACTCCATCATCTCCAAATTTGGTTAGATATTTGATATCTTCTTGTATTTTTTTGTATATTGAATTTTTTTATCTACTTTAGTTTTATAAAAAAAATGTTTGGGATATGACGAAAAAAACTTTTGCAGAGAATTTTTTTTTCAGATATCTTTTCTTCTGATGAGACTGATTATCTTAAATTTTGTTGATGATTTAGAAGATGGATTTTTTTTTTTCAGATATCTTTTCTTCTGATGAGACTGATTATCTTTAATTTTTTTAATGATTTAGAAGATGATTTTTTTTTCAGATATCTTTTATTCTTATGAGACTGATTATCTTTAATTTTTTTTTGATGATTTAGAAGATGATTGTATTGAAGTTTATTTTGAATAAGATGATAGAGATGATAAAAATGAAGATGATAAAGAGGATAAAGATGAAGATGATATAGAAGTAAGGGGTGAATCTGAAGAAGAAGACATTTATTTGATCTGAAAAAAATTTAAATGTCAAAAAAAAATTCAACACATATTTTTAAAAAAAAAACTCACGTAATAATATCTTTTAAAATAAAATATGAAGCAATATCCTTTTAAAAAATTTAAAAACAAATTTAAAACAAAAAAAAAATTAAAAATCTTCAGTAAAAATTATTTCAAAAAAAAAAAAAATACAAAAGAAAACCTGAAGTTTGGTTATAAAAAACCTTCACAGAAAATCCTGTCAAAATAATATAAAAAATAAAAATAAAAAATAAAATAAAAAAATCTGTAAAAGAAAAATCAGAACAAATAAAATTTTAAAAAAAATTAATTCAGTAAAATTATTTGTAAGAAAAATTAAAAATTAATATCTAAACCTTTTTTGTTTTGTAATATACAGAGTAAGACCTTAACAGAATGTAATAGTTTTTTTTTCTAAAAATCTGCCAAAAAAAAAAGTTACATTTTAGTATGTTTTTTAAAAAATAGGTAACCCCTCTTTAACTCCCATTACAGTCCCCTTTCCCCCCCTTTCTTTCTCTGAAATCACCTCTAAATTCCCTCCCTCCTTGCCTCAAAACCACCCTCAAATCACCTCCTTTCCTGTCTCAAAATCCCCCTGAAACCCCCTCAAACTCCCCCCCTTAGTTACCTTAAAACCCCCCTTTTACCCCTCTTCATATGTCCCAAACCCCCCTCCTTTCCCCCCCTCTTTAGAAGCTTCAAACACCCCCATTTATGTCCCATCCCCCCCTTACACTCCCCTTAACCCTTCTCTAGCGCCTCCCCCTCCTTAACAAACTATTAGATTTTGAAGAAAACTTTTTTTGCAATCAAAATAATGGTTGCCATCATGAGCAGGCTTTTGACTCAAAGGTATAGCTGTGCCATCAACAAATCCTACACAGCCAGGGAAACCTTCAGCTTGCATTACTTGAGAGGATTCAAGTCACTGTTCTGGAGTTGGCCAAGCAAGAGTTTGAGACTTGAGGGAAAGGATAGCAATCATATAGCGCTTGGTGTATAATATCACAGTACCATATCCTATGTCAAAGAGATTATCCAAACGTCTTACAGCAGCACCATTTTCATTTGAGCTAAAGCAACATAGTGCAACAGCAAGTTGGATGGCAGGATTACACTGTTTGTTATGGGAATTGTTATGAGAGATAGGATGATTGGAGATGAGTGGATAAAATTTGAAGAAAGAATTGGGAGAAGTTCTAAAAAGTTGGGTGAAGTTTAAATGAGGAATGTTGAGAATGGAGGCCAGATCATATTGGGGATCATGATAAAGATTTGGCCCCCTGGTGATGATGTAACGCTTTTTGGAAAGAAAACACATATAAGCTAAAGCATCTTCCAAATCAGAGTCAGATTTATAGTAAAGAACTAAAAGAAAAGTAATAGCATTCATTGTTGAGTGAAGTAGCTTCCTAGTAGAGAGGTGTTTCATTGTTGCCAGTGGAAGGGTTATGTGATGAGGGAAGTGGGAATTCACTGCCAAATGTGCAGTTGGGGTGTGTAGATAGAAAAAAAACCTAAGTGTTTGCCACCAAAATTGAGTAGCATAGAGTGAGGAAAGACTTAAGGATGGCATCAGCAATTATGAGTCATGTGACTTTCTTGCAAATCCATCATGGATGAGATGTGTTTGGGATCAGGAATTAGGAATGGAAATTGGGGTATAAGAGGCGGGATAATGCATTATCGTGGATTCCTTATCCACTAGCCCCGGGGCTAGTGTATAAGAATCTTCCGCAATTAATAATGTCTGATCCCGGAAAAAAAAATTGGTGATCCCTAAATGCGGATCCCTGAACATTGATACCCCCTAATATGTGATTTACCCTTGTGAAATATTTTGTCCCAGAAAGCAAGCATGTGCACTTTCAACTTTGTGCTCTATTTAAACTTCAAATAAAACATATTAAAATAAGACAAATAAAAATTTAAAATATTTTCTTGATTTAATATTAATAACACTATAATTCTTCTAATATATAAAATTTATCAAGGAAGAGCTAAAAATATTGATCATTTGTATTTTAAACAAAAAATTTATATTATATTTTTCTATAGAAAAACTGGTAAAATGATTAAAAAAAATCTCCTACTCAATATTCAGAAGAGTCACTGAACAATAATACAGTATAAAATTCCAACTTGAATCCCATATACTCACATAAAAATAATGTGTACAATTTTTTGTATGAGCTACAGAAGAGAAATGTTGTTGACAAAAATGGTATTCCCACACAAATCCAATTTCAAATTGAATTTTAATAAATAGTAATTGGTTTATTATAATTTCCATTTGAAAATTTGAGATTATTTTTGTGTATAATTTTTTTTCAAAATAAAAATTAACTGACTATTGATTCATTTTTTTTCTTTAAATGAAATCAATTTACCACCCAAAGTCATCTTACAAAAAATAAATTAAAAAAAAAAAGATTCAAAATTTCAGACATTCATTGTATTTATTTACAATATATATATTCAATTATTAAGTATTTTTGGAATCACTATAGCTATAAGAAGGTGGAAATTATTATCATTTAAATCTCAAAAATTTTGTTACATGAAAAAGGTGCAAAAACATGATTCAAGTATACCACTTGAAGAATTAAAATTATTTGAAGATACAAAATCAATAATTTATTATTTATTATTTATTAGTACAAAGAAACTATGAAAGTGCTTTATTGAGTTAAAAATTAATCAATAACACATGACTCAGGTTTTTCTTTTTCTTTTTGGTTTTGTGTGTTTTTTACTTAGTGCTAGATCTAAAAAAATTTAAAAATCCTGATGGTTCAATGTGCTTCTCATCTAATTCATTTGAGTTCAACAAATAATATTTTTCAATCTAAAAATTCTTATATGAAATACAATACAACTTCAGTTTATATGAATGATATCTAGTAAAATATTATTATTTTTAATTCTCAATGAACAATTTTTTTTGACCTTTAAAAGGTACATATTAGCTTTCATATGTTTTGAATTTTTTTTTTTTAAAAAAAAAAAAAAATACTAACTCAATTTAAAAATGATAACTTTAGAATTAATCATCAATTTTTCTGTAATTTTATTGATAAAACAGAATTGAAAAATAAGAAAAAAAAAAAAAAAAGTTAATGACAATGAAATTTGTGTTGAGAAGATTCTTAAACATTCCTTATTGTGGTTTCTAATGAGAGTTCATTGAAGTATCACAATGAATTCAGTCAAGATTCATCCATGATTAAAGAAGAGTGCAAGCTGTTGTTAAAGAAGAGTTCAGGATGAGTTCCATCAGACTTCCATCAGAGTTCTATCTGACTTCAAGTTGAGGACTAGGAAGAAAGGTGAATGCCGAGAAATAGAAATTATTTTTCCAACAAGTGGGGATTGAATTGAAGGCTGGCTGTTCGGTGGTCGTTTCTTGTTTATGTGGCTAGCTAAGTGCAAGACCCTAGCCACGTGGAGACCTGCGCACCCGATCGGTTAATTCCAACTTTGTTCTTCCGCCCAGCGCATAAGTCTCCATGGCCCTTCCCCTCTACGTTCCGTTTGCCTACATTTCCTTTCTCTTTGGCCTTCTATGGCTCTTTTCTCGCTACCACCGTGCACGGGCGCTGGCCAGGAAACCCCCCAAGCCCTGGTTTGCCACCCCCAACACTGCAAGGGACATTTATGTCTCCCTCCTCAGCCGTGACCCTCCTCCGCCGCAGCATGTCTTGGTCGCCGCCCTCCTGACCCGCGCAATTACCGACGTCCGTCGCATCTGGTCTCTCCGCGACTCTAAGCAAGCGCTCTCTAACCTGCTCAAAAAAGGCCAGATCGGCGATGATCTGTGGGAACGCTTCCTCCTCGCCGAACAGGAACTCGAAATCGAACTCGCCGAAGTCGCTGCTGAGGCCGATGTCTTTGCTCAAGGGTGGGGTCAATATATCTTTGCTATTGCTGCAGAGGCCGCTAATGGCTTGAAAACTAGGCGCATCTATCGCTCCATCGATCCTGCTCAAACACAACTCCGTCTGTCTTCTCTTCTCTTGATCCTCCTTCTTTTTCACCCTCACCATCTCATCTCTCTCTCTCTCTCTCTCTCTCTCTCTCTCTCTCTCTCTTTTTCTTTCTTGTGGTTAGTCATCAACCATACTCACCACCAACTCTTCAAATCAAATCCTGGTGACCTCTCCATCGCTCACTCTGCGCCAGCTCTCCCAGCTGCTAAGCCAAAAGTTCCAACAGCCGCAAAATTAGCCATGCTCGAATCCATGAAGGCAGCTCAAGCCAAAGCTCAACAAGCTGAACTCCTCAAAGAACAACAAAAAGCTTCCTCAAACAATACACTTTCAAAATCTAAATCTTCCCAAACCTTACCTCCAAGTCAGCAGAGTTCGACCGGTAGCACTAGAGAAAGTGAGGCTGACCCAAAATCTTCCCCTCCGTCTTCAACTGTCAACAAATCTTCCTCGGCGAAAAAGAAGAAACCTAAGCGGAAAAATCCATAATTTTTGTTTGATGTTTGATGTTTCTTTCTACTCTGCTGGTGGGTCCACACTTTGACGCTTCTAGAAGACTTGTGATAATAAGCTTTTTGGTGGTCATCGTATCTATATCTATATATATGAAATAAAATCACTGGTCGATCTTCGTTTGGCCCAACAAAAATCGTTCATCGTTTGAACTGTGTTTTTTTTTTTCTCTGCTTTGCTTTGTTTTTTTTTTTCTCCCCAACAATACGCTTGGAATATTAAATCAATGGCAAGCTTCTTTACTACCCACCTGCCTACGTACCTACTCCTTTTTTTATAACAAAAACTGCATTTTTTTTAACCAAAATAAAAAACAGTTGAAAGAAACTCGAGAAAAAAATTGTCACAACTATACCTAAGTATTGTGTCTTTGCGTGTGTCAATAAATATATATGTGTTTGTGTGGATGTAGGTTTGTCTGTAATTGCAAGCATTTTACATTTTCATTTTGATACAATACTCTCCTTTTTTGTTCATCAGTATATAAACATATAGATAGATATATTAATAAATCTTAATACATAGTTGCATGTATATAATGTGGTAATCATTTCTTTTTTTTTCATTTATTCAAACCCAAGTTTATCTATGCTGTCCATCTTATTGCTCTATCCTATTATGGATTCCATAAAACTATTCTCAAACACAACAGACAATTTACTGACGTTTCAGGAAATTAGGGTGGCGATACAAAATGCATAGTTTAATTTGTGCGCCTTGTTGAACTACCCAGGTGTAATTGTCTGTGTAACGGTATCAGGGATGGACTAGAGGAGGTATAGTACGAAAGTTTTAGGGCAGTTATCCGGCGATAACCTAGATTTCTAATTATAGGGGGTATATCAAAGTTCAATTTTTTTTTTTTTTTTTTTTTAATTATTTAAAATTTATTTAATGGCACAAAGAATAAAGCTAGAGATCTAAAATGATTTCTCAGAAAAAAAGTGTTTTTGGGGGCACAATATGCCTTATATGAAAAACTAATCATGTCTGATTGGGTGGCAAAAAGAGGTATTTTAATATGGAAGAGGTTTATAACTTTGATATCCACCCCTCCCTTCCCCCCTTCCCCCTATCATAGCGATTCCATAAAAATTGTACAACCTTTTTACCATGCACAACCTACTATGTATTTAGCCATGCATAGTATTCAACCTAACACATTAGGGCATCTACCACCGTGTCGGTAAAAAATAAGTATATAATTGCATGTTACTTGAGTCATTTCATAATGAATTGCCATATTCAACCACTCTATGCAGTATCTTTTACTATTCACTCCATTTAGTTACTATTCAACCATTGTATTTTGACTCCTATTCATTAAAACTCAATTATTATTATTTTTTTTTCCTTCTCATGGCTTTTAACATAGTTGATGAATTACTTGAAATGGAAGAAGAAGACTATATCATTTCATATCTCTTTGACAATACAAACAAAAATAGATCAAGACAAAAAAATTTAAATACTCAATTGAAATTCACTAGAAGGCCATCAAAGACTAATGAATGACTACTTTTACCCCATCTGTACATACAACAACATCATGTTTGAGCAACGTTTCTGTATGACCAGGGATGTGTTTAACAAGATGTGTGATGACTTACAAAGACATAACTCTTTTTGGTTATGGAAAAAGGTAAGATAGGTTTTTATCAGTAACACTAATCACAAATTTATTAACATACTATTTTTTTTTTTAGGACTGTTGTGGTCAATTAGGCTTATCACCACAGCAAAAACATGACATCTGCTTTACAACAACTTGCTTTTGGGATCTCTGCTGATAGCACTGATGAGTATGTACGTATTGGTGAAACAACTGCCCTCAGAGCACTCAAGCATTTCATAAAAGATATAATCACAATATATATGAAGAGGAATACTTACAAGAACCTAATTCAGAAGAAAAAAAAAAAAAAAAAAAAAAAGTTATTTTGAAGGAGTATGAAGAGTGTGGATTTCCTGGCTGTCTTGGATCAATTGATGGATTGCACTGAGAGTGGAAAAAATTGTCCCTGCAGCTTGGGCCATCCAATTTCAAGGGAAAGAGGGTACATCAACTATCATATTGGAAGCTGTGGCCAGCAAGAGCCTATGCTTTTGGAATTTTTTTTTTTTTTTTTTTTTTTTTTTTTTTTTTTTTTTTTTTTTTTTTTTTTTTTTTTTTTTTTGGAACTCCAGGTGCTCTAAATGACATCAATGTTCTCCATTGCAGCAACATCTTTGACAAACTATTGGCTGGTACTCAAGATGAAGTGCAATACAAAATAAACAATCACAAATACAAAAATGCTTATTACCTTGCAGAGGGCATTTATCCATCGGGGTATCATTCAACAACCATGTTGACTATGGACAAAAGAAACTGTGAAAGAGGTAATGAAGTGTTGTGTAATATTGCACAACATGATCATTCAGTCCAAATCAAGTACTGATCCTTACCTATCAAATTCTGAGAACATATCAAGTCAAATAGTGCAAACACATCATGATCCCAAATTGTTCAACAGCATTACTGAATATATGCAGAGAAGTCGAGATTTGTATAACTCCTCAATACATTTCCAATTATGTGAAGATTTGAAGATTCACAACTGGAATTCTAGAGGAATGGATGGAGGTGTAGAGTAAATTTTGTTGTAAGTAGCTCTTAGCCTATATTAAAAAAGAAAATTAGTATAATAAAAAAAAGCATAACAAAATACTACTTACAGTATATTACTATATACTAAAAGAATTGAAAAATCCTATACTTCACATTGATACAAAAAAATTGATGAGCTTAAATGTGGAATTTTTTAAAAATTGTTGAAAAAAATAAATAAAATTGATTGAGAGAAAATTGTGCATAGCTGTTTATTTAAATGACCACCTCTTTATACTTATCATTAGAAATCTTATAAATATGAAGCCTTATTTATAAAAACACGTAAAAATTTAAATTAATAAAAGAGAAATAATATATAACATTGCAAAGATTATAGATCATTTTACATTGCAGATGTGTGAGTGAAGGAAAGGCTCAAAGATATAGTGTATGATTGGTTACATTGTAGAAGTGTGAGTGAAGGAAAGGCTCAAAGATATAGTGTATAATTGGTTACATTGCAGAAGTGTGAGTAAAGGAAAGGCACAAACATATAGTGTATAATTGGTTACATTGCAGAAGTGTGAGTGAAGGAAGAAGGCACAAAAGGCCCTTCTTATATATTAGAGAGGAGTTGTCAGTATGTCTAGTATATAAGTATGATATAATAGTATTTATTTATGGTTCTACAACTTATTGATAAATGATTTAGTGATTAAACCTCAGGGGAAGACTAATAAAATAGTTATACTCAAATAAAACTCACAATACTTGGATTTAAATGCGTGCTTAGTGGTGGAAAATAGATAAATAGAATATAGTTATATCTTATATAATGATAAAATCAACTTATAAAAGGCTTTATAATATATTTCTAAAAGTTAATAATTGTATAGTAGTGTTTATTGGAGTTGTAGTAATTGAATGATGATAAATAACCGTCAAAATCCCTCCTTACTTATACCGAAATCCACTGGAGTGCACAGACCTTCAATCCAGATGATGTCACTGCTATCCCTGGCAATTACAGCACTGTGAGGGCCCATCACCTCCCCATGGCGTCCACTTCAAGCAGATTCAACACCCAGACCTCCAGTAAGGACCCTCCATCACAATTAATGATAACACAGACCCAAAAAATAATTAGAAAATCCAGATATAAGCAGATACCATAAAGAAACAGGTAAAATAAGTAATCCAAAAGAGATAAAATGAAACCCAAAGCATATAAAGGAAACAAATGAAATGTCCAAGCCCCCAATAACATCCCCAAGCATCCACATTAACTTAGCAACGACCTCCCAACCCATAAATCCATGAATATCCATCCAAGGAAGCAGATTAAGTTGTCCAAACTGAGTGTATGTGCCTGATATAGATTTCTATGCTTCTGTAGGTGTTATAAATCCACTGATTATTAACTGTTATGCCCTGCTATTGGCAAACCTGTTACAAAGTCCATGTTAATTATTTCCCATGGAGCTTTTGGTTGCTCAATTTGTTGTAATAAACCAGCTCTTTTGCCTGTTAATCTTTTAGATTTTTGACAAGAATCTCACGTCTCAACATATTTTTGAACATCACCAGACATGTTAATCCACCAAGCTGTGTTTTTTACCCCGGTTAATGTTTTATGGAAGTTAAAATGGCCTGCTAATATATCATTATGACATATACTTAACATTAACTCCTTCATTGAAGGGGGAATTACAATTACATTACATAATTTTTTCCTGTAATATATAAAACCATCCTCAATGAAAAATTTTCCTTTTTCTAATGCTTCAATATAGCAGATTACTACTTCTGACATTTTTCCTTCAATAAGTTGTTTTTGATGCAAAGCAGCACCCAGACCAATAAAACTTGCATCTGTATATAATACAAAAGGTAATTAGAAATCTGGTAATCCCAAGATAGGAGCTGTCATCAAACATTCTTTCAACTTATCAAAAGCCTGTTGTCTTTCATTATTCCAAATGAAAGCTTCTGATTTCTTTATCAGTGTGGTCAATGGTGCAGCAATTAATTGGTAGTTTTTTATATATTGTCTATAATAACCACACATTCCAAGAAAAGATTGTACATCCTTTACATTTTGAGGAATTCCAATATTCTTTACTGCAGCCACCTTATTTTGGTCAACACATATTTGTAAGCCAGATACAATATGACCAAGCACTTTTAAAGATTCAAACCCAAATTTACATTTTTTCAATGCAAGGGTCATTTTTATTTCATCCATTTTTTGAAATACCTTCTTTAAATGGATTGAGTGTTCATCATATGTTTTAGAGAACACTATGATGTCATCAATGTATACCATTAACCATCCTTCAATCATTTCATTATGGAATGTTATATCCATTAACTTCTGGAATACTGATGGAGCATTTTTTGATCAAAATGGCATCCTGAAATATTTATAAATTCCCATATGTGTTGTTATCAACAAAAAGTTCTGTGAATTCTTTTCAACAGGAATTTGATGGTACCCTTTATTTCTGTCAGGCTAGGGTCAAGTACAAGGACGTGAACTAGCTTGAATAGTCAATTTTCTAGAAGATTTTAATGGTCCTATATGAATACTGTAGTTCTAATCCACTAAGTTGTAAAATATAATCAAATATAAAGGTCTCAGTAATATAATTCTCACTATTCTTATATATGGCTTACAATCTTTATAGTTGGTAGAAAAATAGATTATATAAATTCAGATACTATTCAAAAGTCTTATAAAAGTACTAATTGATATGTATTGTAATTGGATTGGTTATATTGGTTAAATTTTAATGATAAAGAATGCGGAAATACAACCCAAAAACCTCCTCCTTTTATACACACTGAGTTCCCCAATGATTCCCTTAATGTACCACCCAATACACAGTTAATCACGCCTCTAAACAACTAATAGACATTCCCATCAACATTCCCAGTGACCCATGACATAATTAGAAGAGTAATAACCGCCAAAATCCTGAAATAATAAGGGAAATCCATCAAAATTAAAGAAAAAGACAAAAAGAGAGTATATGCGTATAAAACAATAATATTAAGGACTAAAGGAGACTTTTTAAGGTTAATAATAGCTTAATAATAAGGGGGATTGACTGTAGAAATAATGGGGCTAATCCTGACATTATACTACGTGAAATTCCCATTCAAAAATAACCAAAATTGACTGAGAAACCACCCAAAAACTTAAAAAAAGAGCGTGAGATGTGGGGTAACTACATGCAGTTCTTGGCAGGCTCTTGCACGGGTAAATCCTTGACTAAAATTAGGCGAATTTAAGCGTGGTGATGAAATAAAGTGCCAAGAGTGAGGTTATTAATGAAATTAGTGCATATAAACAGGGTCAATGCATTATTAATTAAGCTAGGACACTAAATAAGCGCCTGTCGCCTATTTTAGTGTGTTTCCCCACAGTGGGCGTAGAATGTGGGGTAATTATAGTGTGAAAAAGCTAACTTTGCTAAAAATGAAGCTATTCACACGGGAAAAAAGCAGGCAGTATGTGGCCAGTACACAGAAGCCATTTCTGGCATAAAAAACACCAAATTTGAAAAGTGTTATTTTTATGCATTTAAATAGCCAAATCAATAGTTCTAAATGAGCCCAATTGATCTGTCAAAGCGCAATTTTGATATTCTCAATTTTATAGCGCATATAGTCAACTTTTAAGTGAAATAAAGCGCATTTCTTGTTTTTTGCATAAAACAATGAATATAACAGCTTTAAGTGTACTTAAAAATTATGTAGCCTTATACTTAAGGTTCTTAAGATTACCCTAACATACTCCAACTTAATATTAAGTACATAAGACCTATAAAAGGTGGATATATGTGTGTATATAAGGTGTTATAATGGCATTTTTTGTGTATTATCATAATTTTACTTATGTATACTATTTGTGTACTCTCATTTATTATTCCCATGTATAGTTCATGTGTTTAACATAACTTATAGTTACTTTTTACTCAGTCCTGGAGATATACAGGCTGACACTCGCCCACCCAAAAAAACAATAAAAAAAATGATAAGTTATACATTTTATTTTATTTAATTTGTAATTTTCAGGTATTCAGAATAAATCTGTAGCATTAAAGATTCAACTTTAAAGAAATAAAACATAATAAAATATTATGAGTACTGGTTTTTTAACCCCTCAGCTGGTTGAACAGAAATTTATTTCTGTTTAAATTTTTTAAGAAGGGTGGATAAATTAGAAATTTCTTTTTCAGGTATCCATTTATCAAATTCATTTGATTTCCCTTTAAATCTTAGTAAATACTCAGTTCCTTTTTCTTTAGTAAGGATTCTTTTCTTGAGTATTTTTTCAATCTCTGCTTTTTCCACAATTTCTTCAGGTTGCTTTTTAGGCCTTCCCCTTCTTTTTGGAAATAAGTCAGGATCATTTGCATGGTAAGGTTTCAATAATGAGATAGGGAAAACTGGATGTTTCCTATCATATGGAGCATATAATATGACTTCCACTGCATTATTCCCAACCATTTTATTTACTACAAAAGGTCCTACAAAGGGATCCTTTAATTTAACATTACCTTGTAAGTTAAAATGTAGTGTTGATATGAGGACTTCATCTCCCTTTTTAAATTCAAATTCTTTATGAGATTTGTCCCACCTTTTCTTTTCATATACAAATGCTTTTTGGATGCATTCTTCTGCATGCTTTCTACACATTTGTTGCATATGAATAAAGGATTTAGTGCCAGGGTGTATATCCAACCTTGGTAGTTTATTTAAAAGATTTACTGGGGTATTTGGTACATATCCCAGCCAGAGTTCAAATGGTTTCTTCTCTGTTACAGAATGAGTTGTGCTGTTATAAGCAAATTCAAGGCCAGGAATTAATGTTACCCAGTCATGTGTGAATTTCTCATTGTCTTTGTATTCTAATACAAAGGCACAATATCTTCTGATCATGTCTTCTAGAGTTTGTATCATCCTCTCAGCCAGCCCATCAGTTTATGGATGGTGTGCTGTAGACAATTTTAATTGACAACCTGATACTTCCATCAAAGATGTCCAGAACTCTGAAGTAAATTTAGGATCTCTGTCAGAAATTATGGCTTTGGGGAACCCAGCAGTATTCATCATTTGAGTCCACCATAGTAACGCCAAGTCTTTAGCAGATACCTCTTTATGGGTAGGGATAAACTTACACATTTTTGTTAATCTATCCACTATTACCCAGCAAGAATTGAAACTTTCCTTTCCTGCTAATGGCAAGCCAGTTACAAAATCCATGTTTATAATTTCCCATGGAGCTTTTGGCTGCTCTATTTGTTGTAACAACCCAGCTCTCTTCCCAGTTAATCTTTTAGATTTCTGACAAGAGTCACATGTTTCAATGTATTTTTGTACATCCTCTTTCATGTTTATCCACCAGGCTGTATTGTTAACTCTGGTTAATGTTTTGTTAAAGTCAAAATGACCAGCTAAGATGTCATCATGACAAGTACTCAACATTAACTCTTTCATAGAAGGTGGTATTACTATTACATTGCTTAACTTTTTCCTGTAATATATATATCCATCTTCAATTGATAGTTTACCTTTTTCCAACGCATTTTTATACTTTGGAGGCAATGTTTTAATTAATGCACTCATGGAGGCATTTGTTGGATCATTAAGAATGGTAGATAGTTTAGACAAATCTTTATCAGATGAATAATTTTCCAATATAGTTTGCATAAACTCTTCTTCTAAATCCACTATATAAATCCCAAATATATGTATAACCTCATTTTCAGGTACATAAGCTGGGTTGTCAGCATCATTTGGCAAAGGACTTCTGGATAATAAATCCACATTTGAATGCAATGTTCCTGCTCTGTGAGTGATTGTCATTCTTCCTCTGTACTCTTGTACAGCTATTTGCCATCTTAACATGTGCCTATTAGGTATTTTCATGTTTAGTAATGATTTTACTGCACTGCAATCTGTTATAAGTTCAAACTTCTGGTCTTCCAGATAGTAATGAAGTATCTCCAAAGCCCACACCACGGCTAAACATTCTAGCTGTGTGGCACCATACCTTAATTCTGTTTTTCTTAAGGTTCTGGATATATAACAGATAACTACTTCAGATAATTTTCCATTTATTATCTGTTTCTGCTGTAAAGCAGCACCCAAACCTATGAAACTTGCATCAGTGTACAAGATAAAAGGTAGGGTGAAATCTGGCAGTCCTAATATTGGAGCTGACATTAAACATTCCTTTAATTTATTAAAGGCGTGTTGTCTTTCATTATTCCAAATGAAAGCTTCATTCTTCCTGATTAATGTTGTTAAAGGGGCTGCAATGGATTGGTAATTTTTAAGATATTGTCTATAATATCCACACATACCCAAAAAACTTTGAACCTCTTTTACATTTTTAGGTATCCCAATGTTTTTAATTGTTGCCACTTTATTCTGGTCAACACAAATTTGTAATCCAGATACAACATGTCCAAGTACTTTCAAGGATTGAAATCCAAACTTACATTTCTTTAATGCAATAGTCATATTAATTTCATCCATTTTTTGAAAGACTCTTTTCAGGTGATTTAAATGTTCATCATATGTCTTTGAAAACACTATGATGTCATCAATATAGACCAATAACCATCCTTCAACCATTTCCTGATGAAAAACACTATCCATCAATTTTTGGAAGACTGAAGGGGCATTCTTTGGGCCAAATGGAATTCTCACATACTTATATATACCCATATGTGTGGTTATTAATAAGTAATTTTGAGAATTTCTTTCCACAGGAATCTGGTGGTAACCCTTGTTCCCATCCAGACAGGAAATATATTTTGCTCCTTGTAAGGTAGCATGGATAGAAGCTATCCTTGGTAGAGGGTAAATATCATCTACTGTATATGTATTCAGAGCTCTATAATCACCGCATAATCTTGCCTTATCTTTTTCATAAGAGATTAATACTGGTGAAATGACACAATACTTAGGTGTTGTGTCCACTTTTTCAACAATACCCATTTCCAACAACAATTTTATATTGTCTTCAATATCTTTCCTTTTTGCAGGAGATGCTGGGTAAGGTTTCTTTTTCAAGCTTCCAGGAATATTATCCAAATCACAGCTTAGAGAGATTTTCATCTCATGGTCTTTGACCAATCCTAGTTCATTTGAGCCATGAGCAAATGCCATAGGATATGATTTAATCAATCTCAAAATATCTTCTTGTTCAATTTTTGAGAGTTGAGGACTGAAAGAGGCCTTTTGGATTTCGTTTTCCAATTCACCCACTTCATTGGTGGTTCTTCCACCTTGCAGTTGTTCTTCTCTAGGAGAAATGGTATATACTGAATTTTCAGAACATATTTTGAATTTTCTTTTACCATTCACCCCTATGGTGAAACAACTGTTTGCAGGATCTAGTTTAATGCCAAATTTTGTCAATAAATCATTGCCAATAATAAACCAATCACTACAATTATTATTATCCATTACTACAAATTCACAAACTGCTCTAACATATCCATTATTATATTTAAAGAATACAGCAGTTTTGTATTTGCCAATTGGATTTAATACTGAACCAAAACCCCTCCAGTTCTTTGTCTGAACAGGTTCTAGTTTTTCCTGGTACTTACTATCAAGTTTCATTAATGCATTAAGTGAAACTACACTACCTGCAGCCCCAGTGTCAAGAATTGCATTCATTTCTTTTCCACATATGATAATAGGTGCTCTGATAGGTGTTATTTTTTAAGTATCATGAGATACATCTTTAATTATTTCAGCTTCCTCTATAGAAGTTAAAGATGTGTCTGTATGAGGTATAGCATCATTCAAGAACATTATATCCTGTTCTAATACAAATATCTCATTTTCATCATCACTGTAAGATATGTTACTCTTGCAATCCTCACTGGATTCCACATTCTCATCTTCATGATTACTAGGTTCAGAATTCTGTGAGGTTTCAATAACATTTATTCTTTTCTTACACGTGTGACCTTTAACCCAAGGTTCATTACATTTGTAACAAGTGTTATTTTCTTGTCTCTTAGGGACAAGGGGAGCTGAAGGTTTTTTCTTTTCCACTGGTAACTTACTTGTAGTAGGTTTTACCACGTCAACACTTTGTCTGTAATTACTATACTTGGTTTCATATTTGTGGTTTAATAATATCTCATTGCATATATTAATGAATCCAGAGGTGTCTCTGACAGTTTCAGTTCTAGCAACAATAATGTCTCTAACTGATATAGGCAATTTGTATATTATTTTTTCTTTCCACTCTTCATAATCCATTTTTGGATCCATAGCTTTCATGATTTTTATTAAATTCATTAAGAAGACCATGGGTTTATCTCCAGCATTTGGATTATATCTGGCCCTTTCATACAGTCTTTGTTGAGTGATTCTAAATTTTGGGCCACCAAATTGCCTTTCAATTAGTGCCTTCCATTCATTCCAGGAGTAATTAATTCCCTCACTCAATACAGATTCAAACCATAATAAGGCCACATCTGTAAATAAAGATATTAACTTTGAAGTAATTTCTTCATCAGGTAATTTATATGAAAATTTTAAGCTATCAATTCTTTGTATGAATTGTTGCCAATCAGATTTTGAATCCCCGTCAAAAGAAGGGTACTGATCTAACTTAGGCCAGTTCTTTTGGCTAGTTTTTGCTTCCCTAACCTGAGGAATATTGAGTAATTCACTTACTTTAGAAAGATGATCATTTATTTCATCTTTTACTGATTTTATATTCTCAGAGCCCATAACACTATGTTCATGTTCAATCATTGGTTTATCATCAGAGTGTTTCATAAAAACTGGTACTCTTTCTACATAAGAGGTATTATCTTTTATTGTTTCAGTATTTTTCAAAATGTTAGCTACTTCAATTTCTACTCTTTGTAACCTATCTTTTATCACAGGTACATGATTTAAGGTATCATTTACATTTGAAAAAGACAATTTTACACGTCCCTCTATGGTAGCCATAATATTCCGAGAGTGTTCTAATTTACTTTCTAAATTTCTAATCTCAGATTTTAATCTTTTATTCTCATTGATTAATTCATTATTTGAATTTTCAATAATTTTTAATTTATTGGCTGTGGTACTCAATGATTGTGTTAGTTGTAATAATACACTTTCTGTATTAATGTTTGACTCTTTTGAGAACTCTTCCAATTTTTCAATTCTCAATAATAATTTACTTATTATTTTTGATTCCATTGGATTCTCTTTTAAAAAATATTCTATTTTTTCCGTGTCCAATTCAGAAGACTCATTATCAGGGTCAAGATTTAATTCATTTGATTCCATTTTTATATTAATAGTATTTTCCTGGTGATCAATAAAACTATTTACATTGTCCTCATGTAAAGACAAGTTTAACATATTCTGTTCAAATGAATAATCCTTTAAATCCTTATCAATAATATCCAATATTTCCTTATCAATCTCATTACCTATAAGTAATTTATTTTCAGGTTGATATAATTGATCATAAGAAGTTGGATGACTTACCAAGGTCTTATCCCACTTCCCCTGCCTCTCCTTGCCTTTCCCCTGTAAGGGTGACTGCTGGAGCCCTGCTGTTGAGGATTGTTGTAGTTTTGGGCATACCAATCCCATTTCCATTTGCTTACAGTAATTTTTTGGTCCTCCTCTTGGGCTGGAGGTGTTGCTATGGAATTGTTGGGTGCCACTGTTGGTGGTTGAGTCTTTATGTCCACTAGAGCTTGGTTGACCTCTATGAAACCTTGAGATGCTCTCTTTTCCAGATTGTTGATCTGGTCCACTATATTGTTGACTCTTATTTTCAAGGTGTTCAGTAGGGTGGATAGGGAGTGAACTTGTTCTTGTAAAGTAATTTTTGTTTTCTTTATTGAAACCTGCTTTAAAAGCTTTTCCCTTTCCTCCAGAGACATTGACGGAGTGTTGTTGATTATGGGAGAGTCCTGGCCCTCCATTTGAATGTCCTGTAACAGGTCTTTCAGCTCTAGGTTTTAAGTTATAAGGTTTTACCTTATTACTTACAATGTCATTGTTGTCACACATTTTTACGTGGAATTTAAAGAATTGAAAGTTTAGATATGAAAACTTCAAAAAGGAGTTTTATCAGTATTTATCAATACCACTGAAGACAATTTTATTGCTTACTTATTGGTATGAAGTGAATATTATAAGTGCCAAAAGTCAAATATGCTTTTATGTGGTCACTTGATTTAACTGGTCTACAATATGTAGCCGTGTTTTTATATTCAAAAGAAAACAACTGTCAGTATGATTCTTTCTAAATATTTAATGAATTTTACAAACCAATAAAAGAAAAGATTAAGAGTCCTGTTAAAAGAAAACAATTAATCAGTTTAATTGGTTTATTATCTACAAAGATCACAAATTTAATTGGTCTATTGACAGACTCCCACTAAGAACAATTATATGTTAAATTAGT
Organism: Hemileia vastatrix; assembly: GCA_030280995.1. Lineage (NCBI taxonomy): Eukaryota > Fungi > Basidiomycota > Pucciniomycetes > Pucciniales > Zaghouaniaceae > Hemileia > Hemileia vastatrix. The sequence goes on along the minus strand of JASXTE010000008.1, from coordinate 5,433,077 downwards.
GGTAAAAATTTTATCTGCAAAGATCTCAAATTTAATTGGTGTATTGACAGACCCACTAATAACAATTATAAGTTAAATTAGTGGTAAAATTGTTGATTCAATCTCACAATTTTATAATATAACAGGGCTTCTTTTTCTGAAATCACTATATAAGTGACCCCAACCTGTTGTAATTATCCAAATATTTCTATAGGGATATTATTTACGTGCACCTTCTTTTGAAAATTTCACTTACAGGATTATAACAGAATTCTTGAGGAAAGGCCCCCAATTGTCAGGCTAGGGTCAAGTACAAGGACGTGAACTAGCTTGAATAGTCAATTGTCTCGAAGATTTTAATGGTCCTATATGAATACTGTAGTTCTAATCCACTAAGTTGTAAAATATAATCAAATATAAAGGTCTCAGTAATATAATTCTCACTATTCTTATATATGGCTTACAATCTTTATAGTTGGTAGAAAAATAGATTATATAAATTCAGATACTATTCAAAAGTCTTATAAAAGTACTAATTGATATGTATTGTAATTGGATTGGTTATATTGGTTAAATTGTAATGATAAAGAATGCAGAAATACAACCCAAAAACCTCCTCCTTTTATACACACTGAGTTCCCCAATGATTCCCTTGATGTACCACCCAATACACAGTTAATCACGCCTCTAAACAACTAATAGACATTACCATCAACATTCCCAGTGACCCATGACATAATTAGAAGAGTAATAACCGCCAAAATCCTGAAATAATAAGGGAAATCCATCAAAATTAAAGAAAAAGACAAAAAGAGAGTATATGCGTATAAAACAATAATATTAAGGACTAAAGGAGACTTTTTAAGGTTAATAATAGCTTAATAATAAGGGGGATTGACTGTAGAAATAATGGGGCTAATCCTGACATTATACTACGTGAAATTCCCATTCAAAAATAACCAAAATTGACTGAGAAACCACCCAAAAACTTAAAAAAGAGCGTGAGATGTGGGGTAACTACATGCAGTTCTTGGCAGGCTCTTGCACGGGTAAATCCTTGACTAAAATTAGGCGAATTTAAGCGTGGTGATGAAATAAAGTGCCAAGAGTGAGGTTATTAATGAAATTAGTGCATATAAACAGGGTCAATGCATTATTAATTAAGCTAGGACACTAAATAAGCGCCTGTCGCCTATTTTAGTGTGTTTCCCCACAGTGGGCGTAGAATGTGGGGTAATTATAGTGTGAAAAAGCTAACTTTGCTAAAAATGAAGCTATTCACATGGGAAAAAAGCAGGCAGTATGTGGCCAGTACACAGAAGCCATTTCTGGCATAAAAAACACCAAATTTGAAAAGTGTTATTTTTATGCATTTAAATAGCCAAATCAATAGTTCTAAATGAGCCCAATTGATCTGTCAAAGCGCAATTTTGATATTCTCAATTTTATAGCGCATATAGTCAACTTTCAAGTGAAATAAAGCGCATTTCTTGTTTTTTGCATAAAACAATGAATATAACAGCTTTAAGTGTACTTAAAAATTATGTAGCCTTATAATTAAGGTTCTTAAGATTACCCTAACATACTCCAACTTAATATTAAGTACATAAGACCTATAAAAGGTGGATATATGCGTGTATATAAGGTGTTATAATGGCATTTTTTGTGTATTATCATAATTTTACTTATGTATACTATTTGTGTACTCTCATTTATTATTCCCATGTATAGTTCATGTGTTTAACATAACTTATAGTTACTTTTTACTCAGTCCTGGAGATATACAGGCTGACAATTTCCATATAGGCAACTTATATACTTAGCACCTTTAAGGGTAGCATTTATAGAGGCAATCCTTTGCAAGGGATAAATATCATCTACTGTAAATGTATTTATTGCTCCATAATCACCGCACAGTCTTGCTTTATCTTGTTCATAAGAAATTAGCATGGGTGATATTACACAATAATTTGGTGTAGTTTCAACCTTCTCAAGAATGTTCATTTTTAATAACATCTTAATATTATCCTCTATGTCTTTCCTCTTCATTGGTGAAGCAGGGTATGGTTTCTTTTTAAGACAAGCAGGAATATTATCCATATCACAGGTTAAACTAATTTTCATCTAATGATCTTTTAGAAGGCCAAGTTCATTTGTACCATGTGCAAAAGCCATTGGAAATGCTTTAATTAAGTCCAAAATATTATTTTTCTCAGCTTCACTTATTTGAGTGCCAAACTAATGCTTTAGAAATTTCTGTTTCCAGAAGTTCCATCTCATTCGATTCTCTTCCTTTGCATGGAGAATTTGTTACTGACTCAATGTGTAAGAATGTGTTAAAAGAATTTATTTTAAATTTACTTTTACCATTCATGCCAATTGTAAAATTGTTACTAGCAGGGTCTAATTTCACACCAAACTTAGTCAGAATATCATTTCCAATGATAAAACAGTTACTACAGTTAGTATTGTCCATTACTACAATGTCACAAGTTACTCTTACATAACCATGTTGATAATTAAAGAAAACAGCAGCTTTGTATCTACCAATGGGGTGTAGCACTGATCCAAAACCTCTCCAATTTTTACTTTGAAGGGGTTCAAGCTTAGACTTATATTCACTATCAGTTTTCTGCAATGTATTAGTAGAAACAACAGAACCAGAAGCTCCTGCGTACAATACTATATTAACATTTTCACCAGAAATGATAGCTGGAACCGTGATAGGTGTCATTTTAAAGTTATCAGCTTGTATATCTTTAATGATTTCAGCATCCTCAAAATTAATTAAAGATTCATTTGAGTCCATATTTAATATTGGCTTTTCAAAGATGGACAAATCATCTTCCAACATACAGACTTCATTTTCATCACTATATGAGATATTGCTGTCATAATCACCTGATTCTTTACTTTTTTCAGTTTCAGTTTCAGATTCACGTTGATTTTCAACAATATTTATATTTTTCTCACATTTGTGACCTTTAACCCAAGGTTTGTTACACTTATAACATGTATTTGTTTCATACATTTTAGGTACTACAGGTGCAGTAGGTTTTTTCTGCTTCTCCTGAAGTGTTTTTGAATTCTGATTTTTCACAGGTTCAACATTTTGTTTATAAGTGGAATACCTTGATTCATACTTATTGTCAGCACCTCACAAGTCTCTGTGGGGACTGACTAGTTCACACAACGAGAATAGTGTGCAATTAGATTGAAATGAGTATATATATATATATATATATAGATGTGGCTAGGACTACTAGTCTTAGTAGTATACAGCCTTCACATACACTTTAACTGGTGAGAGTCGGAGAAAAGATAAGAATTAATACTACAGTCTCTGTAGTATCAATTCCCCCACAAAGCTCTCTGCGATATAGCTGTTAAGGGGGTTGAAGTCAAGGCTATTGAGAGTAGCGCAGATTACGAGAATAGTGAGAAATGAATTCCAACTGCTCTTCTCACTGAAACAGGGTGATGAGCCTTGGATCAGTGGGAGTTTTTCTGAGGTGTACAAATTTATATGCACCACACAACAGAGAAACACTACGCAAATAATATTATTCTTTAAGTATAACTACTGGACTATCACAAGTAACTAATAACTAGCAATTTTAATAAAATAAGCGTGCTAAGAGACAGATAAGGAATCAACCCAATAGCTATAACAAGGTTATAAAAGATTATGATGTTGTAATGTTTCTTAATGATGATGACAAACTGTAATACTAAAAAAATAAATTAAAACCACAATTTAACACTTATAGAGAGTGAGAACTCGACCCAATAACACTATAATAATTTATTCATTAAGAGGCAAAAAATGACAAATAAATGTTCAAACAATAAGACTTACTTTATATCCAAGTGGTAAGCTTGTTTTCTACTGCAGTTATTTTGACAAGTGGAAACTTAGTAATTAGTTATATGAGGTTAAAAGATGATCTTTACTTGACAGAAACAAGCCCTATATATAGTAAAATCCTCCTTCACCTGCCCCACAGCACATTAGAGTCCTCCAGACCCTTGACTCTACTATCTGGCTTTCAGACCCCCCCCTGTATGCAGTGTACCAACAGTTCCTCAGGCTGTGGCAACTGCATATTCCTCAGTCCTACTCAGGATGAGTTTAGTCAAGAGCCCTTTCGGCCTCCCACACCATGTACTTACAACTTTTCTCAATCCTGAGACACACACTGAATTAAAAGGAGAGAGAATGAGATAAATGAAAGTGAGACAGTAATAAATGATAAGAAACCAAGATTTAAGATAAGATAAAGTGAACCTAGCTTCAGATAAATGACTGATAAGAAAAAGAGATGTATAAAAATTTTTCTAGACAATTGTTTTTGTAAAAAAGGCTCAGAAGCGCCTTAAAAACATAGTAATAATGAGGTATTAAATATTGTTAAGCTATCTTTTTATATCAATGTAACTGATAAGGGATCACTGATTTTTTATAGATATAGTTTGAAAGTGAAAAAGAAGTAAAAGGAAATATAATAAAAGGAATAAAATATAACAGGAATATAAGATAAAAGGAATGGATAAAACTGATACAAAAAGGTTATTTTAATAAATACAAGATAAATAATTAAATGTATCCAAAAAAGTCCTGTAAAAGCACCATGAGGGGCCCATTGGTGGTCCAGGAATAAGATCTAAGGGGTCCAAGTAAGATTTTCCATAATCCTGGGATGCCCTGTTGTTGACTAGAAATTGACATCCAGCGTGGTTTGGCGCTCTATGGGGTTAAGTTGTCCAAGGATATTTGTGGATAATTATTTTAACTATTTTCTTATATTAATTTTTAATTGGACATAGCAGATTCTGCCCACACTCTATCCCTTTCTAGAAGTAATTCTACTATTTTTATTTTTTATTTTATATAATAATAATTTTTTATTATTATAAATACTATATCAAGATTTTTCTGTTATTTTATTTGTCAAGTTATTTTTGATAATGATTTATAATATTGTCAGTGGGTAGTCCAGTGGAATCTTCCAGCTGACACTTATGTTTTAATAATATTTCATTGCAAATATTAATAAATTCAGAATATTCAGTAACATTTAATGTTCTAGCTACAACAATGTCTCTGGCAGATATAGGTAATTTATATATTATCTTATCTTTCCATAATTTAAAATCCATATTAGGCTCAATGGCTTTTAATATTTTATTTAAATTCATTAAAAATACCATAGGTTTGTCACCATTCAATGGATTGTACCTAGTTTTCTCATAAAGTCTCTTCTGATTAAGACTGAATTTAGAACCTCCAAATTGTTTTTCAATAAGTTGTTTCCATTCAGCCCAAGAGTAATCTTTACCCTCACTAAATACAGCTTCAAACCATAATAAAGCAACATCATTAAATAAAGAAATCAATTTTGATGTTATTTCTTCATCTGGTAACTTATATGAGAGCTTTAAATTGTCAATTCTTTGTATAAAATGTTGCCAATAAGAGCTGGCTTCCCCATCATAAGTTGGGTACTAATCTATCTTAGGCCAGTTCTTCTGATTGGATTTTATCTCACTAATCTTAGGTAAATTCAATAACTCATTTAATCTTGATAAATGGTCTTGTGTTTCCTCCTGTACAGATTTGTGACTTACATTTTCAGATTTGAAACTACCACCAGATGTTTTTAGTTGTTGTGGTATAGGGAAGGAATGAGATTCATTTTTTCAATTGAAAGGATTATTATTATATTGAGTATACTTATGATTATCCTGGTTCATTAGTGGATTGGCAGTTTCAATCTCAACTTTAGTTAATCTTTGTAGTAGCTCAGAGACACTTTGATTAGTCTGGGCAAATAATAACTTAGTTCTTGATTCAGTTTTCAACAAATGTGCTTCATACAATTTTTCCAACTCACAGAATTTGTTTGAAAGTTCACTATATCTGTTACTCAATGAATCATATTTAAGAGTTAGAGACAAATGTTATTTCTCTAGTTCTTTATTACGTGTTGCCAGTTGAGAAATATTTAATGTCAAGGATGAAATTGTATCACTAATGAGCTTAACTGTCTGTTCCTAACAATCAGTCATTCTATTCCACAATGCTGAAATAATTCTATGGACAGTTGGATTATTGTTAAAATACTCCATGTCTTCCTTTTCAATAGTCTCACTCTCCTGTGAAATTCTCATCTCACTAGTAAGTGGTGGCAACTGAGGATTAAATGTATTATTATTATGAATAGTACTGTTATTGTGGACAAAAGACAAGTCAGGTGTATCTACATCAAAACCTAAACTTCTTAAATCCACCTCTATTTTTTGTACAGATTTGACATCAATAGTATTACCTATATTGTAATTATCAGTATTGTGTTCAATCTGAGAGGGTAATCTTCTTACCAAGGGATAGATTCCAGTCCTAATTTTTGGCGCTTTTTTCTTTGTATGGGTGAACTGAGGAAGTCTGATGAGGTGGAGGATCCCTGTTGCAGCTGTGACTGGTCCATTGTTGATGGAACCAGTCCCACTTCCATTTGTCTACCAGGATTTTCTCCTGGGAGTGATGTGACCTGCCTGGGGTAGGGGGTTGCTGACTTGGTTGACTTGGCTGGCCTCCTGTTAGCTCTGCCAGTGTTTGATTCATTTGTTGGAACCCTACCTTGAAATTGTTCTGTAATTGCTCTACCTCTTTGAGCATGAGTGACTTGGATTCTTCCAATTTCAAGACCTGTTTGGCCAGATGGGATATTTGATCCTGAAGAGGAGGAGATGTCTTTTTTATGGTAATCTTTTTTAATAGGGTGTCTTTTTCCTCTATTCTCATCTTCTCTGCCTGGGGGTATGACTGACCCTCCATGGTTATGTCCTGGATAGTTTTTGTTAGCTTTAGACTGTCACCGGACGGCCTACCCACAAGGTTGAGGGTGTTCCTGAAAGTGAGATGAGGGACAAATTTTAGAGACTTCTTCAAAGCACAGAGGAAATGTTTGAGGATGTGATTCGAAGATGACTTGAAGGAAGAGCTACTGCTTCGAGTTATATTCGAGATGAATCTTAATATATTTCAAGGTAATACTAATCCTCTTAGAATCTCACAAAGGGTTGTAATACTCAACAATCAAAGATTTAAATTTAGAAATGATTATTGAGGGGAAAAGGAAATGTACAATAACAATGATTTAACTTGAAGTTTTACCACTATTAACTATAAATACATTTTATAATCTAATTCTAAAGAAAACATTGAACCAAAATCCAACCCCTTTTATATCTATTACTCCTCCTCCCATTGACCTCATACCCATCCATCATTCTGCACACCACAGACCACCAAAATTACACCTGTTACACCTGGACCCTCCTTACTGACATCCGTTAACCCCTAAATCCTCTGCTACTCATTCCGTCCATGTTCACTACCCCTTTTTAATAACCCACAGATATTTATTAAACCTTTTAGCGGAATATTGCATTGAATATTACGCTGTGCATCACTTATCGAAGAAAAGCCGAAAAACACTCTTGAGATTTGACTAATTTAGATTTAAAGTTTAGATTAGCGCAGTTGAATAGTGAGTACACAAAGGGAAGTTGCCGTTGCTAGGTAGAATTGCTTTCTAATCTTCGAGTATGGATTTAGACCTCTGTTTTATTGATTTAATGAGCTGCTTTTGCCTTGAGTGTCACGTGGCGCATGACAGATGCCCAGGTATAAAACTCAAGCTCCGTTGAGCATGAGACATATACTTCCCACACTACTTTCCCTCTATTCCTTTTTTGATTACTTCTTTTATTTACTATGTCAACCTGTCCTACTCTGACTCCCACGCCTCCTCACCCCAAAGCAGATGGTGGGCTCATTACCTGACAGTACTCCCAAGCCTGAACAGCTTGTGAGTTGATGGAATACTTCTGCGTCAAAAGCACGGCTACTCAAGGTTCTCTCCAGAAATGCAAGTTTTGCCAATGGAGACGGTGTAGACAATCCTATAGTACTAGCTATAGGCCTTGAACAAGGGAGTTGGAGAAAAACCAGAGAGAAACTCTCCTGTCCCTTTAAAAAAATTAAGTGAGATTTACTTGATAAAGTATGTTGGTTCCTGTTTTTATAAAGCCCCCTTTCAACACACTTGACTTCTTGATGAGCCAAGAAAGTAGTCACCAGACAGACTACCAGACCAAAGAACTGAAATGTAGACCAATGTCCACACCAGAGACAGCAAAGATACCTGATGTAGGCTGCAAATCCACACCAGAGACAGCAATAATACTTGCTATAGCTTTCAAGACTATAACAGAGAAAACAGTGGCCAAAGTTATGTTAAATGAAGAACTCACTTGCAACAAACACAGCCAAATTGTGGCCAGAAAACAGTGAAAACTGAGTGAGGAACAAGGATATCACCTCTGGATGGTTGTATGATAATTAAAGTTACCCCAAACTGTCTTATTCACTATGTACACACAGACCACTATCTAAGAGCCCATGCACACCCACCAATCTGGTGCCTGTACCCTCCAAATTGAATAAAAAACCCTCCTGAAGCGCTCCCCATCCTTCTAAAACAGAGGCGGGCGGGCCGCCCGACGTCGGAGGTGCCACCTGAAGCCACCCGGCCTCCCTGAAGCCAGAAAACCAATAAAAACAACTAATCTACTTAGAAAAATTAGCTACAACTACTAAAACCTTTAAAACACAGAATTTCACTATAACAACATTGTGACATGAAATATAGAGAAAAATTAGCCCTATCCAATGGTACTAGGCATATAACCCTAAGACTTAAGGTTAGCCTGAAAAACACAAAAAACAAAACTAAACAGCTATCTTTTATAAATGAAAAATGAGGAAATGACCCCTTAAAACTTAGAATATGAAAAATGTCTTCAAGACATAAAATATAGAGAAAAACTGTGGCGATCCAATGATAGTACCCACATACCCGCAGACGCAATATCCACAGAATAATACCAGAATAATACCCGATTCCATAACAGATGTCAATTAAGACATGCACAAACAGTGTCAATTCACACAACAAAGGCCCCTGCCAATGTTGGAAGACCCCAAAGGGTGACGTGTGATGCTTTATTTAAAAACTCAGACATCAAACGAAGGTTTACCAAGACCAAATATTGGGTAAAACCAAAGACCAAAGAGGTGGTCGAAGATATATGGGATGTGTTGATCGGGAATGATCAATCAGAAGTAGTTGAGGAGGAAATTGAGGGTACCATAACGACCTGGGTAACCCAAGCCACAGGTAAAAAACTAGGGGTAGAAGAGGAGGTGGATGAATTGGTGGAGGAAGATGAGGAGGAACTCCCCATCTCAAGGCGGATGGTCATCAAATATGACAAAGAAGAAAAAGAAGTGACAGTGGAAGTCACATCAAAGTTATTTCTAGAGGCTGATCCGGTGTTTGAAGTAACTTTGCCTTTTATTTTATATATATATATATATATATTTTTTTACAAAAGAAATTTTTTTACTGATGACTGTATGTTTAGAATTCAGATGTCATGGCGGAAGCCCCTATGGTGGAAGCCTTGATTGTGGGAGCTCCTCTTGTGGAAGCGGCCATTGCAAAAGCGGCGCCTTCGATCCCAGTTGAAGGATATTTACCAGTGATTGACTTGAGGGAGGACAATGAAGAAACTCTTAACAAGGTATGGTCAAAGAAACCTCGCCAGGGTCCACAAACTAGGTTCATGTAAGAGTTAAGTGGTGAAGTTGATGAGATTATTGATTCTTCCTCCTTTGACGTGGCTGAAGAATTACTGGAGATTGGAGAAGTGGTACTGGTAGAAGAGGAGGAGGTATTTGAGAAATGCAGGAAGGAAATAAGGGTGATTTTAGAAAAAATGAAGAAATTGATTCTAGAGAAAATACAGGAGAAATTTTAAAATGGAAGGAGGAAAAAAATGAAAGAAAAAAGGAAAAGAAAAGTAGAAAGCAATTTGTATATTTATATATTTTATTTTGTTGTTTTAATTGAAATATTTATTTATGTTTATTTTGGTTGTTTTAATTTAATATTTATTTTATAAGATTTTGAGAGAAAAAGAAAAGAAAGAAAGAATATTTAAATGCAGTTTTTTTGTTTTAAAATTTTGAAAGGAGAGTAAAAAAATATTTAATCAAGAAAAATTTTAGTTTTTAGTTTTTTTTTTTTTTGAAAAGAAAGAAAAATTTTAAATAAGAAGAAGGAAAAATATAGTTGATTGAAACAATTTTGAGATGAAAATTTAATGAGAGAAGAAAAAAATTTTTATTCGTGAAATTTTATTTATTGAAGTTTTTTGAGGAATTTTGGTTATTTGAAAAGAAAGAAAGAAAAGAAAAAAATAGTTTTGAAAAAAGAATTTGAAAAAAAGAAGTAATTTTTTCGAAGAATTTTTAAAAGAGAGATTTAGAGGTTGAAGTAAAGTTCAAGAAAGATTTTTGTGTTGCGTTCGTGAAAAAATTTGATAGTTTAAAGAAAAGAGTTTTTAAGAAAAAAATGTATATAGAAAATTGAAAAGGGAAGAAAGAAAAAAATTAAAAGGAATTTTTTTTAAAAGGTTTTTATGAATTTTACATTTTATTTTTTTATTTTATTTAAATTTAAATTTAGTTTAATTTAATTTTAATTTAATTTAATTTAATTTATTTTTATTTTATTTTAATTTAATTTATTTATTTTAAAGAAGGTTGAAAAAATTTTGAAAAGAAAAAAGAAGAAAGAAGAAAAAAAGAAAACAAAAATAATGAATTTTTTAGAAGTAAAGATGTTTTAGATTTTAAAGAGAAGAAGAAAAAAAAAGAGAAAGAAAAGAAAAAAGAGAAGAGAAAAAAACTAAAAGAGAGTTTTAAGGTTTTGGTTTTAAAGGATATTTAAGATGAAAAGATTTTAGGAGTTCAGGGGCGTTAGAAACATTGATGGCTGGTTTCCAGGATGTTTTGTCTGAATCATCAAGGAAGCCTTCCCATTCCACGAGGTATTGAAGTTTCCCCTTGCACATTCTTGAATCAAGGATACAGCTTACTTCCCACTCTAGATGGTCTTCTACTTTGACCGGTTCCGGAGGAGGTTGGTTCTTGCCCGGGTGTGTTTCTCGAGCCAGTTCCAGGAGAGATACGTGGAAAACAGGGTGAATAGCCTGCCATTTAGGAGGTAGCTTGAGTCAAAATGCAGTTTTAGAGACTTCAGAGTCAATTTCGAATGGTCCCAAGCGTTTTTCAGCCAGTTTCTTTGATTGTTGAGTTGTTCAAATGTTTCGTGCGTCGAGCCATACTTTGTTGCCTGGTTTAAAAGAAGGAGCAGATTGTCGATGTTTGTTGGCCTGTTCCTTGTAACTTCAAATCGCTAATTCCAAATTTGATTTAAGTTCCTCTTGGAGTTGTGATATGGTTTGAAGATAATGTTTCCCAGGATGATTAGTTCCTACATGGATTGAGTTGAATTGAGGATGTCTTCCATAAACAGTTTCAAAAGGAGATTTTTGTGTCAAAGAATGAGTCGAGTTATTATAAGCAAATTCTGCCAATGGTAACCATGTGGTCTGATTGTCTTGTTGGTAAATGACATACATTTGAAGGTATTGTTTGAGGATTTGGTTGGCCCTTTCCGTTTGCCCATTGGTTTCAGGATGATAGGCTGTGGAGAGATTCCTTGTGATATTGAGTTGTCGACACAGTTGAGTCCAGAATGTGGATACAAACAATGAGCCTCTATCTGAAATAATATCATTAGGTAAGCCATGTTTGGAAAATACATATTCTAGAAACAATTTTGACAAATCTTCTACTGTAGCAGTAGTAGCGGTTTTAATAAAAATAGACATCTTTGAAAATCTATCTACTATTACTAATATAGCATCAAAATTATTAGAAAGAGGAAGTTGAGAAATGAAATCCATTGGTAAAGATTCCCAAGGTTTAGAGGGAATAGGAAGCGGTTGAAGCTCCCATGCTTCCGGTGACGGGGAGCCTTATTCCTATTAAATTCATAACAAGCTCTTATATAGTCCTTGATTTCTCTGGTAATTCCTGGCCAGAAGAAGTCCCTCGCTATTAACTGGTAGGTTTTATCAACCCCAAAATGACCAGCTAATGGAGAATCATGTCGACTATTGAAAATCCATAATTTTACTTCATTGTTGTCGGGTATGACTACTCTACCTTTGAAAACTAACAGACCTGATTCAATACTAAATCTTTTGGCCCCTTGCTTCAAGAGTATTTTGTCTTTTAACTCTAAACAATAATTGTCCTTCAACTGAGCTTCGAGGATGTTGGATAGTGGATTTTTTAAAGATTGAATTGTCATCAAATAAAGCTAATGAGTTGTTAACATTGATTTGTTAAAAATTGATGTCACATTTGCTGGGTTCTTTTCTGCAAATGCATCCCCCCGCTGTGGGTAAACGTCGTCCCGACGTGACAAGATATCTGGGACAATGCAGTTCTTAGCTGGGCAATAGGAAATAGAAAAAGGAAATTCAGACGGAAATTCAGCCCACCTGGCTTGACGCCTGGTTAGCACTTTGGAAGACATAAAGTATTTCAAAGCATTATGGTCTTTTAGAATTTGAAAAGGACTATCTAGGTTGAGATGAAAAGAGCGCCATTTTTTAAGACAATGGATAATAGCTAAAAGCTCTTTGTCATGAATTTCATAATTTAATTCTGCTGAAATGAGTTTGCATTACTCAAAAGCACAGGATGAAACAATTTTGTTTCAGGATTTAATTGAGAAATGACCCCTGGGATAGCATAATGGCTAGTTTCCGTCTCGACTATTTTCGAAGCAGAAGGATCAAAGTGTCGAAGAATTGGGGCCATGGTGAAAGAAATCTTAAATGCTTTGAATTCCTTTCGTGCTGTAGGATTAAAAACAAAAGGAATAACTTTTCTAAGAAGAATAGTAAGTTTGGAAATAGTTTTAGAGTAATCTTTAATAAATCTTCTATAGAAATCGGCAAAACTCAAAAATCCTTGGAGGGATTTAAAGGTTTTGGGCTCAAGCCATTCCAGGACTTTTCGGACCTTTTTGTTGTCCATGACTAAACCATCAGTGAAAAACGTATAAACTAAAAAATCGATTGGTTTAAGATGGAATTTGCATTTATTGTGCTTGGGGTAGAGACCGTAATCACAAAGTTGATTTAGAACCTGTTGAACATGATGAATATGTTCATCTAGTGTCTTTGAGAAAATTGAAATATCATCTAAATAGACGGCAAAAAATTGTTTGACAACATTTTGAAAGATGTCATTAACAAAGGTTTGAACAGTAGATGGTGTGTTACACAATCCAAAAGGCATGACTAAATATTCAAAACTACCAAATCTAGTGCGCATTGCAGTTAGTGGTTCATGACCTTCTGCAATGTGAAAAAGATTGTAAGCGCCTCTAAGATCAATTTTAGAAAAGAAATTAGCACCATTGAAAAGAGTAAGAAGCAATGACATAGGAGGAACAGGATATGCATTCTTCTTAGTGACAGTGTTGAGCTTTCTATAGTCAACACACAACTTAAGACTACCATCCTTTTTCTTTACAAAAAAAACAGGGGAGCCAGTTGGGGATTTACTGGCTCTGATGAAACCTTTGGCTACATTCTCTGCAATGTAGTCTCAAAGAACTTGAGATTTGTCCTTTGACAAAAAATAGACAGGACCTTCTGGAGGTACTAGACCTATTAACTCTTTTGATGGTCATAGGGTCAATGAGGTGGTAACTTATTGGCCTTGCGGATTGAGAAAACATTGAGGAAATTGTTATAGATTTCCAGTAGAGTTGATGTAATGGCTTCAACATTGGTTTGGTCATCCTCATCATCTTCGAGAGAATCTGTCAAGGGAAAACCGGAATTGAGAGAGCATAAGTTGATTACTTTGAGGCAATTTAATTCCTCTTCGAGTGAAGTCATCAAGCTAGAAGGGTTATCCAATTGCTCATTTAGAGAAAGATCAGATTCTTGCAAGTCATCTGCAAGAGATTTCTCCTCTAGCAGGACATTGTCAGATGGGTTGTTTAACTCCCTATTGACCTGCATTGAAGAATCAGAAATATACTTAGTGCGTGGTGTGATCAATCCCCATGTCCAATTAATTTTAGGATTCCAATGCATTAAAAAGCCATGGCCAAGAATGGTATCGTTCATTCTTGGGGCGTCCAAGACTGATGATTCCTACTAAAAGGGGGGGAAGTTCGGAAAGTTGAAAACCCATAAAACTTTCTTACTTACCCAATATTTGGGTTCCTCTGATTTGACAAAATAAATTGGAGTTCGATTGATATCTGTAAATGTCAGTTGTAACTTCTTGGAAAAAGATAAACTTACAAAATAAATTGAAGCTCCAGAGTCTATAAGACAACTGAAGGGAGTATCCTCCTTAAAAAGAATGAATCTCAAGTGGTTTAAGGAAACTCCAGTCCTTAAGACATGGAGGTTCTGTGCACTGGGAGAGATAAGATAGTTTGATTTGTACACAAGTAAACTATCTACTAGTTTTTTGACTTCAAACTAGTACCTTCTCTTTCCTTCAACTTTACACAATCTTCCAGCTTGTGCTTACCCCCACAATACATACATAACCCATTATCTGCTCGTCTCTTCCTCTCAGATTCTTTAAGTTCCCCTTTAGGATCCAGTACTTTACTGATATTTCCTGGGGTCGAGCTTTTTGGTCTAGGTTTTTCCTTTCCCTTATTTGGTTTGGATTGAATTGAGGAGGATTGAGTTGGCGGTGGGTGTGAAGAAGGTCCCGATTTAAAATTTAGTCCTTGAGATTTGTTGGCATATCAACAATGTTGAAGTCGTCCTTGGTAAACGCCACTGAGTTTGAGGGTTCGATCAATCAAATCCGTTAAAGTAGTCATCTTCTGAACATGAAGATTTAATTGATCCAGAATCCTCGAAGGAAGTCCCTTTTGTAAATGATACTTGAGGGCAGCATCATTCCAACCTACTCGAGTTTGAAGTGCTCTGAATTTCGAGATGTATTCAGAAGCTTTACCATTATCACTCATGCAGAGGAAGTCCAGTTAAATTTCCGCGTTGTCAGTTTTGTTAGGGTCACCAAACAATGTAAAAGTTGGTCTTTGAACTTTTCCCAATTTTTGATGAGTAAGTGGGTCTCTGTCAAAGAGAGAATGAGAAGATAAGTTTTGAACCACCTTTCTGCCTTTCCGGCTAGAAATAAAGAAGCGTAAACAACCTTTGATCGGTTGTTATTAAAGGTTTGAGGGTCATTATGGAACAGGAGCTTGCATGTTTGCAAGAAGGGTCACAATCTGTCTGGATGTTCCCCATCAAATTTATCAGGAGATTTCATTGAAGGAGTTTTAAATTTTGATCCCTCCAAAGACATTGGATTTGAAAGGGTCTTCATGAAAAGCCTCATGAATTCTTCCAGTGAATTAGATGGTCCAGGTTCTGAAGGTTGACCAGAAGGGTGTGTAGCAGGGGCAGATGGTGCCTTGTGCATTGTATCCTCTCCTTCTTCATCATCACTAGAATCATCAAAATCTTGTGGGATGTCTTCTACAGATTGGACTGAATGTTGCCGTTCCCTAAGGTCAAGAGGTTCCAGGGAGTGAGTGTGGGAAACAGGCCGTGTGGCTGTTGGCCTGCCTCTGGCGCAAGCCCTGGTAGTAGCGCCTGTAGGAGGAGTGCGTTAAACAGGTGCCATTTTTAAGAATTTAGAAAACACCTGAAAAAGGACGTAGTAGTGCAAAGAGTGAGAAATATGTAGAATTAAATTATACTGTCACTGGACAACCTACGCACAAGGTCGAGGGTGTTCCTGAAAGTGAGATGAGGGACAAAGTTTAGAGACTTCTTTGCAGAACAGAGGAAATGTTTGAGGAAGTGATTTGAAGATGACTCGAAGGAAGAGATACTGCTTCGAGTTATATTCCAAAAGAATCTTAATATATTTTAAAGTAATACTAATATTCATAGAGTCTCACAAAGGGTTGTAATACTCAACAATCAAAGATTTAAATTTAGAAATGATTATTGAGGGGAAAAGGAAATGTACAATAACAATGATTTAACTTGAAGTTTTACCACTATTAACTATAAATACATTTTTTAATTTAATTCTAAAGAAAAAATCGAACCAAAATCCAACCCCTTTTATATCTATTACTACTCCTCGCATTGACCTCATACCCATCCATCATTCCGCACACCACAGACCACCAAAATTACACCTGTTACACCTGGACCCTCCTCACCAACATGCGTTAACCCCTTAATCCTCCGCTACTCATTCCGTCCATGTTCACTACCCCTTTTTAATAACCCACATATATTTAATAAACCTTTTAGCGGAATATTGCATTGAATATTGCGCTGTGCATCACTTATCAAAGAAAAGCCAAAAAACACTCTTGAGATTTGACTCATTTAGATTCAAAGTTTAGATTAGCGCAGTTGAATAGTGATTACACAAAGGGAAGTTGCCTTTGCTAGGTAGAATTGCTTTCTGCGCTTTGAGTATGGATTTAGACCTCTGTTTTATTGATTTAATGAGCTGCTTTTGCCTCAAGTGTCAGGTGGCGCATGACATAGACCTGGTATTATAAGCAGGACTTTCACTTACACTGTCCTGAGGAGCACTCATATTGTTAATAATGACAATATATCACGTCTACAGAAAGGAAAACCTCTATGGAATTAGTAGACAAAAAGTATTAGCAATGTTATTACTAATAAAAAAGCACTGGAGCTTACCCTGAATTTATATCTTTAATTATTTAAATAAAATATAAGAAAAATTCGAAAAAATCCGTTAAAAATATAATAATAAGTTTAACTAGACCTTTATAAGGGTGAATAATTAGCTTACCAAGCTTTAACCAAATACCAATTTAATTGGGTGTTATATTGGTGTCCAAATACCAAGTGAAATTGGGTTTATATTGGGTACAGTTACTACTGTAAATACCTAATTTGTATGATAAAAAATTAGTAAAATTATTATAAGGGTTCTTTTCCGCAATCACTGAGTTATGATGACCCACTAATATGCAGCAGACCCAAATATTTGGTTTGTTTTTGAGCTATACTAAGTAAAAATCACGTCCTAAGGTTTATACTAAAAAATCAATAATAATCAAGGAAAGACCCCCTATTGTCAGTATGTCTAGTATATAAGTATGATATAATAGTATTTATTTATGGTCCTACAACTTATTGATAAATGATTTTGTGATTAAACCTCAGGGGAAGACTAATAAAATAGTTATACTCAAATAAAACTCACAATGCTTGGATTTAAATGCTTGCTTAGTAGTGGAAAATAGATAAATAGAATATAGTTATAGCTTATATAATGATAATATCGACTTATAAAAGGCTTTATAATATATTTCTAAATGTTGATAAATATATTGAAGTGTTTTATTGAATTTTAGTAAGTAATTAATGATAAATAACTGTCAAAATCCCTTCTTACTTATACCCAAATCCCCTGGAGTGCACAGACCTTCAATCCAGATGATGTCACTGCTATCCCCCGCAATTACAGCACTGTGAGGGCCCATCACCTCCCCATGGAGTCCACTTCAAGCAGATTTAACACCCAGACCTCCATTAAGGACCCTCCATCACAATTAATGATAACACAGACCCAAAAAATAATTAGAAAATCCAGATAAAAGCAGATACCGTAAAGAAACAGGTAAAATAAGTAATCCAAAAGAGATAAAATGAAACCCAAAGCATATAAAGGAAACGAATGAAATTTCAAAGCCCCAATAACATCCCCAAGCATCCACATTAACCCAGCAATGACATCCCAACCCATAAATCCATGAATATCCATCCAAGGAAGCAGATTAAGTTGTCCAAACTGAGTGTATGCGCCTGATATAGGTGTCTATGCTTCTGTAGGCATTGTGAATCCACTGATTACATTCATATGACCTACAATAATCAGAAAAACAAAGGTTATAGGCTATTAAGAGGCTAAAACCCACTTATAGACCTAAATATACATAATATACTGCATATTTAACTGAATATGAGCTTTATGTATACATTTAAGCTTATGTATGTCAATAATTACTTAATATCACTTAAGATAAGTATATTATGACTCCATTAACACCTTAATAAGTATTATTAGGCTATGGATAAGCTATTTAAACTACTATAAGTTATATAATAGTGTAATAATTATATATATATGTATTATAATCATATATATAATTGTTTTGACCTTATCTTTAAGATATAAGCTTAATGTACTTATGGTTATCTTATTTCAAGCATAAGAAATACTCAGTCCTAGGGATATCTGAGCTGAAAGGAGTCCTTCTTGCACCAACTCCAGGACACTCACCTGTTTAGCTACAACTCCTGTGGCAAATATGACTCATCCCCAATGTAGTAAGAAAAACTAAAAAGTAATGAATGTGGAAAATACTTACCTAGAAAAAAAAGGATATGGCAAGAGATTGAGAGAAATTAAAAAGAAAATAAAAGTAATATGGAAATTACTTACCTGGAAAAAAAGGAGAAGCCAAAAAGAATTTGCAAACATTTGCAGGAAACTAAAAGAGAAGGTGGAAAATACTTACCTAGGAAAAAAAGGAGATTCCAAGAGATTGAGAGAAAGTAGAAAAAAATCTAGCTGTAATATAAAAATTACTTACCTTGAAAAAATAGGAAAAGCTGAAAGAAGCTAACTAACAGTTGAATCAAACTAAAAGGTAATGTGGAAAATACTTACCTTGAAAATAATGGAGAGGCCAAAAAAATTTACCAATCAGTAAATTAAAAAAAAAGAAGGAAGCCAAAATTAATTTTGCCTTCTCCATTATTTTCAAGATAAGTATTTTCCACATTTACTTTTAGTTTAATTCAGCTGTTTGTTAGCTTCTTTCAGCTTCTCCTATTTTTTCAAGGTAAGTAATTTTCATAATACAGTTATTTTTTTTTCTATTTTCTCTCAATCTCTCAGCATCTCCTTTTTTTTCTAGGTAAGTATTTTCCACCTTCTCTGTTAGTTTCCTGCAACTGTTTTCTAATTCCTTTTTGCCTCTTTTTTTCCAGGTAAGTAATTTTAATATTACTTTTTTATTTTTATTTTTTTTAATTTCTCTCAATCTCTCGGCATCTCCTTTTTTTTCTAGGTAAGTATTTTCCACATTCATTACCTTTTAGTTTTTCTTACTACATTGGGGATGAGTCATATTTTCCACGGGAGTTGTAGCTAAACGGGTGAGTGTCCTGGAGTTGGTGCAAGTAGGACTCCTCTCTAATATATAAGATGGGCCTTTTGCGCCTTCTTCCTACACTCACACTTCTGCAATTTAACCAATTATACACTATATCTTTGCGCCTTTCCTTTACTCACACTTCTGAAATGTAACCAATTATACAGTATATCTTTGCTCCTTTCCTTCACTCACTCTTCTGCAATGTAAAATGATCTATATTCTTTGCAATGTTATATATTATTTCTCTTTTATTAATTTAAATTTTTACACGTTTTTATAAATAAGGCTTTATATTTATAAGATTTCTAATGATTATTTTAAACAGGTGGTCATTTAAATAAACAGGTATGCACAATTTTCTCTCAATCATTTTTAATTATTTTTTTCAACAATTTTAAAAAAATTCCACATTTAAGTTAATCAATTTTTTTGTATCAATGTGAAGTATAGGATTTTTCAATCCTTCTATAATATAAGTTTTATTTTATTATGCTTTATTCATTATACTAATGTCTTATTTCAGGTCAAGTAAAAATTATAAAATAACCAAATTAAGAGCTATCACCATTCAACCACCACTTTTTTAAATCATCTTTCAATTTATTTATTATATCTAGATAATAATCATCACAAAAGTAATTAGTCTTCAACATTAAGAGTTTCTGAATCTCACTGTGTTGCATCTCACTGTCTGATTTTTGTAAGTTTATTCTCATGTTTTGCTGATTTATCTTTGTATTTGTTTCTTCAAGGTCAAATTTTCTTTTATCAAGATGAAGCCTTTCTTTTTGTATGATTATTTGCTCTTTGGTAAGTTTGAGTTGATTTTGAGCTATAGCAAGTTGCTTTTCTGATAAATTGATTTTTTTTGCAGATATTTCATTGCTTTCAAGAATGGCCTCAATGAGTTTTTCAGCTGCATCATTGTAAGGTGAAAAGCCTTCATATTTTTTCCCCTCAGATAAATCAGCAATTTGACATTTTTTGGCTGCTTTTTGGCCCAGTGTGTGGTTGAAATAGTTTGGAGAGGGTGAGGCAGGACAACTGCTGGAGTCTAATTGATTTCTTGGGTCACTTGAAAAACTGTCCATAGGTGTAGCTCTTTGTGCACTTGAAAAACTATCTATTAGAGAGTTTCTAGAAGGTAGGGGTTGGGTATGTTCCATTTGTCATTTTGGAGCATACTTGAGCTTCTCCCATGATAACAAACTTTTAAATGTTGTTTTACACTGATCTTGATAGAGAGAAAGCGCACTTTGAAGCCAATCACTGGGACTTGTTCTGCTTGGTGGATTCCTTTCAGTACCATGATATATTGCACTAAACTTAAGTGTTGAAGTGTTCAAAGCTTGCCATCTAAAGTGGGATAGAAGAATAATAAGTCATTTTTGAGTAGTATGATTAAATATTAAATATAAAAAATGTTTAATAATATGGACCTTATTTTAATCTTTTCAAAATCTCAGTAGTGCAGTTTACTATGAGCATTAAAGTGTACTTCAACTTTCTTATAGAAGGTTTCTCCTGACTGCAATGTAGAAAATTCAGGTTGTTCGCTAATAGATATCCAAGCAATAGCAAGTTGTTCTTCTTCCTGTGCGTTCCAGTTTGGAGATTGTTTTTTCCTTGGATTGCTTGACATTTTTGTAGTGTATGTTTGTGTTGAATTTCCAGTAGTGTAATGAAGTATATATAAGTGATATTTGGTTTTAATAGTGAGTAAAGTGGCTTGGAACAAAAATTGTAAAAAATTAGGAGCCAGGAAGGAGGCAAGTAAGTGATCAGCAAGTGGGATATAAAATCAAAAAAATTGGCAGACAGGGGGTTGACCTAATGATGCAAAGTAAGTATCTGTAAGTATATATACTTAATTTTACCCAATATTTTCAGAAATGAATCGTTAATGAGGGGTGATAATGCAAAGGTGAATGAATATACCCTCAATTATCAGTAAAGTATGCATACCAACCCAACTTACAGATATGGTGGTAGATGCCCTTAGCAGTATCTTTCCCTGAGATAAGTTAGCAGTATTGTTTGCTCAATAAAGTTAGCAGTATCACTTTCTCATTCTCATTATTCCTCAAATTTAGGGTTAGAATGCCATCATTTTCATTGGAAATGTTAGTGTTAGTGTTAGTGTTAGTGTTAGGGTACATAGATGGTTTCATAGGGCACAAATTATGTGATACAGATTGCTGTTGAATTAAATATGTATTTTATTTATGTCTAAAGGCATCTCCACACCTTTTTGGTAAACCCTGTTGGTATGCATATTTTGAACCTGGAAACCTTTCCCCACTTCATTAAGACCCATTGGTAAGTCCTCATTTTTTCAATTTGTCGGTAAGTGTCAGTAATATGACTGGACCCTACTTCTTGCAAGTCACTAACTCAACCTCTCACCTGCCAAAATAAAAATTCACATCTCAACTTGGTTTCCAATTTACACAGACATGTCTGAAGGTTACTGAATTATTTTAATTTTTATTTTTTCATCATTACTCAACACCTATTTTTGGCTTCATATCACCATTTCTTAATACATTATAAAACTAGAAAAAGACAACTATTTAAACTTCCTCACTAAAAAAAAAAAAACCCCAAAAAAATGTCCTCTGATTTGAAGAAAAACCCATTGCCTGATTGGAATCCATAGGAAGAAGAATAGATTGCCTTGTCATGGATAACACATATGCAACATTTCAAACTGGGGTATAGTGGCCTTAAATACAAGTGTGCCCATTTTTTTTTTATAATTTTTTAGCTTGTTCTTCAGTGTCTAGTAAAATAAATAACATTTGTTCTTCCTCTTCCATTGAATTGGATTTCTCAAAAATGTAGTATCTGTGTAAATCCATATGAAATTTCAATTGAGATGTAGAATGTGTGAAATGTTACATAGTGTTTACAGAAGAGTTACTGTTTCTGAACACAAAACACATTTGATGATTATTTTGAGAATATTGAGTTAATCGAGATTTACTTGATACAACTGGGGTTGCATCCAGATCAGTAAGCAAAGCCTCAGTAATATGCAAATAGTTACTGATTATTTAATACAAAAAGTGGAGATGCTCTAATAGGTTGTTTCTGGGCAATAAAATGCAGATATTTACTATAATTAGAAGTTTAGGTTGACACTGGGTAACAATGTGCAGAAAATTGCTATAATTAGAAGGTTAGGTTGTTTGCAGATAACTGCCTTAAAATATACCTAACACACCTGTGAATATACTAATCATTTTCTTGAGAAATTTTTTTTTTAAAAAGAACAAAATTTTCCATAGTTGCAACATATTTTCATTATAACACATTTTTGTTTTGCCATGCAGCACAACAATTACACAACAGTTACATTTTCTTTTTTTTCACTGAAGACACACTTAAGACCTTTAAGTGCTTAAATCAATTTTTACATAAATGTTACATCATTTTTGTGCTATTTTTGTGCTTCAAGATGAAACACATTTATTGTAGTGTTTTCTTACACATTTTTCTCACAAATTATTTTTGCACATGTCTTCCTTGCACATATTAGGGGGTATCAACATTAGCCAATCTGAAATTAATTTAATTGTGGATAAAAATCCTTATACCCCAATTATCTTCTGCAATTAATTTTGACAATAATTGGGTTATTAAACATTTTAGGTGTCAATGTTCACCTCTTATCTGACATTTTTCTACTCAATTCTTCAGAAACACATCTTTGACAACTTTCTGGATGTGCCAGTCTCTCTACCTTGCTGCACACACTCCCATGCTGTCTATTTCTTCCATCCATTCAGATTCCTCCCCATCTCATCAGCTCATTTCTGCTCCTTTTTGTAATCATCATCAAATATCTTAACATGCCTTGTTGTCATAGATATTCTCAAAATCAGCCTTCCCTCAGTTGTTCTTCAAATCTCACTACTCTCTCTTTCCCCTGCTCAGCTAAGTAATCAAAGAATGTTCAATTAAAAAAAGATGTTCATCTCATACTTATCAACTGGATGAGAACTAAATCTAACTTTGATTCATGTTTGAGTACTGATTATGAAAATAAAGTGCATCAAATGTTAATAGCTATCTCCTAATCGCCAATGAATTATGGAATAAGATCAAGGGAAGGATAATTCTATTTCCTAAAAAGATTTCTGAGCACTTCAAGCACTATTGAGCTAAATACAAGAAAGCTAAGACTCTTCTATCTTCCAATATTTTTGGTATTACTGACATTTATATCAATAAGGGCAATAAATCTATAGATGATTAGCTTGATTATTTATGTCCTTACTATAAAAAGATGGATTCTACATTTGGAGAGTGAGCTGATGTTCATACTGAAACAATCTGGATTGAGAAGATGCTATCTCTGAACATGATATTGAGAGAAATCTTCTTCCTTCCTCTTCCTCCACTCAAGCCTCCCATAATTTAACAACCACTAATCAAGATATCTTTTCAATAGATCCTTATGGTGATATAAGTCAACCTGGTCATACTCAAGTGAGCTTTTATTTCTTTTATAGTTGTTTTATTTTTTTTTATTTCTAAAAAGGCTAATGAACAAACCCTGGATCTTCAAGCAAGATAGTCTGAAGCTAGCATCAATGATGAAGAGAAAAATTTCACCTCCAAAAAAAAGAAAAGACCATCAACTACTCTTAATTTCAACTTTCAAAGAAAACAAAACAGAGATAGTTTTTCCCAAACCCCATTATTCTTCCATTGATAATTTTTTGGAGAAACATGATGCTGTTAAGTGATAGCATACCTCTTAATAATTTAGTAAGTTTATATTTTCTTTTGTTAATAATCCTTTTCACTCTAGTTAAAGTTGAAGTTTCAAGAGATACTCTTCACTTCCAAAAGCAACAATATGAGCTCTCTTTACGCACGGATGATAGGGCACAAGACTTGTAGGAGAAGAAATTTGAGCTTTCTTTACAGAGGGATGGGAGGGCACATGACTTGGAGGAGAAGAAAATTTGAGATAAAGAAAGAGGAGAAGGCTCTCAAGTACAGTTTCACATTCAATCAGATGAAACTCAAGTATCAACTTGAAGATGGTTGAAAAATGAAAGTTTTCTTGATAGAAGGTGTTAAAGCTAATAAATCTATTGACCAAATCGAAGGATTTATGAAAATGTTTCATTGATTGCTAGTTTTTTTGTTTTCTTTCCCACTTATTTTGTTTATAATTTTTTTATACATGAAAGTATTTCATAACTTCAGGTATTTTTTTACATTATCCATCATCAATTAAGTAATATATGAAGAAATGTAACCAATTCATTATTAAATGGTCCCAATGTCAAAATTTGATGCACTTTTTTTCTTACTTCTTTGTGTTTTCAAATCAAATGTTTCAACTTTACCTTCAAGTCAATAAATTAACTTTTCTAAATACAGCTGAGTCAACAAAATTCAAAATATGTTTTGAAAATTTGGCAACACCCCCACTTGCATTTTATTGAAGCAAGGGGTGAGTATCACCAAAAAAATTTTAAGTTATCAATTTTTCATTTCAGATTTTAAAACTTGGCAACACCCTCCCTTGCATTTTATTGAAGTAAGGGGTGCAAGTCACCAAAATTTAATATAATAACATAAATGAATAAATAAAAATATAAGATATGTCAAATTTACTAGCTTTAAATCAATGAAAATTCCTCTAGCAAAAATGCAAATAAATACAGAAACTAAGTTTGGGACTTCCCACAGGCATATGCTAGAGGAACCCTATGAAACAAATCAATTTTGTCATGATTACCTTTTATACAACACAAAGGTAGTTGGCCCATCAATTTAGTTTAGTAAATTAAAATATCAGATTTATTTATTAAAATTTCATGAAAGAATAAAAAATATCTGATTAATTTAAATATTCGCATATTTTTTTGATCTAACTAAAGTTTTATTAAATTTATTACCTTTTCCTTATTTTTTTTACCTTAGTTTATTCTTTGGATTAGCTTTTGACATATGTGAAATGAGCACCCAAAATGTGTGAATTCTTGAAAATATTTCAAACCTGGAATTGTTTAGTGAATATTGTGAGAAGAGCTCTAAATGGATTCTATGATTCTATTTCCCAAAATTAAATTGATTATACACTTTTGATCCAGAAAATATAACCCATGAAATTTGATTTTTGCAGGTGATTGTATAGGCTGTCCAGTAATAGGATTAAAATATGAGAATAACCCTAAAGTCAGAGAATTTGCATCATTTAAAATGGCATGAATCTTGTTATAAAATCTAGAATGAATGATTATAACATTTGAAACAATAGATATATGTTGCTAATTTCTCCCCACTCTTAATCACACCACTTCAGAGTTCCTACTCTAGTGGAAAGTTCATGATTTTTTTCAAGGCTTTATTAAAAATTTTTCTGAGAAAAAGAGCAAGAAAAGAATTGAAGGAAGGTAAGGTGTCCCATTTTTGAAAATAAATATTTTTTTCGGCTTTAGATAAATTTTTGAGCAAAGAATAGATGACTATATAATTAAAATGAGTAATTTTTTTATTTATTAAACAATAATTAATACACTTAACAAGATAATATCCTTTACTCAAACCTGAACTCCATCCAAAAAAAAAATGATACTTGTCAGCCAGGCTACTACTGTTGGTGGGTTTTTTGGACTAGAAGGTTCAATTGGAGGTCCAACAAGGAATTTAAGTGGAGTAATGGTCTTTTAAAGTCAAGGTATGTGGTATTTATTTCTTTTGATTAATTTACTCAAGTTTCAAGAGGTAATGCTTTCAAATATTATTATGATTTATATCTTAGAGTTACGGTGATGTAAATTCTAAAGTTATAAAAAAAAGTAATAAATTTTGTATCTAATAAATATGTAATAAAAGTGGTAAGTAAAAAGAATTCCTTCAAAAGTAAAAAAGGTGAGAGATAACACACAGAGTTAACAACATCCAACAAGGGAGTGTGAGATAAAAAACTTAATGAAAAGAAAGAATGTGAACATAAAAATTATACTAAAATGATGCATCAATAAAAGATATCACATTATTTGATATAAATTTTGAGTTCCCTTAAACTGTCACACTTAGTATAGAACATTTGAATTAAAATGTTATTTTAACTGAATTTTAAATTTCTTACTAAAGGGATTTGAATTTTTTGGACTTTAATATTTTAATGATATTTTTATTCCCTTTTCAACTTATTATTGAGCATGGTGTTAGGGAGTAAAAATACACAGGACATTTTTTAATTTTTATTAATTACTAAATTTACTTATTGTAATTAGTTTATTGTAAGTAATACATAAGTAAATATAAGATAATTAATTATAAATAAGAATTTAAATGGCAGGGATTAATCTCAGTAAGATAATTAATTGATTTACTGGATAAGTCTAGTAGCCTCGCTGACATTCCCTCACTCCATAAAAACAATAAAAAAAATGCTATGATTTTTTCTTTATATAATTCTTTAGTAGAGTAGGAAGATTAGATATCTCCTTCCCAGGTATCCAAGAATCATATTCAGATAATTTATTCTTTAATCTCAATAAGTATTCAGTACCTTTTTTAGCAGTAACTATTCTGTCATTCAGAATCTTATCAATTTCTGCTGTCTCAGTGATTTTGTTAGGGGTTTTCTTTGGTCTTCCCCTCCTTTTTGGAAATAAAACACTATTGGATGTGTAAGGTTTCAAAAGAGATATTGGAAAAATAGGATGTTTTCTGTCATATGGAGAATACAAAATAACTTCAACTGCATTATCACCAATCATTCTTCTGACAACAAATGGACCTACAAATGTGTCTTTTAATTTGTTATTTCCTTTTAAATTGAAGTGTACTGTAGAAATCAACACTTCATCACCCTTTTTAAAAGTGTATTCTTTATGGGATTTTTCCCATCTCTTCGTCTCATATTCAAAGGATTTTTCAATACATTTTTCAGCATTATTTCTGCAACGTTTTTGCATTTGAAGAAAAGATTTTACACCAGGATGTAAATCCAATTTAGGTATTTTATTATTGAGAATTTGGGCAGGAGTATTTGGAACATATCTAAGCCAGAACTTGAAAGGCTTTATTTAAGTAACAGAATGAACAGTGCTATTATAAGCAAATTCCAACCCAGGAAGTAAGGTAACCCAATCATGAGTGAATCAGTCATTGTCTTTATAATCTAGGCCAAAGGCACAATACCTTCTTATCATGTCCTCTAAAGTCTGAATCATTCTTTCAGCTAATCCATCAGTCTGAGGGTGATGGGCAGTAGATAGTTTCAGATCACAACCACAAACATCCATCAGAGACATCCAAAATTCAGAAGTAAATTTAGGGTCTCTTTCAGAGATTATGGCTTTAGGAAAACCAGCAGTATTAAACATATGGGACCACCATAAGAAAGCTAATTCTTTACTGGAAACATCCTTGTGGGTAGGGATAAATTTACACATTTTTTAGAATCTGTCCACAATAACCCAAAAAGAGTTATAACTGTCTTTTCCAGCAATAGGTAATCCGATTACAAAATCTATGTTCATTATCTGCCATGGTGCATCAGGAGGTTCAATATGTTGCATTAATACTGCTCTTTTACCAGTCAACCTTTTTGATTTTTGGCAAGAATCACAAGATTCAACATATAATTTTGTGTCTTCAGACATATTAACCCACCAAGCCATGTTCTTAATTCTGATCATTTTTTTCAAGATCAAAATGTCCAGCTAATATGTCATCATGACAAATTTTCAAGATGATTTCTCTCATAGAAAGAGGAATAACAATAACATTACTCAAATTCCTTCTATAATATAGATATCCTTCATCAATTGAAAATTTACCTTTTTCCAAAGACTTCTGGTACTTTGGAGGAAGGGTTTTAATTAATGCTTGTATTGAAGCATTCTTTGGATCATTTAATATGGTGCATAAATTTTTTAAGTCAGTGTCCTTATCATATGAATCCAGAATAATCTGTAATAGCTCTTCCTCCATATCAACCACATATATCCCATGAATATGAATAATTTCACCCTCAGGATCATAAGCAGGATTAGAGTCATTATTTGGTAAAGGTAACCTTGATAAAATATCCACATTTGAGTAAACAATACCAGGCCTTTGAAGAATTGTCATACTTCCCCTTTATTCTTGAACAGCTAACTGCCATCTGAACAAATGTCTGTTAGGTGTTTTCAAGTTTAAAAGGGATTTAACTGCATTGCAGTCAGTGACAAGTTCTAATTATTGGTCATCTAGGTAATGATGTAGCTTCTCTAGAGCCCACACTACTTCTAAACATTCAAGCTGAGTGGCACCATATTTCAATTCACTATTTCTTAAGGTTCTTGAAATATAACAAATTACTACATCTGATACTTTATCATTTGTTGCTTGTTTTTTATGGAGGGTAGAACCAAGACCAATAAAACTGGAATCAGTGTACAAAACAAATGGTTGATTAAAGTCAGGTAAAGCAAGAATTGGTGCTGACATAAAACAGTGTTTCATAGTTTCAAAAGCTCTCTGTCTTTCACTATTCCAGACAAAAGAAACATCTTTTCTAGTTAATTGGGTAAGAGGTAAAGCTATGACTTGGTAATTTTTAATATACTGTCTATAGTATCCACACATTCCCAAAAAACTCTGGAGTCTCTAACTGTGGTAGGAGCCTTTACCTGTTGTACGGCTGCCACTTTGTTTTGATAAACACATATCTGTAACCATGAAACAACATGACCAAGTACTTTAAGAGAATGGAAACAAAATTTGCATTTCTTCAAAGCAAGTGTCATATTTATTTTATCCATTTTGTGGAACACTTTACACAGGTGGTTAAGATGGTCCTCAAACGTTTTTGAGAATATAATGATATCATCAATATAAACCATCAGCCATCCTTCAATTATCTCTTGATGAAATGTGTTACCCATAAATTTTTGAGAAACTGAAGGGGATTTTTAGGGCCAAATGGCATCCTAACATACTTATAAATACCCATTTGAGTAGCAATCATCAGAAAGTTCTGGGAATTTTTCTCAACAGGTACCTGGTGATATCCCTTGTTACCATCCAAACAGCTGATATATTTAGCACCTTGTAAGGTAGCATGTATAGAGCTAATTCTAGGTAAAGGATAGATATCATCAACAGTATAAGTATTTAATGCTCTATAATCACCACATAACCTGGCTTTATCTTTCTCATAAGAAATTAGGACAGGTGAGATAACACAATATTTAGGTGTTTCAACTGCCTTTTCAATAATATTCATTTTCAAAAGAGTAGAGATATTGTCTTCAATATCTTTTCTCTTTTTGGGAGAAGCAGGATAAGGATTCTTCTTTAAACTAGGTGGTATTTCAGTTAATAGACAAGATAATGAAAGCTTCATTTCTTCTTTTACCAATCCTAATTCATGTGACCCATGAGCAAAGGCCATAGGAAAAGATTTTCTCAATTTAATTATGGAATCTTTATCCTCACAAGAAATTTGTTCTCCAATGGAAGAATTGTCAATTTCAGACATAAGGGCATGCATTTCTTTTGTAGATCTTCCTTTTTATTGAACCACAGAATTACATGTGTTCAATTCTGGTTTTAACAATTTTCAGGGGGAGGAAATCTTAAATTTTCTCTTCCCATTCATCCCAATTTTGAAACATTGGATTGAAGGATTCAATTTTATGCCATACTTGGTTAAAATATCATTTCCTATAATAAACCAACTGCTTAAGTTATCATTTTTCATGACAACAAAATCACATATAGCTCTTACAAAACCATGGTTATATTTAAAAAACAATGTGGCTTTTTATTTACCAATGGGGGACAAAACAGATCCATAAACTCTCCAATTTTCAGAAATGATAGGCATCAGTTTTGATTTATAGTCTTGATCCACTGAAGCAAGTACTTTTTCAGATACTACACTTCCTCCAGCTCCAGAATCCAAAACAACATCAATGTTGGTTCCATTGATCAAGACTAGTGCCTTGAGAGGGGCAATAACAATTGAGCTATCCTCAATGTTCTTTAAGATCTGAGCATTGTCAACTGTAGATAAATCATTATTTACAATATTAATAGTATTTAAATAATGAATATCTTCTTCCAGAATCAAAATTTCCTGCTGAGATTCATATGAAATACTTCTGGCACAATCACTTGAAGTCTCATCTAGTGCTATTGTTTCATCAGCATGTTCCTCAGTTTGTTCAACAAGATTGATCTTCTTGTCACAAACATGTCCTTTCTGGCAAGGCTTGCTGCACTCAAAGCAATTGTTTGTTGCATACTTTTTAGGTGCAACAGGGGCAGAAGGTTTACCAACCTTTTCCAGAGGTTTCTGTTGGTAATTGGAGGCTTTCTCCCAAGGGCTTCTAGGAATGAATCTTCTGGAATCATACTTGTTTTATAGAAGGATCTCATTACAATTATTAGTGAAAGAAGAAGGTTCTCTGGAGAACTCAGTCCTAGCCACTATAAAGTCTCTCAAAGACATGGGTAATTTTTAAAGGATCCTGTCCTTCTATAATTCAAACTCCATATTTGGGTCCATTGCCCTCATGATTTTTATAAGTTTCATTATAAATTCAATAGTTTTATCAGTAGAAGAGCTATATCTAGTTTCTTCATACTGCCTTTGTTGAGCTATCCTAAACTTGGAGCTACCAAATTGTGCTTTAATTAATTTCTTCCAATCTTCCCATGAGTAGTAATCTTTATCCAAGAGAACAGATTCATGCCACATTAGGGCTACATTGTTAAACCAAGAAATTATGTTAGCCACAATTTCCTCATATGGGAGTTTGTAAGAATTTTTTAAGTTATCAATTCTGCAAATTAATTGCTGCCAATCAGAAGAAGAGTCACCATCAAATGTTGGATACTGGTCGAGTTTTGGCCAATTCTTTTGATTTGAAGTATTCTCCTTAGTACTAGCTTGTTTCTGAGTAAGAAGCAGCTGTAATTTCTCCTATTGTGTAGTATTTTAATTGTTTAATCCCTCTTTGGAAGATCCTGGTACATCATCAATTTTTGATGGAAACTCAGTGATATCGACAGGCATTTCTGGACCTTATTTCACTTTGGATGAACTAGAAACAGGTAAAATTGGAGTATCCTGCACCATATGTTCCTTCAAAGAAATGTCAGAATATTTATGATCATTAAATAATGAATTCAATTTTTCTTCAATGGTTGTTAATCTGGTTTTCACTTTTGGAAGACTAGATAAACTCTCATTGATGGTTGCAAATGATAACTGGTTTTTATTTTGAAAAGATGAATAATGATCAGTCAATCTTTTCAGGTTCAACTTATGTCCCTCTAGCTCCTGGCAACAGATGGACACAGTATCTTGTAGTTTAGGCAAATCATTTTGGATATTTTTCCATAAAGCAAGTTTCTTTTCATGAGTTACTTTTTAATTGAATAAATCATCAGATACTCTCTGTAATTAACTCCTCAATGATTGATAACCCTGTTCAGTTAACAAACTATTAAAATTTTGAGTCAATTGCATATTGTTCATGATATGATTTTGTTTAGCAATAATATCTCTCAAATATTCATCATTAATTTTTGCAACATCTGGAGTGTTTCTCAATAAGGAAACAGAGTAACTTTCCAGATTCTCATAAAACTCAGGATCAAGTGTTTCATCAATAACAGCCATATCAGGATTTATCATTGAAGTAGCAATTAAAACCAAAGGATTAGATACATTAGAATATTGAGCAATTTGTCTACTCCTATAAGCCTCTAATGGTTTCACAGTTTCATCTCCTCTTCCAGAATTACCTGAAGGAACTGAATCAGCAACAAGAAATGGTACTTGAGATTCAATAGAGGGGCTTACCAAGGCTTGGGAAAGAACTGAATGTTGTTTTTTCTTTTTCTCCCTCCTTGATAAGGGTGAGGAGGTGTGGGGTTAAACTGACTGGTTCTTGACAGACCTGCCTGAGGCATTTGAGGCTGCTGATGCTGGTACAGATAATCCCACTGCCACTTTGACACTTCCACCTTTTCTGGTTGTTGGGGAGTCAATTGTGGAAGATCCCTGGGGGGAGGAGGTCTCCTCTTCTCTTGAAGAAAGGAATCTATTTTTCTTACCTTGTCTTCTAGAGAGTTAGTTCTTGCTCTCAGTTTTAGGTTTTCTGTCCTCAGTTCCGTTATGTGGGTGGAGAGATTTTTCACTTGCTGAGGTAAGGGAATATTTTTTATTTTGAAGCCTTTTTGAAGCTCTTCTGGGGGCTTTATGGAAGGCTTTTGTTCCTGAGCAGTTCTCTCCACTAGTAATTTCACTTTCTCCATTTCCACATCCTGATTGGTCCAGTAATTGATTGATTTGAGCCAATTTTGTAGTCAAAGAAGAACTTACAGAAGTAGCTTCATCATAATCAATTAAATTTAATTCCTCATCACATCCAGCAGAAGCACCTTGATCAGTCATATTGTAATTTAAGCTGAACTGAGGGAAGAAAATATTAAGAATTTATTAGTTTTTTTATTTTTGCTTTATTTAAAGAAAAATAAGAAGAAGAAAAATTTAATTACCAGGACTTAATTTCAACTGAAATTAATTATCAGGACTTAATTTCAACTGAAATAATATAATTATCAGGACTTATTGTCAACTGAAATAATTTAATATAATTAATTTTTATTAATTTTCAATATTTTATTGTCTGGAAAATTTTTCAACTGAAACAAAAATATTTTAATTTAATTTATCAGGACAAAGTCAACTGAAAAAAATAATATAATATAATAATTAAAAAAAATTTATATTACTTCTAGGACAAAGAACAGTATAGTTCTATCTTGGTCAACTAGGAAAATAAACATTCTAATTTACCAGGCACCTTGCCCTGTAAAATGAGCAAATTAATGCCACTTACAGAGTGCTGAGTAAAAAGAAATACATAGACTATGAAAAGAGCAAAGTGACCCACAAATAGTAATCAATATAATTACCACAAATATATATGAGTATTTTAAATATATGAGCTTAAACTTTGGAGGGTGGTTTGATTCCCGTTTGCAGCAAAAAATAAGTCACGTGACTGATGTTGTTTGTTCTTTTTATTGTCCACTCCTCCCTATAAGTACCTCGAGATCAACGGTACCTTGGTCTCCAGCCTCAAGTTATCAATGCGCTGTTGACAATTCATAAATGATCCCAACTGTCAATGGTTCTTTTGGTCTAGAAGGTTCAATTGGAGGCCCAACGAGAAATTTAAGTGGAATAATGGACTTTTAAAGTCAAGGTACATAGTATTTATTTCTTTTAATTAATTTACTCAAGTTTCAAGAGGTAATTCTTTAAAATATTATTATAATTTATATCTTAGAGTTACGGTGATGTAAATACTAAAGTTATAAAAAATAGTAATAAATTTTGTATCTAATAGATATGTAATAAAAGTGGTAAGTAAAAAGAATTCCTTCAAAAGTAAAAAAGGTGAGAGATAACACACAGATTTAACAACATCCAATAAGGGAGTGTGAGAGAAAAAACTTAATGAAAAGAAAGAATGTGAACATAAAAGTTATGCTAAAATGATGCATCAATAAAAGGTATCACATTATTTGATATAAATTTTGAGTTCACTTAAATTGTCACACATAGTATAGAACATTTGAATTAAAATGTTATTCTAACTGAATTTTAAATTTCTTAATAAAGAGATTTGAATTTTTTAGACTTTAATATTTTAATAATATTTTTATTCCCTTTTCAACTTATTATTGAGCACGGTGTTAGGGAGTAAAAATACACAGGAAATTTATTAATTTTTATTAATTACTAAATTAAATTTTAGTACTTAGTTAGTTATTTTAAGTAATACATAAGTAAATATAAGATAATTAATTATTAATAAGAATTAAAAAGGTGTGGCTTTATCTCAGTAAGATAATTAATTATTTTACTGGATAAGTCTAGTAGCTTGGCTGACAACTACACTTACCCAGTAAAGTAATTAATTATTTACTGGGATGAAGCCACACCATTAATTCTTATTTTATTTATTATATTTACTTTATAACTTACTTACAATAATTTAACTAATTGGTATAAGTAAATCAAATAAAAATTTAAATCTAATGTCTCTCATATTTTTATTCCCTAACAATGTCCTCATGACAGGTGAGAGGTGAAATAAAAATATATCAATACAAAAAAATAAAAATTCAAATTATTTATTTAAAGGTGACATTTACAGGATCTTTAAAATAAATGAAATAATTTGATATAAACAGTAAATACAGTATAATGATACATTCTTTATAGAACAACCTTAATATTTGAAATATTTCATTATAGAATATTCTCTTCTCTTATACTCCTGTATATAGAATTTTTTAACTTTGTGGTTTCTCTCCTTTTTGCCTATATAAGGCCTCCCATTTTTGTTGTTTTTTGATCATTCTTCACTCACTTACAATTTATTATATACTATCAAATTAATTCCATTACTACTATTACTGCTTTAGTATTTACATTTATTTAATTCTAATCCCTTCAAGTAATAATAATAATACCTTTTTTACCTTTAAATTGAGTAATAAATTATAAAAGATAAAAACCTACATGCCTTGATTTAAATTCTTGAGTCATCCACCTTCACTACTGTTTGGACCGCAGTAAAATCTTCTAGACTAAAAGGACCCCTTGACAATACTACCCAAGATATTGTTATTTTCAATAGTTAAGCAAGCCAAAGATATTTGATATAGTGTTTTGATGAGATCAGATAGTTGATTTAAAGAATCATATTTTAAAACATCAAAATAATGATTCTCATAAATAAATTGAGGCTTAAAAGAATAAATAATAAATGCTTTAAATTCATTTTCTCCTAATTTGGTTAGATATTTCATATCTTCTGGTAACTTCTTTTGATAATTATATTTTTCTCAACTTTAGTATTATACTACTTAATGTTGGATATGTGGCAAAATCTACTATCCAAATTAATTTTTCTTTCCTAAATTTCATTTTTTTCAGATAAGATTATTCATCTTTTTTTTGTTTGAAGTTCTTGATGAAGACTGAAAAGAGCTAGATATTGAAGAAAATCATATAGAAGATAAAGATGAAGATAGAGGTGTAAGGCTTGAATCAGGAGAAACAGACATTTTACTTTCTGAAAAATTATTTTACTGGTCAAAAAAACATTAAGAAAATTATTTTAAAATTAAAAAAAGACTCAAATAATTTAAAATAAATGACCCTAAAAAAATTCCACAAAAAACTAATAAGAGGAATTATTACTTCAATTGAAGCAGAGTAATATTTTTATAAAATTCTGAAATAAAAAAAAGACTTAAATAATTTAAAATAAATGACCCTAAAAAAATTCCGCAAAAAACTAATAAGAGGAATTATTACTATAATTGAAGCTGAGTAATATTTTTATAAAATTCTGGAATAAAAAAAATTGATAAATTTTCAAATACATATCTTTAAAGTTTATTTTAGGCAGTTTGAAGTGGGTGTGACAGGGTAGGTAATAGAAAGTGGGGGTGGCTGCATAGGTCTGGTTATTTAATTTCTGTTCAATTAAATCTAAAATAAGAGCTTCATCTAGCAGTGTGGTAGTCTAAAGATTAGTACACCACTAAAAGTCAATTTAAATTTATTATGGGACATTCATTTTAAAGATTTAAAGGGTTATTTAATTTTAGAATATTTTTAATTACAAAGAAAATGGTTTGTTTTACAGTGAAAGTTGGTCTAATAATGCATCAAGAGAAAGACATTAATTAAAGTGCAAGAAACATTCTTATATTCATAAGAATTCATTTAAAAGAAATTCAAGAGTCTCAAGAACCTTTGGAAATTTTTTGGGAGTTTTTACTATTTTTCTGATATATTTAATTATTTTATTAAGTATTTTTAATTAATTGTGATTTTCTCTGATTTACTTAACTTTATAGATTTTTAGCTCAGAGAATAGGGTTTTACAGACTACAAAAATTGAAAGAAACGTTTTCCAGATGTATCCCTATCAACCCTAAATTTTATAGATTTTTTATTAATTTTTTAAGGCTATAATTGAGTATGGAAGTCCCTACAAGCTCCAGGAAAGTCCAGACAAACTCCAAAAAGGGAAATGGAGGCATATAACTGGACTATGCATATAAAGGCTTTAGACTCAAAATTAGACTAAAAAATAGATATTATACATCATCAGAAGACAATAAAATACATATCAACCATAATTTATCATAAAATTTTACAATTTTTAATACTCTTATAAATATAACATCTTAATATAACACTTCATATATTTTATAACACAACTCATAAATGTACACTTATAGGGTATCATTGGAAAGCTTTAAACTCCAGGGACTCAATATTAAAATCTTTTCACAAAAATAAAGACTCTTTAAAAAATATAAATTCAATCATTTAAATAACTTTTCATTGGTACAACTTTTTGTTGTATTCAATTATATTAACTTAAGAACACCAATTCTAAAATCTCAAAACTGTTAAAAATAACCTTTCAAAAATTCATTTTCTTATCAAGTAGACATTTTAACACAGTTAATTGTGAACTCCTATATTAATTAAATGGAAAGATATTTCTCAGGTTGATCCAACTACCTTGGATTCTGCTTAAAGCAAGGCAAATGTAAGAGTGTTTCTAAATTGGTGGTGCCCAACATGGGGTTCAAAATTTCTGGCTTTTAAACAAACTTAATTGATAATTGGACTCTCTTAGTCTGAAAGAAGATTGCTTTCTTTTATTCTTTCTAACATTTTAACTTTTATTTTTTCAATGTCTTTTGCTTCTGGATCTGGTGTTGCTAGTACTGATGGTCCTGTTATGGAATAAGTTAGGATTAAAACTTGGGATGGGCCCAAGTTTAATGTGGAGGAAGTTGAATGGTTTTTGAGAAGGTATGAAGCTTCTTCTGCTGTTGATGGGACTTCTAATCTGGACATGGTGAATAAAATCATGTTCTTTATTGTGGAAAGAAAGTTGTAAAAGGAGGTCATTTCTATGGATGGTTATAAAAATTGGGATCAGATTATGTTGTCAAAAGAGATTGTGGAAAGATGAGGTGTTAGGTATTCTATGGTGGACCTGAAAAAGATTTTTAGTGTCTTGCAGGCAAAATTTGGTGTTGTTTCTTTGGTGTAATATAAGAAAACCCTTGGGAAGTTTAATGATGTGGTGGAATATCTGGTTTTGGTGGATGGAATTACTCATGAAAATAAGGCAAAGGATATCTTTTTGTTTGAATTTAGTAGGAATATTAGGATGGAGGTGCTAAAGGAGTTATCTAGGAAAATTCTGATGAATAGTACACCTAATTGGGAACAGAAACTATCTGATCTGGAGATCATCAAGGAGAATTTGGAGTCAAACCTCAAGCTTATGGTATTTGAAAGCTATCAGGAATATTGTACTCAGTATGTTAGCAATATTAGTGAAGTTCTGGCTAAAAATCATGATATTAGGGCAAAAGATCAAGAGGCCAAGAAGTCTCAGATAGGACAGCTGGTTGATAAAGTTGAGGGTAAATTGAATAATCAGATGGTGGATCAGTTGACTTACTTAACAAAGAAGCTCAAAAATTTGTTCAAGAGACACAGAAGGTCAACAAGACCCCTTTTGTGTCCACTTCTTCTTCTTCTTATCAATCTAGGGGTTAGTAGAGGAGGAATTCTGGCTATAATGGAAACAATAATCAATTCTCTGAAAATGGAAATGGCAATGGTAATGGTGGAAATGGTTTTAAAAGTGGATATGGCAAATCCAAGGTTTGCTCTTATTGTGATAGGAGGGGGAACGGATCTGGTTATTTTTTTTATTTGGATAGGTACTTGAATTCTGGTAGAGTCAAATTTGATGGTTAGGCTTATAATTTTTCCTGATGGATCTTACATCAAGCCCAGTGAAGGTCAGTCTCCCTCAGATTTAGTTAGAAGTAATATGATGTGTGAAAAGAGGCCCTGGTTTGAAAAAATTTCTGGTGATGAAGATAATGGTAAAAGTGGGAAAAATAATGATGGTAATGATGGTGTAAAAGTTGATAAGGGTTAAGGGAAAGAGGTACTTAAGGTAAAATTTTAACTTCATTTGGTAGTTTGGAGTTGTGTTTCTTTGCTAGAGTAGATAAAAATTGTATAGCAGGGGAATATTATGTGTATTCTGCTAGAAAGGTAGCTTCTACTAAAGCAAAGAGTAGAATTCAGAACCAATTAAAGGATATACCAGGAAATTTTGAACTAAAAAAGTTGGAGAAGAGAGGTTTTATTATGATAAAATCTATAGGATGCATATAGGTATTCCTGATATGTGGTTTCCTAGTTCTGCTATGTTGGATTTCAATGGGGAACCTCTTGTGAGAATTGTTACAATTTTTTTTCCTACTTCACCTCTGGGGTATTGAAACCTCCATAAGAAATCCTTTCATAAATATTTCTTCATTTACATTCTTCACTACTATATTTAATAAGACTCCTTTTACCTACTATAGCCTGCAGAATAACATGTTCACTCTCCATTTATTACAGTATATATTAAACCTTAGTCAAATCACTACACGCATTACTCAATCCTGCATGCAGAAAAAGCTGGCATTACTGAGAATAAATAGGATCCTGTTCCTCTTAGGCCTTCCCACCTTTCCTGATTCTACATCATAAACACCAGCCAAGCATTCCCCACTTGGCTTTCTACCACAAGAATACAATTCCAAATCACCAAAGAAAGATGTGAATGAGACTCTATTAGCCTCCTTTCCCTTGCCCTTTCCATCATCTCCACCTTTTCAAGAAGAAGAAGCCTCATTAGGCAACTCTTCAAACCTTGGCCTTCTGGAGTTGAGATTATGTCTCCTCCTTACCAAGTCAAATGGATCCTGACCATAATTAGGCTTGAAAAAAGAACCATCAGGGAATTTGAACACCTTTCCATCAAATTCCACCTTTCCTTCAGACACATCTCTATTTAGATCCCAAATATCATTGGACTTGTGCCCCTTTCTGCTACAATAAGAACAAACCCAAGGATCACTCCTACCATCCCTCCTTTCAAAATCCCTGACTGAGAAGGAGCCTTATTGGCCTTCTGAGCCTCCTGAGCAAAGATATGTAGCTGTTTTGTCAGATACGCAAACTGCTCCACCACAGGGTCCACCTCTTTTGTCTTCTCAGGGGCCCTCCTCTTGTTCACCACTTCCTTCTTTCTGGACTCCTCCACATCTTCAGCCAATGCCTCACTGACCTTGCTAACATATTTAGTGCTAGCTTCTTGACAGGAATCCACTGCCAACAGTTTCAGATGTCCTTCAACAATCTCCTTCACCACTGAAAGAGCAGGAAATTTCTGATTGCCATTAAGAAGAACCTTCATCTTGTCCTTCCTAGCCAACTCCTTGAACACATCAATCCTAACATTCCTGGCCAAAGCAGACCAGAAAATATCTCTAGCAGAGTCAGTACTCTCTAACTCCTGCATTTCCACCAAATATTCCACCACTGGCTCCAACTGAGCCAGAAACTTCCTATAATTGTGAAGGTTATCCACACCTCCATAAGATTACCATTCACTAGCAATCATTTTGAGATCCACCATAGAGTACCTGAATCCCCACCTGTCTGTCATCTGCAGACACAACTTTTCCCAATCTTTCCTCCTATAACCCTCCATAGCAGAAACCTCCTTCACCAGAGCCCTGTCACAAATGTAGAAGATGACTTGCTTCACCATGTCCAGGTGAGAAGCACCATTCACATTCCCAGCAGCCTCAAAAAGCTCCAGAAACAGCCTTACATCCTCCCCCATAAACATAGGACGCTTCCAGGACTTGATCCTAACAGAAGGCCTAATAGAAACAGGAGGATCAACCTCCTCAGAAGAACCAGAAATTCCACTTCCACCACTAGAGAAAAAGTATCAAGAAGCCATGGTCCAATGAATTCCAGAAAACCAATTTCCAACAAAAGAAGAGAGTCCATAAGTAACAGAAGTACAAAAGGCTAACAAATCCTCACCCCATGTTGGGCGCCAGAAATGTAGACAATCCTATATTACTAGCTATAGGCCTTGACAAAAGGAGTTGGAGTAAAACTGGAGAGAAAAACTCCTGTCCCTTTGAGAAATAGCTGGTGAGATTTACTTGCTACAGCAAATCAGAGACTGTTACATTATCCCCTCCAAAAACACTTCTTGACTGCTTAACAAGTCAAGAAAGTAGCCAATAACAGACCACTGAGAACCAAAGAGCCTGAAATACAGAAAAATCAACACCAGAAAAACAAAAACTGTGCACTTGTTGCACAGGAAGCAGCAATAACACTTGATGCAGGTTGCAAAGCTACACCAGAGAAAACAGTTGCCAAAGGTGAGTTAAATGAAGAACTAACCTTGCAACAAACACAGCCAATTGTGGCCAAAAAACAGTGAAAACTGAGTGAGAAACAAGGATATCACCTCCGGATGGTTTTATGATAAATAAAGTTGCCCCAAACTGTCTTCTACACTATGTACACACAGACCACTATCTAAGACCCCATGCACACCAACAAATTTGGTGTTCTTGACCACCAAATTGCATAAAACCCCTCTAGAAAAGCTTCCCAACCTTCTTCTAACACCAAGACGGGAGGTCCACCCGATTTTGGGAGGCCAGCATTAGACGGCCGGTGTAGAGTAGACTCCTACAGTCACCTTGCTGCAGGCAGAATCCAAGGGAGTTGGAAAAACAAAAAGAAATCCCTGTCCCTCTAAGTAAACGTAAGATTCAATTAAATAAGCTTGAAGATCTGCTTGAAGAGTTGGATAAGTTGAAAATCTGAGAGAAAGACTTTGAAAGTGTTGGAAACCTATAATATAGAAAAAAAATAAGTGCAATAAATGATTACACCCCCCAAAAAAATACCTAATACCAGATTGCACTGATACAAGTCACAGAAAATACTTAGATCAAGCCGCAACACTTGCCCCAGAGACTGAAAAGTACAGTAAAGTACCCCAGAAACTACCCTTGGGATTATCTGTTCAAAGGTGCCTTATTAAAGGTCTGCCCCAGATTTACCCAGTTTCGCACCAAAATTAAAGAGTGTTCTTTATTATATTTTTATTTTATAAATTTTATAAGAAAAGAAATAAATTTGAGTCACCAAGGATGAGAGCTATCCAAAGGTACCCTATATGTTGATATTTTTTATTATAATTGTTGTTATATGTTAAAATATTGTTAATTATCAAAAAAGACCCTTATTATCAAAACTAAAAGACAAAAAAACATGTAGAAGACTAAGATTCTCTCCCCCCATATGATTCTCCTGCTCCAGACCTTTCCAAAAATACCCTACATGCATAT
The DNA here is from genome assembly GCA_030280995.1 of Hemileia vastatrix. NCBI lineage: Eukaryota > Fungi > Basidiomycota > Pucciniomycetes > Pucciniales > Zaghouaniaceae > Hemileia > Hemileia vastatrix. Next base: position 5,391,558 of record JASXTE010000008.1, on the reverse strand, counting down.
GATCTACAATAAACTATTTATCTAGTATGCATAATAATTTTCTAACCAAATTTTGCCACAATAGCCAAACTTTTGGCACAGTGACCAAAATTTGCACTGGTGATCAGACTTTCTACAGTGACCAAACTTTGCCACAGTGCCCAGACTTTTCTGCAGTGACGAAACTTTGCCACAGTGCCCAGACTTTTTGCACCAATGACCAACTTTGCCACAGTGACTTCACTTTTGTACCGGAAAATCACTGGAGCGAACCAAAGCGCAACAGAGCGCACCGGAAAAAAATGGCTACTCCATGAGCACACTGCATCCACCAAAAATACCAAGAGAGCCCTATAAAATCCTGTAAAACCAATACTCAATCCATGAAACCATCAAATAACAATAGGAATACAAACATATATCCATTCCAAAACACCATAAATCCTCCAAAAAATCACCATAAATCCTTCAAAAATCACCATAAAGCCGCCCAAAAAAAATCCAGTTAACTCCCTTCAACCAAATTAAAACCTGCTATCACCATGATTTTCTTCCAACCAAGGTCAAATCAAATTTTCACCTAAGTAGCCTACCCAGATTTGGAATGCAACATCCTCCCACCAATATGGAATGTCCCCATTCCATTCTGAATCACATAAAAAACTTTTCCACAATCATTTCAATAAAAATTTTGCTTCTAAAGTTGACTCCACTTGATTTTTGATGCTTCAATCTGCTGAGTATGAAAGAGTAGGCTTTAAACCCTACTGAGCTAGAACTGCAATGATCTAGACACTGCCATGAGGTCCTCCAAACTCCTCTACCATTCACCTCCCACAAAAAAAAGAAAATTAAGAGAGTGGGCTTTCATCTCCACTGAGCCAGGACTGCAATGATCTGGACATTGCCATGAGGTCCTCCAACTTCCAAAATCACCAACTACAGAAAAGAAAATTTAGAGAGTGGGCTTTCATCTCCACTGAGCCAGAACTGAAATAATCTGGACATTGCAATGAGGCCCTCCAATTTCCAAAAACAAACTCCACTTGAATTTTCTTGAGTCATCAAGCACAAAAATCACCAGTTTATAGTCTTAGAGGACTTCCATCTGCATCACAAAACCAATGCTAGAGATCAATCTATAAACAATAAAGCATATAAACAAACTTTGTGGGGTAATTGTGTATAGAATTGCCAACTCATCAATTACCCCCAAACTTGCCAATATAAAATCTAGAAGGTTCCCCAATGAACACTTCTAACTAAAAGAAATCCTCCTCAAATCTTGACCATTATAATTCCTAGTTGTATTGACATCTTCAGTTTTCCATGGTCTTGAAGTTTAGGACCAATCATAAATGATCTTGAAAAGAATTTCAGTTTTAAGTCTTGATGGACTAGCAGAATAAATAAAATAAATATATAATTAAAGAAAAAGAGAAATAAAATTAAAGATAAATAAAAAAAAAGATGTCCCCCAGCCATTCAGATGAGCTGAACCCCTGACATCATACCCACATCCAAGTGAACCTTGATTGTGGACACACAGGAAAGAAAAATTAAAAATATAACATAAAATTAAATTTTTTAAAACAAATTATTTTTGAAAATAATAATTTTTTTTTTTTTGAAAATTAAATTTTGAAAATAATTTTTTTTAAAAAAAAAATAAATTTTGAAAATTTGAAGATTTGAAAAATGATAATTTAATGAAAATCAAGGAAACAAACTAATGATCACTGGGTGGGCTCCCTCCAATTTGTAAAAATGATTGGAGACCACAAGTGATTATCCACCCCAATACAACAAAAAAAATGAAACAAAACAAAATTATTGAATCCAGACTTCCAAAAGATTGTGCTGTGTCGACATAAGGTTCCAGTTTATAGTCATAGAGGACTACCTTTATAACAAAAAACAAAGCCAGGATTCAACAAGAAACATAGAAGGGTTGGAAACAAACATTATGGGGTAATTGTGAATAGAGCTGCCAACTCATCAATTACCCCCAAACTTTCCAATATAAAATCTAGAAGGTTCCCCTGTGAAAACTCCTAACAAAATTTGTTTCCCCCTCATATTTTCACCACACAATAAAATTTTAAAATTGAAGTAATGATTGATTTTTCGAAAGACTGTGAGATTTCATAAAAGATTGATGTTGTAGTTTATCCTCATTTCGGAGTCAAACTTCAGCACTCTTTGTGCCCCTAGGGTAAAACTTCTTCACTTGATCAGCAGCTACCCTCTTCTTTAAGACAACACTATCCAGTTCTTCAAGAACATATGAACCACCAGAAACCTGTTCTCTAATCCTATATGGTCCATTCCATCTATCAGCAAACATTTTCCCCCACTGACTTTCCAAACTCCTATTATACACCAATACCATATCACCAGGCCTCAAAGGCTTCCTGAGTCTATGAGCCAACCTTTTATCCCAATACCTGACAGACTGATCCCTGATCTTGATCATCCTATTGTATGCCTTCTCCAAATATTCCTCCTTCTTTTCTAACTGTTGCATTCTAGCACAGAGCAAATCTTCAGTAGTTTTGACTACATCACAATCAACACCAAGATAAGATTCAGCTTCAAGATCAACCGGTAAAACAGCTTTCTGACAAAAATATAATTCATAAGGAGAATAACCAGTTGTCCTCTTGGTGGTAATCCTGTCAGCAAATAAAACAAGGGGTAAATAATGCCTCCACTTTTCAGCACTTTTTCCACACATTTTAACCAAAGCATCCTTAATAAATTTATGCCCCCTTTCAACCATTCCTTCTGCTTCAGGATAATATGGGGTCGCCACCCTAACCTTTGAGCCAATTTTTGAAACAGCTTCCTTGAAGTCTGCACCAAACTCGGAGCCACCATCAACAGTTACCAACTTCATAACACCATACCTATACACCCATTCCTTCATCAAAAACTCTGCTACATTTTTAGCAGATAAACTAATAAGAGGGACAGCCTCAACCCAACCAGAAAAATCATCCCTTGCCACAATCAAGTACTTATATTTACCTTCCTTGATGTGAACAGCATCCAAACTAACCCATCCAAAGAGAGTATTTTCACCAGTAGCATTTCCAGGTTCTTTTGGCCTTAAATAACTTCTTCTCTGACATTCTTCACATGACTGAACCCATGATCTAACAGCCATCTTCATTCTAGGCCACCAAAATCTATCAGCAATCCGCTTATAAGTTTCTCCATAGCCCCTATGCCCTAAATCTTCATGAAGAAATTTCATCACCAATTCTTGACCTTTTCTTTGAGATACAACAACTTGAGGATTTGGATGTCTTCTTTTAATCAACCTTCTACCAGACAAATAAAAACCAGGTGACTTCTTTTTGATAGCCACCCATTAAGCTTCATCACATTCTTCTGGTTTTCCCAGAGACAACAAATATTTCACCATTAAATAATAAAACCCATTCTGGCCCCAAATTTCATCAGAAAAATCCAGTAATATAACATCCAAAGGAACCTCCCTGTACCCAATATCTCCCACTTGTGAATGAGCAATCATTCTCTGAGCATTTGGCTGTTTTCTGAAATTCACATAATCCACCTCATTCAAACATTTTTCCATGCTACCACTATCCTCCTTCAGATCCCAAACATAAACACCATTAACCAACTTCCATTTATCCCAAACAACCACACCATCCTCATCTACAAAAACCTCATGATCAACTAGATCATCAACTTCATCAAATTCAACAAAAACAGAACCAGCCAGTTTAACCTCATGGAGAAGGTGTGGAAAGTCCTCAGCACCCTTGGTACTGGCCTTGGTTATAGGTATATCTTCATCAAAATCTTCTGAATCGGAATCATCTACTGTAGGTGGTCTTCTTGAAAATCCATCAGGCATAGTGAAAGATTTTCCAGGCCTGTGCAATAAATTGAAGGAAAAATGTTGAATAAAAGCTACCCACCTAGTCATTGGAGCATTAGGTAAACTAGGTGAATTAATCATCTGAATTAAAGATTTAGCATTTACTTGAAGTTCAAAATGTTGACCCTATAAGATATTTTGAAGTTTCTTTAAAATTTTTGCCACACCACAGAGTTTTAACTTTGGTTGTGAATATCTTGATTCCACCTCAGTAAAAACTACAGATTCATACCTAACTGGTCTAATATAACCACCCTTATCCATCTGAGAAATCACTGCACCAGCAGCCAGCTGACTAGAATCAACAGCTAAATAAATCCTGCCAGCTCCTTCACCATAATCCAACTTATGAAGAATAATATCTTCACCAACCACCTTCTTCAACTTAACAAAAGCTTCTTCACAAGCTTCATCCCAATCCCAATCAGCATCCTTCCTAGTTAACCTTCTCAATGGAGCAGCCAATAATTAGAAATCCCTAATAAACATCCTAACATAAACAAATACTCCCAAAAATCCTCTAACTTCAGTAGTGTTTCTAGGTCTTGGCCAAGATTGAATTTTGTTCACTTTCTTCTTTGACATAATTCGGCCTTCCCTACACACCACATGATCAAGAATCTCTAAAGCTGGAACACAACAAGAAAATTTAGAGCTGGAAATAGTTAAACCAGCTTTTTCAATCCTAAACAACATCCTTTCCAAAGTTACTGCATACTCCCAAATAAACCTCCTAGTACCTGGATTCTCCTCAAACACTTCATTATCATAATCAGTTGAAGGACCTTTAATTCCACCATAATCAATAAATATACCAGCATACTGTGGAATTTCATCTTGAAGAATCCAAGCCATTTGTGCTTGATAAACAGCAACAGAATTAGTAGCACCTTGAGGTAATCTAGTCAGCTGTAACCATCCAAGAGGAGTATCAAAAGTTGTCAGAGGTCTTGAATCTGGATGTAATTCTCTTTCATCATAGCCCCCCATAATATCACCCAAACCATAACATACCCTTCTAGAAAAAGCATCAACAAATTCCTCTGCACTTGGAGGAATACCAGCATCTTTTATAGTCACCCTATTCAATTCCCTAAGATCATGAACCACTCTAAGCCTTCCATTAGGCTTCTTGATACAGAAAACTGGACTTGAATAACTTGATGACAATTTTTCATAAATTCCAGTCCTAATCCTTTCCCTAACAACTTCAATATAATAATTTTTAAGAGCAGCAGGAATCGGAATTGGCTTGAGTTTCCAAGGTTCATGACAAACAACTGGAATCTTGTAAGGTTCACCATAAGAATGCTTAAAAACACCCCTCTCTTCTTCCACAAATGCAATAGCCTTCTCCCTCAAAACCATCACATCCAACAACAAATTCATCTCCTCACCAGATAACCAACCCTCTGGCCCAAAATTTACAACAAATCCTATCAAAAGTAATTCTTGACGTTTCAGAAAATTCAGGCAGATTCTTTCTTAAAGGAGTTTCATATGGATCTCTTGACAAAAGTGGTCTCTTCAACGGCAGATTCAATCCAGCTGGAAGCGCTTCATTGATTGGTTTAACTTTCAAAGCAACCTTCTTATATTTTTCCGCTTCCACTTCCACATGTACTTGAGGAGTTGAGCTACTTTCATCAACATAATCTTCATTTTTAGACCCATTTGCCACCACTCCAAAACTTTTCCGTACCAAATTATGCTCATCCACTTCACCAGTACCCAAATCACCAACCAAATCAAAAATACCCCTAGGGCAATAAACATCACCATTAGTTTCAGGATTCTCATCACAGAGACTGTCCATGTTACCTTCAGATAGGTCCTGCACTGCAGTGACTGCCCCACCAGAAGCTAGAAGGTCATGCCTTTTATCCTCATGCTGGAGTAACTCTCTTCTGCAACTGGACACAGACACACCAGTGTTGCCAACAAAACCACCAACCAAATCATCACCACTTATCACAGAACCCAAATCAACAAACAACTTTTATTGCTTTTTGTTATTCAGACAATTTTTTTGCATTTTCAATTTTTCTTGAGAGAAATCAGAATGAGACATTAGTTGAGAATTATTGTGCAGTTTATACTCATGCTGGATGCCACCAGTAAACCAAGTAGGCTCCTTCCTACTGACAACATCTTTACATAAATATTTATTTTGCTGATTTTCAGTTATCTAGAGATTTTTTTCTTGATTTTTGTCTAATGGTTTCTTGATATATCTAGAAAAACAACCAGGGGTGTCCCCAATGCTCACATGTGTGGCCATGGTACTGTTTTTGAAATGTGTAGAAGAAACCATAGCAGTGCACAATTGAGAGGACTTACTTTTAGACCCATTTGCCACCACTCCAAAACTTTTCCGCTCCAACAAAATTTTCCCTAAAACATCTTCAGAACTTGAAATAAACTTGAGAGAAAAACTTGAAGAAAAACTGAAACCAGACAAATAATTTGACAAAAATTGACATAATAAAGAAATATTATCTACAAAAAGTTGAGATTCCACTTGATATATCTCCACTTGAGCTGAACTACTGCAATCTGGGATTTCTTCTTGAGGAGAGACTACAGCACTAGACTGATCAGCCCTATCTACCCTAAAAAAGAAGGTTCACCAACAAAATGATCACCACTATCCTCAAATACACCAGAAGAGGACTTCAAATCTTTTCTCTTCCTAGTGAAAGTGCAACACTGACAAGATGCAGAAACACCAGGCCTAGTTTCCCAACTTTCATCACCTGGGGGTTCCAACCTCATATGTAACCGCCTCATATCCTCCCCAGTAATCTCCAAACTAATCCCAACACCAGACTGATAACCAATCTTGGCCTCAAAATCCATCAAAAATGGCACTCCTAAAACTGTCTTCACAGCTCCTCTAGCCACATAAAAGTGAACTTTTCCAACAGCTCCACCTACACCTAACTTTACATGCTCCGCTGTACCAATCAACTCAGTAGCATGCCCACCTATCCCTCTGAGATTTCCTCTAACACCAGATTTAATTGGCAAATCCAGACTAGTTGCTTGATCCAATGAAATTAAATTTATTTGTGAGCCTGAATCAACCAATGCCTTCACATCTTTTCCATTTAAAGAAACTCCAAATATCACAAAGGAGCAGAAAAATGAGTCTCCACCTCATTACCAAACTTCTCCACATTTTCACACATATACTCCACCTCACCAGTAGCCACTCTTCTCCTAGTCAAATGCTTCTTGTGCTTTTCAGCAAGGGCTGGACTAATAGTGAAAAATTCACCCAAAGATAATGGAATCTGAAGCTGATTCAACCTTCCCAAAACAAGATCCATAGCATTCTCTTGACCAGAAACCACTGGCCTCTCATAATGAGCCTTACTCCTAGCAACCCTGCCCTAGAAGACTCCTGAGGTCCCACATTACCAACGAAATCACGCATCTCCACATCAGAATTATCCCCATGAACCTTTCCATCCACAGATACCAAACCAGAACCATCAACAGTAGTTCTAACTCCCTCCATTGGCCCACTAGAACTTGGCCTAGGCAAAGAAGCCAAAGTCACATCCTCTTCTGTATCTGAACCATCATCCAAAGGCATAGGATCACCATTAAGATCAAAAGAACCAAAACTAGGGGGACCCATATCAGCTATCCCCTTCTGCATCTGACAAATCTCTTCAGGCATATAAATCTTCTTGGGATCTTCAGCCTTCTTAGAATCCGCCTTTCCACCTCTTGACCTTGTCTGATTAGAAATACTGCTTCTAGCTTTAGAAGCAGCCGCCCTCCTAGCAGCCTCCACATCATATACACCAGCCATACACTCACCATCCGCCTTAACAACCTTTACTGACTCCAAATTACCATATGAAGTAGAAAAAGTAGCCTTACTAACCTCTTTTTCCTTCCCATTATCTCCAGAATTATTTCCAGTACCAGAAGAAGCCTCAGTAGGCAATTCCTCAAACCTAGCTCTCTTTTCACCCATACTATTCCTCCTCACCAAATCCGAAGGAGCCTGACCTTCACTGGGCTTGATAAAAGATCCATCAGGAAACCTAAATACCTTTCCATCAAATTTTACTCTACCAGCAGCCTGATCCATATTCAAAGTCCAACAATCATTAGACTTATGTCCCTTCCGGTTACAGTAGGAACAAATCCAAACATCAACAGTACCACCATTCCTATTATCATAACCTCTACTTGAATAATATGATGAAGAAGAAGCTGAAACCCTGCTGGCCTTCCGAGTTTCTTGAACAAAAATTTTCAATTGCTTAGTTAAGTCAGCCAATTGATCCACCATCTCCTTATCCACATTCTCATCCAACTTAGGAACCGGTTTCCCCAACTGAGATTTTCTTGCCTCCTGAGCTTTCTTCATAATATCATTATTATCAGCCAAAACTTCATTAATTTTGCTGACATACTGTGTACAGGTTTCTTGATAACTGTCCACAGCCAAAAGCTTGAGGTGAGACTCCACCGATTCTTTAACCCTCTTAAGAGCAGGCAACTTCTGCTCCCCATTAGGTAAGGTTTTCATCAAAACCTTCATAGACAACTCCTTTAAAACATCCATCCTAACATCCCTTTCAAAAGCGGACCAAAATAAATCTTTGACTGCATTTTCATGAGCCAATTCCTCTACCTCCACCAGATATTCCACCACAGTTTCAAAACTACCAACAAATTTCCTATAACTCACAAAAGAAGTTATTCCACCCTGCACTTGCCATTCTCCAACAACCTTATTTAAATCCACCATTGAATATCTGACTCCCCATCTATCCACCATTTCCCTACTAAGCCTATTCCAATCCCTAGTCTTATAACCCTCCATACCAGTAATCTCCTTCTCAACTTCCATATCACCAATGAAAAAGATTACCTGCTTCACTATATCTAAATGAGGAGCCCCATAAATTCCAGCAGCAGCCTCATATCTGCCCAAAAACCACTTTACATAATCACCAACAAACTTGGGCCCATCCCAAGTTTGAATCCTTACTGAAGGCCTGACACCATCAGCAGCAGCAGCAATAACACCAGCACCAGATGGAGAAGACATCTCAAGTAGTACCAGAAACCAATAAAATCTGCAAGGGTTCAGCCCTTTACCAGATAACGGACAATATCCTACAAGGGTTCAGCCCTTTACTAAGATAAAACAACATATCTAGCAAGGGTTCAGCCCTATACCTAGATCCCTACTACCACAGATCCTGTACTGGTTCAGCCAGTTGCCAGAATCACCAAATAACCAACCAATCAAAATCCAACAACCAGAAAACCAAAATCCAGAAGTCCAACAAGCAAGTTTCTTCAGAAGCTAGAGAATTAGAACCCCATGTTGGGCGCCAAAAATGTAGAGTAGACTCCTACAGTCACCTTGCTTCAGGCAGAATCCAAGGGAGTTGGAAAAACAAAAAGAAATCCCTGTCCCTCTAAGTAAACATAAGATTCAATTAACTAAGCTTGAATATCTGCTTGAAGAGTTGGATAAGTTGAAAATCTGAGAGAAAGACTTTGAAAGTGTTGGAAACCTATAATATAGAAAAAAAAATAAGTGCAATAAATGATTACACCCCCAAAACAAATACCTAATACCAGATTGCACTGATACAAGTCACAGAAAATACTTAGATCAAGCCGCAACACTTGCCCCAGAGACTGAAAAGTACAGTAAAGTGCCCCAGAAACTACCCTAGGGATGATCTGTTCAAAGGTGCCTTATTAAAGGTCTGCCCCAGATTTACCCAGTTTCCCACCAAAATTAAAGAGTTTTCTTTATTATATTTTTATTTTATAAATTTTATAAGAAAAGAAATAAATTTGAGTCACCAAGGATGAGAGCTATCCAATGGTACCCTATATGTTGATATTTTTTATTATAATTGTTGTTATATGTTTAAATATTGTTAATTATCAAAAAAGACCCTTATTATCGAAACTAAAAGACAAAAAACATGTAGAAGACTAAGATTCTCTCCCCCCATATGATTCTCCTGCTCCAGACCTTTCCAACAATACCCTACATTCATATGATCTACAATAAACTATTGATCTAGTATGCATAATAATTTTCTAACCAAATTTTGCCACAATAGCCAAACTTTTGGCACAGTGACCAAACTTTGCACAGTGACCAAACTTTGCACTGGTGATCAGACTTTTCTACAGTGACCAAACTTTGACACAGTGCCCAGACTTTTCTGCAGTGATCAAACTTTGCACTGGCGATCAGACTTTTCTACAATGACCAAACTTTGCCACAGTGCCCAGACTTTGCCACAGTGCCCAGACTTTTTGCACCAATGACCAAACTTTTCCACAATGACCAAATTTGCCACAGTGACTTCTCTTTTGCACCAGAAAATCACTGGAGCGCACCGGAAAAGAATGGCTACTCCATGAGCACACTGCATCCATCAAAAATACCAAGAGAGCCCTAGAAAATCCAGTAAAACAAATACCCAATCCATGAAACCATCAAATAACAGTAGGAATACAAACATATATCCATTCCAAAACACCATAAATCCTCCAAAAAATCACCATAAATCCTCCAAAAATCACCATAAATCCACCCAAAAAAAATTTAGTTAACTCCCTTCAACCAAATTAACACCTGCTATCACCATGATTTTCTTCCAACCAAGGTCAAATCAAATTTTCACCTAAGTAGCCTACCCAGATTTGGAATGCCACACCGGACAACCCTGAAGTCAGAAAATCACCAAAAACCACCAAAAATACCCAAAATACTTAGAAAAATCATCTACAACTACTAAAACCTTTAAAACACGTAATTAGGCTATAACAACATTGAGACATAAAATGTAGAGAAAATTTAGCTCATTCTAGCGGTATTAAGCATTTAACCCTAAGACTTAAGGTTAGCCTGTAAAACACAAAAAAGAAAATTAAACAGCTATCTTTTTAAATGAAAAATGAGAAATTATTCCCTTAATACTTAAAATATGAAAAATGTCCAAAAGACATAAAATATAGAGAAAACCCGGGGCTATCCAATGGTAGTACCTACATCCCCGTAGTCCCAATATGTGCTGAGTAAATCCAGAAAAACACCTAATTATTAAACAATGCCATTTAAGGCATATCAAAACAATTCCAAATAAACCAACAAAGGGCTCAACCAATGTTGGAAGACCACACTGTGTGGTGTAACAAACAGTGTTCACCACACAATATGGGGGGTGGACTTGCTAGCATGTCCGCAACCTTGAACCCAAATTCATATTTAATTGAGCACATAATGAGGCACAGATGAAACAACCAACAATAAAGCTTGGAACCTCTCTGAAATAAACTCAAAGACAAGTTGAATACTCTTTGAAGCACAGTTGATCATTATTGCAAAAAGTCTTGTAATCTGACTTACTCTAATTATAAAAGGAATATTGATATGAGTGAAGTCCATAATATCAACAGACTGGAAAATGCATAAGATTTTAGAAAAAATGTGCTTCTGCTTTATGAATTCATATGTAATAATAAATTTCTCATGTAAATTAAATCAAAAGCTTTTTTACATCTTCACATAAGTTTGTGGAGCTATCAATATATAGTGAAATTACTTCATATCATAAGAAGTTATTGAAGAGAAAATATGTAGTTTACTGATATTTTTATTTGGACTTCATCTTTAAAAGTTTTGTAAATATATATATTTATTCTAATCTTATGATCAGGAATTATCAATTTTTTAAAGCTTTAAAATATTTTTGAAAGTTAAAAATTTCTTTCAAATATAATTAAAATACATTAATTTAGAGGCATCATTTATATAACTTGTACATATCATTTTTTTAATAAAGTGAAAAAATGATATGGTCACTATTATTTTTAAATCATAAATTTCCTTCTTCTTCAATAAATCTAAATATTAATGGTGGATTTTAATGATGATGAACCATATGTCTAATAATTATTAAACTAGAATTTAGGTTTTAATTTTTTTGGTTTCAGGATATAACCCATTCCCACTCCTTGTTATGTTATATATATATATATATTATCTACTTTATTTTGAAATTCTCCTTCCTTATTTTTTCCTTCAATTTCTGGACCATATCATGTTCTTCCCCTGTTAAATCTTCCCCCTCATGCTCATTTTAATTCTCTCTTACCTGTTATATTTCATATTCACACTTTGTGGTTGCCTCTCCACACCTCTACATCCCGCCTCCCTTGAACTCACTCCTTTCAATCCCTTCTTCAACCCCTTTTACTCCCTTTAGAGTGAAAGAGGTAAGGTAGAAAGTAAAAGGGAGGAGTTGGAATGTGTGAGGGGTGGATTTTATTGAAGAGAAATAGAGTTAAGGTGAGAAGAAAAGAGGTGTGGAGGATAGAAAAAGAGGTGGTGAGGGATAAAAAAGGTTAGTGAGGGGTCGGAAGTGGTAGTGAGTGGGGTGTGGTGGTGTGGACAGGGAGCCCAAAGGGTGTGGTGGGGTAATGTGGCAATTTGAAGGGAGGGGGTGGAGTATAAAGAGGAAAAAAGAGTTAGAAGGGTCATAATTAGAGATAAAGGGGTTAAATGGGCTGAAAAGTGAAAGGGAAGAGGATGGAGTGTGAGAAAAACAGGTGAGGAAGGGTGAGAAGAGTAAAAGTTCAGGTTTGAAGGCATCAAAAGTGAAACAAAGTTAAAAGGATGATGAGAAAAAGGAAAGGCGGGGAAATAGAAATGAAACAGGTGAAGAGTCAGAAAAGTATGTACAAAGGGGTTGAGTGAGTATCAAAATAGGTGGTGAGAAACAGAAGATGAACTCTATCTTTTCACCGAAGGATAGAGTCCACCCTGCAATAATATGATGCTTTGCTTCCACTTATAAAAACAATACATAAACCTGTTGTATGGCTATTTTACAACCTTAATCAATTCAAAATACACATATATTGGCTCTTTCTAATAAATACTTGTATTCGAAGTAGAAGAATTATAAAAATAAAAAAACTAGCCATAAAGCCCGAGTACATTTTATAAAAAATCATTTCATGGAATAATTGTGATAGTTATACATAAGATAAAAAATGAATTTTACAGGTAAATTTTAGAAAAAAATTGAAAAATGGAAAAAAGTGCCTATGATATTTAAAATAAAAATCTCTTTTCTATATTATGAGGTGAAACTCTTTATCCTTTAATTTAATATTAAATGCTTTTGGTGAGATGAAAAATAGCTATGGCTTTCCTTATAGAGTGCAGATGAGACTTGAAAAAAAAATTGATTGCTATATTTTAACTTTTATATTTTTTTGTTTGTTCTATCATTAATATAAATATCTGAATAATTATAATTAATAAAGAAAAATTTAAGAAAATTAAATAATAAAGATGTTCCAATATATATAATTATATTTATTTAGTAAAATAATAAGCCCCTTTATCCTTTTTCATTGCTTAAATTTTTTCACACAAATAATTATATACAATTTTATAAACATAAAAATCATAGTTGTCAGGCTAAGATCAACTAAAAAGACGTGAACTGGCTTGAAAAGACTGTGTCTAGAAGATTTATATGGTCCTATATTAATACTGTAGTATAAATCCAACAAGTAGTAAAATATAATCCAAAATAAAGGTCTCAGTAATATAATTCTCACTAGTTTTATATATGGCTTACAATATTTTTAGTTGGTAGAAAAATTAATTTTAATAATTCAGATACTACTCAAAAGACTCTAAAAGTACTAATTGATATGTATTGTAATTGGTTTGGTTATATGATTTAAATTTTAATGATAAAGAATGTAGAAACAAGACCCAAAAACCTCCTACTTTTATACACAAATAGTTCCCCAATTAATCCCTTTCTTTACCAGTCCAATCCACAGTTAATGACGCCTCCATTCAAAAAATATAAATGGCCATCAACATCCCCAGTGACCCATAACATAATTAGAAGAATAACAACCGCCAAAATTCTGTAATAATAGGGAAAATCCATCAAAAATAAAGAATAAGTTAAAAAGAGAGTATATGCGTATTTAACAACAATATAAAAGACTAAAAAGGGAATTTTTAAGGTTTATAATAGATTAATAATAAGGAAGATTCACTGTAGAAATGATGGGACTAATCCTGACATTATACTACGTGAAATCCCCATTCAAAAATGACCAATATTGACTGAGAAACCACCCAGAAACTCAAAAAAGAGTGTGAGATGTGGAGTAACTACATGCAGTCCTTGGAAGGTGCTTGCACAAGTAAATCCTTGACTATTTTTAGGCAAATTTAAGCGTGGTGATGAAATAAGGCACCAATAGTGAGGTTATTAATGAAATTAGTGCATATAAAGAGGGTCAATGCATTATTAATTAAGCTAGGACACTAAATAAGCGCCTCTTGCCTATTTTAGCGTGTTTCCCCACAGTGGGCATAGAATTTGGGGTAATTATACTGTGAAAAAGCTAAATTTTCTAAAAATGAAACTATTCACAAAGGAAAAATTCAGGCAGTATGTGGCCAGTACACAGAAGCCATTTCTGGCATAAAAAACACCAAATTTGAAAAGTATTATTTTTATGCATTTAAGTAGCCAAATTAACAGTCCTAAATGAGACAAATTGATTTGTCAATGCGAAATTCTAATATTATAAAATTTATAGCGCATATAACCAAATTTTAAGTGAAATAAGGCACATTTCTTGTTTTTTGCATAAAACAATGAAGATATCAGCTTTAAGTGTACTTAAAATTATGTAGCCTTATACTTAAGGTTCTTAAGGCTACCCTAACATATCCCATTTTAATATTAAGTACATAAGACTTATAAAAGGTGGATATATGCATGTATATAAGATGTTATAATGGCATTTTTCGTGTATTATCATAATCTTACTAATGTATACTGTTTGTGCACTCTCATTTATTGTTCCCATGTATAGTTCATGTGTTTAACATAACTTAAAAGTACTTTTTACTCAGTCCTGGGGATATACAGGCCAACAATAGTTGTGATGGGACTTGGATTGAGCTCCCAATGAAATTCTGTTCTTGACCACCGTTCAAGATAAGTGTCAGGCAGGCTATTCCAGGAGTCCAGTAAATGATATGTAACTTATAAAACCTGAAAGAGTGGGTAAGAATTGTATTTAATGAATATAAATTAATATTTTATTGCATAATAAAATTATATAAGTATTTTATTATATACAAGTGTTATATTAATTTTATTGGTTATATAAATTTTTTATATACATTTAAATTTAACATAATATAATATATTCTACAAATAATGGCGCATTTTTTATGTATTTAATAATTATAAATTTATATTTAATTAATTAAAAACATATATTATAATTATAAGTGTAAAAAATACTTATAATATAATTAAATTAATTAATTATATTTATATATTAAATATCATTTCTTATAATATTAAACAATAAATAATGACACTTCTTTTGACCTATAATTGTGTCAGGAAAAACTAATTAATACTGAATTGAAATAAATTACATATTTGTTGCGTCAGAATATTTTTTGTTTCACTTAAAAATCCTTAAATCAGACTGTACCATCTGTTTTGAATGATTTTTCTCATAGTTCCTATGTTCCAGGCTTGTTTAGTTATTCACTATTTTTACTTACTGATTTGGGAATTAATGGTGGGAAAATTGGATTCTTAATTGGGATTTTTAATTATTTGTTTCATATTTTTCTCTACATTGTTATGTTTCACTTATTCTTTTTAAATTCTTGTATTTACAAATATAGTAGCGCTTCAGAGGGCCCATTGCCTATAAAAAGGCCTTGGTTAATCCCCTGTAGCCCGATCACTTACTATACACTCAACAATTTAAAAGATAATTATATTACATTTATTATTATTTTTATTAGTATTACAATCTAATTAAAAATTGTCAATAACAAATTAAAGGTTGCCTTAAGTCTGATAGGAATTATAGTGTTTGCCGAGCAGAACTCTTACTTAAATAATATTAATATTAAATAAAACCTCAATTTGTTCACCTCCCAACTCACTCGTCGTTACTTCATTTTAAATAAATTATTTCTATTATTACATTATCTTTCTATTTACCTTTAGTACCTTTTCCTATTTGTTTCTCTTCTTTTTTGCCGCTTTTTCTTTCCCTCTTCTAGACAACTGACCGACAACTGAGGGCCTTTCCAAACGACGACGACGATAGAGCCTGGCAACAAACAACAAACGCACGGACCACCTAGCAAAAAACAAAACTTTTGCCGCTGTGGTCTTCCAACATTGGCAGGGGCCTTTGTTGTGTGATTTGGCGCTGTTTGTGCATGTCTTAATTGACGTCTGTTAAGGAATTTTGTATTTTTCTGGTTTTATTCCGTGGATATTGGGTCTGCCGGTATGTGGGTACTTTCATTGGATAGCCCTGGTTTTTCTCTATATTTTATGTCTTGAAGACATTTTCATATTCTGAGTTTTAAGCAGTCATTTCCTCATTTTTCATTTATAAAAGATTGCTGTTTAATTTTGTTTTTTGTGTTTTATGGGCTAACCTTAAGTCTTAGGGTTAAGTGCTTAGTACCATTGGATAGAGCTAATTTTTATCTATATTTCATGTCTCAATGTTGTTATAGTGAAATTCCGTGTTTTAAAGGTTTTAGTAGTTGTAGCTAATTTTTCTAAGTAGATTAGTGGTTTTTATTGGTTTTCTGGCTTCAGGGAGGCGGGGCCGCTTCAGGCGGCATCTCCGACGTCGGGAGGCCCACCCGCCTCTGTTTTAGGAGGTTGGGGAGCGCTCCAGGAGGGTTTTTTATGCAATTTGGCAGGTACAGGCGCCAGATTGGTAGGTGCGCATGGGCTCTTAGTTAGTGGTCTGTGTGTATATAGTGAATAAGACAGTTTGGGGCAACTTTAATGATCATATAACCATCCGGAGGTGATCTCATTGTTCCTCACTCAGTTTTCACTGTTTTCTGGCCACAATTGGCTGTGTTTGTTGCAAGTGAGTTCTTCATTTAACTTAACTTTGGCAACTGTTTCTCTATTATAGTCTTGCAAGCTATAGCAAGTATTATTGCTGTCTCTGGTGTGGATTTGAAGCCTACATCAAGTATCTTTCCTGACTCTGGTGTGGACATTGTTCTACATTTCAGTTCTTTGGTCTGGTAGTCTATCTGGGGACTACTTTCTTGGCTCATCAAGCAGTCAAGTGTGTTAAAAAGGGGCTTTAGCAAAACAGGAACCAAATTACTTTAGCAAGTAAATCTCACTCTATTTTTCTAAAGGGACAGGGGATTTTCTCTCTGGTTTTTCTCCAACTCCCTTGGTCAAGGCCTATAGTTAGTACTATAGGATTGTCTACATTTCTGGCGCCCAACGTGGGGTAGAACTTGCTAGTTCTTTGGAATCTCTGTTTGTTTTGGTTGGCTCTTTTTGGTGTTTTGGTCAGGAGGAATGGCTTCTGGTTCTGCTATTCCTGTGGTGACTGTCAGTGGGGGGGGATGGTCCTCCTTCTGTGATGGTTAGTGAGTGTGTGAGAATTAAAACTTGGGATGGTACCAAGTTTAATGGGGAGGATGTCAAGTGGTTTCTAGAGAAGTATGAAGCTGCTGCTGGAGTGGATGGTGCTTCCTACCTGAACATGGTGAAGCAGATTATCTTCTTCATTGGTGATAGGTCGGTGGAGAAGGAGATTGTGGCCATGTCTGGCTACAAGAAGAGGGATTGGAAATTGTTGTGTAGGGAAATGGTGGATAGATGGGGTGTCAGGTTCACTATGGTGGACTTGAACAAGGTTGTCAGTGAATGGCAATCTTATGGTGGTGTTGGTAACTTACATAGTTCCAGGAAGTTTCTGCTACAGTTTGATCCTGTGGTGGAATATTTGGTGGAAGTGGAGGAGCTGGCACATGAAAATGCTGCCAAGGATGTTTTTTGGTCTGCCCTGGCTAGAGATGTCAGGATGGATGTGTTGAAGGAGTTGTCAAGAAAGGAATTGATGAAAACTCTTTCTAATGGGGATCAGAAGTTGCCTGCCTTGGATAAGGTGAAGGAGGCTGTTGAGGCCCATTTGAAGTTATTGGCTGTGGACACCTATCAGGAGGGGTGTGCCAAGTATGTCAGCAAAGTCAGTGAGGCTTTGGCTGAAGAGGAAGTTAGGGAGAAGAAGGAGGAAAAAAATTTGGTGCAGGTTCCCAAACAGGAGAGGGACCCAATGGTGGAGCAGCTGGCTGATCTGATAAAACAGCTGCACATTTTTGTTCAGGAGACCAAGAAGGTTAATAAGGCACCTTCTCAGCCAAGAGAGTTTGAAAGAAGGGCTGGTAGGAGTGATCCTTGGGTTTGCTCTTATTGTAGTAGGAGGGGGCACAGGTCCAATGATTGTTGGGCATTGAACAGAGATGTGTCTGAAGGAAAAGTGGAGTTTTATGGCAGGGTTTTTAAGTTCCCTGACGGTTCTTTTGTGAAGCCCAGTAAGGGGCAGGCTCCTGTTGATTTGGTCAGGAGAAGAGGTGGTCTCAATCAAAGGAGGCCAAGGTTTGAGGAGATTCCTGATCAGGGGAAGTCTTCTGTTAAGGTAGATGAGGACGTCAAGGGAAAGGGGAAGGAGGTCAATAAGGTCTCTTTTTCTACTTCTTTTGGTGGTTTGGAGTTGTATTCTTGTGGTGGAAAGTCAAGTGGTGAATGCTTGGCTGGTGTTTATGATGTGGAAGCAGGAAAGGTGGGTAGGCCTAAGAGCAGTTCTCAGGCCCAACCAAAGCCAAATGCTTCAAAGGGTGATCCTAAGCTGAGTGCAGCTAGGAAAAGGTACAGCAAAGAGGAGCTGTACAAGATGCAGAAGGGTATGGCTGACATGGGCCCCCCTAGTTTTGGTGCATTGGACCTGAATGGTGAACCAATGCCAATGGAGGTGGATTCTGACTCTGAGGAGGATGTCCCTTTGGCTTCATTTCCAAAGCCTGTTGGAGTCAGAGGTTCTGGTGAGGGATCTGGTTTGGTTCCTGTTAATGGTAAATCTGTTGGTGGTGCTGGTCCTCAAGAATCTTCTAGGACCAAGGTGGTGAAGCAAAGAGCTCACTTTGAGAGGCAAGTAGTGTCTGGTCAAGTTAATGTTATGGACTCTGTCCTGGAAAGGATGAACCAGGGTCAGGTTTCCCTATCTTATGGGGAATTGTATGCTATCAGTCCAGGGTTGGCTGATAGGCAAAAGAAGTTATTGACCAGGAGAAGGGTTTCTTCTGGTGAGGTAGAATACATTTGTGATTCTGCTGAAAAGTTTGGTGATGGGTTGGAAACTCATTTTTCTGCTCCTCTGGGATATGTCAATGTCACTCTGAATGGCAGGGAGGCAAGGGCATTGGTGGATTCAGGTTCTCAGATAAACCTGATTTCTTTGTTTGAGGCAACTCATATGGGCCTCCCCATCAAAACTGGTATTGGTGGGAATTTGAGAGGGATTGGTGGCCATGTCACTGAATTGATTGGAACTTCAGAGTTCGTGAAGTTAGATGTTTGAGGAGCCTGAGGGAAGGTTCATTTTTACATTGCTAAAGGTAATGTAAAAGCAGTTTTGGGTGGGCCATTCTTGATGGATTTTCAGGCAAGAATAGGTTATCAATTTGATTTGGGAATCAGTTTGGAGTTGACTGGTGAAGACGAAAGGAGGCTTCACATGAGGTTATCATCCCCTGGAGAGGATGGTTGGGAGACTAGGCCTTGTTTATCTTCAATGTGCCAGTGCATGGACTGCTGCAGGAGAAGGAAGGAAGTGGGTGCTGCCTCTGGTTTTTTGGAGTGCGGCTCAGGCTCTATTGAGAGTCTGTCTTTTTTAGAGTAATGAGGGCTGATCACCCTAGTGCTACAACCTCTCCCCGAGATGAGGAAATCCCAGGTTGTAGTAGGTCAGCTCCCTTGGAGATATACCAAGTGGATTTTCAACTTTCTCTTTTTAATGTTTCTCTTCTCTGCAAGTATTCATCAAGTTTTTTATCAAGTCTCTGTTCTCTCTCAAGATTCTTAATTATTTTTAATTCAAGTTTAAAGAAGAAGATTGGTTATATATCTTTATTGAAAGATATGCGGAAAAGCTTTGGGGCGGAGAGATTGGGGTCTAAAAGTAAGTCCTCCCAATTGTGCACCGCTAGGGTTTCTTCTACACCTTTCAAAAACATTACCTGGGCCACACCTGTGAGAATTGGGGAAACCCCTGGTTATTTTTGTAGGTCAGAAGAAAACTCAAGAAAAGAAGATAAAAATTTCAAGATAATTCAAGAAAATCAAGAAAAAAATCTGAAGATAATGAAGAAAGAAGATGCAAAATATTGTTGTGAAGATCGTCAAGATCTATTTTTGGGCCTCCAGCATGAGGTTAAACTGCAGAAAATTTTGAAGAGAGAAGATCATCAAGATTGATTTTTGGGCCTCCAGCATGAGGTTAAACTGCAGAAAATTTTGAAGAGAGAAGATCATCAAGATTAATTTTTGGGCCTCCAGCATGAGGTTAAACTGCAGAAAATTTTGAAGAGAGAAGATCATCAAGATCAATTTTTGGGCCTCCAGCATGAGTTTAAATTGCAGAAAATTTTGAAGAGAGAAGATCATCAAGATCGATTTTTGGACCTCCAGCATGAGGTTAAACTGCAGAAAATTTTGAAGAAAGAAGATCATCAAGATCTATTTTTGGACCTCCAGCATGAGGATAAACTGCACAATTTTAGAAGATGTGATTCAGAAGATGAATCAAGATTTGAAGATTTGGAAGTTGGAAGTGAGGATGAAGATGTGTAATTGCAGAAAAGTTTTAGAGTGGTGAGATTGGGGTCTAAAAGTAAGTCCTCCCAATTGTGGACGGCTAGGGTTTCTTCTACACCTTTCAAAAACATTACCTTGGCCACACATGTGAGCAATGGGGAAACCCTTGGTTTTTGTTCCAGGTCTGGTGGTGAAGATTTCCTGAAGATCCCTCAAGTTGAAGGTGGAGCGTCAAAGTATAAGAAGGTAGCGCAGAAGATTAAGCCTGTCAATGAGCCTATGCCTGTGGGTTTGAATCCACCTTTGAAAAGACCTCCTTTGTCAAGAGATCCGTACTGTACTCCTTTGGTGAAGAATCCTCCAGAATTTGTAGAGACGGCGAGGGTGACCATAGAAAGATTGAAAGTTGTTAATTTTGGTCCTGATGGGTGGTTGTCTGAGGAAGAAAAGAAGTTGTTGTTGCACGTTATTGTGCTAAGGGAAAAAGCGGTGGCATTTGTTGAGGAGGAAAGGGGTGTATTGAAGCACTCTTATGGGGAACCTTACTTGATTCCTGTTGTTTGTCATGAACCTTGACAAATCAAACCTATTCCGATTCCAGCCGCTATCAGAGAGGATTTTGTGGAGATTATTAGGGAAAGAGTCAGGACCGGGTTATACGAACAATCAACATCCAGTTACTCAAGTCCGGTGTTCTGTGTAAAGAAGCAGAATAGAAAGTTGAGGGTGGTTCATTATCTTAGAGCCTTGAATAGAGTCACTATCAAGGACGCTGGTATGCCGCCAAGTGCAGAGGATTTTGTTGAAGCTTTTGCTGGAAGGGTGTGTTATGGTTTGGGTGATATTATGGGTGGTTATGATGAGAGGGAACTACATACGGATTCAAGGCCTCTTACAACTTTTGAGTCTCCTTTGGGAAGATTTCAGCTCACTAGGTTGCCTCAAGGAGCAACTAATTCGGTGGCAGTTTATCAAGCACAGATGGCTTGGATTTTGCAGGATGAGGTTCCTACTCATGCTGGTATTTTTATTGATGATGGTGGAATTAAAGGACCATCCACTGATTATGGTAATGAGGTGTTATCGGAGAACCCTGGAATAAGGAGGTTTGTGTGGGAATATGCAATAACTCTAGAGAGAGTGTTGTTCAGGATTGAAGAGGCCAATTTGACCATCTCAGGGTCAAAATTCTGTTGTTGTGTTCCTGCTTTGGAAATTCTGGGTCATGTGGTATGTAAAGAGGGAAGGATTATGGCGAAGAAGAAAATTAATAAAATCCAGTCATGGCCAAGGCCTAAAAATACTACTGAAGTCAGAGGATTTTTGGGTGTATGTGTATATGTCTGGATTTTCATTAAGGATTTTTCGTTGTTGGCTTCACCTTTAAGAAGGTTTACCAGAAAAGATGCAGATTGGGAATGGACTGAAGAGTGTGAAGAGGCTTTTCAGAAGCTGAAAAAGGTTGTTGGTGAAGATATAATTATTCACAAGTTGGATTATGGTGTTGGTGCTGGAAAGATTTATCTGGCAGTGGACTCAAGTTATATTGCTGCTGGTGCTGTTTTGTCTCAGGAGGATAAGACTGGGAGGGTCAGGCCAGTAAGGTATGAGTCTGTGGTGTTTATTGAGGTGGAATCTAGGTATTCTCAACCTAAGTTGGAATTGTGTGGCGTAGCTAAAATTTTAAAGAAGCTACAGACGGTTTTGTGGGGGCAGCATTTTGAGCTGCAGGTGGATGCAAAATCTTTGGTGCAGATGATCAATACACCTAGTCTTCCAAATGCTCCAATGACTAGGTGGGTGGCATTTATTCAACATTTTTCTTTTGACCTGGTACACAAACCAGGTAAAACTTTTACTATGCCTGATGTATTATCAAGAAGGCCACATACAGATGAGGATTCTGATTCTGAAGAGTTTGAAGAAGATGTTTCAGTGATTAGGGCCAGCACAAAGGGTGCTGAGGATTTTTCTTTCCTCCCCCATGAGGCTAAACTGGATGATTGTTCTGTCCTCCCCCATGAGGCTAAACTGGATGATTATTCTGTCCTCCCCCATGAGGCTAAACTGGATGATTGTTCTGTCCTCCCCCAAGAGGCTAAACTGGATGATTGTTCTGTCCTCCCCCATGAGGCTAAACTGGATGATTGTTCTGACCTCCCCCAAGAGGTTAAACTGGCTGAATCTGATCTTGATTCTGGTGATCAGGATGTTTTTGTTGATGAAGATGGAGTTGTTGTTTGGGACAGCTCAAAATTGGAAAAGGGTGTTTTTGTTAGTGAACTGGATTCTCACAAGGTTCAGTGGAAAGAGAAGGACGTGCCAAAATTTAAGGATTGGTGTCCTGGTTGGGCTGCTCAATTGGCTCATGTTCACACTGGTGATTTTGATGACAGGGTTGTACCCTTGGATGTTGTTTTGTTGGATTTTGAAGATGAGACCTGGGGTCAATCTGGGTTTTTTTTTATTTTGGTGGAATATCTGTTGACCTTGGAGAGGCCAGATAGTTGTGATGATGATACTTGGTTGGCAATCAAGAAGAAGAGTCCTGGATTTTATGTGTCAGGAAGGTGCTTGATGAGAAGGAGAAATCCTAATCCTCAAGTGGTGGTGACTCAGAATAAGGGTCAAGAATTGGTTTTGAAGTCTTTGCATGAAGACCTTGGTCATAGAGGCTTTGGGGAGACTTATAGAAGAGTAGCGGACAGATTTTGGTGGCCGGGTATGAAGTTGGCTGTGCAGGGTTGGGTTCAATCTTGTGAAGAATGTCAAAGAAGAAGTCACTTGAAACCTAAAGAGGTGGGCCGTGCTACTGGTGAATCAACTGTTTTTGGAAGGGTCAGTCTGGATGCTGTCCATATTAAAGAGGGCAGGTATAAATACTTGATTGTTGCTAGGGATGATTTGTCTGGTTGGGTTGAGGCAGTGCCTCTGGTTAATTTGACTTCCAAGAATGTGGCAGAGTTTTTGAAGAAGGAGTGGATTTATAGGTATGGGTTGATGAAGTTGGTCACTGTTGATGGTGGGCCAGAGTTTGGTGCCGAATTTAAAGAAGCTGTGGCTAGTGTTGGTTCTAGGGTTAGAGTGGCTACACCATATTATCCTGAAGCTGAAGGCATGGTTGAAAGAGGCCATCAAGTTATCAAGAATGCTTTGGTGAAGATGTGTGGAGATAGTGCCGAAAAGTGGAGGCATTATTTACCCTTGGTTTTATTTGCTGATAGGGTCACTGTGAAGAGGACAACTGGCTATTCTCCTTATGAGTTAATGTTTGGTCAGTGAGCCATTCTACCAGTGGACTTGGAAGCTGTCTCTTATCTTGGAATTGATTGGGATGACGTGCACTCAACAGAAGATTTGCTCTGTGCCAGGATGCAACAGTTGGAATGTAGAGAGGAATGTCAGGAGAAGGCATACTCTAGGATGATGAAGATTATGAATCAATCAGTCAGATACTGGGACAAGAAGTTAGCTCATAGACTCAGGAATCCCTTGAAACCTGGTTGTTTGGTTTTGGTGTATAATAGAAGTTTGGAGAGTCAGTGGGGCAAAATGTTTGCTGACAGATGGAATGGACCTTACAGAGTCAGATCTCAGGTGTCTGGAGGTTCTTATGTTTTGGAAGAGTTGGATGGTGCAGTCTTGAAAAAGAGGGTGGCTGCGGACCAAGTGAAGAGGTTTTATCCCAGAGGCACTAGGCATGAAGAAGATTGACTCCACAATGAGGATAAACTACGGACCATTCTTTAATTTTGGTTTTGTTGTGGTGATGCTATGCATCTGTTTGTTGAAAACTTTTTGTTAGAGGGTACCCATGGGTGGGGCTTCTAGATTTGATCTTGGCAAGTGTAGGGGTGACTGATGGGCTGGCTGCTCTATCAACATTTACCCCAGATTGTCTGTTTCCAACCCTTTCTCTTAATTTGGTTGAAACCTAGTATTTGTTTATTTTCACAGGGTTTAGTCCTCTATGACTTTAAACTGGAACTTCCTTTGGTTTTCAAGTGCCGGACTCTTCACTCTTATTGGTTTTGGTTTTTTTTGTGTTGAATGTTGTGTTTTTGTTAGAAGGTACCAGGGGGGGCATCTAGATTTTATTTTGGCAAGTGTGGGGGTAACTGATGAGCTGGCTGCTCTGTAGAACAGTTACCCCAGAATGTCTGTCTCAAGTCTTTTGTTTTTCCTAGTTGAATTCTAGTTCTGTTGTTTATTATTCAGGTTTTAAGTCCGCTATGACTTTAAACTGGTTTGGGACTGGCTTCTTTATCTTTGGTTCTTTCAGATTGGTGGTGGATCACTGGTGGTCTCCCATCATTTTTACTTATTGGAGGGAGCCCACCCAGTGATCATTTCTATGGACCGGACTTTCCCTTATTGGACCATCTATGGAGCTGGACTTTTTTTGATTTTGCAGTTATTTTTTTGCTAGATAGAAGTTTTAGATTATTTTCTTTTTTCTCTTTTTTTCTTTTAATTTTTTATGGGGGTTGTTAAAATTATAAAATCAAAAACATAGGGTGTTACCACATCAGGGTCACCTGGATGTGGGCAAGCATTGGTGGGGAAAGGCTCATCAATTGGCGGGGCAATGCTATTTTATTTTTATATATTATTTATTTCATGTGTTTCTGTGTTTCATTATTTGTTATCTTCTGAATTTCTAAATTTTTGTTTTTTTTTCTGTTAATCATTTAAAAGATTTAACTGTGTATCCACATCAAGGTGCACTTGGATGTGGGTAAGGTATCAGGGGATCAGCTCATCAATTGGCTGGGGGATACCATTTGTATTATTTTTTTATATATATATTTTATTTTATTTCATTTATGTTATTTCATTTCATTTAATTATTAATTTTTTTTATTTTAGTATATCAGTACAACCTTAAAAGAAAAAAAAAATTCTGAAATTATTTTTATTATTTTTTTTATATTATTTTTATGTTTCTAATCTTTTGCAGGAGCTCATTGTCTGGATGATGAAGCTTTTGGAGGCTGGTCCGGATTGTGATGACGTTTTTGTTTTTTGTTGGGATTGTGGGAAGCACTGTGTTCTTTGAAGTGCATCCTGCTGGAGAGATTATAGGGATTGGATTAGAGGGAAGTTCAGAGGAGGAAGAAGAAGAGGCAGGAATGGAGTGCTGGAGGGTGTGTTTAATGATCCTAGACATTTTCCAGTGGTCGTCCAGTAGGCACTTTCTAAAGGATTTTTCAAAGTCATTCAAGGGTCCATGGAGGGCAAAGGCTTTTAGCATATTGGAACACATGGTGCTTAGGTGTTTCTTCATGTCTCCATAATCCAGGGTCAAAGAAGTTTCAAGAGTTTGGACAACTCCAATAATAGATTCAGGAGGAGGGGTGCCAACTAGACAAGAAGAATTGGATCAGTAATTATTTTTTGTTTAAGAAATGGAATAATTAATTTGGTACTTACAGATTGGAAGCTCATCAAATCTGTAAGCAGCTGGGATTTGGATCTCTGACGATTTCGTTATGGTCATAGTGGGTGGATCAACTAGGGAAAGATATGGATTCTCATGGTCTTCCTCTGAAGGATCCTGAGAAGGTGAACTGGGATGCTGATGTTCCTGGGGCCTAGTTGGAGCAGTGAGATTGTTGTTGTTGTTGTGGTTGTTATTTCTGTTGGATTCAGCTGGAGGAGGTGCTGGTGATGGAGTACCATGGTTGTTAAAGGATGGAGCAGGAGAGGGGGATTTGGAAGCAGACTACTCTTTTCTGGATGGAGAATTTGAAGAGATGGAACTGTCAGAAGAGTAGTTGGCTGACAGAGGAGAGGTGTAGTTTCTTTGTCTTAGTTGGGGACAAAGTTGTTGTTGTGGAGCAGTGTGTGGTGTTCTGGTTTCTTCTTGGGGTTCTCTGGCAGTTCTCTTAGAAATCTGGGAAATTTTGGTGTTTTTGGATTTTGGAAGGGTGGATTGCATTGTTCTGGGAGCAGTAGGAGGTAGTTGGGTTGAGTTTTTATTGTTATCTGGATGAATTAGGCTATTTTCTGGCCGTTTTTGGAAGTTTTGGCCCTGATTTTCACTGTTTGGTGAGGCGGGCGGGCCACCCGACATCGGCAGGGCCGCCTGGACGCGGTCTAGAAGCCTAGGGGTTGATTTTGAAGCTTTTGGAGCTAATTTAGCAGTGATAAAGGCAGTTTCTTGAGAAGCTAAGGTTGGTCTTTTGGGAAGAGTGCGGGAAGCTGAGCTTCTGGATCTTCTGGAAGGAGCTGAAGATAGAGAGGAAGAGGATGGACCAAGTTCTGGAGACCTGGTAGGGGATCTGGAGATGTACTTGTGAGAAGGAGAAGGCGGAGGAATAGGATAGTGGGCATCTCTATCACATTTCTTTTTTTTGGAATAGCAGGAGTCACAAGCCCTGTTGTAGAATTTGGCTTCTGGATTTGGAAGAGTGAATGTGCAAGGTCTGCACATGTGTATGCACTGTTTGTAGGCATAGTCCCTTGGAGCAGTGAAGCAAGGAAGAGTAGAGGAGTCAACAGCAGGGGATCCAGACATGATTTGTGGTGTGAAAGGTGATGAAAGGGATAAGAGAAGATTTTGTCAGTGATGAGTAGAAGATGAAGTGATATGGACGCTCCGTGGGTCTAGCTGTGTGTGTGTATTGCATGAAATTGGCTGGGTCAGATTCATGCAAGATTCTGTCAGTCCTCTATGACTCTAAACTGGAAAATTTATCAGTCCATCAAGACTCTAAACTGAAAAAGCTATGGTATCAATTCAGTCCATCAAGACTTTAAACTGAAATCTGGTTTCTTTTAGTCCTCCAAGACTTTAAACTGGCTGGTTTCAAGATATTGTCAAGAAGTAGTCCGTCAAGACTTTAAACTGAACACTGTCTTAGTCCCCCAAGACTTTAAACTGAGGGTTGTAAGTCCCCCAAGACTATAAACTGAGGGAAAAGTTTTTGTTGTTGGAGTTGTTTTGAAAGATTGGTGGAGGGTATCCACAGGGGGAGCCTCCAAATTTAGCAAAGGAAAGTTTGGGGGTAATTGATGGGCTGGAAGCTCTATTCACAATTACACCAGAATGTTAGTTTTTTCTCTGTGTCTTAATGTGGTTGATCCCTGGTTCTGGATTTATGATTTAGATTTTTGAGTCCCCCAAGACTTTAAACTGAGGGTTTTTGAGTCCCCCAAGACTATAAAATGAGGATGGTCCCCCAAGACTTAAAACTGAGGGTTGTTTGTGGTTACATCCTATAGAGGGTGTGGTCAATTTCTCTTTTCTGAATCAAACTCAAGTACTAGTGGAATTACAGAGGGAATCAAGAGATGAAATGAAGTGTTCAGAGTTAGCTTTGAACTGGTGAATGAGGTGTCTTCTGTTCTCAATGTCCTGTGGATCTCTAGCAGGAGTGGATTGGAAGTAGTGAAGCAGAAGTTGTTTCTGTTGGGATGTGTGTTGTTGGAACTTGGCCTTGATAGTGGGAAAGTGCGTTGGTGTTGGTGGTGCAATGGATCCTACATTGTTATCATCACTATCAGAAGAGGAAGGAACTGAGAAGTTATCAGTTTTAAAGTTGAAGGAAGAAATGAATGTTCTTTAACATCAGATGGACCAGGGATGGGGGAACTAGTTGCTTTATGGGTTGTGGCACTCTTCTGGGAAGGGTGGAGCCTTTTGATTAATCTGGGTATCAGGATGGATGGCCTAGATCTTTTGGTGCTGGCAGAAGAAGGACCAGGTTGAGGCGGAGGTGAATCTGTTGTAGAAGAAAGTGGACCAGGTCTGTGGAAGGTCTTCTTTCTGGAGTGGCAGACATCGCAGGATGTTCTGTATGGATGAACAGGTGGTGTTATGGCGCAGATTAACTTATTGTTGATGCAGTATTGGCAGGGGCCCATTTCAGAGGCAGATTTGGAAAGGAGGTTAAAAATGGTGGTTGGATGAAGAAAGAATGCGGACATTCTCAATTGGAGGGAGGATGTGGTCTTCCAACATTGGCAGGGGCCTTTGTTGTGTGATTTGGCGCTGTTTGTGCATGTCTTAATTGACGTCTGTTAAGGAATTTTGTATTTTTCTGGTTTTATTCCGTGGATATTGGGTCTGCGGGTATGTGAGTACTATCATTGGATAGCCCTGGTTTTTCTCTATATTTTATGTCTTGAAGACATTTTTCATATTCTGAGTGTTAAGTGGTCATTTCCTCATTTTTCATTTATAAAAGATTGCTGTTTAATTTTGTTTTTTGTGTTTTACGGGCTAACCTTAAGTCTTAGGGTTAAGTGCTTAGTACCATTTGATAGAGCTAATTTTTCTCTACATTTCATGTCTCAATGTTGTTATAGTGAAATTCCGTGTTTTAAAGGTTTTAGTAGTTGTAGCTAATTTTTCTAAGTAGATTAGTGGTTTTTATTGGTTTTCTGGCTTCAGGGAGGCCGGGCCACTTCAGGCGGCATCTCCGACGTCGGGAGGCCCTCCCGCCTCTTTTTTAGGAGGTTGGGGAGCGCTCCAGGAGGGTTTTTTATGCAATTTGGCAGGTACAGGCGCCAGATTGGTGGGTGCGCATGGGCTCTTAGTTAGTGGTCTGTGTGTATATAGTGAATAAGACAGTTTGGGGCAACCTTAATCATCATACAACCATCCGGAGGTGATCTCATTGTTCCTCACTCAGTTTTCACTGTTTTCTGGCCACAATTGGCTGTGTTTGTTGCAAGTGAGTTCTTCATTTAACTTAACTTTGGCAACTGTTTCTCTGTTATAGTCTTGCAAGCTATAGCAAGTATTATTGCTGTCTCTGGTGTGGATTTGCAGCCTACATCAAGTATCTTTGCTGTCTCTGTTTTGAATTTTGTTCTACATTTCAGTTCTTTGGTCTGGTAGTCTATCTGGGGACTACTTTCTTGGCTCATCAAGCAGTCAAGTGTGTTAAAAAGGGGCTTTAGCAAAACAGGAACCAACTTACTTTAGCAAGTAAATCTCACTCTATTTTTCTAAAGGGACAGGGGATTTTCTCTCTGGTTTTTCTCCAACTCCCTTGGTCAAGGCCTATAGCTAGTACTATAGGATTGTCTACACCGCGACTGTGTTTCGAACTTGGGTTCGATTAATTAGGTTTATATTATATTAATTCTTATATTATTTTGAAGTGATTTTTCGATCACTATAGTAAGTTCACCTTTGCACCTCTCACTCATATTACTATTTTTTACTGCAATAACAGTGATTGTGGCTTAATTGCTGATTCACTGAGTGTAAGTGTTCAATTATTAAAATTTTTATTTTCCTAGTTGACCATTATAGAGTGTTAAATCCTCTAAGTCCTAGAAGAATTGACATTTTTTATTAATACAAAGTGAATTATTAATTTAATTTATTATTATTATTAATTATTGTTAATTTTGGTTGACTTAAAAGTACTTTGTGCTTAGTCCCAAATATATATTGCCATATTTAATATTGGTAATTAATTGGTTGAATTAACTTGATTGTTTATTCCCAATTTAACCTTGCAATCCATTTTTTAAAAATTAATTTTTTATAATTATTACTTTATATTGAAAATTTTTTTTCTATAATTTAATTAATAAAAATTTTTTTTTTATTATTTGGAGCAATTATTGACTAACTTTTATTATTTTTTTTAAAAAATAAGAAGTAAATTAGAATCTTCCCACTATTATGTCCAACAATTTGGCTGAAAAAATGGATAACATACAAGTGGATGAAATTGAAATTGACTATGATGCTGACAATGTAAGTTCTTCTAAAGTTGGACATAAAAAATCTTACGCTAACACAAAGAATTCACATACTGCAGGATGTGGAAATGACAGGAAATGTAAACAAACCAAACCCCCTTCCCCCAGCACCACAGAAGGAAGTAAAGCCTCTAGTACCTCAAGAAGGTCTTCCAAAAGGATTCAAAATAAAAAAGCTTCCTCTGCCACAACAAATCAGCAACCTGTCCAGTCATATAAAAGAGTTGAAGACAGAAAATATGATGTACAAAGCAAAAGTAGACACCTTGTGGGATCAGGTTCAAGAACTCAGGAACCAGATTCAGGCCCAGGCCCCTCCTCAGTTGCCTCCCAATCAGCCTCAGTTTCAGGCTCAACCTTCACAGCCACCCAGCTCAACCATCCAAAATCCAAATACTATGGAAGTAGAGCAATGGAAATGGGATTATCTAATGAGTCACTACCAACAGAATGTGCAACACCCTCCTCATCATCAGCCTGGCCCATCCAGAACACCCAATTTCCATCCACCTCCTCATCCCTACCAACAAGGCAGGAGAAAGAAGGCCCAAGCACAATCCCAAACCCAGTCTCTGGGGAAGTTTCCTCCTCTGCCATGGTAAGTAATTTGGTTGATAGTCACTTGGGTATGTTTTCTAATAAATCTTCTTCTTAAGGTAATATTATTGAACATGGTGAAAGAACAGTTAAACCTGTTAAAAGACAGCTTCCTGTAACTAGTAGCCCTATTGATGTAATTAGCAAATTGTCATTTGATGAACCTTTACATTTAACTTCTACTTCTTTAATTAATCCTTCTCTTGCAAGTAAAAATGATTCTGTTCCCCCTGAAATCTATACCTTAATTGAAAAAACTTCTGAGGAAATATTGAAAGATACCCTTGATTTTAATGTTGTGAAAGACAAACATGTGAGAGATGTGTTAATCCATGAAAATGATAGATTAAATAATTTACACTTGCAATGTAAAGTGAGTTCTTCTGTACAAGATACAGCTTATTTAAAAATCAAAGAAACCTTGAATATTGTTCTTAGTCAACAAAAACAAATAAGAAGTGACCATAGAGCTATCTCAGATAGAAATATCAATCTACATAAGACCTTGAGTGAATTGAAACCCCTTATTGAAGAAAATTATTCATTCAAAAATGAAATAAAATCTCTGCAAAATGAGTTTAAAAAGCTAAAAAATGATTTCCATGCACTAAGTACCAAACACTCAGTTTCTGAAGACAGAAATGTTCTATCTCTTGCAAAAGTAAATGACCAGATGTCTGAAATTCCAAGAATAAGAAACTATGTGTCTGACCTGCAGGAAAAGTTCTCAACCTTAACCATCAATAATGAATTAAATGAGATTGCTGTCAATAAGCTGCTTAAAAATAAAGGAAAAAACCTGAGCAAAGTTCATCCTTTCTTCCTCATATTTCAACCATTAAAAAAACTGACAATGAGTCTGTAAAATCTTTTGCTACTAGCAAAAAATCTTGTGATGGTCATGCACCAGCTGTTTCTGTAAATAATGAAATTTCTGAACACCTGGCTAAACTTCAGGAATTATTAATAATGAATAATTCAAACCAAAAAGTGGACCATCCCAGTAGTCAGAAAAATTGGCCTAAGTTAGACCAATATCCTACCTTTGATGGTGATTCTTCCTCTGATTGGCAACACTTTATCCAAAGAATTGATAATTTAAAGAGATCTTATAAACTACCTGATGAGGAAATTGTTTCTAAGCTAATTTCTTTATTTTCCAATGTAGCCTTGATGTGGCATGAATCTGTTCTTTTAGATAACAATCATTATACATGGAATGATTGGAAATCCTTGATTGAGAATCAGTTTGGTTGTTCAAAATTCAGGTTAGCTCAACAGAGACTGTATGAAAATACTAGATATGTATCCTCCTCTGTTGAATAGCCCATTGTTTTTCTGATGAAAATAACTAAAATCCTTAGAGCAATTGATCCAAAGATGGATTATGATATTTGGAGAGATAAAATCTTGTATAAATTACCAAATTCTCTTATGGATTTGATTGTGGCTAGAACTGAGCATGTAAAGGAAAATTCTTCTTTCATTAATATCTGTAATGAAGTACTGCTCAACCATAGATATGAACCAAAGAATTACCTTGGTAAATCTTTTAATGATCAGAATAAACCTTCTACAAAGCTCCCAGAAAAATCTGGTAAACCCTCTGCCCTAGTTGCACCTAAAAAATATGCAACAAATACTTGTTATAAGTGTAACAAACCGTGGCAG
This sequence comes from Hemileia vastatrix, assembly GCA_030280995.1. NCBI lineage: Eukaryota > Fungi > Basidiomycota > Pucciniomycetes > Pucciniales > Zaghouaniaceae > Hemileia > Hemileia vastatrix. The sequence continues at coordinate 5,358,942 of JASXTE010000008.1, read as the reverse complement.
AAGGGTCATGTTTGTGACCAAAAAATTCATCTTGTTGAACAAAATGAAGACACTGATGAAGTTGAACTTAATTTCAATAATTCTTCCAGAGACTGTGAAAGTAATATCTCCTATGACAATGAATCTGTTAAAGATGTTTTAATGTTGGAACATGATGTCCATTATTTAAATAATATATCTGATGATTGTGTATTGAATTTATCTTCAGTAGAAAATGCTGAGAAAATTAAAGATATTACTAACAATTCTATTCCTATATCCCCTTTAAAGGCACCTGTTATCATTAATGGTAAAAATGTTGATGTAGTTCTTGATTCTGGTGCTGGAGGAAGTGTAGTATCTGAAAAAGCTTTGACTTCAGTGGATAAGGAATATTTGAGTAAATTATTACCTATAACTTCTGAAAAATGGAGAGGGTATGGTTCTACCTTATTTCCTATTGGCAAATACAAAACCTCTGTTTTCTTCAAATATAATAATGGTTTTGTCAGAGCTATTTGTGAGTTTGTTGTCATGAAAAATGATAATTTAAGCAATTGGTTTATTATGGGAAATGATATTTTAACCATGTTTGGTGTGAAACTGGACCCAGCAAATAATTGCTTTACCTTAGGAATGAATGGGAAAAGGAAATTCAAAATTTCCTCTCCTAGAACTTCTGGGCATTTATTGAAATCTTGTAACTCACTGATCCAGTATAAAGGTAGAACAACAACTGAAATGGATGATTTATTACATGAAATAAATACCACTTCTTTTGGTGATCAGTTGACTAGTGAACAAAAGGATTCTATTGTTGCCTCTATTACCTCTTTCCCTATGGCTTTTGCTCATGGTTCTCATGTCTTGGGAATTGTTCAGGAAGAGATGAAAATTACCTTATCCTGTAATTTGAGTGATATTCCTCCTACCCTTAAGAAAAAACCATATCCTGCTTCTCCATCAAAAAGAAAAGATATTGAAAATAATATTGAAACATTATTGAAAATGAATATCATTGAGAAAGTGGATGTCAACCCCAAATATTGTGTCATCTCCCCAGTCTTTATTTCTTATGAAAAAGATAAAGCTAGATTATGTGGAGATTACAGAGTTTTATATACTTATACTGTTGATGATATTTATCCTTTCCCAGAATTAATTCAATACATGCTACCTTGCATGGTGCAAAATTTATTAGTTGTCTGGATGGTAATAAAGGTTATCATCAAGTTCCAGTTGAGAAAAATTCTCAAAAAATTTTTCTTATTGCTACTCATATTGGAATATATAAGTATGTTAGGATGCCATTTGGCCCTAAAAATGCTCCTTCAGTTTTCCAGAAAGTTATGGATAACACATTCCATCAAGAAATTATTGAAGGTTGGCTCATGGTTTATATTGATGATATTATTGTTTTTTCTAAAACTTTTGATGAACATATGATTCACTTGAATAGAGTTTTCCAAAAAATGGATGAAATCAATATGACCTTATCTTTAAAAAAAGTGTAAATTTGGTTTTCAATCTTTGAAAGTCCTTGGCCATGTTGTGTCAGGCTTACAAATTTGTGTAGACCATAATAAAGAAGCTGCCATTCAAAATGTGAAAGCACCAACTTCTGTAAGAGAAATCCAAAGTTTTTTGGGTATGTGTGGCTATTATAGACAATATATTAAAAATTATCAGGTCATAGCCTTGCCTCTTACAAAACTGACCAGAAAAGTTGTTGCTTTTCTCTGGAATAATGACTGTCAAAAAGCTTTTGATACATTAAAAAGTTGCTTAATGACAGCCCCTATATTGGCTCTTCCAGATTTTAACAAGCCATTTGTCCTTTATACAGATACTAGCTTTATTGGTCTGGGTGCTGCCCTTCACCAAAAGCAAATTATTAATGATGAATCCTCAGAGGTTGTAATTTGTTATATTTCAAGAACCTTAAGAAATAGTGAATTGAAATATGGTGCCACTCAATTGGAGTGCTTAGCAGTTTTTTGGGCTCTTGAGAAACTTCATTACTATTTGGATGACCAAAAATTTGAGTTGGTAACTGACTGTAGTGCTGTGAAATCTCTCTTAAACCTAAAGACACCTAACAGACATATGTTCAGGTGGCAACTTGCTGTTCAAGAATACAGAGGAAGGATGAAAATTATACATAGAGCTGGAAATGTTCACTCTAATGTTGATATGCTCTCCAGATTGCCTCTGCCAAATAATGACTCAAATCCTGCTTATGTACCTGAAGATGATACTGTTCATATCCATGGTATATTTATAGTTGATATGGAAGAGGAGTTATTACAGTTAATACTGGATTCATATGATAAAGATTCTGATTTAAATAAATTGATTACTATCTTAAATGATCCTAAGAATGCTTCAATTCAAGCATTAATAAAAACTCTTCCTGAAAAGTACCAAAATGCTTTAAATAAAGGAAAGTTCTCTAATGAAGATGGTTATATATATTATAGAAGGAAGCTTACCAATGTAATTGTAATTCCTCCTTCAATGAAAGAAACTATCCTCAAATTTTGTCATGATGACATATTAGCTGGTCATTTTTATCTTGAAAAAACATTGATTAGAATCAAAAACACTGCATGGTGGGCTAATATGTCTGAAGACACAAAATTATATGTTGAATCTTGTGATTCCTGCCAAAAATCTAAAAGGTTAACAGGTAAGAGAGCAGGGTTATTACAACATATTGAAGCACCTAGTGCTCCCTGGGAAATCATTAATATGGATTTTGTCACTGGTCTTCCTGTTGCAGGTAAAGACAGCTTTAACTCTTGTTGGGTAATAGTGGATAGATTCACAAAAATGTGCAAATTTATTCCAACCCACAAAGATGTATCCACCAAAGAATTAGCTTTCTTATGGTGGTCTTACATGTTTAATATTATTGGTTTTCCAAAAGCCATTATCTCTGATAGGGATCCAAAATTCACTTCTGAGTTTTGGACCTCTTTGATGGATATTTGTGGCTGTGAGTTAAAATTGTCTACAGCTCACCATCCTCAAACTGATGGTCTAGCTGAGAGAATGATTCAAACTCTGGAAGATATGATTAGAAGGTATTGTGCCTTTGGTTTAGAATATAAAGACAATGACAGATTTACTCATGATTGGGTCACTCTTTTGCCTGGTCTTGAATTTGCATATAATAGCACTGTTCATTCTGTCACTGAGAAAAAGCCTTTTGAGCTTTGGTTAGGTTATGTCCCAAACACTCCTGCTCAGATTCTCAATAATAAATTACCTAAGTTGGAATTACACGCTGGTGTAAAATCTTTTATGAAAATGCAACAGCTATGCAGAAAACATGCTCAGAGTTGTATTGATAAAGCATTTGAATATGAAAAGAAAAGATGGGATAAATCCCATAAAGAATACACATTTAACAAGGGTGATGAAGTGTTGATCTCTACTGTCCATTTCAATTTACAAGGTAACCACAAATTAAAAGATCCTTTTGTAGGACCATTTGTTGTTAAAAGAATGGTTGGTGATAATGCAGTAGAACTTGTATTGTATTCTCCATATGATAGGAAACATCCTGTCTTTCCCATTTCTTTGCTTACGCCTTATACTTCCAACATTGAATTATTTCCAAAAAGAAGAGGAAGACCTAAGAAGAACCCTCAGGAAGTCACAGAAACAGCAGAAATTGATAAAATTCTCAATGATAGAATTATCACTTCTGAAAGAGGTACTGAATATTTATTGAGATATAAGAACAAATAATCTGAACATGATGCATGGATACCTGGCAAGGAAATTTCAAATCTGCCTACTCTGTTGAAAAAATACAAAAAGAAAAAATCTTAGCATTTTTTTTATTGTTTTTTTTGGAGTGAGGATGTGTCAGCCAGGCTATTCCTGGAGTCCAGTAAATGATATGTAGCTTATAGAACCTGAAAGAGTGGGTAAGAATTGTATTTAATGAATATAAATTAATATTTTATTGCATAATAAAATTATATAAGTATTTTATTATATACAAGTGTTATATTAATTTTATTGGTTATATAAATTTTTTATATACATTTAAATTTAACATAATATAGTATATTCTACAAATAATGGCGCATTTTTTATGTATTTAATAATTATAAATTTGTATTTAATTAATTAAAAACATATATTATAATTATAAGTGTAAAAAATACTTATAATATAATTATATTTATATATTAAATATCATTTCTTATAATATTAAACAATAAATAATGACACTTCTTTTGACCTATAATTGTGTCAGGAAAAACTAATTAATACTGTATTGAAATAAATTACATATTTGTTGCGTCAGAATATTTTTTGTGCCACTTAAAAATCCTTAACTCAGACTGTACCATCTGTTTTGAATGATTTTTCTCATAGTTCCTATGTTCCAGGATTGTTTAGTTATTCACTATTTTTACTTACTGATTTGGGAATTAATGGTGGGAAAATTGGATTCTTAATTGGGATTTTTAATTATTTGTTTCATATTTTTCTCTACATTGTTATGTTTCACTTATTCTTTTTAAATTCTTGTTTTATTCTATTATGTTTCTTGTATTTACAAATATAGTAGCGCTTTAGTGGGCCCATTGCCTATAAAAAGGCCTTGGTTAATCCCCTGTAGCTCGATCACTTACTATACACTCAACAATTTAAAAGATAATTATATTAAGTTTATTATTATTTTTATTAGTATTACAATCTAATTAAAAATTGTCAATAACAAATTAAAGGTTGCCTTAAGTCTGATAGGAATTATAGTGTTTGCCACGCAGAACTCTTACTTAAATAATATTAATATTAAATAAAACCTCAATTTGTTCACCTCCCAACTCACTCGTCGTTGCTTCATTTTAAATAAATTATTTCTATTATTACTTTTATCTTTCTATTTACCTTTAGTACCTTTTCCTATTTGTTTCTCTTCTTTTTTGCCCCTTTTTCTTTCCCTCTTCTAGACAACTGACCGACAATAAGTTAATCTGTAGGAATTTTATTTATTTTATTTAAAATTTTATTGTAAATTCCTTAATGCATGCCCAGGTTAATATTTTTATTAAAAATATTTATACCAAATACTAGGAAATGCTGAACATAAATAAAAATTTTGAATTATTCTGATTTTTTTTAATAATAAAATTTTCAAGTTTCTTCTTAATTATAATAATGTGAGTTTTCTCATATGATAGATTAAAAAAGCTTCTAAATTCCAATGTTTTTATCTACAATGCACATGAAAAGACAGAACTTTTTATTTTTTTATTTAAATTAAATTTGAGGAATATTATTTTTGTATTTATTAAACATTATTTAGCTCCTTTTGATTATCAAAACCTTTTTTATTAGATTTTTACTTCGAATTTTATAGAAAAACTCAAGTTATGAATTCAGATAGTTTAAAAATATGAAAAAAAAATTTCATCAATTTGAGCTTGAAGATGATTTCAACTTACAGTCTTAAGTTTTTCTTTTGAAATTAAATTAAAATTTTAAAACCTATTCCATTAAAATTAATTTTCATAAAAATGAATTTATTTAAGTATATATTCTTAATAAGGAGGATAACTTAGAATATGCATGAATTTTTACTGTTCAATAAAATATCAAATTATATTTATTTTTTATATTTGCTAATACAGAACATATTTTTCTTTCTTTTGAATATTGGTGTTAAAATCATATTACTAACAAAGCATCAATAAATTATTAATCTGTATTTTTCACTTGTCTATAATAGGGGGTATCAATGTTCAGGGATCAGCAATTAAATTAATTGCGGATAAAAATCCTTATACCCCAATTATTGTCAGCCTAAATATCCTTAGGACTGAGTATTTCTTATTCTTTAAATAAGATAACCTTAAGTATATTAAGCTTATATCTTAAAAATAAGGTTAAAATAATAATATATATTATTTTATTATATATATATATAATTATTATTCTATTATATAACTTATAATAGTTTAAATAGCTTATCCATGGCCTAATAATATTTATTAAGGTGTTAATGGAGTCATAATATACTTATCTTAAGTGATATGAAGTAATTATTGACATACATAAGCTTATATGTATACATAAATCTCATATTCAGTGAAATATGCAGTATATTATGTATATTTAGGTATATAAGTGGGTTTTAGCCCCTTAATAGCCTATAACCTTTGTTTTTCTGCTTATTTTAGGTCAAATGGACGAAATCAGTGGGCTCACAACGCCTACAGAAGTATAGACACCTATATCAGGCACATACACCCAGTTTGGACAATTCAAATTACTTCCTTGGATGGTTATTCAAGGATTTATGGGTTGGAGGGATGTTTCTGGGTTAATGTGGATGCTTGGGGATGTTATTGGGGGCTTGGACATTTTATTTGTTTCCTTTATATGCTTTTAGTTTCATTAAATCTCTTTTTGATTGTTTATTTTACCTGTTTCTTTATGGTATCCGCTTTTATCTGGATTTTCTATTTATGGTATGGATCTGTGTTATTATTAATAGTGATGGAGGGTCCTTACTGGAGGTCTGGGTGTTGAAACTGCTTGAAGTGGACGCCATGGGGAGGTGATGGGTCCTCACAGTGCTGTAATTGCCGGGGATAGCAGTGACATCATCTGGATTGAAGGTCTGTGCACTCCAGTGGATTTGGGTATAAGTAAGGAGGGATTTTGACGGTTATTTATCATCATTCAATTACTACAACTCTAACAAACACTACTATACAATTATTAACCTTTAGAAATATATTATAAAGCCACTATAAATTTATTTTATCTTTATATAATCTATAACTATATTTTATTTATCTATTTTCCACCACTAAGCACGCATTAAAATCCAAGTATTGTGAGTTTTATTTGAGTATAACTATTCTATTAGTCTTCCCCTGAGGTTTAATCACTAAATCATTTATCAATAAGTAGTAGGACCATAAATAAACACTATTATATCATACTTATATACTAGACTCTACTGATAATTGGGGATCTTTCCTTATATTTTACTTATTATTTAGTATAAGCCTTGGGACGTGATTTTTACCTTAGTACAGCTCAAAATTAACCAAATATTTGGGTCTGCTGCATATTAGTGGGTCATCATAACTCATTGATTGCGGAAAAGAACCCTTAAAATAATTGTACTAATTTTTTATCATAAAAATTAGATATTTACAGTAGTAACTGTACCCAAAATAAACCCAATTTCACTTGGTATTTGGACACCAATATAACACCCAATTAAATTGGTATTTGGTTAAAGCTTGGTAAGCTAATTATTCACCCTGATAGAGGTCTAGTTAAACTTATTATTATATTTTTAACAGATTTTTTCAAATTTCCTTACATTTTATTTAAATAAATAAAGATATAAATTCAGGGTAAGCTCCATTGCTTTTTTATTATCAATATCATTGCTAATACTATTTGTCTACTAATTCCATAGAGTTTTTTCCTTTTGTAGACGTAAAATATTTTCATTCTTAACAATATGAGTGCTCCCCAGGACAGTGTAAGTGAAAAGCCTGCTTATAATACCAGGTCTAAAGCTAACAAAAACTTTCCAGGACATCACCATGGAGGGCCAACAGTACCCCCAGCCAGAAAGCATGAGTATAGAGGAAAAGGACGCCCTCTTAAAAAAGATAACTATAAAAAAGACGTCTCCTCCTCTTCAGGATCAACTGTCCCACCTGGCCAAACAGGTTCTGAAGTTGGAGGAATCAAAATCTCTCATGTTCAAAGAGGTAGAGCAGTTGCAAAACAATTGAAAGGTAGGGTTTCAGCAGATGAATCAGGCATTGGCAGAATTAAAGGGAGGCCAGCCCAGTCAATCAAATCAGCAACCCCCTACCCAAGGCGGGTCAACTCACTCCCAGGAGAAAATCCTGGTGGAAAAATGGAAATGGGACTGGTTTCACCACCAGTGGACAAGCCACAGTTGCAACAGGGATCCACCCCCTCATCTGACTTCCTTAGCTCACCCTTACAAGGGAAAAAAGCGCCAAAAATCAGGACTGGCAACCATCCCTTGGTAAGTAGATTACCCTCTCAGATTGAACATAATACTGATAATTACAATATAGGTAATTCTATTGATGTTAAATCTGTACAAAAAATAGAGGAGGATTTAAGAAATTTAGGTTTTAGAGTAGATACACCTGACTTGTCTTTTGTCCACAATAACAGTACTATTTACAATGATAATAAAGTTAATCCTAAGTTGCAACCACCTACTAGTGAGATGAGAAGTTCACAGGAGAGTGAAAGAATTGAAAAGGAGGACATGGAATATTTTAACAATAATCCAACTGTCCATAGAATTGTTTCAGCATTGTGGAATAGAATGACTGATTGTGAGGAACAGACAGTTAAGCTCACTAGTGATACAATTTCTTCCTTGACATTAAACATTTCTCAATTAGCAACACGTAACAAAGAATTAGAGAAAGAAAATTTGTCTCTAACTCTTAAATATGATTCATTGAGTAATAAATATAATGAACTTTCAAACAAATTCTGTGAGTTGGAAAAATTATATGAAACACATTTATTGAAAACTGAATCAAGAACAAAGTTATCTTTTGCCCAGACAAATCAAAGTGTCTCTGAGTTGCTACAAAGATTAACTAAAGTTGAGATTGAAACTGCCAATCTACTAATGAACCAGGATAATCATAAGTATAATCAATATAATAATAATCCTTTCATTGGCAAAAGTGAATCTCATTCCTTCCCTATACCACCACAATTAAAACCATCTGGTGGTAGTGTCAAATCTGAAAATGTAAGTCACAAATCCGTGCAGGAAGAAATACAAGACCATTTATCAAAAGTGAATGAGTTGTTGAATTTACCTAAGATTAGTGAGATAAAATCCAATTAGAAAAACTGGCCTAAGATAGATCAGTACCCAACTTATGATGGGGAATCCAGCTCTGATTGGCAACATTTTATTCAAAGAATTGACAACTTGAAATTCTCATATAAGTTACCAGATGAAGAGATAACATCAAAATTAATTTCTTTATTTAAGGATGTTGCTTTATTATGGTTTGAAGCTGTCTTAAGTGAGGGTAGAGACTACTCTTGGGCTGAATGGAAACAACTTATTGAAAAACAATTTGGAGGTTCTAAATTCAGGCTTACTAAGCAGAGACTTTATGAGAAGACTAGGTATAATCCGTTGAATGGTGACAAGCCTATGGTACTTTTAATGAATTTTAACAAAATATTAAAAGCCATTGAGCCTCATATGGATTTTAACTTATGGAAAGATAAGATAATATATAAATTACCTATATCTGTCAGAGACATTGTTGTAGCTAGAACATTAAATGTTACTGAATATTCTGACTTTATTAATATTTGCAATGAAATATTATTGAACCATACACCACACAATATGGGGGGCGGACTTGCTAGCAAGTCCGCAACCTTGGACCCAAACTCACCATAGATTGAACACACATTGAGCTATTGATAAAGGAGCCATACAATCAGGAATGAACACCACTCAGAAGAACAGTTTTAGGTGGGTGTTCAAGTAGAGTTCAGTATGGGTTCAGTATGAGTTCAGTCTGAGTTCCATCTGAGTTCCATCTGAGTTCAGGTTGAGGACTTGCTAGCAAGTCCACCCCCTATATTGCGTAGTGATAAGTATGAAACAAGGTATTCCACTTATAAACAAAATGTTGAACCTGTAAAAACTCAGAATTCAAAAACACTTCAGGAGAAGCAGAAAAAACCTACTGCACCTGTAGTACCTAAAAATTATGAAACAAATACTTGTTATAAGTGTAACAAACCTTGGTTCAAAGGTCACAAATGTGAGAAAAACATAAATATTGTTGAAAATCAACATGAATCTGAAAGTGAAACTGAAAAAAGTAAAGAATCAAGTGATTATGACAGCAATATCTCATATAGTGATGAAAATGAAGTCTGTATGTTGGAAGATGATTTGTCCATCTTTGACAATCCAATATTAAATATGGACTCAAATGAATCTTTAATGAATTTTGAGGATGCTGAAATCATTAAGGATATACAAGCTGATAGCTTTAAAATGACACCTATCACGGTTCCAGCTATCATTTCTGGTGAAAATGTTAATATAGTACTGGACACAGGAACTGCTGGTTCTGTTGTTTCCACTAATACATTACAGAAAATTGATAGTGAATATAAGTTTAAGCTTGAACCACTTCAAAATAAAAATTGGAGAGGTTTTGGATCAGTTCTACACCCCATTGGTAAATACAAAGCTGCTGTTTTCTTTAAACACCAACATGGTTATGTAAGGGTAACTTGTGACTTTGTAGTAATGGATAATACTAATTGTAGTAACTGTTTTATCATTGGAAATGATATTCTGACTAAATTTGGTGTAAAATTAGACCCTGCTAATAACAATTTTAAAATTGGCATGAATGGTAAGAGGAAATTTAAAATAAATTCTTTTAACACAGTCTTACACATTGAGTCAGTAACAAATTCCCCGTCTAAAGGAAGAGAATCCAATGAGATGGAACTTCTGGAAACAGAAATTTCAAAAGCATCATTTGGCACTCAGATAAGTAAAACTGAGAAAGATAATATTTTGGAATTAATTAAAGCTTTTCCAATGGCTTTTGCACATGGTACAAATGAACTTGGCCTTGTAAAAGATCATGAAATGAAGATTAGTTTAACCTGTGATATGGATAATATTCCTGCTAGTCTTAAAAAGAAACCATACCCTGCTTCACCAATGAAGAGGAAAGACATAGAGGATAATATTAAGATGTTATTAAAAATGAACATTCTTGAGAAGGTTGAAACTACACCAAAATATTGTGTAATATCACCAGTGCTAATCTCTTATGAACAAGATAAAGAAAGACTGTGCGGTGATTATAGAGCATTAAATACATTTACAGTAGATGATATTTATCCCTTGCCAAGGATTGCCTCTATACATTCTACCCTTAAAGGTGCTAAATATATAAGTTGCCTAGATGGAAATAAGGGGTACCTTCAAATTCCTGTTGAAAAGGATTCACAGAACTTTTTGTTGATAACAACACACATGGGAATTTATAGGTATGTCAGAATGCCATTCGGACCAAAAAATGCTCCATCAGTGTTTCAGAAGTTAATGGATATAACATTCCATAATGAAATGATTGAAGGATGGTTAATGGTATACATTGATGACATCATAGTGTTCTCTTAAACTTTGGATGAACACTTAATCCATTTAAGGAAAGTATTTCAGAAAATGGATGAAATAAAAATGACCCTTGCATTGAAAAAATGTAAATTTGGGTTTGAATCTTTAAAAGTGCTTGGTCATATTGTATCTGGCTTACAAATATGTGTAGACCAAAATAAAGTGGCTGCAATAAAGAATATTGGAATTCCTCAAAATGTAAAGGATGTACAATCTTTTCTTGGAATGTGTGGTTATTATAGACAATATATAAAAAACTACCAATCAATTGCTGCACCACTGACCACACTGATAAAGAAATCAGAAGCTTTCATTTGGAATAATGAAAGACAACAAGCTTTTGATAAGTTGAAAGAATGTTTAATGACAGATTCTATCTTGGGTTTACCAGATTTCCAATTACCTTTTGTATTATATACAGATGCAAGTTTTATTGGACTGGGTGCTGCTTTGCATCAAAAGCAACTTATTGAAGGTAAAATGTCAGAAGTAGTAATCTGCTATATTTCACGTACTCTAAGAAGTGGTGAATTGAAATATGGTGCTACTCAACTTGAATGTTTGGCAGTAGTATGGGCTCTTGAAAAGCTAAATTATTACCTTGAAGACCAAAAATTTGAGTTAATAACTGACTGTAGTGCAGTTAAGTCACTCTTAAACATGAAAACTCCTAATAGACACATGTTTAGATGGCAATCAGCTGTACAAGAATACAGAGGCCGGATGACTATTACACATAGAGCAGGAACCTTGCACTCTAATGTAGATCTGTTATCTAGAGTAACTCTGCCTAATAATGATGATAATCCTGCTTATGTTCCTGAGTCAGAGATAATTAACATTTATGGCATTTATATTGTAGATCTTGAGGATGAATTTATGCAATCAATTCTTGATAATTATAATTCAGATCCTGACTTGAGTAAATTAACTACAATATTAAATGATCCATCTAATGCTTCAATGAATGTTTTAATAAAAACATTACCAATTAAGTATAAAGAGGCATTAGAAAAAGGAAAATTTTCCATTGAGGATGGTTTTATAAATTACAGGAAAAAATTAAGTAATGTAATTGTAATTCCCCCTTCAATGAAGGAGTTAATGTTAAGTATATGTCATGATGATATATTAGCAGGTCATTTTGACAGCCATAAAACATTAACCAGAGTAAAAAACACAGCTTGGTGGATTAACATGTCTGAGGATGTTCAGAAATATGTTGAAACATGTGATTCTTGTCAAAAATCTAAAAGATTAACAGGAAAAAGAGCTGGTTTATTACAACAAATTGAGCAACCAAAAGCTCCATGGGAAATCATTAACATGGACTTTGCAACAGGTTTGCCAATAGCAGGGCATAAGAGTTATAACTCCTGCTGGGTAATTGTAGATAGATTTACAAAGATGTGTAAATTTATTCCTACCCACAAAGAGGTTTCTGCAAAGGACTTAGCTTTTTTATGGTGGACACAAATGTTAAATACAGCAGGTTTCCCCAAAGCAATAGTTTCTGACAGAGATCCTAAATTTACTTCTGAGTTCTGGACGTCACTTATGGATGTTTCAGGGTGTCAATTAAAACTTTCTACAGCACACCATCCACAAACTGATGGGCTAGCAAAAAGAATGATGAAAACCTTAGAAGATATGATAAGAAGATACTGTGCTTTTGGTCTTAATTTTAAAGACAATGACAAATTCACGCATGATTGGGTAACCCTTATCCCAGGTTTAGAATTTGCATATAATAGTACAGTACATTCTGTCACTGGCAAAAAGCCATTTGAGTTATGGTTGGGTTATGTGCCTAATACCCCTGCTAAAACTCTTAATAAGTTACCTAGATTGGATATCCATCCAGGTACTAAATCTTTTCTTCAGATGCAGGAATTATGCAGAAAAAATGCTCAAGAATGTATAAATAAGGCTTTTGAGTATGAAAAGAAAAGATGGGATAAAGCCCATAAAGAACAAATGTTCAAAGAGGGTGATGAAGTCCTTATTTCAACGCTACATTTCAATTTAAATGGTAATGTTAAATTGAAAGATCCATTCATTGGACCATTTGTAGTTAAAAAGATGGTTGGTAATAGTGCTGTTGAGGTTATTCTATATGCACCATATGATAGAAAACATCCAGTATTTCCTATTTCTCTTATAAAACCATACCATTCTAATGATACTTCTCTATTTCCAAGAAGATCAGGAAGGCATAAACAGCAACCTGAAGAAATAGTTGAAAAGGCAGAAATTGAAAAGATACTTAAAAAGAGACACCTTACAAAAGAAAAGGGAGTTGAGTATCTATTAAGATTTAAAAATAAATCAAGTGAATATGACCAGTGGATTCCAGAAAATGAAATCTCTGATCTTAAAAATCTCTTGAAAACATTTAAATCTAAATAATACTGTTCATTCAGTATATGTATTATAAAAATTATTTTTTTTATTTTATAATTTCACTCCTTAGTTTTAATTAAAATGTCTTAACATTTTTTTTATTGTTTTTTTTTGGGGTGAGGGAGTGTCAGCCTAAATATCCTTACGACTGAGTATTTCTTATGCTTAAAATAAGATAACCTTAAGTATATTAGGCTTATATCTTAAAAATAAGGTTAAAATAATAATATATATTATTTTATTATATATATATATAATTATTATTCTATTATATAACTTATAATAGTTTAAATAGCTTATCCATGGCCTAATAATATTTATTAAGGTGTTAATGGAGTCATAATATACTTATCTTAAGTGATATGAAGTAATTATTGACATACATAAGCTTATATGTATACATAAATCTCATATTCAGTGAAATATGCAGTATATTATGTATATTTAGGTATATAAGTGGGTTTTAGCCCCTTAATAGCCTATAACCTTTGTTTTTCTGCTTATTTTAGGTCAAATGGACGAAATCAGTGGGCTCACAACGCCTACAGAAGCATAGACACCTATATCAGGTGCATACACCCAGTTTGGACAATTCAAATTACTTCCTTGGATGGTTATTCACGGATTTATGGGTTGGAGGGATGTTTCTGGGTTAATGTGGATTCTTGGGGATGTTATTGGGGGCTTGGACATTTTATTTGTTTCTTTATATGCTTTTAGTTTCATTAAATCTCTTTTTGATTGTTTATTTTACCTGTTTCTTTATGGTATCCGCTTTTATCTGGATTTTCTATTTATGGTATGGATCAGTGTTATTATTAATAGTGATGGAGGGTCCTTACTGGAGGTATGGGTGTTGAAACTGCTTGAAGAGGACGCCATGGGGAGGTGATGGGCCCTCACAGTGCTGTAATTGCCGGGGATAGCAGTGACATCATCTGGATTGAAGGTCTGTGCACTCCAGTGGATTTGGGTATAAGTAAGGAGGGATTTTGCCGGTTATTTATCATCATTCAATTACTACAACTCTAACAAACACTAATATACAATTATTAACCTTTAGAAATATATTATAAAGCCACTATAAATTGATTTTATCTTTATATAAGCTATAACTATATTTTATTTATCTATTTTCCAGCACTAAGCACGCATTAAAATCCAAGTATTGTGAGTTTTATTTGAGTATAACTATTCTATTAGTCTTCCCCTGAGGTTTAATCACTAAATCATTTATCAATAAGTAGTAGGACCATAAATAAACACTATTATATCATACTGATTTACTAGACTATACTGACAATTATATTCCGCAATTTTTCTGCTAATAATTGGGTTATTAGACACTTTACGTGTCAATGTTCACCTCTTATCCGACATTTTTTTACTCAATTTTTCATAACTACATCTTGGATAACCTTCTGTCATAACCACATATTGACCTACTTTCTGCCATAACCACATCTTGAACTACTCTCTGCATATGCCTTCTACCTTGCTGCGCATTCCCATTCTCATCCGATCCACTCAGAATTTCTCCTCATTTCTTCTCTTTGATTCTGCTCCTTTTCATCTTGCTATCTCATCTGCTTGTTTCTGCTCCTTTTCATCTTCATTTATAATAAAATGCCTTGTCATCCTAGATCTTCTCAAAGGCAGCCATCGCCCAGTTGTTCTTCAATTCCCACTACTTCCTCTTTCCCCCACTCAGCCAAGAAATCAAAGACTGTTCAATTAAAAAATGATGACCATCTCATTCTTATCAACTGGCTGAAAACCAAATCTAACTATGATTCTTGTTTTGGTACTGAGTATACCACTAAAGTAGGATGGCCCCCCGCATCAAAAGTTAATGGCTATCTTCTAATGGCAAATGAATTATGGAATAAGACCAAGGGAAGGATTGATCTTTTGCCTAAACAGATGTCTGAACGATTCAAGCATTACTGAGAAAAATACAAGAAGGCAAAGGCTCTTTCATCTTCCACTGGTTTTGGGGTTACCAACAACGATATAACTAAGGGCATAAAATACATAGAGGATAAACTTGAAACTTTATGTCCTTACTTTAAAGAGATGGATGCAATTTTTGGAGAGCGAGCCAATGTAAATCCTGTAAACATGTTGGATGGTGAAGATCCTATCTCCGAACATGATTTCAAGGCAAATTTTTTCCCATCCTCTTCCTCCACTCAAGCCTCCCCTCTTCTAAATTCTACAAATCTAGATAGCTTTTCTATTGATCCTATTGGCAATTTAACCCAACCCAATCTAACTCAGGTCTGTTTTTTTTTCTTTTATCTTATCAATACTTTTTTTTATTTACTTAGATTTTCTTATTTCTTAAAAGGCTGATGAACAAGACCAGGACCCACAATCAACTGAGTTTAAAGCTAGCAACAATGATGAGGAGGAAAATGCTACGTTGAAAAAAAAGCAAAGGGCTTTAAGTAGTCTAAATTTACACTTCCAAAGAAGAAAAAAAAGTGATACCTCATCACAAACACCTTTTTCTTTGATGGAACAGTTTTTACAGAAACATGATGCTGGTAAGTGATATCATACCTCTTATTAATTTACTCTGCTTTTCTTCTACTTTATGTTAATTTTTATTCTCACTTTAGAACAAGTAGAAATTTCTAAAGAGACTCTAAGCTTTGAAAAGAAGAAATATAAGCTCTCTTTAAGGATGGATGACAGAGTAGAAGATTTGGAAGAGAGGAAGTACAATCTCTCCTTACGGAAGGATGATCGGGTCCAAGATTTGGAGGAGAAGAAGTTTGAGTTAACTCTTAGTATTGAAAAATCCAAAAAAGAGGAAAAAACACTCGAGCATCAAAACTTTACGGAACAGATGAAGTATAAAAATGATCTCCAAGAAAGTTCTAAAAAGAAAGATTTCTTGATCAAATGCATTAAAGCAAAAAAATCTGTTGAAGAAATAGAACATTTAATGAAATTTTTTGTTGACTAGTTTCTTTTATTTCTTTCACACTTCATGTGTTCATATTTATTTTTACATAAATTTTAAAATTATTTTCTGTATTTCTTGAAATTTATTATTTTAATGTTAAATATTCTTTTTTTAAATAAAATTTTCAAGTCTCCTTTGAAAATTTGCCAAACCCCCACCCCTGCATTTTTTTGAAGTAAGGGGTGGGTATCACCAAAATTCTTTCATGTCAAGAGTCTTGAAAGTCTTATATGAAACTTTGGCGTTACTACCCCCTGCATTTTACTGGTATCCCCAAAATTCTTACATATCAATAATTTCACAAGTTTTATAAGAAATTTTGGTAATACTCCCCCCTGCATTTTATTGAAGTAAGGGACAGGTATCACCAAAAAATTTTCACCAAAATATTTACAAGTCAAAAATTTTACATGTTACATTTGAAAATTTGGCAATACCCCCCCTTACATTTTATTGAAGCAAGGGGTGGGTATCACCAAAATTTTTACAAGTCATTAATTTTGAATGTCAGATTTAAAATTTGGCAATACCCCCCCCCTGAATTTTATTGAAGTAAGGGGTGGAAGTCATCAAAATTTAGTATAATTACCTTTTAAAAATTATATTAATGGAGAGCAAACCCAGTTGGAATTATGTTCATCTATCACACTTAATAAATAATGGGGGGAAGTTAACTTTTTAAATCCAAAAAAATTTATAATTTAATTACACAAAGCACACCCCTGTAAACTATAAGATTTTTTCCCCCATCCCCTTCACCTCAGACATCCTTTTTCTTTCCTCCTCTTTTTGATACTTTACCATGGAAGAAGATGCCTTTTGATTATAATCCATATAATCCAAATTTGTTGGATATTGAACTAAACATCTACTTAAATGATTAATGAGACAGATATGCTTGGCCAATGGATACATTTCTATAAATCCTGGAACATCTGGAACTATTAATTTAAGATTTCTAAGGCTAGAGCATAATCACCTGGAAACCTGAATAGAACATCCCAACCTGGTGAAAGCACCATACTCAGTACAGAAGCTGGTATAATGTTGCAGAGTTTTTTCTGGCCATAATCCAACCCATACACCGTTACATACATCCATATCCAGAATCCAACCAATTTCTGGCATCAAAAAGTGTCCACCCTCCTGTCTGGGGAAGCTTGAGTCTTCTGAGAGGTGACCAGATTTGGTTGTGGGGATCCAGACCCCAAAGGCAAGGTCACTGGAATCCCTGTCTATATGAGCCTCATTACTGAAACCAGAATTGGTCCATGTTATATTGCCACCAAAATCCTGCTGATCCCCATGATTTGGGAGCCCCAAATCACTGCAAAAGCTTAAAGCCCGCTGGTAATATTTTGAGGAGAGTTTTTTAAAAAAGTAGGCATATAGTTTGTAGATAAATAACAATGCTTCTTTCATTTGTGCAGGAGAGAAATTTTTATTTTTATAAAAATCTGAATAATTGAGTTAGTAAATTGCTGAAGTAAAAGATGCTGTGACATACCAATATCAAAAATGAAATCAAAGGCAAATCTTTTATCAGCTGCAGACATTTTTCCACAAATTCCACCATTTTTGTGTGATTTATTTATTGTTATTGGGTTTTCCAGCATCTTTAAATAATTACAACACTCTCTAATATCCTCTAATTTACCTATATCAGCAAGTTCCTCCAGAGAGTAGGATTGAAAAACAACAGGTAGTATAGGTTGGTCCTTTATTCTGATAAAAGTAGTACCAGGCCTAAAAACATTGTAAACACCATTTCTGAGTTTTTTTCCATGGTAACAGTATTAATAATAACTGGATCATTGAAGGGTCCACTTCTAAAGGTAGCACCACCAATAAAGTCCTCCTCATAATAAAATACTTTTTTTGAAGAGCAACCAATATCCACCCCTAACTCCCTGCCCATCTTTGCTTTTCTGGCATATCTATTGTTCTTACCTCTATTTGTCTTTTTATGTGCCATCAAGGGAAATTATCTGGGAAAAAAGATAATAAATAGTCAGGAAAATATTATTAAAGAATTTGGTAGTGAAACAAATTAACTAGCACAGATGGCTTGTGCCCTCAATCTGGGTTAATTTTTATAATTGTTAAATCAACCTACTGTGAAAATTGGAACAGGCCTGGAGCCGTTAGCGTGTGGGTTGTGTATGGTGTAATTGGGCACAGGGGTAAGGACACGTTATTTTGAGTTGGGATAACAGAATGCAAAATTAATAAGGGTAATAAGTGAAATGGAGGTTAATGAATCAGGCAGGTAATTAATGTAATTTACAGAATCAATAGCCTGTAGAGGTAATAGAAGGTTTTCTTTATAGACAAATAGTGCAAAGTAACTCACCGGAGAAAAAATAATAACCTTAAATTTTGACATTCAGGGCACACCCCTTGTGGTGATCCAAACCTGGGTAGGCCTTTGGAGTGCATATTTGGGGGTATTTGGTATGTAGGGTGTTATTGGGGTTATCGTGTTATTACTGTTTTTTTTCATCTTTAGGTGATAGTTAGTAGTGTTTATTCAGGCTTAAGCTAGGGTCACTTATTATGTCTCAGCTTAATTTCCTTTCTTTTCTCTTCATTTTGGTATCCCTTATGGGTGGTTACCTTGTTTTATAGGGTAGTTATGGTGTTATTATTAGTATTTATTGGATGTTTATTGCTTAGTGGTGCTTATGTAGGCTTAATCTAGGGTCAATTATTATGTCTCAGCTTATTTTCCTTTATTTTCTTTTCATTTTGGTATGTCTTATGTGTGTTTATCTTGTTTATTAGTGAAGTTATGGGTTTTTAGGGTTTTTAGGGTTTTTATTGGTTGTATGGGTGTTTTAGGGCCTAGAAGCGTCCTGCCCGCCCCCAAGCAGCCTGACGGCCTGGGAGCTGAGGAGGCGCTAAAATTCACTTTTATGCATGAAAAATGGCTGGGAAAGCTGGATTTTGGGTGGGGAATTTGTCAGGGTGGTCTGTGCACTGGCTGTATGATGCATGTGTGGGAAGATTTTTAGGGGAATCATCTTATCTCTTTAACTCATTGCCTCTCTGCTCCTCACTGTCTCATTGGCTTTTGTTTTGTTGGAATATATTACTTTTAATTTCAACTCTTTCTGGTAGTCTGTCTGGGACTATTATCTTCACTTTTAAAGGGGTCAAGAGTGTTTAATTAGAGGGTCTTGCAAACAGATCTCCAATTTGCTGCAACAGGTAAATCTAACTTGTTTTTCTAAAGGGACAGGGGTTATTCTTTCTTGTTTTACTCCAACTCCATTGTTCAAGGCCTATAGCTAGGACTATAGGATTGTCTACATTTCTGTGGCCCAACGTGGGGTCGAATCTGTTGGCTTTTTGGAATCTCTGTTGATCTAGGCTTCTCTCTTTGGTGGATCTCCTTTGGTGGATTTTAGATTTGGTGCTATATCTCCTTGTGGTTGGTCTAGGGGTCTTCTTTTCTGTTGGATTTGGTCCCTCCTAGGTCTCTAAGCTCTTGGGGGGACTTTGGCTATCGTTGGTGGAGATTGGAGGCTGTAACTTGGAATTGCTAGGATGGTTCAAGGTTTTTGGGGGAGGATGCAAAGGGGTTTTTGGCTAGGTTTGAGGTTGCTGCTGAGATTGATGGGGCCTCACTGTTGGACATGGTTAGGCAAGTAATCTTTTTCATTGGTAATAGGGAGGTGGAGAAAGAAGTTTCTGGCATGGCAGGATATAGGAGTCTGGACTGGGGAAAGTTGAAGATTGAAATGGTTAAAAGGTGGCCTACTACTTTCTCAATGGTGGATCTTCACAGGATTGCTAGGAAGTGGGAATTGAAAGGTGGTGTAACTTCTCTTTCTCAGTATGGGGAATTTATGGAGGAGTTTGGGGAGGCTCTGGATCATCTGGTATATAATGATATATTACCACATGAAGATGGGGCCAATTATGTATTTTGGAGTGCCATGGGTAGGAATGTAAAGTTGGAGGTTATGGAAATTCTTTTCAAGGCTGACTTGATGAAGACTCTTCCAAATGGGGAAAATAGGATCCCTGCTATGGCTGTTTTAAAGGATGTTATTTCGGGATATTTGGATGCTATGAAGGATAGGGATGTGGAATCTGGAGAGGAAATCCTGTTGGATGGAGAGGTTCAGGAGACTGTGGTGGAAAATTCTGTTTCTGGAAAGGTGTTGGAGCCATCAATTTTGGAAGATGGGGACTCTGATGATGTTTGTGAAACTAATTTTTCTTTTCCAAAGGATGCCATAGAATCCCAGGAATGTGCTTCACTGGATGTTTTGGAAATGTACACTCTGGAGGATCAGTGTATTTCCTCAAGGTTGGATGAATTATGTGGGAAGGAGGACTTGTCTGGTCATGAAGAAGGATTTTGGAATATTGAGAAGGAATCTGTGGTGGATGAATGGTTGTTGAAGGATGATTATTTTTATTTCTCAAGTTGAGATAATGGCTTATTGGAGGAAGATGTATCAGTTTAATTTTTGGATGGACAGAAAGATTCTGTCTTGGATCTTTTTCTCATAGAGGAAGATTATTTTTAGGTGGTTCCCTCAAGATCAGAAGGTCTCTGCTTGGAGGAGGATTTTTTATTTTGATGTTATGGATGTTATTCTGGAGGATTTTGCAGATTCTAAGCAAGATTCCTATAGGGAAGAGGAGAATTGTGATGTTTTGGATGTCACTGGTATGGAGGTTGATTTTAAAGATGTGGTGGAGGTTCCAGATGTTTCACAGGGTGGAGAATTTATGGATTCTGGTAATGTGAACTATGGTAGACTCAGTGTATGGAGGAGGATGGAAGATTTGTTTGGAGGTATGATGTTGGGATATCAAAATTGAAAGAGGAGCCTAGGGGGTTCAAGCCCTAGGGGCAAACTTATTGGTTTAAACCTTGGGATTTCAAGAATCTGACTCCTCCGAAATGAGGATAAACTATGTAATTTGTTTTGGTTTTGTTTAATTTGTCCTCTATGTATTTGGTCAGGATTTTTTTTGTTTTGTCCAATTCTTATCAGTCTCTCTGTTTCAAGTCTCTATATAAAAAAGGGAAATAATAAAAAAAATCTTAGTATAATGAAGATGGAAGAAAAGAAAAATTCAAGTGAAGATGGGTATTTTATTTAAAAGATAATGAAGATAAAAATGAAGATTATTGGTTTTATTTCACCTCCAGCATGAGGTTAAACTGTAAAATTTTATTTCTAAATTGGATTTTTTTTGGCTTTCAAGAATTTTAATGGTTTTGGTTTTTTATGGGAGAAGATTTGTGTTGGAAAATCCTTTTTGTTAGATGGTACCCAGGGGTGGGGCTTCTCGATTTTTTTTGGCAAGTGTGGGGGTTACTGATGGGCTGGCTGCTTTATCAACAGTTACCCCAGATTGTCTGTTTCCAACCCCTTCTCTTAACTTTGTTGAATTCTAGTATTGGTTTTTTTTCTTTAACAGGTTTTTAGTCCACCATGACTTTAAACTGGAAATTCTTTTGGTCTTCAAGTGTTGGACCCCTCATGCTTATTGGTTTTGTTTAATTTTGTTGGATGTTGTGTTTTTGTTAGAAGGTACCCAGGGGGGGCTTCTAGATTTTATTTTGGCAAGTGTGGGGGTAAATGATGAGCTGGCTGCTCTGTAGAACCATTACCCCATAATGTCTGTTTCAAGTATTTTGTTTGTCCTAGTTGAATCCTAGTTCTGGTTTTGTTATTCAGGTTTTAGTCCACTATGACTTTAAACTAGCTCTGGACTGGCTTCTGTATTTCCTTGGAGTGGCTGTGGATCACTGGTGGTCTCCCATCATTCTTACTTATTGTAGGGAGCACACCCAGTGATCTCTTCTATTGACCTGGAGCTGGCTTTGCTATGTGGTTCTAGGGTGTTGGCCGTGAAAGTGGTGGATTCAAGATTATTTTCTTTTTTTCTCTTTTTTTTCTTTTTATTTTTTTATGGAGGCTATGTTTGTTCAAAGGCTCAAGATAGGGCTCTGGCAATATTTTTGGTAGAAGAGGAGTCAAAATAAAAATAAAAAAATTAAATTTTTTTGGTGTGACCACATCAAGGTGCACTTGGATGTGGGTAAGGTATCAGGGGATCAGCTCATCAATTGGCTGGGGGATACCATTTTATTTTTTTTTATTTGTTAAAGGAAGTTAAATTTTTTGGCTTTGATGGTTCTTGGTTTGGGGATTTATGGGCTATATCTTCAAGATTTTTTCTGGAAGGTCCATCAAGACTTCAAGCTGATTTTTTTTTTAATTATGGGATATATCTTCAAGATTTTATTTTCTGGAAAGTCCTTCATTACTTTAAACTGATCTTTTAATTATGGGCTCAAGATTTCTTTTTATGGAAAGTCCCCCAAGACTATAAAATGATGATTTTTGGAGTCCCCCAAGACTATAAACTGAGGGCTGTTAGTCCCCCAAGACTTTAAAATGAGGGCTGTTAGTCCCCCAAGACTTTAAACTGAGGGTTGTAAGTCCATAAAGATATTAAACTTAAAATTCTGTTAGTCCTCCAAGACTTAAAACTGGCTGGTTTTAAAAGATTTATTCAAGAATTTAATTTGACTACTGTGGATCTAGTAGTCCTCCAAGACTTTAATCTGGCTGCTATCAAGATTTTGTCAAGAAGTAGTTTGTCAAGACTTTAAACTGAACACTGTGTTAGTCCCCCAAGACTTTAAACTGAGGATTGTTGATGGTGAAGTCCCCCAAGACTATAAACTGAGGAATGGGAGGCAGTGTGATGTGGAAGTTTAAAAGGCAGAAGGATCCAAGGGGGAACTTCTGAATTTTGTAAAGGCAAGTTTGGGGGTGACTTATGGGCTGGCAGCTCTATATACAGTTACCCCAGAAAGTTAGTTACTTCTCTAAATCTTTTTCTGGTTGATCTCTGGTTCTGGGTTCTGTGATTCAGGTTTTTTCAGTCCCCCAAGACTATAAACTGAGGGCTGTTAGTCCCCCAAGACTTTAAACTGAGGGCTGTTAGTCCCCCAAGACTTTAAAATGAGGGTTGTGCGTCCCCCAAGACTATAAAATGAGGAATTTTTATTCTGGTAGAAGGTTATAGTCAGGAAGACTTGTCAACTGGATATCACTTTTCATTGTTGGAGGCTGGTACAGCCAGAGTTGGAATTCAGGAACAGAAGAAAGATATTCTTTTCACAGAGATAGATTTAATTTAAAGTCATGGTTCAAGAGAAGTTTTAAAGAAGAAGCTTGGATTGCTGGTTCAGAAGCTCACTTAGGATGGAATAGGATCTGGTGGAAGAGAGAAATGGGCTGCTTGTAAAGATTCTGGAAGGTTTTCAAACATTGCTGATGGCAAAGGAAGAATGGGGAAATTCTTGATTGGAGGGAGGATGTGGTGATCCAAACCTGGGTAGGCCTTTGGAGTGCATATTTGGGGGTATTTGCTATGTAGGGTGTTATTGGGGTTACGGTGTTATTAGTGTTTATTTTTCATCTTTAGGTGATAGTTAGTAGTGTTTATGGAGGCTTAAGCTAGGGTCACTTATTATGTCTCAGCTTAATTTCCTTTCTTTTCTCTTCATTTTAGTATCCCTTATGGGTGGTTACCTTGTTTTATAGGGTAGTTATGGTGTTATTATTGGTATTTATTGGATGTTTATTGCTTAGTGGTGCTTATGTAGGCTTAAGCTATGGTAACCTATTATGTCTCAGCTTATTGTCCTTTATTTTCTTTTATTTTTGGTATGTCTTATGTGTTTTTATCTTGTTTATTAGTGAAGTTATGGGTTTTTAGGGTTTTTATTGGTTGTACGAGTGTTTTAGGGCCTAGAAGCGGCCCTCCTGCTCCTAAGCAGAGCTTCCCCCAAGCAGCCTGCCCACCTAGGCGCTGGGGAGGCGCTAAAATGCACTTTTATGCATGAAAAATGGCTGGGAAAGCTGGATTTTGGGTGGGGAATTTTTCAGGGTGGTCTGTGCACTGGCTGTATGATGCATGTGTGGGAAGATTTTTAGGGGAATCATCTTATCTCTTTAACTCATTGCCTCTCTGCTCCTCACTGTCTCATTGGCTTTTGTTTTGTTGGAATATATTACTGTTCATTTCAACTCTTTCTGGTAGTCTGTCTGGGACTATTATCTTCACTTTTAAAGGGGTCAAGAGTGTTTAATTAGAGGGTCTAGCAAACAGATCTCCAATTTTCTGCAACAGGTAAATCTCACTTGTTTTTCTAAAGAGACAGGGGTTATTTTTTCTGGTTTTACTCCAAATACCTTGGTCAAGGCCTATAGCTAGTACTATAGGATTGTCTACACCATCACTTGCTCCTCTCTCACTGATCAACCATGCACGGCCATCACATGCTCATCCCTCCTCAACCAACCTTGAGTCAATCCAATTTTGCTCCTGCCCCGCCAACATCAGCCATTTTGTTTTAGCACTTTCCCATACCTGTTCAATGGTAAGTTTTTTTAATCTTTTTTTTATCATTTTTGATTTTCTAATCCTTTTTTTTATTGTATCACTAACTTTCTAATTCAAGAGGCTGCAGAAGATGTAGCCAAAGTTTTTATTTGTCATGCTGCTTTTCTTAAACTTTACTCAACTTATATTACTCAATTTGATATAGCACTGGAGTATTTGCGTGAGTGGACTGTGACAGGTTCAACTACTCCTAATGGTTCTCATTCTCCTGATCCTGCCTGGTAATCTTCTGCCACCTCAGCTTATCACAACATTATTCTCAGTGCAAGTCAAAAAAGGTATTTGAAAAGTTATCTTAAGCGATGCCGAACTCATCCAAAACATGGACAACTTAATCTTAAAAGCTACTTGCTCTTTCCAGTTTAAATATTACCGCGTTATAAACTCTTATTAGAAAGTTTACTTGCTTGTACTCCTGGTGATGTTGAAAATGAACCCAACTTAGTGGTGACTCAGGCTTTAGATATTATTAGTGTCGTTACATCAGAAATGAATGAACGAAAGCGGGATTCAGAAGGTTGTCAGCGATTATTAAGCTAATGAATGAGTAGTTTAAGATGATCATCTTTAGTAAGTTTAAATAACTCATGCTACCTTGGACTTTGATAACAGCTATATTGGCAACAGAGATTTGGTAATCAATTTCGTTTGCCTTTGGTGCAGCCACATCATACATTGATAAAAGAAGGTACAATGGTGAGTGATGTGTGAACATACAAAGTTTCTTGTAGTCTAAAAATATCTCACCTTTGATATTGTGTGTCTTGTGTATGTGTGTGTATGCTTTAGAATTTAATGAGAACAGTCAAGCTTAGTACTAGGGATGATGCTTCTACATCTCATTCTCGAGGCCCAGTGCCATCTCTTAGTACGGATTTCCAGAAGGCTCCTATGGTATATTTTGTTTTAATTTCATTATTTGGTTTAATGTCAGACTAAAGTAACAGAATCTTACTTCAACCTATATATTGCTTTACTTTGCACTGATTTATTGGTTTTTGAAAAAGACTAGGTTAATTTGAAATTTATTCTATTGGAAGTGCTGTTTACAACAGTCAGTTCAAGCATCTATGACAATCTACAGGAAATGCTGTACCAGCTATTTATCGAAAGTGGCTTACAGGACATCCCAAAGGTGGTGCCGCAGCTTGGATGACAAATGGTGTCACACAAGCCATTCTGGATGGAATTATTCCTGGCAACCAAAATGCCAACAATATTGGACCAGAAATGCAAGAATTCAAATCCCTATTGTATTTGTCCAAATTGATTCAGACTGATGATATTAAAGCCGGACTCTTAACTTTGTTTGGGTTTGGACAAGTCAGTGGACAAATTCTTCTTGTACATCCTGATTATTTACCTGGTGTTTTGGATCCTCAAGAGTCTGATTTATACAAGAGAAAATGTTTTGCCAGAGAACAGGCAGTAAGTGCTTAGTTTTTGAATTTATTTCTGCTTGTTATAATCAACTGACTTAAAAACTTAAACCCTGCAGAGCTATCAAAAATTCAATGAATTTCTTACCAAAAGATCAATGGTCAGGTCAAGCTCAAAAAGTTGCTGAATCAAAGGGCATTAAGAGTTTTGAAATTTCAATATCTGTAAGTTTTTACCTGTTTCAATTGATTGTGCAACAAAAATTAGTTATAATTCTCTATCTTGACTCATTTTCGTAATTCAACATTCTGATGAAGTTGCAATGGCTTTTTCAGTTGCCTGAGGATAGCAGTGTTGCAAGAAAATTGTGAGGAGTGTCAGTGGAAGGTTACTTATTGCTTAACTTATTATTTAATGTGCTTCATCAATATTTTTATTTTTATCTTAAATATTTTACAAAGTACAATAATGACTACTTCAAAGAAACTTATTTAGCAACACCTTGTTACTTGTCAAACTTGCAAAAAAGCCAATTTCATACAATTTGGTATGAACTTAAAAGATATGGAAACAAGGCTTTGCACACTGACCAGAGCCCAGAGACAGTGATATATGCCTTGGCTAAGTTTACATAAATTTTAAAACATTTGACAACTAAATTTTAGGGTAATAAAATTTCAAGGCAATCATAGAAAATTTTAGAAGGGATACATGTCAGGTGGTATTTTAAATAATGGATAAGATCATGTTGGTAAAGCTGGAAACATGAAATAGGATTAGCAAAAGAACTTGTAAAAACACATGAGCTGGTGAATTGTGGTAACAAGTATATATTCACATGATATACTAACTAATATAACAGCAAGAGTGTCAAAAAAAGAAATGAAAATGATGAGTGGGACTGTCAATGTTTGAAAAAATCATAACAATGATCAGTGATTAAATAATTGAAATTTTTGAAAGAGTACTAGCAGGCATGGAGTGGAGCTTGATACACCTGTGCTAGTGGAAGAAGAGAGGGAGTGGGAATGCATAGATAAAAAAACAGAGAAGGGGTGAACAAGTAAGAAGAAGAGCAAGGGAGGCAACAGATAAGTAAAAGAGAGATGGAGAAAGAAGGCAGAAAAAAAAAGGAAAGATCAAGCAATAAATTACAAGGGGAAGGGGGCAAGAAAAACAAGAGTGAACAAGCAAGAAAGGGAGAATGAAAAGAAGTGAGTGTGTAAGTGAGTAAACAAGTGAATGTTGACAGAAAGTGAAAGGGGATGAGCTCAACCAAGGTCACTCCAAGTTATTGAGCAGAATCACAACCAGGGCTCAAACAAGGACCAAAAAAACAACTAGACGTCTAGTTCACTGTTTTTTTCTCCTGTGATAAATTCAAAAAAAAATGAATATGCAACAAACCAAAATACAAAACCAAGTGAATAAAGTACACAAAGAGGAAATTTGGAAAGTATGAAAACATAAAAATTAAAAATTATAAGCATTGTGAAGTGAAATGTTGGAGAGTAATTGGCATTATAATGGAGCGTATGCCAGTTGATTGAATGATTTGTGAATCAAGGGAGGGGAGTGCCGGTGGTTGTTCAGGATCCTCTTCTTCATAAAGATCATTCCACTCATCCTTTAAATCAGCTAGAATATTGTGGAGTATTACGCAAGTCAAGATCCAATGATTTGCAGTTTTGATCTCCAATTTTTTTTGAAATTGGATTCTGAGCTCCTGAAGACTAGAAAATTGTCCCTTTAAAATACCTATAGCATGTTCAATTTATACTCTTGATTGTGCAAGGTGATAATTAAAGGCAGTTTTGGGTTCATTTTCTGAAGTTGCACCATGGAAAGCAGGTATAATGTACTTTCCACTTTCATATGCTGAGTCTGCAAGGGGGTACTGATATTTGTCAAAGTATGAGTCAGGGGATTGAAAAATCCTCATTCTTTGGAAGACGGAAGAGTCATGACATGGTCCAGGGCAGCCACTGTGAAAAGCAATAAATTCTCTATTGAAATTGCATACAAGTTGAACGGCAATAGAGTATCTAGAAAGAAGATAAAAAGTTAGATTGTGAAAGATGAGAGCTTGGAGAAGATTTTGAAGAAACCTTTTTTCGCAATCAAAATAATGGTTGCCATCATGAGCAGGCTTTTGACTCAAAAGTATAGCTGTGCCATCAACAAATCCTACACAGACAGGGAAACCTTTGGCTTGCATTACTTGAGAGGATTCAAGTCACTGTTCTGGAGTTGGCCAAGCAAGTGTTTGAGACTTGAGGGAAAGGATAGCAATCATACAGCGTTTGGTGTATAATATCACGGTACCATATCCTATGTTAAAGAGATTATCCAAACGTCTTACGGCAGCACCATTTCCGTTTGAGCCAAAGCAACATAGAGCAACAGCAAGTTGGATGGCAGGATTACGCTTTTTGTTATGAGAGTTGTTATGGAAGATAGGATGTTCAGAAATGAGTGGATAAAGTTTGAAGAAAGAATTGGGAGAAGTTCTAAAAAGTTGCATGAAGTTTAAATGAGGAATGTTGAGAATGGAGGCCAGATCATATGGGGGATCATGATAAAGATTTGGCCCCCTGGTGATGATGTAACGCTTTTTGGAAAGAAAAAAAATATAAGCTAAAGCATCTTCCAAATCAGAGTCAGATTTATTGTAAAGAACTAAAAGAAAAGTAATAGCATTCATTGTTGAGTGAAGTAGCTTCCTAGTAGAGAGGTGTTTCATTGTTGCCTGTGGAAGGGTTATGTGATGAGGGAAGTGGGAATTCACCGCCAAATGTGCAGTTGGGGTGTGTAGATAGAAAAAAAACTTAAGTGTTTGCCACCAAAATTAAGTGGCATAGAGTAAGGAAAGACTTAAGGATGGCATCAGCAATTATGAGTCATGTGACTTTCTTGAAAATCCATCATGGATGTGATGAGTTTGGGATCAGGAATTAGGAATGGAAATTGGGGTATAAGAGGCGGGATAATGCATTATTGTGGATTTCTTATCCACTAGCTCTGGGGATAGTGGATAAGGATCTTCCACAATTAATAATGTCTGATCCCAGAAAAAAAAAATCCTGATCCCTAATTGCGGATCCCTGAACATTGATACTCCCTAATGTTTGAATTGGGTATTGTAAATTAACATGGTCAATACTCTTGTTCTTGAAAAAAAAAGGTATTTCTGCACTACTATACTCAATTTAAAGAAAAAAAGAAAAAATTGAAATATTTCATGCTTCTATTTAAAATATTTTCTTAACTTTTAATTAATAAAAATTCAATTATTCTAATATTAGCCTTTTCTATGAGTATCTCTGTCAAGGTATACTTTTTGTCTAGAAGATTTGGTACGTAGTTCTACGAGGATTTAAAAGGCTATAAAGGGTTCTCAACAGATTTGTACGTATTTCTTAATTCAAGTTGAATTTTTTACTCAATAAAAGAGGTAGGTTTTTAAAATATTAATATAAATTATACTTTAGAATTACGCTATTGTAAATACTAATAATATAGAATATAAGAATAAGTGTTTAGTAAGTTATTGTTGTAATAAAATGAGTTGGTAAAATAGAATGATCAAAAGACAACAAAAAGAGAGGCCTTTTATAGGCAAAGGAGAGACAAAGCACGGAAATAAAATTCTAAAAACAGTAGGAAAAAAGAGAGAAAAAGAACATTCCAGAAAGAGTATTTCAAATAATAAAGTTATTCCAAAAAGAAGGCGTCAAAAAGATGTATTTACAGAGTATGTCAGAAATACATCAATAATTTTAATATTTACTGTAAAAGTCAATCCTAAATAAGAAATTTGATTTATTTGAATATTTAAATCTTATTTTTTTTTTGTATTTATTTTTTAATATAAAATTTTATTTTTTCCCAACCTGTCAAATGAGCACGGTGTTAGAGAAAAATATAAGGGACAAAATTATAATTTTAATTTTAATTATTTATTTAATTAATTAATTTAATTTTAACATTTTGTAATTAGTTAATTTATTATAACTAATTTTAATGTAACTAAATGATAATTAAATGATAATTATAAATGATAGGGTGCGGCTTCATCCAGTAAATAATTAATTATTTCACTGGGTAAGTCTAGTAGCCTGGCTGACACTCCCTCACTCTAAAAAAACAATAAAAAAAATGCTATGATTTTTTCTTTTTATACTTTTTTAGTAGAGTAGGAAGATTAGATATCTCCTTCCCAGGTATCCAAGAATCATATTCAGATGATTTATTCTTGAATCTCAATAAGTATTCTGTACCTTTCTCAGCAGTGACTATTCTGTCATTTAAAGTTTTTTCAATTTCTGCTGTCTCAGTGATTTCATTTGGGGTTTTCTTTGGTCTACCCCTCCTTTTTTGAAATAAATCACTATTGGATGTGTAAGGTTTCAAAAGAGATATTGGAAAAACAGGATGTTTTCTGTCATATGGGGAATACAGAATAACTTCAACTGCATTATCTCCAATCATTCTTCTGACAACAAAAGGACCAACAAATGGATCTTTTAATTTGTTATTACCTTGTAAGTTGAAGTGGACTGTAGAAATCAACACTTCATCACCCTTTTTAAAAGTGTATTCTTTATGGGATTTGTCCCATCTTTTCTTCTCATATTCAAATGATTTTTCAATACATTTTTGAGCATGATTTCTGCATAGTTGTTGCATTTGAAGAAAAGATTTTACACCAGGATGTATATCCAATTTAGGTATTTTGTTATTGAGAATTTGGGCAGGAGTATTAGGAACATATCCAAGCCAGAGCTCAAAAGGCTTTCTTTGAGTAACAGAATGAACAGTGCTATTATAAGCAAATTCTAACCCAGGAAGTAAGGTAACCCAATCATGAGTGAATATGTCATTATCTTTATACTCAAGGCCAAAGGCACAATATCTTCTTATCATGTCCTCTAAAGTCTGAATCATTCTTTCAGCTAAACCATCAGTCTGAGGGTGATGGGCAGTAGAAAGTTTCAGATCACAACCACAAACATCCATCAGAGACATCCAGAATTCAGAAGTAAATTTAGGGTCCCTGTCAGAGATTATGGCTTTAGGGAAACCAGCAGTATTAAACATATGAGACCACCATAAGAAAGCTAATTCTTTAGTGGAAACATCCTTGTGGGTAGGGATAAATTTACACATTTTTGTGAATCTGTCCACAATAACCCAACAAGAGTTATAACTGTCTTTACCAGCAATAGGTAATCCTGTTACAAAATCCATGTTTATTATTTGCCATGGGGCATCAGGAGGTTCAATATGTTGCATTAATCCTGCTCTTTTACCAGTTAATCTTTTTGATTTTTGGCATGAATCACAGGATTCAACATATAATTTTGTGTCTTCAGACATATTAGCCCACCAAGCAGTGTTCTTAATTCTGATCATTGTTTTGTCAAGATCAAAATGTCCAGCCAATATGTCATCATGACAAATTTTCAAGATGATTTCTTTCATAGAAGGAGGAATAACAATAACATTAATCAACTTCCTCCTATAATATATATATCCTTCATCAATTGAAAATTTTCCTTTTTCCAAACCCTTTTGGTACTTTGGTGGAAGGGTTTTAATTAATGCTTGTATTGAAGCATTCTTTGGATCATTTAATATGGTGCATAACTTTTTCAAGTCAGTGTCCTTATCATATGATTCCAGAATAAGCTGTAATAGCTCTTCCTCCATATCAACCACATATATCCCATGGATATGGATAATTTCATCCTCAGGATCATATGCAGGATTTGAGTCATCATTTGGTAAGGGTAACCTTGATAACATATCCACATTTGAGTGACCAATACCAGCTCTGTGAATAATTGTCATTCTCCCTCTGTACTCTTGAACAGCCAGCTGCCATCTAAACATATGTCTATTAGGTGTTTTCAAGTTTAAAAGGGATTTAACTGCACTGCAGTCAGTGACAAGTTCAAATTTCTGGTCATCTAGGTAGTAATGAAGCTTTTCTAGAGCCCATACTACAGCTAAACACTCTAATTGAGTAGCACCATATTTCAATTCACTATTTCTCAAGGTTATTGAAATATAACAAATTACTACTTCTGAAACTTTATCATTTATCACTTGTTTTTGATGGAGGGCAGCACCAAGACCAATGAAACTGGCATCAGTGTACAAAACAAATGGTTGATCAAAGTCAGGTAAAGCAAGAATTGGTGCTGACATCAAACAGTGTTTCATAGTGTCAAAGGCTCTTTGTCTTTCACTATTCCAGACAAAAGCAACATCCTTTCTAGTTAATTGGGTAAGGGGTAAAGCTATGACTTGGTAATTTTTAATATACTGTCTATAGTATCCACACATTCCCAAAAAACTTTGGAGCTCTCTTACTGTTGTAGGAGCTTTCACCTGTTGTATGGCTGCCACTTTGTTCTGGTCAACACATATCTGTAAGCCTGAAACAACATGACCAAGAACTTTTAAAGAATGGAAACCAAATTTACATTTCTTCAAAGCAAGTGTCATATTTATTTTGTCCATTTTCTGGAATACTTTACACAGGTGTTTAAGATGGTCCTCAAATGTTTTTGAGAAAATAATGATATCATCAATATAAACCATCAGCCAACCTTCAATTATCTCTTGATGGAATGTGTTATCCATTACTTTTTGGAAAACTGAAGGGGCATTTTTAGGGCCAAAAGGCATCCTAATATACTTATAAATACCCATATGAGTGGCAATCATCAGAAAGTTCTGAGAGTTTTTCTCAACAGGTACCTGGTGATATCCCTTATTACCATCCAAACAGCTGATATATTTAGCACCCTGTAAAGTAGCATGTATAGAGCTGATTCTAGGTAAAGGATAGATATCATCAACAGTATAAGTATTTAGTGCTCTATAATCACCACATAACCTGGCTTTATCTTTCTCATAAGAAATTAGGACAGGTGAGATAACACAATATTTAGGTGTTTCAACTACCTTTTCAATAATATTCATTTTTAAAAGGGTAGAGATATTATCTTCAATATCTTTTCTCTTTGTGGGAGAAGCAGGATAAGGCTTCTTCTTTAAACTAGGTGGTATATCAGTTAATGGGCAAGACAATGAAAGTTTCATTTCCTCTTTAACTAATCCCAGTTCATGTGACCCATGAGCAAAGGCCATAGGAAAAGATTTTATCAAGTTAATGATGGAATCTTTATCCTCACCAGAAAGTTGTTCTCCAAAAGAAGCATTGTCAATTTCAGACATAAGGGCATGCATTTCCTTTGTAGATCTTCCTTTACATTGAACCACAGAATTACATGTGTTCAATTCTGGTTTTAATAATTTTTTAGGGGAGGAAATTTTAAATTTTCTCTTCCCATTCAACCCCATTGTGAAACATTGGTTTGAAGGATCCAATTTTATGCCATACTTGGTTAAAATATCATTCCCTACAATAAACCAATTGCTCAAGTTATCATTTTTCATGACAACAAAATCACAAATAGCTCTTACAAAACCATGGTTATATTTAAAAAACACTGTGGCTTTGTATTTACCAATGGGGGACAAAACAGAGCCATACCCTCTCCAATTTTCAGAAATGATAGGCAACAGTTTAGATTTATAGTCTTGATCTACTGAGGCAAGTGCTCTTTCAGATACTACACTTCCTCCAGCTCCAGAATCCAGAACAACTTCAATGCTGGTTCCATTAATCAAGACTGGTGCCTTAAGAGGGGCAATAACAATTGAGTTATCCTCAATGTTCTTTATGATCTCAGCATCCTCAACTGTAGATAAATCATTATTATCAACGTCAATAGTATTTAAATAATGAATATCTTCTTCCAGCATCAAGATTTCTTGTTGAGATTCATATGAAATATTGCTGGCACAATCACTTGATGTATCATCCAGTGCCACTGTGTCATCAGCATGCTCCTCTGTTTGTTCCACAAGATTTATCTTCTTGTCACAAACATGGCCTTTCTGCCAAGGCTTGTTGCACTTGAAGCAAGTGTTTGTTGCATACTTCTTTGGTGCAACAGGGACAGAAGGTTTACCAACCTTTTCCAGAGGTTTTTGTTGGTAAGTGGAGGGTTTCTCCAAAGGGGTCCTAGGAATGAATCTTCTTGCATCATACTTATTGTTTAGAAGTATCTCATTGCAAGTATTAATGAAAGAAGAGGGTTCTTTGGAGAACTCAGTCCTAGCCACAATCAAGTCTCTCAGAGACATTGGTAATTTATAGAGGATCCTGTCCTTCCATAAATCAAACTCCATATTTGGGTCCATTGCCCTTAAGATTTTTACAAGTTTCATTAAAAACTCAATAGGTTTATCAGTAGAAGAGCTATATATGGTTTCCTCATACTGCCTTTGTTGAGCCATTCTGAACTTGGAGCCACCAAATTGTGCTTTAATTAATTTCTTCCAATCCTCCCATGAATAGTCATTCCCATCCAGGAGAACAGATTCATACCACATCAGGGCAACATTAGTGAACAAAGAAATTAATTTGGACACAATTTCCTCATCTGGGAGTTTGTAAGAATTTTTTAAATTATCAATTCTGCAAATAAATTGTTGCCAATCAGAGGAAGAATCACCATCAAATGTTGGGTACTGGTCAAGTTTTGGCCAATTCTTTTGATTTGAAGGAGTCTCCTTAGTACCAGCTTGTTTCTGAGTAAGAAGCAGCTGTAATTTCTCTAATTGTGCTGAAATCTCATTGTTTAATCCTTCTGTTGCAGATCCTGGTGCATCATCAGTTTTTGATGGAAACTCAGTGTTATCAACAGGTATTTCTGGATCAAGTTTTATTTTAGATGAACTAGCCACAGGTACTGGTTGAGAATCCTGCACTATATGTTCCTTCACAGAATTGTCAGAATATTTTTGGTCATTTAACAATGAGTTCAATGTTTCTTCAATGGTTGTTAGTCTTGTTTTCATTCTTGGAAGACTAGATAAACTTTCATTGACAGTTGCAAAAGATAATTGATTTTTATGTTGAAAAGATGACAACTGGTCACTCAATATTTTCAGATTTATCTTATCTATCTCTACCTCCTGGCAACAGGCAGATACAGTATCTTTTAGTTTAGACAAATCATTTTTTATATTTTGCCATAAAGCAATTTTCTTTTCATGTGTTGCTTTGTAATGAGACAATTCATCAGAGACTCTCTGTGCTTCACTTTTTAATGCTTGATAACCCTGATCAGTTAACAAACTATTATATCTCTGAGTCAATTGCATATTGTTCATTATATGATTTTGCTTGGCAATAATATCTCTCAAGTGCTCATCATTAATTCTTGCTACATCCGGACTGTTTCTCAATAAGGAAACTGAGTAACTTTCTAGACTCTCATAGAACTCAGGGTCAAGAGTTTCATCAATCACAGCCATATCAGGATTAATCATTGAGGTAGCAATTAAAAGTAATGGATTGGATACATGAGATAACTGTCTACTATTCCCAGCCTCTATAGGTCTCAAGGTTTCATCTTGCCTTCCAGATTTACCTGAAGGAACAGAGTCAGCCACAAGAAAAGGCACTTGAGAATCAATAGAGGGACGTACCAGGGTTTGCTGGGTATCACCATATTGGGCTTCCTTCTTCTTTTGCCTCCTTGATAAGGGTGGGGAGGAGTGGAATTGGTCTGGGTGGGCCTTGATGGACCTACCTGAGGTAACTGATGCTGGTTTTGAGCCAAGTAGTCCCACTGAGTGTTGAGCCAGTCCCACTGCCACTTGGACACTTCTACCATCTCTTGGGATTGGGGAGCCAATTGTTGTTGATCCCTGGGAGGAAGAGGTTTCCTTTTCTCTTGGAGAGAAGTATTTTTTCTTTTCTCCCATTCTTCCAAGGCATCTACCCTTACCTTTAGTTTTAAGCTGTCTGTCTTTAACTCCTTTATGTGGGTTGACAGATTCTTTATCTGCTGGGACAACGGCATCTTTTTTATCTTGAAGCCTCTTGGAAGCTCTTCTGGTGGGTTTGTCTTGGGTTTCTGATCCTTAGTATTGTCCACTAGGATTTCTACTTCTTCCATTTCCACATCCTGTTTGGGGCAAGGATTTATTAGTTTGAGAAATTCTTCTTGTTAAAGGAGAACTTACAGAAGTAGGCTCATCATAATCAATTAAGTCTAGTTCTTCTTCACGTGCAGTAAAACCACTTTGATCAGTCATTTTAAGATTCTACTGAAATGAAGAAAAAGAGACAAAATTAATTAGTCTTTTATTTTTAATTTTTATTTAACAGAAATAAAATAAAAATAAATAAAAAAAAATCTTTTTAGGATAAAAATCAACTTAAATAAAATTAATAAAAACAAATTTAAAACCAGGATAATGCAATCAACTGTAGAAATAAATTAGAATTTCTATTAATTTTTATTTTCAGGATTTAAATCAACTAATTTATTACCAGGATTTATTGTCAACTGAAATAATCAAATATGAATCTTTATCAATAAAAATTATTTTAACTGATTAATTAACTACCAGGACTTAATGTCAACTGAAGTAATTTAAATATGAATTTTATTACTTAAAAGATTTATTGGATTACCAGGACTCAAAGTCAACTGAAGTAATGAAATGTTAATTATTTATTAAAAAAAATATAATTGTCAGGACAATTTGTCAACTGGAACAATTAATTAATCAGGACAAATGTCAACTGAAAAATTATAATAATTATTTTATTTAATAAAATATTTTATTGTCAGGACAGTTTGTCAACTGGAACAATTAAAATTCAAATTAATCAGGACAATTTTCAACTGAAAAATGATAATAATTAATACTAATATATAATTATTTTATTACCTCTGGGACTAAGAACAGTTATTGCTCTATTATGGTCAACCAGGAAAAAAAAAAAAAATAATAATAATAAAATTAAATTCCAATTACCAGACACCTCCCCCTGCAAAATGAGCAAATTAATGCCACTTACAGAGTGCTGAGTAAAAGGAAATACGTAGCAAATGAAAAGTGAAGAGTAACCCACAAATAGTAATAACAATAATTACCACGATATATACGATCTTTAGTCAGTATATGAACTTAAGTTTTGGAGCGCGGTTCGATTCCCGTTCGCAGCAAAAACTTTTATCACGTGACGTATGACGTTCGTCGTTTTCTTGCCTCCACTCGTCCTTTACAGGTGCTTCTACGCCGATGGTCCTCTCGATTACGCCTCAAGTAACGTTGCGCCGTCGATATTTCGGAAAGGTTCCCAATTGTCAAGGTATACTTTTTGTCTAGAAGATTTGGTACGTAGTTCTACGAGGATTTAAAAGGCTATAAAGGGTTCTCAACAGATTTGTACGTATTTCTTAATTCAAGTTGAATTTTTTACTCAATAAAAGAGGTAGGTTTTTAAAATATTAATATAAATTATACTTTAGAATTACGCTATTGTAAATACTAATAATATAGAATATAAGAATAAGTGTTTAGTAAGTTATTGTTGTAATAAAATGAGTTGGTAAAATAGAATGATCAAAAGACAACAAAAAGAGAGGCCTTTTATAGGCAAAGGAGAGACAAAGCACGGAAATCAAATTCTAAAAACAGTAGGAAAAAAGAGAGAAAAAGAACATTCCAGAAAGAGTATTTCAAATAATAAAGTTATTCCAAAAAGAAGGCGTCAAAAAGATGTATTTACAGAGTATGTCAGAAATACATAAATAATTTTAATATTTACTGTAAAAGTCAATCCTAAATAAGAAATTTGATTTATTTGAATATTTAAATCTTATTTTATTTTTGTATTTATTTTTTAATATAAAATTTTATTTTTTCCCAACCTGTCAAATGAGCACGGTGTTAGAGAAAAATATAAGGGACAAAATTATAATTTTAATTTTAATTATTTATTTAATTAATTAATTTAATTTTAACATTTTGTAATTAGTTAATTTATTATAACTAATTTTAATGTAACTAAATGATAATTAAATGATAATTAAAAATGATAGGGTGCGGCTTCATCCAGTAAATAATTAATTATTTCACTGGGTAAGTCTAGTAGCCTGGCTGACAATCTCTGTCAGCCAGGCTACTAGGCTTACCCAGTAAAATAATAAATTATTTACTGAGATGAAGCCACACCTATTATTTCTTATTATATTATTAATTATATTATATTTACTTATTTATTACTTGCAATAAACTAACTAATTACAATAAGTAAATTTAGTAAATATTTAAAATTAATAATAATGTCCCTCATATTTTTATCCCTAACACCGTGCTCATTAACAGGTTGGAAGAGAAATAAAAATATATTAATACCAAATTCTAAGAATTCAAATTCCTTTATTAGGGGGTACCAATGTTCAGGGATCCACAATTAGGGATCAGGAATTTTTTTTCCCAGGATCAGACATTATTAATTGTGGAAGATCCTTATCCACTATCCCCAGAGCTAGTGGATAAGGAATCCACAATCATGCATTATCCCGCCTCTTATACCCCAATTTTCATTCCTAATTCCTGATCCCAAACTCATCACATCCATGATTGATTTTTATGCAAGTCACATTACATATAATTGCAGATGTTATGAATGAAAGTAGGCTAAGATGTGGTTATGACAGAAAGCTGTCCGATATGTGGTTATGAAAAATTGAGTAGAAAAATGTTGGATAAGAGGTGAACATTGACACATAAATGTCTAATAACCCAATTATTAGCAAAAATAATTGCGGAAGATAATTGGGGTATAAGGATTTTTATCTGCAATTAATTTAATTGCAGATCCGTGAACATTGATACCCCCTATTTAAAAGTTTAAAATTCTATTAATACAAAAAATTTAATTTAAACTATTTTTTACTAAGTGTGACAGTTGAAAGTGAACTCTAAAATATATCAAATAAATTAATATATTTTATTGACACATCCTTATCACACACTTTTGTTATTTGCACATTCTTATTTTTGGAATAGTCTTACTCTCACACTCCTCTATGTAGACTTGTTAAATCCATGTGCTCTCTCTCTCCTTTTGCCTATAAAAGGCCTTCCCTTTTGTGCTGTTTTATTCATTCCTTACTTACTATTTTATTAAAACATTTATTACATTAAATACTTATTACTATTATTTATCTCTTTAGTATTTACAATAACGAAATTCAAAGTCATAAATTATAATAATATTTATAAAAATTCTACCTCTTTTAATTGAGTTAAGTAACTTAAAGGATAAAATACGTACTTTGACTTTGAGACCTTTGAAATCCACCTTCCAATACCGTTAACCTCCACCAAAAATCTTCTAGACCAAAAGGAGTACCCGATAATCAGTATAAATATATAATTTTTCTCATTTCAAACTATACTCTCTATTCTTCTATAAATATAATCATGCATTGATACATAAAAATTCACTTTAACACATAATATAGAGTCTGTGAAAAATAGTAGAACTTGATATTTAAATTCAAAAACTCTCATAGTGCATGATAGAAATCTGTTTAGTTTGTGCTGTGTAATCCCAGGTGAAAAATATTGATATCATCAGTTATTGAATTCAAGAAAAATAAAGCATTCAGCTTACATATCTAAAGAATATTTGGTGATTTATATTAATTTTCCCATTGATATTTTGTATTCCTTCTAATTAAATGATTTTAAGAACAAAATTTCACTGAGTAGAAGTTAATTTTTGTGACTTGATCAAATTAATTTAAAGAATGAAAATTCACCTAAATAATATTTATGGATTTGATAAAAATTGCTTCATAATTATGAAACGTATTGGATTTACTAAAAATCTAACATAAAATGCTTTTGAATTTGAGCACATTTTATCTTAAAAAAGACTAAAATTACTTTACTTACTGTTTGTATCATTTTCTTGCATTTTTGAATTTTATAAAAAAATATTAGACTTTACCACTTGAAGAATTTTTTGTTTGTTTAACATATATAATCTCACTCTTCAATTTTTATTTATTGGGAGAAAGGAGAAATGATGTTGCTTTATCATGTCCATCTTTTGAAAAAAAAACTGCATTTAATTTTTATAATTTTGTGTCTTTTATACAGAACTTTAGAATATAATATGGGACAGTAACTGTCAGCCAGGCTACTAGACTTACCTGGTAAAATAATTAATTATTTTACAGAGTTGAAGCCATGCCCCTTTTTCTTACTAACAATTAATTATTTACTTAATTATTACTTACAACTAACTAGTTAAGTACATTAAGTAGTATAAATAATTAAATTAAATAAATGTCCCCTACATTTTTACTCC
Source organism: Hemileia vastatrix (assembly GCA_030280995.1). Classification (NCBI taxonomy): domain Eukaryota; kingdom Fungi; phylum Basidiomycota; class Pucciniomycetes; order Pucciniales; family Zaghouaniaceae; genus Hemileia; species Hemileia vastatrix. Next base: position 5,318,256 of record JASXTE010000008.1, on the reverse strand, counting down.
CTAACACCGTGCTCAATAGTATAAGTTGATTGGGAATATAAATTAATAATAAAATTATAATAAAAAAAACTTTAAGATTATTATATTACCTCATTGAGAGATCTGGAATTCCGTGAAAGTAATATAATTAATTAATTGTTATGTAACTTATTTTGACAGTCCAAGGAACTCATACTTTATTGCTAATAAAATTGATGCCCTTGTTGATGTACCAATTCATTTATTTTCTTATGTAATGTATGTACTCCTTTTAGTCATCCTTTTTCTCACATTCTTACAGTAGATGGTGTAAATTCCGTATTTTTAATTCCCTCATGTTTTGCCTATAAAAGGCCCCTTACTTTTGTGCTTTTGAGGACATTCCTAGATTACCTTACTTTTTTTACATTTACAATACTACTATTATTTCTATACTTTATATCATTAGTATTTACATCAACGTAATTCTAATCTATAAATTATATTAATATTTGACTTTACCTCTTATTATTTGAGTAAAATAATCAAAGTGATAAAGAAATATGTACATTGTCTTGAGAGTCTATTTAATCACGTAAAATCCTTGTATAAACCTCGAACAAATCTTCTAGACCAAAAGGACCCCTTGTAAATTGGAGGCCTTCCCGAATTATTGATGGCGCATTGTGATTTGAGGGCATAAATTGAAGGGACCATCGCCATTCGAGTGCCTGTAAGGACGAGAGAGCGACAAAATGACAAACATCATACGTCACATGGCAAAATTTTTTGCTGCGAACGGGAATCAAACCGCGCTCCAAAAATTGGGTTCATATATTGACTAAATGTCGTATATATTGTGGTAATTATCAATATTACTATTTGTGGGTCACTTTGCACTCTTTATCTGCTACGTATTTCCTTTTACTCAGCACTCTGTAAGTGGCATTAATTTGCTCATTTCACAGGGGGAGGTGTCTGGTAATTTGGATTTAATTTTTTATTATTATATTTTTTTTATTTTTCCTGGTTGACAATAATAGAGCAATTGTCAGCCAGGCTATCTCAGGAGTCCAGTAATTTATACAATAAATTACTGTAATCATATAGAGGAATAACTTTGTGTAATTACAAAAAATTATTTAAACAAAATAATTATTATACTTAATTTATTATTAAATAAATTGTATTACATAAAGAAATATAATATTCTATAATATCATGGCGTAATTTGTATGTATAAATAAATTATTTAAAATTATATTATAAGTGTAAATTTAACTTACACTTTAATACCATTTTAATAATAACATTTATATAAACTAAGTACAACTCATCATATAATAATATCCATAAATATTTGGCCCTTTCTTGACTCTTAATTTTATCATTGAAATTACTAACTCAATTAAAAGCTTTTTTATTTAATGTGATTAAATTTAAATTCTCATTTTAAATAAGTTCCTTATTAAATTAATTAATTGTTTCAATTAATTTAATCATTAAATTACTTGGAATAGTTAAAATAATTAAATTACTTTTACTTATACTGATTTAAGGTTATTTAAAACTGTAAAAATAATTCCTTTTATTTTAATTATACTTTTTTTAGCTATTTCTATTCCCTATTTAGAGTTCTTTCTCATAATTCTCATATTACATGTTCACGTAGTCATTTTCTATATTAGTTCTATTCTTTTTTAGAATTTCTGATGGGAAAGATACTTGTTTAATCCTGGGTTTAATTTTTATTGTTTTTTTTTAATTAATTTCTTTTAATTATTTCTTTCACTTTACTTTTTTTGTAAATTACATTTAGGACGCTCTAGACAGACCTCCTTGCCTATATAATAGCTTTAGAAATCTTTCTGGTAGATCATCACTTACTATACACTCACTTCACATATTTTAAATACATCTCTTTTATTTATTATTTTTATTAGTTCAATACTTCTAATTTAAATACTACATAAATAATTATAGGTTACTTTAAGATTTATAATACTACCATTGAACTGTCGAGCTTTGAACATTAATTATAAATTATAATATTTTACAATTTAAGTAAACTCTTACAACTTTGTCAAATCTCAAACATCTCGTCATTTTACTTCCCTGAATTACAAATATTTTATTACATAATATTTTATTATCTCATAATTTCCCTTCCTCCTCTCTATTATCCCTCTTCTTTTCTTCATTCTCCTAGACGTCCAGCTGATAGCAATGGTGTTCTGAGTCCCAGAAGTAATAAAGAATTATATTTTAATATTAATTACTATAATTTTCAGTTGACGTTTTGTCCTGATAATTTAAATTTTATTTGTTCCAGTTGACAAATTGTCCTGACAATAAATTTTTTTTTAATTTAATAAAATTCATATTTAATTACTTCAGTTGATATTAAGTCCTTGTAGTTAATTAATTAGTTAATTTAAATCCATGAAAATAATTATCTTAAAATTATTAATAAAAATTTTAATTTATTTCTTCAGTTGATTATTTTATAATCCTGGTTTTAAATTATTTTAAATTAATAAATTAATTATTATTCAGTTGATTTTTATCCTAAAAAGAATTTTTTATTATTATTTTTATTTTATTTCTGTTAAATAAAAATTAAAAATAAAGACTAATTCATCTTATTGTCTCTCTTCTTCATTTCAGTTAAATCTTAAAAGAATGACTGACCAAAGTGGTTCTGCTGCATGTGAAGAGGAACTAGACTTAATTGATTATGATGAGCCTACTTCTGTAAGTTCTCCTTTAACAAGGAGAATTTCTCAAATTAATAAATCCTTGCCCCAAACAGGATGTGGAGATGGAAGAAGTGGAAATCCTGGTTGACACAACTCAGGATCAGAAACCTGTAATAAACCCACCAGAAGAACTTCCAAAAGGATTCAGGATAAAAAAGATGCCATTGCCTCAACAGGTAAAGAATCTGTTAACTCACATAAAGGAGCTAAGGACAGAAAACTTGAGAGTAAGGGCAAGGGTAGATGCTCTGGAAGAAAAGTTGAGGAAGATAGATACCTTTCTTCAAGAGAAGAAGAAACCTCTTCCCCCCAGGGATCATCAACCATTGGCTCCTCAGCAGCAAGAAAAAGTGGAGGTGTCCAAGTGGTAGTGGGATTGGTTAAACACTCAGTGGGACAACCTGTCTCAAAATCAGCATCAGTTACCTCAGGCAGGTCCATCAAGACCCAGCCAGGTCAACCCCACACCTCCTCATCCCTATCAAGGAGGCAAAAGAAGAAGAAAACCCAATATGGTTATACCCAGAAAACCCTGGTAAGCCCCTCTATTGATTCTCAAGTGCCATTTCTTGTAGCTGATTCTGTTCCTTCAGGTAAATCTGAGAGGGAAGAAGAAACCTTGAGACCAGTAGAGGCTGGGAGCAGTAGACAAATAACTCATGTATCTAATCCATTACTTTTAATTGCTACTTCAATGATTAACCCTGATATGGCTGTAATTGCTGAAACTCTTGACCCTGAGTTTTATGAGATTCTGGAAAGTTACTCAGTTTCCTTATTGAGAAACACTCCAGATGTATCAAAGAATAATGATGAGTACTTGAGAGATATTATTGCAAAAAAGAATCATGTTATGAACAATATGCAATTAACTCAGAAGTTTAATGGTTTATTAACTGAGAAAGGGTATCAATCCTTAAGGAGTGAATTGCAGAAAGTCTCTGATGATTTGTTTAATTATAAGGCAACATATGAAAAGAAGGTTTCTTTGTGGCAAAATATCAAAAATGATTTGTCCAAATTAAAAGAGACTGTATCTATCTGTTGTGAAGAGCTGGAGATAGATAAGATGAATCTGAAGAGATTGAATGACCATTATTCATCTTTTCAAAATAAAAATCAGTTATCTTTTGCAACTATCAATGAGAGTTTATCTAGTCTTCCAAGAATAAAAACAAGACTAACAACCATTGAAGAAAAATTGAACTCATTGTTGAATGACCAGAAATATTCTGACATTTCTTTAAAGGAAAATATAGTGCAGGATGCTCAAATATTACCTGTGGCTAGTTCATCTAAAGTAAAAATAGTTCCAGAAATACCTGTTGATACCACTGAGTTTCCATCAAAAATTTATGATGCACCAGGATCTTCAAAAGAAGGATTGAACAATGAGATTAAAGCCCAATTAGAGAAGTTACAGCTGATTCTTACTCAGAAACAAGCTAGTACTAAGGAGACTCCTTCAAATCAAAAGAATTGGCCAAAACTTGACCAATACCCAACATTTTATGGTGATTCTTCTTCTGATTGGCAACAATTTATTTGAAGAATTGATAACTTGAAAAACTCTTACAAACTCTCAGATGAGGAAGTTGTGTCTAAGTTAATTTCTTTATTTACCAAGGTAGCCCTTATGTGGTATGAATCTGTCCTATTATATGGGAATGATTACTCATGAGAAGATTGGAAGAAATTAATTAAAGCACAATTTGGGGGCTCCAAGTTTAGGATGGCTCAACAAAGGCAGTTTGAGGAAACTAGATATAGTTCTTCTACTGATAAACCTATTGAGTTCTTAATGAAACTTGTAAAAATCTTATGAGCTATGGACCCAAAAATGGAGTTTGAGTTATGAAAGGACAGGATCCTTTATAAATTACCAATGTCTTTGAGAGACTTGATAGTGGCTAGGACTGAGTTCAGCAGAGAACCTTCTTCTTTCATCAATACTTGTAATGAGATTCTTCTAAACAACAAGTATGATGCCAGAAGATTCATTCCTAGAACCACTTGAGAAAAACCCTCAACTTTTCAACAGAAACCTCTGGAAAAGGTTGGGAAGCCTTCTGCCCCTGTTGCACCTAAAAAGTATGCAACAAACACTTTTTTCAAGTGCAACAAACCTTGGCAAAAGGACCATGTTTGTGACAAGAAGATAAATCTTGTAGAACAAACAGAGGAGCATGCTGATGACACAGTAGCACTGGAGGATACTTCAAGTGATTGTGCCAGCAATATTTCATATGAATCTCAACAAGAAATCTTGATGCTGGAAAAGGATATCCATTATTTAAATGCTATTGATATTGATAATAATGATTTATCTACAGTTGAAGATTCTGAGATCATAAAGAACATTGAGGATAGCTCAATTGTTATTGCCCCTCTCAAGGCACCAGTCTTGATCAATGGAACCAGAATTGAAGTTGTTCTGGATTCTGGAGCTGGAGGAAGTGTAGTATCTGAAAAAGCACTTGCTTCAGTGGATCAGGACTATAAATCAAAACGGATGCCTATCATTTCTGAAAATTGGAGAGGGTATGGCTCTGTTTTGTCCCCCATTGGTTAATACAAAGCCACAGTGTTTTTTAAATATAACCATGGTTCTGTAAGAGCTATTTGTGATTTTTTTGTCATGAAAAATGATAACTTGAGCAATTGGTTTATTGTAGGGAATGATATTTTAACCAAGTATGGCATAAAATTGGATCCCTCAAACCAATGTTTCACAATGGGGATGAATGGGAAGAAGAAATTTAAGATTTCTCCCTCCAAAAAAGTATTAAAACCAGAATTTTACAGATGTAATTCTGTGGTTCAATATAAAGGAAGATCTAAAAAAGAAATGCATGCCCTTATGTCTGAAATTGAAAGTGCTTCTTTCGGAGAACAACTTTTTGGTGAGGATAAAGATTCCATCATTAACTTGATAAAGTCTTTTCCAATGGCCTTTGCTCATGGGTCCCATGAGCTAGGATTAGTTAAAGAGGAAATGAAACTTTCATTGTCTTGTCCATTAGCTGATATACCACCTAGTTTAGAGAAGAAGCATTATCCTGCTTCTCCCACAAAGAGAAAAGATATTGAAGACAATATCTCTACCCTTTTGAAAATGAATATTATTGAAAAGGTAGTTGAAACACCTAAATATTGTGTTATCTCACCTGTCCTAATTTCTTATGAGAAAGATAAAGCCAGGTTATTTGGGGATTATAGAGCACTATATACTTATACTGTTGATGATATCTATCCTTTGCCTAGGATTAGCTCTATACATGCTACCTTACAGGGTGCTAAATATATCAGCTGTTTGGATGGTAATAAGGGATGTCACCAGGTACCTGTTAAGAAAAATTCTCAGAATTTTCTGATGATTGCTACTCATATGGGTATTTATAAGAATATTAGGATGCCATTTGGCCCTAAAGATGCCCCTTCAGTTTTTCAAAAAGTCATGGATAACACATTCCATCAAGAGATAATTGAAGGATGGCTGATGGTTTATATTGATGATATCATTATATTCTCAAAAAAATTTGAGGATCATCTCAACCACCTGTGTAAAGTGTTCCAAAAAATGGATGAAATAAATATGACACTTGCTTTGATGAAATTTAAATTTGGGTTCCATTCTTTAAATGTTCTTGGTCATGTTTTTTCAGGCTTACAGATATGTGTTGACCAAAACAAAGTGGCAGCCATACAACAGGTGAAGGCTCCTAATACAGTTAGAGAGCTACAGAGTTTTTTGGGAATGTGTGGATACTATAGACAGTATATTAAAAATTACCAAGTCATAGCTTTACCCCTTACCCAATTAACTAGAAAGGATGTTTCTTTTGTCTGGAATACTGAAAGACAAAGAGCCTTTGACACTATGAAACACTGTTTGATGTCAGCACCAATTCTTGCTTTACCTGACTTTAATCAACCATTTGTTTTGTACACTGATGCCAGTTTCATTGGTCTTGGTGCTGCCCTCCATCAAAAACAAGTGATAAATGGTAAAGTTTCAGAAGTAGTAATTTGTTATATTTCAAGAACCTTGAGAAATGGTGAGTTGAAATATGGTGCTACTCAATTAGAATGTTTAGCTGTAGTGTGGGATCTAGAAAAGCTACATTATTACCTAGATGATCAGAAATTTGAACTTGTCACTGACTGCAGTGCAGTTAAATCCCTTTTAAACTTGAAAACACCAAACAGACATATGTTCAGATGGCATTTGGCTGTTCAAGAATACAGAGGGAGAATGACAATTATTCATAGGGCTGGTATTGTTCACTCAAATGTGGATATGTTATCAAGGTTACTTTTACCAAATGATGACTCTAATCCTGCTTATGATCCTGAGGATGAAATTATTCATATACATAGGATATATGTGGTTGATAAGGAGGAAGAGCTGTTACAGCTTATTCTGGATGCATATGATAAGGACACTGACTTTAAAAAGTTATGCACCATATTAAATGATCCAAAGAATGCTTCAATAAAAGCATTAATTAAAACCCTTCCACCAAAGTACCAGAAGGCTTTGGAAAAAGGTAAATTTTCAATTGATGAAGGATATATATATTATAGGAGGAAGTTGAGTAATGTTATTGTTATTCCTCCTTCTATGAGAGAAATAATCTTGAAAATTTGTTATGATGACATATTAGCTGGACATTTTGATCTTGAAAAAACAATGATCAGAATTAAGAACACTGCTTGGTGGGTTAATATGTCTGAAGACACAAAATTATATGTTGAATCTTGTGATTCTTGCCAAAAATCAAAAAGATTGACTGGTAAAAGAGCAGGATTAATGCAACATATTGAACCTCCTGATGCACCATGGCAGAGAATAAACATGGATTTTGTAACAGGATTACCTATTGCTGGAAAAGACAGTTATAACTATTGTTGGGTTATTGTGGACAGATTCACAAAAATGTGTAAATTTATCCCTACCCACAAGGATGTTTCCACTAAAGAATTAGCTTTCTTATGGTGGTCTCATATGTTTAATACTGCTGGTTTTCCTAAAGAAAGAATCTCTGACAGAGACCCTAAATTTACTTCTGAATTTTGGATGTCTCTGATGGATGTTTGTGCTTGTGATCTGAAACTTTCTACTGCCCATCATCCACAGACTGATGGCTTAGCTGAAAGAATGATTCAGACTTTAGAGGACATGATAAGAAGGTATTGTGCCTTTGGCCTTGAGTATAAAGATAATGACAGATTCTCTCATGATTGGGTTACCTTACTTCCTGGGTTGGAATTTGCTTATAATAGCACTGTTCATTCTGTTACTCAAAGAAAGCCTTTTGAGCTCTGGCTTGGATATGTTCCAAATACTCCTTATCAAATTCTCAATAACAAAATACCTAAATTGGATATACATCCTGGTGTAAAGTCTTTTCTTCAAATGCAAAAACTGTGCAGAAATCATGCTCAACAATGTATTGAAAAATCATTTGAATAGGGGGTGTCAGTTCTGGCAAATCCGCACTTAAATTAAGTGCGGATTTCAAACCAAATCAGCACTTACAAATCAGCACTTAAATTTTGCAAAAAAGTCACTTATTTCAAAAAAGGGTGTCAGTTATGACCTCAAATCAGCACTTTTTTCCCGTTTTTTTTCACAACCACATTTTGGCCACAAAACATCCCTTCCTTTCTTACCCCATCCCTGTCACATGTGACACACTGACCTTCCTCGCTACCTACCCATCAATCCTCGGCACACACCCCTTCCTGACATTTTCAATATTTTGACCAGGCATGTTTACATTCTTTTTTAGATGAAGTTTGATCATATGCTAAGGAAAGATCAGCAAGCCTTAGATTTGGAAGAAAAAAAATTTGAGGTAGAGCAGATGGAAAGAGTAAATGACCGTCAATTTCAAAGAGAAATGGCTACTTGTGAATTGGAAAAACAAGAGAGTTTTAAAAAAAAAGATTTCATTATGGAATGTGTTAAAAATGGCCAATCTTATGAGGACATTAAAAAATTACTTGACCTTTTCAATTGATAAATTGTTTTTCTAGTTAATTTAATTTTGGTAATATTTTCTTATATGCTGACTTATAAAAGGAAAAGAATATAGTACGTTATTTTTGACAAAAATTTGAATGTATAATAAAAATTTTCTATCTTTACTTTCTAGTCAATAAGTTTGCTTATCTAAATTTTTCTAAGTCATCAATTTCACATGTCAGATTTAAAAAATTGGCAATGCCCTCCCCTGCATTTTATTGAAACAAGGGGTGGGTACCACCAAATTTTTCTAAGTCATCAATTTCACATGTCAGATTTAAAAAATTGGCAATACCCTCCCCTGCATTTTATTGAAGTAAAGGGTGAAAGTCATCAAAATACAATATAATTACATAAATTAATTAATATATAAATAAGATATGTCAAGTATACTACTTTTAAAGTAATGACAATTCCTTAAGCCAAAATGCAGATCAAGTCTAGAAACTAGGTTCAATGCAAAGTATTTTTTGAAGCAACTTATTTAAATAATACTTTATTAAATTAAGTTGATCAATAAAGATTGATTGACAATATTGCAATTCTTAAATACAATAATTTTATTAAAAAATTTCAGATTACATATAAAAAAAATCAGTGACTTTTTCTATTACTTACAACTGTTTTTACAGAATTGAAAACTATGTTTCAGCTAATATTTTATGGAAGTGAACTCTGTTCTTCGCCCGAAGAACAGAGTTCATCCTCCTATTTTCACACTCTGTTTAAAAAGAATAAAATGACTTACCTGGAGAGATGAGTTGAGAAAAAAGAACTATAAGTGAATGGAAGTGAACTCTGTTCTTCGCCCGAAGAACAGAGTTCATCCTCCTATTTTCACACTCTGTTTAAAAAAAATAAAATGACTTACCTGGAGAGATGAGTTGAGAAAAAAGAAATATAAGTGAATGGAAGTGAACTCTGTTCTTCGCCCGAAGAACAGAGTTCATCCTCCTATTTTCACACTCTGTTTAAAAAGAGGGAGTTTTGAGGGGGATAGGAGGGGGGTTTGGAGGGGGGGTTTGGAGGGGGGGTTTGGAGGGGGGGTTTGGAGGGGGGGTTTGGAGGGGGGGTTAGAGGCGGGTTTGGTGGGGATTTGGAGGGATGATTTGGGGGATTTGGTGGGGGGTGGAGTGGAATGAGGGGAAGATATGAGGAGACCAAGAAGGGGGAGAAAGGGAGAGATGAGACCAAAGAGGGAGAATAGGGAGGTTAGAGTGAGCCAAGGAGGGGTGAATGAGGCAGCCAAAGGGGGGAAAAGGGGGATGATTCCAAGGAGTTGATGGCAGTGATACATCGTTTGGTATAAGTGTTAACTGAACCATACCCTAAATCAAAGACATTTTCTAAACGTTTCAAAGCGGCTCCATTACCATTTGAACCCAAACGGCATAGTGTGATGGCCAATTGAATTGAAGGATGTCGTTGTTCTTTTTGAGAATTATTGTGAAATATGGGATGATCCTGAATAAGCTCAAGCAATTTAAGGAAAAATTCCTGAGAAGTCCTGAACAGCTGTCTAAAACTGGGTGTAGATAGGTTAAGAAGTGTTTGGATGGTGTACTTGGGGGTATGAAGTACTTGAGGCTTTCTGGGAAGAAGGTAACGTTTCCTGGCCATTTTTGATAAAACGACAAAATCTTCTTCTAGATCAGAATCGGAATCAGAGTCCAAGAGCAGTTCAAGCGCCATGAAAGTCATTGCTTTATGTAATTTATCACGATTTGAAAGTGAGGAAGGCATGACTCTTATATGATATGATATGAAGATGTAAGTGATGTACGATGTTTTGAGTTATGAAGTGTTATTCTGCGGAGTGCTGCGTATGAATGGGATGATGCTGACAAATCAGTGAAATGGGACTTGATGGTGAAATCAGCACTTTTGGTTGAGAAAGTGCGGATTTGAGTGAAATAAGTGACTTATTTCATTTTGAAATCCACCAGTATTGGGGCTAGTGTGTTTTGGAAATCCGCACTTATTTAAGTGCGGATTTGGTCAAATTTAAGTGCGGATTTGTAAGTGCGGATTTTCCAGAACTGACACCCCCTAATATGAGAAGAAGAGATGGGAAAAATCCCATAAAGAATACACTTTTAAAAAGGGTGATAAAGTGTTGATTTCTACAGTCCACTTCAATTTACAAGGTAATAACAAATTGAAAGATCCATTTGTTGGTCCATTTGTTGTCAGAAGAATGATTTGAGATAATGCAGTTGAGGTTATTTTGTATTCTCCATATGACAGAAAACATCCTGTTTTTCCAATATCTCTTCTGAAACCTTACACATCCAATAGTTATTTATTTCCAAAAATGAGGGGAAGACCAAAGAAAACCCCAAATGAAATCACTGAAACAGCAGAAATTGAAAAAATTCTAATTGACAGAATAGTCACTGCTGAAAAAGGTACAGAATACTTATTGAGATTCAAGAATAAATCATCTGAATATGATTCTTGGATACCTGGGAAGGAGATATCTAATCTTCCTACTCTACTAAAAAAGTATAAAAAGAAAAAATCATAGCATTTTTTTTATTGTTTTTTTTAGAGTGAGGAAGTGTCAGCCAGGCTACTAGACTTACCCGGTAAAATAATTAATTATTTTACTGAGTTGAAGCCACGCCCCTTCTTCTTACTAACAATTAATTATTTACTTAAGTATTACTTACAACTAACTAGTTAAGTACATTAAGTAGTATAAATAATTAATGTAAATAAATTTCCCCTACATTTTTACTCCCTAACACCGTGCTCAATAGTATAAGTTGATTGGGAATAAAAATTAATAATAAAATTATAATAAAAAAAACTTTAAGATTATTATATTACCTCATAGAGAGATCTGGAATTCCGTGAAAGTAATATAATTAATTAATTGTTATGTAACTTATTTTGACAGTCCAAGGAACTCATACTTTATTGCTAATAAAATTGATGCCCTTGTTGATGTACCAATTCATTTATTTTCTTATGTAATGTATGTACTCCTTTTAGTCATCCTTTTTCTCACATTCTTACAGTAGATGGTGTAAATTCCGTATTTTTAATTCCCTCATGTTTTGCCTATAAAAGGCCCCTTACTTTTGTGCTTTTGAGGACATTCCTTGATTACCTTACTTTTTTTACATTTACAATACTACTATTATTTCTATACTTTATATCATTAGTATTTACATCAACGTAATTCTAATCTATAACTTATATTAATATTTGACTTTACCTCTTATTATTTGAGTAAAATAATCAAAGTGATAAAGAAATACGTACATTGTCTTGAGAGTCAATTTAATCCCGTAAAATCCTCGTATAAACCTCGAACAAATCTTCTAGACCAAAAGGACCCCTTGACAGGAACTATGGCTTAATTTGTTAGTTATATAATTAATTTTTATAAAAAAATGTATTACATAAGCTTAAAATTCTGAAAAAAAAATTGAGAATAATTCAGTTTACATACTCTATAAAAAATGATGGATTTGTACTATGAAAAAATGGATGTTTTCTACATTAAGAAGTCATGAAATATTTTTTAAATTTTTTCAAAAATATGTAGTATATTTCTTAGAATGATTAAAATTTATACTTAAGAAAAAAGAATTTATATTCATGTATTTTTATTCTTAAATTTTCATTCAAAAAGATCATCTGATTACATTTCATCAAAAACATTGTTTATTGAGAAGATTTCAAAAGCTTTTATATTCTTATTTCCATTCAGATTTGAATAGTTTTTCATATTGCTTTCAATAAAAAACCACCCATGTTTTGTGAATATTTCAAGCTTATTTCAGGAAGATTTCAGTCTGAGTTCAGTGTGAGTTCATTCTGAGTTCCATCTGAGTTTCAGCTGACTTCAAGTTGAGGACTTGCTAGCAAGTCCCCCCCAAATATTGCGTGGTGGTTGGTATTCCCCCCCTATGGCAACCCCATCTGTGTCCTCAAGACACCTGGCTCCCCCTGTTAACCTCATAATTGCCCAGACACCTAACCCATTACGTTCATTACTCCCCAATTGTACCTAGTCTATTAGTCTACAATGCCTTCATGCCCCTAGCTGGGGGAGATTGTTAGAAATTTAAAAAAATAAAGTAGTGTTGGTAGTGTATGCTGTGTTGATTTTCTTGTTTTTTTTATGAAATTGCGACTTGTTTCTCTTCCAGGCCCTTAAACCATCTCAATGTAAAATATGAATTTGGTTAATCGAGCTATCTACATTCCCAGCTAAGTGTTAAATTTAGCTCCCAAAACGGAAATATATATGGAGTTGAGGTTGAAAGCACAAACAAAATCCCTTCGCAATTAAAGCTCTCGCAATTGCGGAAGATTTTTGACTTTACACTGCCTACTTCATATTTAACGCTTTTCCAATTTAATTAAAAATTGTGCATAAATGCATCTTGCGTTCGACCTATTCACTTTCACTTCTGAAACTCATAAATTCATCTCATCTCAAGCTCGAATTAACAAAAATTTAGTCCTAGTTTGAGCATGAAATTTAGACAAAACCACGTAGCCATCAAAGTGTCCACATTCCTAGCAAAGTAGGATCCTTAGGCTGGTAATTGGAAGTTTGGAATTCATCTCATATCAAAAATCATAAAAAGCCAAAAGAATACTATTGCACCAATGTATTTTTAATCGCATAAATCAGCAAGTCGTTTAGCCTTGAATGAGAATCGTGAACTCAAAAATTTTAGACAAGAGAGACCGTTCAAAAAATGGCAACTACCTGAGTGCTGGCTCTAAATACCGCGTGGTTTAGATATATCTTTCCCATCTTTAATTTACCTTTGTCATAAAAAGGTGTCAATAGTGAATTATATGAAAAAACATTGTTAATTAATTTTTTTTTCTTTCTGATTTCTGCCTGTTTCATTTGAAAATAACTATTACCCAGACTACTTCAGCTTGCTCTGCGCTGTCATCCAATGGGTGTCTTTCCAAACAACTGGTAAAAGGTCTTGCTATTCACGAGCAAATAAATTGAAATCCACCCACATCCAGCATCAAATAGAAAGCGTTTCGCCAATGGATTCATTAATAGAGAAAGATTTGGAGCGGATTCGCATCCATCGTGTCATTGATTCAACACTCATCCCCATAGTTATTGTAAGTTATTTTTGTGCTTAAATTTTTTCCCAAATTATTCTTGACACTTCTACGTTTCTTACAAACACTTTTTTATCCTGATTAGTTTGGATCTTGCTTCCTCACAGGAATCATAATTTTGCAATTGGTAAACTTTCTAAGTCATCCATGTCAAGATAGAAAGGTTTCTTTTGTCCGTCGTGCAGCCATCATCACTGTTTTCTTGCATGTAGTTCAATATATTTGGGAGATTGTGGTAAGCTTTGAAGCTTGTGGTTCTAGGGTTACATTTGGATTCTATCTTACAAGACAGGGGGAAAAACCAGCACTAGGCGTCTTATGGTTTTTTTGGCTTCAGGTAATGACCCTGTTGGGCCTCATTGCACTCATTTTGAAGCCCCATTGTCCTCTTTCAAAAGGTTAATGTGCAGGGAGGGAGTGAACTAAGGTTACTCCACAGGTTTCAACACGGACAAAAAAACCACTAGACGTCAAGTGCATCATTTTTCCCCTGGTGCAAGATATTCCTTTTTGAGATTTTGTCTCTAAGATTCCTAATTTTTGTTCAGGTGTTAACCACGGCCGCACTCACTTGGATTTCAGTGGAACCATTTAGCTTTTATGCTTATGAAGGGGTTGAAGTGATATTTAGCTCCTTCACTACACTTTTAATCCAGTTTTGTGCAACCATTAACTAATTGTACTGTGGAAATAGAGCCAAACAATTTATTTTTATGATTTTTCTCCCCTAGAGCACACTATTGTCGAATTACATATGCTGTATTGTCAAAACCGTGTTGGTGGTATCCTATACCTGTAACACTAGGAATAATTTCGGCTGTCGGGGGATTTGGAACAGGGATTATCTTCTTGAAAATTGTCTCTCAGCATGGAATTCGCTACGAATATTCATTTCATTTCGATTCTTACCTAATCTGGTTTTATTCTTTATGGCTTTCTACTACGGGGGTCCTTGATATGTTTATGACTGTTGTACTGTCAGTGCGAATAAGTCGGCGGCGCTCTACGGTAATTCATCGATCGATCAGCTCCGTATTACGGCGGTTAATGTTACTAAGCATGCAGTTTAGTTGTTGGTTTCTTGATACATTTGTTTGCATTTGGAAAAAGAGAAGTTTATTATAATGAGCAACCGTTTACGGAGTGGATACTAATTAAAAAAAATCAACATTACATGACTTTTGGTAGAACTTTTGTTTTGACGACTATTTTAACTTTCTCTTCGCTTTTATGCGTCTTAAGTGAGTTTTTTTTAAGTAAAAAAAACTTTTCAAAGAAATAAGTTCTAAAAAGTTACATAAAATTTTCATTTTTCAATACTTTTCAGTACCACAATTTATCTCCGGTGTAAATTATGAATCAACCTTGAAGTTTGTCAGCGCCTCTCTGATTATCAATTCTTATCTATCCAGAATTTACTTAATCTCTTTTTGTAAGTTTGGGCTTAGAATTTACTTCATTGAACTTAAAACCCATAGGTTTAGTTAAAAAAGGAAAAATCTTAAAAATCATGATTAAAGAAAACCTGTAGATATATACTGGTCTAGGGTAAATAAATTTACCCATGACTCATCAATAATTATTTTTATTTTTATTTTAGTTTGCAGCTTTATCTGCAAAAAAGGGGATAGCAACGGGGTTGATCAATGTGTGGCAACGTTGGCAGAATATCACGTACCAGATTCAACGTTGGAAACTATGGTGCAGGAAGCAACAATATTAAATGTTTTCAAGCCGCCTTGCAATATTCAAGTTACTCGAGATATCACAGTAGAAATAGAAAATCGGTGATGCGGTTTGGAGCAAGTCACGCAGCACAACTTTTCTTAAAAAGTTAAAAATTCATGAAGTGCAGTAAAAGTTTAAATGATTCTACAACTCTTGGGAAAAATTTAGTTTTTTCAAGAGAACTCGATGTTAGGGAGGACAATTTCTTTTTTAAATTTATTAATAACTTGTATGACCAAAAAACAAAAATTTACGCTTTTTCATTCATTATTTTAAAGAGTAGAAAAGAATCTGTATTAGGTAGCTGTATTTATTTTTCTAAAGAGAACGTGACACGGTAATTTTTTATTCGCCGGCCATCACTTTTTAATTTGAAACTGTTGTTAATTTTTATGTAATATCTACTACTTTCCTTAACTCTAAAAGATTTATCTATTTGAAGCAGTCTGTATTTACAGGATTCTTACTTGCACATTATCGGTTTGTTGATAGGTAAACTTGAACATGGGTGAGTTTACATATACAAGTATATTGCATACTATTTGCTATATTTTCATATTTGAATCTAACTTCTTGAACAAAAAAAATGTCATTTACTATTTCTTTTTTAAATAATCAAATATTTAATCGCGCGAAATCAGGCTGAGACATTAAGACAATAATAAAACTTCATGAACAAGGGTTGAATAACTGTATGAATTTAGATTTTTTTTAAAAAAAGTATAAAAACGGTCGACGGCACTTTAGGAAAAATCATCGAGGCACATTCGAAACCAAGCCGTGTCCATACAAACTACAGAACAAGGAATCCCACTCTGTAATTTCGTTCACAGCAACTGACATCATAAGCTATTTTTGTATCGTTATCAAATCAAACTAAACGATTTTGCTACAGTTTTGAAATAGAAGCTAAATAATGAGGAATGATAAGCTAATTGTAGATAAATTGCCAAGTCTGGTGAGAATGTGACTCATTTTTATTCATTGACCAGGTAAATATAAAAACAAATGTGTAAATGAGACTTTATAAGAAAATGAATAAAGGGGAATGGAAATAAATTTTGGATGAGTACCCAAAATCCTATAAAACGAGAAAATACTGAAAAAAACATCATGAATTCTGCCAAAAAAATCAGTTAAAAGCAGTAGTGGGAATTCCAAAATTGAGGTAAGCATCTCTAATGCAAATTTATTTCTAAGATTTGTTGCCGGGAATACAAAATAGGGGGTCTCAAACATTACCAAACACGCCTAGCGGATTTCATTTGAAAAACACCACACAAACACACCATGAAACATGGCTGACTTGGTACTTGGGGTCTCAAAAAAAATTGGGTCCAATACTTCCTACTTTTGTGCCATTTCTCAGACAAAATTCTGCCCACCAATACAAATCGAAGTGTTTTGATGACTTGTTTTACCCAAAAGAAAGTGTGTTTGGGGGCAAACAAGCTGTCAAAATACACCTTACCAGGGCAGGTATATTTCATTTTTTAAATGGCAGATTTGGAAAATCTTTTGTAGCATTTTTATGTGACATATTTGGTAATGCTGGAGACCCGCTAATAGGTGGTCTCAAACATTACCAAACACACCTAGCATGTTTCATTTGAAAAATGTCACACAAACACACCGTGAAACATGGCTGATTTGGTACTTGGGGTCTCAAACATGGGGTCAAATATGTCCTACTTTTGTACAATTTTCTTAGCCACAAATCAGCCCACAAGTACCCACATCCTCCCAATCAGCTTCCCATCACCTTCCTTCCATCCTCACTTATATTGTTGGTCAGTCGTCTAGAAGAAGGTAAGGAAAAGAGGAGAAAAGGAGGAAAAAGGAGGAGGACAAGGGAAAAGATAAAAGAAATAAACTATAATAGAATATTTAATTTATTTAAAAGGAAAACAACAGCGAGTAACTTGAGAGATGACAAAAACTTAGACTTTATTAATAATAATATTATTTAAGGTAAGGGTTCTGCGCGGCAAACACTTTTAATTACTATCAGACTTAAAGCAACCTTTAAATTGTTATATAAAATTTTAATTAGAATTGTGTTACTAATAAAAAAAATATAAACATAATAAAATTGTATTTAATTTGTGGAGTGTATAATAAGTGATGAGGCTACAGGGGATTATTGTCAGGCTAGGGTCAAGTACAAGGACGTGAACTAGCTTGAATAGTCAGTTGTCTAGAAGATTTTAATGGTCCTATATGAATACTGTAGTTCTAATCCACTAAGTTGTAAAATATAATCAAATATAAAGGTCTCAGTAATATAATTCTCACTATTCTTATATATGGCTTACAATCTTTATAGTTGGTAGAAAAATAGATTATATAAATTCAGATACTATTCAAAAGTCTTATAAAAGTACTAATTGATATGTATTGTAATTGGATTGGTTATATTGGTTAAATTGTAATGATAAAGAATGAAGAAATACAACCCAAAAACCTCCTCCTTTTATACACACTGAGTTCCCCAATGATTCCCTTGATGTACCACCCAATACACAGTTAATCACGCCTCTAAACAACTAATAGACATTCCCATCAACATTCCCAGTGACCCATGACATAATTAGAAGAGTAATAACCGCCAAAATCCTGAAATAATAAGGGAAATCCATCAAAATTAAAGAAAAAGACAAAAAGAGAGTATATGCGTATAAAACAATAATATTAAGGACTAAAGGAGACTTTTTAAGGTTAATAATAGCTTAATAATAAGGGGGATTGACTGTAGAAATAATGGGGCTAATCCTGACATTATACTACGTGAAATTCCCATTCAAAAATAACCAAAATTGACTGAGAAACCACCCAAAAACTTAAAAAAGAGCGTGAGATGTGGGGTAACTACATGCAGTTCTTGGCAGGCTCTAGCACGGGTAAATCCTTGACTAAAATTAGGCGAATTTAAGCGTGGTGATGAAATAAAGTGCCAAGAGTGAGGTTATTAATGAAATTAGTGCATATAAACAGGGTCAATGCATTATTAATTAAGCTAGGACACTAAATAAGCGCCTGTCGCCTATTTTAGTGTGTTTCCCCACAGTGGGCGTAGAGTGTGGGGTAATTATAGTGTGAAAAAGCTAACTTTGCTAAAAATGAAGCTATTCACACGGGAAAAAAGCAGGCAGTATGTGGCCAGTACACAGAAGCCATTTCTGGCATAAAAAACACCAAATTTGAAAAGTGTTATTTTTATGCATTTAAATAGCCAAATCAATAGTTCTAAATGAGCTCAATTGATCTGTCAAAGCGCAATTTTGATATTCTCAATTTTATAGCGCATATAGTCAACTTTTAAGTGAAATAAAGCGCATTTCTTGTTTTTTGCATAAAACAATGAATATAACAGCTTTAAGTGTACTTAAAAATTATGTAGCCTTATACTTAAGGTTCTTAAGATTACCCTAACATACTCCAACTTAATATTAAGTACATAAGACCTATAAAAGGTGGATATATGCGTGTATATAAGGTGTTATAATGGCATTTTTTGTGTATTATCATAATTTTACTTATGTATACTATTTGTGTACTCTCATTTATTATTCCCATGTATAGTTCATGTGTTTACCATAACTTATAGTTACTTTTTACTCAGTCCTGGAGATATACAGGCTGACACTCGCCCACCCAAAAAAAAACAATAAAAAAAATGATAAGTTATACATTTTATTTTATTTAATTTGTAATTTTCAGGTATTCAGAATAAATCTGTAGCATTAAAGATTCAACTTTAAAGAAATAAAACATAATAAAATATTATGAGTACTGGTTTTTTAACCCCTCAGCTGGTTGAACAGAAATTTATTTCTGTTTAAATTTTTTAAGAAGGGTGGATAAATTAGAAATTTCTTTTTCAGGTATCCATTTATCAAATTCATTTGATTTCCCTTTAAATCTTAGTAAATACTCAGTTCCTTTTTCTTTAGTAAGGATTCTTTTCTTGAGTATTTTTTCAATCTCTGCTTTTTCCAAAATTTCTTCAGGTTGCTTTTTAGGCCTTCCCCTTCTTTTTGGAAATAAGTCAGGATCATTTGCATGGTAAGGTTTTAATAATGAGATAGGGAAAACTGGATGTTTCCTATCATATGGAGCATATAATATGACTTCCACTGCATTATTCCCAACCATTTTATTTACTACAAAAGGTCCTACAAAGGGATCCTTTAATTTAACATTACCTTGTAAGTTAAAATGTAGTGTTGATATGAGGACTTCATCTCCCTTTTTAAATTCAAATTCTTTATGAGATTTGTCCCACCTTTTCTTTTCATATTCAAATGCTTTTTGGATGCATTCTTCTGCATGCTTTCTACACATTTGCTGCATATGAATAAAGGATTTAGTGCCAGGGTGTATATCCAACCTTGGTAGTTTATTTAAAAGATTTACTGGGGTATTTGGTACATATCCCAGCCAGAGTTCAAATGGTTTCTTCTCTGTTACAGAATGAGTTGTGCTGTTATAAGATGATTCAAGGCCAGGAATTAATGTTACCCAGTCATGTGTGAATTTCTCATTGTCTTTGTATTCTAATCCAAAGGCACAATATCTTCTGATCATGTCTTCTAGAGTTTGTATCATCCTCTCAGCCAGCCCATCAGTTTGTGGATGGTGTGCTGTAGACAATTTTAATTGACAACCTGATACTTCCATCAAAGATGTCCAGAACTCTGAAGTAAATTTAGGATCTCTGTCAGAGATTATGGCTTTGGGGAACCCAGCAGTATTCATCATTTGAGTCCACCATAGTAACGCCAAGTCTTTAGCAGATACCTCTTTATGGGTAGGGATAAACTTACACATTTTTGTTAATCTATCCACTATTACCCAGCAAGAATTGAAACTTTCTTTTCCTGCTAATGGCAAGCCAGTTACAAAATCCATGTTTATAATTTCCCATGGAGCTTTTGGCTGCTCTATTTGTTGTAACAACCCAGCTCTCTTCCCAGTTAATCTTTTAGATTTCTGACAAGAGTCACATGTTTCAATGTATTTTTGTACATCCTCTTTCATGTTTATCCACCAGGCTGTATTTTTAACTCTGGTTAATGTTTTGTTAAAGTCGAAATGACCAGCTAAGATGTCGTCATGACAAGTACTCAACATTAACTCTTTCATAGAAGGTGGTATTACTATTACATTGCTTAACTTTTTCCTGTAATATATATATCCATCTTCAATTGATAGTTTACCTTTTTCCAACGCATTTTTATACTTTGGAGGCAAGGTTTTAATTAATGCACTCATGGAGGCATTTGTTGGATCATTAAGAATGGTAGATAGTTTAGACAAATCTTTATCAGATGAATAATTTTCCAATATAGTTTGCATAAACTCTTCTTCTAAATCCACTATATAAATCCCAAATATATGTATAACCTCATTTTCAGGTACATAAGCTGGGTTGTCAGCATCATTTGGCAAAGGACTTCTGGATAATAAATCCACATTTGAATGCAATGTTCCTGCTCTGTGAGTGATTGTCATTCTTCCTCTGTACTCTTGTACAGCTAGTTGCCATCTAAACATGTGCCTATTAGGTGTTTTCATGTTTAGTAATGATTTTACTGCACTGCAATCTGTTATAAGTTCAAACTTCTGGTCTTCCAGATAGTAATGAAGTTTCTCCAAAGCCCACACCACGGCTAAACATTCTAGCTGTGTGGCACCATACCTTAATTCTGTTTTTCTTAAGGTTCTGGATATATAACAGATAACTACTTCAGATAATTTTCCATTTATTATCTGTTTCTGCTGTAAAGCAGCACCCAAACCTATGAAACTTGCATCAGTGTAAAAGATAAAAGGTAGGGTGAAATCTGGCAGTCCTAATATTGGAGCTGACATTAAACATTCCTTTAATTTATTAAAGGCGTGTTGTCTTTCATTATTCCAAATGAAAGCTTCATTCTTCCTGATTAATGTTGTCAAAGGGGCTGCAATGGATTGGTAATTTTTAATATATTGTCTATAATATCCACACATACCCAAAAAACTTTGAACCTCTTTTACATTTTTAGGTATCCCAATGTTTTTAATTGCTGCCACTTTATTCTGGTCAACACAAATTTTTAATCCAGATACAACATGTCCAAGTACTTTCAAGGATTGAAATCCAAACTTACATTTCTTTAATGCAATAGTCATATTAATTTCATCCATTTTTTGAAAGACTCTTTTCAGGTGATTTAAATGTTCATCATATGTCTTTGAAAACACTATGATGTCATCAATATAGACCAATAACCATCCTTCAACCATTTCCTGATGAAAAACACTATCCATCAATTTTTGGAAGACTGAAGGGGCATTCTTTGGGCCAAATGGCATTCTCACATACTTATATATACCCATATGTGTGGTTATTAATAAGTAATTTTGAGAATTTCTTTCCACAGGAATCTGGTGGTAACCCTTGTTCCCATCCAGACAGGAAATATATTTTGCTCCTTGTAAGGTAGCATGGATAGAAGCTATCCTTGGTAGAGGGTAAATATCATCTACTGTATATGTATTCAGAGCTCTATAATCACCGCATAATCTTGCCTTATCTTTTTCATAAGAGATTAATACTGGTGAAATGACACAATACTTAGGTGTTGTGTCCACTTTTTCAACAATACCCATTTCCAACAACAATTTTATATTGTCTTCAATATCTTTCCTTTTTGCAGGAGATGCTGGGTAAGGTTTCTTTTTTAAACTTCCAGGAATATTATCCAGATCACAGCTTAAAGAGATTTTCATCTCATGGTCTTTGACCAATCCTAGTTCATTTGAGCCATGAGCAAATGCCATAGGATATGATTTAATCAATCTCAAAATATCTTCTTGTTCAATTTTTGAGAGTTGAGGACTGAAAGAGGCCTTTTGGATTTCATTTTCCAATTCACCCACTTCATTGGTGGTTCTTCCACCTTGCAGTTGTTCTTCTCTAGGAGAAATGGTATATACTGAATTTTCAGAACATATTTTGAATTTTCTTTTACCATTCACCCCTATGGTAAAACAACTGTTTGCAGGATCTAGTTTAATGCCAAATTTTGTCAATAAATCATTGCCAATAATAAACCAATCACTACAATTATTATTATCCATTACTACAAATTCACAAACTGCTCTAACATATCCATTATTATATTTAAAGAATACAGCAGTTTTGTATTTGCCAATTGGATTTAATACTGAACCAAAACCCCTCCAGTTCTTTGTCTGAACAGGTTCT
Source organism: Hemileia vastatrix (assembly GCA_030280995.1). Taxonomy (NCBI): domain Eukaryota; kingdom Fungi; phylum Basidiomycota; class Pucciniomycetes; order Pucciniales; family Zaghouaniaceae; genus Hemileia; species Hemileia vastatrix. The sequence goes on along the minus strand of JASXTE010000008.1, from coordinate 5,295,416 downwards.
AGTTTTTCCTGGTACTTACTATCAAGTTTCATTAATGCATTAAGTGAAACTACACTACCTGCAGCCCCAGTGTCAAGAATGGCATTCATTTCTTTTCCACATATGATAATAGGTGCTCTGATAGGTGTTATTTTGTAAGTATCATGAGATACATCTTTAATTATTTCAGCTTCCTCTATAAAAGTTAAAGATGTGTCTGTATGAGGTATAGCATCATTCAGGAACATTATATCCTGTTCTAATACAAATATCTCATTTTCATCATCACTGTAAGATATGTTACTCTTGCAATCCTCACTGGATTCCACATTCTCATCTTCATGATTACTAGGTTCAGAATTCTGTGAGGTTTCAATAACATTTATTCTTTTCTTACACGTGTGACCTTTAACCCAAGGTTCATTACATTTGTAACAAGTGTTATTTTCTTGTCTCTTAGGGACAAGGGGAGCTGAAGGTTTTTTCTTTTCCACTGGTAACTTACTTGTAGTAGGTTTTACCACGTCAACACTTTGTCTGTAATTACTATACTTGGTTTCATATTTGTGGTTTAATAATATCTCATTGCATATATTAATGAATCCAGAGGTGTCTCTGACAGTTTCAGTTCTAGCAACAATAATGTCTCTAACTGATATAGGCAATTTGTATATTATTTTTTCTTTCCACTCTTCATAATCCATTTTTGGATCCATAGCTTTCATGATTTTTATTAAATTCATTAAGAAGACCATGGGTTTATCTCCAGCATTTGGATTATATCTGGCCCTTTCATACAGTCTTTGTTGAGTGATTCTAAATTTTGGGCCACCAAATTGCCTTTCAATTAGTGCCTTCCATTCATTCCAGGAGTAATTAATTCCCTCACTCAATACAGATTCAAACCATAATAAGGCCAAATCTGTAAATAAAGATATTAACTTTGAAGTAATTTCTTCATCAGGTAATTTATATGAAAATTTTAAGTTATCAATTCTTTGTATGAATTGTTGCCAATCAGATTTTGAATCCCCGTCAAAAGAAGGGTACTGATCTAACTTAGGCCAGTTCTTTTGGCTAGTTTTTGCTTCCCTAACCTGAGGAATATTGAGTAATTCACTTACTTTAGAAAGATGATCATTTATTTCATCTTTTACTGATTTTATATTCTCAGAGCCCATAACACTATGTTCATGTTCAATCATTGGTTTATCATCAGAGTGTTTCATAAAAACTGGTACTCTTTCTACATAAGAGGTATTATCTTTTATTGTTTCAGTATTTTTCAAAATGTTAGCTACTTCAATTTCTACTCTTTGTAACCTATCTTTTATCACAGGTACATGATTTAAGGTATCATTTATATTTGAAAAAGACAATTTTACACGTCCCTCTATGGTAGCCATAATATTCTGAGAGTGTTCTAATTTACTTTCTAAATTTCTAATCTCAGATTTTAATCTTTTATTCTCATTGATTAATTCATTATTTGAATTTTCAATAATTTTTAATTTATTGGCTGTGGTACTCAATGATTGTGTTAGTTGTAATAATACACTTTCTGTATTAATGTTTGACTCTTTTGAGAACTCTTCCAATTTTTCAATTCTCAATAATAATTTACTTATTATTTTTGATTCCATTGGATTCTCTTTTAAAAAATATTCTATTTTTTCCGTGTCCAATTCAGAAGACTCATTATCAGGGCCAAGATTTAATTCATTTGATTCCATTTTTATATTAATAGTATTTCCCTGGTGATCAATAAAACTATTTACATTGTCCTCATGTAAAGACAAGTTTAACATATTCTGTTCAAATGAATAATCCTTTAAATCCTTATCAATAATATCCAATATTTCCTTATCAATCTCATTACCTATAAGTAATTTATTTTCAGGTTGATATAATTGATCATAAGAAGTTGGATGACTTACCAAGGTCTTATCCCACTTCCCCTGCCTCTCCTTGCCTTTCCCCTGTAAGGGTGACTGCTGGAGCCCTGCTGTTGAGGATTGTTGTAGTTTTGGGCGTACCAATCCCATTTCCATTTGCTTACAGTAATTTTTTGGTCCTCCTCTTGGGCTGGAGGTGTTGCTATGGAATTGTTGGGTGCCACTGTTGGTGGTTGAGTCTTTATGTCCACTAGAGCTTGGTTGACCTCTATGAAACCTTGAGCTGCTCTCTTTTCCAGATTGTTGATCTGGTCCACTATATTGTTGACTCTTATTGTCAAGGTGTTCAGTAGGGTGGATAGGGAGTGAACTTGTTCTTGTAAAGTATTTTTTGTTTTCTTTATTGAAACCTGCTTTAAAAGCTTTTCCCTTTCCTCCAGAGACATTGACGGAGTGTTGTTGATTATGGGAGAGTCCTGGCCCTCCATTTGAATGTCCTGTAACAGGTCTTTCAGCTCTAGGTCTTAAGTTATAAGGTTTTACCTTATTACTTACAATGTCATTGTTGTCACACATTTTTACGTGGAATTTAAAGAATTGAAAGTTTAGATATGAAAACTTCAAAAAGGAGTTTTATCAGTATTTATCAATACCACTGAAGACAATTTTATTGCTTACTTATTGGTATGAAGTGAATATTTTAAGTGCCAAAAGTCAAATATGCTTTTATGTGGTCACTTGATTTAACTGGTCTACAATATGTAGCCGTGTTTTTATATTCAAAAGAAAACAACTGTCAGTATGATTCTTTCTCAATATTTAATGAATTTTACAAACCAATAAAAGAAAAGATTAAGAGTCCTGTTAAAAGAAAACAATTAATCAGTTTAATTGGTTTATTATCTGCAAAGATCACAAATTTAATTGGTCTATTGACAGACTCCCACTAAGAACAATTATATGTTAAATTAGTGGTAAAAATTTTATCTGCAAAGATCTCAAATTTAATTGGTCTATTGACAGACCCACTAATAACAATTATAAGTTAAATTAGTGGTAAAATTGTTGATTCAATATCACAATTTTATAATATAACAGGGCTTCTTTTTCTGAAATCACTATATAAGTGACCCCAACCTGTTGTAATTATCCAAATATTTCTATAGGGATATTATTTACGTGCACCTTCTTTTGAAAATTTCACTTACAGGATTATAACAGAATTCTTGAGGAAAGGTCCCCAATTGTCAGGCTAGGGTCAAGTACAAGGACGTGAACTAGCTTGAATAGTCAGTTGTCTAGAAGATTTTAATGGTCCTATATGAATACTGTAGTTCTAATCCACTAAGTTGTAAAATTTAATCAAATATAAAGGTCTCAGTAATATAATTCTCACTATTCTTATATATGGCTTACAATCTTTATAGTTGGTAGAAAAATAGATTATATAAATTCAGATACTATTCAAAAGTCTTATAAAAGTACTAATTGATATGTATTGTAATTGGTTTGGTTATATTGGTTAAATTGTAATGATAAAGAATGAAGAAATACAACCCAAAAACCTCCTCCTTTTATACACACTGAGTTCCCCAATGATTCCCTTGATGTACCACCCAATACACAGTTAATGACGCCTCTAAACAACTAATAGACATGCCCATCAACATTCCTAGTAACCCATGACATAATTAGAAGAGTAACAATGGCAAAAATCCTGTAATAATAAGGGAAATCCATCAAAATTAAAGAAAAAGACAAAAAGAGAGTATATGCGTATTAAACAATAATATTAAAGACTAAAGGAGACCTTTTAAGGTTAATAATAGCTTAATAATAAGGGGGATTGACTGTAGAAATAATGGGGCTAATCCTGACATTATACTACGTGAAATTCCCATTCAAAAATAACCAAAATTGACTGAGAAACCACCCAAAAACTTAAAAAAGAGCGTGAGATGTGGGGTAACTACATGCAGTTCTTGGCAGGCGCTTGCACGGGTAAATCCTTGACTAAAATTAGGCGAATTTAAGCATGGTGATGAAATAAAGTGCCAAGAGTGAGGTTATTAATGAAATTAGTGCATATAAATAAGGTCAATGCATTATTAATTAAGCTAGGACACTAAATAAGCGCCTGTCGCCTATTTTAGTGTGTTTCCCCACAGTGGGCGTAGAATGTGGGGTAATTATAGTGTGAAAAAAGCTAACTTTGCTAAAAATGAAGCTATTCACACGGGAAAAAAGCAGGCAGTATGTGGCCAGTACACAGAAGCCATTTCTGGCATAAAAAACACCAAATTTGAAAAGTGTTATTTTTATGCATTTAAATAGCCAAATCAATAGTTCTAAATGAGCCCAATTGATCTGTCAAAGCGCAATTTTGATATTCTCAATTTTATAGCGCATATAGTCAACTTTTAAGTGAAATAAAGCGCATTTCTTGTTTTTTGCATAAAACAATGAATATAACAGCTTTAAGTGTACTTAAAAATTATGTAGCCTTATACTTAAGGTTCTTAAGATTACCCTAACATACTCCAACTTAATATTAAGTACATAAGACCTATAAAAGGTGGATATATGCGTGTATATAAGGTGTTATAATGGCATTTTTTGTGTATTATCATAATTTTACTTATGTATACTATTTGTGTACTCTTATTTATTATTCCCATGTATAGTTCATGTGTTTAACATAACTTATAATTACTTTTTACTCAGTCCTGGAGATATACAGGCTGACAGATGTATAATCACACCTGATTCCACATACACTTTCTTTTACAATTTAATTTTACTTTTATTTTGTTAACCTCCCTCATCTTTTTTTCCCTACCTCTCAGGTCCCTCATTATCCACTTCAGTCCCAATTCCACACTTTCCTTTTATATTTAACTTACCTGTTGCCATTATTTATCATAAGTTTATTTAGATGGCAAACAGAAGGAAAAAATCCTAAAATTTATTGAAGGTCTCTAAAATGAGACTTTAAACCCCAAAAATCATTATTTATAAATATCTTAGAATCTATTTGTACTACTCTAGAATGACTGATTAATTATTTATCCTCAGAATTTTATTTATTGATCCAAGTCTTGTCACTGTGCTTTGACTGTCAGGTTATATCATTATTTAATTTTTTTTCTATATTAAATACAATTTTTTTTTTCATTCATTATTTTTTCATGTTTTCTCACATCACCACAATTAAATGATAAAAATACTTTGACACAACATACATGTAATTAATCTCAATTTAGTATAAATTAATTAATTGGTTTTTCCTGACACAATTAAGGGTCAAAAGAAGCGTCATTAATTATTGTTTAGTATTATATGAAAGGTGTTATTTAATATATAAATTTAAATAATTAATTTAAATATATTATAAGTCAATTTTACACTTATAATTATAATATATATTTTTCAATTAATTAAATATAAATTTATAATTATTAAATACATAAAAATGCGTCATTATTTGTAGAATATATTATATTATGTTCAATTTAAATGTATATAAAAATTTATATAACCAATAAAATTAATATAACACTTGTATATAATAAAATACTTATATAATTTTATTATGCAATAAAATATTAATTTATATTCATTAAATACAATTCTTACCCACTCTTTCAGGTTTTATAAGTTACATATCATTTACTGGACTCCTGGAATAGCCTGGCTGACACTCCCTCACTCTAAAAAAAACAATAAAAAAAAATTCTAAGATTTTTTCTTTTTGTATTTTTTCAACAGAGTAGGCAGATTTGAAATTTCCTTGCCAGGTATCCATGCATCATGTTCAGATGATTTGTTCTTATATCTCAATAAATATTCAGTACCTCTTTCAGAAGTGATAATTCTATCATTGAGAATTTTATCAATTTCTGCTGTTTCTGTGACTTCCTGAGGGTTCTTCTTAGGTCTTCCTCTTCTTTTTGGAAATAAGTCACTGTTGGAAGTATAAGGGTAAGAAAAGAAATGGGAAAGACAGGATGTTTCCTATCATATGGAGAATACAATACAACTTCTACTGAATTATCACCAACCATTCTTTTAACAACAAATGGTCCTACAAAAGGATCTTTTAATTTGTGGTTACCTTGCAAATTGAAATGAACAGTAGAGATCAACACTTCATCACCCTTGTTAAATGTGTATTCTTTATGGGATTTATCCCATCTTTTCTTTTCATATTCAAATGCTTTATCAATACAACTCTGAGCATGTTTTCTGCATAGCTGTTGCATTTGCATAAAAGATTTTACACCAGGGTGTAGTTCCAACTTAGGTAATTTATTATTGAGAATCTGAGCAGGAGTGTTTGGGACATAACCTAACCAAAGCTCAAAAGGCTTTTTCTCAGTGACAGAATGAACAGTGCTATTATATGCAAATTCAAGACCAGGCAAAAGAGTGACCCAATCATGAGTAAATCTGTCATTGTCTTTATATTCTAAACCAAAGGCACAATACCTTCTAATCATATCTTCCAGAGTTTGAATCATTCTTTCAGCTAGACCATCAGTTTGAGGATGGTGAGCTGTAGACAATTTTAACTCAAAGCCACAAATATCCATCAAAGAGAACCAAAACTCAGAAGTGAATTTTGGATCCCTATCAGAGATAATGGCTTTTGGAAAACCAATAATATTAAACATGTAAGACCACCATAAGAAAGCTAATTCTTTGGTGGATACATCTTTGTGGGTTGGAATAAATTTGCACATTTTTGTGAATCTATCCACTATTACCCAACAAGAGTTAAAGCTGTCTTTACCTGCAACAGGAAGACCAGTGACAAAATCCATATTAATGATTTGCCAGGGAGCACTAGGTGCTTCAATATGTTGTAATAACCCTGCTCTCTTACCTGTTAACCTTTTAGATTTTTGGCAGGAATCACAAGATTCAACATATAATTTTGTGTCTTCAGACATATTAGCCCACCATGCAGTGTTTTTGATTCTAATCAATGTTTTTTCAAGATCAAAATGACCAGCTAATATGTCATCATGACAAAGTTTGAGGATAGTTTCTTTCATTAAAGGAGGAATAACAATTACATTGGTAAGCTTCCTTCTATAATAAATATAACCATCTTCAATAGAGAACTTTCCTTTATTTAAAGCATTTTGGTACTTTTCAGGAAGAGTTTTTATTAATGCTTGAATTGAAGCATTCTTAGGATCATTTAAGATAGTAACCAATTTATTTAAATCAGAATCTTTATCATATGAATCCAGTATTAACTGTAATAAATCCTCTTCCACATCAACTATAAATATACCATGGATATGAACAGTATCATCTTCAGGTACATAAGCAGGATTGGAGTCATTATTTGGCAGAGGCAATCTGGAGAGCATATCAACATTAGAGTGAACATTTCCAGCTCTATGGATAATTGTCATCCTTCCTCTGTATTCTTGAACAGCAAGTTGCCACCTGAACATATGTCTGTTAGGTGTCTTTAGGTTTAAGAGAGATTTCACAGCAATACAGATAGTTACCAACTCAAATTTTTGGTCATCCAAATAGTAATGAAGTTTCTCAAGAGCCCAAACAACTGCTAAGCACTCCAATTGAGTGGCACCATATTTCAATTCACTATTTCTTAAGGTTCTTGAAATATAACAAATTACAACCTCTGAGGATTCATCATTAATAATTTGCTTTTGGTGAAGGGCAGCACCCAGACCAATAAAGCTAGCATCTGTATAAAGGACAAATGGCTTGTTAAAATCTGGAAGAGCCAATATAGGGGCTGTCATTAAGCAACTTTTTAATGTATCAAAAGCTTTTTGACAGTCATTATTCCAGAGAAAAGCAACATCTTTTCTGGTCAGTTTTGTAAGAGGCAAGGCTATGACCTGATAATTTTTAATATATTGTCTATAATAGCCACACATACCCAAAAAACTTTGGATTTCTCTTACAGATGTTGGTGCTTTTACATTTTGAATGGCAGCAACTTTATTATGGTCTACACAAATTTGTAAGCCTGACACAACATGGCCAAGGACTTTCAAAGATTGAAAACCAAATTTACACTTTTTTAGAGATAAGGTCATATTGATTTCATCCATTTTTTGGAAAACTCTATTCAAGTGAGTCATATGTTCATCAAAAGTCTTAGAAAAAACAATAATATCATCAATATAAACCATGAGCCATCCTTCAATTATTTCTTGATGGAAAGTGTTATCCATGACTTTCTGGAAAACTGAAGGAGCATTTTTAGGGCCAATTGGCATCCTAACATACTTATATATTCCCATATGAGTAGCAATAAGCAAAAAATTTTGAGAATTTTTCTCAACTGGAACTTGATGATAACCTTTATTACCATCCAGACAACTAATAAATTTTGCACCATGCAAGGTAGCATGTATTGAATTAATTCTGGGTAAAGGATAAATATCATCAACAGTATAAGTATTTAAAGCTCTGTAATCTCCACATAATCTAGCTTTATCTTTTTCATAAGAAATCAAGACTGGGGAGATGACACAATATTTGGGGGTGACATCCACTTTCTCAATGATATTCATTTTTAATAATGTTGCAATATTATCTTCAATATCTTTTCTTTTTGATGGAGAAGCAGGATATGGTTTTTTCTTAAGGGTAGGAGGAATATCACTCAAATTACAGGATAAGGTAATTTTCATCTCTTCCTGAACAATTCCCAAGACATGAGAACCATGAGCAAAAGCCATAGGGAAGGAGGTAATAGAGGCAACAATAGAATCCTTTTGTTCACTAGCCAACTGATCACCAAAAGAAGCGGTACTTATTTCATGTAATAAATCATCCATTTCAGTTGTTGTTCTACCTTTACACTGGATCAGTGAGTTACAAGATTTCAACAAATTCCCAGAAGTTCTAGGAGAGGAAATTTTGAATTTCCTTTTCCCATTCATTCCTAAGGTAAAGCAATTATTTGCTGGGTCCAGTTTCACACCAAACATGGTTAAAATATCATTTCCCATAATAAACCAATTGCTTAAATTATCATTTTGCATGACAACAAACTCACAAACAGCTCTGAAAAAACCACCATTATATTTGAAGAATACAGAGGTTTTGTATTTTCCAATAGGAAATAAGGTAGAACCATACCCTCTCCATTTTTCAGAAGTCATAGGTAATAATTTACTCAAATATTCCTTATCCACTGAAGCCAAAGCTTTTTCAGATACTACACTTCCTCCAGCACCAGAATCAAGAACTACATCAACATTTTTACCATTAATGATAACAGGTGCCTTTAAAGGGGATATAGGAATAGAATTGTTAGTAATATCTTTAATTATCTCAGCATTTTCTACTGAAGATAAATTCAATACACAATCTTCAGATATATTATTTAAATAATGGACATCATGTTCCAACATTAAAACATCTTTAACAGATTCATTGTCATAGGATATATTACTTTCACAGTCACTGGAAGAATTATTGACATCAAGTTCAACTTCATCAGTGTCTTCATTTTGTTCAACAAGATGAATTTTCTTGTCACAAACATGACCCTTCTGCCACGGTTTGTTACACTTATAACAAGTATTTATTGCATATTTTTTAGGTGCAATTGGGGCAGAGGGTTTACCAGATTTTTCTGGGAGCTTTGTAGAAGGTTTATTCTGATCATTATAAGATTTACCAAGGTAATTATTTGGTTCATATCTATGGTTGAGTAGTACCTAATTACAAATATTAATGAAAGAAGAATTTTCCCTTACATGTTCAGTTCTAGCCACAATCAAATCCCTAAGAGAATTTGGTAATTTATACAAGATTTTATCCCATTTTTGAATGAATAATTTTCCTCAATAAGGGGTTTCAATTAACTCAAGGTCTTATGTAGACTGATATTTCTTCCTGAGATAGCTCTATGGTCACTTCTTATTTGTTTTTGTTGACTAAGAAAAATATTCAAAGTTTCTTTGATTTTAAAATAAGCTGTATCCTGTACAGAAGAACTGACTTTACATTGCAAGTGCAAATTATTTAATCTATCATTTTCATGGATTAACACATCTCTCAAATGTTTGTCTTTCACAACATTAAAATCAAGGGTATCTTTCAATATTTCTTCAGAAGTTTTCTCAATCAAGGTATAGACTTCAGGGGGAACAGAATCATTCTTAATTTCAAGAGAAGGATTAATTAAAGAAATAGAAGTTAAATGTAAAGGTTCATCAAATGACAATTTGCTAATTACATCAATAGGGCTACTAGTTACAGGAAGCTGTCTTTTAACAGGTTTAACTGTTCTTTCACCATGTTCAATAATATTACCTGTAGAAGAAGTCTTATTAGAAAACATACCCAAGTGACTGTCAACCAAATTACTTACCATGGCAGAGGAGGAAACTTCCCCTGAGACTGGGTTTGGGATTGTGCTTGGGCCTTCTTTCTCCTGCCTTGTTGGTAGGGATGAGGAGGTGGATGGATATTGGGTGTTCTGGATGGGCCAGGCTGATGATGAGGAGGGTGTTGCACATTCTGTTGGTAGTGACTCATTAGATAATCCCATTTCCATTGCTCTACTTCCATAGTATTTGGATTTTGGATGGTTGAGCTGGGTGGCTGTGAAGGTTGAGCCTGAAACTGAGGCTGATTGGGAGGCAACTGAGGAGGGGCCTGGGCCTGAATCTGGTTCCTGAGTTCTTGAACCTGATCCCACAAGGTGTCTACCTTTTCTTTGTATGTCATATTTTCTGTCTTCAACTCTTTTATATGACTGGATAGGTTTCTGATTTGTTGTGGCAGAGGAAGCTTTTTTATTTTGAAGCCTTTTGGAAGACCTTCTTGAGGCACTAGAGGCTTTACTTCCTTCTGTGGTACTGGGGGAAGGGGGTTTGGTTTGTTTACATTTCCTGTCATTTCCACATCCTGCAGTATGTGAATTCTTTGTGTTAGCATAAGATTTTTTATGTCCAACTTTAGAAGAACTTACAGTGTCAGCATCATAGTCAATTTCAATTTCATCCACTTGCATGTTATCCATTTTGTCAGCCAAATTGTTGGACATACTAGTGGGAAGATTTTAATTTACTTCTTATTTTTTAAAAAAAAATAATAAAAGTTATTTAATAATTTCTCAAAATAAAAAAAAAAAAATTTATTAATTAAATTATAGAAAAAAAAAATTCAATATAAAGTAATAATTATAAAATATTAATTTTTTAAAAAATGGATTGCAAGGTTAAATTGGGAATAAACAATCAAGTTAATTTAACCAATTAATTACCAATATTAAATATGGCAATATATTTGGGACTAAGCACAAAGTATTTTTAAGTCAACCAAAATTAACAATAATTAATAATATAAAAAAAATTAAATTAATAATTCAATTTGTATTAATAAAAAATGTCAATTCTTCTAGGACTAAGAGGATTTAACACTCTATAATGGTCAACTAGGAAAAAAAAATTTAATAATTGAACACTTACACTCAGTGAATCAGCAATTAAGCCACAATCACTGTTATTGCAGTAAAAATATAGTAATATGAATGAGAGGTGCAAAGGTGAACTTACTATAGTGATTGAAAAATCACTTTAAAATAATATAAGAATTAATATAATATAAACCTAAGAGATCGAACCCAAGTTCGAAACACAGTCGCGGCAAAATTTTTTTTTTTGCTAGGTGGTCCGTGAGTTTTGTCGTTTGTCGCCAGGCTTGATCGTCATCATTGCTTGGAAAGGTCCCCAGTTGTCGGTCCGTCGTCTAGAAGAAGGTAAGGAAAAGAGGAGAAAAGGAGGAAAAAGGAGGAGGACAAGGGAAAAGATAAAAGAAATAAACTATAATAGAATATTTAATTTATTTAAAAGGAAAACAACGGCGAGTAACTTGAGAGATGACAAAAACTTAGACTTTATTAATAATAATATTATTTAAGGTAAGGGTTCTGCGCGGCAAACACTTTTAATTACTATAAGACTTAAAGCAACCTTTAAATTGTTATATAGAATTTTAATTAGAATTTTATTACTAATAAAAAAAATATAAACGTAATAAAATTGTATTTAATTTGTGGAGTGTATAATAAGTGATGAGGCTACAGGGGATTATCCAAGGCCCTTTTATAGGCAATGGGTCCTCTGAAGCGCCACTATATTTGTAAATACAATAATTAGAATAGAATAAAACAAGTATATCAAAGAGTAAATGAAACATAACAATGTAGAGAAAAATATGAAACAAATAATTAAAACCCCAATTAAGAATCCAATTTTCCCGCCATTAATTCCCAAATCAGTAAGTAAAAATAGTGAATAACTAAACAAGATTGGAACATAGGAACTATGAAAAAAATAATTCCAAATAGATGGTACAGTCTGATTTAAGGATATTTTAAGTGAAACAAAAAATACTTTGACGCAACAAACATGTAATTAATCTCAATTTAGTATAAATTAATTAATTGGTTTTTCCTGACACAATTAAGGGCCAAAAGAAGCGTCATTAATTATTGTTTAGTATTATATGAAAGGTGTTATTTAATATATAAATTTAAATAATTAATTTAAATATATTATAAGTCAATTTTACACTTATAATTATAATATATATTTTTCAATTAATTAAATACAAATTTATAATTATTTAATACATAAAAATGTGCCATTATTTGTAGAATATATTATATTATGTTCAATTTAAATGTATATAAAAATTTATATAACCAATAAAATTAATATAACACTTGTATATAATAAAATACTTATATAATTTTATTATGCAATAAAATATTAATTTATATTCATTAAATACAATTCTTACCCACTCTTTCAGGTTCTATAAGTTACATATCATTTACTGGACTCCTGGAATAGCCTGGCTGACATATATACTCCACACCACAACTCTTCTCCCCCAGTTCATTTCCAAATCAAATTTTTCTCCTTCACACCACAGTAAGTCTATTACAATTTATTCTGTTTTTTAGAAAATTGTCCTGCTCAAATTTCTATACTCACAACTTCTTATTTTTATACAGGGCATCACAAATATCTAAAATCTTTGTTAGTCTCTCCTTTTCTTCAACAAAATTTTCTTTTTTAACTAATTTCTTTATTTAGTGTTAATTTATCATTCCTTGCCCAAAATCTACTTCTCAAAAATTTACTCAATTGAAACCATCTAACCTACAGTTTGTAATTAACTGGCCAAAAATTAAATCTAATTTTGATGCCTGTCACCACACAATATGGGGGGCGGACTTGCTAGCAAGTCCGCAACCTTGGACCCAAACTCACCATAGATTGAACACACATTGAGCTATTGATAAAGGAACCATACAATCAGGGATGAACACCACTCAGCAGAACAGTTTTAGGTGGGTGTTCAAGTAGAGTTCAGTATGGGTTCAGTCTGAGTTCAGTCTGAGTTCCATCTGAGTTCCATCTGAGTTCAGGTTGAGGACTTGCTAACAAGTCCACCCCCTATATTGCGTAGTGTGTTTTGGCTGTGCAAAGTCCACTCAAGTTGGTCCTCCACCAGCATAAAAAGTGAGTGGCTTTAATCAAATGGCAGTGGAGTTGAAATCAAAAACTAAAGGTAGGATGGATTTGACAACAAAGCAAATGAGGGAAAGATTCAAAAACTATCAAACAAAATAAAAGAAAGCAAAGATAGCTTCTTCTTTGACTGGGTTTGTGGGTACAAAAGATGATGAAAAGCATGGAATCACATCTGTTTTTGAAAAACTCAACTCTATGTGTCCTCTTTATGACCAAATGGACAAACTCTCTGGACAAAGGCCTAATGTCAACCCTCAAAGGCTGTTTTTCCTGCTTATGGGGAGATTGTTAATAAATGCAAACAAGGTTACATTTTTTGTTTTTGTTTTGACTAAAGAATTTTTCTTAATTTATTTCTCTTACTCTTAAAAGTTAAACTTGTTTCAGAAAAAAAACAAGTGCAAATTGAAATCATGAAGTTGGATTCTCATGAATAAACTGCAGAACATCAACTGCTTTTTGAGCTAGAGAAGTGGTTTCATTCACAAAAAAAGGAAGAAATTTTTTTAGAAGTTGAGAAATATCATTTAGATTTGGAGAGGGAGGTTAGAATTCAAAGAGAGCATGATGAAAAATTCAAAAATAATCAAGTTCAATTGGAAAACACCAAAATTCAGTTACAAGCCAATGAGTTAAAAATGATTTATGTCAAAAATTTTTTTTGGAAATACCCTCCCCTGCTATTTATCATAACAGGGGGTGAGGATGACCATTGTTTTTCTAAGTCAGAAAAAATTTATGACAAAAAAATGGCAATACCCTCCTCTGTGTTTTATTGAAGTAGGGGCATAGATTGCCAAAATATTTGTTCATTGCATAAATTAATATGTAAACAAGTCTTATAAGATAATTAAAAAACTTAAATTAATGAAAATTCAAGTAAAAATGTTAATGGAAATCATCTGTGATCAAAGTCAATGAAATCCAACACAAATGTATACATGAACCTCATGAGAAAAAAATTTCCTCATGATTACCATTATACAACACACTGCCTTATGTATCATTAATTTAGGTAATTAGAGTATCATATATGTCTTGTAAAATGTTGATTTGTGAAATAAAAATAAAAGCTTACAACCTATATTACACCCCATACTTTTTTTTCTACCTAATGTTTTTTGTTTTACCTCACTTTTTTCTCTTACCTTATAAATTCTATTGACCAGCTCCCTATTGATTTGAAAATAACAGCCAAAGTGAGTGAAGTTGTCGGTCAGTCGTCTAGAAGAGGTAAGAAAAATAGGAGAAAAAGGAGGAGAGAAGGAGGAGGACAAAGTAAAATAAAGAAATAAACCAAATATATATATATAATTTATTTGAGAGGGAGACAATGGTGAGCAACTTTGAGAGGTGACAAAAACTTAGATTTTATTAATAATAATATTATTAAATGTAAGGGTACTGCGCGGCAAACAATTTTAATTACTATTAGACTTAAAGCAACCTTTGATTTGTTGTATAGAATTTAAATTAGATTTGTATTACTAATAAAAAAATATAAACGTAATAAAATGGTTATTTAATTTGTTGAGTGTGTAATAAGTGATGAGGCTACAGGGGATTATCCAAGGCACTTTTATAGGCAATGGGTCCTCTGAAGCGCTACTATCTTTGTAAATACAATAATTAGAATGGAATAAAACAAATATATCAAAAGAGTAAATGAAACATAACAATATAGAGAAAAACATGAAACAAATAATTAAAACCCCAATTAAGAATCCAATTTCCCCGCCATTAATTCCCAAATCAGTAAGTGACAATAGTGAATAACTAAACAAGATTGGAAACATAGGAACTATGAGAAATATAATTCCAAACGGATGGTACATTCTGATTAAAGGACATTTTAAGTGAAACAAAAAATAATTTGACACAACAAAACAAGCAATTAATCTCAATTTAGTCCAAATTAATTTATTTGTTTTTTTCTAACACAATTAAGGGTCAAAAGAAGCATCATTAATTATTGTTTAGTATCATATGAGAGGTATTATTTAATATATAAATTTAAGTAATTAATTTAAATATATTATAAATCAATTTTACACTTGTAATTATAATATATGTTTTTCAATTAATTAAATATAAATTTATAATTATTAAATACATAAAAATGCGCCATTATTTGTAGAATATATTATATTATGTTCAATTTAATTGTATATAAAAATATATATAACCAATAAATTTAATGTAACACTTGTATATAATAAAATTCTTATATAATTTCATTATGCAATAAAATATTAAGTTATATTCATTAAATACAAGTCTTACCCACTCTTTAAGGTTTTATAATTTATATATCATTTACTGGACTCCTGGAATAGCCTGGCTGACACTCCCTCACTCTAAAAAAAACAATATAAAAAAAATGCTAAGATTTTTTCTTTTTGTATTTTTTCAACAGAGCAGGCAGATTTGAAATTTCCTTGCCAGGTATCCATGCATCATGTTCAGATGATTTGTTCTTATATCTCAATAAATATTCAGTACCTCTCTCACAAGTGATAATTCTATCATTGAGAATTTTATCAATTTCTGCTGTTTCTGTGACTTCCTGAGGGTTCTTCATAGGTCTTCCTCTTTTTTTGGAAATAAGTCACTGTTGGAAGTATAAGGTTTAAGCAAAGAAATGGGAAAGACAGGATGTTTCCTATCATATGGAGAATACAATACAACTTCTACTGCATTATCACCAACCATTCTTTTAACAACAAATGGTCCTACAAAAGGATCTTTTAATTTGTGGTTACCCTGTAAATTGAAATGGACAGTAGAGATCAACACTTCATCACCCTTGTTAAATGTATATTCTTTATGGGATTTATCCCATCTTTTCTTTTCATATTCAAATGCTTTATCAATACAACTTTGAGCATGTTTTCTGCATAGCTGTTGCATTTGCATAAAAGATTTTACACCAGGGTGTAGTTCCAACTTAGGTAATTTATTATTGAGAATCTGAGCAGGAGTGTTTGGGACATAACCTAACCAAAGCTCAAAAGGCTTTTTCTCAGTGACAGAATGAACAGTGCTATTATATGCAAATTCAAGACCAGGCAAAAGAGTGACCCAATCATGAGTAAATCTGTCATTGTCTTTATATTCTAAACCAAAGGCACAATACCTTCTAATCATATCTTCCAGAGTTTGAATCATTCTTTCAGATAGACCATCAGTCTGAGGATGGTGAACTGTAGACAATTTTAACTCACAGCCACAAATATCCATCAAAGAGGTCCAAAACTCAGAAGTAAATTTTGGATCCCTATCAGAGATAATGGCTTTTGGAAAACCAATAATATTAAACATGTAAGACCACCATAAGAAAGCTAATTCTTTGGTGGATACATCTTTGTGGGTTGGAATAAATTTGCACATTTTAGTGAATCTATCCACTATTACCCAACAAGAGTTAAAGCTGTCTTTACCTGCAACAGGAAGACCAGTGACAAAATCCATATTAATGATTTGCCAGGGAGCACTAGGTGCTTCAATATGTTGTAATAACCCTGCTCTCTTACCTGTTAACCTTTTAGATTTTTGGCAGGAATCACAAGATTCAACATATAATTTTGTGTCTTCAGACATATTAGCCCACCATGCAGTGTTTTTGATTCTAATCAATGTTTTTTCAAGATCAAAATGACCAGCTAATATGTCATCATGACAAAGTTTGAGGATAGTTTCTTTCATTGAAGGAGGAATAACAATTACATTGGTAAGCTTCCTTCTATAATATATATAACCATCTTCAATAGAAAACTTTCCTTTACTTAAAGCATTTTGGTACTTTTCAGGAAGAGTTTTTATTAATGCTTGAATTGAAGCATTCTTAGGATCATTCAAAATAGTAACTAATTTATTTAAATCAGAATCTTTATCATATGAATCCAGTATTAACTGTAATAAATCCTCTTCCACATCAACTATAAATATACCATGGATATGAACAGTATCATCTTCAGGTACATAAGCAGGATTGGAGTCATTATTTGGCAGAGGCAATCTGGAGAGCATATCAACATTAGAGTGAACATTTCCAGCTCTATGGATAATTGTCATCCTTCCTCTGTATTCTTGAACAGCAAGTTGCCACCTGAACATATGTCTGTTAGGTGTCTTTAGGTTTAAGAGAGATTTCACAGCAATACAGATAGTTACCAACTCAAATTTTTGGTCATCCAAATAGTAATGAAGTTTCTCAAGAGCCCAAACAACTGCTAAGCACTCCAATTGAGTGGCACCATATTTCAATTCACTATTTCTTAAGGTTCTTGAAATATAACTAATTACAACCTCTGAGGATTTATCATTAATAATTTGCTTTTGGTGAAGGGCAGCTCCCAGACCAATAAAGCTAGCATCTGTATAAAGTACAAATGGCTTGTTAAAATCTGGAAGAGCCAATATAGGGGCTATCATTAAGCAACTTTTCAATGTATTAAAAGCTTTCTGACAGTCATTATTCCAGAGAAAAGCAACATCTTTTCTGGTCAGTTTTGTAAGAGGCAAGGCTATGACCTGATAATTTTTAATATATTGTCTATAATAGCCACACATACCCAAAAAACTTTGGATTTCTCTTACAGAAGTTGGTGCTTTCACATTTTGAATGGCAGCAACTTTATTATGGTCTACACAAATTTGTAAGCCTGACACAACATGGCCAAGGAATTTCAAAGATTGAAAACCAAATTTACACTTTTTTAGAGATAAGGTCATATTGATTTCATCCATTTTTTGGAAAACTCTATTCAAGTGAATTATATGTTCATCAAAAGTTTTAGAAAAAACAATAATATCATCAATATAAACCATGAGCCAACCTTCAATAATTTCTTGATGGAAAGTGTTATCCATGAACTTCTGGAAAACTGAAGGAGCATTTTTAGGGCCAAATGGCATCCTAACATACTTATATATTCCCATATGAGTAGCAATAAGAAAAAAATTTTGAGAATTTTTCTCAACTGGAACTTGATGATAACCTTTATTACCATCCAGACAACTAATAAATTTTGCACCTTGCAAGGTAGCTTGTATTGAATTAATTCTGGGTAAAGGATAAATATCATCAACAGTATAAGTATTTAAAGCTCTGTAATCTCCACATAATCTAGCTTTATCTTTTTCATAAGAAATTAAGACTGGGGAGATGACACAATATTTGGGGGTGACATCCACTTTCTCAATGATATTCATTTTCAATAATGTTTCAATATTATCTTCAATATCTTTTCTTTTTGATGGAGAAGCAGGATATGGTTTTTTCTTAAGGGTAGGAGGAATATCACTCAAATTACAGGATAAGGTAATCTTCATTTCTTCCTGAACAATTCCCAAGACATGAGACCCATGAGCAAAAGCCATAGGGAAAGAGGTAATAGAGGCAACAATAGAATCTTTTTGTTCACAAGTCAACTGATCACCAAAAGAAGCAGTATTTATTTCATGTAATAAATCATCCATTTCAGTTGTTGTTCTACCTTTACATTGGGTCAGTGAGTTACAAGATTTCAACAAATGCCCAGAAGGTCTAGGAGAAGAAATTTTGAATTTTCTTTTCCCATTCATTCCTAAGGTAAAGCAATTATTTGCTGGGTCCAGTTTCACACCAAACATGGTTAAAATATCATTTCCCATAATAAACCAATTGCTCAAATTATCATTTTTCATGACAAAAAACTCACAAATAGCTCTGACAAAACCACCATTATATTTGAAAAATACAGAGGTTTTGTATTTGCCAATAGGAAATAAGGTAGAACCATACCCTCTCCATTTTTCAGAAGTTATAGGCAATAATTTACTCAAATATTCCTTATCCACTGAAGCCAAAGCTTTTTCAGATACTACACTTCCTCCAGCACCAGAATCAAGAACTACATCAAAATTTTTACCATTAATGATAACAGGTGCCTTTAAAGGGGATATAGGAATAGAATTGTTAGTAATATCTTTAATTATCTCAGCATTTTCTACTGAAGATAAATTCAATACACAATCTTCAGATATATTATTTAAATAATGGACATCATGTTCCAACATTAAAACATCTTTAACAGATTCATTGTCATAGGATATATTACTTTCACAGTCACTGGAAGAATTATTGACATCAAGTTCAACTTCATCAGTGTCTTCATTTTGTTCAACAAGATGAATTTTCTTGTCACAAACATGACCTTTCTGCCACGGTTTGTTACATTTATAACAAGTATTTGTTGCATATTTTTTAGGTGCAACTGGGGCAGAGGGTTTACCAGATTTTCCTGGGAGCTTTATAGAAGGTTTATTCTGATCATTATAAGATTTACTAAGGTAATTCTTTGTTTCATATCTATGGTTGAGTAGTACTTCATTACAGATATTAATGAAAGAAGAATTTTCCCTTACATGCTCAGTTCTAGCAACAATCAACTCCCTAAGAGAATTTGGTAATTTATACAAGATTTTATCTCTCCAAATATCATAATCCAACTTTGGATCAATTGCTCTAAGGATTTTAGTTATTTTCATCAGAAAAACAATGGGCTTTTCAACAGAGGAGGATACATATCTAGTATTCTCATACAGTCTCTGCTGAGCTAACCTGAATTTTGAACCACAAAACTGATTCTCAATCAAGGATTTCCAATCATTCCATGTATAATGATTGTTATCTAAGAGGACAGATTCATACCACATCAAGGCTACATTGGAAAATAAAGAAATTAGCATAGAAACAATTTCTTCATCAGGTAGTTTATAAGATCTCTTTAAATTATCAATTCTCTGGATAAAGTGTTGCCAATCAGAGGAAGAATCACCATCAAAGGTAGGATATTGGTCTAACTTAGGCCAGTTTTTCTGACTACTGGGATGGTCCACTTTTTGGTTTGAATTATTCATTATTAATAATTCCTGAAGTTTAGCCAGGTGTTCAGAAATTTCATTATTTACAGAAACAGCTGGTGCATGACCATCACAAGATTTTTTGCTAGTAGCAAAAGATTTTACAGACTCATTGTCAGTTTGTTTAATGGTTGAAATATGAGGAAGAAAGGATGAACTTTGCTCAGGCCTTTTCCTTTTATTTTTATGCAGCTTATTTACAGAAATCTCATTTAATTCATTATTGGTGTTTAAGGTTGAGAACTTTTCCTGTAGGTCAGACACATAGTTTCTTATTCTTGGAATTTCAGACATCTGGTCATTTACTTTTGCAAGAGATAGAACATTTCTGTCCTCAGAAACTGAGTGTTTGGTACTTAGTGCATGGAAATCATTTTTTAGCTTCTTAAACTCATTTTGCAGAGATTTTATTTCATTTTTGAATGAATAATTTTCCTCAATAAGGGGTTTCAATTCACTCAAGGTCTTATGTAGACTAATATTTCTATCTGAGATAGCTCTATGGTCACTTCTTATTTGTTTTTGTTGACTAAGAACAATATTCAAGGTTTCTTTGATTTTTAAATAAGCTGTATCTTGTACAGAAGAACTCACTTTACATTGCAAGTGTAAATTATTTAATCTATCATTTTCATGGATTAACACATCTCTCAAAAGTTTGTCTTTTACAATATTAAAATCAAGGGTATCTTTCAATATTCCCTCAGAAGTTTTTTCAATTAAGGTATAGATTTCAGGGGGAACAGAATCATTTTTAATTGCAAGAGAAGGATTAATTAAAGATGTAGATTTTAAATGTAAAGGTTCATCAAATTACAATTTGCTAATTACATCAATAGGGCTACTAGTTACAGGAAGCTGTCTTTTAACAGGTTTAACTGTTCTTTCACCATGTTCAATATTATTACCTGTAGAAGAAGTCTTATTAGAAAACATACCCAAGTGACTATCAACCAAATTACTTACCATGGCAGAGGAGGAAACTTCCCCTGATACTGGGTTTGGGATTGTGCTTGGGCCTTCTTTCTCCTGCCTTGTTGGTAGGGATGAGGAGGTGGATGGATATTGGGTGTTCTGGATGGGCCAGGCTGATGATGAGGAGGGTGTTGCACATTCTGTTGGTAGTGACTCATTAGATAATCCCATTTCCATTGCTCTACTTCCATAGTATTTGGATTTTGGATGGTTGAGCTGGGTGGCTGTGAAGGTTGATTGGGAGGCAACTGAGGAGGGGCCTGGGCCTGAATCTGGTTCCTGAGTTCTTGGACCTGATCCCACAATGTGTCTACCTTTGCTTTGTACGTCATATTTTCTGTATTCAACTCTTTTATATGACTGGATAGGTTGCTGATTTGTTGTGGCAGAGGAAGCTTTTTTATTTTGAAGCCTTTTGGAAGACCTTATTGAGGCACTAGAGGCTTTACTTCCTTCTGTGGTACTGGAGGAAGGGGGTTTGTTTTGTTTGCATTTCCTGTCATTTCCACATCCTGCAGTATGTGAATTCTTTGTGTTAGTATAAGATTTTTTATGACCAACTTTAGAAGAACTTACAGTGTCAGCATCATAGTCAATTTCTATTTCATCCACTTGCATGTTATCCATTTTTTCTGCCAAATTCTTGGACATACTAGTGGGAAGATTTATAATTTACTTTTTATTTTATAAAAAAAATAATAAAAGTTAGTCAATAATTGCTCCAAATAAAAAAAAATTTTTTTTTAATTAAATTATAGAAAAAATAATTTTCAATATAAAGTAATAATTAAAAAAAAATTAATTTAAAAAAAAAATGGATTGCAAGGTTAAATTGGGAATAACAATCAAGTTAATTCAACCAATTAATTACCAATATTAAATATGGCAATATATTTGGGATTAAGCACAATGTACTTTTAAGTCAACCAAAATTAACAATAATTAATAAAAAAAATTAAATTAATAATTCAATTTTGTATTAAAAAATGTCAATTCTTCTAGGACTAAGAGGATTTAACACTCTATAATGGTCAACTAGGAAAAAAAAATTTTTAAAAATTGAACACTTACACTCAGTGAATCAGCAATTAAGCCACAATCACTGTTATTGCAATAAAAATATAGTAATAAGAGTGAGAGGCGCAAAGGTGAACTTACTATAGTGATCGAAAAATCACTTCAAAATAATATAAAAATTAATATTATATAAACCTAAGATGTCGAACCCAAGTTCGAAACACAGTCGCCGCAAAAGTTTCGTTTTGCTAGGTGGTCCGTGCGTTTTGTCGTTCGTCGCCAGGCTCGATCGTCGTCGTCGTTTGGAAAGGTCCCCAGTTGTCGGTCAGTCGTCTAGAAGAGGTAAGAAAAATAGGAGAAAAAGGAGGAGAGAAGGAGGAGGACAAAGGAAAATAAAGAAATAAACCAAATATATATATATAATTTATTTGAGAGGGAGACAACGGTGAGCAACTTTGAGAGGTGACAAAAACTTAGATTTTATTAATAATAATATTATTAAATGTAAGGGTACTGCGTGGCAAACAATTTTAATTACTATTAGACTTAAAGCAACCTTTGATTTGTTGTATAGAATTTAAATTAGATTTATATTACTAATAAAAAAAATATAAATGTAATAAAATGGTTATTTAATTTGTTGAGTGTGTAATAAGTGATGAGGCTACAGGGGATTATCCAAGGCCCTTTTATAGGCAATGGGTCCTCTGAAGCGCTACTATCTTTGTAAATACAATGATTAGAATGGAATAAAACAAATATATCAAAAGAGTAAATGAAACATAACAATATAGAGAAAAACATTAAACAAATAATTAAAACCCCAATTAAGAATCCAATTTCCCCACCATTAATTCCCAAATCAGTAAGTGACAATAGTGAATAACTAAACAAGATTGGAAACATAGGAACTATGAGAAATATAATTCCAAACAGATGGTACATTATGATTAAAGGACATTTTAAGTGAAACAAAAAATAATTTGACACAACAAAACAAGCAATTAATCTCAATTTAGTCCAAATTAATTTATTTGTTTTTTTCTAACACAATTAAGGGTCAAAAGAAGCGTCATTAATTATTGTTTAGTATCATATGAGAGGTATTATTTAATATATAAATTTAAGTAATTAATTTAAATATATTATAAATCAATTTTACACTTGTAATTATAATATATGGTTTTCAATTAATTAAATATAAATTTATAATTATTAAATACATAAAAATGCGCCATTATTTGTAGAATATATTATATTATGCTCAATTTAATTGTATATAAAAATATATATAACCAATAAATTTAATGTAACACTTGTATATAATAAAATTCTTATATAATTTCATTATGCAATAAAATATTAAGTTATATTCATTAAATACAAGTCTTACCCACTCTTTAAGGTTTTATAATTTATATATCATTTACTGGACTCCTGGAATAGCCTGGCTGACAGAAGTATTCACAGGATTCTAAGCCAGGTGGTTCTTTAGTTGTCTCAAAATTGGATTAAAATTACCTAAAAATCTCTCCTCAAACAACCTGAAAGAAAAATTCCCAAAAATTTCCAGAGAAGAGTCCCAAAAGTTCAAAAAAAGAGCTGTGAAAGTTGCCAAAAAAGTGTCTTTAAAGTACCCAAAAAGTGTTCAAAAATTTTCCAAAAAAAGTGTCCCAAAAGTATTTTAAAAGTGTTCCAAAATTTTCCAAAAATAATTTCCCAAAAGTCTCCTAAAAGTTCTCCAAAAGTTTCCAAAAAGGTGTCCTGAAAGGCCCCTTAAATCTCCCTGAAAATTTCCTAAAAAGTGCTGAAAAAATTTTCAAAAATTTTCCAAAAAAGTGCCAAAATGACTTAAAAGAACTTTAAAATGCTTTTTAAATGTTTCCAAATGGTTTCTGATGCTTTATGAGCTTTTCAAAATTAACTTGGTGAAAAAATAGATCAAAAATAGCCCAAAAACACCTAAAATTCACTGAGAAAATCTTGGACAAAGTTTCTGGAAGTCTTTAACAAAATTAAATACAAAAACAGGCCAAAAACACCTCAAAGTAAGTGGAAATTTCTTTGAAAACCTTTCCGAATTGTTTACAAATTATTCCAAAACAATTCAGCAAAGAAAAAGGCCAAAAAAGTGAAAATGCCCAAAAATAACCAAAAAACACCCAAAAGTCAATAAATCAAGAAAAAAAATGATTGAGAACAAGAAAAAAAGAAAGAAAAAGGGAAATAAAAACAGATAAATCATTAATAAAATTAATAAAGATGATAAAAAAAGATACAAAAAAAAAGAGACAAGAAAAAAGACATTTCAATTAGCAATTAAATTTAAAAAATGGGAGAGTGACTTACTTTGAATGCTGTGAAGTGAGAAGTAACAGAACCAACAATGAATAATGGAAGTTAGAGATGAAGAGAAGATGAAATATCTTAGTGAGACAGAATCTTAGGAATGTTATGCATTTTCAAATATTATGCAATTTCAAGTCTGTGAGCTGAACCAAAACAAATGAAACAGAGAAACTGGGGAATTTCATTGGCAAAAATTATTACACAAAAAACAAAATATTAAATCAGTTAAGCTAGGCCCTCAAAATAAGAAGCTGAAGCAGTGATATCAAGTTGATGACAGACTGAAAGTGGCATGTTATGTTAGTGAACAGTGGTAAAGATTAAGAGTAAGTGTGTCAGCCAGGCTATTCCAGGAGCCCAGTAAATGATATGTAAACTTATAGGACCTGAAAGAGGGTGTAAGAATTGTATTTAATGTATATAAATTAATATTTTATTGCATAATAAAATTATATAAGTATCTTATTACATATAAGTGTTATATTAATTTTATTGTTTATATAAATTTTTATACATTTAAATTAAAAATAATATATTTTATATTCTACAAATAATGGCGCATTTTTATGTATTTAATAAATATAAATTTATATTTAATTAATTAAAAACATATATTATAATTATAAGTGTAAAATTGACTTATAATATAATTAAATTAATTATTTACATTTATATATTAAATAACATCTTTCATATAGTATTAAACAATAATTAATGGCGCACCTTTTGACCCTTAATTGTGTCAGGAAGAAAATTAAATAAATTATAATACTTATTTTATAAAATAGTATTATAATTTCTCAAATTAAATTAATTGATTGTTTCAGTTATACTAGTATTTAATTACATAAGTGAAAACAATTAAATAATATAAATTTACGCTGAATTAAATTGATTGCATAACTTGTTGCGTCAAAACATGTTATTTGTTTCACTTAGAAATGCTGAAAACGGATTTTAATACTTGTTTTGATTTGTTTTTCCCATAGTTCTTAGATCACATGGTTGTTAAGTTACTTATTATTTTATATTAACTGATTTGAGGAATTTAAGATGGGAATTTTACATTCTTAATTAAGATACTTATTATTTTTCGTATATTTTTCTCTTAATTACTATGTTACAAATGTCTTCTTTTATCTTCTTGTTTTACTTCATTACTCTTTTGTATATAGTCATTTGTAGCGCTTCAGAGGACCCATTGCCTATAAAAGGGCCTTGGATAATCCCCTGTAGAAGCATCACTTACTATACACTCAACAAATTAAATATACTTTTACATTACGTTTATATTCTTTTTATTAGTAATAAAATTCTAATTAAAGTTCTATATAACAATTTAAAGGTTGCTTTAAGTCTGATAGTAATCACAGTGTCTGCCGCGCATAGCCCTTACATTAGAATAATATTGTTATTTAATAGAACCTCACTTTTGTCACCTCTCAAGAAAAACGTTGTTGATTTTCCTCAATAAATTAAATGATTTTTATAAATTTTATTTCTTTTATTACCCATAATCATTTCCTCCATCTCCTCTTCTACTTCTTCCCATTTTTCTTCCTCTCTTCTAGACAACTGACCAACAACTGGGGGCCTTTCCTAAACGACGACGACAATCGAGCCTGGTGACGAACAACAAACGCACGGACCACCTAGCAAAAAAGAAACTTTTGAAGGGACCCTGTTTTGAACTTGGGTTCGATATATTAGGTTTATATTATATTAATTCATATATTATTTTGAAGTGATTTTTCGATCACTATAGTAAGTTCACCTTTGCACCTCTCACTCATATTACTATATTTTTACTGCAATAACAGTGATTGTGGCTTAATTGCTGATTCACTGAGTGTAAGTTTTCATTTATTAAAATTTTTTTTTTCCTAGTTGACCATTATAGAGTGTTAAATTCTCTTAGTCCTAGAAGAATTAACATTATTATTAATAAAAATTGAATTATTAAATTAATTTTATTATTATTATTAATTATTGTTAATTTTGGTTGACTTAAATAGTACTTTGGGCTTAGTCCCATATATATTGCCATATTTAATATTGGTAATTTAATTAATTGTTTGAAGCAACTTAATTGTTTATTCCCAATTTTTTCTTTGCAGTCCATTTTATTAAATTATTTTTTATAAAAATTACTTTATATTAAAAATTTTTTTATATAATTTAATTAGTAAAATTTTTTTTTTATTTGGAGAAAATTATTAACTAATTTTAATTAATTTTTTTTAAGAATTAATTAATCTTGCCACTATTATGTCCAACAATTTGGCTGAAAAAATGGATAACATGCAAGTGGATGAAATTGAAATTGATTATGATGCTGACACTGTGAGTTCTTCTAAAGTTAAACATAAATAATCTTATGCTAACAAGAAAAATTCACATAATTCAGGATGTGGAAATGACAGGAAATGTAAGCAAATCAAACCCCCTTCCCCCAGCACAACAGAAGGAAGTAAAGCCTCTAGTACCTCAAGAAGGTCCTCCAAAAGGATTCAAAATAAAAAAGCTTCCTCTGCCCCAGCAAATCAGCAACCTGTCCACTCATATAAAAGAGCTGAAGACAGAAAGCATGAAATACAAGGAAAAAGTAGAAACCTTGTGGGATCAAGTTCAGGAACTCAGGAACCTAAATCAGGCCCAGGTCCCTCCTCAGTTTCCTCCCAATCAGCCTCAGTTTCAGGCTCAACCTTCACAGCCACCCAGCTCAACCATCCAAAATCCAAATACTATGGAAGTAGAGCAATGGAAATGGGATTATCTAATGAGTCACTACCAACAGAATGTGCAACACCCTCCTCATCATCAGCCTGGCCCATCCAGAACACCCAATATCCATCCACCTCCTCATCCCTACCAACAAGGCAGGAGAAAGAAGGCCCAAGCACAATCCCAAACCCAGTCTCAGGGGAAGTTTCCTCCTCTGCCATGGTAAGTAATTTGGTTGATAGTCACTTGGGTATGTTTTCTAATAAGACTTCTTCTACAGGTAATATTATTGAACATGGTGAAAGAACAGTTAAACCTGTTAAAAGACAGCTTCCTGTAACTAGTAGCCCTATTGATGTAATTAGCAAATTGTCATTTGATGAACCTTTACATTTAACTTTTACTTCTTTAATTAATCCTTCTCTTGCAATTAAGAATGATTCTGTTCCCCCTGAAGTCTATACCTTAATTGAGAAAACTTCTGAAGAAATATTGAAAGATACCCTTGATTTTAATGTTGTGAAAGACAAACATTTGAGAGATGTGTTAATCCATGAAAATGATAGATTAAATAATTTGCACTTGCAATGTAAAGTCAGTTCTTCTGTACAGGATACAGCTTATTTTAAAATCAAAGAAACCTTGAATATTGTTCTTAGTCAACAAAAACAAATAAGGAGTGACCATAGAGCTATCTCAGATAGAAATATCAATTTACATAAGACCTTGAGTGAATTGAAACCCCTTATTGAAGAAAATTATTCATTAAAAAATGAAATAAAATCTCTACACAATGAGTTTAAAAAGCTAAAGAATGATTTCCATGCACTAAGTGCCAAACACACAGTTTCTTAGGATAGAAATGTTCTATCTCTTGCAAAAGTAAATGACCAGATGTCTGAAATTCCAACTATTTGTCTGACCTGCAGGAAAAATTTTCAACCTTAACCATCAATAATGGAATGAATGAGAATGCTGTCAATAAGCTGCATAAAAATAAAGTAAAAGAGCCTGAAAAAAGTTCCTCCTTTCTTCCTCATATTTCAACCATTAAAAAAACTGACAATGAGTCTGTAAAATATTTTGCTACTAGGAAAAAATCATGTGATGGTCATGCACCAGCTGTTTCTGTAAATAATGAAATTTCTGAACACCTGGCTATACTTCAGGAATTGTTAATGTTGAATAATTCAAACCAAAAAGTGGACCATCCCAGTAGTCAGAAAAATTGGCCTAAGTTAGACCAATATCCTACCTTTGATGGTGATTCTTCCTCTGATTGGCAACACTTTATCCAAAGAATTGATAATTTAAATAGATCTTATAAACTACCTGATGAGGAAATTGTTTCTAAGCTAATTTCTTTATTTTTCAATGTAGCCTTGATGTAGTATGAATCTGTTCTTTTAGATAACAATCATTATACATGGAATGATTGGAAATCCTTGATTGAGAATCAGTTTGGTGGTTCAAAATTCAGGTTAGCTCAGCATAGACTGTATGAGAATACTAGATATGTATCCTCCTCTGTTGAAAAGCCCATTGTTTTTCTTATGAAAGTGACAAAAATCCTAAGAGCAATTGATCCAAAGATGGATTATGATATTTGGAGAGATAAAATCTTGTATAAATTACCAAATTCTCTTAGAGATTTGATTGTGGCTAGAACTGAGCATGTAAGGGAAAATTCTTCTTTCATTAATATCTGTAATGAGGTACTACTCAACCATAGATATGAACCAAAGAATTACCTTGGTAAATCCTATAATGATCAGAATAAACCTTCTACAAAGCTCCCAGAAAAATCTGGTAAACCCTCTGCCCCAGTTGCACCTAAAAAATATGCAACAAATACTTGTTATAAATGTAACAAACCGTGGCAGAAGGGTCATGTTTGTGACATGAAAATTCATCTTTTTGAACAAAATGAAGACACTGATGAAGTTGAACTTGATGTCAATAATTCTTCTAGTGACTGTGAAAATAATATCTCCTATGAAAATGAATCTGTTAAAGATGTTTTATGTTGGAACAGGATGTCCATTATTTAAATAATATATCTGAAGAATGTGTATTGGATTTATCTTCAGTAGAAAATGCTGAGATAATTAAAGATATTACTAACAATTATATACCTATATCCCCTTTGAAGGCACCTGTTATCATTAATGGTAAAAATGTTGATTTAGTTCTTGATTCTGGTGCTGGACAAAGTGTAGTCTCTGAAAAAGCTTTAGCTTCAGTGGATAAGGAATATTTGAGTAAATTATTACCTAAAACTTCTGAAAAATGGAGAGGGTATGGTTCTACCTTAATTCCTATTAGAAAATACAAAACCTCTGTATTCTTCAAATATAATGGTGGTTTTGTCAGAGCTATTTGTGAATTTGTTGTCATGAAAAATGATAATTTAAGCAATTGGTTTATTATGGGAAATGATATTTTAACCATGTTTGGTGTGAAATTGGACCCAGAAAATAATTGCTTTACCTTAGGAATGAATGGCAAAAGGAAATTCAAAATTTCCTCTTCTAGAAAACCTTCTGGGCATCTGTTAAAGTCTTGTAACTCACTAATCCAGTGTAAAAGCAGAACAACAACTGAAATGGATGATTTATTAAATGAAATAAATACTGCTTCTTTTGGTGATCAGTTAACTAGTGACCAAAAGGATTCTATTATTGCCTCTATTACCTCTTTCCCTATGGCTTTTGCTCATGGCTCTCATGTCTTGGGAATTGTTCAGGAAGAGATGAAAATTACCTTATCCTGTAACTTAAGTGATATTCCTCCTAGTCTTAAGAAAAAACCATATCCTGCTTCTCCATCAAAAAGAAAAGATATTGAAGATAATATTGCAACATTATTAAAAATGAATATCTTTGAGAAAGTGGATGTTACCCCCAAATATTGTGTCATCTCCCCAGTCTTAATTTCTTTTGAAAAAGATAAGGCTAGATTATGTGGAGATTACAGAGCTTAAAACACTTAAACTGTTGATGATATTTATCCTTTACCCATAATTAATTCAATACATGCTACCTTGCAAGGTGCAAAATTTATTAGTTGTCTGGATGGTAATAAAGGATATCATCAAGTTCCAGTTGAGAAAAATTCTCAAAACTTTTAGCTTATTGCTACTCATATGGGAATATATAAGTATGACAGGATGCCATTTGGTCCTAAAAATGCTCCTTCAGTTTTCCAAAAAGTCATGGATAACACTTTCCATCAAGAAATAATTGAAGGATGGCTCATGGTTTATATTGAAGACATCATTGTTTTTTCTAAGACTTTTGATGAACATATGATTCACTTGAATAGAGTTTTCCAAAAAATGGATGAAATCAATATGACCTTATCTCTAAAAAAGTGTAAATTTGGTTTTCAATCTTTGAAAGTCCTTGGCCATGTTGTGTCAGGCTTAAAAATTTGTGTAGACCAAAACAATGTTGCTGCCATTCAAAATGTAAAAGCACCAACTTCTGTAAGAGAAATCCAAAGTTTTTTGGGTATGTGTGGCCATTATAGACAATATATTAAAAATTATCAGGTCATAGCCTTGCCTCTTACAAAACTGACCAGAAAAGATGTTGCCTTTCTCTGGAATAATGACTGTCAAAAGCTTTTGATACATTAAAAAGTTGCTTAATGACAGCCCCTATATTGGCTCTTCCAGATTTTAACAAACCATTTGTCCTGTACACAGATGCTAGCTTTGTTGGTCTGGGTGCTGCCCTTCACCAGAAGCAAATTATAAATGATAAATCCTCAGAGGTTTAATTTGTTATATTTCAAGAACCTTGAGAAACAGTGAATTGAAATATGGTTCCACTCAATTAGAGTGCTTAGCAGTTTTTTGGGCTCTTGAGAAGCTTCATTACTATCTAGATGACCAAAAATTTGAATTGGTAACTGACTGTATTGCTGTGAAGTCCCTCTTAAACCTGAAGACACCTAACAGACATATGTTCAGGTGGAAACTTGCTGTTCAAGAATACAGAGGACGGATGACAATTATTCATAGGGCTGGAAATGTTCACTCTAATGTTGATATGCTCTCCAGATTGCCTCTGCCAAATAATGACTCAAATCCTTCTTATGAACCTGAAGATGATACTGTTCATATCCATGGTATATTTGTAGTGGATATGGAAGAAGAGTTATTGCAATTAATACTGGATTCATATGAGAAGGATTCTGATTTAAATAAATTGGTTACTATCTTAAATGATCCTAAGAATGCTTCAATTCAAGCATTAATAAAAACTCTTCCTGCAAAGTATCAAAATGCTTTGAGTAATGGAAAGTATTCTATTGAAGATGGTTATATATATTATAGAAGAAAGCTTACTAATGTGATTGTAATTCCTCCTTCTATGAGAGAAACTATCCTCAAACTTTTTCATGATGACATATTGGCTGGTCATTTTGATATTGAGAAAACATTGATTAGAATCAAAAACACTGCTGGGTGGGCCAAAATGTCTGAAGACACAAAATTATATGTTGAATCTTGTGATTCCTGCCAAAAATCTAAAATGTTGTCAGGTAAGAGAGCAGGGTTATTACAACATATTGAAGCACATAATGCTCCCTGGAAAATCATTAATATGGATTTTGTCACTGGTCTCCCTGTTGCAGGTAAAGACAGCTTTAACTCTTGTTGGGTAATAGTAGATAGATTCACAAAAATGTGCAAATTTATTCCAACCCACAAAGATGTATCTACCAAAGAATTAGCTTTCTTATGGTGGTCTTACATATTTAATATTATTGGTTTTCCAAAAGCCATTATCTCTGATAGGGATCCTAAATTTACTTCTGAGTTTTGGACCTCTTTAATGGATATTTGTGGCTGTGAGTTAAAATTGTCTACAGCTCACCATCCTCAGACTGATGGTGTAGCTGAAAGAATGATTCAAACTCTGGAAGATATGATTAGAAGGTATTGTGCCTTTGGTTTAGAATATAAAGACAATGACAGATTTACTCATGATTGGGTTACTCTATTTCCTGGTCTTGAATTTGAATATAATAGCACTGTTCATTCTGTCACTGAGAAAAAGCCTTTTGAACTTTGGTTAGGTTATGTCCCACATACTCTGTCAGTCAGTCGTCTAGAAGAGATAAGATAAGAGGGAAGAAAAGAGAGGAGGACAAGAAGGAGATTGTCAGCCAGGCTATTCCAGGAGTCCAGTAAATGATATATAAATTATAAAACTTTAAAGAGTGGGTAAGACTTGTATTTAATGAATATAACTTAATATTTTATTGCATAATGAAATTATATAAGAATTTTATTATATACAAGTGTTACATTAAATTTATTGGTTATATATATTTTTATATATACAATTAAATTGAGCATAATATAATATATTCTACAAATAATGGCGCATTTTTATGTATTTAATAATTATAAATTTATATTTAATTAATTAAAAAACATATATTATAATTACAAGTGTAAATTTGATTTATAATATATTTAAATTAATTACTTAAATTTATATATTAAATAATACCTCTCATATGATACTAAACAATAATTAAGGACGCTTCTTTTGACCCATAATTGTGTTAGAAAAAACAAATAAATTAATTTGGACTAAATTGAGATTAATTGCTTGTTTTGTTGCGTCAAATTATTTTTTGTTTCACTTAAAATATCCTTTAATCAGAATGTACCATCTGTTGGGAATTATATTTCTCATAGTTCCTATGTTTCCAATCTTGTTTAGTTATTCACTATTGTCACTTACTGATTTGGGAATTAATGGCGGGGAAATTGGATTCTTAATTGGGCTTTTAATTATTTGTTTCATGTTTTTCTCTATATTGTTATGTTTCATTTACTCTTTTGATATGTTTGTTTTATTCCATTCTAATCATTGTATTTACAAATATAGTAGCGCTTCAGAGGACCCATTGCCTATAAAAGGGCCTTGGATAATCCCCTGTAGCCTTATCACTTATTACACACTCAACAATTTAAAGATAAATTCATTACGCTTATTATTATTTTTATTAGTATTAGATTCTAATTAAAAATTCTAAATAACAATTTAAAGGTTGCCTTAAGTCTGATAGTAATTATCTTGTTTGCCGCGCAGAAACTCTTACTTAAATAATATTAATATTAATAAAACCAATTTTGTTGTCACCTCTCAAATCACTCGTCGTTGCTTTCTCTCAAATAAATCAAATAATCTCAATTGTTTTTATTTCTCTTATTTCTAAACTACTATCTCCTTCTTGTCCTCCTCTCTTTTCTTCCCTCTTATCTTATCTCTTCTAGACAACTGACCGACAGAGATAGTAGTTTAGAAATAAAAGAAATAAAAACAATTGAGATTATTTGATTTATTTGAGAGAAAGCAACGACGAGTGATTTGAGAGGTGACAACAAAATTGGTTTTATTAATATTAATATTATTTAAGTAGGAGTTTCTGCGCGGCAAACAATATAATTACTATCAGAATTAAGGCAACCTTTAAATTGTTATTTAGAATTTTTAATTAGAATCTAATACTAATAAAAATAATAATAAGCGTAATAAATTTATCTTTAAATTGTTGAGTGTGTAATAAGTGATAAGGCTACAGGGGATTATCCAAGGCCCTTTTATAGGCAATGGGTCCTCTGAAGCGCTACTATATTTTTAAATACAATGATTAGAATGGAATAAAACAAACATATCAAAAGAGTAAATGAAACATAACAATATAGAGAAAAACATGAAACAAATAATTAAAAGCCCAATTAAGAATCCAATTTCCCCGCCATTAATTCCCAAATCAGTAAGTGACAATAGTGAATAACTAAACAAGATTGGAAACATAGGAACTATGAGAAATATAATTCCCAACAGATGGTACATTCTGATTAAAGGATATTTTAAGTGAAACAAAAAATAATTTGACGCAACAAAACAAGCAATTAATCTCAATTTAGTCCAAATTAATTTATTTGTTTTTTCTAACACAATTAAGGGTCAAAAGAAGCGTCCTTAATTATTGTTTAGTATCATATGAGAGGTATTATTTAATATATAAATTTAAGTAATTAATTTAAATATATTATAAATCAAATTTACACTTGTAATTATAATATATGTTTTTTAATTAATTAAATATAAATTTATAATTATTAAATACATAAAAATGCGCCATTATTTGTAGAATATATTATATTATGCTCAATTTAATTGTATATATAAAAATATATATAACCAATAAATTTAATGTAACACTTGTATATAATAAAATTCTTATATAATTTCATTATGCAATAAAATATTAAGTTATATTCATTAAATACAAGTCTTACCCACTCTTTAAAGTTTTATAATTTATATATCATTTACTGGACTCCTGGAATAGCCTGGCTGACACTCCCTCACTCTAAAAAAACAATAAAAAAAAATGCTAAGATTTTTTCTTTTTGTATTTTTTCAACAGAGCAGGCAGATTTGAAATTTCTTTGCCAGGTATCCATGCATCATGTTCAGATGATTTGTTCTTATATCTCAATAAATATTCAGTACCTCTTTCAGAAGTGATA
This sequence comes from Hemileia vastatrix, assembly GCA_030280995.1. Lineage (NCBI taxonomy): Eukaryota > Fungi > Basidiomycota > Pucciniomycetes > Pucciniales > Zaghouaniaceae > Hemileia > Hemileia vastatrix. Next base: position 5,260,449 of record JASXTE010000008.1, on the reverse strand, counting down.
ATTCTATCATTGAGAATTTTATCAATTTCTGCTGTTTCTGTGACTTCCTGAGGGTTCTTCTTAGGTCTTCCTCTCCTCTTTGGAAATAAGTCACTGTTGGAAGTATAAGGTTTAAGTAAAGAAATGGGAAAGACAGGATGTTTTCTATCATATGGAGAATACAATACAACTTCTACTGCATTATCACCAACCATTCTTTTAACAACAAATGGTCCTACAAAAGGATCTTTTAATTTGTGGTTACCTTGTAAATTGAAATGGACAGTAGAGATCAACACTTCATCACCCTTGTTAAATGTGTATTCTTTATGGGATTTATCCCATCTTTTCTTTTCATATTCAAATGCTTTATCAATACAACTCTGAGCATGTTTTCTGCATAGCTGTTGCATTTGCATAAAAGATTTTACACCAGGGTGTAGTTCCAACTTAGGTAATTTATTATTGAGAATCTGAGCAGGAGTGTTTGGGACATAACCTAACCAAAGCTCAAAAGGCTTTTTCTCAGTGACAGAATGAACAGTGCTATTATATGCAAATTCAAGACCAGTCAAAAGAGTGACCCAATCATGAGTAAATCTGTCATTGTCTTTATATTCTAAACCAAAGGCACAATACCTTCTAATCATATCTTCCAGAGTTTGAATCATTCTTTCAGCTAGACCATCAGTCTGAGGATGGTGAGCTGTAGACAATTTCAACTCACAGCCACAAATATCCATCAAAGAGGTCCAAAACTCAGAAGTGAATTTTGGATCCCTATCAGAGATAATGGCTTTTGGAAAACCAATAATATTAAACATGTAAGACCACCATAAGAAAGCTAATTCCTTGGTGGATACATCTTTGTGGGTTGGAATAAATTTGCACATTTTTGTGAATCTATCAACTATTACCCAACAAGAGTTAAAGCTGTCTTTACCTGCAACAGGAAGACCAGTGACAAAATCCATATTAATGATTTGCCAGGGAGCATTAGGTGCTTCAATATGTTGTAATAACCCTGCTCTCTTACCTGTTAACCTTTTATATTTTTGGCAGGAATCACAAGATTCAACATATAATTTTGTGTCTTCAGACATATTAGCCCACCATGCAGTGTTTTTGATTCTAATCAATGTTTTTTCAAGATCAAAATGTCCAGCTAATATGTCATCATGACAAAGTTTGAGGATAGTTTCTTTCATTGAAGGAGGAATAACAATTACATTGGTAAGCTTCCTTCTATAATATATATAACCATCTTCAATAGAAAACTTTCCTTTATTTAAAGCATTTTGGTACTTTGCAGGAAGAGTTTTTATTAATGCTTGAATTGAAGCATTCTTAGGATCATTCAAAATAGTAACTAATTTATTTAAGTCAGAATCTTTATCATATGAATCCAGTATTAACTGTAATAACTCTTCTTCCATATCAACTATAAATATACCATGTATATAAACAGTATCATCTTCAGGTACATAAGCAGGATTGGAGTCATTATTTGGCAGAGGCAATCTGGAGAGCATATCAACATTAGAGTGAACATTTCCAGCTCTATGGATAATAGTCATCCTTCCTCTGTATTCCTGAACAGCAAGTTGCCACCTGAACATATGTCTGTTAGGTGTTTTGAGGTTTAAGAGAGATTTTACAGCACTACAGTCAGTTACCAACTCAAATTTTTGGTCATCCAAGTAGTAATGAAGTTTCTCAAGAGCCCAAACAACTGCTAAGCACTCCAATTGAGTGGCACCATATTTCAATTCACTATTTCTTAAGGTTCTTGAAATATAACAAATTACAACCTCTGAGGATTTATCATTAATAATTTGCTTTTGGTGAAGGGCAGCACCCAGACCAATAAAGCTAGCATCTGTATAAAGTACAAATGGCTTGTTAAAATCTGGAAGAGCCAATATAGGGGCTGTCATTAAGCAACTTTTCAATGTATTAAAAGCTTTCTGACAGTCATTATTCCAGAGAAAAGCAACATCTTTTCTGGTCAGTTTTGTAAGAGGCAAGGCTATGACCTGATAATTTTTAATATATTGTCTATAATAGCCACACATACCCAAAAAACTTTGGATTTCTCTTACAGAAGTTGGTGCTTTCACATTTTGAATGGCAGCAACTTTATTATGGTCTACACAAATTTGTAAGCCTGACACAACATGGCCAAGGACTTTCAAAGATTGAAAACCAAATTTACACTTTTTTAAAGATAAGGTCATATTGATTTCATCCATTTTTTGGAAAACTCTATTTAAGTGAATCATATGTTCATCAAAAGTTTTAGAAAAAACAATAATATCATCAATATAAACCATGAGCCAACCTTCAATAATTTCTTGATGGAAAGTGTTATCCATGACTTTCTGGAAAACTGAAGGAGCATTTTTAGGGCCAAATGGCATCCTAACATACTTATATATTCCCATATGAGTAGCAATAAGCAAAAAATTCTGAGAATTTTTCTCAACTGGAACTTGATGATAACCTTTATTACCATCCAGACAACTAATAAATTTTGCACCTTGCAAGGTAGCATGTATTGAATTAATTCTGGATAAAGGATAAATATCATCAACAGTATAAGTATTTAAAGCTCTGTAATCTCCACATAATCTAGCTTTATCTTTTTCATATGAAATCAAGACTGGGGAGATGACACAATATTTGGGGGTGACATTCACTTTCTCAATGATATTCATTTTCAATAATGTTTCAATATTATCTTCAATATCTTTTCTTTTTGATGGAGAAGCAGGATATGGTTTTTTCTTAAGGGAAGGAGGAATATCACTCAAATTACAGGATAAGGTAATTTTCATCTCTTCCTGAACAATTCCCAAGACATGAGAACCATGAGCAAAAGCCATAGGGAAAGAGGTAATAGAGGCAACAATAGAATCCTTTTGTTCATTAGTCAAATGATCACCAAAAGAAGCGGTATTTATTTCATGTAATAAATCATCCATTTCAGTTGTTGTTCTACCTTTACATTGGGTCAGTGAGTTACAAGATTTCAACAAATGCCAAGAAGGTTTAGGAGAAGAAATTTTGAATTTTCTTTTCCCATTCATTCCTAAGGTAAAGCAATTATTTGCTGGGTCTAGTTTCACACCAAACATGGTTAAAATATCATTTCCCATAATAAACCAATTGCTCAAATTATCATTTTTCATGACAACAAACTCACAAATAGCTCTGACAAAACCACCATTATATTTGAAGAATACAGAGGTTTTGTATTTGCCAATAGGAAATAAGGTAGAACCATACCCTCTCCATTTTTCAGAAGTTATAGGCAATAATTTACTTAAATATTCATTATCCACTGAAGCCAAAGCTTTTTCAGATACTACACTTCCTCCAGCACCAGAATCAAGAACTACATCAACATTTTTACCATTAATGATAACAGGTGCCTTTAAAGGGGATATGGGAATAGAATTGTTAGTAATATCTTTAATTATCTCAGCATTTTCTACTGAAGATAAATTCAATACACAATCTTCAGATATATTATTTAAATAATGGACATCATGTTCCAACATTAAAACATCTTTAACAGATTCATTGTCATAGGAGATATTACTTTCACAGTCACTGGAAGAATTATTGACATCAAGTTCAACTTCATCAGTGTCTTCATTTTGTTCAACAAGATGAATTTTCTTGTCACAAACATGACCCTTCTGCCACGGTTTGTTACATTTATAACAAGTATTTGTTGCATATTTTTTAGGTGCAACTGGGGCAGAGGGTTTACCAGATTTTTCTGGGAGCTTTATAGAAGGTTTATTCTGATCATTATAAGATTTACTAAGGTAATTCTTTGGTTCATATCTATGGTTGAGTAGTACTTCATTACAGATATTAATGAAAGAAGAATTTTCCCTTACATGCTCAGTTCTAGCAACAATCAAATCCCTAAGAGAATTTGGTAATTTATACAAGATTTTATCTCTCCAAATATCATAATCCATCTTTGGATCAATTGCTCTAAGGATTTTAGTTATTTTCATCAGAAAAACAATGGGCTTTTCAACAGAGGAGGATACATATCTAGTATTCTCATACAGTCTTTGCTGAGCTAACCTGAATTTTGAACCACCAAACTGATTCTCAATCAAGGATTTCCAATCATTCCATGTATAATGATTGTTATCTAAGAGGACAGATTCATACCACATCAAGGCTACATTGGAAAATAAAGAAATTAGCTTAGAAACAATTTCCTCATCAGGTAGTTTATAAGATCTCTTTAAATTATCAATTCTTTGGATAAAGTGTTGCCAATCAGAGGAAGAATCACCATCAAAGGTAGGATATTGGTCTAACTTAGGCCAATTTTTCTGACTACTGGGATGGTCCACTTTTTGGTTTGAATTATTCATTAGTAATAATTCCTGAAGTTTAGCCAGGTGTTCAGAAATTTCATTATTTACAGAAACAGCTGGTGCATGACCATCACAAGATTTTTTGCTAGTAGCAAAAGATTTTACAGACTCATTGTCAGTTTGTTTAATGGTTGAAATATGAGGAAGAAAGGATGAACTTTGTTCAGGTTTTTTCCCTTTATTTTTATGCAGCTTATTTGCAGAAATCTCATTTAATTCATTATTTATGGATAAGGTTGAGAACTTTTCCTGTAGGTCAGACACATAGTTTCTTATTCTTGGAATTTCAGACATCTGGTCATTTACTTTTGCAAGAGATAGAACATTTCTGTCCTCAGAAACTGAGTGCTTGGTACTTAGTGCATGGAAATCATTTTTTAGCTTCTTAAACTCATTTTGCAGAGATTTTATTTAATTTTTGAATGAATAATTTTCCTCAATAAGGGGTTTCAATTCACTCAAGGTCTTATGTAGACTGATATTTCTATCTGAGATAGCTCTATGGTCACTTCTTATTTGTTTTTGTTGACTAAGAACAATATTCAAGGTTTCTTTGATTTTTAAATAAGCTGTATCTTGTACAGAAGAACTCACTTTACATTGCAAGTGTAAATTATTTAATCTATCATTTTCATGGATTAACACATCTCTCACATGTTTGTCTTTCACAATATTAAAATCAAGGGTATCTTTCAATATTTCCTCAGAAGTTTTTTCAATTAAGGTATAGATTTCAGGGGGAACAGAATCATTTTTAATTGCAAGAGAAGGATTAATTAAAGATGTAGAAGTTAAATGTAAAGGTTCATCAAATGACAATTTGCTAATTACATCAATAGGGCTACTAGTTACAGGAAGCTGTCTTTTAACAGGTTTAACTGTTCTTTCACCATGTTCAATAATATTACCTGCAGAAGAAGATTTATTAGAAAACATACCCAAGTGACTATCAACCAAATTACTTACCATGGCAGAGGAGGAAACTTCCCCTGGGACTGGGTTTGGGATTGTGCTTGGGCCTTCTTTCTCCTGCTTTGTTGGTAGGGATGAGGAGGTGGATGGAAATTGGGTGTTCTGGATGGGCCAGGCTGATGATGAGGAGGGTGTTGCACATTCTGTTGGTAGTGACTCATTAGATAATCCCATTTCCATTTCTCTACTTCCATAGTATTTGGATTTTGGATGGTTGAGCTGGGTGGCTGTGAAGGTTGAGCCTGAAATTGAAGCTGATTGGGAGGCAATTGAGGAGGGGCCTGGGCCTGAATCTGGTTCCTGAGTTCTTGGACCTGATCCCACAATGTGTCTACCTTTGCTTTGTACGTCATATTTTCTGTCTTCAACTCTTTTATATGACTGGATAGGTTGCTGATTTGTTGTGGCAGAGGAAGCTTTTTTATTTTGAAGCCTTTTGGAAGACCTTCTTGAGGCACTAGAGGCTTTACTTCCTTCTGTGGTACTGGTGGAAGGGGGTTTGGTTTGTTTGCATTTCCTGTCATTTCCACATCCTGCAGTATGTGAATTTTTTGTGTTAGTATAAGATTTTTTATGACCAACTTTAGAAGAACTTACAGTGTCAGCATCATAGTCAATTTCTATCTCATCCACTTGCATGTTATCCATTTTTTCTGCCAAATTGTTGGACATACTAGTGGGAAGATTTATATTTTACTTTGTACTTTATAAAAAAATAATCAAAGTTAGTCAATAATTGCTCCAAATAATATAAAAAAAAAAATTTTTTTAATTAATTAAATTATAGAAAAAATAATTTTCAATATAAAGTAATAATTAAAAAATTAATTTTTTTTAAAAAAAAAATGGATTGCAAGTTTAAATTGGGAATAACAAGTAAGTTAATTCAACCAATTAATTACCAATATTAAATATGGCAATATATTGGGACTAAGCACAATGTACTTTTAAGTCAACCAAAATTAACAATAATTAATAATAAAAAAAAATTAAATTAATAATTCAATTTGTATTAATAATAATGTCAATTCTTCTAGGACTAAGAGGATTTAACACTCTATAATGGTCAACTAGGAAAAAAAAATTTTTTAAAAATTGAACACTTACACTCAGTGAATCAGCAATTAAGCCACAATCACTGTTATTGCAATAAAAATATAGTAATATGAGTGAGAGGCGCAAAGGTGAACTTACTATAGTGATCGAAAAATCACTTCAAAATAATATAAAAATTAATATTATATAAACCTAAGATGTCAAACCCAAGTTCGAAACACAGTCGCGGCAAAAGTTTCGTTTTGCTAGGTGGTCCGTGCGTTTTGTCGTTTGTCGCCAGGCTCGATTGTCGTCGTCGTTTGGAAAGGCCCTCAGTTGTCGGTCAGTCGTCTAGAAGAGATAAGATAAGAGGGAAGAAAAGAGAGGAGGACAAGAAGGAGATAGTAGTTTAGAAATAAAAGAAATAAAAACAATTGAGATTATTTGATTTATTTGAGAGAAAGCAACGACGAGTGATTTGAGAGGTGACAACAAAATTGGTTTTATTAATATTAATATTATTTAAGTAGGAGTTTCTGCGCGGCAAACAATATAATTACTATCAGACTTAAGGCAACCTTCAAATTGTTATTTAGAATTTTTAATTAGAATCTAATACTAATAAAAATAATAATAAGCGTAATAAATTTATCTTTAAATTGTTGAGTGTGTAATAAGTGATAAGGCTACAGGGGATTATCCAAGGCCCTTTTATAGGCAATGGGTCCTCTGAAGCGCTACTATATTTTTAAATACAATGATTAGAATGGAATAAAACAAACATATCAAAAGAGTAAATGAAACATAACAATATAGAGAAAAACATGAAACAAATAATTAAAAGCCCAATTAAGAATCCAATTTCCCCGCCATTAATTCCCAAATCAGTAAGTGACAATAGTGAATAACTAAACAAGATTGGAAACATAGGAACTATGAGAAATATAATTCCCAACAGATGGTACATTCTGATTAAAGGATATTTTAAGTGAAACAAAAAATAATTTGATGCAACAAAACAAGCAATTAATCTCAATTTAGTCCAAATTAATTTATTTGTTTTTTCTAACACAATTAAGGGTCAAAAGAAGCGTCCTTAATTATTGTTTAGTATCATATGAGAGGTATTATTTAATATGTAAATTTAAGTAATTAATTTAAATATATTATAAATCAAATTTACACTTGTAATTATAATATATGTTTTTTAATTAATTAAATATAAATTTATAATTATTAAATACATAAAAATGCGCCATTATTTGTAGAATATATTATATTATGCTCAATTTAATTGTATATATAAAAATATATATAACCAATAAATTTAATGTAACACTTGTATATAATAAAATTCTTATATAATTTCATTATGCAATAAAATATTAAGTTATATTCATTAAATACAAGTCTTACCCACTCTTTAAAGTTTTATAATTTATATATCATTTACTGGACTCCTGGAATAGCCTGGCTGACATACTCCTTCTCAGATTCTCAATAATAAATTACCTATGTTGGAACTACACCCTGGTGTAAAATCTTTCATGCAAATGCAACAGCTATGCAGAAAACATGCTCAGAGCTGTATTGATAAAGCATATGAATATGAAAAGAAAAGATGGGATAAATCCCATAAAGAATACACATTTAAAAAGGGTGATGAAGTGTTGATCTCTACTGTCCATTTGAATTTACAAGGTAACCACAAATTAAAAGATCCTTTTGTAGGACCATTTGTTGTAAAAGAATGGTTGGTGATAATGCAGTAGAAGTTGTATTGTATTCTCCATATGATAGGAAACATCCTGTTTTTCCCATTTCTTTGCTTAAGCCTTATACTTCCAACAGTGACTTATTTCCCAAAATAAGGGGAAGACCTAAGAAAAACCCTCAGGAAGTCACAGAAACAGCAGAAATTGATAAAATTCTCAATGATAGAATTATAACTTCTGAAAGAGGTACTGAATATTTATTGAGATATAAGAACAAATCATCTGAACATGATGCATGGATACCTGGCAAGGAGATTTCAAATCTTCCTACTCTGTTGAAAAGGTACAAAAAGAAAAAATCTTAGCATTTTTTTATTGTTTTTTTAGAGTGAGGGAGTGTCAGCCAGACTATTCCAGGAGCCCAGTAAATTATATGTTAAGTTATAGGACCTGAAAGAGGGCGTAAGAATTGTATTTAATGTATATAAATTAATATTTTATTTCATAATAAAATCATATAAGTATCTTATTAAATATAAGTGTTATATTAATTTTATTGTTTATATAAATTTTTATACATTTAAATTAAACATAATATATTTTATATTCTACAAATAATGGCGCATTTTTATGTATTTAATAAATATAAATTTATATTTAATTAATTAAAAACATATATTATAATTATAAGTGTAAAATTGACTTATAATATAATTAAATTAATTAATTACATTTATATATTAAATAACATCTTTCATATAGTATTAAACAATAATTAATGGCGCTTCTTTTGACCCTTAATTGTGTCAGGAAGAAAATTAAATAAATTATAATACTTATTTTATAAAATAGTATTATAATTTCTTAAATTAAATTAATTGATTGTTTCAGTTATACTAGTATTTAATTACATAAGTGAAAACAATTAAATAATACAAATTTACGCTGAATTAAATTGATTGTATACCTTGTTGCGTCAAATCATGTTATTTTGTTTCACTTCGAAATGCTGAAAACGGATTTTAATACTTGTTTTGATTTGTTTTTCCCATAGTTCTTAGATCACATGGTTGTTTAGTTACTTATTATTTTATATTAACTGATTTGGGGAATTTAGGATGGGAATTTTACATTCTTAATTGGGATATTTATTATTTTTTGTATATTTTTCTCTTAATTACTATGTTACAAATGTCTTCTTTTATCTTCTTGTTTTACTTCATTACTCTTTTGTATATAGTCATTTTTAGCGCTTCAGAGGACCCATTGCCTATAAAAGGGCCTTGGATAATCCCCTGTAGAAGCATCACTTATTATACACTCAACAAATTAAATATACTTTTACATTACGTTTATATTCTTTTTATTAGTAATAAAGTTCTAATTAAAATTCTATATAACAATTTAAAGGTTTCTTTAAGTCTGATGGTAATCACAGTGTCTGCCAGGCATAGCCCTTAAATTAGAATAATATTATTATTTAATAGAACCTCACTTTTGTCACCTCTCAAGAAAAACGTTGTTGATTTTCCTCAATAAAATAAATAATTTTTATAATTTTTATTTCTTTTATTACCCATAATCCTTTCCTCCATCTTCTCTTCTACTTCTTCCCATTTTTCTTCCTCTCTTCTAGACGACTGACCGACAAAGTGTATGATTATGGGATTGATTAAGTTCAGGTAAGTCATATACCTTGCTCACGTAAATAAGCACTTAAGGATTAGGTGAAAAAAAATCTAGTTTTTGGTGCTTTTGTACATAGTTTTAGTGTCTTTATACCTAGTTCTGACTAATCATGATGATGAAGGGATTTTTATTGATGACTTGTTTGACCCAAAAGAAGAAATTTTTGGGGACAAATACACTTTTGAAATACACCTGTCCAGGGCAGGTGTATTTCATTTTTTGATGGTGTGTTTGGTACCTTTTTTTTGGAATGTTTATGTGGCCTATTTTGTAATGTTTGAGACCCCCTAATAAAAATAAATACAAACCAAATGTGAAAACTTACTAAGTATAGAAAATATAACAATAATGATATTCAAAAATTTGGTATATTTGAATGCAAAAATTTAGTCAGGAGCAGAAGAAAAGTAAGAGGTAAAGTGTTATATGTATCATTTAATTGTGGTGATGTGAGAAAACATGAAAAAATAATGAATGAATAAAAAAATTGTATTTAATATAGAAAAAAAATTAAATAATGATATAACCTGACAGTCAAAGCACAGTGACAAGACTTGGATCAATAAATAAAATTCTGAGGATAAATAATTAATCAGTCATTCTAGAGTAGTACAAATAGATTCTAAGATATTTATAAATAATGATTTTTGGGGTTTAAAGTCTCATTTTAGAGACCTTCAATAAATTTTAGGATTTTTTCCTTCTGTTTGCCATCTAAATAAACTTATGATAAATAATGGCAACAGGTAAGTTAAATATAAAAGGAAAGTGTGGAATTGGGACTGAAGTGGATAATGAGGGACCTGAGAGGTAGGGAAAAAAAGATGAGGGAGGTTAACAAAATAAAAGTAAAAATAAATTGTAAAAGAAGGTGTATGTGGAATCAGGTGTGATTATACATCTGTCAGCCTGTATATCTCCAGGACTGAGTAAAAAGTAATTATAAGTTATGTTAAACACATGAACTATACATGGGAATAATAAATAAGAGTACACAAATAGTATACATAAGTAAAATTATGATAATACACAAAAAATGCCATTATAACACCTTATATACACGCATATATCCACCTTTTATAGGTCTTATGTACTTAATATTAAGTTGGAATATGTTAGGGTAATCTTAAGAACCTTAAGTATAAGGCTACATAATTTTTAAGTACACTTAAAGCTGTTATATTCATTGTTTTATGCAAAAAACAAGAAATGCGCTTTATTTCACTTAAAAGTTGACTATATGCGCTATAAAATTGAGAATATCAAAATTGCGCTTTGACAGATCAATTGGGCTCATTTAGAACTATTGATTTGGCTATTTAAATGCATAAAAATAACACTTTTCAAATTTGGTGTTTTTTATGCCAGAAATGGCTTCTGTGTACTGGCCACATACTGCCTGCTTTTTTCCCGTGTGAATAGCTTCATTTTTAGCAAAGTTAGCTTTTTTCACACTATAATTACCCCACATTCTACGCCCACTGTGGGGAAACACACTAAAATAGGCGACAGGCGCTTATTTAGTGTCCTAGCTTAATTAATAATGCATTGACCTTATTTATATGCACTAATTTCATTAATAACCTCACTCTTGGCACTTTATTTCATCACCACGCTTAAATTCGCCTAATTTTAGTCAAGGATTTACCCGTGCAAGCGCCTGCCAAGAACTGCATGTAGTTACCCCACATCTCACGCTCTTTTTTAAGTTTTTGGGTGGTTTCTCAGTCAATTTTGGTTATTTTTGAATGGGAATTTCACGTAGTATAATGTCAGGATTAGCCCCATTATTTCTACAGTAAATCCCCCTTATTATTAAGCTATTATTAACCTTAAAAGGTCTCCTTTAGTCTTTAATATTATTGTTTAATACGCATATACTCTCTTTTTGTCTTTTTCTTTAATTTTGATGGATTTCCCTTATTATTACAGGATTTTTGCCGTTGTTACTCTTCTAATTATGTCATGGGTTACTAGGAATGTTGATGGGCATGTCTATTAGTTGTTTAGAGGCGTCATTAACTGTGTATTGGGTGGTACATCAAGGGAATCATTGGGGAACTCAGTGTGTATAAAAGGAGGAGTTTTTTGGGTTGTATTTCTTCATTCTTTATCATTACAATTTAACCAATATAACCAAACCAATTACAATACATATCAATTAGTACTTTTATAAGACTTTTGAATAGTATCTGAATTTATATAATCTATTTTTCTACCAACTATAAATATTGTAAGCCATATATAAGAATAGTGAGAATTATATTACTGAGACCTTTATATTTGATTATATTTTACAACTTAGTGGATTAGAACTACAGTATTCATATAGGACCATTAAAATCTTCTAGACAACTGACTATTCAAGCTAGTTCACGTCCTTGTACTTGACCCTAGCCTGACAATTGGGGACCTTTCCTCAAGAATTCTGTTATAATCCTGTAAGTGAAATTTTCAAAAGAAGGTGCACGTAAATAATATCCCTATAGAAATATTTGGATAATTACAACAGGTTGGGGTCACTTATATAGTGATTTCAGAAAAAGAAGCCCTGTTATATTATAAAATTGTGATATTGAATCAACAATTTTACCACTAATTTAACTTATAATTGTTATTAGTGGGTCTGTCAATAGACCAATTAAATTTGAGATCTTTGCAGATAAAATTTTTACCACTAATTTAACATATAATTGTTCTTAGTGGGAGTCTGTCAATAGACCAATTAAATTTGAGATCTTTGCAGATAAAATTTTTACCACTAATTTAACATATAATTGTTCTTAGTGGGAGTCTGTCAATAGACCAATTAAATTTGTGATCTTTGCAGATAATAAACCAATTAAACTGATTAATTGTTTTCTTTTAACAGGACTCTTAATCTTTTCTTTTATTGGTTTGTAAAATTCATTAAATATTTAGAAAGAATCATACTGACAGTTGTTTTCTTTTGAATATAAAAACACGGCTACATATTGTAGACCAGTTAAATCAAGTGACCACATAAAAGCATATTTGACTTTTGGCACTTAAATATTCACTTCATACCAATAAGTAGGCAATAAAATTGTCTTCAGTGGTATTGATAAATACTGATAAAACTCCTTTTTGAAGTTTTCATATCTAAACTTTCAATTCTTTAAATTCCACGTAAAAATGTGTGACAACAATGACATTGTAAGTAATAAGGTAAAACCTTATAACTTAAGACCTAGAGCTGAAAGACCTGTTACAGGACATTCAAATGGAGGGCCAGGACTCTCCCATAATCAACAACACTCCGTCAATGTCTCTGGAGGAAAGGGAAAAGCTTTTAAAGCAGGTTTCAATAAAGAAAACAAAAAATACTTTACAAGAACAAGTTCACTCCCTATCCACCCTACTGAACACCTTGACAATAAGAGTCAACAATATAGTGGACCAGATCAACAATCTGGAAAAGAGAGCAGCTCAAGGTTTCATAGAAGTCAACCAAGCTCTAGTGGACATAAAGACTCAACCACCAACAGTGGCACCCAACAATTCCATAGCAACACCTCCAGCCCAAGAGGAGGACCAAAAAATTACTGTAAGCAAATGGAAATGGGATTGGTACGCCCAAAACTACAACAATCCTCAACAGCAGGGCTCCAGCAGTCACCCTTACAGGGGAAAGGCAAGGAGAGGCAGGGGAAGTGGGATAAGACCTTGGTAAGTCATCCAACTTCTTATGATCAATTATATCAACCTGAAAATAAATTACTTATAGGTAATGAGATTGATAAGGAAATATTGGATATTATTGATAAGGATTTAAAGGATTATTCATTTGAACAGAATATGTTAAACTTGTCTTTACATGAGGACAATGTAAATAGTTTTATTGATCACCAGGAAAATACTATTAATATAAAAATGTAATCAAATGAATTAAATCTTGACCCTGATAATGAGTCTTCTGAATTGGACACGGAAAAAATAGAATATTTTTTAAAAGAGAATACAATGGAATCAAAAATAATAAGTAAATTATTATTGAGAATTGAAAAATTGGAAGAGTTCTCAAAAGAGTCAAACATTAATACAGAAAATGTATTATTACAACTAACACAGTCATTGAGTACCACAGCCAATAAATTAAAAATTATTGAAAATTCAAATAATTAATTTATCAATGAGAATAAAAGATTAAACTCTGAGATTAGAAATTTAGAAAGTAAATTAGAACACTCTCAGAATATTATGGCTACCATAGAGGGACGTGTAAAATTGTCTTTTTCAAATGTAAATGATACTTTAACTCATGTACCTGTAATAAAGGATAGGTTACAAAGAGTAGAAATTGAAGTAGCTAACATTTTGAAAAATACTGAAACAATAAAGGATAATATCTCTTATGTAGAAAGAGTACCAGTTTTTATGAAACACTCTGATGATAAACCAATGATGGAACATGAACATAGTGTCATGGGCTCTGAGAATATAAAATCAGTAAAAGATGAAATTAATGATCATCTTTCTAAAGTGAGTGAATTACTCAATATTCCTCAGGTTAGGGAAGCAAAAACTAGCCAAAAGAACTGGCCTAAGTTAGATCAGTACCCTTCTTTTGACGGGGATTCAAAATCTGATTGGCAACAATTCATACAAAGAATTGATAACTTTAAATTTTCATATAAATTACCTGATGAAGAAATTACTTCAAAGTTAATATCTTTATTTACAGATGTGGCCTTATTATGGTTTGAATCTGTATTGAGTGAGGGAATTAATTACTCCTGGAATGAATGGAAGGCACTAATTGAAAGGCAATTTGGTGGCCCAAAATTTAGAATCACTCAACAAAGACTGTATGAAAGGGCCAGATATAATCCAAATGCTGGAGATAAACCCATGGTCTTCTTAATGAATTTAATAAAAATCATGAAAGCTATGGATCCAAAAATGGATTATGAAGAGTGGAAAGAAAAAATAATATACAAGCTGCCTATATCAGTTAGAGACATTATTGTAGCTAGAACTGAAACTGTCAGAGACACCTCTGGATTCATTAATATATGCAATGAGATATTATTAAACCACAAGTATGAAACCAAGTATAGTAATTACAGACAAAGTGTTGACGTGGTAAAACCTACTACAAGTAAGTTATCAGTGGAGAAGAAAAAACCTTCAGCTCCCCTTGTCCCTAAGAGACAAGAAAATAACACTTGTTACAAATGTAATGAACCTTGGGTTAAGGGTCACACGTGTAAGAAGGGAATAAATGTTATTGAAACCTCACAGAATTCTGAACCTAGTAATCATGAAGATGAGAATGTGGAATCTAGTGAGGATTGCAAAAGTAACATATCTTACAGTGATGATGAAAATGAGATATTTGTATTAGAAAAGGATATAATGTTCCTGAATGATGCTATACCTCATACAGACACATCTTTAACTTCCATAGAGGAAGCTGAAATAATTAAAGATGTATCTCATGATACTTACAAAATAACACCTATCAGAGCACCTATTATCATATGTGGAAAAGAAATGAATGCCATTCTTGACACTGGGGCTGCAGGTAGTGTAGTTTCAATTAATACATTAATGAAACTTGATAGTAAGTACCAGGAAAAACTAGAATCTGTTCAGACAAAGAACTGGAGAGGTTTTGTTTCAGTATTAAATCCAATTGGCAAATATAAAACTGCTGTATTCTTTAAATATAATAATGGATATGTTAGAGCAGTTTGTGAATTTGTAGTAATGGATAATAATAATTGTAGTGATTGGTTTATTATTGGCAATGATTTATTGACAAAATTTGGCATTAAACTAGATCCTGCAAACAGTTGTTTCACCATAGGCGTGAATGGTAAAAGAAAATTCAAAATATGTTCTGAAAATTCAGTATATACCATTTCTCCTAGAGAAGAACAACTGCAAGGTGGAAGAACCACCAATGAAGTGGTTGAATTGGAAAATGAAATCCAAAAGGCCTCTTTCAGTCCTCAACTCTCAAAAATTGAAGAAGAAGATATTTTGAGATTGATTAAAGCATATCCTATGGCATTTGCTCATGGTTCAAATGAACTAGGATTGGTCAAAGACCATGAGATGAAAATCTTTCTAAGCTGTGATTTGGATAATATTCCTGGCAGTCTAAAAAAGAAACCTTACCATGCAAATGATCCTGACTTATTTCCAAAAAGAAGGAGAAGGCCTAAAAAGCAACCTGAAGAAATTGTGGAAAAAGCAGAGATTGAAAAAATACTCAAGGAAATAATCCTTACTAAAGAAAAAGGAACTGAGTATTTACTAAGATTTAAAGGGAAATCAAATGAATTTGATAAATGGATACCTGAAAAAGAAATTTCTAATTTATCCACCCTTCTTAAAAAATTTAAACAGAAATAAAATTCTGTTCAACCAGCTGAGGGGTTAAAAAACCAGTACTCATAATATTTTATTATGTTTTATTTCTTTAAAGTTGAATCTTTAATGCTACAGATTTATTCTGAATACCTGAAAATTACAAATTAATAAAATAAAATGTATAACTTATCATTTTTTTATTGTTTTTTTGGGTGGGCGAGTGTCAGCCTGTATATCTCCAGGACTGAGTAAAAAGTAATTATAAGTTATGTTAAACACATGAACTATACATGGGAATAATAAATAAGAGTACACAAATAGTATACATAAGTAAAATTATGATAATACACAAAAAATGCCATTATAACACCTTATATACACGCATATATCCACCTTTTATAGGTCTTATGTACTTAATATTAAGTTGGAATATGTTAGGGTAATCTTAAGAACCTTAAGTATAAGGCTACATAATTTTTAAGTACACTTAAAGCTGTTATATTCATTGTTTTATGCAAAAAACAAGAAATGCGCTTTATTTCACTTAAAAGTTGACTATATGCGCTATAAAATTGAGAATATCAAAATTGCGCTTTGACAGATCAATTAGGCTCATTTAGAACTATTGATTTGGCTATTTAAATGCATAAAAATAACACTTTTCAAATTTGGTGTTTTTTATGCCAGAAATGGCTTCTGTGTACTGGCCACATACTGCCTGCTTTTTTCCCGTGTGAATAGCTTCATTTTTAGCAAAGTTAGCTTTTTTCACACTATAATTACCCCACATTCTACGCCCACTGTGGGGAAACACACTAAAATAGGCGACAGGCGCTTATTTAGTGTCCTAGCTTAATTAATAATGCATTGACCTTATTTATATGCACTAATTTCATTAATAACCTCACTCTTGGCACTTTATTTCATCACCACGCTTAAATTCGCCTAATTTTATTCAAGGATTTACCCGTGCAAGCTCCTTCCAAGAACTGCATGTAGTTACCCCACATCTCACGCTCTTTTTATGTTTTTGGGTGGTTTCTCAGTCAATTTTGGTTATTTTTGAATGGGAATTTCACGTAGTATAATGTCAGGATTAGCCCCATTATTTCTACAGTAAATCCCCCTTATTATTAAGCTATTATTAACCTTAAAAGGTCTCCTTTAGTCTTTAATATTATTGTTTAATACGCATATACTCTCTTTTTGTCTTTTTCTTTAATTTTGATGGATTTTCCTTATTATTACAGGATTTTTGCCGTTGTTACTCTTCTAATTATGTCATGGGTTACTAGGAATGTTGATGGGCATGTATATTAGTTGTTTAGAGGCGTCATTAACTGTGTATTGGGTGGTACATCAAGGGAATCATTGGTGAACTCAGTGTGTATAAAAGGAGGAGGTTTTTGGGTTGTATTTCTTCATTCTTTATCATTACAATTTAACCAATATAACCAAACCAATTACAATAAATATCAATTAGTACTTTTATAAGACTTTTGAATAGTATCTGAATTTATATAATCTATTTTTCTACCAACTATAAAGATTGTAAGCCATATATAAGAATAGTGAGAATTATATTACTGAGACCTTTATATTTGATTATATTTTACAACTTAGTGGATTAGAACTACAGTATTCATATAGGACCATTAAAATCTTCTAGACAACTGACTATTCAAGCTAGTTCACGTCCTTGTACTTGACCCTAGCCTGACAACATCCATATACATTGCCCATCTATCATATGATTAGGTTGAGAGTTAGGTTTGAGTTATAAGTAAATATATATGGTAATAATTATAAAACTAGAATAAAATGGCAATGAATAATACTAATATATATCTAATATACTATGACTATGATAACAGCTTACAGGAAAAGAATCATTTTGACTAGCCATCTATTCAAATTCTTTAACTCTGGAGTAAGCTTCCAGAAAGTTGGATCAGTAAAAATTAGCAATCAAGAGACACTTCTAGACCAATACTGCTACTTTCCAGCTCAAAAAATTAACAAAATTTATGACTAAGTTCTATCTTTCTTGAAGAACAAGCTAATAGAATTTTTATTTTGAGTATAGATAATTAATATGTTGTCATAATTCAAACATGTCATTATAAATTAGATGCAGTAATTCAGTGACCAATTGTTTCAAGAATTTATAGTTTTTAGAAATTATAAATGCTTTTGATAGAATGAATATTTTTTCCATAAATCTTGCTCATAGATTATTATTTGATACTCTTTTGTATTTTCTCAAAATTAGCCTAATTTCTTTACAGGAAAGTTTTAAATTTTGGATAGTTGAATGGTTTTTTATAACAAAATTATTTTTGTCTTGTTTTTGTTTTTTTGAAAGGATATTTTTCCAAAAAAAAAAAATTTCCACCCAAAAAAAAAAATGCTTCCAGAAAATTTATTGCTATAAACTTTTTCACACATAATTTGTTTTAGCGGAAATAGAGAAAAAAAATTCTTTGTTTATTTAGGGATAAATTTTTTTTCTGCATTAAAATAAGATGTTTCTTGAGAATTCACATTCTTGGGGGGGATAAACATTTTTTTTGAGTTAAAAACCATAGCTTTGGTATTAAAACCATTTTTTTTTTGGATACAAGCATAGTTTAGGTAAAACAACATATTTTTTTTGGAGAAAATTAACTTTTTTTCTACAGAAAATTTGGATTTCCAGAGAAAAAAGAAACTTTTGAGATGAGCCACTACTCATTTATGACTTAGTTAACCCTCATTCACCCTCAATCCCTGCTAAGTCACTTTTCAGCCACTGTTGATTCAATTGTTAGTCCTTTATCAGTTGCCACTAAATTGAGACTAAATTATTTCTCAGTAAGTTCTAAGTAAGCACTCATATATAACTCATTCACTTCTGATTCACTCATCAGTCAATTTTTATTCACCATTGTAGAAAAAATCTTAAATTAACCTTTGCTTAAAGATGAATCTGAGGTGAAAAATTTTGTGGAACAATTTTTTTAATGAATAGTGAGATATTAAATTTCTGTATCTGAGTTTATATCCAAAGTGAAAAATAATTTGAATTGAGGGAAAAGAACAAGTAAAAATGACAAAGTTTTAATGAATGGTTCTAAGATACATAAGAGACTGAAATCAAAAATGAGTTACTCCAGGGAGTGACTGAAGAATAAGTCTATTAAAGGTGCTACTCAAGGTAGAATTCCCTGGAATAAACCATATATTTTATTTAAATCAAAAAATGAGATTAATTACAACAGGAAACAAGGTTTCAGGAAATAAATCTTACAGTAACATGATTTAAGCAGAACAAAAGGAGGGAGAAGAAAAAGTAGAACTGATGCCTATGTCCATTATAGGGTATTTATTTATTGAATATTAATTCAGAAAAAATCACAGGGTAAGATTTAAAAAAATATGGATCCCAAATATTAGATAGGAAAATGGTGGTTATAAAGAGAAGATTAGATATTTACAGGAAAATACCTAATATCAACACCAAAGAATGATATCAAATCAATGGCAACCCTAAAAAATTACCACAGCCACACAGAAGAGGACAAAAAGAGCCCTAGAAAGGGAATAAAAATACAGTCTGAGTCCAAGGACCACACCATAGAGGTACAGAGACATCCTAAGTAAAAACAACAATAACAGAAAAGAAGCAGAAAGACTTCCCAAGCCAAAAACAACAATAACCAGCAAGATTTATCTAATAATATGTCAAAATAAGTAGTATAAACTCATTATTATCTTAAATGAGAATTTAGAAAATCAATTTAATAGAAATAATAATAAGAAAATATTTAAAATTTATGAAAATAATCTAATTCTCTATTCTGTATTTCAATAATACTATGTCAGTACTATATTTTACACAAAGCTTAATTCCAGAAGTATGCATGGTTTTACCAAGTTCCCAATTAATATATAATTAATTTAGCTCAATGTATATTTAGATGTACCTATCCAATGACTTAGAATCCAGAGGATGATGAGGATTTTCTGTGCTTGAAGATTACTGCCCTTTTATACTTTGGATGTAACCTGGAAACTCACAGATGAGTTCCAACTCAGGGCCATCAGCTCAATTTATATTAAACTCTCATTCACAGAAAAGATATACTTGGAATTTAAAAACTCTTAAAAAAGTAATAATAAATCTATTCTACTATTTAAGGTGCATAATAAATGAATCTTTACTTTATAGTCAAGAGGTAAGCTGAAGTTTTATGATGAACTATAAAAGACAAGAATGTTTTATATATTGTATGAATAAGTGAAAAAAATTAGTCAAAGCTATTCTTCCAACCCCTCTATATATACCTTTTCACTTCTCAATCCCTCTTGACCTTCAAGTGGACCAAGAGAAAAGTCACCCACCCAGTTGACTTTTAGATTTCCCCCTAAACATGCTAGCAGGATTGTCAGCCCAAAGTAAGAGCCCCACCCCCACAATCTTACTAGATCTGGTAATTTAAAAGGCCTCTTAAAAACTATATAGCATATTTATCTATAACAAACTCAAAATAGAACCCAACATCAGATAAGTAACCTAAAACCAACCAAAACAGTGAGCAATTAAGATAGAGAGCAATAAAGAAAAATTGCATGAAATAAAATATTAGATAAATACAACCAAAATATACCAGCCAGTTAAAAGCTCTCATATAGCACCAATACAACCATTAGATAAGTAATAAAATCTCCATAAAAGAAAAAACATAAAATAACTCTCAAAAGCCTCTAAGTATAAAGAAAACAGATAATATAGTAAAATAGCATCCAAAAAATCAACCAGAAACATAAAAACCACTCCAGAGAATCCAGATCTATCCAAAAAAAATATTTAAAATTCTAGAATTGAGATATTTTGAGTATTATAGCCTATGAGAGATATGTGTTCCAGAAAGCAAGATTTGACCAATATAGAATGTAAGATGATCTCATGTCCTAGTGAGGGGTAAAAGACTGTTATTGATCTTCAGAATAGACCACAAGATATCATATTTGATGATTTTATTATTATTTTAAGGTTTCAAATGCTTCTGGTCAATATCACTATAACTACCTTTTTAGAAGGAAACCATTGGGTTATATAACTTTTTAATTTGATATCATCCAAGTAATATTATATGGCACAAATTATTAATTAAAATTAAACTTATCCATTGTACCTTTAAAAAATGTAAGTTTAAATGGTATATTTTGGTTTGATCTTTTCTACTCCATCATTCACTGTTTAAGATTATCTATTATAATATTCAAACAAATAGATTATAATGAGCACTTCAAAAAATACTTGTACATATTCCAAGAAATAAATGAAATTAAAATAAATATTTTTTCCACTAGGGGTTAAATGAATTATATCAAGTAATTTTATATTATATTAGAAATGAAAAATAAATATTTAATTATCTTTTTTTTATTTTCCTTGCCTTTTATTCTATTTTCATTAAATTATATATTAAGGTGTGTCAAACATTGTAAATAAGCTATTAGAAAATCACATTTTTTAAATAAAAAAATAGCTTGTAAACTTTCAATTATATTGAGTTTTACTGTGTAATATACCTCTTTTTATGAACTAATATAGATGTGATCTCTATTTTTTGTGAATAGAAGTGAATTAGATGTGTTTCCACATTTGCCATGTATGTTACCCCCTACTTTTATTTATGGTTATATTTTGGTTTATATTTTTATTATTACAATTAGAATCTTAATTTTATATATAAAATTAATAAATTATAATGCAAATAACAAAAAATTTTAAACGTGATAGAATGTGCTAATATTTATTTGAAGATAATTATAGTATTTATTATGATTGTTATTCTTAATAAAAGTCATTATTAGTGATTTTTTCATTATAATGATAACATTACTGCTTCTTTTTTCTTATTATTCTTATTCAAATTCTTATTCTTTTTCCTATTCTTATTATTATCCTGTTTAGGTATTATTTTATTTTTTTGTGATTATCTATTATTGTATTTATTTATTTATTGGTATAATTTTTTTAATTCTTACATCACAGGAAATAGGTGAATTTTCAGCCATACCATTAATTTTAAAATTTTGAGAAGCTTTTGAGAAACCAGATTTATTTCAGTAGAGACTGTCTTTTGTCAGAGATTTAACCCAGGTTGATCCTTACTTGAACCTAAGTAGATCAGATCTTGTGCATCACTTGAACAGCAGTTGAATTCAGTTTGAGCAAATGCAAAAGCAATATGAAATATGAATATGCATAATACAAATTCATTAAGCATACATTCATATTCAAAATTCAATAAGAATATATGCATATGCATATGAAATAATAGATGTGCAATATTCAAAAAGTTTGTATGCACAATGCATATTAAATTGTTTTGTTCAATGTAAATTCAAGGTAAACAAAAAATGCTAATTTAATATGGATAGATCATGGCATTATCCTGTACACATTTTTCAATTAAAATAACTCAGTGTATTTTAAACATAAGTAGTATAATGGTAAATAAACATTCATTTTCTTTTTATAATAAAAAGAAAAACATTTTCCAGAACACTCATGGAAACTATAATATTTAATTTCACTTAATGGGGGTGTCAAACATTACCATATAAACCATTGAAGAATTCACCAAGAAAGGTACCAAGTATTTCATTTTAATTTGAAGTATACCTTGTAATAAGTGGTCTACTTTAACAAAAATTTTTCCCTTAACACGCCATCTGTTATGTACATCCAAACTTCTCAAGCACTACTTCCCTTAACTTGATTAGTCAGAATTAGTACACATATTTTCATACCCTAAAATATTTTGACACCTAATCCTAAGGGGCTTATTTATAAATTCACAGTAGACTGTGAATAAAGTCTTAAGGTCCCCTTAACATCATACTCCAACCCTTAATTCCACCCTTAATTTTTCCCAAAAAGACTAACATGAGTCCTTCACTTAGTAACCAGCTTCAAAAAATCACTAATTCTCTGGCTCTTAATTTACCATTGAGTCAGATACTTGTTCTGATTCCAAATTAACTTTAGCTTATATGACTCACCTCTTAGAGAACTACTACATTACTTCCCAAACAATTTCTATTCACCATCAACCACAATATCAACTCCAAAATCTTTCTGAAATTCCTGAACCTAGCTTTCAAATAAATACAGGGTGTCAATGTGAAGAAATCTAAAATTAGGGATCAGGATTTTTTTCTCTGGATAAGAAATTATTAATTGCACAAGATTCTTATCTACTATCTCTTGGCCTAACTGATAATGAATGCACAATAATGCATTATCCCTCCTCTTATACTTCAATTTCCATTCCTAATTCCTGATCCCAAACTCATCACATCCATGAATGGTTTGTAAAACATTCTGATGACATATAATTGAAGATGCCATCCTTATCTCACTCTTCACTCTTGTCTACTTAACTTTGGTGGGGAAAACTTACAATTTTTTCTATCTACACACTCCCCTGCTAATTTGGTGGCAAATTTCCACTTCCCTCCTCACCTAAACCAAGCACCTCTCTACTAGGCATAAACTTGCATCAACTATGAATGCTTTTTCTTAAGCTTTAATTTATGAAAATGATTTATAAAACACTTTAGCTTATATGCTGATTCTTTCAAAAATCATTACATCAACCAAAGGGGGCCAAATATTTTTCATGATGCCAGATACAATCTTGACTCAATTGCTTGGAATAGTTATTTATTATTTTCATATTGACTTTGATTTTGAATTTGCTGTTAAAGTCTCTTTTTTCAAGTCTTTTTTTTCCTTCATCAACTCAACATGAAATCACATTTTTCTGCAATCAAATAAATTTTCAGTCTTTATTTTTTTCTTTCATCACTCATATCTATTTTCTCCTCTCCTAATGCATCCCTAAAATAATTTGAAGTCAATTGATTTCTCAACTAATCTCTCAAGTTAAGTCATTTTTTTAATTTTTGCTAATTATGATTTTTTTTGTTTTTCTTTTTGTATCTAAATTTCATTTGTAAGTGGTTTTTTTTATTATTTTCAAGGTAAAGTTAACCTTTCTCTCTCTCTCTCCCTCTTTAATTTCTTTTGTTCTATCCATCATCCTACTCGTCATCCTCCTTGGCATTGTTAATAAACCCCCTTTCCCCTACTTCACTTATTTTTGGTTGAATGTCTTGAAACACATAAATTTCACATTCTTTATCCATTTCACTTGCTCCATATTCAATTCACCCCAAATTACAACTTCACTCTTTCTCTCTCTATTTTTTCCAATCCTTCCATAAAGGTAAGTTTTATCTCCTTTTTTTAATGCCAATATGATATCTCTTTATTTCTATGAAAATTTCACACTTAAATATCTATTGGACTCTTATCTAGATATCAGTGGACTTATTCAACTCATCTTTTTTCCATTTTTTTATCAATCACTATGAAATATAGGGGGTGGACTTGCTAGCAAGTCCTCAACCTGAACTCAGATGGAATTCAGATGGAACTCAGACTGAACCCATACTGAACCCATACTGAACTCTACTTGAACACCCACCTAAAACTTTTCTGATGAGTGGTGTTCATCCATGATTGTATGGCTCCTTTATCAATAGCTCAATGTGTGTTAAATCTGTGGTGAGTTTGGGTCCAAGGTTGCGGACTTGCTAGCAAGTCCGCCCCCCATATTGTGTTGTGAATATTTAAGTTTTTGTGAAATTTTTATAATCAGAGTTATAATTAGGATTAAGTTTAATCCAATCTAATTTCCTTTTTATTGAAGATTCTCCTGAAGCCCATCTTTCATTTCATAAAAATGGTTTTGAATTTAGTTCAGTGGTTGTTTAGACATTGACATTTATATTTGATCCTTTTTTTCATGATTTCACTATTATTGATTTTATTTTTTAATAATAAATAATTAGAGAATAAGGCTTATGAAACTCTTACCTGATGATTATCTAGTCTTTTGGATCCCTCTTGTTGTCATTTTTATTATCACTTTTCAAGTTTTTGTGAAATTTTGAAAATCAAAATCAGAATTAGGGTTAAGTTTATTTTAATCAGGTGTCCTTTTGGATGAAATTTCTCCTAGAGCCTATGTTTCATTTCCCATAAATGGGTGTAAATTTAGTTCTGTGATTTCTGATATATTGACTTTCAAAGTGGAGCCTTTTTTTCTCAATTTCACTTTTATTTTTTCATATTTCATTACATAATGCATATCATAAAAATTTCTACATGCATTTTTTCTTCCAGATTCCCCCTTTTTAAATGTAGAATTTTTTTTTAAATTGGTGTTACTCAGAATGGGAAGAAATTAGCAACAAATATCTGTTATTTTCCAATGTTTCAATTACTCATTCTAGTTTTCATAACAAGATTCATACTGAATTGAATAATTAAATTTTTTTTTCTTTTGTGATATTCTCATATATCAATCATATTACTGGAAAACCTATTTGTTCAACTGCTAAAATTAAAGGACATGTATTATATTTCCTGGATCAAAAGTGCATAATCAATGTTAGTTTTGAAAAATGTAATCATCAAATCAGTTTGGAGCTCTTCTTACAATAATCATCAAATAAAAAAAGCACCTTTACCTTTGCAATCTTCTCAATACTTTACTCATTTTTGATTTTCTTTTAAAATAAGTCAAAATTTAATTCATCAAATTAACAAAGTAAATAAAGAAGGAAAAGGTAACAAATTTAATAAAACTTTAGGTAGATCAAAAAAGTATGAGGATTGGTTGGGTCACCAAATTATTATTCTTTTGTAAATTTATAATAAATTCTGATATTTCAATTTACTTAACTAAATTAATGGGCCAAAAATCTTGTTTTTTATAACAGGTTATCATGAAAACATTTATTTGTTTCACGGGGTGCCTCTAGCCTATACCTCTCGAAAGTCCTAAACTTCTGTTTTGAGACTTGATCTGCATTTTGGAATGAGAAAATTTCATTTCTTTAGAAATAGTAGAAATAACATAAATTAGTTATTTATTTATTAATTTATGTAATTATATTAAGATTTGGTGACTTGCACCCCTTACTTCAATAAAATTTAAGGGAAATTATTGCAATATTTTAAATCAGATGTGCAAAATTGATGAATTGAAATTTTTTTGGTGATACCTACCCTTTACTTCAATAAAATTCAGGGGAGATTATTTTAAAATTTTCAAAAGAGATATAGAATTTTTTTGACTTAACTCTATTTGGAAATGCAAATTTATTGAATTAGTTATAAATTCCAAAAATTTGATTTGAAAACACAAAGAAGTAAAAAAAAGTGCATCAAATTGGCCATTGGGACATTTAAAAATTAAGTTGTTAAATTTCTTGATATATTATTCAACTGATGATAGATGGAGTAAGTAAATATAATAAGTTATGAAATTCTTTTATTTCAAAAAAATGGGAAACAAAAAAAACAAGTAATCAATAAAACATTTTCATTAAGTGTTCAATTTCATCTATAGATTTATTAGCTTTAACATATTCTATCATGAAAACTTTCTTTTTGGAATTATCTTCAAGTTTATTCTTGAGTTTCATATGATTTAATATGAAGAGCTTTCTCCTCTTTATTTAATTTTTTAATAATTAGAGTTAGCTCAAATTTATTCTCCTCCAAATTTCGTTCCCTATCATCCCTCTGAAAAGAGAGATCATATTTCCTCTCCTCGAAGTCTTGTTACCTATTATTTCACCATAAAGAGATCTCATACTTCCTCCCCTTCAATTCCTGTGCCCTATCATCCCTCTGTAAAGAGATGTCGTATTGTTGATCTAAAAAGTAAAGAGTCTCTCATGCAAATTTCACTTTTCCTAGAGTTTTAAGAAATATTAACAAAAAATAATACTAAATTAGACTAAATTATTAAGAGGTATCCTATCTCTTACCATCATCATGGTTTTATAAAAAATATTCAGTAGGAGAAATAGGGATTTGAAAAGTACTATCTCTTTTTGGTTTTCTTTGACTACTGATATTTTGAGTAGTGTAAGGTCTTTTGTTTTTGTTGAAGGAATTAAGTGTATTGTTGTGATCATCATCATTGTTTCTAGATTCAGAGTTTCTTGATTGTTGTGCCTGAGTTTATTCATCAGTCTTTTTGGAAAAAATAAAAAGGGAAGCAAAAAAAAAAATTATTGACTAGATACATAAAAAAAAACTGGAGTTAGGTTGGGGTGGTTTATATCACTATAAGATTATATGGAAAAGATATAATTGGTTGAATTAGAAAGATAGGAGTCTTGAATAAAGGAAGAGAATTCAAAAATATTTCTCTTGATATCATGTTTGAAGATAGAATCTTCTCCATCCAAAATGTTTTCATAATTAACATCATCTCTCTCTTCAAATATAGAATCCATCTCTTTATAATAAAGACATAAATAATCAATTTTATCATCTATAGATTAAATGCCCTTACTGATATCAATGTAAGTAATACAAAAACCAGTGGAAGTTGAAAGAGTCTTATCTATCTTGTAACTTTCTTGATAGTGCTTGAAAAATTTAGAAATCTGTTTTGGGAAAAGATCAATCCTTCCCTTTGTCTTATTTCTTAATTTGTTTGCCATCTGAAAATAGTCATTGACTTTTGATTCTGGGGGACATCCTACTTTAGTTTCATTTTTAGTATCAAAACAAGAATCACAATTAGTTTTAGTTTTTAGCCACTTGATATGTATAAGTTGATTATTTTTTTTAGCCAAATGGTCTTTTATTTCTATGCTGAGTTGGAGAAAGAGGGAATAGTTGTATTTGATGAACAAGTGAGAGAAGGCTGCCTCTAAGAAAACGTGTGATGCCAAGGAATGTTAAGATATTTGATGATGAAAAGGAGAAGGAATGAGCAGATGAGATGGGGAGGAATATGAATTGATGGAATAAATAGACAGGATGATAGTGCACAGAAAGGTAGGGAGGCTGGCATATCCAGAAAGTTGTCCAAGATGTGGTTATGAAAAATAGAGGATAAAAATTTCAGATAAGAGGTGAAAATTGACATGTAAAATGTCTAATTACCCAAACATTTTTGGAAGGAATTGTGGAAGATAATTGAGGTATAAGAAAATTTTTCTGAAATAAATTCAATTGTGGATCTGCTAATTTTGATACCCCCTACAACCCCAAACTGCTTATCACAGTTTCAATCATCCTTCAGCTCTTCATCTTGGCCTGGTGTAATGTGTGCTGAACTCTTCTTATCATTCTTACTTATTTTTCAGACAGAGCTAAATTATCTACCATTACTAAAATTCATTTTTGATTTATTCTTGATATTCTTATGAATTTCTTTTATAATCTCCCATATATTTTTACCTACATAATTAATCCTTTCTATATGTTTTTTAATCTCTAACCTACTACTTTCTAATAATTTTATCCTACTCCTTCTTTCAAGCATACAATTCACTTATCAATCACCTCCATGATAGCTTCTTCTTTCTTATTATCTTCACACTCATATCTCTGATCCCAAAAAAATCTTCATTCTCTGAATCTATACTATTATTTTGTGATTTTCTTTTATCTAATAAAGCTCTAAATTTTAGATAAAAATTTTCTTTTTAAAAAAACTACATAAAAATCACTTGTAATAAGTATCTTTATCTTTTTCTGGGAATAATTTCTTCTGCTGAAGCTTTATCATCATCAATAACAAATTTTTTGGTATAAGTAATTCTATATAATGGCTTAGCAGAATTGATACATTTCAAACCAAAATATATTAATGATAGATAATACAGGAGGCTTTTTTACATAGACTATCCTTCTAAAATTGCATGAAAATATATTTTTAATCTTAAAAGAGAGGCTGTGGTTAATTTATTTCTTTAATATTTTCATCTTTTCATTTTAAAATTTTTTAAAACTCTGCATCTTTTTATTTTTACATTTATGTCACCACAAAAAAATCCTGGAACCTGCTAGCAGGTGCCAAACCCTTAATCCATTTTTGACACAAGAATAACTCAGATTTGATGCCACACAATCTAGCATGCTCAGTGTTCAGTTCCCAGTCTTTCCAGAAGAATGACGGCTGAGCTGGAACTGAATCAAATCAATGATAGGGATTGGAACCTGTAATTAGGTGCCCACATTTTTTTCTGATGTATTTGCTAAGTTAATATTTTCCACTCAATTTACAAAAAACTATTAAAAAATTGGAAATAATGTCCCCTGAAATCTACTATGGGAGGGGGTCAGGAAACTAAATTTTCATTTTTATTTCATAAATTGATAAGTAAAGTAATCCAGAATAATAATCAAAAAACTAAAGTTAAAAGCATTCAGAATACTACCTGCAAATAAGCTCTAATTTGAACAAAATCAAAGAATAAAATTGATGTGGAATTATATTGTGAACCCATTCAATTAATTAATTATATAACTTATTACCTTTATATAGCAGCAAAGCCCAAGGGCCTGTTACTTGAAGTTGACAATTATCTTTAATGACTGATTAATTATAAATTTAATAAATAAAAATGAAACTTTGGAAAATCATTTATTTACTATACTTAGGATAATAAAATAATATTACCAAATATTCTCAGAAACTGGTGAAAACATGCTGGAACTGTTTCAAAAAATATTCAGGAAAAATAAAGAAAAATGTTATCAAACATCCTGGAAATGTCTTGGAAAAATTTCTGAAGCATTTCCAAGACAAAAAAAAACTTACCAAAGATGCTCAGAAACAGGAAGGAAAAATCCTGGCACTGTTTCTGAAGCATTTCAGAATCAAAAAAAAGAAAAAAAATGTTGAAAAATATCTGGGAAATGTGCTGCAAATGTTTCTGAAGCATTTCCAAGACAAAAAAAAACTTCCCAAATATGCCTGAAAACAGGTAGAAATGTCTTGGAACTGTTTCCAAAGTGATTCATAATTTTAAAAAAACTGTTTTAAAACATCTTGTAAAAATCTTGGTAATTTTTCAAAAGAATTTCCCAGACAAAAAAATCACCAAATATTCTCAATAACGGCTAGTAAAAACCTTGCACTGTTTTCAAAGCAATTCAGAAACAAAAAAAAATGGTTAGAAAACATCTCAGAAATGTCTTGGAAACATTTGTGAAAAATTTCCAAGAAAAAGAAAAACTTACTAAATATGCTTGGCAAAAGGAAGGAAACATCCTGTTACTGTTTTTGAAGAAATTAAGAAACAAAAAAAAGAAAGAAAAATTTAGAAAATATCTCAGAAACATCTAAGAAGCAT
This sequence comes from Hemileia vastatrix, assembly GCA_030280995.1. Classification (NCBI taxonomy): domain Eukaryota; kingdom Fungi; phylum Basidiomycota; class Pucciniomycetes; order Pucciniales; family Zaghouaniaceae; genus Hemileia; species Hemileia vastatrix. Next base: position 5,230,076 of record JASXTE010000008.1, on the reverse strand, counting down.
TTCCAAAGGGTTTCCAAGACAAAAAAAAACTTACAAAATATGCTTGGAAACAGACAGGAACAGTCCTGGAACTATTTCCAAAGAAATTTGAAAGAAAAAAAAAGAAAAAATTTAGTAAAAGTTAAAGATTTATTAGGAAGTACTTGCCTGGTATGTGGGTTAGAGGGACCTAGAATCAAAGAAGAAAAAAAGCATTAAAAACAAAAAAAGAAAAAAAAGAAAAAAATTAGAAAGGGTAGAAAAAGAAAAGAGAGAAGAGAAAAATAAATGAATTGAATAAATATTGAGGGAAAAAGAAAAAAAGTATGAAATTGGCAAAAAAAAGACAAAGAAAGGGAAGAATAATAAGGAAAGAGAAAGATAGTTGGGGGATTCTGGAAGGATAAATGCATGATGAACGCATTATGATATGCATTATGAAATGCATTATGAAATAAATAAAAGTAAAATTAAGAAAAATAAGGCTCAAAGTTAAATGTTAATATCTCAGCAACCACTGAAAAAAATTCAAACCCATTTTTTGGGAAATGAATGGTAGACCTCTGGAGAATTTTCAGTTAAAATTATATGAGATTCAAATAAAGTTAACCCTAATACCTACTTTTTTTAAAACTTGCACAAAAACTTGAAAGTGATTAGGAAATTGACAAAAAGAGGTGTCAAAAAATTCCACCATTATCCAGATAAGCATTCTATATGGATTGGAGTGTGCATTCATGATAGAGGTTGAGACCTATTTCATAAAAGTTTAAAATAGATTGATTCTACTTTTACAGAGAAAATTGGTGAATATGAATCAAATACTTATCAAAATGTACTTTTTTGGAACTTGACTTAATGCTAAAATCCTAGATAGTTTTTAGATAAAAATTTCAGAAGCCCTATTCTCTAACTATCTAAAATCAAAACAAAGAATAGTGAAATTGGGTAAAAAAAAGGCTCAACTTCAAAGGTCAATATCTCAGGAAAAAATAAAATAAATTTGAAATTTTACAAAACTTTGAAAAGTGATAGTGAAAATTACAACAAGAAGAGTTAAATAAGTCCACCTTTATCCACATAGAATTCCTAAACATATTTGAGTTCTCATTCTTAAGAGAAAGACAAAGATATCAGATAATCATTAAAAATAAAAAGGAGTTGACACTTACCTTGATGGAAAGGTAGGAAAAAATTGATTGAGAAAGAGCAAAGTTAAAATTTAGGGGAAATGGAATATAGAGGAAGTAAAATGCATAAATAATGTGCTATGAATGTGTATTTATGACATTGAAACAAAAAAAATGCAATATTTCAAAAAAAGAGGCCTCAAATTTTAAGTTCAATATCTCAGCAATCATAAGATGCTGGGAAGAATAAAAAACTCAGCTGAAAAAAGGTGATGATTTTAGAGATGAAAATGAATAAACTTTCTGTGATGAGAAGATAAAAATTTGAGTCAGAAATGTTGATTTAGAAAAATTCATAAATTTTGAGTGCATGTAAAAGGTGGGGCTAGGGCAGAAGGTATATGATGTGAAGTGGATTGGGGTGATGTGCATATTGGTGGGCTAAGTTTTGGTTGGGGAGGTGGTACAAGAGTACAAAGTGTTTTTACTCATGTTTGACATGTCTATTCCCAAGTAAGCCATTTATGATGGCCTCTAGGAATGGTGTTTTGAGTCTGAAGTCAGGCATGCATATATGACAATTTTTGACACCCCCTAATAAATATATTGGTAGAGAAAAGACCAAAGGCTTATAGTGAGATAATCACCACATAAAAGTAAGGTTAACTATCTAGGAAGTCCCCTTTTTTAGTAAAAAATATTAAACTTTTTATTTAAAATTATTATTCAAAATTTTTAAATGTATTTAAAACAGGATATATATTAAAGAAATTCTTGCAATTCAAAACAGTTTCTACATGTTCAGCTACCCATTGATCCATGAGTCAAACCTATTTTGAATCCGTTTAAGAAAGGAACATTGGCCCTTTTTTTCTGACAATTTTCCAGCCACCTTCCAACTACTTCTAAATTATCTTTGAATGGTTTTAAAATAGCTCATTTTTCCCCTTGTAGATTATCCAATTCTATCCATACTTTTGATTAAAGCTTTTTCTTCCCTTGTAAAGAACTATATTATGAATTAAACACTCAAATAGTTAAGTAGTTATTATTTCTATCATTCAATAATAAAATACATGCAGGTATTTAAATTAATGGTGAAGAATGAAAATAAGGTCCAATGCACCAGAAATAAATGTGGGAAACTGATATGAGGTGCTAATCCCTAGCTTTGATTTGATTCAGTTTTAGTTCAGAAGTCATTCTTCTGAGAAGACTGTGCACTGAGCACTTAGTATTCCAGAATTTGAAGCCTTAAATCTGATTTATTCTTGAATTGAAAATAGATTAAGGGGCTGGAACCTTCTAGAAGGTTCAAGGTGATTTCTTGTGGTGATGTCTAGGTTAATGTTAAAATACATGATAGTGATTTGAAAATGTGTCTTGCCAGTTTTACAATATTCAACACATAAATTAGAATAAAGTGACTATATGATGCATAGTTCTCATTACATATTTATAATAGGGGGTATCAATATTCAAGGATCTGAAAATAGGGATCAGGAATTTTTTTTCCCTGTATTAGACATTATTAATTGCGGAAGATTCTTATCCACTAACCCCAGAGCTAGTGGATAAAGAGTCCACGATAATTCATTATCCCACCTCATATACCCCAATTTCCATTCCTAATTCCTGATCCCAAACTCATCACATCCATGAGGCATATCCAGAGAGTAGTCCAAGATGTGGTTATGGCAGAAAGTTGTGCAACATGTGGTTATGACAGAAAGTTGTCCAAGTTGTGGTTATGAAAAATTGAGTAGAAAAATGTTGGATAAGAGGTGAACATTGACACGTGAAGTGTCTAATAACCCAGTTATTAGCAAAAATAATTGCAGAAGATAATTGGGGTATAAGGATTTTTATCTGCAATTAATTTGATTGCGGATCCCTGAACATTGATACCCCCTAATGAATAATCAATATATAGGCATAGTTCAAACGCAATATTTATACTCAATATGGGGGGAATGCAGATATTCAATATGAGTGAAAAATGCAGACTTAAGATGGATGGATAATACATATTCAATTTTAAAGAATTATGCATATTATATATTTCATAATGAATTATTCAAAATGAATATTGCATGTTTAATAATGAATATTTAATATGGATGGTTGATCAACTTGTGTTCATTGTAGGTTCAAGTGAGGTTCAATCTGTCACTAACCTATGACTAAATCCACTTTTACCTGGTTTGCTAGATTTTTATAGAGTTTGGCTAACTCAGTTATACATAAATGGCACAATGGACTTCAAATAAATGGTATTTCTAGAAATACCCCTCTGAGTTTCCTGTGGTATTGGTTTTATTTTATAATTTTAATTAATATTTTTTTACTCTTTACTTTTATTTTATTTATTTTATTTTTTTATTAATTCAATTTCTTTTACTACATTTGTTATACTTATTTATATTTTTTCATACAATTTTTTTATTATTATACCCATTTTATTTGCTTTTCATAAATTGTTTTTTGATGATTATGTTTTTTAAATTAATTAGTATTTTTTTACCTCCCTTTCTTATGTTCACATACCTTGTTACATCCCAGGGCCCTTCTTGGATTATATAAGTTTTTTCATTTGTGAAGACACCTGGAGTTGTTTCAACATTGACCCCATCATGCTTACAAGTTAGTTTAATTGACTCAAAGTTGAGTGGCCCCTTCCTGTGAGATAAATGAGGTCACATGCACATAGACTCCAGGAGTTATTGTACATGTAAAACCCTTTCTTCCTTCAGTAAAAATTTTGGGGTGTCGTGATGTGAGGTGTACATAAGGAATGGGGAGGAGAAACTTACTAACTAATTAAAAATAATAAACATCAAAAAACTGTAAAAAAAAAAGGGTCTGATAATAATAAAAATCACACCAAAAATAACAGTTTGAATAAAACTTACAAAAAAGGAAATGTAAAAGTATAATAAAGATGAAAAATTAAAAATAAATTAATGAAATAAAAATGAAGTAACAAATTAAAAATAAAAAACTTAGAAAATTTAACCATAAGTAAATACAATAAAATAAAATCACAAAAATAAAATTGTTAATAATAATAATTATACCTAAACACAATAATGAGAGATTAATGATAATGATATATAATAAAAAATTCACAGGATGAAAAATCACATAACTAGATGTCTAGTTCAGTTTTTGGTTTCAGGGTTTGATTCTGGATCAGATTTGTGGAGTGACCCTGACTGCTTGACCCCACCTTATTTTTATTGCTTTTCTGACTCGGGCAACTCCTTGGCTCATATCCTCTCATCTTCATGGACCCATTCATCCCAAAATTCTATTACTTTTATTTTTTTTTATAGTTTTTTATTCTTTTTTATTCTTTTTTTTCACAACTCATCCTTTTCACCCACTTTTTACACTTTGTGACTTCCCCGTAAACTTCTTGCACCTCTTCTTCTCTTTTCTTACAAGCCTCCTTGTAACACACCACCTTAATCCTCTTCCAAAGGCCAAAAAAAAAGGTGGGCTCAAAAAGTGACATTCAATGGTTTGTCACAAAAGTGCACCTAGGAATGGAATAGGATCACAAAACTGAACTAGACATCTAGTTCATCATTTTCTCCCCAATGTATATATATATATATATATATATATATATTATTTTAAAAATTATACTCATAATTGTCTTCATCTTACTAATTCAAAAAAATTGAGATATAAAACTATTCAACATGCCTAGAATGTTATTGATTACCTCAGTGGCAGAGGAGCTTATATGTATTCAATGATCACAAGTTTAAATATCACATGGAACAGTATTTTCCCACCCCTCTTCAAAATACATCAAGAAAAGGTGAATGCCAGAGAACACTAGTGCAGTCTATTGTTCCTAGTGATAAATATTTTACAACTCTGTAAAGAACACTGCATGTCACCTGAGGCTTGTCAAGGTCAAACAACAGGAAGTGACGGTTACACACACATGCACAGACTCAATTCGAAGTATCTTCCAAAAATGTAACCCAGGCCCAAAAAAGGACAAAAAGCTATACTAGACATCAAGTGCAAAATTTCTTCCTGTCACGTAAATCCTGATTTGAACATCAGGATTTTTTCTCTCTCTCTTTATGCCTCTCCTCCTTGCTTCCTTCATAATTAAGTAAATCCCCATTTTCCTCCAAAAACATCGATCCAAATAACCAATTTTTCCACATATATATAAACAGAAAAAAATTCAATGGTCTATGCCCCAACTGCATTCTACACTCTCTGTAGTACCACAAGAGGCCAAAAACTTATTCAACTCTATTAAAAAAAAAAAAAAAAGACACAAAAAGAAAAGAGGAAATGATTAATCCATAAACCTTTCACCTACTTAGATTAGTCTTCACACATACACTTTTTCACATCTCCCTATCGTTTTCGTTAAAGAGAGTTGGGTTCAGTTCACAATTCTGTTAGTTTGGTAGTCCCGTCTTTTTTATCCAATCCTCCAACGAATTCTTGATTCTCAATATTTTTATGCAAAAGATTTCTAACCAGGAAAAGGGCGTGTTCACGCAAATCTATTGATAAAAAAATGTGCATATTCGATTGTTAAGATTTTTTTTCAGTTTATATAAAAAAAAAACATCAGTTTGAAAATTAAGTTCAAATTTACCCATCTTTTATAAACTAGGGTATTTTTTTTCTTTTTTCTTTTTTTTCGCAAGGATATATAACATAAGCAAAAAAGAAAACCGAGAAAAGAAGATGAACTCACATGGATTATTCTCCTCCATCGTTCCACAAATTTCTAAAACGATGGGCAACCCTCCGATCAATCTGATATGATTTTGAACAGGAGTACCGAACCATACAGTAAGGCAAGAAAGAAGTTTTGTAAGAGCAATTTGCGTTTGGTTAGATGGCTTTCGAGGGATCGAATCAATGGATTGGTAATGCTTGCTTTCTTGCTTAGATAGGGGTTGAGCTTTTGAAAAATTTGAAATTTTTCCGATAAGCTCTTTTTCAGTTAGTGCAACAGATATATCATAAGCAATTTGATGAATCAGTCGTTATATATGCATTTCATGAAGTAAATTACCTGCCAAGGATGGAGATGAGGATGGAAATCATTAAATATTGTTGCTTACTTATACATATGTCAATAAGGCGATCAAATCTTTGACTTTCTTGACAAAATTGATCTTTGCAGTTATCATGATTAATTTCATCAAGCAACTGATCATGACCCATTTTGTTCCTTCCTTTTTCTCGCTCCGAAACCAAAAGTTCAAGACGGCAGCTCATCAATCCAGATAGTAAAACAAGTCCTTGCCAAGTTCTCATATCCTGAAGTTTCTCTACTGATTCAGATCCTGCCAATCGGTAAAATTGGTTGAGCATGATTTCCCAGCTGATAGAAATGAATGAGCTATCTTGTTTTTGGCTTTCAAAAATTTTTAGAAGAGACAACTGAGCTGGGGAAATAAGATGGTGTTCACTTGACCATTGGGAATCATAGTGAAGTACCAATGCAAAAGAAAGGACGGTTAGAAAGTAAGACAGGATAATAAATATGGATCAGAAATTACAAAAAAATAAAAGTAGACTTGTCCAGCAAAAAGGACAAGCAAAGAATTGTCAAAATAATCTCGTTTAAACTTACGTTGCTTGACATAGGTATAAGTCATCAGAAAATCCTAATTTATAGATTTCTCGAATGATAGCTACTCTAGATAAAAAATAAAAATAGAACCAATTAAAACGGACCCGTGAGTTCAAATGACAGACATGCATGTGTGAGTGGTATACCAGCTCAAAAAAGGGTGGGTGAAGAGATTAAATAAAAATTTAATTATTAACACAATCTCAAAAGCTGCATTGTCCTGATCTTCCAAAACAGCATCCAAATGTTCGAGCATCATCGAAAGGCATTTGATTCCAGGCCGATTTTTAAGCATCAATTTTCTAAACATTAAAATGATAGCATGGTCAGTGTTTTCAGTTGTTATTAATAGAACAAAAACAAAAACAAAAAGAAAAAAGGATATGATTTAATGATATCACAGCAGGAAAATTCATAACGATTTTTTAGATTAAAGAGAAGCCCAATATACACGATAGAATAAGAGTATTAATAATGCATGACAAACAAATGAAATATCATTCAGATATCAAGCGAAAGAAAATAGGACTAAAATTTATCACTTACATCCTCCAAGAGCTAGAGTGAATACTATTTAAAATTAATACGCAAACTGCTCTGACGAGTTGTGGGTTTTTGGAATACAATAAGCGCCTGAAAATTTGAAAATGGAAGTAGAAATAATGATGGAAAATGATATTAGTGTAGGGACATATGATCTTCTATAGCTCCATCTCTTCCTTTCACCGTAGCAACACAAGCATGAGTTCATACATCAATATCCCATCAATTTTATCGTCCGTCAGCAGTTTTGGCCAAACCTTAGAAAGAGAATTTTCATTTGCCGTAAGAAGATTTGATAGGGCTTGCACGGTAAATCGGGTAGTTTTGTCATCTAATTGGAGGCTGATTTCAGCATTATAGCATAAGGTAAATGCATACATATAATACAAATGCTTACATTCTACATTTTCGATTCCAAAGGCAGAGGATACGGTCCATAAAACGGATTCAATCCACATAATAGAAGGACTGATTGTCGTAGCAGCATTATGGTTTTTTAGTCGCATTAAATAAGGAAAGCAGAAAAAGCAGAAATTGAATATGTAGTTGGCAAGGGAGATAAAGATGAGAATTGACCGATCACACGGGACGATGATGAAGCAGAAAGACTCAAGACAATAAGTGATCTTGTAAATCTTTTGACCTGGATGCTGGTGCCATAGCTGCACCGACTAAATCCCTGGTGAGACGAGCGAGTTGTTCGAGATCATTAATAATGGCAGACATTTGAGGACACATTTTTTGTCGAGGTTCTGAAGATGATGTTGATTAAAATGTGGTAAGAATTGGATTTTATTGCCAAAAGAATAACAAAATAAACCCCATTGGTCATTATTTCAGAAAATCCAAATAAACAGAAAGAGACGTTTGCGACTCACCGGATAAGGTGTGCGTTCGAACACCTTCATATTTTGCAAGCTGAGAGTTAGTTGTCTTCCAGCATTCGATAATCAAGCCAACAATCGCACTCTTGGATTCTGGATTGACATCATTTTCAAGCCTATCTTCATTTCGACATATTTAACGGCCGATGAGTTGACCCATCCATCCCATCAATTTATAATAAAAATGCGAAATAAAAATCAAGATAAATATCTTCGCGTGAAACATGAGCAAGTATGAGTTGTTATTTTTTTCCAAACAAATTTTTCGCCGACCTTAGCTTAATGTTCGTGCAATCTAAACCCTCATGGTCAGAGTTAGAGCCGAGTAGTGTTCTCCAAATCTCACGAACGGCTTCACTCACAGGAGTAGTTTGTGTCTGAGTATTGAGCTCTGGGTGATGAGATATATCGGCACTTGATGCTTGATGGTCTTGCGGGATCATGAAGAGGATGATTGGAAGGGAGTAGTATAGAGATGGATGTTTGGAAGAGGATTGTTGACTGGCTGGTATGCTGATCTGTGAGCTGATTTATTTATTTCTTGGTCTTTACATTGTAAAATTGCCATCTATTCAATCCATATCGTTACACTATCTAAACTCATATTACGATATCAGCATTTAGGATTGAAATTTAGAGACTTATTATTTTTAATGTGTTGACAAAATTAGCATGTCAAGGATCCAAGTAGGAGAAAATTAAACCCAACTCTTCTCCCTTCTATTTTATTTTACCTCCACATCTCCTTCTCAATTCGTCTTCTCCACTTGCTAAAAGCTTTCCTTGATTCAGACACCAAAACTCCAATTACAACCACCTGCGTAAGATACATATGAAGGAAAGAGTAATTATAATAATAATGTTAATTCAGAATGATCTAGCTGATAAAACAATTAAAAGCATCCAAAACACCTTAAAACTAAAACTCTCAAAAATATGAGGATGGGTGGAGAAAAGGGTTTTTTTTTTTTTTTTTTTTTTTTTTTTGGGAAGAATTTAATGAGATCACAAACATACTGTGTAAAAAGATGTGGGTTAGCCAATATCCACATCAAGTTGGTTTACCTGCAGTTGCACTTTTGAGCCAAATCGAATCATAGTGATTCAAATTTTATTGTAGAGGTTTTTAAGAGAGAGGTCTGAAGACTTACAATTAAGATTTAGTTCTTGATTTGATCAAAAACTGCAATTGTAGGTTATAATCCAATCTAATAGGGGGTGTCAGTTCTGGCAAATCCGCACTTACAAATCCGCACTTAAATAAGTGCAGATTTCCAACACACACTAGCCCCAATACTGGTGGATTTCAAAATGAAATAAGTCACTTATTTCACTCAAATCCGCACTTTCTCAACCAAAAGTGCTGATTTCACCATCAAGTCCCATTTCACTGATTTGTCAGCATCATCCCATTCATACGCAGCACTCCGCAGCATAACACTTCATAACTCAAAACATCGTACATCACTTACATCTTCATATCATATCATATAAGAGTTATGCCAATCTCACTTTCAAATCGTGATAAATTACATAAAGCAATGACTTTCATGGCTCTTGATCTCCTCTTTGCCTCTGATTGCAATTCTGATTCCAATCTTGAAGAAAATTTTCTTTTTTTATCAAAAATGGCCAGAAAATGTTACCTTCTTCCTAGAAAGCCTCAAGTACTTCATACCCCTAAGTACACCATTCAAACCCTTCTTAACCTATCTGTACCCAGTTTTAGACAGTTGTTCAAGACTTCTCAGGAATGTTTCCTTAAATTGCTTGAGCTTATTCAGGGCCACCTCATCTTTCACAATAGTTCTCAAAAACCATAATGTGATCCTTCAATTCAATTGGCCATCACACTATGCTGTTTGGGTTTCGACGGTAATGGAGCTGCCTTGAAACATTTGGAAAATGTCTTTGATTTAGGGTATGGCTCTTTGAACACTTATACAAAACAATGCATCACTGCTATCAACTCCTTGGAATCTAAACTTCTCAACAGGCCAACTAAAGAAGAGCAACTTGAATCATCTCGGGTTATGCAAGCTGAGGGCTTCCCAGGATGTATTGGTTTTGTTTATGGTACTACTATTCCTTTGTGTCAGAAACCTGCTCAAGGTGGAAACATATACTTTGACCATAAAAAGAGGTGGCTTAGTTTTAATTCCATTCTTTATTTTTCTTTATACTAACATAAGCAACTATATCTTCTCTATAGATATTCAATTTCCATTAAGCTCATATCTGACATCAATAAAAAATTTATATCTTTCTTGGCTGGCTATCCTGGATCATGTCATGATTCCTACATCTTTCAGAGAATGCAAATTTCAAAAGAAACTGAAAAATTCTTTGATGAAGATCAGTATCTTCTGGATGATTCTACTTATGTGAATGGAAAGTATGTCCTTCCTGCTTTTTGGGGAGCAGCATCTGAAGACAGTCAAAATTTTTAAGTTCAAAAATCATTTAAAAAAGTCAAGAGTCTGTATTGAACATTCTATTGGAATTTTGAAAGGTCGTTTTTCTAGTTTAAGGGAATTAAGAAGTCCTCTTAGAAATAAATCTGAAATGGAGGCGGTGATCAACTGGATTCTGTGTTGCACTATACTTCATAACCTACTTGCTGACCTCAAAGATCGATGGTTAGAGCTGTATGAAGATGAACAAGTTGATTCACCTCCGACTATATCCAACACTTTTATTTACCAATCAACTAGTATAAGGGCAAAAATTCTTCCAATAACACTCCAACATTTTTCAACGCAATTTTAATTTTTTTTTTCATTCTCTTCAAATGATCAATTTTCATGTGTTATTCACTGAGAATGGTAAATTTTTTTGCATATTTTTTGGGTTTTTGAATTTGCTGTTAAAGTCACCATGCAATATGGGGGGCAGACTTGCTAGCAAGTCCGCAACTTGAAGTCAGATGGAAATCAGATGGAACTCAGACTGAAGTAATACTGAACTTTCACTTGAAGTATCACACAAAAAGTAATGGATCTATATTGAAAACATAGTGAAAGTGTGAGGATAACTGAATGGAAGCCAGAAAAAATCATTCCATGAGTCTACTCAATGCAAAGTATTTTTTGAAGCAACTTATTTAAATAATACTTTATTAAATTAAGTTGATCAATAAAAATTGATTGACAATATTGCAATTCTTAAATACAATAAGTTTATTAAAAAATTTCAAATTACATATAAAAAAAATCAGTGACTTTTTCTATTACTTACAACTGTTTTTACAGAATTGAAAACTATGTTTCAGCTAATATTTAATGGAAGTGAACTCTGTTCTTCGCCCAAAGAACAGAGTTCATCCTCCTATTTTCACACTCTGTTTGCACCAATCTCCATCCCTTTCAAGAACTCTGTTCTTTGCTTGAAGAACAGAGTTCATCCTCCTATTTTCACACTCTGTTTGCACCAATCTCCATCCCTTTCAATTCTATCAACACATGCTTGTCTTCTCTCCCCATGCCTTTTGCTATCCTCCCAGCCCCATTGTATGCCATCCTCTTTTGATCTCCATTTCACCCCTCTAAACCTCTCCCAGACCCTTTTCTTCATTTAAAATGCCTCGGAACCCTTAATCTTCCCTTCCAACTCTTTTCCAACCTTTTTGCTACCCCGTATACCCTTCCTCACCCCTCTCTCCAGCCTTTCCAACCCTTCATGACCTTTTATAAGTCAGCATATAAGAAAATATTACCAAAAAGAAATCAAACAAAACTAAATAAACTAGAAAAACAATTTATCAATTGAAAAGGTCAAGTAATTTTTTACTGTCCTCATAAGATTGGCCATTTTTTACACATTCCATAATGAAATCTTTTTTTTAAAAACTCTCTTGTTTTTCCAATTCACAAGTAGCCATTTCTCTTTGAAATTGACGGTCATTTACTCTTTCCATCTGCTCTGCCTCAATTTTTTTTTCTTCCAAATCTAAGGCTTGCTGATCTTTCCTTAGCATATGATCAAACTTCATCCTCTCAAAGTCAAGGGAATTTTTTGAAATAGTTGATTTTGCTGAGAAAATTAAATTGAAATAAATAAATAAATGAGTTAATGATTAAGATATATAGTAAATGAATCTTACTTATATCTTTTTTTTCAAAATAATTCTCAAGGGAGCCAAATGAGCTTGTTGAAGAATTACCACGTTTTAATAGATGGTTCAAGTTCATTGAAGTTGAGGCTCGAGGCTTTAGTTTGGATTTTGAACAAGAGGCTTCAGGAAGTTCATTTAAAGCAGCTTCTAAAGTGGGATTCACATTTCCAGAATTGAGATTATTTAATGAAGTTTGAGTTTGAGTAGGAGGAGACTAGAAAGAAAGAGAAATTCAGAGAAGAATTGAAGAAAAAACAAAAAGTAAACATACATTTAAATTTTGGGCCTCTGAGGATTCAGAACTGCTGCAATATAATTGTTCTGCTTGATAGTCGGGATCATCTTCAGCTGAACTATGGTTAGAAGGTGGAGGGGATTGATCCTGTTGATATACAGGTATTTCAGGAGGATTAATTGATGGTTGAGATCCAGAGGGTATATTGTTAGTAGTATCGTGTAGAAACAAAGGGTTTACATCAACTTGGGAGCCAAAAATTTTATCCATTTCCTCATAGAAAGGACACATGACATTGAGCTTTTCGGAAACAGTAGTAATTCCAATCTCCAAATCATCATTGTAAATACCAAAGCCAGTTTCATTTGCAGCATGATGAGCCTTTTTATATTTTGATTGGTAAATCTTAAATCTCTCCTTCATTTGTTTAGGATTGATATCAATTCTCCCCCTTGTTTTCTTCCTTACTTCATTGGCCATCAATAAGTAGCCATTAACCTTTGAAGAAGGTGGACGTCCAATACGAGTAGACTTTTCACATCCAAAACATGCTTCAAAATTTGATTTAATTTTAAGGAAGTTGATTATGATGAGATAATCATCCTTTTTAAGCTGACCTGAACCTGACTTTGATTTTTCAGGTGTAGGGGCTTGCTATACGAGGAGACTTTTGTGACAAAGCAGATTTTTGAGTTACCTTTTGAGATTTGGAATGTCTGGGAGGCATTATGAAACTGGAACATAACAAGAAAAAAGATTAAGAGGTAGAAGAAATAAGTAAAAAAGAATGTAAAAATGCCTGGTCAAAATGTTGAAAATGTCAGGAAGGGGTGTGTGCCGAGGATTGATGGGTAGGTAGTGAGGAAGGTCAGTGTGTCACATGTGACAGAGATGGGGTAAGAAAGGAAGGGATGTTTTGTGGCCAACATGTGGTTGTGAAAAAAAGGGAAAAAAGTGCTGATTTGAGGTCATAACTGACACCCATTTTTGAAATAAGTGACTTTTTTGCAAAATTTAAGTGCTGATTTGGTTTGAAATCTGCACTTAAGTTAAGTGCGGATTTGCCAGAACTGACACTCCCTATTGTAGATGTTTTTAAGAGTGAGGTCTGAAGACTTAAAATTAAGATTTAGTTTTTGATTTGATCAAAAACTGCAATTGTAGATAATAATCTAATCTAATGTGAATTTTTACTAATTCACACCTTTTTGTATGTGGTGTAGGTTTTGGCGTTTCAAATGATGTTTTTTGTTTTCCATTTTTCCTTTTATTTTTTTGCTGATTCAGCATAATTACACTTATAAATAATGGTTGAGATGTGCGGATTTCCAAAACACACTAGCCCCAACACTGGTGGATTTCAAAATGAAACAAGTCACTTATTTCACTCAAATCGGCACTTTCTCAACCAAAAGTGCTGATTTCACTGATTTTTCAGCATCATTCCATTCATACACAGCACCCCACAGCATAACACTTTATAACTCAAAACATTTTACATCATTTACATTTTTATACTGTATAAGAGTCATGCCTTCCTCACTCTCAAATCATGATAAGGTACATCAAGCAATGACTTTTATAGCTCTTGATCTCCTCTCTGCCTCTGATTGCAATTCTGATTCCAATCTTGAAGAAGATTTTCTTTTTTTATCAAAACTGGCTAGAAAATGTTACCTTCTTCCTAGAAAGCCTCAAGTACTTCATACCCCTAAGTACACCATTCAAACCCTTCTTAACTTATCTGTACCCAGTTTTAGACAGTTGTTCAAGACTTCTCAGGAATGTTTCCTTAAATTGCTTGAGCTTATTCAGGACCACCTCATCTTTCACAATAGTTCTCAAAAACCATAATGTGATCCTTCAATTCAATTGTCCATCACACTATTCTGTTTGGGTTCCGACGGTAATGGAGCTGCCTTGAAACATTTGGAAAATGTCTTTGATTTAGGGTATGGCTCTTTGAACACTTATACAAAACAATGCATCACTGCTATCAACTCCTTGGAATCTAAACTTCTCACCTGGCCAACTAAAGAAGAGCAACTTGAATTATCTCAGGTTATGCAAGCTGAGGGCTTCCCAGGATGTATTGGTTTTGTTTATGGTACTACTATTCCTTTGTGTCAGAAACCTGCTCAAGGTGGAAACATTTACTTTGACCATAAAAAGAGGTGGCTTAGTTTTAATTCCATTCTTTCTTTTTCTTTATACTAACATAAGCAACTATATCTTCTCTATAGATATTCAATTTCCATTAAGCTCATATGTGACATCAATAAAAAATTTATATCTTTCTTGGCTGGCTATCCTGGATCATGTCATGATTCCTACATCTTTCAGAGAATGCAAATTTCAAAAGAAACTGAAAAATTCTTTGATGAAGATCAGTATCTTCTGGATGATTCTACTTATGTGAATGGAAAGTATGTCCTTCCTGCTTTTTGGGGAGCAGAATCTGAAGACAGTCAAAATGCCAAGTTCAACAATCATTTCAAAAAGTCAAGAGTCCGTATTGAACATTCTATTGGAATTTTGAAAGGTCTTTTTTCAAGTTTAAGGGAATTAAGAAGTCCTCTTAGAAATAGGTCCAAAATGGAGGCAGTGATCAGATGGATTCTGTGTTGCACTATACTTCATAACCGGATCACTGACATTAAAGATCAATGGCTAGAGTGATATAAAGATGAAGAAGTTGTAACACCTCCCACTATATCCTACACTTCTATCTCTCAAACCAATAGCATACAGTGTGGTCTTTCAACATTTGCAGAGCCCTTTTTTGGTTTATTTGGCATTGTTTTGATATGCCTTAAATGACATTGTTTAATAATTAGGTGTTTTTCTGCATTTACTCAGAAAATATTAAGACAACATGGATGAGGGTTCTACCATTAGATACCCCCAGGTTTTCTTTATATTTTATGTCTTGATGACATTTTTCAGATTTTAAGTATTAAGTTGATAATTTCTCATTTTTCAATTAATAAGATAGCTGTTTAATTTTGTTTTTTGTGTTTTACAGGCTAACCTTAAGTCTTAGGGTTAAGTGCTTAGTACTTTTAAAATGACCTAAATTTTCTCTACATTTTATGTCTCAATGTTGTTATAGTCTAATTTCGTGTTTTAAAGGTTTTAGTAGTTGTAGTAGATTTTTTTAAGTATTTTGGGTATTTTTGGAGGTTTTTAAAGGTTTTATGGCCTCAGACGGGCCTCCCAACATTAGGCTGCGTAGAGAGTTCTAAAGTATCAAGCAGTAGACACAATGCGAGATGGGTTGGTTCTTCTTTTCAATTTCTAAAAAGAAGCGCCTGCCACTCTTATTTTTAAAGACAGCGCAATAATGTGTAACACTAACATGTGATTAGAAAGTTTATATGATGAGAACTGAGTTTAAAAGATCAGAAAAACAAGTATTACTATCTGGATATTTCTATTCTTAACAAGCACTAATATCCGCAGCTACTCCCTCTTGAAGCAATCTCTTTGAATATGCCTTATTATAGCAATAAAATAACTCTAATAATAGTTAATCCTCTGAATCTATTTATTCTCAAACAATTGATTGCAGAAAATCTAATATCTTTGACTACAATTATTAACTACTCGTATGTTAACTAACTATTTGTCAATTTATTCTCCCCTTTTATTACTAGATGCAATATTCTTTTTATATTTTTCCAGTGCTCTAAACACAGTTCCCTAGTGGATCTCCAGCGCTACATAAGTAAAACAATAACTAATCTATTAGTAAACTACGTACACCGCTTGTAACAACTACAGCGCCTAAAACATATCCTATCCTTACTAACACTAGTATTAACTTGTTTCACTCATACTTGAAATGCGCGCCCCAAAATATACCTTTGTTTGTTTCAGCGCTACTTCCAAGTTTGACTCCTTCTAATGCTGATCCTAGTTGCTTTGACTTTTAACTAGTTAACCTCCTATATCACCTGTTTCAGTAAGTTACCACACTAGCCGCGGTGCAGTATACTTCACCCTTGAGTCTTTCCTTAAGCCATAATTCCTTCCTTAGTGCGTAACACACGATTATTGGAAAATACAAGTCCATATTGTTCAGTGCTTGCAGTCCTAAATCAATAACACACAATTCCCCATTGTGTGGCACATCCTGCTGCAAACTCCAAGCGCACAGACCCTGAATCCTCTTCCGCACTTCTATTTCCCTTTTTCCTTAAAACACACAAACACGTATTATAGTTTAGCACTACGCACTGCGCTATGAATCCCCTTTGTTCTTCCTGGACTATGCAAGCTGATTGGTCCAAAATCAAACTACCTGCAAGGCGCGTACCACATCCTCCCTCTACTCGCAACTTTCCCCAGGAGCCTATAAATATTCTGCGTCTCACAGCATCTTCTTCCTCCATCTTCTAAAATCTTCCCTTATTTATTAAAATCCTCATTTTTACTTTCATAAATTTATCTTCTAGTTCTACCAGTAGCGCTCCCATAATTACAACTACTAGTCCCGCTAGACCTAATTCTTCCACCAATAACAATGTTCCTTATGAGTTGCCATCGCTTCCTAATTTTCCCAGGCGCAAAATATCTATCCAGCCTAGCACTGCGCCTTCTTCTACTCCAAGCTCTAATGGTTCTATGCACTCAGGCTCCACTGCAGCTGCTCCTGACACAATTACCATTTCTTCGCCATCAGCGTGCCCACAAAACTTATTAGCAAGTGAGTACCCTTCATTATACTTACCCTTCCCTTACCCGCTGACTCTTTTTCAGGTTTCAATGAATCCATCTCCCTGGGATGGGTTCCTATTCCTTTACCTTTTGTCCATTCCATGTGAATGTTTTCCAGACTTCATCTTATATTTGATGCTATGTCTCTATCCTATTATAATGCACCAGCTTTTTCTGACGCTGAACTTGAAGCTTGCTTCACCCATATAGAAATGATAGGTCAAATAATGAATGAAATAAGCTCATCAACTATTCTTGGATTCCCTGCCGATCCTCATTGTTTCGTCATTCCTGAAGACTGGAAAGGACATCCTAAAAGCTTTCACCCCAATACTGAATAGTCCACCTGCGCTCTCCATATGATCCTTCTCTGTCCATTATTCCTGTACATAGTCATCATCTTTTTTTTCTTGCTATGCCTTTAAATAATCATTTTAGACACGGCGCTATTCTTCTACACCTGTCTTCAATACTACCTATATTCTAAATTTAGAGCGCCTAACTTTGCTCCCTCTACTTTCTTTAAAAGAATGTAAACCCTAAAAAAATCATAAATAAACTTTTTAAATCATAAAACTTTACCGCCTTTACTGCAATACAAAAATACACAATGTAAATAAGAATCAAACTGTAGAGCGCCCCATCTATAAATCATTATTCCACTCCTGGTTAGTTAACTCATTAGCTAAATTCCCAGTGTCTTTTGTGTTTACATGGTATCGCCTTCTTTAGTCCAATTGCCTATCTCGGCATGTCCCCTTGAATGATGAAAATATAAAATTTCATTTTCCTCTGCGCCCTCATCTGAGCGCTTATGCCAGTTGCCTGTTCAGCCATAGTGCACCTAACTTCCAGTCAGCGCCCTCTATCCATCACAACTTTGTCAAAGCCTCCTGTGAGCCCTCTTAGAAAAACAAAGCTTAACATAAATGTTAGTTTAACTTCTTCCCGGAGTTCATTCTTGTAGTTTTTCCTCATTACGGAGGTTAACTTGTATCACTGGAACACCCCTTGGTTAGAACCTTTTGATCTGATCTGCCACCACATGCCACTTCCATTCAGTACCATCCAGTTCCTCCAGTAAATAAGACCCCTCAGTTATCTTCTTTCTGATCCTATAAGGACCGTTCTATCTGTCAGCAAACATCTTCCCCCATTGGCTTTCTAAACTTCTATTATAAACCAAAACGAACTCTCCTGGGTTCAATGGCTTTCTTAACCTATGCGCTAAACACTCATCCCAATATTTAACTGACTTGTCCCAGATTTGCATCATTCTATCATATGCCTTCTCTACAAACTTGTCCTTCTGTTCAAGCTGTGCTACCCTCACTAGATTCAAATCTTCAGTCGAGGGCACTTGATCGCATCCTAGAAAAGATCCAGCCTCTAGATCAATAGATAATACCGCCCTTTGACCAAACATAAGTTCATACAGTGAAAACCCTGTTGTCCTTTTAACTGAAATCCTGTCTGCAAACAAAACTAATGGCAAGTAGTTCTTCCACTTTTCCCCATTATTCCCACATAACTTAACTAGCGCATCCTTTATAACTTGATGCCCTCTTTTTACCATCTCCTCTGCTTCAGGATAATATGGTGTTGCAACTTGTAGCCTCGCGCCAATACCCTTAACTACCTCCTGGAATTCTCCAGCAAATTCAGAGCCACCATCTACAGTTACCATCTTCATTACCCCGTACCTATAAACCCATTCTCTTTTCAAGAACTCAGCTACATTACTTGCTTTAAGATTTACCAAAGGCGCTGCTTTGACCCATCCTGATAGATTATCCCTGGCTACTACCAAGTATTTAAAGCGCCCTTCTTTTATATGAAATGTGTCTAAACTGACCCTACTAAAAACAGTATCTTGGCCTGTTGCTATAACTTTCTCTTTTGGCTTTCTGTAACTCCTGCGCTGACATTCAGGACAAGATTTGACCCAATTTCTTACTTCATTTTTCATATTGGGCCACCAGAATCTTTCCCTAACTCTGTGATACATCTCATCTTGACCTCTATGTCCTGAATTCTCATGTAACTTCCTGAGTATCTTCTCCTTCCTTTTCCTAGTTTGAAAAACTAACTGAGGAAAAAAAAGCTTGATCCTTCCATAACTTCCCATCTTTAATAAAATAGCCTTTAGTGCGCATTTCAATATTGCGCCAAACCTTTTTATCGCAAAAATCTGGTCTACTACTGCCTTCCAGATATAACCTTAACAACTCTACTCCCTCATCAGTAGATGTGTCATCTTCAGAATACTCCCCCTTTTTGGGATGAGTACTACTATCTTGACTTCCCCTTGAATCATCTTTGTCATCTGGCTCTTCCACTGCGTTGCCTAGTGCACTCCTTGTGGCTATGTTAGCTTCAGCGTTCCCTAAATCCATTTGCAGACTACCTTTACAAGCATCCTGCACATCATCAAAATCTAGTTTTATTTCTTTACAGACATTCCGCACAACTAGTTTATCGTCATCACGGATGACCTTTCCTGCTAGTTTATTGTCATTGCAGACAACCTTGCCAAATCTTTCATAAAAATAATCTATGCCATTTACCCATCTTTTATCTTCTTCAAATTCTTCAACTTCAGAGTCTTCTTCACACGGCGGGCTTCTAGATAATGAGTCTGGCATAGTGAAAGTTTTTCCCAGCTTGTGGACTAAATCAAAAGAAAATAAATTAATCTGCACCACCCACCTTTTCATGGGCGCGTCTGGTAAACTTGGGCTACTAATCATTTGCATCAACAATAGCGCATCAACCTGCAACTCAAAATGTTGCCCCCAAAGCATCCATTGCAGCATCTTAAGAATCTTTGCTACTAGGCATAACTCCAACTTAGACTGAGAGTACCTAGACTCTACTCTAGTAAAAGTCTTAGATTCATAAAGGACAGGTTTATCATTACCTTCCTCATCCTCCTGCATCAAAACTGCGCCCACTGCAGACACACTAGAATCCACCACTAGAGTAATTTTCCCAGCACCTGGTCCATACTCCAATTTCTTCAAAAGAATATCTTTTCCTACAATCATTTTCAACGACTTGAATGACTCATTGCATTCCTCCGTCCAATCCCATACAACATCTTTTCTTGTTAAGCGCCTTAAAGG
Source organism: Hemileia vastatrix (assembly GCA_030280995.1). Classification (NCBI taxonomy): domain Eukaryota; kingdom Fungi; phylum Basidiomycota; class Pucciniomycetes; order Pucciniales; family Zaghouaniaceae; genus Hemileia; species Hemileia vastatrix. The sequence goes on along the minus strand of JASXTE010000008.1, from coordinate 5,209,721 downwards.
TGAAGACAACAAAGCAAAATCTTGAATAAACATTCTTACATATGTACAAATGCCTAAAAATTCTCTAACTTCCATTGTAGAGAGTTCTAAAGTACTAAGCAGTAGACACAATGGGAGATGGGTTGGTTCTCCTTTTCAATTTCTAAAAAGAAGCGCCTTCCACTGTTATTTTTAAAGACAGCGCAATAATGTGTAACACTAATTTGTGGTTAGAAGGTTAATAAGTTGAGAACTGAGTTTAAAAGATCAGAAAAACAAGTATTACTATCTGGATATTTCTATTCTTAACAAGCACTAATATCCACAGCTACTCCCTCTTGAAGCACTCTCTTTGAATATGCCTTATTATAGCAATAAAATAACTCTAATAATAGTTAACCCTACTGTATCTATATATTCTCAAATAATTGATCGCAGAAAATCTAATATCTTTGACTACAATTATTAACTACTCGTATGTTAACTAACTATTTGTCAATTTGTTCTCACTTTATTACTAGATGCGATACCCTCTTTATATTTTTCCAGCGCTCTAAACACAGTTCTCTAGTGGATCTCCAGAGCTACATTAGTAGAACAGTAACTAATTTATTAGTAGACCACGTACACTGCTTGTAACAACTACAGCGACTAAATCATACCCTATACTTACTAAAACTAGTATTAAATTGTTTTACTCATGCTTGACAGCTTGACATGTGCGCCCCTGAGTGTACCTTTGTTTTTTTCAGCACTACTTCCAAGTTTGACTCCTTCTAACGCTGATCTTAGTCGCTTTGATTTTCAACTAGTTAATCTCCCTTATCACCCGTTTCGGTAAGTTACCACACTAGCTGCAGTGCAGTATACTTCGCACTTGAGTCTTTCCTTAAGCCATAATGCCTTCCTTAGTGCGTAATACACGATTATTGGAAAATACAAGTCCATATTGTTCAGTGCTTGCAGTCTTAAATCAATAACACACAATTCCCCACTATGCGGTGCATCCTTCTGCAAAATCCGAGCGCACAGACCCTGAATCCTCTTCCGCACTTTTATTTCCCTTTGTCCTTGAAACACACAAACACACATTACAGTTTAGCACTTCCTACTGCGCTATGAATCCCCTTTGTTCTTCCTGGACTATGCGAGCTGATTGGTCCAAAATCAAACTACCTGCGAGGTGCGTACCACACCGTAGTATTTCTTGGCCTCGGCTATGTAAGCACCTTATTCTTCTGTTTTTCCGCAATGATCCTCCCTTCCTTGCATACCACATGTCCCACTATATCTAGCACTGGAACGCAACAAGAAAACTTGGATCCAGAGATCATTAATCCTGCCTCTTCTATCCTGAATAGCACTCTTTCCAGAGTAATCCCATATTCCCATACACCTTCTTATATACAGATACTCCTCTAACACTTCCCTATCATAATTGCTGGCTGGTCCTTTTATACCGCCATCATCAATGAAAATTCCTACATGTTCTGGAATTTCATCCTGCAATATCCACATCATCTGTGCTTGGTATACTGCCACAGAATTCGTTTCACCTTGCGGTAAACTTGTCAACCTGAAGCGCCCCAGTGGGGTTTCAAACGTTGTCATAGGTCTGGATGATTCATCCAATTTACACCCATCATATCCTCCCATAATATCACCTAATCCATAACATGCACGTCCCGCAAAAGAATCCACAAACTCCTCTAGCGTTGGTTGAATTCCTGCGTCCTTTACCATAACCTTGTTCATCTCCCTAAGATCATGAAAAACCCTTAATTTACCATTATGTTTAACAACGCAAAAAACTGGACTTGAATAAATAGACATAGAGTGTTCATACAAGCCAGACCTTAACCTTCCCCTAATTAATACTGTATACTCTTCTCTTATAGCCGCTGGTATTGGAAAAGCCTTCTTTTGCCACGGCGCATGAGGTATAACTGGAACAATATAAGGTTTACCATAAGAGTGTTTCAACAAACCTCTTTCCTCTTCAGAAAACACAATAGCCTTTTCTCTGAGAACCATAACATTTAACAACAACTTCTTTTCTTCCTGCGACAACCAATCCTCTGGTCCAAAATTAACCATCTGAAGCCTCTCCATTGTGATTTTACTAGTAGGCGCAAATTCAGGTGTAAACTTTGTCAAAGGAGTATCATAAGGATTCCTGGACAGCACCGGCCTCTGAAAAGGAGGATTCAAATACGGCATTGATACATTTACTGGTTTAACCTTGACAGCCACTGGTTTATACATGGACGCTAAACAGAGCTTGTGCTCCCTTCATTACTTAAAATCAAACCCTTTCTATAATGACTACGGGTTAAACCTAAATCCTGTTTTTGTCTTTTCTTTTTAATATAAGTATAACAAAATCCATAATCAAAGAAATCAAAAAGCTTAGGTATAATACATTCTACTGTAGTATTCCCAAGACACCTATGAAGTACCACTTTATGTATCCCTTCTTGTTTGACTGACTGGTCAGTATCCAGGTTCCTCTCATCCTGGGAGATAGTAATACCTAAAATGCCAGTCCCTAATGAAAATTTTGGCGCCTTCCTGGAAGTCACCCTATCTCATCATCTGAGACTTCCTCATAAAACTCTCTTTCTTTCTCTAATTGCGCAGCTCCAGAGTACTTAGTTTCCCAGCCACCATCCTTAGGCGCTACTAAGACTGCTGTTACTGGAATACCATCATCACCCATAATCCTTATTCCAATAGTCTTATTTAAACAATAATTGATAGTTGCATAATAATCCATTAAAAATGGTGTGCCTAAAACTGGTTTAACTACACCCATTGGAACATAAAATTGTATATCCCTCGTTGATCCTGCAACTCTAGTGCGTACATACTCTGCTACACCTATAACAGGTAACCTACCTCCACCAATTCCTGCAACAGTACCCTCACCATCTTTAACAGGAAGACCTAACTCCACCACATCATCTACTGACACCACGTTGATTTTTTAACCTGTATCCACTAACGCTCTAATTTGCTTATCATTTACAGTAATCGTTAAATACCCTAAGGGTCCTGCATAATGTGGCTCCCTAGGTAATCCAACGACTGGCTGAAATTACTGTTCTCCAACATCAAACTCAGCGCAATTAGCAACCCTTTTTTTCCTACACTTATCCACAATTCCATTCTCTACATCCAGCACTACTGCTGTCAGCACCCCAAATGGAACAGAAACTGTAGTCTTAAAAAATTGCGCAACTAAATCCTCAGCTGCCTTAGGAAAATAAGAGTGAACCGGGCGCTGCATCCTCCATTTAGGTTGAGTTGCCTTCACACCAGCCTTTGCTCTTCCAGGTAGATTCTTTGGAGTATTGCGCCTTGTTTCTGGCATTCCTTCGGCAGGTACCGCTCTTTTCTGCACTACCTCTGACTCCTCCATCATCATTGTTTGATCTTCTACCTGATGATCCACACCATAAACAACTGGTTCCATACCATCCATTTTAATATCCTCCATAGGCGCAGGTGTATTCTCTCTAGTAGTATACCCTACTTCTTCCATATCCTCTGGATTGGCATACCTAGCGCCAGCTCTTCTCGGCCTACTAATTGTAGGTGGGGCCATTTTCTTGTGCTTTGCTGCAAAAATCTCCAAACGCGCTGCAGTAAGTGGCACTGAAACCGCTCCTTCTTTTACTTTAAAATCAAATACTGCACAAGTAACTGCTAAATTGACTGACTTTGCATCCTTGCCTTTCTCTTTAGCTTCAGGCTCCTTGCCCTTTCTTGACCTGCCCTCAATTGACTTTTTATTAATATGATTGATGACCATGGCTTGCATCCCTCAATCCTTGTCTTTGACAAGCTTAGTCCCATCTTCCAACATATGCGTAGTTCCATCCTCGTAAACTACCCTCTCCTCTTTATCCTTTTGAAGCGCATTACACCTCATCCTAGTATGTCCCTCTTTATTACAATAGTAACATACCATAGTAGCAAAGCGCAATGTTTGAGGAGAACTCTTGGGCCTAAACAATTCTTTTGCTTTTTCCGCTTCATTTATTTTCTTCTCCAGCTTGTCAATCCTCGCCATAACTGAATGCGGCTCCTTAGTAAAAATTTTTACTTTAGGAGACAACATTTGAGGAGGCAATTGCACGCCAGACACATCTTTGTCCATCTCCTTGTTATCTAAAGCAACTCTAGCTGGGCAACGCTCAACTCAGCGCAGCTTCATTTCCGCTTCCACTGCCATTTCTACTTCTTCTAATCCAGGGTACTTATAATTACTGTCCCTCTTCTTATCTAGCTTTCCTTCATTATCCAAGCGCCTCTTTTCCCAGTCTTCAACTTCCAGCGCTAGCGCTTGACAAAACAAAGTTAAAGACGCATTAGAATCACTAAAATCTTTGTTACTGACTAAATATTCCACTTTTCAATCAAAATCCTCTCTATAACTCTTATATTCCTTAGGGTCTCAAACACCCCCTTTAGCTTTGACCCTTTTTACCAAGACATCCAGATCCTTTATTGTATACTTAGTTTCCTTGGTAACCTTTGGCCATCTCTTGAGCATTTTTTCTTTTAGCGCTGAAGGAAGAATTTCATGAAAAAGCCTATGAAAGAATGATGAAGATCAGAAATCAGTCAGTTAGGTATTGGGATAGGCCATAGGCACACAGGCTGAGAAATCCTTTAAAGCCAGGATGTTTGGTATTGGTGTATAATAGGAGTTTGAGAGTCAGTGGGGAAAGATGTTCTCTTACAATTGGAATGGTACCTAGAGAGTCAGATCTCAACTCTCAGTTGGATCATATCAATTAGAAGAGTTGAATGGAAATGTCTTGAAGAAAAGAGTGGCTGTTGACCAGGTAAAAAAATTTTATCCCAGAGGCGCAAGAAGGGAAGAAAAATAAGTCTGCAATGAGGATAAACTATCAATCATTCTTTTCATTGAATTGTTTTGTTGGTGATGCACTGCATCTGTTGTGTTAGAAACTTTTCTGTTAGATGGTACCCAGGGGGGAAATCTAAATTTTATCTTGGCAAGTGTGGGGTAACTGATGGGCTGGAAGCTCTATCAACAGTTACCTCAGATTGTCTGTTTCCAACCCATTCTCTTAAGTTGGTTGAACCCTATTATTGGTTTCCTTTTTCAGGGTTAAGTCCTCTATGATTTTAAACTTGAAATCTTTGGTCTTCAAGTGCTGGTCTTATTCTGGTGTTTTTTGTTGATTGGTTGAATTATGTGTGGATGTATGTTTCTTGTTAGAAGGTACCCATGGGAGGGGCTTCTAGATTTTATTTTGGAAAGTGTGGTGGTAACTGATGAGCTGGCTGCTCTGTATAACAGTTACCCCAGAGTGTCTTTTTCAAGTCCTTGGTTTTATTTAGTTGAATCCTGGTTCTCTGCTTTTTTATACAGGTTTTTAGTCCACTATGACTTTAAACTGGATTGTACTGGATTATTGGTTCTTGGATCCTTCTGGATGGTGGATCACTGATGGTCTCCCATCATTTTTACTCATTGGAGGGAGCCTACCAAATGATCTTTTCTTTGGACCAGGATCTGATTCTACAAACTGTTGTGATGGAATGATTATAGTGTTTTTGGATTATTTTTTTTCTCTTTTTTTCTTTTATTTTGTTAGTGAAGTTTTTTTTATAAAATAAATTTTTTTTTGGGTGTACCACATCAGGGACTACTGGATGTGGGCAAGTATTGGTAGGAAAAGGCTCATCGATTGGCCAGGCAATGCTATTTTTATTTTGTTATTAAATTTCAAGTTTCGTTTAGTTATTCATTTTATTTTCTTTCATTTTCAAGTTTTTTCTTTGTATTTTAATCTTTAAATTTCTTAAAGGTGTATCCACATCAAGGTACACTTGGATGTGGGTGAGGTATCAGGGGATCATCTCATCAATTGGCTGGGGGATACCATTTGCAATTTTGTTTTTGTTTAATGCTTTTCAAGTCTTTTTTAGTATGTTAGTAGTTTAATTATTAATTGGTATATAATAAAAAAAAATAAAAAATAAATAATAAAAAATAAAAAAATAAAAAAAAAAAAAATAAAAAAAATAAAATAATTTTTTTTTCTCTATTTATTAATTTATATTATTTTTTGTTTTCTATAATTCAATGTCTAGAAGAAGAAGCTTCTGGAGGTTGGTTTGGGATGTGTTGACATTTTTGTTTCTTGTTGGGATTGGAGGATGCACTGTGGTCTTTAAAGTACAGTCTGCTGTTGAAATATTAGGGGTTAAAATGGTCAGGAACTGTTTTTGAAGGTAATTTTTTGGGTGGAAGAAGAAGAGGATGGGATGGAGTGTTGGAAGGTGTGCTTAATTATCCTGTAATTCTTCCAGTAGTAATCAAGAAGTTTCTTTCTTAGGTTCTTCTCAAATTCATTCAGTGGCCCATGAAGAACAAAGGCCTTAAGCATGTTGGAACACATCATACTTAGGTTTTGCTTCATATCCAAAAAATCCAGTTTCAATGTGGTTTCAAGAGGTTGGCCAACTCCAATGGTAGATTCAAGAGGAGGTGTTCTATCTAACAAGAAGAAAATTAGTTTAGAAGTTTATTTTTTTTGTTAATGAAATTTATGAAAATTTATGGTGCTTACAGATAGGAAGCTCTTCAAAATTTTATTCCTTAGGAATTTGGATTCCAGAAGGATTTGGAGGATGTGTGGGAGAAGGATCAACCAAGGATAAATAGGGATTGTCTTGGTCTTCTTCTAATAGATTACAAGAAGTTGGAGTAGGAGGTGACACTATCTGGGACCTAGTTAAAGAAGGAGAACTGTTGTTATTGTTGTCCTTCCCAGTGGGATTGGTGCTGGTGATTTAATGTTGTTATTGGATGGGGCAGGTGAACATGATCTAGGGGCTGACTTTTTCTTTCTGCAGGAATTGTTGGTAGAAAAGGAACTGTCAGATGATTAGTCTTCAGGAAGAGGGGAGGTGCAATTTCTTCTTTTGGAAGGAGGAGAAGGTGATCTTGTCTGTTGAGCATCCTTGGGAGCTCTGGCTGGCCTTTTAGAAGTTTTGTAGCTTTTGTTGAAGTTGGACACCAAATTTTTTGTTTGAATTTCTCCGGGAGAAAGAGGAGGGTCTTGTGCAAAGGTGTTTCTGGTGGTTTTAGGAGATTTTTTCTGGGTTTCATGGTGTTTTGGCATGTTTAGAGCTTAATTTCTGCTTCTGAGCAAGGCAAACAGGCTGCCTGAATGCGGTCCAGAAGTCTTGGAGTGGAATTTGATGAAATTGGAGCAGAATTGGAGGATATAAAAGCTTATTCTTGAGAAGCAAGAGGTAATATTTTTGATAGTGCTCTGGTGGCAGTTCTTCTGGATCTTTTGGAAGGAGCTGAGGATAAAGAAGAAGAAGCAGGACCAAGTTCTGGAGATCTGGTAGGAGATCTGAAGATATACTTATGAGAAGGTGAAGGTGGAGGAATAGGATAGTTAGGATCTCTGTCATATCTTGTCTTCTTTGAATTACAAGAGTCACAAGCTTTTTTTTACAGTTTGGCTTCTGGAGTTGGAAGAGTGAATGTGAAAGGTCTGCACATGTGAATACAATTCTTGAAAGCATAATACCTAGGTGCAGTAAAGCAAGGAAGGTTAGAAGTGTTGAATGAAGGTGATCCAGAGCCTGACATGATCTGTGTTGATGATAAGGAGAAAGAGATTGGGAAAAGTTTCTTTATCAGTAATGGGAAGATGATTAAGTGAAAGTGGAAGTTAAGCAGGGGAAGGCGGCTGAATATGTGTAGTCCATCAAGACTTTAAACTGAATATGCATCATTCCATCAAGACTTTAAACTGAAAACTGGTTAAACAGTCCCCCAAGACTATAAACTGAGGATTTTTCACTCCCTCAAAGCTTTAAACTGAAAAACTGGTTATACAGTCCCCCAAGAATACAAACTGAGGATTTTTCAGTCCCCCAAGACTTTAAACTGAGAATTTTTATAGTCCCCCAAGACAATAAAATAAAGAATAGGTGTTTTTTTTTTTGGTATTGGTTGTTTGGAGTTTGGAAGAAGGATCCATGGGGGGAGCCTCTGAATTTAGCAAAGGCTAGTTTGGGGATGACTGATGGGCTGGCAGCTCTATATACAGTTACCCCAGAATGTAAGTTTTTTTCTCTCTGTGTCTTAATGTGGTTGATCTCTGGTTCTGGTTCTATGATTTAGGTTTTGAGTCTCCCAATACTATGAACCGAGGGTGTTTTGAGTCCCCCAATACTTTAAACTGAGGGTTGTTTGGTGGTGACATCGTATAGAGGATGTGATCATGTTTTCTTTTCTAAATCAAACTCAAGATCAAGTGTAATTACAGAAGTGTATCAAGGAAGGAGGAAAAATGTTCTGAACTTGCCTTGAACTGTTTAATGAGGTTCCTTCTCTTATAAATGTCTTGTTGGTCCTTGGCAGGAGTTGATTGGAAGTAGGAAAGGAGGAGATTTTTTTTCTTGGGTATGATGTTGAAAGTTCTCTTTGGAAAGAGGAATTGAGTTTGGAGATGGTGTTTCAATGGTTCTTACATTGTCTTCATTATCAATAACTGGTGGAAGGGAGGCTGAGAAATTGGTCAGTCTAGTTTAGCAGAGAGAAAAGGAATATTACATTTTTAGGACTCAGGGTGATAAGAGGAAGAGGAGGCTTAAGGAGTTAAAGGCTTTCTTTTGGAGGAATGGAGTCGGTTGATTATTTTTAGAATTATGGTAGAAGGTCTGGACCTTTTGGTAGAAGAGGATGGACCAGTCTGAGCAGAGGAGGAATCTGAAGAAGAGAATAGTGGGCCAGGTCTATAGAATGGTTTCTTCCTGGAATGGCAAGCATCACAAGAGGTTCTGTAGATGTGTAGTGGTTCAGTCATTGAACAGATGAGATTGTTTTCAATGCAGTATTGGCAAGGGCCAAGGTCAGTGGCTTGTCTGGAGAGGTGTGTGAACATGGTGGATATAGGATGAAGAATGAGGACATTCTTGATTGGAGGGAGGATGTGATGTTCCAAAGATGCATATGAATTTGGAATGTGTATTTGGGGGTATTTTTTATATAGGGTTTAGTTGGGGTAATAATGTTTAGTTTTGGTTTTGTGTCATTATTTAGGTGTTTAGTTGTATTTTGTTGGCTTAAGTTAGGGTCACTTATTATGTCTCAGATTATTGTCCTTTCTTTTCTCATCATTTTGGTGTGTGTTATGTGTGATTATCTGTTTTCTATTAGTAGTTGTGTTGTTTTGTGGTTTTAGAGGTTGTTTGGTTGTTTTTGGGCATTTGCAGGCCTAGAAACGGCTTCCTGCCTATGAGGGGCCTGCCCCCCTCAACACGGCCGGCCCACCTGCAAGGGGGAAAGTCTCTAGAGACTATTTTTTGCATGCAGATAGGTGGGAGTGCTTGATAAAATTGGGGATCTGGTTAGGGAATATGTGTGTGGGAGTGAAAAAAAGTTAGAGGAGATCATCTACCATCTGGGATATCTGGATCTCTGGCTTCACTCTTTATGTTTGTTTGGCTGGGTTGTGAAACGGTTAGTTCTTACTTGAACTCAAATATTGTCACTGTTTATCTGGTATAGTCTTGCAAGCTATATCAAGTATTATTTCTGTCTCTGGTGTGGATTTTCAACCTACATCACGTATCATTGCTTTCTCTGGTGTGGCCATTGGTCCACATTTCAGTTCTTTGGTCTGGTAGTATGTCTGGGGACTACTTTCTTGGCTCATCAAGCAGTCAAGTGTGTTGGAAGCAAGCTTTATCAAACAAGACTCAATTTAACTAGCAAGTAAATCTCACTTGTATTTTTCTAAGGGAAAGGGGTTTTTCTCTCTAGTTTTTCTCCAACTCTCTTGGTCAAGGCCTATAGCTAGTACTATAGGATTGTCTACAACATAGAAACCCTTATTTCTCTGTAAAACTATATTTAATTTGTTTCATTTCTCTAGTACCCTTTGTTACCTCTCAAAGAGCCTCATTTGCCTATTTAAAGGCTTTGGTTTCTCACTTTGTAGTCTCCATTACTTACAATACTTTACAATTCATAAATAACATTTTTGTTAAAATTTCTAGTATTTTTCTATAAATTTATTACTGTGTTTACAATACATATAATTGAGAAAATTAACTACATAAAAGGTTTCTTTTAGAGTATTTCAATTGTTTTATTTTGTTTTGATATAGTAGAGAGAAATATAATTACTTACTTTATTTAAATAAACCCTTTACATCCAATATTTGTATTTGAATGTTCTTAGTTTCTTTATTAGTTGTAGTTATTCTTTTAGTTTCTTCCTATTGTTTTCTGTGTCCTCTTATTCCCTTGTTTATGTTGTATTTTTCTTCCTTCTTCTAGAAGACCAGCTGAAAATTGGGGACCTTTCCTAATATTGACATTTTCAACTTTTTGGAAAAATGACTTGGTGCACAGACCACTCTGGCACACAAAAAAACTTTTGCCATGGCTGTGGTTTGAACCGGGGTTTTAGACTAAAGGTTCATACATACTTAAAATAGATTATATATCAATGTGACTCTTCAATCACTATAGTAAGTTTACCTTTTCTCCTAACAAAATTTAACTTTGAGCTTTTATTGCAATAACAGGTTTATTGTCTATTTTTCTGAGTCACTGTGTGTAGGTTATCATTTTTTTTAATTTTTTCCTAGTTGACAATAATAGAGTAATTCTCTTAGTCCTAGAAGTATTTTTTTATTAATTATTTAATTAATTATCATTAATACTTTATAATATTGGTTGACAATAATAACACTTAGTGTTTAGTCCCAAATAATTTTTTTGATTATTATTTTTATTAATATAATCAAATTAAATAAATTGAAATTGAATGTTGCTTTGATTATTGTTTTAAAACATAAATAGTAATCATTGTAAATTTAAATTTGTTCCATATATTTTTGACTTAAAATATTAATTACATATGTTTATTTTATCTCTTAAATTTTAATTTGAATCATTGTAAATTGACTTTGATTTTTTCAGAATACAGATTTTATTTCTATAAATTTAAGTGATAGCATGGATAATTTACACATTGATGAAATAGAGGTAGATGTTGATGTTGAATATGAAGTTTCTTCAAAATTAACTGATAAATATTCTTCAGATGACAGGAAAACATCAAATTCATCAGGACACAGAAATGTCAAGAGAAGCAATAAACCTCCCTCCTCCAATAATTCAGAAAGATTTCAAACCTCTAATAAATCTGAAAAACCCCTAAAAAATGTAAAAATAAAAAATATCCCTCTGGCACAGCAGGTAAACAACCTATCAGGTCGTATAATATAAATAAAAGTAGAAAATATGAAGTACAAATCCAGAGTGGATACACTTTGGTATCAGATGCATGAGCTGTTAAGTAGAATCCAAATTCATCATCAAATTATACATCCAGATCCACATCATCCTCAACAAACCTCAAAGACTATGGAGGTAGAAAAGTGGAAATCCCAGGCTGAGATCAAGTACAGAGACATGAACTAGCTTTAATGGTCAATTTTCTAGAAGATTTTAATGGTCCTATATGTATACCGTAGTAAAAATCAAATAAGTATTAAAATATAACTCAATATAAGTGTCAAGGGGTCCTAATGGTCTAGAAGATTTTACATTGGTCCAAACGGTGTTGAAGGTGGGTAACTCAAGGATTTCAAAGCAGGTACGTAAAATTTTAACTTTTATGATTAATTACTCAAGTAAAAGGTAAAAAATATTATTATTATTACTTATGAGATTTAGATTTACCCAAATTTAAGTACTAAAGCAGAAGTAGTATTAATAAAAAATGTTTTTTGTTTGAATATAATAATTTGTAAGCTGTAAGGAATGAATCAAAACAGCACAAAGTGGAAGGCCTTTTATAGGCAAAAAGAAGAGAGAGCACAAAGAGTTGAGAAGACTACATACAAGGGTGTGAGAGAAAAGATACTTCCAAAATAAGAAATTACAAATAACAGAGAGTACTAAAAAGATGCTTTAATAAAATATTTTAATGTATATATTAATTTATTTGATATATTTTAAATTTCACTTTAAATGTCACACTTAGTAAAAAATAATTTGATTTTTTCCAATTTTTAAAATATAACATAATTTTAGTATTTTAAATAAACTAATTTGAATTTTTATCAATTTTAGTATTTGTATATGTTTATCTCTTTTAACCTGTCATTGAGCACGGTGTTAGGGAATAAAAATATAAGGGACATTAATTTAAATATTTACTTAAATTTACTTATTGTAATTAGTTAATTTATTACAAGTAATTTTAAAGTAAATATAATATAATTAATGGTGAAATAAGAAAAAAAAAGGTATGGTTTCATCCCAGTAAATATTTAATTATTTTACTGGGTAAGTCTAGCAGCCTGGCTGACAATAAGGGTCTCAGTAATTTTAATCTCACTAATAATAAATGGGTTACAATCTTATAGTTGGTAGAAAAATAGATGTAATAATTCAGATACTATTCATAGAGTTTATAAGTGCTATTGATATGTATTCTTAATTGTATTTGTTATATATTTGTTTGTAATGATAAAGAATGTAGAAAATAAGACCAAAAACCCCTCATTTTATACCCAATAATTCCTCCAATGTACCCCTTGATTTACCAGCCATATAAACAGCTAATGACACCTCATTACAGCTAATACACCTTTCCAAAAACTTAAAGAATGACTAATAACATAATTAGAATGATAATACCTGCCAAACTCCTGTAATAATAGGGATAATCCATCAAAAATAAAGAATAAGCAAAAAAGAGAGTGTATGCGTATAATACATTAAAAAAGAAGACTAAAAAGGGAAAAATAAGGCTAATTATTACTCAATATCAAAGGGGATTTGAAGTAGAAATAATGGGTCTAATCATGACATTAAACTACATGAAATTCCCATTCAAAAATAACCAATATTGACAGAGAAACCACTTAAAAAACCAAAAAAGGGTGTGAGATGTGGGGAAACTACATGCAGTCCTTGGGAGGAGCTTTCAAGGGTAAATCCTTGACTAATATAGGCAAATTTAAGCATAGTAGTGAATTAAAGGTGTGAAGCTTGAGGGTATTAATGAAATTAGTGCATATAATAAAGTCAATGCACTTATAATTAAAGTAGGACACTAAATAAGCACCTGTTGCCTATTTTAGCATGTTTCCCCACAGTGGGAATAGAATGTGGGGGTAATTATAGTTTGAAGAATCTAACTTTGCTAAAAATGAAGCTATTCACATGGGAAAAATGCTGGCAGTATGTGGACAGTACAAAGAAGCCATTTCTGGCATAAATAACACCAGATTTTAAAAGTGTTATTTTTAAGCATTTGAGTAGCCAAATCAATAGTCCTTATTAAGACAAATTGATCTGTTAAAGCACGTTTTTAATATTATTAAATTTATTGTGCATATAGTCATTTTTAAGCAATTTAAAGTGCATTTCTTATTTTTTACATAAAACAATGAAAACAACAGCTTTAAGTCTACTTAAAAATTGTGCAGCCTTATATTTAAGGTCCTTAAGATTACTCTAACATATTACAGCTTATAATTAAGTACATAAGACCTTTAAAAAGTGGATATATGAGTGTATATAAGGTGTTATAATCGCTTTTAATGTATTTTATCATAATTTTTACTTATGTATACAACTTGTGTACTTTTATTTATTGTTCCCATGTTTATTCCATGTGTTTAACATAATTTATAAATACTCTTTACTCAGTCTAGGGGATATCCAGGCTGATAGTGAGGGAGTGTCAGCCAGGCTATATTAAAAGGCAAGTAAAATCTTAAGTTATAATAAAATAATAAAAAATTGAATTTAAAATACATAAAAATTAAATATTATATTAAAATGAAATTATATAAAAATATGTTTTAAATAAATTTTTATATTAATTTTATTATTATATATAATTTATATACATTTAAATACAACATAAAATTATATTCTATAAAAAGATTAGTATTTTTTATGTACTTAATAGGGGGTATCAAAGTTAGAAATCTTCCATTTCAAAATACCTCTTTTTTCCACCAAATCAAGCATGATTATTTTTTAAAGTATGCCATCATGTGCCCCAAAAACATCTTTTTACTGAGAATTAATGTCATGCTTGTGGCTTTCTTTTTGGGCTGTGAAATACCTTTTAAATAATTACAAATTTCTAACTTTGATACCCCCTAATAATTAAGAAATTAGATTTATTTAATTACAAAATATTATAAGTAAAAACATCAACTTATAATGTAATTAATTAATTAATTAATTATATAGATTAAACCATAATATTAGAAATACTTTACACATTTATTAAGCACTCCATTTTTCTTAAAACTGGAACAATAAAATAAATAAATAATTAATTAAATAAATACATTAAACAAGTGAAACCTTTATTTTAAAATGTAAGTGTTTTATTTTAATAAAACTGATTTTATTAAAATACTTTCTTAATTACAGCAATTATTATACTATTAAAATTGGTTAATTTTGCTTACTTGATATTGTTTTAAACTATATTAGTTAGATATAAAAAATTGTACATCCCAAATTATATAAAATATATTTTCTTCATAAAAAATTTGGATGTTTTACAATAAATCAAAATGTAATGTGTTTTAAATTGCTATAGTTAAATTTTGTCAGCCAGGCTATACCAGGAGCCCAGTAAATGATATGTTGATTTATTGGACCTGAAAGAGGGCGTAAGAATTGCATTTGATGTATATAAATTAATATTTTATTGCATAATAAAATTATATAAGTATCTTATTTAATATAAGTGTTATATTAATTTTATTGTTATATAAATTATTTATACATTTAAATTAAGCATAATATATTTTATATTCTATAAATAATGGCGCATTTTTATGTATTTGATAATTATAAATTAATAATTAATTAATTACAAACATATATTATAATTATATGTGTAAAATTGACTTATAATGTAATTAAATTAATTAATTAAATTTATATATTAAATAAAACTTTTCATATATTATTAAACAATAATATTGGGCGCTTTTATGACCCTTAATTGTGCCAGAAATATTATTAAATAAATTATAACACTTATTTAATAACATAGTATTAAAATCCCCACTTTAAATTACAAATATCATTAAATTAATTATATGTTTCATTTAAACTAATTATTGAATTAATTACATGGTTAAAAAAATTAATTAAAATTGCTTTAAACTGGATTGAATTGATTACATGAATTTTTGGTGTGAAAATAATTCTATTTGTTTTACTTCAACCCTTTACATGTCACTATAATGTCTGTTTTGGATTATTTTACTCACTGTTCTCATGTTTCAAACTTTCTTGGTTACTAATTATTTTAATTAAGTGATTTTGGAAAGTTATGGTGGGAAACTTTGTTACTTACTCACGGGTTTATTTGACTGTCTCATGTTTTTCTCTCAGTCTCCATGTTTTAGTTCTATTCTTTTTAATGTCTAGTTTCATGTTATTCCTTTTTGTAATTACTATATGTTGATGCTTCAGAGGGTCCTTTGCCTATAAAAGGCTTTGGATTATCCCCTGTAGCTGCATCATTACTTTACACTCAACAAAATTCTATTTTATTACGTTTATTATATCTTTATTAATATTAGTACTCTAAATTAAAAAGTATATAAATATTCCTAGGTTGCTTTAAGTCTAATAATAATTATTATTTATTGCCACGCATTGAACATAATTACTAGATAAATAAGTATATTATAATTTAAAACCTTTACCATTGTGTCAAGTCCCCAAGCAATCCTGTCACCTTCTCTTTTGAAATACATATATATTTTTAATTACTTTACCCCTTTATATTATCTTTTCTTCCTCCTCTCTATTTTCTTTCTTCTTCTTCTCCTTCTTCTGGATGACCGGCCAAAAATTGGAAGCCTTTTGGAACGACGACAACAACTGTGATACTTGCGACAAACAACATAATGCATGGACCACCCAAACCAAAAAAGTAAAGGTTTGCGGGGACCGTTTTTTGAACTTGGGTCCGATTGTTTTGGTTTATATTAAATTAAATTATATATTATTTTGAAGTGATTTTACAATCACTATAGTAAGTTCACCTTTGCACCTCTCACTCATACTATTATATTTTTACTGCAATAACAGTGTTTGTGACTTAATTGCTGATTCACTGAGTGTAAGTTTTCTTTATATCACCACACAATATGGGGGGCGGACTTGCTAGCAAGTCCGCAACCTTGGACCCAAACTCACCATAGATTGAACACACATTGAGCTATTGATAAAGGAACCATTCAATCAGGGATGAACACCACTCAGCAGAACAGTTTTAGGTGGGTGTTCAAGTAGAGTTCAGTATGGGTTCAGTATGAGTTCAGTCTGAGTTCCATCTGAGTTCCATCTGAGTTCAGGTTGAGGACTTGCTAGCAAGTCCACCCCCTATATTGCGTAGTGTATTAATTTTTTTATTATTATTTTTCCTAGTTGACCATAATAGAGTACCACTCTTAGTCCTAGAAGACAACTAATTTTTAATAAATTATTTAATTAATTTTTTTAAATCTTTTTTGTTTATTGGTTGACCATAATAGTACTCAGTACTTAGTCCCAATATTACCATTATATTAATTTTTGCTATTAATTATTTTGGTTGACTTATAAAACCTTTGTTGGTTGGTCCCATTTTAATTATTGTTAATTCTTAATAAACAAATGTAATTACATTTATTTGTATTACATTTTTTGTTAATTAATTGATTTTTGATAAAAATTTAAATTTTTGTTTTGTTTTGTTAAAAATTCAATAAATTATATTTTATTTTAAAATAATTTTGATTCTCTTTTCACAGTTTAAATGTCAAGTAGTTTGGCTAACAGCATGGATAACTTACATGTGGATGAGATTGAAGTGGATGTTGACACTGAATCTGTAGGTTCTTCTAAATTAACTTACAAAACTTATTCAGCTGAAAAAAAACTTTCAGGATGTGGAAATGGCAGGAGAAGTGGCAAACCACCCTCACCAAACACCTCTGAAAGAAGTAAAACCTCTAATAAATCAGGACAATTCACTCAAAGGTATTAAAATAAAAAAGATACCTCTAACTCAACAAGTAAACACTCTGTCCAGTCACATCAAAGAACTGAAGGCAGAAAGCATGAAGTACAAGGCAAGGGTAGACACACTCTGGCAGCAGATGCAGGATTTATTAAATCCCAAACAGGCTCAACATCCTCATTTCCCAGCCTCCCAGACTCAGCCTCAACCTCAGCCCAATCAGGCACCCAGTTCCCTCACCCAAAATCAAGGCACTCTGCAAGTGGAGCAGTGGAAATGGGATTACTTGATGACCCATTACCAACAGAATTGTCAGAAACCAACAGCTAAACACCCTGGCCCATCCAGGACACCAACATAAAATCCATCTCCTCAGCCCCATCCTTATCAGGGAGGCAGAATAAAGAAAGCACAGGGGAAGTTTCCTCCCTTTCCATGGTAAGTAATTTGTTTGATAAACATGTTGGTATGTAAAATAACAAGTCTTCTTCAGGTAATAATGTGGATCCTGGTGAAAGAACAGTTAAACCTTTGAAAAGACAACTTTCTTTAATGAATAGCCCCAATGATGTAATTAGAAAATTATCATTTGATGAACCTTTACCTTTGACTTCTACTTCTTTAATTAACCCTTCTCTTGCAATTAAGAATGATTCTGCTTCCCCTGAAGTCTATACTTTAATTGAGAAAACTTCTGAAGAAATATTGAAAGAGACACTTGATTTTAATGTTGCAAAAGACAAACATTTAAGAGATATGTTAATACATGAGAGTGATAGATTAAATAATTCGCATTTACATTGCAAAGTGAGTTCTTCTGTTCAAGACACTGCTTATTTCAAATTGAAAGACACATTAAATAATGTCCTTTCTCAACAAAAGTCTATTAAATCTGATCACAGATCACTTTCAGATAAATATATTCACCTACACAAAATTATTGATGATCTAAAAGATGAAAATACTGCTTTAAAGAATGACAATATTCTTCTGCATAGTTAATTAAGAAAATTGAAAATTGATTCTCAGAATTTGAGTAATAAATGCTCTATAGATGAGGACAGAAATGTTCTATCTATTTCTAGGATTAATGATCAACTATCTTATACTTCTGATTTGAGAAAAAAATTGTCTGATCTTGAGAAACTATTTTCTGCATTAAAGGCTGTCCAGACTACTCATTATCATGAGTTGAAGAATATTTCTCAACCTGCTGTTAATCATATGAATAAACAGCTTGAACAGAGTGGTTCTTCTCTCCCTTGTAATGTACCAATTTTTCCAACTGAAATTTATTCTGAAAAATCTGTTACATCAAACAGAAATAATTTAAATGCTCATAATGAGCCAGCTACCTCTGTAAATAATGAAATATCTGAACACCTTTCAAGACTTCAAGAATTGATAACCTTGAATAATTCAAACCATAGGATGGACCACCCCAGTAGCCAGAAAAATTGGCCTAAATTGGACCAATATCCTACCTTTGATGGTGATTCTTCATCTTATTGGAAACACTTTATTCAAAGAATTGATAATTTAAAGAGATCTTATAAACTACCTGATGAGGAAATTTTTTCTAAGCTAATTTTTTTAATTTTCCAATGTAGCCTTGATGTGGTATGAATCTATTCTATTAGATAACAACCATTATACATGGAATGATTGGAAATTCTTGATTGAGAATCAATTTGGTGGTTCAAAATTCAGGTTGGCTCAGCAAAGACTGCATGAGAATACTAGATATGTATCCTCCTCTGTTGAAAAACCCATTGTTTTTCTTATGAAAGTAACAAAAATCCTGAGAGCAGTTGATCCAAAGATGGATTATGATATTTGAAGAGATAAAATCTTGTACAAATTACCAAAAGCTCTTAGAGATTTAATTGTAGCTGGAACTGAGTATGTGAGGGAACATTCTTCTTTCATTAATATCTGTAATGAGTTACTGCTCAACCATAGATATGAACCAAAGAATTACCTTGGAAAATCTTATCATGATCAAAATAAACCCTCTACAAAGCCCCCAGAAAAATCTGGTAAACCCTCTGCACCAGTTGCACCTAAAAAATATGCAACAAATACTTGTTATAAATGTAACAAACCATGGCAAAAGGGTCATGTTTGTGACAAGAAAATTCTTCTTGTTGAACAAAATGAAGACACTGATGACGCTGAAATTGATGTCAATAATTCTTCTAGTGACTGTGAAAGTAATATCTCCTATGAAAATGACTCTGTTAAAGATGTTTTAATGTTGGAACAGGATGTCCATTATTTAGATAATATATCTGAAGAATGTGTATTGGATTTATCTTCAGTGGAAAATGCTGAAATAATTAAAGATATTACTAACAATTATATAGCCATATCCCCTTTGAAAGCACCTGTTATCATTATTGGTAAAAATTTTGATGTAGTTCTTGACTCTGGTGCTGGAGGAAGTGTAGTGTCTGAAAGAGCTTTAGCTTCAGTAGATAAGGATTATTTGAGTAAATTATTACCTACAACTTCTGAAAAATGGAGAGGGTATGGTTCTACCTTAATTCCTATTGGCAAATACAAAACCTTTGTATTCTTCAAATATAATGGTGGTTTTTTCAGAGCTATTTGTGAATTTGTTGTCATGAAAAATGATAATTTAAGCAATTGGTTTATTATGGGTAATGATATTTTGACCATGTTTGGTGTGAAATTGGACCCATCTAATAATTGCTTCACCTTGTGATTGAATGGCAAAAGAAAATTCAAAATGTCCTCCCCTAGAAAACCTTCTGGGCATCTGTTAAAGTCTTGTAACTCACTGATCCAGTGTAAAGGCAGATCAACAATTGTAATGGATGATTTATTAAATGAAATAAATACTGCTTCTTTTGGTGATCAGTTAAATTTGAACAAAAGGATTCTATTATTGCCTCAATTACCTCTTTCCCTATGGCTTTTGCTCATGGTTCTGATTCCGGCCAAAAATATAAAAGGTTGACATGTAAAAGAGCAGGGTTATTACAACATATTGAAGCACCTGATGCTCCTTGGCAAATAATTAAAATGGATTTTTTCACTGGTCTTCCTGTAGCAGGTAAAGACAGTTATAACTCTTGTTGGGTAATAGTAGATAGATTCACAAAAATGTGCAAATTTATTCCTACCCACAAAGATGTATCCACCAAAGATTTAGCTTTCTTATGGTGGACTTACATGTTCAATATTATTGGATTTACAAAAGCCATTATCTCTGATAGAGATCCAAAATTTACTTCTGAGTTTTGGACCTCTTTGATGGATATTTGTGGCTGTGAGTTGAAATTGTCTACAGCTCACCATCCTCAGACTGATGGTCTAGCTGAGAGAATGATTCAAACTCTGTAAGATATGATTAGAAGGTATTGTGCCTTTGGTTTAGCATATAAAGACAATGACAGATTTACTCATGATTGGGTCACTCTATTTCCTGGTCTTGAATTTGAAAATGATAGCACTGTTCATTCTCTCACTGAGAAAAAGCCTTTTAAGCTTGGATTAGGTTATGTCCCAAACACTTCTGCTCAAATTTTCAATAATAAATTACCTAAGTTGGAACTACACCCTGGTGTAAAATGTTTTATGCAAATGCAACAGCTATGAAGAAAAAATGCTCAAAGCTGTATTGATAAAGCATTTGAATATGAAAAGAAGTAATGGGATAAATCCCATAAAGAATACACATTTAACAAGGGTGATGAAGTGTTGATATCTACTGTCCATTTCAATTTACAAGGCAATAACAAATTCAAAGATCTTTTTGTGGGACCATTTGTTCTTAAAAGAATGGTTGGAGATAATGCAGTAGAAGTTGTATTGTATTCTCAATATGATAGGAAACATCCTGTTTTTCCCATTTCTTTGCTTAAGCCTTATACTTCTAACAGTGACTTAATTCCCAAAAGAAGGGGAAGACCTAAGAAAAACCCTCAGGAAGTCACTGAAACTACAGAAATTGATAAAATTCTCAATGATAGAACTATTACTTCTGAAAATGGTACTGAATATTTATTGAGATATAAGAAAAAATCATCTGAACATGATGCATGGATACCTGGCAAGGAGATTTCAAATCTGCCTACTCTGTTGAAAAAGTACAAAAAGAAAAAGTCTTAGCATTTTTTTTATTGTTTTTTTTAGAGTGAGGGAGTGTCAGCCAGGCTATTCCAGGAGTCCAGTAAATGATATGTAACTTATAAGACCTGAAAGAGGGGGTAAGTATTGTATTTAATGTATATAAATTAATATTTTATTGCATAATAAAATTATATAAGTATTTTATTACATATAAGTGTTATATTAATTTTATTGGTTATATAAATATTTTATACATTTAAATTTAACATAATATATCATACTTTACAAATAATGGCGCATTTTTTATGTATTTAATAATTATAAATTTATATTTAATTAATTAAAAACATATATTAGGGGGTATCAATGTTCAGGGATCCGCAATTAAATTAATTGCGGATAAAAATCCTTATACCCCAATTATCTTCCGCAATTATTTTTGCTAATAATTGGGTTATTAGACACTTTACGTGTCAATGTTCACCTCTTGTCCAACATTTTTTTACTCAATTTTCCATAACCACATCTTGGAAAACCTTCTGTCATAACCACATCTTGACCTACTTTCTGCCATAACCACATCTTGGACTACTCTCTGGATATGGCTTCTACCTTGCTGAACACTCACATTCTCGTCCTATCCTGTCCATTCTATCCACTCAGAACCCCTCACCATCTCATCTGCTTGTTTCTGCTCCTTTTCATCTTCATTTATATTTTAACATGCCTCGTCGTCCTAGATCTTCTCAAAGGCAGCCATCACCAAGTTGTTCTTCGAATCCCACTACTCCCACTTTCCCCCGCTCAGCCAAGAAATCAAAGACTGTTCAATTAAAAAAAGATGACCATCTCATTCTTATCAACTGGCTGAAAACCAAATCTAACTATGATTCTTGTTTTGGTACTGAGTATGCCACTAAAGTAGGACGGCCCCCCACATCAAAAGTTAATGGCTATCTTCTAATGGCAAATGAATTACGCAATAAGACCAAGGGAAGGATTGATCTTTTGCCTAAACAGATGTCTGAACGCTTCAAGCATTACCGAGCAAAATACAAGAAGGCAAAGGCTCTTTCATCTTCTACTGGTTTTGGGATTACCGACAATGATATAACTAAGGGCATAAAATTCATAGACGATAAACTTGATTCTTTATGTCCTTACTTTAAAGAGATGGATGCAATTTTTGGAGAGCGAGCTGATGTTAATCCTGTAAACATGTTGGATGGAGAAGATCCTATCTCCAAACATGATGTCAAAGCAAATCTTTTCCCATCCTCTTCCTCCACTCAAGCCTCCCCTCATTTGAATGAGACATATCTAGATAGCTTTTCTGTAGATCCTATAGGTGATTTAACCCAACCAAATCTAACTCAGGTCTTTTTCTTTTTTCTGTTATCTTATCAATTCTATTTTTTATTTACTTATCTTTTTCTTATTTCTTAAAAGGCTGATGAACAAACCCAGGATCCTCAATCAACTGAGTCTGAAGCTAGTGACAATGATGAGGAGGAAAATGCTACGCTGAACAAAAAGAGAAGGGCTTCAAGTAGTCTAAATTTCCTCTCCCAAAGAAGACAAAAAAGTGATACTTCATCACAAACAACTTTTTCTTCTATGGAACAGTTTTTAGAGAAAAGTTGTGGTGATCCAAACCTGGTTAGGCCTTTGGAGTGCATATTTGGAGGTATTTGGTATGTAGGGTGTTATTGGGGTTATGGTGTTATTAGTGGTTTTTTTCATCTTTAGGTGATATATAGTAGTGTTTATGGAGGCTTAAGCTAGGGTAACTTATTATGTCTCAGCTTAATTTCCTTTCTTTTCTCTTCATTTTGGTATCCCTTATGGGTGGTTACCTTGCTTTATAGGGTAGTTATGGTGTTGTTATTGGTATTTATCGGATGTTTATTGCTTAGTGGTGCTTATGTAGGCTTAAGCTAGGGTCACTTATGATGTCTCAGCTTATTGTCCTTCATTTTCTTTTCATTTTGGTATGTCTTATGTGTGTTTATCTTGTTTATTAGTGAAGTTATGGGTTTCTAGGGTTTTTTAGGGTTTTTATGGGTTGTATGGGTGTTTTAGGGCCTAGAAGCAGCCAGCCCGCCCCCAAGCGGACTGGCCGCCTGGGCACTTGGGAGGCGCTAAAATGCCCTTTTATGCATGAAAAAGGCTGGGAAAGCTGGATTTTGGCTGGGGAATTGGTCAGGGTGGTCTGTGCGCTGGCTGTATGATGCGTGTGTGGGAAGATTTATAGGGGAATCATCTTATCTCTTTACTCATCGCCTCTCTGTTTCTCACTGTCTCATTGGCTGGTTTTTTGTTGGAATATATTATTGTTCATTTCAACTCTTTCTGGTAGTCTGTCTGGGACTATTATCTTCACTTTTAAAGGGGTCAAGAGTGTTTAATTAGAGGGTCTAGCAAACAGATCTCCAATTTGCTGCAACAGTTCAATCTCACTTGTTTTTCTAAAGGGACAGGGATTATTCTTTCTGGTTTTTCTCCAACTCCCTTGGTCAAGGCCTATAGCTAGTACTATAGGATTGTCTACAACGTGATGCTGGTAAGTGATATCATACCTCTTATTACTTTACTCTGCTTTTCTTCTACTTTATGTTAATTTTTATTCTCACTCTAGAACAAGTGGAAATTGCTAAAGAGACTCTAAGCTTTGAAAAGAAGAAATACGAGCTCTCTTTAAGGAGGGATGACAGAGTACAAGATTTGGAAGAGAGGAAGTATGAGCTCTCCTTACAGAAGGATGATTGGGTCCAAGATTTGGAGGAGAAGAAGTTTGAGTTAACTCTTAGTATTGAAAAATCCAAAAATAAGGAAAAAACACTCGAGCATCAAAACTTAATGGAACAGATGAAGTATAAGCATGATCTCCAAGAAAGTTCTAAAAAGAAAGATTTCTTGATCAAATGCATTAAAGCAAACAAATCTGTTGAAGAAATAGAACGTTTAATGAAATTTTTCGTTGACTAGTTTCTTTTATTTCTTTCACACTTCATGTGTTCATATTTATTTGTACATAAATTTTACAATTATTTTCTGTATTTCTTTAAATATCGTATTTTAATGTTAAATATTCTTTTTTTAAATAAAATTTTCAAGTCTCCTTTGAAAATTTGACAATCCCCCACCCCTGGATTTTTTTGAAGTAAGGGGTGGGTATCACAAAAATTCTTTCATGTCATGAATCTTGAAAGTTTTATATGAAAATTTGGCTTTACTACCCCCTGCATTTTACCGGTATCCCAAAAATTCTTACATGTCAAGAATTTCACAAGTCTTATAAGAAATTTTGGCAAAACCCCCTATGGATTTTATTGAAGTAAGGGACGGGTATCACAAAAATATTTACAATTCAAAAAAATTCTATATCTGTTTAAAAAAATTGGCAATACTCTCCCCTGCGTTTTATTGAAGCAAGGGGTGGGTATCACCAAAATTTTTCTAAGTCATCAATTTCACCTGTCAGATTTGAAAATTTGGCAATACCCCCCCCCTGCATTTTATTGAAGTAAGGGGTGGAAGTCATCTAAATTTAATATAATTACATAAATTATTAAATAAATATCTAATATATATCAATTTCCCTAGTTTAAAGTAATGACAATCCCTCAAGCCAAAATGCAGACCAAGTCGAGAAACAAAAGTTTGGGACTTTCCACAGGTATAGGCAAGAGGAACCCCATGAAACAAATAAATGTTATCATGATTACCTGTTATACAACACAAGGTCAATGGCTCATCACATTACTTGAGAAAATTGATATATAAAAAATATTTATTAAAAATTTATGAAAAAATATAAAAATTTTGATGACAACTCTAATCCCCATACTTTTTTGATCTAGATAAAGTTTTTTTAAATTGATTAACTTTACCTTCTTTCTTTATTTTGTTGATTCTTTAAATCAACTTTTGACTTATTTAAAAAGAACAACTGAAATGAGTGAAATCTTGACAGGATTCCAAACCAGAAGGAGCTTTGGTCGTTTGATGATTATCCTTAGAAGAATTCCAAATAGTTTCGATACTACCATTTCGCAAACCAAAATCAATGATGCATCGGTGGTCTGGAAAATATAAAACATGTCCTTTGATTTTAGCTGGAGATGGTATTGGGTGGCCAGTTATCGGATTGATATATGAGAATATTCCAAAAGTAAGAAAATTGGCATCATTCCTATCGATATGAATACTATTGTGGAATCCAGAATGAGTGATAATAACATTAGAAAATAAAAGATATTCATGGCTGATATCTTCCCATTCAGAGTCACACCAATTCGGTATTCCAACTTTGGTTGCAAGTTCATGATTTTCTTCAAATGCTTTATTACAGAGCTTGTTGAGTCGAAGAGCAAGAAAAGAGTTAAAGGAAGGTAGAGTTTCCCATAAGCGAAAATCTTCATCGTTTTGAGCTTTAGTGATATTCTTGACCAATGAATATATGCCTATATAATTGAAATGCCTAGATAATAATCATATAAGAGTTTCAGAATCCTTATCCTCTAAATATGCAATATAAAAATGTGAAATAAGACAAGTGAAATTTGGAAAAAAGGCTCAACTTCAAAGGTCAAAATCTCAGCAACCACTGAACCTAATTCAAACCTGTTTGTGGAAAATGAAAGATATGCTTTAGTAGAATCTTCAGTTAAAGGACATGTGATTTAAATAAACCTAACCCTAATTTGTTACATAAAAAATGAAATAAAAATTTAAATTGGGAAAAAAAAGGCTCAACTTTAACGGTCAATATCTCAGCAACCACTGAATCAAATTCAAATCTGTTTGCAGGAAATGAAAGGTAGCCTTCAGGAGAATCTTCAGTAAAAAGAACATTAGATTTGAATAAACCTAACCCTAATTCCGAGTCTGATTTTCAAAATTTTACAAAAACTTGAAAAGTGGTAATGAAGATGAGATCAAAAGGAGTTTTATAAGTTCACTGTTATCCAGATAAGAGTCATACATATATTTAAGTATGAAGTTTTCATAAAAGGAATGAGATATCATATAGGCATGAAAAAAAGGAGATGAAACTTACCTTGATTGAAAAGTAGGAAAAATAGAGTGAGAAAGATTGATGTTGGAATTGTGGGGAAATTGAATATGGAGTAAGTGAAATGCATAAAGAATGTGCAATGTATGTGTTTCAATGAAATGGAGCCAAACGAAAGTGAAATAAGGGAAAGGGGGGATAATGACAATGCCAAGGAGGGATGAAGAGTAGGGTGATGGAGCTAAAAAATAAAGTAAAGAGGGAGAGAAAAAAAAGGTTAATTATACCATTGAAATCCAAAATAACCACTAACAAAAAAAATTTAGATAAAAAAAATAAAATAAACAGAAAAAAACAAAAAAAATTATAATTAGTAATCAAAAAATCAAAAAAAAAGAATAAAATGACTTACCTGGAGAGATGAGATGACAAAATGAATGAAACCAAGTTGTTTGAGGGATGTTGGAGGAGAATAGGAAAAGGATTTGAGGGATGAATGAAAAAAAAAATCACTGACAAAATATGCAATTTCATGTTGAGCTGGTGAAAGAAAACCAATGAGCCATCCAAAAAAAGATATTCACCATAAATTCAAAAAAAAAAAATGAATATGCAACAAACCAAAATACAAAACCAAGTGATTAAAGTACACAAAGAGGACATTTGGAAAGTATGAAAACATAAAAATTAAAAATTAAAAGGGTGAAGAGAAATGTTGGAGAGTAATTGGCATTATAATGGGGTGTATGCCGGTTGATTGAATGATTTGTGAATCAAGGGAGGGGAGTGCCAGTGGTGGTTCAGGATCCTCTTCTTCATAAAGATCATTCCACTCATCCTTTAAATCAGCTAGAATATTGTGGAGTATTACGCAAGTCAAGATCCAATGATTTGCAGTTTTGATCTCCAATTTTTTTTGAAATTGGATTCTGAGCTCCCAAAGACTAGAAAATTGTCCCTTTAAAATACCTATAGCATGTTCAATTTTTACTCTTGATTGTGCAAGGTGATAATTAAATTTAGTTTTGGGGTCATTTTCTGAATTTGCACCACGGAAAGCAGGTATAATGTACTTTCCACTTGCATATGCTGAGTCTGCAAGGAGGTACTGAGATTTGTCAAAGTATGAGTCAGGGGATTGAGAAATCCTCATTCTTTGGAAGATGGAAGAGTCATGACATGATCCAGGGCAGCCACTGTGAAAAGCAATAAATTTTTTATTGACATCGCATACAAGTTGAATGGCAATAGAGTATCTAGAAAGAAGATAAAATGTTAGATTGTGAAAGATGAGAACTTGGAGGAAAATTTGAAGAAACCTTTTTTTGCAATCAAAATAATGGTTGCCATCATGAGCAGGCTTTTGACTCAAAGGGATGGTTGTGCCATCAACAAAACCTATACAGCCAGGGAAACCTTCAGCTTGCATTACTTGAGAGGATTCAAGTCGCTGTTCTGGAGTTGGCCAAGTAAGAGTTTGAGACTTGAGGGAAAGGATAGCAATCATACAGCGCTTGGTGTATAATATCACGGTACCATATCCTATGTTAAAGAGATTATCCAAACGTCTTACGGCAGCACCATTTCCATTCGAGCCAAAGCGACATAGAGCAACAGCAAGTTGGATGGCAGGATTACGCTGTTTGTTATGAGAATTGTTATGGAAGATAGGATGATCGGAGATGAGTTGATAAAGTTTGAAGAAAGAATTGGGAGAAGTTCTAAAAAGTTGTGTGATGTTTAAATGAGGAATGTTGAGAATGGAGGCCAGATCATATCGGGGATCATGATAAAGATTTGGCCCCCTGGTGGTGATGTTACGCTTTTTGGAAAGAAAACACATATAAGCTAAAGCATCTTCCAAATCAGAGTCAGATTTATAGTAAAGAACTAAAAGAAATGTAATAGCATTCATTGTTGAGTGAAGTAGCTTCCTAGTAGAGAGGTGTTTCATTGTTGCCGGTGGAAGGGTTAAGTGATGAGGGAAGTGGGAATTCACCGCCAAATGTGCAGTTGGGGTGTGTAGATAGAAAAAAAACTTAAGTGTTTGCCACCAAAATTAAGTAGCATAGAGTGAGGAAAGACTTAAGGATGGCATCAGCAATTATGAGTCATGTGACTTTCTTGAAAATCCATCATGGATGAGATGAGTTTGGGATCAGGAATCAGGAATGGAAATTGGGGTATAAGAGGCGGGATAATGCATTATCGTGGATTTCTTATCCACTAGCCCTGGGGCTAGTGGATAAGAATCTTCCGCAATTAATAATGTCTGATCCCGGGAAAAAAAATTCCTGATCCCTAATTGCGGATCCCTGAACATTGATACCCCCTATTATAATTATAAGTGTAAAATTTACTTATAATATAATTAAATTAATTATTTATATTTATATATTAAATATCATTTTTTATAATATTAAACAATAAATAATAACGCTTTTTTGACATATAATTGTGTCAGGAAAAACTAATTAATACTGAATTGAAATAAATTACATATTTGTTGCATCAGAATATTTTTGTTTCACTTAAAAATCCTTAAATAAGACTGTACCATCTGTTTTGAATGATTTCTCTCATAGTTCCTATGTTCCAGGCTTGTTTAGTTATTCACTATTTTTACTTACTGATTTGGGAATTAATGGCGGGAAAATTGGATTCTTAATTGGGGTTTTTAATTATTTGTTTCATATTTTTCTCTACATTGTTATGTTTCACTTACTCTTTGATATACTTGTTTTATCCTATTTTAATTATTGTATTTACAAATATAGTGGCGCTTCAGAGGACCCATTGCCTATAAAAGGGCCTTGGATAATCCCCTGTAGCCTCATCACTTACTATACACTCAACAATTTAAAGATAATTTTATTACGTTTATTATTATTTTAATTAGTATTACAATCTAATTAAAAATTCTAAATAACAATTTAAAGGTTGCCTTAAGTCTGATAGGAATTATAGTGTTTGCCGCGCAGAACTCTTACTTAAATAATATTAATATTAAATAAAACCTCAATTTGTTCATCTCTCAACTCACTCGTCGTTGCTTCATTTTAAATAAATTATTTCTTTTATTACTTTTATCTTTCTATTTACCTTTAGTACCTTTTCCTATTTGTTTCTCTTCTTTTCTGCCCCATTTCCTTCCCTCTTCTAGACAACTGACCGACAGGTCCCCTGGTCTATAAAAGGGCCTTGTGTAATCCCCTTTAGCCCATCATTTATTATACACTCAAACTTGAATATATTTTTAATATAATATATTTATTATTATTTTGATTATTATTATAAATCTATGTTAAATTTTATATACATAACTTAAGGTTGCAATAGGTCTATTAATAATAACAGTGTTTACCGCGCATTGAAGTAACTCTTATTTAAAATATATATTTTATAATTTAATAACCCTCAGTATTGTGTCAAGTCCCAAGGAGTCCTTGTTGCCTTTTCTCTTAGAATAATTAAAACTTTTTTTTATTATTTTATTTCTGCCCCTATCTTCTCCTCCTCCTCTCCATTCTTTCCATTTTCCTCTTCTTCTTCTAGACATCCAGCCAATATTTTTAAAATGAGAAATTAAATTTATCATATTAAATAAGTATTTTACTTAATTTAGTCATTTTAATGACACAATTAAGGGTCAAGGAAGCGCCCAATATTTGTGGATAGTATTCTATGATAAGATGTATTTAGTTTATATAAATTTTATTATTTAAGTTGTAATTATAAGTTGAATTTTACACTTATAACATAATTTTAAATAATTAATTTATTTATTTAGAAATATGAAATACATACAAAATGTGCCATGATGTTATAGAATATAATATTGTTTTATGTAATAAAAAGTTTCTTAATATAAAAATTATTTTACTTATAAAATATTTATATAATTTTATTCAATAAGATTTTTTATTGTAACTACATAAAATGTTTAGCATTATTCCCTTAAATGATTCCAGTAATTTATCATATAATTTACTGGGCTCCTGAGATAGCCTGGCTGACACATATATTATAATTATAAGTGTAAAATTAACTTATAATGTAATTAAATTAATTAATTAAATTTATATATTAAATAAACCCTTACATATCTTATTAAACAATAATATTGGGCACTTTTTTGACCCTTAAATGTGTCAGTAAAATTATTAAATAAATTAAAACACTTATTTTATAAGATGGTATTCAAATTCTCACTTTAAATTAGAAATATCATTAAATTAATTATTTGTTTCATTTCAACTAGTTATTGAATTAATTACATAGTTAAAACAATTAATCAATTTTGTTTTATACTGGATTAAATTGATTACATGAATTTTTGTGTGAAAATAATTCCTTTTGTTTTAATTAAACCTTTTTAGGTATTTGTATTACCTGTTTTAGATTTTCTTTCTCACAGTTCTCAGTTTTCATACTCACATAGCTATTCATTATATTAATTCTTTTTTTTTTTTTTTTTTTTTTTTTTTTGGAACTTTATGGTGGGACAAGTAGTTGCTTATTCATGGGTTTAATTCATTGTTCTTATTTTGTATGGTTTTAATTAAATTCTTTTAATCATTTGTTTTCACATTGCCTTACTCTTTTGTCAATACTATTGCAACACTCCAGAAGGTCCTCTTGCCTATAAAAGGGCTTTGGAAACCTCTCTGGTAGGGCATCACTTATTACACTCATAACTTTATCATATTTTTATAATACAATTTTTATTATTTTTATTAGTACTACAGTTCTAATCTAAATTTTATATAATACTAAGGTTGCAATAAGTCTATTAACAATAATAATTGATTGCTGTGCATTGAAATATAACTTATTACATTAAATATATTAAATATCAATTAAATCTACTGTTGTGTCATTGTATTTCTCTTCATTAACTCAATTATATTTTATTTCTTAATTACTCTTGCAAACCTTTTCTTTATTTTTCCCCTTCTTCCTCTTCTTTTGTCCCTCTTCTTTTTATTTCTTCTAGACAACCTGCCAATATACATTATATACATTTTACAAACTTACAATACATTATTTTTATTTTTATTTTTATTAGCATTACAATTCTAATATCAATACTCAATAATTAAACTAAGGTTGCTTTAAGTTTATTAATCATCAAATCTGTTTGCTGCGCAGAGAAGACATTTCTTACTTAACTCAAAAATTTTATCACTTAAAATTATACCTCACCTTTGTGTTGTTTCTCATAAATTGTCATTGTATTTTCTCTCAATTTATTTACTTTTTTTTATTTTTTATTTTTTATTTTTTTATTATCTTCATTTCTTTTTTCTTTTTTCTTCTATTACCCTTTCTCTAGTTTTATTTCCTTCTCTTCTTCATTTTTTCCCTTCTTTTTCTCCTTCTTCTAGACGACCCGCCGACACTCGCTCTCATACTCTCTCATTCATATATTTATCTAACAAGAACAATAACAACAAAATAAATAAAGAATCCAATCCAATCAATCAACTTACTATTTTTATAATATTATTTTATTATTAAAGAATCATCATCATCATAACTGTTGTCAACCTTTTAAATAATATAAATAAAAAATAACATCAAATAGAGTAGCAAACTAACTAATGTAAATAATATAATAATAAAAAATGGGGGCTGCCAGATTGTCATATTTTGATATCACTTAAAAAGGATTAATTGCATGCATTTTGTGGGAAGAGAATTAATATAAGGGGGGAAGAGAGGGGGAGAGCTATGTATTATTTGAAGATGGTATGGTATCATCAATGTTATGACGATTTTTTTAATTTTATTTAAGATAAAGACATCTATAAATAATAATTATATATATATATGATTTGATGCCAAACATTACACCAAATGGCGCGCATCTTTGATTTCCTTTTTTTTTTTTCTTTCTTTCTTTTTGTAGTCAATAAATGTGAACACTCATGGATGAGGTAAATACATAAAATACTTTTAAAATCCAAAAAAAAAAAAAAAAAAAAAAAAAAAAAAGAAGAAGAAAAGGATTTTATGAGAGGACAAGTTTCGCTAGCAGTATATAAAATAAAATAAAATGAGTTAAAGGGAAGCAAGGGTGGGTTTTGACGAGAGAGACGATCAATCTAATTTATAGCCAACCTGAGATGGATCGGAAATGATGAGTGAAGGGTTAAAAAAGAGAGTGAGAGAGTGAGAGAGCAAGAGAAACAGACCATATGACGACGGCCTAACATTTCACCGATGCTGATATAGAAGAAGTATATTGAAGAAGAAGAAGAGATCAATTGAGGAAGAAAGAAAGAAAGAAAGAAAGGAAGAAGATGCACCTAAATAAGCCATAAGCCTCGAGACCATAGACAGCAATACGTTTCCATTGACCAGATTGAAGGATAGATTTCCACCAAGAGATCTGTTGAATGTTGAGGGCGAGTTGAGAATAAACGGATTGAAAGTGATGTAAAGAAGGAGGATAGAGATGTTCATTGATGTAGACCTGTTTGCAGACTTCTTTAGCGACCGCGAGATGGTAGAGGATGGATTTAGAATAAGCTAGTAAAGGAAGAAGAGGTGAGTAAACAGAACCACCGGAAGAAGGAGAGACGAGGAGACGGACGAGCGAAGGCCGAGTTGAAGTGGAAGGAGGAGAGATGTTGAGAGATGGAGGCGAGTTTCTGGAAGAAAGGGTATGGAGATGGTGGTGGTTGAGAGGAAGGATGTGATGAAGTGGAGAAGCGTTGAGGATTGGAGAAGATGAGGGTTCTTTTGATGCTGCGGAGGGAGCGCATGATGAATTTTGAATTGAATTGGAAAGCGGGCGAGGGTTGGGGGTTTTTGGGGGGGGGGGGCAAGGTATGCAATATGCAATGTGATGTATGCAATGTGATGTATGCAATATGCTGTATGCAATATGACGTATGCAATGTGCTGTATGCAATATGCTGTATGCAATATGCTGTATGCAATGTGATGTATGCAATATGACGTATGCAATGTGCTGTATGCAATATGACGTATTCAATATGCTGTATGCAATATGCTGTATTCAATATGACGTATTCAATATGCTGTATGCAATGTGCTGTATTCAATATGACGTATTCAATATGCTGTATGCAATGTGCACCGTCTTCTATATCCACTCAACCCACTTGTCTCCTGCTCGCTCCCTTTCTTCTGCTCTCTCCCTCTCCCTCTCCCTATGCATATGCATATGCATATCCATACTCCCCCTATCCATCCATTCCTCCTCACTCTTCTCCTCGTCTTCCTTCATTCCCTCCATCTTGCTGCCCATCTTCTTCGCATCCTCTTTCTTCCACTCTTCACTCTCCTCACCTCTCTCTTCCATTTCTTCTTTCCTCTCAACCCTTCGACATTCACCAAACTTCCCTCCCACATCGCTCTCATCTATGCTCCTTCGTTCTCTAATCATCTCTCCAATACCTTCCACAATGATCTACTCAATCTTGTCCTTTGGTCCCTCCCTCTCAACATCAACACCCTCTCCATCTACCATCCTTCTCCTACTACTCTCTCCCTCCTTCATCCTTCCCTCTCAAATCACATTGCTCAGTCTCTTGCTCTCAATCCTCTTCCTCTTCTTCCTCCCTTCTCTTCTTACACCTTTCTTCCTTCCCTCAATACCTCCCTCCTCACCTCTCTTCCCCCCTCTCATCTCTCCCCTATCACCCTTCATTTCCTTTCCCATCAACATGCTCATCATCATTTAGCTTCCGTCGCAAATCACTTCAAACATTCCCTCTCTGGCGCTCATATCTCTCCTCATCACATTACCGTCAAATCTATCAATGATCATCTTTCTTGTCCGTTTACCCTCCTTTTCTTACTTTACTTCTTTCAAATTAACTCATCATCTCATCTCTTTATATACATCATTCGATCTCATTAGCTACATCCATCTCCGAACCTGATTTACTCATCATTCTAGGCGGAAGATCTATCAAACTTTATGGTTTCCCCCCTTGGCAAATTCGGTTAACTGAATTCTTGTAAGTCGTGTTTTCTTCACACAATCTCTAATCTCTATCTATCTATAAACTTGATCATTGAATGATATGCTTCAATAAATCCTATAATTAGTCATTCTCCTTCTTATTCCATCTTCCCCGTCAGTCTGACTCGTCAGATATTCTTAAAAGCATTAGCGTCCTTTGCTAAATCCGAACAACGAAGAGGTCGTTAAAAATATTAACCATCAAACAAAATTAATCAATATGACTGTACTGTAAAATAAAATACTCACCAATATATATATCATATGTATATTGATATAGTTCAATCTAGATTATGGATAGAGAGGTCTCCCATGTATATATGATTTTGCTTCATTATTATTATTATTATTATTCCCCTTGCGTTTGTCATCCATTTGTCATAACCTGGCACAACAATCATCATCATCATCAGCATCATAATATATTAAAAACCCTTTTTCCTTCTCTCTTTCTAATCACAAAGACTATTCCTTTCACTACCATTACCAACCACCCTCATGAGTTAGTTAGATAAAGTCATCAATGACCAAATTATCTATTTATTTAGTTATTTATTGTATATTTTATTTTATTTTTGTTATAGATGGTTGTTGACTTTTTTTATTTAGTCATTTATTTATAAGCATATGTGACCCATGCACAGCATGGGTTTTTAGTGGAATCAGAATTTCTGAGATTTGTATCTGGAATCAAATCATAATCTGTTAGCCATGTTTGTATGAGATCTGATGTGAAATGAAAATTTCTGGTGGGGGTAGGGGGGGGGGTGGGGGCTACTGCATTCTGCTGTGCTTTGTCCAGCCTTGATGTTCAGCCCTGTGTATTCAATGTGAAGTCAGCCAGGGTCACAGAGAGGTTATGAGCTCACAACCCAAGTAGACTTTAATAATCAATATATATATATATATATATATGAAGAGGCATGGCAGTTAGTTGAATATGAGAATCATAAAAAGACTCAAAGATGGTGTTGTATTAGGACATTATCACTTTAGGGTCCATCAAACGTATCCATTGAGAGAGGAGACTTTATATCTATAATTCTATTGGAAGCTAGGAGTAAAAATATATATATATATATATAAAATAAAATAAAATAAAAAAATAAAAAAATAAAAAAACCAAGTCTAAAGTTAGTATTGTTATTCATAAGACTCTTCATCCACTACTCTACTCTACTCTACTCTACTCTTCTCTTCTCTCTTTCTCATCATGTTCATGATCTTTTGACTTTCAGGTTTGAATTATGTTACAAAAAAATTTCTTTGATGTATCATTGTTTTGGAATCTGTTTAAATGATACTATCACTTCAAAAAACATTCCTTTATATATATATATATATATCAAATTGAAATATGTATGTAAAGTAAATTATTCAATTACCAAACAAACAAAAAAACAAACAAACAAATAAATAAACAAATAATGAAGATGAAAAATGAAAATAATAGATAGATGAAATACATAAAAATGATATTTCTTGCTCTAAAGTGATGATGATGATGATGATGAACAATAAGGAGCAGAAAAAAACATGCCTTAGTCAACTAATGTAGGAACATGATGCCTTTCTCATTGGATTGCAGGTGATGAAAGGGGTGGAGGTAGGGAAGGGGGTTATTCAAGTGGCCAAGATGGTGTTGATTGGGTATTTAAGTGGTAAAGGTAGTAGTGGTGGGTAGAAAGGTGGTAGAGGTAGGTGTGGTGAGTAGTTAAGAGGTGGAGGGAATTACTGAGGGGAAAAGGTGGAGAAGATAGTTGAGTGGTGGGTCATCAGGTGAGGGTGAAGGGTGAGCGGTGAAGGGTGAAGAAGGGGGGAGGGGGGAGGGAGGGAGGTGCTGTGTATATACTTGTGAGGAAGATGAAGTGGTAAAATACATAAAATAAAATTAATTAATTAATTAATTAATTAAAAATTAATTAATGCAACAGGAAAAAAAAAACTGTCTTTGGATGATGTATGGGTGTGGTCCATTGATGTAAGAAGTGGTTAAGAGTGAAGAAGGGTGTGAGAGGTTGGAACTAGAAGAGGTGCAAGTGTGAGGGTGTCACATGTGAGGTGGGATAGCAAGATAAGATAAATCAAAAAATGATGGGCATATGAGGGAGGGGGGTGTCACCGCACAGCCTATGCACAAGGTCAAGGGTGTTCCTGAGTAAGTGAGAATGGTAAAAGTAATTGAAAGACTACTTTGAAGTATAGAGCATTACTTTGAGCAAGTGATTCAAAGATATATCAAAGATAAATTATCTGCTTTGAAGCAAGTTTGAGGTGAATAGTAATGTATGGTAGAGTAACACTAAAATTCAAGGAATCTTACAAAGGGTTGAAACTTAATAATCAAAAGGATTTAGGATTTTTAAGAAGTTGAAACAGAAATGGATTATTAAGAAAGGTAGGAAACAATAATAGCTTTTATATAATTTAACTACTATCACAACAATATTATAATTTAATTCTAAGGAATGTCAAACCAAATCCCCCCAATCATATAGACAACTCCACCTCACATTGACCCCTTTAATTATTCACCCTTAATTTACCACTGACCCTCCACTATAACCCACAGATCATTTAACCGTACTCCTGTTCCCACTCACAGACCTTTAATTACCCATAATCACACAGTAACACAACATTAAAACTGTCAGCCTAGGTATCTCCAGGACTAAGTAATTCTTATGTTTAAAATAAGATAACCTTAAATACATTAAGCTTATATCTTAAAAATAAGGTTAACACACTTATATATATGTTTATAATACATACATATATAATTATTACACTATTATATAACTTATAATTGTTTAAATAGCTTATCCATAGCTTAATAATACTTATTAAGGTGTTAATGGAGTCATAATATACTTATCTTAAGTGATATTAAGTAATTATTGACATACATAAATTTCAATGTATACATAAATCTCATATTCAGTGAAATATGCAGTATATTATGTATATTTAGGTCTATAAGTGGGGTTTAGCCTCTTAATAGCCTATAACCTTTGTTTTTCTGCTTATTTTAGGTCATATGGACATATTCAGTGGACTCACAATGCCTACAGAAGCATACACATCTATTTCAGGTGCATGTACTCAGTTTGGACAACTTAATCTGTTTCCTTTGATGGATATTCACGTATTTATGGGTTGGGAGGTCATTTCTGGGTTAATATAGATGCTTGGGGATGTTATTGGGAGCTTGGACATTTAATTTGTTTCCTTTATATGCTTTGGATTTCATTTTATTCCTTTTGGATTAGTTATTTTACCTGTTTCTTTATGGTATCCGCTTTTATCTAGGTTTTCTATTTATGGTATGGGTCTGTGTTATCATTAATTGTGATAGAGGGTCCTTACTGGAGGTCTGGGTGTTGAGTCTGCTTGAAGTGGATGCCATGAGGAGGTGATGGGCTCTCAAAGTGCTGTAATTGCCGGGGATAGCAGTGACATCATCTGGATTGAAGGTCTGTGCACTCCAGTGGATCTTGGTATAAGTAAGGAGGGATTTGACAGGTTATTGATCATCACTTACTTACTAAAATTCAATTGAACATTTAAACACAATTATTATCATTCAGAAATATATTATAAAGCCTTTATAAATTGATATTGTCATTATATAAGCTATAACTATATTCTATTTATCTATTTTCCACCACTAGCACACATTTAATCCAAGTATTGTGAGTTTTATTTGAGTATAACTATTTTCTTAGTCTTCCCCTGAGGTTTAATCACTAAATCATTTATAAATCAGTAGTAGGACCATTAATAAATACTATTAAATCATACTTATATACTAGATACACTGACAAAAACTATACTATTGATCTGAGCACTAAGACACCATGCATTTTCTTAATGTTGAAAAGTATAAGCAAATGATTGAAAAATTTAGATTTAAGGTTTAGATAGTGCAGTTGCTAGTGTATTGGAATCAAGACAACAAAGGAGAAAAGAAGTTTCTAGGTAGATTTTTCATTCTGCGCTTTGAGTATCAATTTGTGTAGCAATATATGGATTAAAAGATTGACTTTTGCTTTGAGTGTCACATGGCGTGTGACAGGGGGAGTGGGGTGAAGCATAAAAATAAATATTAAAAAAATTGAAAAAGACGCATTGTATGAATGTGGAAAGGATGTGAGGCAATAGAGAGGGGTGCAAGGTCAATAAGAGGGAGAGAGGAGGAGAAGGAGGAGGAGGGGGGGGGGGGAAGGGGTGAGGTGGTGAGAGAGGGATATTAAAATTTTAAATAACAAAATAAAGAAAAAAAATGAATGCATGAATGAGAAAAACATACCAAATATGAGAAAAAGAGAGGGTAACAGGGGGGGGGGAGAAGGAAGTGTTTGAGTGACAGGGTGAACACAGGGTCAGTTAAGGCAAGGGCCTCAATGCCAGAATTATTTAAGTTAGGGTATATTTATTTATTCATTATATAGATAGATAGATTTAATTTGTGTATGTGTATGTGTATGTGTATGTGTGTGTGTGTGTGTGTGTGTGTGTGTGTGTGTGTGTGTGTGTGTGTGTGTGTGTGTGTGTGTGTGTGTGTGTGTGTGTGTGTGTGTGTGTGTGTGTGTGTGTGTGTGTGTGTGTGTGTGTGTGTGTGTGTGTGTGTGTGTGTGTGTGTGTGTGTGTGTGTGTGTGGTGCAATTTACATTTGATTATCTTCATGTTTATTTTAAGGAGAGAAAATAATAATAGGGTTTGTCAAATATTAGCATATACTCCATTGAAGCATGTCCCAAAAAAGGTACCAAGTAAGTCATTTTAGTTCAAAGTACACAAGTGAGTAAGGGGTGTACTTAAACAGCATGTTTATTCCTTAAAGTGCCATCTATTGTGTATATCCAAGCCTTTCAAGCATTTCTTCCTCTTAACTTAATTAGTCATAATTAGGTACACACACACTTATACCTTACAGTTTTTTTCACCTGATCATTAGGAGCTTATTTATACACACACAATACACTGTGTACCATTTTTAAGGCTCCCTAACATCTTATTCTAACACCTAATTCCTTCCATCCCTGATTAATCCAAACCTTATTTGTTTCTCATCCCCAAAAAATAACATGACTCCTTCACTTTTTTAACACCTTCAAGAAACTATGAATGCTCTGGCCCTTGATCTTATGGTTGAGTCTGATACAGATTCTGACTCTGAATTAGATTTAGTTTATATGAGCTATCTGTTGAAGAAATGTAACCTTCCCTTCTAAACACCTTTAATTCAACATCAAAAACAATATCCAATCCAAAAACTTCTTGAAATTCCCAAGCCTAGCTTTTGAGAAATGCTCCACACTACACATCAAGGTCTAAAATTCCTACATGATCTGATCCATGATCATTCAATCTTCAACAACAACTCTTATTTACCACAGCAGGATCCAGAAAAACAAATCTCCATTGTGATTTGCAAAAGTGGCTCAAATGGGAATGGTGCTGAAATAACTCATCTTCAGAACCCCTTCAATCTAAGTCATGGAGTAGTTGATTGCTCCACAAAGCAAAAAATTAAAGCCTTTCTTTCTATTCAATCACAATTCCTGAATTGGCCTACTAAGGAGGTTAGACTGGAAAATTATTAGGTGATGAAAAACAAAGTATTTCCTGTTTGTTTTGGCTTTACTGATGGCCCAACCATCCCTTTGATTCAATAGCCTTCAAAGGATGCAAATAATAACTTTGATTGTAAGAAGAGGCCAGTGCTTACCTATATATTAATTTTTTTGAAATCTGTTACTAATCCTATTTTCCTTTTGCTATTTTTAGACACTCTATTTTGCTTCAATTGATTTGCAATATATATAAGAAACTTATTTATTTTCATTCTGGCTTTCCTGGTGATTGCTATAACTCTTCAGTTTTTCAACAAATGATGATTTTTCATCAATTGGAGAATTCCTTTGATTGAAATTAATATCTTCTTTCTGAATCTTCTTACACTAGTTGTACAAATGTGATCCCAGAATTTTTTTTTGGGATTTTGATGAACATACTGAAAAATTCAAGTTCAATACTCATCTTTCCAATTCATGAGTAAGAATTGAGCATGCAATAAAAATTATGAAATGTCAATTTGATTAACTAAGGGAAATGAGGAGTCATTTATGTAACAAGAAAGAATTGAAAGTTACTATTGATTGGATCATTTCATGCTTGATACTGCATACTATTGTTGCACAATTAAAGGATGAATGGGTTGATCTTTATGAAGATGTCATTCCTGAACCAACTTAAACCATTCAATCATCCTCTAGTTTTTTGTCTTAACCTGGTGGAATGGGTGTTAAAACTCTTCTTTTCACTCTTGCTTATTTTGAAGACACATATTTCTATCTACTCTTACACAAAATTCTTTTTTTATTTCTTCTTTTATATCCTTATGAAAGTCTTTTAATATATCTTTTATATTCTTTTGTACATCATTAAAACTTTCTATATTTTTGTTACTCACTAAGCTACTAATATCTAATAAATTTTAGCCTATTCTTTCTTTCAACCCACCAATCTACTTATCGATCACCTCTATGATTGCTTCATTCTTTGTATCATCATATTCCAATCTCCAATTCAAAACACTATCTTCATCCTCTGAATCCTTACTATAATGTTGTGCTTGTTTTCTAACTAACAGATTTGTAAAATTTAGTCAAACATTTTCTTTTTACAATAACTACATAAAACTTGTTTGGAATTATTATCTTTATCCTTTTTCTGGGAATATTTTCTTCTGTTAAAGCTTCTTCATTAACGACTATTTCAGTATTAGTTGTTTTATATAATGTAATAGATTAATTGACATATGTCAAAAAATAAATATATCAAAGATAGATGATGATGTTATCTTACATAATCCCTCTTTCTACCATATTAGTGTAGTATTGAGTAGGTGTAATTTGGCCTTGAAAATCTTAATTGATCTCAAGGACATCACATTTTATATGACTCCATCAACAACACTCACATGTTGAACTGAATCCTTATACTCCTGTGTTTCTAACACAATTGTAATTGTATATTTTACATTCAGTGCAAGGTATTCAGTATTCTCTTGTGAGATTAGAGTCTTATGTACTGTAATTTTCCTGATTAGATGATGATGTTGGTAGAGATGTCATATAGTGAAACTATAAAGGAAAAACTGAAATTTTTGAAGTTCAGTATGAAGAAGAAATGGGCTTTTTTTTGAGCCAAACAGCTACCTCTTTTATATTCCACACTTATACTTATCTTTACCATCTTTTGAATTGAGACCACTTTATTTTGATCTCTTTTGAATTGTACACCTATCTTGTTTAGAGCTTTTTATTATTTTGTATGATCTTTTTTGAAACACAGTTAAATTTTGAAATGTTAGTCTTTTCAACATGCAAGTATCTGCATAAAACATGCATCTTTAATATTAAAATAAATAATGCAATTACGTAATTTATTTTAATCTGTTCACCTTTTCATTTTGACATTTTTTTAGTATATATATGCATTTAAAATTATATTTCAACAAATTACAATATATATATATATATATATATGTAAGTGACAATAACCTTTCCCACAATTTATTATGGGAGGGGTTCAGGATTACCAAGTTTTTTTTCATATTTACTTTATAAATTAAAAATTAACCCAGTCAAAAGAGATTATCAACAAACTTAAAGTAATGGCATTCAGAATACTACCTGCCAATAATTTATGATGTGACCAAAGTCAAAGAATTCATTTGACACAGAATTGTATTTTGAACTCATTCAATCAATTAATTGTCTGAATGATTAAAACAGCAGGAAAAATGTATGTGATAGAAATCAGGTATTTTTCTCTATCCCTTTTTGTGACTATGGCCCTGACTTCATTCTATATCAATTAATTAACTTATTCTATCTCCACTCTACACTCACTAACCCCTATCATACCTACTATCAGCAAGGCAATACTGAGAATCA
This sequence comes from Hemileia vastatrix, assembly GCA_030280995.1. Classification (NCBI taxonomy): domain Eukaryota; kingdom Fungi; phylum Basidiomycota; class Pucciniomycetes; order Pucciniales; family Zaghouaniaceae; genus Hemileia; species Hemileia vastatrix. The sequence continues at coordinate 5,167,586 of JASXTE010000008.1, read as the reverse complement.
ACAAAAATCTTATGTTAAAATACAATAAGTGTCAAGTGGGCTTTCAAGTCTAAAAGATTTTCCAGGGAGGTCCAAGGATTGCAACAATGGGTTTCAGAGGATTCAAACATGGTACATATTTTATTATCTTTTAAAGACTATTTACTCAAATAACAAGAGGTAAAGAGGTAGATTACTATTATATTTAAAGGGTTAGAATCACGTTGTTAATGTAAATACTAAAAAAATAATTGATAATAATAAATAGTTTTGGTATGTTATTATAATAAAGTAAGTAAGTCAGGAATGTTTTGAAAAGTACAAAAAGTGAGGGCCTTTTATAGGCAAACATGAGGGAAATAAAGACACGGAATTTACACCATCTACTGAAAGGATGTGAGAAAGAAGCTGACTAAGAAGGAGTATATATATGACATAAGAAAAAATAAATTAATTGGTACATCAACAAGGGCATCATTTTCATTGGTAATAAAGTATGAGTTCCCTTGGACTGTCACAATTAATACAACACATTTGAGCTAATTATATTAATTTCACGGAAATCCAGATCTCTCAATTAAGTAATATAATATTTTTAAGGTTTTTTATAGTTTTAATATTAATTTTTATTCCCAATCAACTCCATTATTGAGCACGGTGTTAGGGAGTAAAAAATGTATAAGACACTTACTTAAATTAATTATTTACACTACTTAATATAATTAGCTTAGTTAGTTGTAAGTAATACATAAGTAAATATTAAATAATTAATTATTAATAAGAATTCAAAAAAAGGCGTGGCTTCACCTCAGTAAAATAATTAATTATTTGACCAGGTAAGTCTAGTAGCCTGGCTGACAATAAGAGACAAATTGAATTTAAATATATACAAATTAAATATTATATTAAAATAAAATTATATAAACATATTTTTAATTAAATTGTTATATTAATTTTATTATTATATATACTGTATAGAAATTTACATAAAGTATATAAATATATTCTATTAAAAGGTTGACATATTTTTATGTACTTAATGATTATAAATTGATAATTAATTAATCATAAATTATTATAAGTAATAACATCAACTTATAATGTAATTAGTTAATTATTTGATTATATATATTAAATCATAAAAATAAAATAATTTAAAATAAAAATTCATTGAAAACTCTTTGTAATCAAAATGGGGTCAACAAATCAATAAATAAATAAATAAAATTAAAACAGGTAAAAATTTCACTTGATTATTTTAATAACATAATTATTTTATTAAAATAATCACTTGTTTAAATTTCAATAATTATTATACTAGTAAAAAGAGTTGATCTTACTTACTTAATATTGTTTTAAACTATATTAACTAAGTTTTAAAAGTTGTACGTCAAAAATAGTATAATATATTATCTTTCACTAAAACTCCAATTTAATACAATATGACAAAAATGTAATGTGTTTTGTAATTAATATAGTTAAAATTTTCTTTTGTTTACCAAATCAGTATCCTAGTTAGACTATTAAATTCTTACAGAGTTTAAAGGGAGGATAAATGGGGTTTCTTTTATTCTGTTTTAGCAAATAGTTACATAGCCACCCTTACTTTCCTTGTTACAATTCATTTTATTTGTTTCCTTTCTTTTATTTTGTATGTACCCTTAGCAAAATCTCAAAGGGCCTCATTTACCTATATAAAGGCTTTGTTTTCTCACCTTTTAATCCACATTACTTACATTAACTTACAATTTATAAAATAACAATTTTTTTACATCTTTACATATTGTTCTATCAATTTTATTACAGTGTTTTTATATACTATTATGATTAAGAACTATATCTAGATACAAGGTTACTTTAAGAGCAGTTCAAGTTTCATATATTTGTTTTGTTAAAGTAGAGAGAAAAATTTATTACTTACTTGAATTAAATAAACCCTTATGTCAAAAAGTTATTAATTTTTTTTTGACTATTCTTAGTTTTTCTTGATATCCTTTTATTTTTGTTAGTTGTAATTTCAGTTCTTCTTCTTCTTCTTTTACCTCTGCATCTTATTCTTCCTTCTTCTAGACAATCCACTAACACATACCCTTATTTTATCTCCCCATCCCTAAGCCTTTCTTCCCTTTCACTACCTCCTGTTTCTTTTTCTTCTCTTCACTTATTTAACCTTGTATGAAATTCTGATAATATGTTAAGTGGCTAGTTTTTTCATGCCTAATGACTATTCAGAAAGAAACTCAGATGATTTGCATTTCCCTTCAGTCTATTAGGCATGATATAATTATTATAGATATAAATTCTATGTCTTGCTACCAAACCCCAGCACAACCTGAAACCTTTCTCACCTCCCCTCTAGCTCCCTAAAACTCCCTAAAACCTTCTTCACCTCCCCTTCAGATCCCTATTAATCCCTACCACACCACAGAACTCCCTAAAGCCCTTATCACCTACCCTCCAGCTCCCTACCACTCCCTGAAACCTATCTCACCTCCCCCCCAGCTCCTTACCACCCCCTACCACACCACAGCACTCGCTGATAACTTTCACACCTCTTCTCCAAATCTATATTACTCCCTACTATATCCCAGCTCTCCCTGACACCTCAATCACCTCCTCTCCAGATCCCTACCATCCCTTACTACTCCCCAAATATACCTGCCATCTTTCTCATCTCCAATCCAGCTCTGTAAGATCTTCTACCACTCTTCAGATCTTCCTACCACATTGTGAATCTACCCACCACCTCCCCACCAGTCCCCTCTTTTTTTCTCACCTCCCTTTCATCTCCCTAGCACTTTTGATCAGTAAGAACATGAAGTATTGATCCATAGTGTATTATTTGCACTCAATTACTTGAAATTCTTACTATTTAATTATATTTCATTGAAGAAATGAAGAACTTTTACTTATTTTTGGCCCCTTTGAGCCAGTACTTACTTTATTATTGAAATATGTATCTTATCCTACTATTCAATTGTGCATGGTAGTGAATGTGTGTTTAAAAGCTTTTGAAACAATTTACCAAATACCTATTAATAAAATTCATATGCACATTCATTTCCAGGATAAAACAGATTTTTGGGGTGGGAAACATAAGGAAATGGTAGGAAAAAAAGACTTACCTTAATTGAAGGGCCAAAAAATGATTGAGAAGTAGGAGACTTGGAATTTAGTCCTTACAAAGTTAGGAATCCCAATGAGTAAGGGGAAGTGAGGCAAGAGAGATGAAAGATAAGGTATGTGGAGGCACAGGAAGGAGAAGTTAGTGGAGGTAAGTGAGAGGGGAGAGTATTTTGGGTAAGAGAAGTCAAGGAATATGGAAGGAAGAAATAGGTGAAAAGATATAAAGGAAGAACAGTTAGAAGAGGGAAAGGAAAGTCAGAGGAGAGTAGGGAAACCAGGGACAGGTTTATGACCAGAATCACAGGCAGAATCCATGCATGAAGCAAAAAAATACACCAGAAATCTAGTGCACAGATTTTTTCCACTGTGTTGCTTTATACAGCAGAAAGGCCCAATAGTGAATTACTTAAACTTGATGATTACCTTTAATGACTGATTAATTATACTTTTAAGAAATAAAAATGAATCTTTTGAAGACTTCATTTAACATATTTAGACTCCCTCCCTAATGATTTATTTTTCATTGATCATTCATATCTGACTTTATTTACCCTATTTTTCAAACTTTGGTAGATCTGAAAAGAACACTCAAAATTTGCAAAATTTTTAAAAGATTTTAATCTTGGAGGTGCTTGTGTTTTTAAATGATTATCTTAAGATTAATTCAAAATTTCTTTCACAACTGTATTCAATAATCCAAATTCAATAATACATTTATGATATGGAAAGTATAATCCATGTTCTCTGACTAAAGCAGGTGAAGGAATCAGATGACCAGGTATGGGATTGATATAACAGAAATAACCAAATGTGAGAAAATTAAAATTTTTTTTGTCACATGAATTTTGTTACATAATCCTTCAAAGTTAATAATAGCATTAGAAGAAAAGATATAATCATATTCTAGTTCAATAAAAACCATATCTCTCTGATTCAGTAATCCTGCTTTCATAGCTAGTTCATTATTAGATTCAAAAGTATGATTACATAGTTTTTTTAATTCATTAGCCAAAAATGTATTGAATGATTCTAAAATTTTCCATCTTTCTAAATTGTCCTTCATTTCACCAGAGCTTATATTTTTAATTAAACAATAAATACCTATTATTAGAGTAAGAAAATATATTTCATTAAAGTAAATCAAGAAAAACTCTTACCAAGAGATTTTCTCTTTTCATAGCCAGGTCTCCATCCAAGACAAATCATAATACCTCCTAACATATTTTTATTTTTCAAATGTTGTCAAAATAATGCCATCTGATATAAATCTGATATAAGGTCTGAGAAACTCTTGAAATCTTCATCTTGAACTCCATCAAATGAATGACCTCTGGAATAAATTGAGATTTGTAACCACTACTCACAACAGCAACAACAATATCCTTTTCAATACTAGTTCAATTCTTGATTTTTTCAGGTAATAATTTTGGATAAACTTTTTTCTTACATATTAAAGTTTTATAAAAATTCAGATTTTCTATATGTTCAAAGTATGCTTGACACCATTTTTTCATTTGAATTAATTTATCTTTTTCATTATGAAACTCTCTTCTCATCAGAAAAAGTTTTTTTTTCATTTAAAATAATTTTTGATTCATTTGAAGATTGATTGAAGAAGGTGACAAAAGTGAAGAAGAGAATTTTTATTTTGAAGAGTCAATTAAAAAGAGGGAAGTTTAAGGTAAGAGAGATGAATAGGACATGGAAAACTGTTTCTGAAGTTATATGAAAAAAAAATTACTGAAAAGCTTGGAGTCATGCAGGTAATTTCCTGACACTGTTTGTCAGCCAGGCTACTAGACTTACCCAGTAAAATAAATAATTATTTACTGGGATGAAGCCATGCCTTTAAATTCTTATCTTAATAATTATATTATATTTACTTAAAAAATTACTTGTAATAATTTGACAAATTAAAATAAGTAAATTAAGTTTTTTTTTAAAAATTAATGTCCCCCATATATTTATTCCCCAACACTGTCCTCATGACAGGTCAGGAGTCAAATAAAAATATATTAATACAAAATTTTAAATTCAAATTATATTATTTTAAAAATGAAATTTGCAGAAAACTTTAAAAAAAAACAAAGAATTGGTATATACAGGAAATAAATTTTATTGACACATTCTTTATAGAACATTCTTAATATTTGCAATATCTTATTCTGGAATCTTCCTTCTCTCATACTTCTGTATATAGAATTTTGGCTCCATGTCTTCTCTTATCAGCCAGGATGTCCAGAAGATTGAAGATGCTAAAAGGAATAATAGAAAATAGGATGGGAATAATAAGGTAGTAATATAAAATAAAATAAAATAGATGTAATTTAAGAGAATAAGACGACAATATAGTTGAGATGTGACAAAGTTGTAAGTATTGAATTAAATTGCAAATATTATAAATGATAATAAATTTTCAAAAGCGCGTAAGTTCAATAATATTATTATAGATCTTAAGGCAACCTATAATAATTTATATAGTATTTAAATTAGACATAATGAACTAATAAAAATAGTAAATAAAGAAATATATTTAAAATATGTTGAGTGAGTGTATAGTAGTAAGTGATGAGCTACCAGAGGGACTTCTAGAGCCTTTTTATAGACAGGAGGACATTCTGGAGCGTTCCAATAGTATATACAAAAAGTTAAAATAATGTGAAACAATTAATTTAAAAGAATCTAATTAAAAACATAAAAAATAAATCTGTGAATAAAAAAGTATTTTTACCATTAATAATTTCTAAAAAAGAATAGAATTAATATAACAATTAACTACGTGAGTATAGAAATATGAGAACTGTGAGAAAGAAATCTAAAGAAGGAATACCAATAGCTAAAAAAGTATAATTAAAATAAAAGGAATTATTTTTACGCTTTTAAATAATCTTAACTCAGTATAAGCAATAGTAATTTAACTATTTCAAGTAAATAAACTATTAAATTAATTGAACAACTAATTAAGTTAATACAGGAACTTTTTAACATGAGAATTTGAATTTAATCATATTAAATTAATTTAGTAATATTTGTAACAAAATTAAGGGTCACAGAAGCGCCAAATATTGATGAATATTATTATATGATAGGTTGTATTTAGTTTTATATAAATGTTATTATTAAAATTGTACTTACTGTGTAAGTTAAATTTACACTTATAATATAATTTTAAATAATTTATTTATAAATATAAATCACACCATGATAGTATAGAATATTATATTTGTTTATGTAATACAATTTATTTAATAATAAAATTAAGTATAATATTTTATTTCATTCACAAAACATTTAAAATTTTATTTTAAATAATTTTTTGTATTTACATAAAGTTATTCCTTTACAGTAATTTATTATATAAATTACTGGACTCCTGAGATAGCCTGTCTGACACTCCCTCACTCTAAAAAAAACAATAAAAAAAATGTTAAGATTTTTTCTTTTTATACTTTTTTAACAGAGTAGAAATATTTGAAATTTCCTTTCCAGATATCCATGCATCATGTTCAGATGACTTGTTTTTATATCTCAATAAATATTCAATACCTCTTTCAGAAGTGATAATTCTATCATTGATAATTTTATCAATTTCTGCAGTTTCTGTGACTTCCTAAGGGTTTATCTTAGGTCTTCCACTTCTTTTGGGAAATAAATCACTGTTGGAAGTGTAAGGTTTAATAAAAGAAATGGGAAAAACAAGATGTTTTCTATCATATGGAGAATACAATACTACTTCTACTGCATTATCACCAACCATTCTTTTAACAACAAATGGTCCTACAAAAGGATCTTTTAATTTGTTGTTACCTTGTAGATTGAAATGGACAGTAGATACCAACACTTCATCACCTTTGTTAAATGTGTATTCTTTATGGGATTTATCTCATCTTTTCTTTTCATATTCAAATGCTTTATCAATACAGCTTTGAGCGTGTTTTCTGCATAGCTGTTGCATTTACATAAAAGATTTTACACCAGGATGTAGTTCCAACTTGGGTAATTTATTATTGAGCATTTGAGCAGGAGTATTTGGGACATAACCTAACCAAAGCTCAAAAGGCTTTTTCTCAGTGGCAGAATGAACAGTACTGTTATATGCAAATTCAAGACCAGGCAAAAGATTGACCCAGTCATGAGTAAATCTGTCATTGTCTTTATATTCTAAACCAAAGGCACAATACCTTCTAATCATATCTTCCAGAGTTTGAATCATCCTTTCAGCTAGACCATCCGTCTGAGGATGATGAGCTGTAGATAACTTTAACTCACAGCCACAAATATCCATTAAAGAGGTCCAAAACTCAGAATTAAATTTTGGATCTCTATCAGAGATAATGGCTTTTGAAAATCCAATAATATTAAACATGGAAGACCACCATAAGAAGGCTAATTCTTTTGTGGATACATCATTGTGGGTTGGTATAAATTTACACATTTTTGTGAATCTATCTACTATCACCCAACAAGAGTTATAACTTTCTTTACCTGCTACAGGAAGGCCAGTGACAAAATCCATTTTAATTATTTGCCAAGGAGCATTAGGTGCTTCAATATGTTGTCGTAACCCTGCTCTCTTACCTGTTAAACTTTTAGATTTTTGGCAAGAATCACAAGATTCAACATATAATTTTGTATCTTCAGACATATTAGCCTACCAAGCAGTGTTTTTGATTCTAATCAATGTTTTTTCTAGATCAAAATGACCAGCTAATATTTCATCATGACAAAGTTTGAGGATAGTTTCTTTCATAGAAGGGGAAATTACAATTACATTTGTCAGCTTTCTTCTATAATAGATTTAACCATCTTCCATAGAAAACTTTCCTTTCATCAAAGCACTTTGATATTTTGCAAGAAGAGTTTTAATCAATGCTTGAATTGAAGCATTCTAAGGATCATTTAAGATAGTAACTATTTTATTTAAATCAGAATCTTTATCATATGAATTCAGTATTAATTGTAATAACTCTTCTTCCATATCAACTATAAATATACCATGGATATGAACAGTATCATCTTCAGGCACATAAGCAGGATTGGAGTCATTATTTGGCAGAGGCAGTCTGGACAACATGTCAACATTGGAGTGAACATTTCCAGCTCTATGGATAATTGTTATCTGTCCTCTGTATTCTTGAACAGCAAGTTGCCACCTGAACATATGTCTATTAGGTGTTTTCAGGTTTAAGAGAGACTTTACCCCACTACAATCAGTTACCAATTCAAACTGTTGGTCATCTAGATAGTAATGGAGTTTCTCAAGAGCCCAAAAAACTGCTAAGCACTCTAATTGAGTGGCACCATATTTCAATTCACTATTTCTTAAGGTTCTTGAAATATAACAAATTACAACTTCTGAGGTTTTATCATTAATAATTTGTTTCTGGTGTAAGGCAGCACCTAGACCAACAAAACTAGCATCTGTATACAAGACAAATGGTTTGCTAATGTCAGGAAGAGCTAAGATAGGAGTTTTCATTAAGCAACTTATTAAAGTATCAAAATTTTTTGACAGTCATTATTCCAGAGAAAGGCAACATCTTTTCTGGTCAGTTTTGTAAGAGGTAAGGCTATTACTTGATAATTTTTAATATATTGCCTGTAATAGGCACACATACCCAAAAAACTTTGGATTTCTCTTACAGAGGTTTGTGCTTTCACATTTTGAATTGCAGCAACTTTGTTTTGGTCTACACAAATTTGTAGGCCTGACACAACATGGCCAAGGACTTTCAAAGATTGAAAACCAAATTTACACTTTTTTAAGGACAAGGTCATATTGATTTCATCCATTTTTTGAAAAACTCAATTCAAGTGAACCATATGTTCATTAAAAGTTTTAGAAAAAACTATGATATCATCAATATACACCATGAGCCATCCCTCAATTATTTCCTGATGGAAAGTCTTATCCATGACTTTTTGGAAAACTGAAGGGGCATTTTTGGGGCCAAATGGCATTCTAATATACTTATATATTCCCATATGAGTAGCAATAAGTAAAAAATTCTGAGAATTTTTCTCAACTGGAACTTGATGATACCCTTTGTCACCATCCAGACAACTAATAAATTTAGAACCTTGCAAGGTAGCATGAATTGAAGTAATTCTGGGTAACAGATAAATATCATCAACAGTATAAGTGTTTAATGCCCTGTAATCTCCACATAAACTAGCTTTATCCTTTTCATAAGAAATCAAGACTGGGGAGATGACACAATATTGAAGGGTGAAATCCACTTTTTCAATGATGTTCATTTTTAATAATGTGGCAATATTATCTTCAATATCCTTTCTTTTTGTTGGAGAAGCAGGATATGGTTTTTTTCCTTAGAGTAGGAGGAATATCATTCAAGTCACAGGATAATGTAATTTTCATTTCTTCCTGAACACTTCCTAAGACATGAGAACCATGAGCAAAAGCCATAGGGAAAGAATTAATTGAGGCAATAATAGAATCCTTTTCTTCACTAGTTAAATGATCACCAAATGAAGCAGTATTTATTTCATTTAATAAATCATCCATCTCAAATTTTGGTCTGCCTTTACTCTGAATTAGTGAGTTAGAAGACTTTAACAGATGCCCAGAAGGTTTTCTAGGGGAGGAAATTTTGAATTTCCTTTTGCCATTCAATCCCAGGGTGAAACAATTATTTGCTGGGTCCAATTTCACACCAACAATGGTCAAAATATCATTTCCCATAATGAACCAATTACTCAAATTATCATTTTTCATAACCACAAACTCACAAAAAGCTCTGACAAAACCACCATTATATTTGAAAAATACAGAGCTTTTGTATTTGCCAATAGGAATTAAGGTAGAACCATACCCTCTCCATTTTTCAGAAGTTATAGGTAATAATTTATTCAGATAATCCTTGTCTACTGAAGCTAAAGCTTTTTCAGACACTACACTTCCTCCAGCACCAGAATCAAGAACTACATCAACATTTTTACCATTAATGATAACAGGTGCCTTCAAAGGGGATATGGCTATAGAATTGTTAGTAATATCTTTAATTATCTCAGCATTTTCTACTGAAGATAAATCCAATACACATTCTTCAGATATATTATCTAAATAATGGACATCCTGTTCCAACATGAAAACATCTTTACTGGATTCATTGTCATAGGAGATATTACTTTCACAGTCACTAGAAGAATCATTGACATTCATTTCAACTTCATCAGTGTCCTCATTGTGTTCAACAAGATTAATTTTCTTGTCAGAAACATGACTCTTTTGCCATGGTTTGTTACATTTATAACAAGTATTTGTTGCATATTTTTTAGGTGCAACTGGGGCAGAGGGTCTACCAGATTTTTCTGGGAGCTTGGTAGAGGGTTTATTCTGATCATTATAAGGTTTACTAAGGTAATTCTTTGGTTCATATCTATGGTTGAGTAATACCTCATTACAAATATTAATGAAAGAAGAATGTTCCCTCACATGCTCAGTTATAGCTACAATTAAATCTCTAAGAGAATTTGGCAATTTATACAAAATTTTATCTCTCCAAATATCATAATCCATCTTTTGATCAATTGCTCTCAGGATCTTTGTTACTTTCATCAGAAAAATGATGGGTTTTTCAACAGAGGAGGATATATATCTAGTATTCTCATACAGTCTTTGCTGAGCCAACCTAAATTTTGAACCAACAAATTGATTTTCAATCAAGGATTTCCACTCATTCCATGTATAATGGTTATTATCCAATAGAACAGACTCATACCACAACAAGGCTACATTGGAAAATAAAGAAATTAGCTTAGAAACAATTTCCTCATCAGGTAGTTTATAAGATCTTTTTAAATTATCAATCCTTTGTATAAAGTGTTGCCAATCAGATGAAGAATCACCATCAAAGATAGGATATTGATCCAACTTAGGCCAATTTTTCTGGCTACTGGAATGTTCCATCCTATGGTTTGAATTATTCAAGGTTATCAGTTCCTGAAGTCTTGAAAGGTGTTCAGATATTTCATTATTCACAGAGGCAGCTGGCTCATGGTGAGTATTAAATTTCTATCTGTTTGATGCAATAGATTTTTTAGAATGAATTTCAGCTGGTAAAAATATGTACATTACAAGGGAGAGAAGAACTACTCTGTTCAGGCTGTTTATTTTTAAGACTAACAGCAGGTCTAGCATTATTTTTTAATTCATGATAATGAGTAGCCTGGACAGTTTGTAATGCAGAAAATTGTTTCTTTAGGTCAGATAATTTATTTCTCAAATCAGGAAAGTAAGATAGTTGATCATTAATCCTAGAAATAGATAAAACATTTCTGTCCTCATCTCCAGAGCATTTATTACTCAAATTTTGAGAATCAATTTTCAATTTTCTTAATTCACTGTGAAAAAGAATATTGTCATTTTTTAAAGAAGTATTTTCATCTTTTAGATTATCAACAGTTTTGCGTAGGTGACTATATTTATCTGAAAGTGATTTGTGGTCAGCTTTAAAAGACTTTTTTTGAGCCAGGACATTATTTAGTGTGTCTTTCAATTTGAAATAAGCAGTGTCTTGAACAGAAGAACTCACTTTACAATGTAAATGCAAATTATTTAATCTATCATTCTCATGTATTAACAAATCTCTTAAATGTTTATCTTTCACAACATTAAAATCAAGAGTATCTTTCAATATTTATTCAGAAGTTTTCTCAAGTAAAGTGTAAACATCAGGGGAAACAGAATCATTCTTGATTGCCAGAGAAGGGTTAATTAAAGAAGTAGAAGTCAAATGTAAAGGTTCATCAAATAATAATTTACTAATTACATCAATGGGGCTACTTATTAAAGGAAGTTGTCTCTTCAAAGGTTTAACTGTTCTTTCAGGGTCCACATTATTACCTGAAGAAGGTTTGTTATTATCTACACCAACATGCTTATCAAACAAATTACTTACCATGGCAAGGGAGGAAACTTCCCCTGTGCCTTCTTTCTTCTGCTCCCCTGATAAGGATGGTGCTGAAGAGATGGATTGTAGTTTGGTGTCCTGGATGGGCCAGGGTGTTGAGCTGGTTGTTGTACATTCTGTTGGTAGTGGGTCATTAAGTAATCCCATTTCCATTGTTCCACTTGCAGAATGCCTTGGTTTCGGTTGAGGGAGCTGGATGCCTGACTGGCCTGAGGTTGAGGCTGAGGTTGGGAAGCTGGGAAATGAGGAGGTTGACCCTGTTTGGGATTTGAAAGCTCTTTCATCTGCTGCCAAAGTGTGTCTACCTTTGCCTTGTACTTCATGCTTTCTGCTCTCAGTTCCTTTATATGGCTTGACAGATTGTTTACCTGTTGTGCTAGAGGAATATTTTTTATTTTTATACCTCTGAGTGGATTGTCCTGATGTACCTGAGGTTTTACTTCCTTAAGAGTTGTTAGGTGAGAGGGGTTTGTCACTTCTCCTGACATTTCTATGTCCTGAAGGTTTTTTGTCAGCTGAATTATTTTTGTAAGATACTTTGGGAGAACCTACAGATTCAATGTCAACATCCACTTCATTCTCATCCACATGTAAGTTATCCATGTATTTAGCCAAACTACTGGACATTTAAGACTGTGAAAAAGGAGAATCAAAATTAATTCAGATATAAATTGTTAATTCAAAATAAACTATAATAAATTGGATTTAAAATTTTTTTTTTATTTATTAAAAATCAATTAATTATAAAATAAAATGTAATACAAATAAATGAAATTACAATTATTAAGAATTAATAACAATTAAAATGGGACTAACCAATAAGGTTAAAGAAGTCAACCAAAATAATTAATACCAAAATTAATTCAATGGTAAAATTGGGACTAAGTACTGAGTACTATTATGGTCAACCAGTATTCAAAAAATAATAATAAAGTTAATTCAATAATTTATTAAATATTTATTGTCTTCTAGGACTAAGAGTTTTACTCTATTATGGTCAAATAGGAAAAAAAAATTTAATATAATGAAAACTTACACTCAGTGAGTCAGCAATTAAGCCACAAACACTGTTATTGTAGTAAAAATATAGTACTATGAGTGAGAGGTGCAAAGGTGAGCTTACTATAGTGATCGTAAAATCACTTCAAATAATATATAATTTAATGTAATATAAACCTAAACTATCGAACCCAAGTTTGAAACATGTTTGCTGCAAAAGTTTTGCTTTTTGGCTTGGTTGGTCCGTGTGCTTTGTTGTTTGTCAAAAGGTGTTGTCATTGTCATTTGGAGAGGCCCCCAGTTATCAGCTGGGATGTCTAGAAGATTGAAGATAGTAATAGGAATTATAGAAAATTGGATGGTAATAATAAGGTAATAATATAAAATAAAATAAAATAGATGTAATTTAAGAGAATAAGACAACAATATAGTTGAGATGTGACAAAGTTGTAAGTATTGAATTAAATTGCAAATATTATAAATGATAATAAATGTTCAAAAGCGCTTAAGTTCAATAATAGTATTATAAATCTTAAGGCAACCTATAATAATTTATATAGTATTTAAATTAGACATAATGAACTAATAAAAATAGTAAATAAAGAAATATATTTAAAATATGTTGAGTGAGTGTATAGTAGTAAGTGATGAGCTACCAGAGGGACTTCTAGAGCCTTTTTATAGACAGGAGGACATTCTGGAGCGTTCCAATAGTATATACAAAAAGTTAAAATAATGTGAAACAATTAATTTAAAAGAATCTAATTAAAAACATAAAAAATAAATCTGTGAATAAACAAGTATTTTTACCATTAATAATTTCTAAAAAAGAATAGAATTAATATAACAATTAACTACGTGAGTATAAAAATATGAGAACTGTGAGAAAGAAATCTAAAGAAGGAATACCAATAGCTAAAAAAGTATAATTAAAATAAAAGGAATTATTTTTACGCTTTTAAATAATCTTAACTCAGTATAAGCAATAGTAATTTAACTATTTCAAGTAAATAAACTATTAAATTAATTGAACAACTAATTAAGTTAATACAGGAACTTTTTAACATGAGAATTTGAATTTAATCATATTAAATTAATTTAGTAATATTTGTAACAAAATTAAGGGTCACAGAAGCACCAAATATTGATGAATATTATTATATGATAGGTTGTATTTAGTTTTATATAAATGTTATTATTAAAATTGTACTTACTGTGTAAGTTAAATTTACACTTATAATATAATTTTAAATAATTTATTTATAAATATAAATCACACCATGATATTATAGAATATTATATTTGTTTATGTAATACAATTTATTTAATAATAAAATTAAGTATAATATTTTATTTCATTCACAAAACATTTATAATTTTATTTTAAATAATTTTTTGTATTTACATAAATTTATTCCTTTACATTAATTTATTATATAAATTACTGGACTCCTGAGATAGCCTGGCTGACATCTCTCCTTTTTGCCTATATAAGGCCTTCCATTTTGGTTGTTTTTGATCATTCCATTCTCACCTTAAAATTTTTTTATATTTATACAAAACACATCTATTACTACTATTACTACCATAGCATTTACATCTTCATACATCTAAGCCTTCAAATTAATAATAATAATTATCTTTTAACTTTTCATTGAGTATTTAAACTTATAAAGTTATAAAATATATGTACCTTTTTGAAAGTTTACGTTTCCCACCTTCTACCACCATTGGACTACTGCTAAATCTTCTAGAACAAAAGTAACCCATTGAAAAATGAGGGTATTTCCAAATTTTCTTTGAAACACCAATAACCTGATGCTGGCAACCATGGGACTATCAAAAATGAGGACCAATAAGGACTGGTGGAAGACAAAAAAGAATGAACGTAATCAGGCACATGACTTGCTTTTTTTCCGTAACTGGGAATCAAACCTCACCCCAAATCTAAAGTTTATATATTAGAAATTGCCATATATAATTGCGGTGACTATACTGGTTACTATCTGTGGGTCTCACTTTGCATATTTCATAGATCACATAAATTTTTTTACTCAGCACTCTGTAGTGGAATTAATTTTCTCACATTACAGGGGGAGGTGCCTGGTAAATAATATTTTTTTCCCCTAGTTGACCAAGATAGAACCATTTTATTCTTAGTCCTAGAAGTAATATAAATTAATTTAATTTAGTTATTATTTTTTTATTTATTTCAGTTGACCTTTTGTCCTGATAATTAAAATATCATATTATTGTTTCAGTTGAAATATGTCCAGGCAGTAAGATAATAGATATATTAATTAATTGAATTAATTATATTAAATTATTTCAGTTGAAATTAAGTCCTGGTAATTAAATTTTCAGTTGACTCTTAGTCCTGATAATTATCAACATATATATTAGTAATTAATTAAAATGTGTGTAATTATTCCAGTTGAATCTTTTTCCTGATAATTTATAAATTATTTTATTATTTCAATTGATTTATCCTGTCAATAAAATATAAATATCTTAATTTAATTAAAAAATTTTTGATTGTTATTTCAGTTGATTTTTTGTTCTGATAAACATTATATTTTCATTATTCCAGTTGATTAAAAAATCCTGATAATTGATTATATACTTGAAATATTTCTTTTCTTATTTTTCTTTCAACAAAATAAAATAATAGCTGAGTAAATTTTAATATTTCTTTCTCTCAGCTCAGGTTATCTACAACAATGACTGATCAAATTACTTCTGCTTCCCGTGATGAGGAACAAGACTTGATTGATTATGATATGACTTCTGTAAGTTCTCCTTTGACTAAAACACTTGCTCAAATTAATCAATTATTTGACCAATCAGGATGTTGAAATGCAAGAAATAGAAATAAAAGTGGAGAAAACTGCTCTGGATCAAAAACCTTCAATGAACCCCCCAGAAAATCTTCCAAAAGGATTCAAGATAATAAAGATGCCCTTGCAACAGCAAGTCAGAAACCTCTCCACTCACATCAAGGAGTTGAGGGCAGGGAATCTCAAACTAAGATCAAAAGCTGAAGTTCTAGAATAAAAGGTAAGAAACATTGAATCCTTTCTTCAAGAGAAGAGTAAACCTCCTCCAGAAACAAAAGCCCTTCCAAAATTGGCCCCTCAACAACAGGAAAATCTGGAAGTTTTTAAATGGCAATGGGACTGGCTAAACACCCAGTAAGACTACCACCAGTTGCAACAACAACAGAAAGAACCTCAGGCAGGTCCTTCCAGGCCCCATCAGCTCAACCCAACACCTCCTCACCCCTATTAAGGAGGAAGAAAGAAGAAGAACAATCAAATTCAATTTATGCCAAAACCATGGTAAGCCCCTCTATTTAATCTCAAGTACTCTTTCTTACTACTGATTCAGTTCCTTCAGGTAATTTTTGAAGAGGATATGATAACTTGAGACCAGTAGAGTCTGGCTATAGTAGGCAGATTGCTCAATATTCTAATGTAGCTAATCCTTTGGTATTGATTGATACTTCAATGACAAGTCATGATATGGCTTTTATTGATGAAAAACTTGATCCTGAATTATATGAGAATATGGAAAATTATCCTGTTTCCTTATTAAGAAATACTCCAGATGTAGCTACCATTTACAATGAATATTTGAGAGATATTATAGCCAAACAAAATCATATAATGAACAAAATTCAATTGACACAAAAATTTAATAGTTTGTTAACTGAAAAGGGTTATCAATAAGTGAGAAGTGAATTACAGAGAGTTTCTGATGATTTTTATAAGTACAAAGTAGCTAATGAGAAGAAAGTTTCTTTGTGGAAAAATATCAAGAATGATTTTTCTAAGTTACAAAAAACAGTGTCTATCTGTTGCCATATTCTTCAGCAAAGCAATCTTCTCCCCCACTGCCCTCCCACCAACTCCAGCTCCACCCCTCCACATCACACATACCTGTGCCACTCCTCCTCAGTCCACTCTGGTAAGTTTTCATTTATTTTTTTGTTTTTTACTCCTTTTTTCTTTTATTCCACTCCACTTCCACCCCATCTGTTTAAACTTTGACCTGATCAACACTCTCCTTCTCAGTATTTGTATGTTTTTTTTCTTTTAATCCCCATCTGACCCCTTACAGCTAGCCTCCACCACCTCACACATCAACCCACCCCCACTATTTTATTGTAAGTATTTTTTTTCCTTTTTTTTAATCCCCATCTCACCCCTTATAGCTAGCCTCCAACTCCGCCTCCACCCTCTCAATCACCTCCCCAAACACCCACATCCACATCCACCACCTTGCAACCACCCCACCTCCACTAATTTATCATAAGTTTTTTTTTCTTTTTTTTTCTTTTAATCCCCATCTCACCCCTTACAACTAGCCTCCACCTCTGCCTCCACCCACTTGATCACCTCCCGCAACACCCACATCCACCTCCACCACCTCAGACTTCACCCAACCTCCACTAATTTTTTGTAAGACTTTTTTTTCTTTTATTTATTTTTAACAATTTTAAATCAATATATATTAATATTGAAACAAATATAAAGAAACCAATATATATATATATTTATATTTGTTATTAAATGTAATTTATATATATTTCTTCATGAACTACATCATATGAAGAAGAAAAAATATAATTAAAATATGTTATATATTTTGATATTAATATATTGATACATATCTCTTCATGAGCTTCATCATATAAAGCAGAAAAATATAAAAAAAACTATGATTTAAATTGATATACATTAATATTGATACAAATATAAAGGAATCATATATATATATATTTATATTTGTTATTAAATGTAGTTGATATATATTTCTTCATGAAATTCATCATATGAAGCAGAAAATATATAATTAAACTATGATATACATATCTTTACTACACTTCAATTTATGTATGTATTGCTTTATGAACTTCATCATATGAAGCAGATAATATATAATATATAAAGAAACTATGATATATACGTTGATATTGATATATGAAATGCAATTGATATCAAAATAATGTATCATTTTCATCATTTGAAATATAATTTTAAAATAAATAATGAAAATAAAAATTTATTAAATTCAATTTAATCATCAAATAAAATATGGCTTTAAAGAGTTCACCATTTCTTAATGTCTACATTCAACATGAAAGTAAAATTTCTCCCTGGAAGAAAAAAAACTTATGAATGAATCATTATGTAGAATTTTTTTTTTACTTTTCAAATGCATTATTTTGATTGAGTTCTATGCTCCTTTTTCTCAATGTTTTCAAGAGCATTGGGAAAGGGGAGACCAGAATTGAAAAATTATATATGAAGTTGAATAATGAATAAATAATATAGACAACTTTTATTGGAGGTTACTTTTATTGATGATATAGGATGTATAAAGATGGTAGTTTTTTATGCATATAATATAATTTGTAGATATAATGTGTAGATATAATATTGCATCATTATGTATAACCTTGAATTTATTTTCTTGGGAGAAACCCAACATATATATGGGATATGATGATGTGACTGATTCTCTGGTTTGTGTATCTTTTATTGTAGCTTTAATCATGGGTCCATCTTACACTAAAAGGGGTAGAAGCTGTGGACAATAAGGTTTGCAAGCCATAATTCAAGGGATAAGTGAAATAAATCCACCCAATAGCCATAGACATCTTCCTTTTGCATCCAATGCCCCTGTTCCAGCAAGGCCATCCAATAACTGTTCTTTCTCATCACAAACTTCTTCATTTCCACTTTGTAGAAGGCTGCTGATCCCCTCATATCATCAGCCTCACTCTTTGAAAAAATGTGATGTAATTTGTGGTTATTGTGAGGCAGCTCATTGGTTTGAGGAGAAACTTGCAGCATCACCCATAAGGAAACCAAGGTTTTCTACTTGCCAAAGTGAAGGAAAGTTTGTCATTCCTATCACACTTGAATAACCAATAAAGTCAAAACACTTTTTGAAGGATTTGAACAATGTTTGGCTAATACTTCTTTTCCACATGTGTATCCAATAGCTAATTTTATCTCTTTTACTTGTATATTTTCTAACTTTTAAATGAAAATGTTTTCTGAATATTCCAATCACTTCAGGAAAAACATTAGAAATTATAATAATGCCTTGGAAATGACTTCTCTTGGTGCAAAAACTGATAATTCAACCTGGTGACCAAAGGGTGTCTTTACTTTCCAAATATCTGGTGAAATGCTTCATTATATTGGCTCTCTCCTACCAACAATAGATGGTGCTGCAAAATTTGCACAAATTTATGCTACTCAGAATGATCCTCAAAAGAAGTTCCTACAACAAGTAGAAAATGTGCATGGAAATTTTCTCCTCCTTGTAGTTATTTCCTTGCAAGAGCTGTTAGACAGATTAAATCTGCTTGTTGAATTGTTCAAAACAGCTAAAGAAAGAATTACTCAGTCCTACTCCCCTATAAAACTCTGCCTCAAAAGTACCACTCCCCAAAATGTTGACCTATGATGCTATAACAACCCTGCTTGCAATGAAGTAGGTTTGATCATGCATGGAAGTGGTGAGGGATTTCAAGGCTTTAGGGATATCATTCTGGAACATAGAGATGGCCCCCTTCAAAGGATATCTGAATTACATCCCAGCTATTCCCCATTGTGATTTCCACTTCTTTTACCTTATGGTGAGGTTGGCTGGAAATTAGGGATTTCCTTCACAGAAAGGCATCAGGTAGATGGTGATATGAATGATGGTGAGGAAACAGGTGTGTTTATTTAATATATTTGTTTTTAATTTAGTTCTTTTCAGTTCATTTAAATAAAGTTTATATTTTTTTGTACTTCTCAATTTGCATGTACCTCTATATGAAGTTGTGCATGGTAGAGGAGGATCAAAACATATTGCTCAAATGCAATATTTTGCATATAGAGCACACTACCATCCAAATGAGTTTCCTCTTCTGCAATTATCTGGCTCATTATATCATGAGTACTTTGTTGATTTTTATGCTCAAATGGAACAAAAAAGACTGCAATACCTCTCTAAAAATCAGGATAAAATCCATGTAGACCTTTATTGTGATGTGCAAGATTCTATCAATAATGGGACCAATCTCATTCAAGTTGGAAAGAAAATTATTCTGCCTTTGTCTTTTGTAGGACCCACATAACATGGATCAGCTATATTATGATGCTATTGCAATTGCATGGAAATTTGGAAAGCCAGACTTTTTTATCACAATCACTTGCAATCCAAACTTGAAGGTGATAAAAGATATAATTCTTGAAGGAAAAACTGCTCAGGATAGGCCAGACTTTCTTTCCAGGGTTTTCAGACTGAAACTTGATGTCATTATGAAAGAATTTCTAAAAGGGGAGCTTTGTAGGAGTTGGGAGCCAAAGAAAAGGGGTGTTTTGGGTACTGTTTTAGCACATGTGTATGTCATTGAGTTTCAGAAGAGAGGCCTACCACATTCAGATATACTCTTATTCTTGGATTCAGAGGACAAGCCAGATACAATGAAAAACATTGACTCAATTGTTTCAGCAGAATTACCTGACCCTGATAAGGATCCAGTACTTTTTCAAACAATAACAGCCAGTATGATCCATGGGCCCTGTGGCTCAGTAAACCCACATGCTTCATGTATGAAATATGGAAAATGTTCTAAGTGATACCATATAAGATCTAATGACACAACACACATGGATGAAGATGGATGTCCTTTATATTTTAGGAGGAATGATGGCCAAAAATTTCAAAAATTTGAAGGAAGCTTTCAATACACAAATAAAAATGTGGTGCCTTATAATACTTATCTCTCTAGAATATTTAATTGTCATATAAATGTTGAAGTGGAAAGAACAATATCTTCAGTCAATTATCTCTATAAATATGTGTACAAAGGTCATGATTGTTCCTCAGTTGTCCTGAAGACTGACAGAATAATAGATTAGGCCAAGGAATATCTGGATGGCAGGTATGTTTCAGCAGTTGAAGCATTCTGAAAATTGTTTGCTTTTCCACTTCATGGTCAAAAAACAGCAGTTACAATATTAAAGCTCCATTTGCCTGAACAACAGACAGCTACATTTAATCTTAGGGGGGAATTTCAACTGAAGGTACTGTGTTGGGAAACAGGAAAACCATCCTAAAAGAGTGGTTTAAAGCATGCTCTAATCTCCTAACTACTGAGGTGGCCTGGGGGGTTAGCTCTCCTGATTCTCCAATCCAGTTTTTTTAGAATGTGTGAGTCCTTAGGATATTCTTCTATACTTTTACTCCTTCCTAATTAAAATTTGGTGTGAACAAGTAGCAAAAAGTGGATAATTTAATGAAAGGACACAGATATTGGGTGTGTTTTCTTTTGTGGACCAAATTCTCAAGAAAGGTTTTACTTGTGACTTCTGCTTTACCATGTGGCTGGAACAATAAGCTATGAAGCTCTGAGAAATATGCATGGTTTCCAAGATCAAACCTTCATGGCTGCATGCTTAGAATATGGTCTTTTGAAAGATGATGATGAATACAAGAAATGCTTGGATTAAGAATCATTAGTGAAGACTGGGAATTAAATCAGACAACTATTCACCTCTATTCTAATCTGGAACCATCCTGCTGATCCATTGGGTCTTCTTGAATCACAAATTTTGGCACTTGGGGATAACAGCCAACATATCCTTCAAAAAAAGTTTCACATTTTGCAGCCTTCCAACCAAAGAATCAGAGATTACATTTTGAATCTTATTAGCCTCCTTCTATATAAACAAGGTTACTCTTTATCTGAATACAGACTTCCTGAGCCAACACAACACTTTCATCTATCTACAGGTCAACTCATCTTAAATGAACAGTCATATTACAGGCAGGAGCTTACTGAAAAATGGAGAAATAAGTATCATTTGTCCAATGTAAACCAAAAAAATGCTTTTGATGCAGCTAAACAGGCCACTGCATCTGGAGAGGGTGGTATATTTTTCTTGAATGGACCTGGAGGAACCATTAAATTTTTTTTTAAAAACATGATCCTGGCATGGTTTAGAAGTCACATACACATTGCTCTTGTGGTTGCGTTTTCTGGGATAGCATCTATACTTTTAGAAGGGAGAAGGACAGCTCATTCTAGGCTTAAGATTCAGCTTGATTTAAATCAAGATTCATATTGTCATATTAAAGCACAGAGTGACCTAGATAAACTATTGAGGATGACAAAGTTAATAATATGGGATGAATCTCCATCACAACATTGCAATTTTGCTGAGGTAGTGGATAAATGTTTACAGTATTTCCTGAAAAACAATCTTTCTTTTTGGGGAATTGTTATGCTTTTTGCTGGTATGCATTTTCAACTAACATCTAAATATTTAAATTTCTATTTCATTAAATAAATGAATAAATATATATTTCAATTTCCATTTCCACTATCATAAATTTGTACTGATGCCAAAAGATATTACTTTCTTTTAATTTTATGTCATACTTCAGGGGACTTTAGACAATGCCTTCCAGTTGTACCAAAAGTCTCAAGAGGACAGATATTATCTTCAACTCTAATTAACAGCACTATCTGGCCAAAATTTAAAAAGCTCCACCTGACCATCAACATGAGGCTCTTTCAGACAGGAATAAATGATGAGCAAGTACAAGATGCTGCCCATTTTTCTGAGTGGATCCTTCAAATTGGGGAAGGAAGAGCACCAAATTCAGACTTGGTGGAGATTTCTTCTAAATACTGTGTTTCCTGTGTGCCTGATAGGTTAAAAGAATTATTCACTGTGCCATAGCCTGTAACTAATTCTTTGGACAACAGTGATGAAGTTTCCCTTCTCAGGTACTTAAAAAGTAGGGCAATCCTAGCTGCAAAAAAGGTGGATGTAGATGAAGTTAACAAATTGGTTCTGAATATTCTACTGGGAAGAATCACAAACTTTTATGGTGCTCATCAACCATTTCTGATGATGGATCACCAAAAAACCTATTTCCAATAGATTACTTAAACACCATCAGTCCATCAGGTTCTTCCCTACACTATTTGTCTCTAAAGAAGGAATGCCCCATCATTTTACTTTGTAATCTTGACCCAGATGCAGTTTTATGTAATGGAAAAAGGCTTTTGGTTACACAGATTGAAAGAAATATGATAGAAGCATGTATACTCTCTGGACACTATGAAGGAAATAGGGTTTTTATCCCAAGGATCACATTGGAGAGTTCACCCGAGGTCAATCTTTAGACATTGTAGGTCTTAACCTGGAATTACCAGTTTTTGCAAATGGTAAGTTATATGTAGCAATTTCAAGGGCAAATTAAAGTGGAAATATCCATGTACTATTACCTGAGAAAGATAATGGAAGGGAAGTAAGTGTTGTATACAAAGAAGTCCTAATTGATTGTATTTAATATTTATTGTGAAAGGAAGGGAGGTTAATAAAAATAATACACCTATATTTACCTTTAGCCTTGATGCCATACAATGCTAACATCATTCACATCTGGGAAAAAGTCTGGATGTATAGCATTTTCAATAATTCTTATTCTACACTGTTATAAAAAAAATCCTGAACTTTGACCCAGATGTGTAATCGTGAAAATTATGCATATTCAAGACAGTTATAAAAAAAATCCAGGCCAATGGTGTGGATGTGTGATCATGCCAAAAATGCATATTCAACACAGTTAAGACAAACATTTGGGCCAAAGCTCTGGATTTATAATCATGTAAATCATGATTATTCAACATTATTAAGACTAACATCCACCACAGGAAATCTGGGGGTGAACTGCTAGCAGTTCCCTCTTTTTGAAACTATTAGGAATTTGTCAGGAAACTGTTTGGAAACCATCCTGAAACTGTCAGAAAGATGTTTTTAAATCTGATGAAAAAACATTGAAAAAATAAACTGTCACAGATTGAATCCAGAACAATCCCTCCTTGAGCAGAGCTCAAGAACCACATCGAACATCAGTTAATCTCAGGTTTGGCAAAAGGTTGAACAACATCACTTAGCATACCTTAATATTCAAATATTAAACTTGAATATATGTTGCGTGTATGATATAGATGCATATGCATTTGAATTTGCATGGTGGATACGTATTGCATGCTAAAAATTGATGTGAAATGCCTATCCAAAGTGTATGCATAATGACTATGAAGAATAAATATGCATAAAAATATGCATAAAAAATATGCATAGTGATTATGCATAAAAAATATGCATATTGAATATGCATAAAAATATGCATATAAATATGCATAAAAATATGCATATTGAATATGAATTAAAAATATGCATATTGAATATGCAAAAAAAAGGTGCATATACGTATATGAATAAAATATATTAATATGCATATAAATCTGTATAATGAATATGCATATGAATATGCATAAATATCCATAATGATTGAAAAATGCAAAAAAAATGATGCTTAACGAGTATATTTTATGCATAAATAGAAATATGCAATATGAATTCATATTGTATACAGATAACACTGGCAAACCATTTTGACCAAAACTCATACTAAATTTTCATTCTGGACTAAAGGTGTGAGGGAAGGAAGAAAAACAGTCTGACGTTAGAAAAATGCTATATGCACTCACTTTGTAGCAGAGCAAATGAGAAGTGCTGAATTATGGTTGGTGCCCATAATTTAGTATGATATCATAATTTTATTTAATTGTTTTCAATATTGAAAAGACTTTAGGTCGGTTGGTTTGGATCTAGCTGTGCCAGGGTCTAATCTAATTATTTTAACAATTTCTTAATAATTAACGGGCTTTAATACAAAAACAGGTTGTATTTTTTGTGGGATATTGGATATGATAAGGTCTTTTGTAAAAAAAACTTATATTGTTTAAAAATATTCCTGAATCAGATGTGAGATAATCACTACAAAAAATTGTAGTACTGTGGGTAATAAAATATATGCACAAGCAGTAAAGAAAGGACCAAGTGAACCCTTTTTGTGCAGTGGGAATCATTAGAGTGGAATTGTGGATGAAAAATATAATTCATTATTACCATTTTATCTAATCAAAAAATTTATAATATTAAAAAGAACTATTGATTAATTGGTATTTGACCTTTGTGCCTCACTCATATTTATCATTTGATTGATTTTTGTCACCATTATGTTATTAATATTATAAGTATAGCAAAAACTCGTGTGCCAAATGCATACCGGGTGATGTTACACCTTTTATAATATTATTAAATAAAGGTAAAAAAATATGAAAATGATTTGTTTTACAAAAAATAAATTGATATCCAAAAGCAATATGAGGGATTAAAAGGTAAAATTAAAGGGATCAAATATGAAATAAAAAATTAAAGTGAAATTCCTCCCATTAAGAGCAAATAGACACGATGGGGTGAACGCCCACCAGTGGCACTAAACTTGGACTATAATTTCTTTTTTGTAAAAATAAAAAAAAATCCACTGGAGCTTTACCAAAACTTCAGGATGACAATTTTTCCATATCAAACAACTTCTAGTGCAATTATTGAAGAAAATTGATCACACCAGACTGCATGTGACAAAAAGTGTCCAGCACAAGTTTGGCCGAACTTGTGCTGGACACATTTATGACGGAGAGTAGCTAGGGTAGAATTTTTCTTCAGTTAATCTGGTATTTCTTATAAACATGTCCATTGGTACTTGATCTTTGTGCCTCACTCATATATATCATTTGATTAATTTATTGTCACCATTATATTAATAATATTATAAGTATAGTAAAAACACGTGTGCCCAACACATACCAGGTGATGTTACACCTTTTATAATATTATTAAATAAAGGTAAAAAAATATGAAAATGATTTGTTTTACAAAAAATAAATTGATATACAAAAGAAATATGAGGGATCAAAAGGTAAAATTAATCTCAAAGAGATCAATTATGAAAAACAAAATACTAGTAAAATTCTTGCTCTCAAGAGCCAGTAGAAGTGTTGAAAAAAATGGGAGCCATCAGGGCTAAATTGTAATAAGTGACCTTTTTTTTAAAGATAAAAAATTATACACCTGAGGTTGGGAAGAACAACAGGTGGATGATTCAGCTAAACAAAACTTCTTGTAGTGAAGTTTAATAAAAAATGTTTTTTTGTTGCCATATAGAGAATTGATCCCATCTGACTGCACGTGACTAAAAGTTTCCAGCACAAGTTCGGCCGAACTTGTGCTGGACACTTTTATGATGGAGAGTAGCTCGGGTGGAAATTTTCTTCAGTTTGTTCATCTTGTATTTCTCATAAACATGTCTACTGGTATTTGATCAGTCTGTATCTTTCATATTTATCATCCGATTAATATTTTATCCCCATTATATTATTAATGTTATTAGTATAGCAAAAATTTGTGTGCCAAATGCATACCATGTGAAGTTATACCTTCAATAATTATTTAAAATAGACGTAAATAGATATGGAAAGGATTACTTTTACAAAAATTAAATAGAAATTTAAAAGTAAAAAGAGGAATAAAAGAGTAAAATAAAAGTCAAAGAGTTAAAATATGAAAAAAATACTGGTAAAATTCCTGCTATCAAGAGCCAGTAGAGGTGTTAAAGCAGATGGGAGCCATCAGGGCTTAATTGTATAAAGTGACCTTTTCTTTAAAGATAAAAAATTATACACCTGATATTGGGCAGAACAGCAGGTGGATGATTCAGCTAAACCAAACTACTTCTAGTGAAATTTGATAAAAAAATTTTGTTGTTGCCATACAGAGAATTGATCCCATCTGACTGCACATGACCAAAAGTGTCCAGCACAAGTTTGGCCGAACTTGTGCTGGAAACTTCTATGATGGAGAGCGGCTGGGGTAGAATTTTTCTTCAGTTCATCTGGTATTTCTTACAAGAATGTCTACTGGTATTTTATCTTTCTGCCTCACTCATACATATTGTTTGATTAATTTTTTGTCTTAATTATATTATTAATTATATAAGTATAGCAAAAAATTGTGTGCCAAATGCATACTGAGTGATGTTACACCTTTTATAATATTATTAAAAAAATGTATAAAAATATTAAAATGATTTATTTTAAAATTTATTAATTGATATCCAAGAGCAATATGAGGAATAAAAAATTAATTTAAAGTGATCAAATATGAAAAACAAACTCAAAGTATTATTGCTAATATCAAAGGCCAGTAGAGATGTTGAAGCAAATGAGAGCCATCAGGGATAAATTGTACTTAATTGATTGTTTTTTAAAGATAAAAAATTGTGTACCTGTGGTTTGGATGAACTCTAGGTGGATAATTGAGCTATATCAAACTACATCTAGTGAAGTTTCTTATCAAATAATTTTTTTATTTCCATAGAGAGAATTGATCCCATCTGACTGCACCTGACCAAAAGTGTCCAGCACAAGTTCGGCCGAACTTGTGCTGGACACTTTAATGATGGAGAGTAGCTAGGGTGCAGGTCTTCTTCAGTGCAACTCTTATTTTTTTAAAATATGTCAAATGGTATTTGATCTTTCTGTGTTATTCATATTTTATTATCTGATTAATTTTTTGTCATTAGAATTTTATTAATTTTATTAGTAAAGAAAAAACTTGTGCGCCAAATGCATGCCATGTTATATTATACCTTTTATAATATTATTAAAAAATGTTAAAAAAATATGAAAATGATTTCTTTTCCAAAATTATAAATTAATATCCAAATGTAACATGAGTAATAAAAAAGTAAAGTAAAAGAGATCAAATATGAAAAAGAAAAATTCAAGAAAAGTTCCTGCCTTCAAGAGCCAGTAGAGGTGTTGAAACAAATGGGTGGAATCTGGGCTAAATTTGATAAAATTTAGTTTTTTTTAAAGATAAAAAATTTTTCACCTGAGGTTTGGAAAAACTCAAGGTGGATAGTTCAGCCATACCAAACTACTTCTAATGTAATTATTTAGAATTTTTTTAATTTAATTTCCACAAAGAGAATTGATCCCATCTGACTGCACCTGAACAAAAGTGTCCAGCACAAGTTTGTCCGAACTTGTGCTGGACACTTTTATGATGGAGAGTAGCTAGGGTGGAAGTGTTTCTCAGTACATCAGTTTTTTGTTTTTCACATTTCTATTGGGGTTTTAACTTTTTTTTATCATTCATATTTATCTTATAATCAATTTTTTGTCACCATATATATTATTAATGTTTCTAGTATAGCAAAAACCTGCATGCCAAATGTAAAATTGGTGATGTTACAACTTTAATAATATTATTATATAAAGTTAAAAAAATATGAATATGTTTAGTTTTTTTTTATAAAAATTGATATTCAAAATAAAAAAGGGTAATAGAAAAGTAAAATGAAAATAAATGGGATCAAATACAAAATAAAAAATACAAGTAAAATTTTTACTATCAAGAGCCAGAAGTGGTGTTGGGACAGTTGGGGACCCCTAGGTCAAGACATGGTCTAAACTTACTTTTATGTATAGCTAACAAATTTTGACCTGAGGTTTGGACAGACTTCCAGGGGACAATTTTACAATATTAAACATTCTTTACTTCAATAATTGAGTGAAATATCATTTTTATTGCCATAGAGAGAATTTATCTCATATGACTTCATGCAACCAAAGGTGTCCAGCACAAGTTCGGCCGAACTTGTGCTGGACACTTTTATAATTGAGAGTAGGCATACAGCAAATCTTCTTAAACTCAAAAGGGATTTCTTATAAACATTTCCACTGGAATTTGATCTTTCTGTGTCATTTAAATTTACCATTTGATTAATTTTTTGTCATCATTATATTGTTAACGTTATTACTATAGTAATAACTTGTGTGAAAATTGCATACCAGGTGGTGTTCCACCTTTAATCATATATTATTAAATAAAGGTATAAGAGTATGAAAATTATTTACTTTAAAAATTAAAAATTGATATGCAAAGCAATATGAGCAATAAAAAAGTAAAATAAAAGGGATAAAATAAGAAAAAAAATCTAAGGAAAATTCTCACTATCAATAACAAGTAGAGGTGTTAGATCAAATGTGCACCACCAGGGCCAAACTTGCACTATATTTTGTTTTTTGTTAAACCAAAGAAAGTGTCCTGATGAGTTTTGAAAAATCATCAGGAGGACATTTTGGCAATATTAAACTACTTATTGTGCAATGATTGAGCAAAATGTCATTTTCATTTCCATAGAGTAAATTTATCCCATCTGACTGCATGCAACCAAAAGTGTCCAGCACAAGTTCGGCCAAACTTATGCTGGACACTTTAATGATGTTGAGTATCTAGGGTGCAGGTCTTCTTCAGTTCATCAGGTATTCCTTATAAACAAATCCACTTGTATATGATCTTTCCTTTTCATTCATATTTATCATTTGATTCATTTTTTTTCACCATTATAATATTAATGTTATTAGTATTGAAAAAATTTGTAAGCCAAATGCATACTGGGAGATGCTACATCTTTCATAATCTTATTAAATAAAAGTAAAAAAATATGAAAAGTATTAGTTTTACAATAAATAAATTGATATTTGAAAGCAAAAACAGGAATAAAAAATTAAAATAAAAGTGATTAAATATGAAATTAAACATTCAAATAAAATTTCTGCCATCAAAGATAATTTGAGTTTTCAGACCAAATTTTCACCACCAGTTCTAGATTTGGAATATGTTTTCTTTTTTTTAAAATTAATAAAAGTGTCCACCTGATGTTTTCCAAAAAATCAGGAGGATAGTATAGCAGTATAAAGCTACTTCTTGTGCAATGATTGAGCAAAAATTCATTTTAACTTTCATTGAGTAAATTTATCCCATCTGACTGCATGCAACCAAAAGTGTCCAGAACAAACTCAACTGAAATTGTGCTGGAAACTTTTATGATGGAGAGTAGCTAGGGTGCAAGTCTTCTTCAGTTAATCTTATATTCATTTTAAAAATGTCTATGGGTATTTGATCTTTCTGTGTCATCCATATTTATTATTTGATTATTTTTTAGTCACCATTATATTATTAATGTTTTTAGTATAGCAAAAAAATGTGTAATGAATGTACACTGGATGATTTTACAATAATAATATAATATAATAAATATAAAAAAATGAGAAAGTTATCAGTTTTACCAAAATAAAATTGATATTTAAAAGCTAAAGGATAAATAAAAGGGTAAGATTAAATTAAAGAGATCAAACATGAAATAAAGATATTAAGTATAATTTCTGTTATCATGAGCCAGTAGAGGCTTCAGAAAAAATGGGCACCATCATAGATTAACATGGATCAAATTTAATTTTTACCAAAGTAAAAAATTGTCTACCTTAGGTTTGGACAAACTTCCAGGGGACAATTTGTCTATATAAAACTAGTTTCAGTGCAATGATGGATTGATAATTCAGTCTCATTTCCATAAAAAGAATTGATTGCATCTGATGGCATGCAACCAAAAGTGTCCAGCACAAGTTTGGCAAAACTTGTGCTGGACACTTTTATCATGAAGAGTAGCCAGGCTGCAAGTCATTTTTAATCATCTGAAATATCTTATAAACATTTCCACTGTTATTAAATCTTTGTGCCTCACTCATATTTATCAATTGATTAATTTTTTTTTGTCACCATTATATTATTAATATTATCAGTATAGCAAAAAATTGTGTGACAAATGAATACTGGGTGATGTTACACCTTTTATAATATTATTAAAAAAAGGTGAAAAAAATATGAAAATGATTTGTTTTACGAAAAATAAACTTCTATCCAAAAGCAATATGAGAGGAATAAAGTAAAATAAAAGAAATCAAAGATGAAAATTAAAATCCAAGTTAAATTCCTGCCATAAACAGAAAAAGAGATGTTGAATTTAATTACAACAATCAAGGCTAAACTTGCACTAAATTTTCTTTTTTGTTAAAATAAAAAAAAATCCACTTGAGCTTTACCAAAACTTCAGCATGAAAATTTTGCCATATCAAACTACTTCTAGTGTAATTTTATATCAAAAATTTATCTTCATTTCCATAGAGAGAATTGCTCCCATCTGACTGCACCTGACCATAAGTGTCCAGCACAAGTTCGGCCGAACTTATGCTGGACCCTTTTTAATGGAGAGTAGCTAGGGTAGAATTTTTCTTCAGTTCATCTAGTATTTCTTACAAACATTTCTACTGGTATTTTATATTTGTTCCTCACTCATTAATATCATTTGATTAATTTTTGGTTGCCATTATATTATTAATTTATTAAGTATAGAAAAAACTCATGTGCCAAATGCATACCAGGTGATTTTATGCCAATTATAATATTATTAAATAAATGTATAAAAATATGAAAATAGTTTATTTTAAAAA
The DNA here is from genome assembly GCA_030280995.1 of Hemileia vastatrix. Taxonomy (NCBI): domain Eukaryota; kingdom Fungi; phylum Basidiomycota; class Pucciniomycetes; order Pucciniales; family Zaghouaniaceae; genus Hemileia; species Hemileia vastatrix. Next base: position 5,136,263 of record JASXTE010000008.1, on the reverse strand, counting down.
TTATTAATTGATGTCCAAAAGCAATATTAGGAATAAAAAATTAAGTTTAAGGGATCAAATATGAAAAAAGAAATCCAAGTAATATTCCTACTATCAAAGGCCAGTAGAGGTGTTGAAGCGAATGAGAGCCATCAGGGATAAATTGTACTAAATTGACTTTTTTTCAAAGATAAAAAATTGTGCATCTGTGGTTTGAGTGAAATCTAGGTAGAAAATTTGGCTATGTAAAACTACTTTTAGTGAAGTTTTTTATCCAAAAAATATTTTTCATTGCTATAGCGAGAATTGATCTCATATGACTGCAACTGACCAAAAGTGTCCAGCACAAGTTCGGCCAAACTTGTGCTGGACACTTTTTTGATTGTGAGTATCTAGTGTGCAGCTCTTCTTCAGTGCAACTGGAATTTTTTTAAAACATATCCACCGGTATTTGATCTTTCTGTTTTATTAATATTTTATCATTTGATCAATTTTTTTTTACCAGTATATTATTATTTTTATTAGTATAGCAAAAAAACATGTGCCAAATGCTTACAGGGTGATGTTAAACCTTTAATAATTCTATTAAATACAGGTAAAAAATTATGAAAATGACTTGTTTTACATAAAATTAATTGATATCTAAAAGAAAAAAAAGGTATAAAAAGAAATATGTTGAATAATATGGATTTTATATGAAATTCAAAATTCAAGCTAAATGCCTACTTTCAAGGCTCAGAAGAGGTGTTGGATAAAATGGGCATCATCAGGAATAAAATTTTACTTAATTTGATTTTTTGAAAAACTAAATGAAGTTTTCAACTTATTTTTTCCCAATATTAAGTTGGACACTTTATCTATATCAAATTACTTCTAGTACCATTATTGACCAAATTAAATCCTCATTTCCATATGCAGAATTGATCCCATATGGCTGGACCAGGCCAAAGGTGTCAACCAAAAGTTTGAGAATTCTTCTGGTGGAAACTTTTATGATGGACAGTAGTAGGGTGCAAGTCTTCTTTAGTTAATCTAGTATTCCTCATAAACATTTCCAACTTATTTTTGGCCAAAAATCAGGTGGAAAGTTTTTCCATATAAAATTACTTCTAATGCAATGATTGACTAAAAATTGATTCTTATTGCCATATAGAGAGTTGATCCCATATGACTGGATCTGGCAAAAGTGTCACCAAAATTTTTGATAAAATTAAGTTTGAAAATTTTATGATGGAAAGTAATTGCAAGTCTTCTTCATTTCATCAAGTAATCCTCATTAAAATTACCACCTGTATTTTGGCCAAACTTCAGGTGGACACTTTGGCCATATTAAATTAATTCTAGTTCCATGTTGATAAAAAACTGATACTTATTGCCATATATAGATATTAAACCCATCAGACTGTGCCTTTCCAAAAGTGTCTACCTGAATTATGGCTAAACCTCAGTTGGACACTTTTATGATGCAGAGTAGCTAGGGAAAAATTATTCTTCAGTTAATTTGGTATTCATAATAAATTTATCCTCCTGAAGTCTATCTTAACTTGAGGTGGACAATTTCAGAAAGCACCAGTTAGTCACTATCCATCAAAAAAGTGTTCACCAAAATTTTGGCGAAACTTGTGGTGGACCCCTTTGATCAGCCACAGTCAGATGAGATCAACTCTTTAGATGGGAATGAGGATGATGTTTTGGTCAATCATGGAAATAGAAGTAGTGTGATGTGGCCAAATTACCCCTCTGAAGGTCAGACAAACCTCAGAAGGACACTTTTTAGCAGGTAGTAACTGAGAAAAATCCATTTATCAGAAGGAAAATCTTTTATTGGATAGATGCCAAGGTTTCATACTTCTGTATTATGGTCAGTATTAATTTTGAAAGAGTCTGTCCAAGCAATTTCATTGCCCATCATGACTCATTTTGTTTTAAATGTTTCAAACTGTGTGATACAGTATTAAGGTGTCACATAGTAAAATTAAGTTCTATTACATGCCCTCCTATGTTGCCTAAATTTATAATTTAATAACTTACATAATAATTTTTTTTATATAAATTCATCAATATTTTATTATATTATCAAATTTAATAGAGCAAGTATCCTGAATTATTATATATGCATAAGCTTAGGTTAGATCAATTTGTGCTCAATTTGTTCTCATCAGAGGACCAAAATCAAGTTCTGGAGGATCAACTTGTGCATAATTCGGAATTAGTTGATATTCTGTCTATAATTAATCTGATAATAAATGTAAATCTAACTCTAATTTACTTATGTTTATAAAGTATTCATAAACCTGGAATATTTAAGGGACACTCTAAATTTCAAGAGAGAGGATTGCTAGCAATTCACCCCTAGATTTCCCGTGGTGATCCTGGCCAGAGGTCTGTATTTTTAAGGATTTTTACCATATGATGTGCATAGCACAAAGGCACTGTAAGCCGGTCGTCTAGAAGAAGGAAAAGAATATGGAGAAAATAGAGAGAAGGAGGAGGAAAAATAGGAAAAAGGTTTAGGGAAATGAAAAGTTAAATAAAATTAATTATTTTAGAAAAATAAGGCGACAAAAATTCCTTGGGTTTGACACAATGGTGAGTTTTATTAAATTATAATATATTTATTGAAAATAAGTATTACTATTTCTGCGCGGCAAACACTGTTATTAATAATAGACTTATTGCAACCTTAGATATTTATATAGAATTTAGATTAGAATTATAGTACTAATAAAAATAAAAGTAAATGTATTATATTTAAAAAAATATGTTTAAATGGTGAGTGTATAATAAGTGATACCTTAAAGGGGATTACCCAAGCCCATTTTATAGATCAGGGGACCTGTCGGTCAGTCGTCTAGAAGAGGTAAGAAAAATAGGAGAAAAAGGAGGAGAGAAGTAGGATGACAAGGGAAAATAAAAGAAATAATTTGTAATAATATATTTAATTTATTTAAGAGGGAAAAACAACGGCGAGCAACTTTGAGAGATGACAAAAACTTAGAATTTTTTAATAATAATATTATTCAATGTAAGGGTTCTGCGCGGCAAACACTTTTAATTACTATCAGACTTAAAGCAACCTTTGATTTGTTATATAGACTTTTAATTAGAATTTTATTACTAATAAAAAATTATAAACGTAATAAAATAGTTATTTTAATTTGTTGAGTGTTTAATAAGTGATCAGGCTACAGGGGATTATCCAAGGCCCTTTTATAGGCAATGGGTCCTTTGAAGCGCTACTATATTTGTAAATACAATGATTAGAATAGAAGAAAACAAATATATCAAAGAGTAAATGAAACATAACAATATAGAGAAAAACATGAAACAATTAATTAAAACCCCAATTAAGAATCCAATTTTCCCGCCATTAATTCCCAAATCAGTAAGTGAAAATAGTGAATAACTAAACAAGATTGGAACATAGGAACTATGAGAAAAATAATTCCAAACAGATGGTACAGTCTGATTAAAGGATATTTTAAGTGAAACAAAAAATACTTTGACGCAACAAAACATGTAATTAATCTCAATTTAGTATAAATTAATTTATTTGTTTTTTCTAACACAATTAAGGGTCAAAAGAGGCGTCATTAATTATTGTTTATTATTATATGAGAGGTATTATTTAATATATAAATTTAAGTAATTAATTTAAATATATTATAAGTCAATTTTACACTTATAATTATAATATATGTTTTTCAATTAATTAAATATAAATTTATAATTATTAAATACATAAAAATGCGCCATTATTTGTAGAATATATTATATTATGTTCAATTTAACTGTATATAAAAATTTATATAACCAATAAATTTAATGTAACACTTGTATATAATAAAATACTTATATAATTTCATTATGCAATAAAATATTAAGTTATATTCATTAAATACAATTCTTACCCACTCTTTCAGGTTTTATAAGTTATATATCATTTACTGGACTCCTGGAATAGCCTGGCTGACAGGACCTCTGAAGCGCCACAAATCAGTATATATAAAATAGTAATAGGCTAAAACAAGAATGTAAAAGAATAGAAATGAAACAAAGATATTAAGAGAAAAACATGAAACAATTAACTAAAACCATGAGTAAGTAACCAATTTTCCCACCATAACTTCCCAAAACAATTAATTAAATTAATTAGTAACCAAGTAAGTCTGAAACATGAGAACAGTGAGTAAAATAACCAAAAACAGATGTTACAGTGAGATGTAAAGGGTTTAATTAAAACAATTAGAATCATTTTCACGTCAAAATCCATGTAATCAATTCAATCCAGTATAAAGCAACTTTAATTAATTGTTTTAACTATGAAATTAATTCTATAATTAGTTTAAATGAAACATATAATTAATTTAATTATATTTCTAATTTAAAGTGAGAATTTTAATATCATATTATTAAATAAGTGTTATAATTCATTTAATAATTTTGCCGACACAATTAAGGGTCAAAAAAGTGCCCAATATTATTGTTTAATAATGTATGAAAAAGGTTTATTTAATATATAAATTTAATTAATTAATTTAATTACATTATAAGTCAATTTTACACTTATAGTTATAATATATGTTTATAATTAATTAATTATAAATTTGTATATATTAAATACATAAAAAATGCAGCATAATTTATAAAATATATATCATGCTTAATTTAAATGTATAAATAATTTATATAATAATAAAATTAATATAATATTCATATATATTTAATAAAATAATTATATCATTTCATTATGCAATATAAGCTTAATTTATATACATAATAAGCAAATTTTTACGCCCTCTTTTAGTTACAGTAAATTGATGTCACCGGACGACCTACGCACAAGGTCGAGGATGTTCCTGTAAGTGAGATGAGGGATTTATAAACTTCTTCAAAGAACAGAGGAATGATTCGAGGAAATGATTTGAAGGTCACTCGAAGTAATAGCTACAGGTTCAAGGTTTGTTTGAGAAGAATTATATGACTAATTTAGATTTAGAGTTTAGGCTAGCGCAGTTAAATAGTAAGTACACAAAGGAAAATCGCAGTTGCTATGGAGAATTTCTTTCTGCGCTTTGAGTATAGATTTAGGACTCGATATCATTGATTTGATGAGTTGATTTCGCCTCAAGTTTCACGTGGCGCGTGACAATTGACATAAAATTTACTGGGCTCCTGGTATAGCCTGGCTGACAGGAACACAAATCTGGGATAAAATCCAGATGTGCATGTGAGGCTTCTGACTGTATGCATCTCAGACGGGTAGTAGGCTCATATAAGCATAATAGCCATATATATAAGTATCATAAATATATATATAACTTATACGCTTAATTCAACTAAGTTTATCTTATTTTAAAAATAAGAAATACTCAGTCCTGGAGATGTTGGCTGGCTGACTGATCGTGAAGAGCCAAAAACAAAACACAAAAATCAATTAAGTAGTAATCCTCATTTTGGAGGAGTAAGATTCTTGAAATCCCCTGAATTGAAACCAATAAGTTTTTCTCCAGGGCTGGAGCCATCTATGTCCCTCTTCCAATTCTGATATCCCATAATCAGACCACCAACTAAATTCTCATCCTTCTTTATACACTAACTTTATCTCCAATTTTAATCCCAGCTTCCATCAACTCTACATCCTTTGAAATTGGACAAAGGGTCCCCACATATATATTTTCTTTCCACTGAGAATCCAAAATGCCTCATCTTTACCAGTGCAATCTAGATTATCAATAACTTTATCCTCCCCCTACAAAAAATGTCTCCAGTCTAGTGAAGCAGATGACATTCTACTGTCCCTATCTCCTAATCATACATCACAAAATCATTATAAAGTTTCAAAAATCCTCCTAAAAAGGACTCAGAACACCAAATAAATCATCCTATCCAGAAAAATCATCTTCTGATCTTGAGGAAACTAGTTTGGAATTATTTTTCTCCAACAGACATACATACAGAACATAATCTTTCTGAACATTTAAACTTCCTAAAGAGAGATCCTCACCACAGCTTCTATCCTCTGAACTTAAATGAGCCAACTGAGAATCTTCCTTCAACTTATACTCTTCACTATTAGACTCTAAATAATCCAATTCAAAATTACTTTGAGAATTCAACAAATCCCGCATAATAGAATCCATAGCTTTAAAATATAAATCCTCCTCCAAGCATAAAAAGGAATTCTCTGAAAATAATCTTCCTCCAAGATAGATAAATACAACACAGACTCTTTTTTACCATAAAAAATTTCAACAGAGACATCCTCATCTAAACCACCATTATCTGAACATGAAAAAACTATTGCATCATGAATAGCTAAGTTTTCCTTCACACAGAGAAATTCTACATATGAAGAGATACATTGATCATCTAGTGTGAATATATCCAAAACATCTTGTGAAGAACATTCTTGAGATCCTATGACATCCTCTGAAAAAGAATTATAAATTCCTGAAACATCACAAAAATTATCATCTCCAGAGTGGGTAATTCCAAAATATCCACTGAGGCTGAATCCTTCATCACCTTTTCCTGCACCTTTCTATCCATTAATTTTTCATTTTCAGGTTCCACCTCTTTAGAAACCAGGTTTTCCAGATATTCCCAGATAGCTTTCTTCAGAACACCCAAATCAGGAATCCTACACCCCCCATTTAGAAGTGTCTTCATGAGCCCAGCCTTTAACAGAAATTCCTGAACCTCCTTTCTGACATCCAGACCAATTTCACTTCAAAGTACATACTTGGTTTCCATTTTATGAAATGACATACCACTTTCATCCACATACTGTATAATCTCTTCAAATTCCTCCATAAATTCATTTTACTGCACCAGAGATGTTACACCACCCTGCAATCCCTATTTTCTAGTAATCCCATGAATATCATCCATTGAAAACACAGTGGGCTACCTACTGATTATCTCCACCTTTAGCTTCCCCCAATACTGGCTCCTTTATACATCCATCCTATGAACTTCCTTTACCACCTCTCTATAATAAATGATTAGTATCACCTGCTTCCCCTTATTCAAATCAGAGGCCCCATCCATATCAGCAGCAGCTTCAAAGATACCTAAAAACAGATTTTCCTCTTCTCAAAAGCACATTTTCCCTTTCCATGACTTGAACCTGACTATCCTAACTATAGCCAGTTACACCTCCAAACTTTCTGCCACAGAAAGTCTAGATTCTTCCAATAGCTACTAAAGATGGCCAAAGTCCAGTTACACCAACCAAAGTTTCTACCAAAGACAACTTATATTCCCCCAATAGAAATCAAAGATAGCTAAAGTCCAGTTAAACCAACCAAAGCTTCCACCAAAGATATCCAAAGTCCCCCCAATAGTCTTCAGAGACCTAGGAGGGACCAAATCCATATAAGGAGAAAACCCCTAGACAAACCACAGAGAGATACAGCACCAAAAATCCAAAATCCAGAAAAAGGTCCACCAAAGATGTCCTAGGCCAAGAGAAATTCCACAGAAGAAGAGAGTCTAAAAATAACAGTGATTCTAAAATCTAGAAAATCCTCACCCATGTTGGGATCCAGAAAGGTAGAAAATCTTATTGTACTAGCCATAGGCCTTGACCAAGGGAGTTGGAGAAAAACTTGAGAGAAAAACACCTTTCCATTTGAGAAATACCAGGTGAGATTTATTTCCTACAGCAAATTAGAGAATGTTACAATACCCCTTCCAAAAAACTTCTTGACTTCTTAAAAAGTCAAGAAAGTAAACTATATAAAACACAGAACAAAACAAACCTGAAATGCTGAATGATCCACACCAGAAAACCAAAAAAACTGTGCAATTATTGCACATAAAATAGCAATGATACTTGATGCAGGTTGCAAAGCTACAAAAGAGAAACCAGTTTCCAAAGTTGAGTTGAATAAAGAACTAACCTTGCAAAAAACTCAGCCAATTTGGCCAAAAACAGTGAAAACTGAGTGAGAAACAGTGTTCTAATTACCAGATGATTGTATGATAAATAGAGTTTCCCTAAACTGCCTTATTCAGTATGTAAACCCAGACCACTTATAGTCTTCCCAAATCCCTCTTTACCACTTCTAAAACACATAAAAACTATGCCCAAGTGCTTCCACCACATTTCAAATATATATTCAGACTTGCATGCAGCTCTGCTTCATGCAGGCACCTGCTTCTGAGCCCAAATACCCAAATTTACCTTTAAAAAACCCAGTACACTATCAAAAACCTTTAAAAAATTAAGTAAAAATAACATCATGTAATAAATTATAGAGCTAAATTAAGTCTATACAGTGATACTAAGAACTTAATCATAAGACTTGAGGTTAGCCCAAAAAACACAAAACAAAATTAAACAGTTATAGTAAAAAATGAAAAATGCCTAAAGGAGGCCTAAAAGCTTATAATATGAAAATATCATCAAGAAATAAAATATAGAAAAATTCCAGGGCTATAAAATAATATTAGTCACATCCCTAGGGTCTAATTAACCATCCCAGGAATTTGGAAAACCCTAAAAAATAAGGGAAAATGCCAACTTTGAAGACACCAAATACCCCCATAATGCAAGAAAAATTCCAGATAGCATGAAAAACATTAAAACTTGAAGAAATAAAGGGATATCCAATGGTAAGATTCCCTTCCCAAGCAGAAAAAATCACACAACTCCTAAAAACAGCCTAAAACATGGTAACCAAAGCCTATCCACTTCTTGAACACCACAGCATAAATGGTAATTTTTGACACCCCCTAATAACAATATTTATAATGATAGGAAAGAAATTAAAATGGAATGAAATAATAATAATAAGTATTATAGTTATAATAAGCATTGTAGTTGCAACAATTATTGTAATTATAATTATAATTATAACAAGTATTATAATTATAATAAGTATTGTAATATAAAGTCCAGAAATGTGCCACCATTAAGTCTGCAATAACTTCTGATGTGACTTTGGTACACTACAATAAATTTTTTTTTGTCTTGGGGCACAACAATGATGAAAAAATATGCAACATTTATGTAACAATTGTTTTTAGAACTTAAAGGTCTTAAGGGTGTCTGAAGTGAAAAAAGCAATTTTTTGTAGCTTTTGCACAGCTTTTGCATAATTTTTGCACTGCATGTCAAAAAAAGAATTTGTTGAAGTGGTATTAGTGGGGACAAAGTATTTCATCTTGGTGCAGTGGTCAACTACTGTTGTAGACAATCCTATAGTACCAACTATAGGCCTTGACCAAGGGAGTTGCAGAAAAACCAGAGAGAAAATCCCCTGTCCCTTTGAGAAATACTAGGTGGGATTATTTTGCTACAGAGGATTGGAGACTGTCACAATACCCCTTCCAAAACACTTCTTGACTTCTTAACAAGTCAAAACAATAGCCTAGATAGACCACAGACAAAGAAAGCCTAAAATTCAGAAACATCCACACCATAAAACCAAACACTGTGGACTTGTTGCACAGAGAACAGAAATAATACTTGATGCAGGTTGCAAAGCTACACCAGAGAAGCCAGTTGCCAAAGTATAGTTAAATGAAGAGCTCACCTTGAAACAAAAACAGCCAATTTTGGCCAAAAAACAGTAAAAAACAGAGTAAGAAACAGTTATCTAATTACCATATGGTTGTATGATAAATAAAGTTGCCCCAAACTGTCTTATTCAGTATGTACACACAGACCCCCATCTAAAAATCTATGCTACAGCAACTAGTTTGGTGTTTCTTCCAGCCAAATTGCATAAAAACTCTCTAGGAGCGCTCCCCATCATGCTACAGTAGAGGGCCCCCTGAAACCAGAAAATCACTAAAAACAAGTAAAAAAAAAGAAAACAACCGAAAACACCTTAAACCTTAAAATATACTAAAAAATTATCAAGACCTAAAATGTAGAGCAAAATCAGGGCTATCTAATGGTACTAAGAACTTAGCTCTAAGACTTAATTTTAGCCCAGAAAACTCAAAAAAAACAAAATTTAACAGTTATAGTAAAAAAATTAAAAGTGACCAAAAGAGCCCTTAAAACTTAGAATATAAAAATATCATCAAAACATGAAATATAGAAAAAAACCAGGGCTATCTAATGATAATGGCTTTTCCCCTGTAGCTCCAATATTAAGCCTTTTGTGGTACACGTCTTTCAGTAGCATAGCAAATGTCTCAGCAGGAAGCGCAAAAAAGGGGTTGTAGGGAAGGATGGTTATGGAAGCGCAACAAAGGGGTTTCCAGGAAGGATGGTTAATGAAGCGCAATAAAGGGGCCTTCAAAAACATAGAAAAATTAGACTCTCTATGCACAGTTATTTTTGGTGCACTATGGATACACAAGCCACGGAAAGTAAAAGATAGAGGAAAGTGCATACTGGACTATAAGATAGAGGGTATGGTATGTACTTGTGAAAGTCATGGATAGCTCTAGAAACATACTATGGACTTAGGAAGCAGAAACAAGCAATGGTACAAAATTCACACTTAGATAAGAGAAATGTCTCTTGGATAAAGCTATGCTCTCCCATTTTTGGCAGAAAAATTGTTAGAGGAAGAAGGTAGCACTAGAAGAACAAGTGGGTTGATAAGAAGAACTCAAACAAAAAGAAGTTAGAAGGAAGGGTATTGACTTAGCACAAAGGGTTTCACAATTAGTGGATACTCATACAGCAAGTGTAGGTTATTAAAATAGGTATGGAAGGCAGTACAGTACCTATTATTTATTCAGGGATCTCAAAAGTGTTGATTATGTACAATAGGTAGAGTGTTAGGCGCTAATAGCTCTACTTTTACAAATGATTCAGTCACTATTGGAACCAAGATATATTCTAAAAAATGTACATAAATTATTGAGATACTTAGTTACTGTTTGATATTCTTGAATTAGTCTTGAAATTTTGTAGGAAAAACCATAGGAAAAGGAAAAATAGGGTAGAGGCGCTGAACATACAATATATATAAAAGGACACTCATTCACCACACAATATGGGGGGTGGAATTGCTAGCAAGTCCGCAACCTTGGACCCAAACTCACCACAGATTGGATACACATTGAGCTACTGATAAAGGAACCATACAATCAGGGATGAGCACCACTCAGAAGAACAGTTTTAGGTGGGTGTTCAAGTAGAGTTCATTATGGGTTCAGTATAAGTTTAGTCTGAGTTCCATCTGAGTTCAGGTTGAGGACTTGCTAGCAATTCCACCCCATATATTGTGTAGTGACTTTCAGGGGGGAAGAATAGAGTAAATTATTGATATATAAAAATAGAGAGTAAAATAGAATTATTAATCATAGAAAAGAAATTAGATATATATATATTTTTTGTTCATGTTGGGTGTGCATACCAGAAGTAGCACTGTAGAGCTATTTTATTGCTACAGTAAGGATAGCATTAGATAAAGCGCTTCTAGAGGGAGTGACTGAGAATACTAGTGCTTACTGGGAATAGATCTAACCAATAGATAGATTAATTATATTAAGATATATTACTTCTTTTTTAGAGTAAAGTATTTTATTAACCCACTCTACTTTCTTCCACAAAATATATAACCACACTTATAATATTTGCTTTCACTGTTTTTAAATATTTGAGTGGCAGTTGCTTCTTTTTAAATTAGTTTTAGAAAAGAGAACCAACCCATCCTGGATTGTGTCTATAGCTTAGTATTGTGGAACTTTCTTTCTACACTGTGAATCCAGAAAAACACCATAAACAGAAATAAATTCCATTTAAGACATCACCAAACAGTACCAAACTACACAAATAAAGCCCCAGAAAATTTTGGATGACCACACTGTGAGGATGACATTCATTCCTTGAAAATTTGTTAGCTTCACTATAAGATCATAAGAGAGTTCTTTCCATGGATTCTTGATTATGCTTAATGGAGTTAGTGGTGTTGCTGTTGGGATGACCTTGTTCCTCTGGAAATATTTTCAAGCTGCTACATAGAGCTGGACATATTCCTTCATGGACTTTAAATAAAGCTAAAATTTACCAGCTCCACTGTCTTTATAGGTCCTGTGTGTCCTAACATTGTATAATCATTTCTTCATTTACCCACCTTTCTCTTAAGCTCTTCATTAATTGACACTGCTATCCTACCATTCCAATACAACACTCCCCCTTAAATGTGATACTCTTCCAATACCTCCTTAGATAGCGGTGCCTTCACCAACTCCTGAACTCCATCATCCTTCTCATGACCCAACTCTATCAATTTCATCAAATCCCAACTTGAGAATTATAATTCATCCAGGTTTACCCTCTCTTCAAGGTCCCCCTTTTGTAAAGCTGCACCAACAGTGTGTAACCGTTTTGGTGCTGGTTTTCACTCTAGTGCATTGAGTTAGCCACTTTTTTTTCCAGGTCCAATTTTAAAAATGAATTTAATCACCACGGGAAATGTAGGGGTGAATTGCTAGCAATCCCCTCTCTTGAAATTTAGAGTGTCCCTTAAATATGCCAGGTTTATGAATACTTTATAAACATAAGTAAATTAGAGTTAGATTTACATTTATTCTCAGATTGATTATAGACAGAATATCAACTGATTCCAAATTATGCACAAGTTGATCCTCCAGAACTTGATTTTGGTCCTCTGATGAGCACAAATTGAGCACAAATTGATCTAACCTAAGCTTATGCATATATAATAATTCAGGATACTTGCTCTATTAAATTTGATAATAAAATAAAATATTGATGAATTTATATAAAAAAAATTATTATGTAAGATATTAAATTATAAATTTAGGCATCATAGTAGGGCACTTAATAGAACTTAATTATACTATGTGACACCTTAATACTGTATCATTCAGTTTGAAACATTTAAAACAAGATGAGTCATGATGGGCAATTAAATTGCTTGGACAGACACTTTCAAAATTAATACTGACCAAAATACACAAGTATGAAACCTTGGCATCTATCCAATAAAAGATTTTCTTCTGATAAATGGATTTTTCTCAGTTACTCCCTGCTAAAAAGTGTCTTTCTGAGGTTTGTCTGACCTTCAGGGGGGTAATTTGGCCACATCACACTACTTTTATTTCCATGATTGACAAAAACATCAACTTCATTCCCATCTAAAGAGTTGATCTCATCTGACTGTGGCTGATCAAAGGGGTCCACCACAAGTTTAGCCAAAATTTTGGTGAACACTTTTTTGATGGATAGTGACTAACTGGTGCTTTCTGAAATTGTCCACCTCAAGTTAGGATAAACTTCAGGAGGATAAATTTATTATGAATACCAAATTAACTGAAGAATAATTTTGCCCTAGCTACTCTGCATCATAAAAGTGTCCAACTGAGGTTTAGCCATAATTCAGGTAGACACTTTTGGAAAGGCACAGTCTGATGGGTTTAATATCTATATATGGCAATAAGTATCAGTTTTTTATCAACATGGAACTAGAATAAATTTAATATGGCCAAAGTGTCCACCTGAATTTTGGCCAAAATACAGGTGGAAATTTTAATGAGGATTACTTGATGAAATGAAGAAGACTTGCAATTACTTTCCATCATAAAATTTTCAAACTTAAGTTTATCAAAAATTGTGGTGACACTTTTTCCAGATCCAGTCATATAGGATCAACTCTCTATATGGCAATGAGAATCAATTTTTAGTCAATCATGGCATTAGAAGTAATTTTATATGGAAAAACTTTCCACCTGATTTTTGGCCAAAAGCAAGTTGGAAATGTTTATGAGGAATACTAGATTAACTAAAGAAGACTTGCACCCTACTACTGTCCATCATAAAAGTGTCCACCAGAAGAATTCTCAAAATTGTGGTTGACACCTTTGGCCTGGTCCAGCCATATGGGATCAATTCTGCATATGGAAATGAGGATTTAATTTGGTCAATCATGGTACTAGAAGTAATTTGATATAGATAAAGTGTCCAACTAAATGTTGGAAAAAAATCAGTTGAAAACTTCATTTAGTTTTTCAAAAAATCAAATTAAGTAAAATTTTATTCCTGATGATGCCCATTTTATCCAACACCTCTTCTGAGCCTTGAAAGTAGGCATTTAGCTTGAATTTTGAATTTCATATAAAATCTATATTATTCAACATATTTCTTTTTATACCTTTTTTTTCTTTTAGATATCAATTAATTTTATGTAAAACAAGTCATTTTCATAATTTTTTACCTGTATTTAATAGAATTATTAAAGGTTTAACATCACCCTGTAAGCATTTGGCACATGTTTTTTTGCTATACTAATAAAAATAATAATATACTGGTAAAAAAAATTGATCAAATGATAAAATATTAATAAAACAGAAAGATCAAATACCAGTGGATATGTTTTAAAAAAATTCCAGTTGCACTGAAGAAGAGCTGCACACTAGATACTCACAATCAAAAAAGTGTCCAGCACAAGTTCGGCCGAACTTGTGCTGGACACTTTTGGTCAGTTGCAGTCATATGAGATCAATTCTTGATATGGAAATGAAAAAATTTTTTGGATAAAAAACTTCACTAGAAGTAGTTTTACATAGCCAAATTTTCTACCTAGATTTCATCCAAACCACAGGTGCACAATTTTTTATCTTTGAAAAAAAGTCAATTTAGTACAATTTATCCCTGATGGCTCTCATTCGCTTCAACACCTCTACTGGCCTTTGATAGTAGGAATATTACTTGGATTTCTTTTTTCATATTTGAACCCTTTAACTTAATTTTTTATTCCTAATATTGCTTTTGGATACCAATTAATAATTTTTAAAATAAACTATTTTCATATTTTTATACATTTATTTAATAATATTATAAATGGCATAACATCACCTGGTATGCATTTGGCAGATGAGTTTTTTCTATACTTATAAAATTAATAATATAATGGCGACCAAAAATTAATCAAATGATATTAATGAGTGAGGAACAAATATAAAATACCAGTAGACATGTTTGTAAGAAATACTCGATGAACTGAAGAAAAATTGTACCCTAGCTACTCTCCATCATAAAAGTGTCCAGCACAAGTTTGGCCGAACTTGTGCTGGACACTTATGGTCTGGTGCAGTCATATGGGAGAAATTCTCTCTATGGAAAGGAAGATAAATTTTTGATATAAAATTACACTAGAAGTAGTTTGATATGGCAAAATTTTCATTCTGAAGTTTTGGTAAAGCTCAAGTGGATTTTTTTTTATTTTTACAAAAAAGAAAATTTAGTGCAAGTTTAGCCCTGATTGTGCTAATTTAATTCAACATCTCTTTTTTCTGTTTATGGCAGGAATTTAACTTGGATTTTAATTTTCATCTTTGATTTCTTTTATTTTACTTTATTCCTCTCATATTGCTTCTGGATAGAAGTTTATTTTTTGTAAAATAAATCATTTTCATATTTTTTTACCTTTATTTAATAATATTATAAAAGGTGTAGCATCACCCAGTATTCATTTGGCACACAATTTTTTGCTATACTGATAATATTAATAATATAATGGTGACAAAAAAAAATTAATCAATTGATAAATATGAGTGAGGCACAAAGATTTAATTACAGTGGAAAGGTTTATAAGAAATTTCAGATGATTTAAAATGACTTGCACCCTGGCTACTCTTCATGATAAAAGTGTCCAGCACAAGTTTGGCCAAACTTGTGCTGGACACTTTTGGTTGCATGCTGTCAGATGCAATCAGTTCTTTTTATGGAAATGAGACTGAATTATCACTCCATCATTGCACTGAAAGTAGTTTTATATAGACAAATTGTCCCCTGGAAGTTTTTCCAAACCTAAGGTAGACAATTTTTTCCTTTGGTAAAAATTAAATTTGATCCATGTTAATCTATGATGGTGCCCATTTTATCTGAAGCCTCTACTGGCTCATGATAGCAGAAATTATACTTAATATCTTTATTTCATGTTTGATCTCTTAAATTTTAATCTTACCCTTTTATTACTCCTTTAGCTTTTAAATATAAATTTTATTTTGGTAAAACTGATAACTTTCTCATTTTTTTACATTTATTATATTATATTATTAAAGTTGTAACATCATCCAGTGTACATTCATTACACATGTTTTTGCTATACTTAAAACATTAATAATATAATGGTGACTAAAAAATAATCAAATAATAAATATGGATGACACAGAAAGATCAAATACCCATAGACATTTTTAAAATGAATATAAGATTAACTGAAGAAGACTTGCACCCTAGCTACTCTCCATCATAAAAGTTTCCAGCACAATTTCAGCTGAGTTTGTGCTGGACACTTTTGGTTGCATGCAGTCAGATGGGATAAATTTACTCAATGGAAGTTAAAATGAATTTTTGCTCAATCATTGCACAAGAAGTAGCTTTATACTGCTATACTATCCTCCTGATTTTTTGGAAAACCTCAGGTGGGCACTTTTATTAATTTTTAAAAAAAGAAAACATATTCCAAATCTAGAACTGGTGGTGCAAATTTGGTCTTAAAACTCAAATTATCTTTGATGGCAGAAATTTTATTTGAATGTTTAATTTCATATTTAATCACTTTTATTTTACTTTTTTATTCCTGTTTTTGCTTTCAAATATCAATTTATTTATTGTAAAACTAATACTTTTCATATTTTTTTACTTTTATTTAATAAGATTATGAAAGATGTAGCATCTCCCAGTATGCATTTGGCTTACAAATTTTTTCAATACTAATAACCTTAATATTATAATGGTGAAAAACAATTAATCAAATGATAAATATGAATGACACAGAAAGATCATATACAAGTGGATTTGTTTATAAGGAATACCTGATGAACTGAAGAAGACCTGCACCCTAGATACTCACCATCATTAAAGTGTCCAGCATAAGTTTGGCCGAACTTGTGCTGGACACTTTTGGTTGCATGCAGTCAGATGGGATAAATTTACTCTATGGAAATGAAAATGACATTTTGCTCAATCATTGCACAATAAGTAGTTTAATATTGCCAAAATGTCCTCCTGATGATTTTTCAAAACTCATCAGGACACTTTCTTTGGTTTAACAAAAAACAAAATATAGTGCAAGTTTGGCCCTGGTGGTGCACATTTGATCTAACACCTCTACTTGTTATTGATAGTGAGAATTTTCCTTAGATTTTTTTTCTTATTTTATCCCTTTTATTTTACTTTTTTATTGCTCATATTGCTTTGCATATCAATTTTTAATTTTTAAAGTAAATAATTTTCATACTCTTATACCTTTATTTAATAATATATGATTAAAGGTGGAACACCACCTGGTATGCAATTTTCACACAAGTTATTACTATAGTAATAACGTTAACAATATAATGATGACAAAAAATTAATCAAATGGTAAATTTAAATGACACAGAAAGATCAAATTCCAGTGGAAATGTTTATAAGAAATCCCTTTTGAGTTTAAGAAGATTTGCTGTATGCCTACTCTCAATTATAAAAGTGTCCAGCACAAGTTCGGCCGAACTTGTGCTGGACACCTTTGGTTGCATGAAGTCATATGAGATAAATTCTCTCTATGGCAATAAAAATGATATTTCACTCAATTATTGAAGTAAAGAATGTTTAATATTGTAAAATTGTCCCCTGGAAGTCTGTCCAAACCTCAGGTCAAAATTTGTTAGCTATACATAAAAGTAAGTTTAGACCATGTCTTGACCTAGGGGTCCCCAACTGTCCCAACACCACTTCTGGCTCTTGATAGTAAAAATTTTACTTGTATTTTTTATTTTGTATTTGATCCCATTTATTTTCATTTTACTTTTCTATTACCCTTTTTTATTTTGAATATCAATTTTTATAAAAAAAAACTAAACATATTCATATTTTTTTAACTTTATATAATAATATTATTAAAGTTGTAACATCACCAATTTTGCATTTGGCATGCAGGTTTTTGCTATACTAGAAACATTAATAATATATATGGTGACAAAAAATTAATTATAAGATAAATATGAATGATAAAAAAAGTTAAAAACCCAATAGAAATGTGAAAAACAAAAAACTGATGTACTGAGAAACACTTTCACCCTAGCTACTCTCCATCATAAAAGTGTCCAGCACAAGTCCGGCCGAACTTGTGCTGGACACTTTTGTTCAGGTGCAGTCAGATGGGATCAATTCTCTCTGTGGAAATTAAATTAAAAAAAATGCTAAATAATTACATTAGAAGTAGTTTAGTATAGCTGAATTATCCACCATGAGTTTTTCCAAACCTCAGGTGAAAAATTTTTTATCTTTAAAAAAAATTAAGTTTTATCAAATTTAGCCCTGATGGCACCCATTTGTTTCAACACCTTAACTGGCTCTTGAAGGCAGGAATTTTTCTTGAATTTTTCTTTTTCATATTTGATCTCTTTTACTTTACTTTTTTATCACTCATGTTACATTTGGATATTAATTTATAATTTTGGAAAAGAAATCATTTTCATATTTTTTTTAACATTTTTTAATATTATTATAAAAGGTGTAATATAACATGGCATGCATTTGGCTCACAAGTTTTTTCTATACTAATAAAATTAATAATAATCTAATGACAAAAAATTAATCAGATAATAAAATATGAATAACACAGAAAGATCAAATACCATTTGACATGTTTTAAAAAAATAACAGTTGCACTGAAGAAGACCTGCACCCTAGCTACTCTCCATCATAAAAGTGTCCAGCACAAGTTCGGCCGAACTTGTGATGGACACTTTTGGTCAGGTGCAGTCAGATGGGATCAATTCTCTCTATGGCAATGAAAAAAATTATTTGATAAGAAACTTCACTAGATTTAGTTTGATATAGCTGAATTATCCACCTAGAGTTCATCCAAACCACAGGTACACAATTTTTTATCTTTAAAAAACAATCAATTAAGTACAATTTATCCCTGATGGCTCTCATTTGCTTCAACATCTCTACTGGCCTTTGATATTAGCAATAATACTTGGAGTTCTTTTTTCATACTTGATAGCTTTAACTTAATTTTTTATTTCTCATATTGCTTTTGGATATCAATTAATAATTTTTAAAATAAATTATTTTAATATTTTTACACATTTTTTTAATAATATTATAAAAGGTTTAACATCACTCAGTATGCATTTGGCACACAATTTTTCGCTATACTTATATAATTAATAATATAATCAAGACAAACAATTAATCACAAAATATGTATGAGTGAGGCACAAAGATAAAATACCAGTAGACATGTTTGTAAGAAATACCAGATGAACTGAAGAAAAATTCTACCCCAGCCACTCTCCATCATAGAAGTGTCCAGCACAAGTTCAGCCAAACTTGTGCTAGACACTTTTGGTCATGTGTAGTCAGATGGGATCAATTCTCTGTATGGCAACAAAAAAATTTTTTATCAAATTTCACTAGAAGTAGTTTGGTTTAGCTGAATCATCCACCTGCTGTTCTGCCCAATATCAGGTGTTTGATTTTTTATCTTTTAAGAAAAGGTCACTTTTTACAATTAAGCCCTGATGGCTCCCATTTGCTTTAACACCTCAACTGGCTCTTGATAGCAGGAATTTTACCAGTATTTTTTTCATATTTGAACTCTTTGACTTTTATTTTACTCTTTTATTCCTCTTTTTACTTTTAAATTTCTATTTAATTTTTGTAAAAGTAATCCTTTCCATATCTATTTACGTCTATTTTAAAAAATTATTGAAGGTATAACTTCACATGGTATGCATTTGGCACACAAGTTTTTGCTATACTAATATCATTAATAATATAATGGTGATAAAATATTAATCGGATGATAAATATGAAAGATACATACTGATAAAATACCAGTAGACATGTTTATGAGAAATATTAGATGAAGGAACTGAAGAAAATTTCCACCCAAGCTACTCTCCATCATAAAAGTGTCCAGCACAAGTTCGGCCGAACTTGTGCTGGACACTTTTAGTCACGTGCAGTCAGATGGGATCAATTCTCTATATGGCAACAAAAAAACATTTTTTTATTAAACGTCACTACAAGTAGTTTTGTTTAGCTGAATCATCCACCTGTTGTTCTTCCCAACTTCAGGTGTATAATTTTTTATCTTTAAAAAAAAGTTCACTTATTACAATTTAGCCCTGATGGCTCCCATTTTTTTCAACACTTCTACTGGCTCTTGAGAGCAAGAATTTTACTAGTATTTTGTTTTTCATAATTGATCTCTTTGAGATTAATTTTACCTTTTTATCCCTCATATTGCTTTTGTATATCAATTTATTTTTTGTAAAATAAATCATTTTCATATTTTTTTACCTTTATTTAATAATATTATAAAAGGTGTAACATCACCTGGTATGCGTTGGGCACACGAGTTTTTGCTATACCCATAATATTAATAATATAATGGTGACAATAAATTAATCAAATGATATACATGCATGAGGCACAAAGATGAAGTGCCAATGGACATGTTTATAAGAAATACCAGATTAACTGAAGAAAAATTCTACCCTAGCTACTCTCCGTCATAAATGTGTCCAGCACAAGTTCGGCCAAACTTGTGCTGGACACTTTTTGTCACATGCAGTCTGGTGTGATCAATTCTCTCTCAATCATTGAACTAGAAGTTGTTTGATATGGCTAAATGGTTCTGCTGAAGTTTTTTTAAACCTCAGATTGGCACTTTTTTGTTTTTCAAAAAAGCAATTATAGTCCAAGTTTAGCCTCACTGGTGGACATTTGCCCCAACATGTCTACTTGCTCTTGATGGCAGTAATTTTATTTTAATTTTTTATTTCATATTTGATTCCTGTAATTTTACCTTTTTATCCCTCATATTGATTTTGTATATCAATTTATTTTTTGTAAAACAAATCATTTTCATATTTTTTTACCTTTATTTAATAATATTATAAAAGGTGTAACATCACCCGGTATGCAATTGGCACACGAGTTTTTGCTATACTTATAATATTAAAACATAATGGTGACTAAAAATCAATCAAATGATAAATATGAGTGAGGCACAAATATCAAATACCAGTGGACATGTTTATAAGAAATACCAGATGAACTGAAGAAAAATTCCACCCTAGCTAACCTCCATCATAAAAGTGTCCAGCACAAGTTCGGCCAAACTTGTGCTGGACACTTTTGGTCACATGCAGTCTGATGTGATCAATTCTCTCTATTGCAATGAAAATGAATTTTTCTTCAATAATTGCACTAGAAGTTGTTTGATATGGCAAAATTGTCATCCTGAAGTTTTGTTAAAGCTCCAGTGGATTTTTTTTTATTTTTACAAAAAAGAAATTATAGTCCAAGTTTAGTGCCACTGGTGGGTGTCCACCCCATCATGTCTACTTGCTCTTGATGGGAGGAATTTCACTTTAATTTTTTATTTCATATTTGATCCCTTTAATTTTACCTTTTTATCCCTCATATTGCTTTTGGATATCAATTTATTTTTTGTAAAAAAAGTCTTTTTCATATTTTTTTACCTTTATTTAATAATATTATAAAAGGTGTAACATCACCCGGTATGCATTTGGCACACGAGTTTTTGCTATACTTATAATATTAATAACATAATGGTGACAAAAATCAATCAAATGATAAATATGAGTGAGGCACAAAGGTCAAATACCAATTAATCAATAGTTCTTTTTAATATTATAAATTTTTTGATTAAATAAAATGGTAATAATGAATTATATTTTTCATCCACAATTCCACTCTAATGATTCCCACTGCACAAAAAGGGTTCACTTGGTCCTTTCTTTACTGCTTGTGCATATATTTTATTGCCCACAGTACTACAATTTTTTTTAGTGATTATCCCACATCTGATTCAGGAATATTTTTAAACAATATAAGTTTTTTTTACAAAAGATCTTATCATATCCAATATCCCACAAAAAATACAACCTGTTTTTGTATTAAAGCCCGTTAATTATTAAGAAATTGTTAAAATAATTAGATTAGACCCTGGCACAGCTAGATCCAAACCAACTGACCTAAAGTCTTTTCAATATTGAAAACAATTAAATAAAATTATGATATCATACTAAATTATGGGCACCAACCATAATTCAGCACTTCTCATTTGCTCTGCTACAAAGTGAGTGCATGTAGCATTTTTCTAACGTCGGACTGTTTTTCTTCCTTCCCTCACACCTTTAGTCCAGAATGAAAATTTAGTATGAGTTTTGGTCAAAATGGTTTGCCAGTGTTATCTGTATGCAATATGAATTCATATTGCATATTTCTATTTATGCATAAAATATACTCGTTAAGCATCATTTTTTTTGCATTTTTCAATCATTATGGATATTTATGCATATTCATATGCATATTCATTATACAGATCTATATGCATATTAATATATTTTATTCATATACGTATATGCACCTTTTTTTTGCATATTCAATATGCATATTTTTATGCATATTTTTATGTAAATTCAATATGCATATTTTTATGCATAATCACTATGCATATTTTTTATGCATATTTATTCTTCATAGTCATTATGCATACACTTTGGATAGGCATTTCACATCAATTTTTAGCATGCAATAAGTATCCACCATGCAAATTCAAATGCATATGCATCTATATCATACACGCAACATATATTCAAGTTTATTATTTGAATATTAAGGTATGCTAAGTGATGTTGTTGAACCTTTTGCTAAACCTGAGATTAACTGATGTTCAATGTGGTTCTTAAGCTCTGCTCAAGGAGGGATTGTTCTGGATTCAATCTGTGACAGTTTATTTTTTCAATGATTTTTCATCAGATTTAAAAACATCTTTCTGACAGTTTCAGGATGGTTTCCCAACAGTTTCCTGACAAATTCCTGATAGTTTCAAAAAGAGGGAACTGCTAGCAGTTCACCCCCAGATTTCCCGTGGTGAATGTTACTTAAAAGCTCCACCCAGTGTGCTTGCCTTTTTGACAGCTTTTTTTTGTCAGGGATTTTTTCATGATTTTCTGATCTGTATAGATTATAACTTGAAAACAGTGTGGCCCTCCTTCCAAGTAGTGGTTTCAGGTGAATAAAGCTTCTACTAATAGAGGTAGCTCTTTATTGTAGATTTCTTAGTTCAATTCAAAACCCAATATTGTACATGACAAATATGCTACTGTGTGTAAGACATTTTTGGAATCATATTGGGATGATACAGTGCCTAGTGCAAAATCTGAGCAGTCACATTCTAGAAAAAATTTCTTTAGTAAGTCTGGGAGTTCAAGAATTAGGGCCATCACAGATTTTCTTTTCAGGTAGTTAAAAGCATAGTGTTCGATAATTGTCAATGTGAATTTGGCTTCTTTTTTGTGAGTTTGTGTAGTTGTCATAAGATAGGAGAATAAGTTTCAATAAACTGGTGGGAAAAAATTGAAAATCCAAAAAATGACTGGAGATCCTTTAATGACACTGTTTTGGCCACTCTGGTACTGCCTCTACTATCTCCTGGTCTATCTTCACTCTCTCCTATGTAATTATAATTCCAAGATAGGGGATTTCACTTTTTTAGAAGAAACTTTTTTTCCAGTTTTCACCATACTTGCACCTCTCCCAAGTGCTGAAAACAATCTTTCACACATATCTGGTGAGCCTTCATTTATCTGAAGTAAATCAAGATTTTGTCTAGATACACTTCCAAATCTATCCCTATATTATCTATGAAGATGCTATTGGTGAAGTGGTGGAAAGTAGTGAGTGCATTGCATGGACCAAAAGGCATGACCAACCATTCAATTGACCAAGTTTATTGAAAGACACCAGTTTGTGTTTATCAGCCGGTCGTCTAGAAGAATGGAGGAAAAGAAAAGGAAAAAAGGACCAGAGAATAAAAAAATTATAATATAGTATTATTATGAATAATAAAAATAAAATATTTGTAATTGAGAAGAGAGTACGACAAGAGAATTTTGAAGAGTTGACAAAAACTGTAAAGACTTATTTATATTGCAGTATATTATAATTAATAGTTATTATTCAATGCGCAACTGTCAATGATAGTAATAATAGACTTAAAACAACATATAGTTATTTAGATAGAGTTTTAATTAGATATATAGAACTAATAAAAATAATAAATAAAAATAATATATTTAAAATATGATAAGTGAGTTTATAGAAAGTGATGAGCTACCAGAGAGACTTCTAAAGCCCTTTTATAGGCAAGAGGACCCTCTAGAGCGCTACAAATAAAATTACAAAAGTAAAATGAAGTGAAAAAAATAATTAACAAATTTAATTAATAAACAATTAAAATAAATCCGTGATTAAGCAAATATTTGTTTCCATCAGATATTTCTAAAAAAGAATAAAATTAATATAACAAATAACTACTTGAGTATGGAAAATAAGAACTATGAGAAAGGATTCTAAAGAGGGAATAAAAATAGCTAAAAAAAGTATAATTAAAATAAAAGGAATTATTTTTAGGTGTTTAAATAATCTTCACTCAGTATAAGCAATGGTAAGTTAACTATTTCAAGTAAATTAACTATTAAATTAATTGGACAACTAATTAAATTAATACAGGAATTTTTTTAACATGAGAATTTGAATTTAATCATATTAAATTAATTTAGTAATATTAGTGAGACAATTAAGGGTCAAGGAAGCGCCAAATATTGATGGATATTATTATATGATAAGTTGTATTTAGTTTATATAAATTTTATTATTAAAATTGTAATTACAGTGTAAACTAAATTTCCACTTATAATATAATTATGAATAATTTATTTATACATACAAATTACGCCATGATATTATAGAATATTATATTTGTTTATGTAATACAATTTATTTAATAATAAAATTAAGTATAATATTTATTTTATTTATGCACAAAATATTTATAATTTTATTTACATAAAGTTATTCCTCTTTATGATTAAAGTAATTTATTTTATAAATTACTGGACTCCTGAGATAGCCTGGCTGACACTCCCTCACTCTAAAAAAAAACAATAAAAAAATGATAAGATTTTTTCTTTTTATACTTTTTTAACAGAGTAGAGAGATTTGAAATTTCCTTTCCAGGTATCCATGCATCATGTTCAGATGACTTCTTCTTACATCTCAATAAATATTCAATACCTCTTTCAGAAGTGATAATTCTATCATTGAAAATTTTATCAATTTCTGCAGTTTCTGTGACTTCCTGAGGGTTTTTCTTAGGTCTTTTCCTTCTTTTGGGAAATAAGTCACTGTTGGAAGTATAAGGTTTAAGCAAAGAAATGGGAAAAACAGGATGTTTTCTATCATATGAAGAATACAATACATCTTCTACTGCATTATCAGCAAACATTCTTTTAACAACAAATGGTCCTACAAAAGGATCTTTTAATTTGTTGTTACCTTGTAGATTAAAATGGACAGTAGATATCAACACTTCATCACCCTTGTTAAATGTGTATTCTTTATGGGATTTATCCCATCTTTTCTTTTCATATTCAAATGCTTTATCAATACAGCTTTGAGCATGTTTTCTGCATAGCTGTTGCATTTGCTTAAAAGATTTTACACCAGGATGTAGTTCCAACTTAGGTAATTTATTATTGAGAATCTGAGCAGGAGTATTTGGGACATAACCTAACCAAAGCTCAAAAGGCTTTTTCTCAGTGACAAAATGAACAGTACTATTATATGCAAATTCAAGACCAGGAAAAAGAGTGACCCAGTCATGAGTAAATCTGTCATTGTCTTTATATTCTAAACCAAAGGCAAAATACCTTCTGATAATATCTTCCAGAGTTTGAATCACTCTTTCAGCTAGACCATCTGTTTGATGATGATGAGCTGATGATAACTTTAACTCACAGCCACAAATATCCATCAAAGAGGTCCAAAACTCAGAAGTAAATTTTGGATCTCTATAAGAGATAATGGCTTTTGGGAATCCAATAATATTAAACATGGAAGACCACCATAAGAAGGCTGATTCTTTTGTGGATAAATCTTTGTGGGTTGGAATAAATTTACACATTTTTGTGAATCTATCTACTATCACCCAACAAGAGTTGTAACTGTCTTTACCTGCTACAGAAAGGCCAGTGACAAAATCCATGTTAATTATTTGCCAAGGAGCATTAGGTGCTTCAATATGTTGTAGTAAACCTGCTCTCTTACCTGTAAACCTTTTAGATTTTTGGCAAGAATCACAAGATTCAACATATAATTTTGTATCTTCAGACATATTAGCCCACCAAGCAGTGTTTTTGATTCTAATCAATGTTTTTTCTAGATCAAAATGACCAGCTAATATGTCATCATGACAAAGTTCGAGGATAGTTTATTTCATAGAAGGGGCAATTACAATTAAATTAGTCAATTTTCTTTTATAATAAATATAACCATCTTCCATAGAAAACTTTCCTTTCATCAAAGTACTTTGATATTTTTCAGGAAGAGTTTTAATCAATGCTTGAATTGAAGCATTCTTAGGATCATTTAAGATAGTAACTAATTTATTTAAATCAGAATACTTATCATATGAATCCAGTATTAATTGTAAAAACTCTTCTTCCATATCAACTATAAATATACCATGGATATGAACAGTATCATCTTCAGGCACATAAGCACGATTGGAGTAATTATTTGGCAGAGGCAGTCTGGACAACATGTCAACATTGGAGTGAACATTTCCAGCTCTATGGATAATTGTCATCCGTCCTCTGTACTCTTGAACAGCAATTTGCCACCTGAAAATATGTCTATTAGGTGTTTTCAGGTTTAAGAGGGACTTTACCCCACTACAATCAGATACCAATTCAAACTGTTGGTAATCTAGATAGTAATGAAGTTTCTCAAGAGCTCAAACAACTGCTAAGAACTCTAATTGAGTGGCACCATATTTCAATTCACTATTTCTCAAGGTTCTTGAAATATAACAAATTACAACTTCTGAGGTTTTATCATTAATAATTTGTTTCTGGTGTAAGGCAGCACCCAGACCAACAAAACTAGCATCTGTATACCGGACAAATGGTTTGTTAAAGTCTGGAAGAGATAAGATAGGGGTTGTCATTAAGCAACTTTTTAAAGTATCAAAAGCTTTTTGAAAGTCACTATTCCAGATGAATGCAACATCTTTCCTAGAGAGTTTGGTAAGAGGTAAGGCTATAACCTGATAATTTTTAATATATTGCCTGTAATAGCCACACATACCCAAAAAACTTTGGATCTCTCTTACAGAAGTTGGTGCTTTCACATTTTGAATTGCAGAAACTTTGTTTTGGTCTACACAAATTTGTAGGCCTGACACAACATGGCCAAGGACTTTAAAAGATTGAAAACCAAATTTACACTTTTTCAAGGACAAGGTCATATTGATTTCATCCATTTTTTGAAAAACTCTATTCAAGTGAACCATATATTCATCAAAGTTTTAGAAAAAACTATGATATCATCAATATACACCATGAGCCATCCTTCAATGATTTCCTGATGGAAAGTGTTATCCATGACTTTTTGGAAAACTGAAGGGGTTTTTTGGGGCCAAATGGCATTCTAATATACTTATATATTCCCATATGAGTAGCAATAAGTAAAAAATTCTGAGAATTTTTCTCAACTGGAACTTGATGATACCCTTTGTTTCCATCCAGACAACACAGAAATTTAGCACCTTGAAAGGTAGCATGAATTGAAGTAATTCTGGGTAACGGATAAATATCATCAACAGTATAAGTGTTTAATGCCCTGTAATATCCACATAATCTAGCTTTATCTTTTTCATAAGAAATCAAGACTGGGGAGATGACACAATATTGGGAGGTGACATCCACTTTTTCAATGATGTTCATTTTTAATAATGTGGCAATGTTATCTTCAATATCCTTTCTTTTTGTTGGAGAAGCAGGATATGGTTTTTTCCTAAGAGTAGGAGGAATATCATTCAAGTCA
The DNA here is from genome assembly GCA_030280995.1 of Hemileia vastatrix. Lineage (NCBI taxonomy): Eukaryota > Fungi > Basidiomycota > Pucciniomycetes > Pucciniales > Zaghouaniaceae > Hemileia > Hemileia vastatrix. The sequence goes on along the minus strand of JASXTE010000008.1, from coordinate 5,108,422 downwards.
CAGGATAATGTAATTTTCATTTCTTCCTGAACACTTCCTAAGACATGAGAACCATGAGCAAAAGCCATAGGGAAAGAAGTAATTGAGGCAATAATAGAATCCTTTTCTTCAATAGTTAAATGATCACCAAATGAAGCAGTATTTATTTCATTTAATAAATCATCCATCTCAAATGTTGGTCTGCCTTTACACTGGATTAGTGAGTTAGAAGACTTTAACAGATGCCCAGAAGGTTTTCTAGCGGAGGAAATTTTGAATTTTCTTTTGCCATTCAATCCCAAGGTGAAGCAATTATTTGCTGGGTCTAATTTCACACCAAACATGGTCAAAATATCATTTCACATCATAAACCAATTGCTCAAATTATCATTTTTCATAACCACAAACTCACAAATAGCTCTGACAAAACCACCATTATATTTGAAGAATACAGAGGTTTTGTATTTGCCAATAGGAATTAAGGTAGAACCATACCCTCTCCATTTTTTAGAAGTTATAGGTAATAATTTATTCAGATAATCATTGTCTACTGAAGCTAAAGCTTTCTCAGACACTACACTTCCTCCAGAACCAGAATCAAGAACTAAATCAACATTTTTACCATTAATGATAACAGGTGCCTTCAAAGGGGATATGGCTATAGGATTTTTAGTAATATCTTTAATTATCTCAGCATTTTCTACTGAAGATAAATCCAATAAACATTCTTCAGATATATTATCTAAATAATGGACATCTTGTTCCAACATGAAAACATCTTTACTGGATTCATTGTCATAGGATATATTACTTTCACAGTCACTAGAAGAATCATTGACATTCATTTCAACTTCATTAGTGTCCTCATTGCGTTCAACAAGATTAATTTTCTTGTCACAAACATGACCCTTTTTCCATGGTTTGTTACACTTATAACAAGTATTTGTTGCATATTTTTTAGGTGCAACTGGTGCAGAGGGTCTACCAGATTTTTCTGGGGGCTTTGTAGAGGGTTTATTCTGATCATTATATGGTTTATCAAGGTAATTCTTAGGTTCATATCTATGGTTGAGTAGTACCTCACTACAAATATTAATGAAAGAAGAATGTTCCCTCACATGCTCAGTCCTAGCTACAATTAAATCTCTAAGAGAATTTGGCAAATTATACAAGATTTTATCTCTCCAAATATCATAATCCATCTTTGGATCAATTGCTCTCAGGATCTTTGTTACTTTCATCAGAAAAATAATGGGTTTTTCAACAGAGGAGGATATATATCTAGTATTCTCATACAGTCTTTGCTGAGCCAACCTAAATTTTGAACCAACAAATTGATTTTCAATCAAGGATTTCCACTCATTCCATGTATAATGGTTATTATCCAATAGAACAGACTCATACCACAACAAGGCTACATTGGAAAATAAAGAAATTAGCTTAGAAACAATTTCCTCATCAGGTAGTTTATAAGATCTCTTTAAATTATCAATCCTTTGTATAAAGTGTTGCCAATCAGATGAAGAATCACCATCAAAGGTAGGATATTGATCCAACTTAGGCCAATTTTTCTGGCTACTGGAATGTTCCATCCTATGGTTTGAATTATTCAAGGTTATCAGTTCCTGAAGTCTTGAAAGGTGTTCAGATATTTCAATATTCACAGAGGAAGCTGGCTCATGGTGAGAATTAAACTTCTTTCTGTTTGATGCAATAGATTTTTCAGAATGAATCTCAGCTGGTAAAATTGGTACATTACAAGGGAGAGAAGGACTACTCTGTTCAGGATTATTATTATTAAGATCAACAGCAGTTTTAGCACTATTTTTTAATTCATGATAATGAGTAGCCTAGACAGTTTGTAATGCAGAAAATAATTTCTCCAGGTCAGATAATTTATTTCTCAAATCAGGAATGTAAGATAGTTGATCATTAATCCTAGAAATAGATAAAACATTTCTGTCCTCATCTGCAGAGCATTTATTACTCAAATTCTGAGAATCAATTTTCAATTTTTTTAATTAACTGTGCAAAAGCATATTGTCATTATTTAAAGTAGTATTTTCTTCTTTTAGATTATCAACAGTTTTGTGTAGGTGAATATATTTATCTGAAAGTGATTTGTGGTCAGCTTTAATAGACTTTTGTTGAGCCAGGACATTATTTAATGTGTCTTTCAATTTGAAATAAGCAGTGTCTTGGACAGAAGAACTCACTTTGCAATGTAAATGCAAATTATTTAATCTATCACTCTCATGTATTAACAAATCTCTCAAATTTTTATCTTTCACAACATTAAAATCAAGAGTATCTTTCAATATTTCTTCAGAAGTTTTCTCAAGTAAAGTGTAAACTTCAGGGGAAACAGAATCATTCTTGATTGCAAGAGAAGGGTTAATTAAATAAGTAGAAGTCAAATGTAAAGGTTCATCAAATGATAATTTACTAATTACATCAATGGGGCTACTTATTAAAGGATGTTGTCTCTTCAAAGGTTTAACTGTTCTTTCAGGGTCCACATTATTACCTGAAGAAGGTTTGTTATTATATATACCAAGGTGCTTATCAAACAAATTACTTACCATGAGAAGGGAGGAAACTTCCCCTGTGCATTCTTTCTTCTGCCCCCCTGATAAGGATGGTGCTGATGAGATGTATTGTAGTTTGGTGTCCTGGATGGGCCAGGGTGTTGAGCTGGTTGTTGTACATTCTGTTGGTAGTGGGTCATTAAGTAATGCCATTTCCATTGTTCCACTTTCAGAATGCCTTTATTTTGGTTGAGGGGGCTGGATGCCTTACTGGCCTGAGGTTGAGGCTGAGGTTGGGAAGCTGGGAAATGAGGAGGTTGACCCTGTTTGGGATTTAAAAGATCCTGAATCTGCTTCCAGAGTGTGTCTACCCTTGCCTTGTACTTCATGCTTTCTGCTCTCAGTTCCTCTATATGGCTTGACAGATTGTTTACCTGCTGTGCTAGAGGAATCTTTTTAATTTTTATACCTCTGAGTGGATTTTCCTGATGTACCTGTGGTTTTACTTCCTTCAGAGTTTTTAGGTGAGAGGGGTTTGTCACTTCTCCTGACATTTCTACATCCTGAAGGTTTTTTGTCAGCTGAATTTTTTTTGTAAGATACTTTGGGAGAACCTACAGATTCAGTGACAACATCCACTTCATTCTCATCCACATGTAAGTTATCCATGTATTTAGCCAAACTACTGGACATTTAAGACTGTGAAAAGGAGAATCAAAATTAATTCAGATATAAATTGTTTATTCAAAATAAAATATAATCGATTGGATTTAAAAAACTTTTTTTATTAAAAATCAATTTATTATAAAATAAAATGTAATACAAATAAATGAAATTACAATTATTAAGAATTAATAACAATTAAAATGGGACCAACCAATAAGGTTTAAGAAGTCAACCAAAATAATTAATACCAAAATTAATTCAATGGTAAAATTGGGACTAAGTACTGAGTACTATTATTGTCAACCAATATTCAAAAAATAATAATAAATTTAATTTAATAATTTATTAAATATTTTATTGTCTTCTAGGACTAAGATTTTTACTCTATTATGGTCAACTAGGAAAAAAAAAATTAATATAACGAAAACTTACACTCAGTGAGTCAGCAATTAAGCCACAAACACTGTTATTGCAGTAAAAATATAGTACTATGAGTGAGAGGTGCAAAGGTGAACTAACTATAGTGATTGTAAAATCACTTCAGAATAATATATAATTTAATTTAATATAAACCTAAACTATCGAACCCAAGTTCGAAACACGGTTGCGGCAAAAAGTTTACTTTTTGGCTTGGGTGGTCTGTGCGCTTTTTCGTTTGTCGCAAGGTGTTGTTGTCGTCGTTCGGAGAGGCCCTCAATTATCAGCCGGTCGTCTAGAAGAATGGAGGAAAAGAAAAGGAAAAAAGGACAAGAGAATAAAAAAATTATAATATAGTATTATTATGAATAATAAAAATAAAATATTTGTAATTGAGAAGAGAGTACGACAAGAGAATTTTGAAGAGTTGACAAAAACTTTAAAGACTTATTTATATTGCAGTATATTATAATTAATAGTTATTATTCAATGCGCAACTGTCAATGATAGTAATAATAGACTTAAAACAACATATAGTTATTTAGATAGTATTTTAATTAGATATATAGAACTAATAAAAATAATAAATAAAAATAATATATTTAAAATATGATTAGTGAGTTTATAGAAAGTGATGAGCTACCAGAGAGACTTCTAAAGCCCTTTTATAGGCAAGAGGACCCTCTAGAGCGCTACAAATATAATTACAAAAGTAAAATGAAGTTAAAGAAATAATTAACAAATTTTATTAAAAAACAATTAAAATAAATCCGTGATTAAGCAAATATTTGTTTCCATCAGATATTTCTAAAAAAGAATAAAATTAATATAACAAATAACTACGTGAGTATGGAAAATAAGAACTATGAGAAAGGATTCTAAAGAGGGAATAAAAATAGCTAAAAAAAGTATAATTAAAATAAAAGGAATTATTTTTAGGTGTTTAAATAATCTTCACTTAGTATAAGCAATGGTAAGTTAACTATTTTAAGTAAATTAACTATTAAATTAATTGGACAACTAATTAAATTAATTCAGGAATATTTATAACATGAGCAATTAAATTTAATCATATTAAATTAATTTAGTAATATTAGTGACCCAATTAAGGGTCAAGGAAGCACCAAATATTGATGGATATTATTATATAATAAGTTGTATTTAGTTTTTATAAATGTTATTATTAAAATTGTAATTACAGTGTAAACTAAATTTCCACTTATAATATAATTTTGAATAATTTATTTATACATACAAATTACGCCATGATATTATAGAATATTATATTTGTTTATGTAATACAATTTATTTAATAATAAAATTAAGTATAATATTTATTTTATTTATGCACAAAATATTTATAATTTTATTTAAATAATTTTTTGTATTTACATAAAGTTGTTCCTCTATATGATTACAGTAATCTATTGTATAAATTACTGGACTCCTGAGATAGCCTGGCTGACAGTGTTTGTCCCCCTTTTTTACACGTATGTTGTGGTAACATTTCATGAGATCTAGGGATGTGAAAATCTCTGCACCCTGAAGACTTTCAATTTGATCACTGGTCAGAGAAAGGGGATATCTGCTCTTGAATTTCAGCCCATTGGACCTTCTGAAATATATGCATGGTCTCAATAATCCATCCTTTTCACCTGCGAAAATTACATTGGTTGCCCAGGGATATTTTGATTCTCTAATGAAGCAATTCTTCAAGTTTTCATCAATCATCTTTTTTATCATAGTTGACTTCAAGGCTGAAAATTTCATTATGCAACTAAATTGAGTAGATGAGCCTGGAATCAGGTCAGTGGAAAAATCATATGGTTGATGAGGTGGAAGGGTCTTGATACCTCTATCTTAAAAAATTGGTAATTAATCCCAATAGGCTTCAGGGACCATTTATTTGAAGATTTACTTTTGGATTTGAGAGTTAGACCTTGGATGAAATCTTGGAAGATATTTTCCATGCTGTTGTGTTACATTCCAGTACCTCCTCTTCCTTCAGTTCCAACCCTAAGTCCTTAAACTTAGAATCAAGAGAAAGTTTCAGCTTTTCTGGAAACTCCACTGATGATAGTAAAACACCAGGAGAATTTCCAGGAGGGGCCTCTTACACCTGAAATGGCCATGGGGCCAAATTATTCTCTGCAAGTTTCACCTTTCCATGTTCTGCATTCCCCCTCCTTTTTTGCACCTTCTCCTCCTCTTGGTGTGCTTTGTCCCCCCTCTGGTAGTCTCTGGTGCTTCCTCTTGGTGCCCAATCCCCAGCCTGCTTCTTAGAATCAAGAGAAAGCATTAGTTCTGGTGTAAAATTAACTGATGATAACAGAACATCAGGTGACTTTTTAGGATGGGCCAGAAGGCTTATACTTTAGAAACAGTGTCTTCTTTGCTTCCTATTTGAATCCTCTTTTCCTTCCAGTCAATGTGTGGTTTATATTAGTCCAGTCATGTTATCCCTAGGACCATGTTATACTGGTCTTTCATTTTTGTCATGTATTCCTTGCATTTAGACTCCTTTCCATTTCACCAGAATCTGAAAACAACCTTCTCTCTTACTCTTCCTCTCTCACCTTGGGATCCATCAAAAATAATTAGATTCATGGGATGGTCCAATTTTTCTTTTTTCTATTTCTCTGTGAAACCCTGTTCAAAATAAAAAATTCTGTGGCCCCACAGTCCAGCAGGGCTTGTATATTTGTTTTGGCATCAAGTGTTATTAAAGATAAGTTCAGCATAGTAAAATTATCATTTATTTCAATTTTCTTATATGCTGGTAACTCTACTGCTAACTCTCCCTTATCTTTTTCCTCTAATCTTTTCAAGTAGGGAGCTACCTTCATTCCTGAGCACTGTCCTTACATGTGGCTTTCCTGCACTATCCTCCACTTCATGAACCCTTATTTCACCTCTACACTACCTTTCTAAATTTCCACTACTCCCACATTGGAGACACAGACCCTTTCTCATAGGCCTCTGGTATTCTTCTTCATATAAATTTCCCCTCCCACCAGTTCTGAATGCCTCCACAGCATTGTTATCCATGATATTTGGCTCACAGGCACTGGCCACTCTTGATGAGGCATAGTTGAGCAACTAATGAGTGCCACTCCTACAATCCATTGCTGATGTGTGACCTTTTTATCAATTTTAATGGCCAGATCCATGAGTGCTTGAAGAGAGGTGGGACAAGGGTGACTTATTAGGGAATTCTTAATTTTTGGAAAGAGTCCATTCTGGAAGTGAAACATAAGTTCTTCTTCTCCCCAATTTTTGATGTAGCTGGCGTCGACCCAGAATTTTGACACATACTCTGCTAATGAGTGTTTTTGATGTAATTAGTTTAGTGCATTTTATGAGGTTGCTTCCACCTCAGGATCACCAAAGGATAGTTCAATTTACACCATGAATCAGTAAGAATTTGGTTCTGACTCAGTGTTTTTGAGGATATCTTTGGCATATGGACTTTCCCATTATTTTGCCTCATCTGTAAGATACAATATTGAAAACCCAATTTTTGACACTCATCTGAGAATTGATGATCATTGGGAAGACATAGAGGTTTACCTGTGATTCATACAGATCTGCTTTGGGGCCTCATTTTCCATTGAATATTTCTGGGAACATTGTTGAAAGAAAGAGTTCTATAATACTAATCTATAGAGAAAATTCTGGGATGGGTTGGTTCTCCTATCAAAAACTAATTTAAGAAAGAAGCACCTGCCACTCTAATTTTAAAGACATTGTAAACATGCTGTAAGTGTGGTGTTGGAGAAAAGAAGAGTAAAGAAAATTTACTATAAGAGACTTTTTAAAAAAGAAATAATATATTTAGAAATAAGTAATCTACTGATGGCTATATCTATTCTCAGTAAGCATTAGTATTCTTAGTCACTCCCACTTTTAAGCACCATCTCTGATACTATCCTTATTTTAGCAATAAAATAACTCTACAGCAATACTTCTGGCTATGTACACCTGCTTATGCACATAAAAATAAAATATATCTATGTTTCTTTTAATTTAATATAATACTCTTATATTTACACAAAAACATTTCTAATTCAGCTATTCCGCACACTTTTTTAAAGAGTGAGTTCTTTTAAATATATATATATATATATATACTGTATGTCTAGTGCCCTTTCTCTATTCCTTCACCTACTGGATTTCCTACACAAGCTCAAAGCTAGCCCAAGTGTATCAAACATTAATCTATCTATCTCAGTAATCTATGTAAAGAGTTACTATGAGATCATTCAATAGTATTTGCATTATCAAGACAATAATCAACTATTAGTTCCTTACACTACACCTATATTTACATACCCTATTATTCGTGAGATTCTTAGCTTCATAATAAGTATTTCATTGCCTTTAATACTTATTATGGCAATGTGGGCTGCCATATGAGTATCCACTAGCCATGAAACCCTCTCCTCTAAGTAATTACCCTTCCTTATTTGCAGTCTTACTTATATTTTCTTATCATCAAGCGCTGCTTTTTGTCTTTCTTGTTACTCACCTGTTCTTCTAGAGCCACATCTAAGCATTACTAAAGGTTTCTATTAGCAATGGGTATTTTGTAGCCCACATTTAAGTGCTCTTTCATTTATCCAAGTGTGAAAACTATATCCTTTCTTGAGGCTCCCTCCTAATTCTATACTATGCCTTTAACACTAGCCATATTTTCTTCAAGTACATACCATACTCTTGTTGTATAGTCTAGTATACACTTCTTTCTAAGTTTTTTTTTGCTCACTGCATTCTATATTTCCATACTGTACTAAAACACTGTGCACTGAGAGTAAACTTTTTCTGCACTTATTAAAACCCCTTTCTTTCACTTTAATAACCATCCTTCCTAACAACCCCTATGTTCTAATTTTTGTGAGTTGTGAAATTTCTGTGTTACTGCAAGATATGTAGCACACCATAATCTTTGGGCTTTTTAAAAGTGGCACTGGTGTGGTAGGCAGTGCCTGCACCTTGGCTTCAGCAGCATCCAACTCAGCTTCTGTTGTAGACAATCCTATAGTACTAGCTATAGGCCTTGAAAAAGGGAGTTGGAGAAAGCCCGGAGAGAAAATCCCCTGTTCCTTTAGAAAAATAAAGTGAAATTTACCTGCTACAGTAAATTGGTTCCTGTTTGCTAAAGCCCCTTTTCCAACACACTTGACTGCCTGATCATCCAAGAAATTAGTCTCCAGACAGACTACCAAACCAAAGAACTGAAATGTAGACCAATGTCCACACCAGAGAAAGCAATGATACTTGATGTAGGTTGCAAATCCACACCAGAGACAGCAATAATACTTGATATAGCTTTCAAGACTATACCAGAGAAACTGTCAGCCTATATATCCCTAGGACTGAGTATTTCTTATGCTTAAAATAAGATAACCTTAAGTAAATTAAGCTTATATCTTAAAAATAAGGTTAAAATAATAATATATATTATTATATTATATATATATATAATTATTATTCTATACTATAAATTATAGTAGTTTAAATAGCTTATCCATAGCCTAATAATACTTATTAAGGTGTTAATAGAGTCATAATATACTTATCTTAAGTGATATGAAGTAATTATTGACATACATAAGCTTATATGTATACATAAATCTCATATTCAGTGAAATATGCAGTATATTATGTATATTTAGGTATATAAGTGGGTTTTAGCACCTTAATAGCCTATAACCTTTGTTTTTCTTCTTATTTTAGGTCATATGGACGAAATAAGTGAACTAACAACGCCTACAGAAGCATAGACACCTATATCAGGCGCATACACCCAGTTTGGACAACTAAAATTACTTCCTTGGATGGTTATTCACGGATTTATGGGTTGGAAGGATGTTTCTGGGTTAATGTGGATGCTTAGGGATGTTATTGGGGGCTTGGACATTTTATTTGTTTCCTTTATATGCTTTTAGTTTCATTAAATCTCTTTTTGATTATTTATTTTACCTGTTTCTTTATGGTATCCGCTTTTATCTGGATTTTCTATTTATGGTATGGATCTGTGGTATCATTAATAGTGATGGAGCGTCCTTACTGGATGTCTGGGTGTTGAAACTGCTTGAAGTGGACGCCATGGGGAGGTGATGGGCCCTCACAGTGCTGTAATTGCCGGGGATAGCAGTGACATCATCTGGATTGAAGGTCTGTGCACTCCAGTGGATTTGGGTATAAGTAAGGAGGGATTTTGACAGTTATTTATCATCATTCAATTACTACAACTCCAATAAACACTACTATACAATTATTAACATTCAGAAATATATTATAAAGCCATTAAAAATTGATATTATCTTTATATAAGCTATAACTATATTTTATACATCTATTTTCCACCACTAGCACACATTTAAATCCAAGTATTGTGAGTTTTATTTGAGTTTAACTATTTTATTAGTCTTCCCCTGAGGTTTAATCACTAAATCATTTATCAATAAGTAGTAGGACCATAAATAAACACTATTATATCATACTTATATACTAGACTATACTGACAGAAACCAGTTGCCAAGTTAGGTTAAATGAAGAACTCACCTTGCAAAAAACACAGCAAATTGTGGCCAAAAAACAGTGAAAACTGAGTGAGGAAAAAGGATATCACCTCCGGATGGTTGTATGATAAATAAAGTTGCCCCAAACTCTCTTATTCACTATGTACACGCAGACCACTATCTAAAAGCCCATGCAAACCAACAAATTTGGCATTCTTGAGCGCCAAATCGCATAAAACCCCTCTAGAAACACTTGCCAGCCTTCTAGCACTAAGGCGGGAAGTCTGCCCACCTGAGGAGACAGGACCACCCTGAAGCCAGAAAACCACCAAAAACCCCCAAAAATACCCAAAATACCTAAAAAAATTTACTACAACTACTAAAACCTTTAAAACACATAATTAGGCTATAACAACTTTGAGACATAAAATGTAGAGAAAAATTAGCTCATTCTAATGGTACTAAGCACTTAACCCTAAGACTTAATATTAGCCCGTAAAAAACAAAAAACAAAATTGAACAGCTATCTTTTTAAATGAAAAATGAGAAATAATCCCTTTAATACTTAAAATCTGAAAAATTTCATCAAGACATAAAATATAGAGAAAAATTGAGGCTATCCAATAAAAGTACTCACATCCTTGCAGTCCCAATATTTGCTGAATAAATCCAGAAAAACACACAATTATTAAACAATGCCATTTAAGACATATTAAAACAATGCCAAATAGACCAACAAAGGGCCCCTCCAATGTTGGAAGACCACATCCTCTCTCAAATAGAGAATTTTCACATTCTCCTTGATCACCACCACCATGTTCAGCTTTCTCTACAAATCTGCTACTGACATGGGTCCTTGCCAATACTGCATTGACAACAATTTCATCTGTACCATCACACCACTGGCTCATCCCTACAGAACCTCCTGTGATGCCTGTCACTCTAGGAAGAAGACTTGTTTCAGACCTGGTCCATTGTCCTCTTCAACATCTTCTCTTCCCCGTCAACCTGACCCACCTTCTACCAGCACCAAAAGATCTAGACCATCTCTCCTAATCCCCAGACTGGTCAACAAATTACACCCTTCAAAAAAGAGTTCCAACCCCGCTATAATCACTAGCTCTACCATCCCTGGTCCTTCTGATGGTAAGCCCAATACTTCTTCATACAGAAATTCAATCTGACAAATTTCCAGTTCATTTCCATCCTGACAGTGATGATGACAATGTGGGAACCATTGAAGCACCCCCACCTAATTGATTGCGCACTATCAAAGACAAATTCCAAAAGCATTATTCTCAAAAGAAGCATCTCATTCTAAATTACTTCCAATTCACTCCTGCCAGGAATCCACAGGACCTTGAGAAATGGAAGAACCTCATTCACCAGTTCAAAGCCAATGCTGAACATTTTGTCACATCTCTTGATTCTTTTCTGTAATTGCTTCTTGCCTGAAAATATTGATTTAGAAATAAATAAAATAAAGTAATTTCCTCAGTTTAAAGTCTTGGGGGACTAATCCTCAGTTTTAAGTCTTGGGGGACTAACAGCCCTCATTTTATAGTCTTGGGGGACTCAAAACCCTCAGTTTATAGTCTTGGAGGACTCAAAACCTGAATTAAAAAGACAGAAACAGAGATAAAAACATTAAAGACCAAAGAAAAAAACTATCATTCTGGGGTAACTGTTCTACAGAGCAGCCAGCTCATCAGTTACCCCCACACTTTCCTTAAAAAAATTCAGAGACTCCCCCTTTGGATGCCCTCTGCCAAAATCACACCAGCTCCCATTATCAGTTTATAGTCCTGAAGGACTCAACCATTAAACCATCCTCAGTTTATAGTCTTAGGGGACTATACCATTATTCAGTTTAAAGTCTTGATGGACTGACCACAGTGTTCAGTTTAAATTCTTGATGGACTTCCCCAGTGTTCAGTTTAAAGTCTTGACGGACTACCCCAGTGTTTAGTTTAAAGTCTTGACAGACTAACCCAGTGTTCAGTTTAAAGTCTTGAAGGACTAGTAGATACAAAAAATAATAATCCAAATTCTTGATAAAATCTTGAAAACAAGCCAATTAAAAGTCTTAGAGGACTAATAGATCCACAGTAGTAACAAAAATAAAATCTTGAAGCAATCTTAAAAAAAACAGCCAGTTTTAAGTCTTGGAGGACTAACAAAATATCTTGAAGTATTATCCAACAGTTCTTGAGTTCCACAAGACCCTTCATCCTGTCTAAAAAAATAACAAAATGGTATCCCCCAGCCAATCAATGAGCTGATCCCCTGATACCTTAACCACATCTAAGTGCACCTTGATGTGGAAACACCTTTAAATAATTTTTAAATGAATTGAGATAAAATAAATTAAGAAAAATAGTATAAATAAAGAAAATATGAAATAAATATAAATCAAATAAAATAATAAAAAACTTAGATAGAGATAAAAAAGAAAGTAGCATTTCCCGGCCAATTGATGAGCCTTTACCCACCAATGCTTTCCCACATCCAGGTGACCCTGATGTGGTGAAACCATATAATATAATTTTGTGATTTTTCCCTCTTTATATCCTAATAACCCCCATAAAAAATTAAAAGAAAAAAGAGAAAAAGGAAAATAATCTAAAACTACCATCAAACACAACCATCAACACAAAAATTAAAGAAAAGAAAAAGACAAAGTCTAACTCCATAGAAAGGCCAGTCCAAGAAAATGATCACTGGGTGGGCTCCCTCCAATAAGTAAAAATGATGGGAGACCACCAGTGATCCACCACCAAAACGAAAGAAGCCATTCTTGAACCAGTAACCAGTTTAAAGTTATAAGGGACTTGAAACCTGAATAACAAAAACCAGAACTAGGATTCAACTAGGACAAACAAAATGCTTGAAACAGACATTTTTGGGTAACTGTTCACAGAGCAGCCAGCTCATCAGTTAACCACTCACTTTCAAAAATAAAATCTAGAAGCCCCCCTGGGTACCTTCTAATAAAAACACAAAATCCAACACATTAAACCAAAACCAATAAGCGTGAAGAGTCCAGCACTTGAAAATCAAAGGAAATTCCAGTTTAAAGTCATAGAGGACTAAAACCTGTGAAAAGAAACAAATACTAGGGTTCAACCAAATTAAGAGAAGGGGCTGGAAACAGACAATCTGGAGTAACTGTTGATAGAGCAGCCAGACCATCAGTTACCCCCACACTTGCCAAAATCAAATCTAGAAGCCCCACCCATTGGTAACTTCTAACAAAAAAAAGTTCCCAACAAAACAGATGCACAGCATCACCAAAATCCAAAATCAGAGAATGGTCCATAGTTTATCCTTATTGCGGAGTCAATCTTCTTCATTTCTAGTGCCTCTAGGGTAAAATCTCTTCACCTGATTAACATCCACTCTCTTCTTTAAGACTGCACCATCTAGCTCCTCCAAAACATAAGAGCCTCCAGACACGTGAGATCTGACTCTGTAAGGTCCATTTCATCTGTCAGCAAACATCTTTCCTGGATGAATCTCCAAACTTCTATTATACACCAAAACCAAACAACCAGGTTTCAAAGGATTCCTGAGTCTATGAGCCAACTTCTTGTCCCAGTATCTGACTAATCAATTTCTTATCTTCATCATTCTAGAGTATGCCTTCTCTTGACATTCCTCTCTACATTCCAACAGTTGCATCCTGGCACAGAGAAAATCTTCTTTTGAGCACACATCATACCAATAAATTCCAAGATAAGAGACAGCTTCCAAATCCACTGGTAGAACAGCTTTCTACCCAAAAATTAATTCATAAGGGTAATGGCCAGTTGCCCTTTTCACAGTGACCCTATCAGCAAATAATGCCTTTATTTTCAGCACTATCTCCACACATTTTAACCAAAGCATTCTTGATAACTTGATGGCCTCTTTCAACCATGCCTTCAGCTTCAGGATAATAAGGTGTAGCCCTTCTGACTTTAGAACCAATACTTGCCATGGCTTCTTTAAATTCAGCTCCAAACTCTGGCCCACCATCAACAGTCACCAAATTCATCAACCCATACTTAAACACCCATTTGTTCTTTGAAAATTCTGCCAAATTTTTGGCAGTCAAATTAACCAGAGGCACCACCTCAACCCAACCAGACAAATCATCCCTGGTAACAATCAAGTGTTTATATCTTCCCTCTTTAATATGGAAAGCATCCAGACTAACTCTTCCAAACAAAGTTGACTCTCCAGTAGCACAGGCAACCTCTTTAGGTTTCAAGTGACTTCTTCTTTGACATTCTTCACAAGATTGAACCCAACCCTGCACAGCCAACTTCATACCTGGACACCAGAATCTATCAGCTACTCTTCTATAAGTCTCCCCAAAGCCTCTATGACCAAGGTCTTCATGCAAAGACTTCAACACCAACTCTTGACCCTTCTTCTGAGTCACCACTACCTGAGGATTTGGATTCCTCCTCCTCATCAACCTCCTTCCTGACACATAGAAGCCAGGACTCTTCTTCTTGATTGCTACCCAATTATCATCATCACAAATATCTGGCCTCTTCAAAGTTAACAGATATTAAAGCATAATATAATAAAACCCAGTCTGAACCCAGGTCTCATCTTCAAAATCCATTAAAACAACATCCAAGGGTACAACCCTGTCATCAAAACTTCCAGTGTACACATGAGCAACACAACCAGCCCATCCAGGACACCAATCCCTAATTTTTGGTACATACTTTTCCTTCCACTGAATCTTAAGAGAATTCAGTTAACTGACAAAAACATCATTTTCCAATTTTAAGCCATCCCAAACAACAGCCCCATCTTCATCAAAAAAACATCCTGATTTCCAGAATCAAGATTAGAGCCAGCCAGTTTAACTTCTTGGTGGAGGAGAGAACAATCATCCAGTTTAGCCTCATGGGGGAGGAAAGAATGATCATCAAGTTTAGCCTCATTGAGGAGGAAAGAAAAATCTTCAGCACCTTTTGTGCTGGCCCTAACCAGTGGGACATCTTCATCGAATTCTTCAGGCTTTGAATCTCCATCTGTGGGTGGTCTCCTTGATAATTCATCTGGCATTGTAAAAGTTTTCCCAGGTGTGTGTACCAGGTCAAAAGAGAAATTCTGAATAAATGCCACCCACCTAGTCATTTGAGCATTTGGAAGACTAGGTGTATTTATAATTTGAACCAGAGATTTTGCATCCACCTGCAGCTCAAAATACTTCCCCCACAAAATAGTTTTCAGCTTCTTTAAAATTTTTGCTACACCACACAATTCCAACTTAGGTTGAGAATGTATAGATTCAACCTCATTAAAAACCATGGACTCATACCTTACTTGCCTGACCCTCCCAGTATTATCTTCCTGAGACAACACAGCATCAGCAGCAATATAACTGGAGTCCACTTCCAGATAAATTTTTTCAGCACCAACACCATAATCCAACCTATGAAGAATAATATCTTCATGTACCACCTTCTTCAACTTCTGAAAGGCCTCTTCACACTCTTCAGACCATTCCCACTCCGCATCATTCCTGGTAAACCTTTTTAAAGGTGAAGCCAACAAAGAAAAATCTATAATAAAAATCCTGACGTACACACAAACCCCCAAAAATCCCCTGACTTCAGTAGTATTTTTATGACTTGGCCATGACTGAATTTTATTAACCTTCTTCTTTTCCATAATCCTTCCCTCCTTACATAAAACATGACCCAGAACTTCCAGAGCAGGAAAACAACAACAAAACTTTGACCCAGAAATGGTCAAACCAGCCTCTTCAATTCTAAACAATACCCTCTCTAGAGTAATTGCATATTCCCAAACAAATCACCTTATACTAGGGTTCTCCTTCAGCACTGATTTTCCATAATCAGTGGAGGGTTGTTTGATTCCACTATCATAAATAAAAATACCAGAATAAGTAGGGACCTCATTCTGTAAAATCCAAGCTGTTTGTTCTTGATATACAGATACTGAATTATTTGCTCCTTGATTCAACCTAGTGAGCTGAAATATTCCCAGAGGAGTCTCAAACGTTGTAAGTGGCCATGAATCCATGTGAAGTTCCCTTTCATCATAACCACCCATAATATCACCCAAACCATAACACACCCTTCCAGAAAAAGCTTCTGCAAAGTCTTCTGCATTTGGAAGCATTCCTGTATCCTTGATAGTGACTCTGTGCAAGGCTCTAAGATCATGCACCACCCCCAGCTTCCCATCCTGCTTCTTTACACAGAATACAGGACTTGAGTAACTAGATGTTGATAGTTTGTATAAACCAGTCCTGACTCTTTCCCTAACAATCTCTATAAAATTATCCCTAATAGAAGCTGGAATCGGAATAGGTTTGCTTTTCCAAGGTTTGTGGCAAACCACAGGAATCAAGTAAGGTTCCCCATAAGAGTATTTCAACACACCCCTTTCCTCTTCAACAAATGCCCCCTCTTTCTTGCGGAGCACAATAACGTGAAAAACCAACTTCTTTTCCTCATCAGAAAACCACCCATCAGGACCAAAATTAACAAATTTCAACCTTTCCACAGTCATTCAAGCAGTTTCCACAAAATCAGGAGGATTCTTCACCAGTGGAGTACAGTACGGATCTCTTGACAACGGAGGTCTCTTCAAAGGAGGATTCAAACCTACAGGCCTAATCTTCTGTGCTACCTTCTTATACTTTGCAGCTCTGCCTTCAACTTGAGGGATCTTCAGGACATCTTCACCACCAAACCTGGAACAAAAACTAAGGTTTTCCCCATTTCTCACATGTGTGGTCAAGGTAATGTTTTTGAAAGGTGTAGAAGAAACCATAGAGGTGCACAATTGGGAGGACTTACTTTTAGACCCCAATCTCACCACTCTAAAACTTTTCTGCAATTCCACATCTTCATCCTCACTTCCATCTTCCAAATCCTTAAATCTTGATTCATCTTCTGAATCACACCTTCTAAAATTTTGCAGTTTATCCTCATGCCAGAGGCCCAAAAATTAATCTTGCTGATCTTCTTTTTTCAAAATTTTGTGAATTTTAACCTCATGCTGGAGGCCTAAAAATTGATCTTTCTGATCTTCTTTCTTAAAAATTTTGTGTAGTTTAACCTCATGCTGGAGACGCAAAAATTGATCTTGATGATCTTCTTCCTTCAAAAGCTTATGCAGTTTAACCTCATGCTGGAGGCCCAAAAATTCATTTTTCTGATCTTCACAAAAATAATTCTCTTCTTCTTTTTTGATTATATTCAGATTTTTTTCTTTCTTTTCTTCAGTTATCTTGAAATTTTTATTTTATTTCCATGAGTTTTCTTCTATCCTACAAAAATAACCAGGGGTTTCCCCAATGCTCACAGATGTGGCCAAAGTAATGTTTTTGAAAGGTGTAGAAGAATCCCTAGTGGTGCACAATTGGGAGTACTTACTTTTAAACCCCAATCTCACCACCCCACAGCTTTTCTGCATATCTTTTAATAAAGATATATAGCCAATCTTATTTTTTGAACTTGAATAAAAATAATTAAAAATCTTGAGAGAGAACAGATACTTGATAAAAAAAATGAAGAATACTTGCAGAGAAGAGAAAAAATTTTAAAGAGAAAGTTGAAAATCCACTTGGTATATCTCCAGGGGAGGTGACCTACTACAACCTGGGATTTCCTCATCTTGGGGAGAGGTTGTAGAACTAGGGCAATCAGCCCTCATCACTCTAAAAAAGACAAACTCTCACTAGAGCCTGAGCCACACTCCAAAAACCCAGAGGCGGCACCCACTTCCCTTCTTCTTCTACAAAAATTCATGCACTAGCACATTGAAGACAACCCAGGCCTGGTCTCCCAACCATAATCTCCAGGAGATGATAGCCTCATTTGAAGCCTCCTTTCATCTTCACAGGTCAACTCCAAACTGATTCCCATATCAAACTGAAAACCAATTCTCGCTTGAAAATTCATCAAGAATGGTCCACTTAAAACATTTTTTGACATTACCTTTGGCAATGTAAAAATGAACCTTCCCTGAGGTTCAACCTATTGAAGACCCAGTTTCTTTTAACTTATTAATTATAATCCGTCTGTTAGTAATATCTCCACGCTGCTAGAATATTTATCAATCACCTTTTAATTTATTAATTATAATCTGACTGTTAGTAATATCTCCACGCTGCTAGAATATTTATCAATCACCTGTCCCCAGTGATTGATGAATGGGCAGCAATAGTAACGTAAGACAAATAAAAATTTAATGAATTAAAAATAGAGAGAGAAAAATGATTTGGTATGATCAATCAGTTTTCAGTGAAAAGAAAAGAAATACGAGATTGGATAGGTAACAAGTACAAACTCTATCAACTATATATAATCTCATATTATCACTATTCACCCTTACTAACAGATCACAAAATAAATCTATACCCGTTCTAAATCTAGCATTGTGTTGAGAATGTGTAGAAGATGTAGGAGCTTGACCACCTATCCAGGCGCATTCTTCAAATCTAGTATTGTGTTGAGCATGTGTAGAAGATTTAGAAACTTGACAACCTATCCAGGCGCATTCTTCAATACCCCCCCTGCTTCAGACATGATAAGATTTAAACGTCTTTTGTCATTTTCATATCGTATGTGAGGTTGTTGTTTGGTAAACATGTCTGCCAACATATCAAGAGTTGGACAATAGACAATATGAAGTTCATTCCGTTTTACCTTTTGCCTTAACCAGTGATAGAAAACATCAATATGTTTGGACCGCTCATTAATTTGAGCTTCTTTAGACAGAAATATTGCACCGCTATTATCACAAAACAACTCAAGAGCATTGATACTACTCAGAATTTGAGGAGTGAGGAAAGAAATATTCAGTGAGAGAAACAGCTTTGAGATCCAAATGAGCGTCTTTGCACAATCACACATGGCAATATATTCCGCCTCTGTAACGGAAAGGGTAACCACCTTCTGACGTCGACTTTGCCAGGAAATAGGACTATTGTTCAAAAGAATGACATAACCCGTGATAGAACATCTTGTAGATTTGCAATTGGCATAATCAGCATCACTGTACGATTGAAATATAATGTTTTCTTCATTTATTTTATACTTTAGACCAACAGACTTATTGGTAACTACATACTGAAGAAGTTTAAGAGCAAGCTTCCAATGAGTTGGTGAGTGATTAGCATTGAACTTCGACAGTGCATTCAGTGCTTGACAAATATCAGGTCTAGTAGAGACAGCTAGATAATTGAGTGAGCCAATAAATTCTTGGTAAGGGTCATTCAAACCATCTTGAGTCTCCATGGGTGACGGATCAAGCAAAACACAGCCAACAGGAAGAGGAGTTGACAATTTTTTACAATCACTAAGATCAGAATATCTTTCCAGCTCGTCAACATACGATTCTTGACTAAGGGTGATAAAGTCATCGAGATAAGTAATTTTGATACCAAGATGATATGTTGGCTTGTCTGTCCATTTCACTTTAAAATGTTCAATTAAATCATTGTGAAATTTTTTAACAAGATTATGATTGTTTGATAAAACTAAACCATCATCCACATGAATATGTATAAAAATAAATTTATCATTCTTCTGAAATATAAAAAGTGACTCATCGCCCTCAGCTTTGGTAAAATTTAGTCTATTCATGACTGCAACAAATTTTTCTTTCCATTGCCAAGGTGCCTGCCAGGTGCCATACAAAGATTTACGGAGTTTCCATACTTTATCTTTCCCTCCTTGTTCATAACCCTTTACTTGAGTAACATACACATCATCTTTCATGACACCATGAAAGAAGGCCGTTGAGATATCAAACTGAGAAACAGTCCAGTTTCTTGCAGCGGCGAGAGACATTAACAATCTGAAAGTTTCAGTGCGTCCAACAGAGGCATAGGTCTCCCCATAGTCAGTACCCTCCTTCTGAAGATTACCTAGTGCTACCCAATGAGCTTTATATCTAATGACCCTACCAAGTTCATCCTTATTTTTTGAAAGAGCCCATGTACCCCCTATAACTTTCATGCCCTGTTTTTTTGTGACTAAATCACCCACATGATGTTCACAGAGATATTCATACTCGGTATCCATGGCTTCTTTCCATAATTCAGCTTCAGGACTACACAAATCTTGTTTATAGGTAGGATTAACTGGTGAGAAGCTGGCAGCAAAGCCATAGTAAGATGGAGGCCTTTGTTGTCTCACTGGTCTCCCTTGAGTCGGCAAGGATTTGTTGAGAGTTGAATCCTCATCTTTGATATCAACAGAGTTGGAAAGTGGAGATTCTTCTTCTGATGAAAATTCAGGTGTAACCCGTTGCATGATTACCTTTAGCCGTTGAGGATTTTTGGAAGATTTCTCAACAGCATCACTCTCTGATAACTCCAAAGCATCTCCCGGGACAAAGATCTGCTCAGGAGTTATAGAATTTGATTCTGACAGTAAACTAATGGGTACATTGACACTTGTAGAGGTAGGAATTACAGTAGTATTAACTCCATTTGTTGGAAGAAGAACATAGTCTGGTACCTGCAATATTGAACCCTTCTCATTGAAATAATTTTGAGATTCAAAAACATCAACATTTCAAGAGATAAAAATTTTCTTTAGCTTTTGATCATATAGCCTATAACCTTTAGAGTTCTGTTCATAACCAACAATAGCACACTCAATACCTATTGGTTGAAACTTCTGTGTTTGATCTTCTTTGGCAACATATCATATAGCCAGTGAACCAAATCGTCTAATAAAGCTATAATCAGCTGTATGGGCTCCTTCACAAGGCATATAATCATTAAGAACTTTTTGAGGGGTTTGTGATTTCAATTTAGAATGTGGAAGAAGATTCAAAAAGTAATTGCAGCTCATTGCACATTCACCCCAAATGTAGGATGGACAGGCTGAGTCAATAAGCACAGTACAGATTTTGTCAATCAGAGTTTTATTAAATTGTTCAGCAACTGAGTTATGCTGAGGTGTTTGGGCTGGTGCCTGTTCATGAGTAATACCACTTTTGTTCAAATGATCAACAAAATTATTGCTACCATACTCTCCAACCCTATCGCATTTCAAGAATTTAATTTTTTGGTCAAGTTTATTCTCAACATCAGCTTGATATTTCAAAAACTTGGAAAAAACCTTATATTTGCATTTCATAAGAAAAATAGTAGAAAAACATGTGCAATCATCATTAAATGTCACAATAAATCTATGGCCACCAACAGAGGGAGGATCAACCAGTCTTATTACATCAGAATGAACTCAAAACAACGGGACAGAGGCTCTCGGAAAGGTAGAAAGAAAAGGTATCTTCACTATTTTTCCTTTTTAACATGTCACACAACTGAATTTTTCATCAACAAAATCAATATCCTTTGACCTAAGAAATGACTTAGTAGATTTGACATTAAGATGTCCTAGCTGTTGATCCCATTTATACAAGGTTTGAGTTGTGGCTGTGATCATCAAAGCTTGATTATTAACATACCATAAGTTGTGTTTTTGACCTTTCTGAGTGAGTTTTACAAAAAGCTGACTGCTTGAGTTAACAACTTGTGTCTCACTAGGCTCAAAGTTCACACTGTAGCCCATATGATTTAATTTATTAACCAAGATCAAATTTGCCAAAATATCATTGACAACAAGCACATTCTTGAGTGTTAGATGAGGACTGATAGAAAAATCACCAGCGTAGTCAGCAGTCAACACCTGAGATCCAGCCGTGTCAATATTGATAGTGGAGGCTAGTTTTGTAACATTTGACAGCAGTCGTTTATCTTTGACCATATGGGAAGTTGCGCCTGAATCAAGAATGAAACATGTGCTACTCTCCTTCAATCTTGCCAAATATTCCGACTCTTTGTGTTCTTGTTCAGTAACTAAGGAGACAGACTCAGTAGTTTTGTTGGCAGCCTTTGCTTTATCATTTTTTGAGTGAGACAGAATTTTCAGCTTCCTCAACTCTTCATGCAATTGAGTGATACAGTTTTAATCACTATGGCCAGTGTGACCCAAACGACACTTCAGATTTTTTTATTCTTTTTATCAGGTGAATTTTGTTGTTGTGAGTTTTTCTTTTTAGACTGAGCCTTAAGAGCATTAGCATTATCTGTTACATAAGTGTCACGCAATCGTCAATTTGCCTCAGACTTAAGACTATCATAGACTTGCTCAAGAGTAAGATTTTTAAAAATTTGAAAAAAATTTTGAGTGATTCCCAGCATAGATTTGTGTTGAACACTCTTGATCAGAATCATCACAATTATTTTTGAGGAAATAACTAGCTCTGAATCACTGGATGCACTATCAACTAATAAGCTTTCTATTTCTTCAAACTTTCCAAGATGTTCTCTTAGAGAGGAAACACCATCCCAATTAAGATAAATCAACTGGTCTAAGAGATCAGACACTGTTTATGCGTTTCCTTCACCATAGTTTGAAAAAACTTTTTGATATGCAAGATAGGTAGATTTTGCCTTGGATATGAGTAAAGAATCCCTAGGACTGATAGCATTGATAAGAATAAGTTGTGATTTGGATTTGCCCTAACACCAATCATTGGAGTTAGCATCAGTAGGTTTACTGGCACATTTTATATGATGTGTTAAGTCGGTAGAATCAAAGTAAAACTCTATCATTGACTTCCACAATGACACATTACCAGAGGTGAGAACCAGTACTCTCATTAATTTATTGTTTGACTGGTCAGACATATTTGAGAAAACGTAGGGCTGTATTGGTTCAGGCAGAGATGTAGACGCAGGTCTATATGTAGAGGTTGATGATGTACTGTCAGAAGCAGCAGAGGGAGAATCTGGAAGTTCTTCACTCAAAGAGCTCATAAATCTGTTTTCAGACTTTTAATCTATTGAAGACCCAGTGTCTTTTAATTTATTAATTATAATCCGACTTTTAGTAATATCTCCACACTGCTAGAATATTTATCAATCACCTGTCCCCAGTGATTGATGAATGGGCAGCAATAGTAACGTAAGACAAATAACAATTTAATGAATTAAAAATAGAGAGAGAAAAATGATTTGGTATGATCAATCAGTTTTCAGTGAAAAGAAAAGAAATACGAGATTGGATAGGTAACAAGTACAAACTCTATCAACTATATATAATCTCATATTATCACTATTCACCCTTACTAACAGATCACAAAATAAATCTATACCCATTCTAAATCTAGAATTATGTTGAGCATGTGTAGAAGATGTAGGAGCTTGACCACCTATCCAGACGCATTCTTCAAATCTAGTATCGTGTTGAGCATGTGTAGAATATGTAGGAACTTGACAACATATCCAGGCGCATTCTTCAATACAACCAACATCCAGCTTCACAAATTCAGCTGTCCCAATCAGCTCAGTGACATGGCCACCAATCCCTCTTAAATTTCCACCAATTCCTTTCTTGATGGGGAGGCCCAGATGAGTAGCCTCAAAAAAAGAAATCAGGTTAATCTGAGAACCTGAATCCACCAATACCCTTGCCTCCCTGCCATTCAGAGTGACATTGAAATAACCCAAAGGAGCAGAAAAATGAGTCTCCAACCCCTCACCAAACTTCTCAGAAGAATCACAAATGTATTCCACCTCCCCAGAAGAAACCCTTCTCCTGGTAAACAACTTTTTTTGTCTATCAGCCAGCCCAGAACTGATAACATACAATTCCCCATAAGAAAGGGAAACCTGACCCTGATTCATTCTTTCCAGAACTGAGTCCATAACATTAGATTGGCCAGAAAATACTTGCCCCTCAAAATGAGCCCTTGGCTTCACTACTTTGGTCCTTGAAACCTCCTGAGGACCAGAACCACCAACAGATTTTCTATCAACAGGAATTAAACCAGATCCCTCACCAGTACCTCAAACTCCAGCAGGCTTTGGCATTGAAGCCAAAGGGACATCCTCCTCTGAGTCATAATCAATAGCCATTGGCATTGGCTCACCATTCATTTCCAACGCACCAAAACTATAGGGGCCAATATAAACAATCCTGTTCTGCATCTTGTACAGCTCCTCTTTTCTGTAATTATTCCTAGCTGCATTCAGATTAGGATCCACCCTTGAAGCCTTAGGCTTTGATTGGGCCTGAGAACTGCTCTTTGGCCTTCCCACATTTCCAGCTTCTACATCATAAACACCAGCCAAGAATTCACCACTTGACTGTCCACCACAAGAATACAACTCCAATCCACCAAAGGAAGTAGAAAAAGTGACCTTATTAACCTCCTTCCCTTTCCCCTTGACATCATCATCTTCCTTACCGGAAGACTTCCCCTGATCAGGAATCTCCTCAAACCTTGGCCTCCTCTGATTGAGACCACTCCTTCTCCTGACCAAATAAACAGGTGCCTGACCCTCACTGGGCTTCACAAATGAACCATCAGGGAACTTGAACAACCTGCCATCAAACTCCACCTTTCCCTCTGACACATCTCTGTTCAGAGCCCAACAATCATTGGACTTGTGCCCCCTCCTGCTGCAATAATAGCAGACCCAAGGATGACTCCTACCAGCCCTCCTATCAAAATCTTTAGGCTGAGAAGGAGCCTTATTGGCCTTCATAACCTCCTGAACAAAAATATGTAGCTGTTTTGTCAGATCAGCCAACTGCTCCACCACTGGGTCCCTCTCCTGTTTGGGAACCTTCACCATATTCTTCTCTTCCTTCTTCACTCTATTCTCCTCTTCAGCCAAAGCCTCACTGACTTTGCTGACATATTTGGAACACCCCTCCTGATAGGTGTCCACAGCCAATAACTTCAAATGGGCCTCCACAGCCTCCTTCACATTGTCCAAGCCAGGAACCTTCTGATCCCCATTGGAAAGAGTCTTCATCAAGTCCTTTCTTGACAGCTCCTTCAACACATCCATCCTGACATCTCTAGCCAAGGCAGACCAAAAAACATCCTTGGCAGAATTTTCATGTGCCAGCTCCTCCACTTCCACCAAATATTCTACCACAAGATCAAACTTTAGCAGACACTTCCTGTAACTGTGCAAGTTACCAACACCACCATAAGACTTCCATTCACTGATAACCTTGTTCAGATCCACCATTGTGAACCTGACACCCCATCTATCCACCATCTCCCTACACAATAACTTCCAGACCCTTTTCTTGTAGCCAGACATGGCCACAACCTCCTTCTCCACTGTCCTATCACCAATGAAGAAAATAACCTACTTCACCATGTTCAGGTAAGAAGCACCATCCACACCAGCAGTAGTTTCATACTTCTCCAGAAACCACTTCACATCTTCACCATTAAACTTGGTACCATCCCAAGTTTTGATCCTAACACACACCCTAACCATCACAGCAGGAGGACCTTCCCCCCCACTGACAGTCACCACAGGAATAGATGACCCAGAAGCCATTCAAAGACAACAGAGATTCAAAAGAGCTAGCAGGTTTCCCCCCCCCCACATTGGGCGCCAGAAATTTAGACAATCTTATAGTACTAGCTATAGGCCTTGACAAAGGGAGTTGGAGAAAACTCAGAGAGAAAATCACCTCTCCCTTTAGAAAAATAAAGTGAAATTTACCTGCTACAGTAAATTGGTTCCTGTTTGCTAAAGCCCCTTTTCCAACACACTTGACTGTCTGATCAGCCAAGAAAGTAGTCTCCAGATAGACTACCAAACCAAAGAAATGAAATGTGGACCAATGTCCACACCAGAGAAAGCAATGATACTTGAATTAGGTTGCAATTCCACACCAGAGACAGCAATAATACTTGATATAGCTTGCAATACTATACCAGAGAAACCAGTTGCCAAATTAAGTTAAATGAAGAACTCACCTTGCAACAAACGCAGCAAATTGTAGCCAAAAAACAGTGAAAACTGAGTGAGGAACAAGGAAATAACCTCCGGATGGCTATATGATAATTAAAGTTGCCCCAAACTCTCTTATTCACTATTTACACGCAGACCACTATCTAAAAGCCCATGCACACTAACAAATTTGGCATTCCTGAGCACCAAATTGTATAAAACCCCTCTAGAAATGCTTCCCAGCCTTCTAGCACCAAGGAGGGCTGTCTGCCCGATGTCGGGAGGCCCGCTGTAGACAATCCTATAGTACTAGCTATAGGCCTTGACCAAGGGAGTTGGAGAAAAACCAGAGAGAAAATCCCCTGTCCCTTTAGAAAAATAGAGTTAATTTACTTGCTAAAGTAAGTTGGTTCCTGTTTTGCTAAAGACCCCTTTTAAACACACTTGACTGCTTGATGAGCCAAGAAAGTAGTCCCCAGATAGACTACCAGACCAAAGAACTGAAATGTAGAACAAAGTCCACACCAGAGACAGCAAAGATACTTGATGTAGGCTGCAAATCCACACCAGAGACAGCAATAATACTTGCTATAGCTTGCAAGACTATAACAGAGAAAACAGTTGCCAAAGTTAAGTTAAATGAAGAACTCACTTGCAACAAACACAGCCAATTGTGGCCAGAAAACAGTGAAAACTGAGTGAGGAACAATGATATCACCTCCGGATGGTTGTATGATGATTAAGGTTGCCCCAAACTGTCTTATTCACTATGTACACACAGACCACTATCTAAGAGCCCATGCGCACCCACCAATCTGGCGCCTGTACCTGCCAAAATGAATAAAAAACCCTCCTGAAGCGCTCCCCAACCTTCTATAACAGAGGCGGGCGGGCCGCCCGACGTCGTAGAGGCCGCCTGAAGCGGCCCAGCTTCCCTGAAGCCAGAAAACCAATAAAAACAACTAATCTACTTAGAAAAATTAGCTACAACTACTAAAACCTTTAAAACACGGAATTTCACTATAACAACATTTAGACATGAAATATAGAGAAAAATTAGCTCTATCCAATGTTACTAAGCACTTAACCCTAAGACTTAAGGTTAGTGTGTAAAACACAAAAAAATTAAACAGCTATCTTTTATAAATGAAAAATGAGGAAATGACCCCTTAAAACTTAGAATATGAAAAATGTCTTCAAGACTTAATATATAGAGAAAAACTGGGGCTATCCAATGATAGTACCCACATACCGGCAGACCCAATATCCACGGAATAAAACCAGAAAAATACCCAATTCCTTAACAGATGTCAATTAAGACATGCACAAACAGTGCCAAATCACACAACAAAGGCCCCTGCCAATGTTGGAAGGCCACACCGCCTGAGAGGGCAGGACCACCCTGAAGCCAGAAAACCCTCAAAAACCCCCAGAAATACCCAAAATACCTAGAAAAATATACTACAACTACTAAAACCTTTAAAACACATAATTAGACTATAACAACTTTGAGACATAAAATGTAGAGAAAAATTAGCTCATTCTAATGGTACTAAGCACTTAACCCTAAGACTTAAGTTTAGGTCATAAAACACAAAAAACAAAATTGAACAGCTATCTTTTTAAATGAAAAATGAGAAATAATCCCTTTAATACTTAAAATCTGAAAAATGTCAACAAGACATAAAATATAGAGAAAAACCAGGGCTATCCAATGGAAGTACCCACATCCCCACAGTCCCAATATTTGCTGAATAAATCCAGAAAAATACTGAATTATTAAACAATTCCATTTAAGACATATCAAAACAACGCCAAATAGACCAACAAAGGGCCCCACCAATGTTGGAAGACCACACGGTGAGGCCACAATATGAGGGGTTTTCCTCCACTATATGTTCCATAGGTCTGGATTTCTGTTTGTGAAATTGCTCCATTTGCTCTTGCATTGTGGTGAGGAGTGTTCTATCAGGCTGGCCTGAGGGGTTCATGGTTTTTTTGAAGTGCACCAGCTATAGATCTGATAAAATTTTAAGACCTAAGAAGGAAGACTCACCTTAGTGATAACACTAGTCTAAGACATGACTGACTATGATGAAGATAGCAGTGAGACTAACTGAGACTGACTGTGTTGGGACTTCAAACAGTGAGGGTTGCAGCTATGGGAAGGCTAAGGAGTAACTGGATTACTAAGTAAGTTGTCTGATGAGGAGTGCCCCACAGAACTTGTCCCATAAAACCCCATTATGCAATATCTGTCAGCCTGTATATCCCCAGGACTGAGTAAAAAGTGCTTATAAGTTATGTTAAACACATGAATTATACATGGGAACAATAAATGAGAGTACACAAACAGTATACATAAGTAAAATTATGATAATACACAAAAAAATGCCATTATAACACCTTATATACACGCATATATCCACCTTTTATAAGTCTTATGTACTTAATATTAAGTTGGAATATTTTAGGGTAATCTTAAGAACCTTAAGTATAAGGCTACATAATTTTTAAGTACACTTAAAGCTGTTATATTCATTGTTTTACGCAAAAAACAAGAAATGCGCTTTATTTCACTTAAAAGTTGACTATATGCACTATAAAATTGAGAATATCAAAATTGCGCTTTGACAGATCAATTGGGCTCATTTAGAACTATAGATTTGGCTATTTAAATGCATAAAAATAACACTTTTAAAATTTGGTGTTTTTTATGCCAGAAATGGCTTCTGTGTACTGGACACATACTGCCTGCTTTTTTCCTGTGTGAATAACTTCATTTTTAGCAAAGTTAGCTTTTTCACACTATAATTACCCCACATTCTACGCCCACTGTGGGGAAACAAACTAAAATAGGCGACAGGCGCTTATTTAGTGTCCTAGCTTAATTAATAATGCATTGACCTTGTTTATATGCACTAATTTCATTAATAACCTCACTCTTGGCACCTTATTTCATCACCACGCTTAAATTTGCCTAATTTTAGTCAAGGATTTACCCGTGCAAGCACCTGCCAAGGGCTGCATGTAGTTACCCCACATCTCACGCTCTTTTTTAAGCTTTCGGGTGGTTTCTCAGTCAATTTTGGTTATTTTTGAATGGGAATTCCACGTAGTATAATGTCAGGATTAGCCCCTCCATTTCTACTGTAGATCCCCCTTATTATTAAGCTATAATTAACCTTAAAAAGTCTCCTTTAACCTTTTTATAATATTGTTTTCCACGCATATACTCTCTTTTTTTCTTTTCCTTAATTTTGATGGATCTCCCTTATTATTAATAGGATTTTAGTGGTTGTTGCTTGTCTAATTATGTTATTGGTCACTAGGGGCGCTGATGGAGAGGTCTATTACTTGTTTGAAAGCGTCATTAATATTGTATTGGATGGTACATCAGGGTGTTTATTGAGGAACTTAGTGTGTATAAAAGGAGGAGGTTTTGGGTCTTGTTTTCGGCATTCTTTATCATTACAATTTACACCATATAACCAAATCAATTACAATACACTTCAATTAGTACTTTTATAAGACTTTTGAGTAGTATCTGAATTATTATAATCTATTTTTCTACCAACTAAAAAGATTGTAAGCCACATATAAAAATAGTGAGAATTATATTACTGAGACCTTTATTCTGAATTATATTTTACTATTTGTTGGATTTATACTTCAGTATTCATATAGGACCATTTAAATCTTCTAGAAAAAGACTTTTCAAGCTATTTCACGTCCTTGTACTTGATCTTAGCATGACAATATCCCTCTCTCCTGCCTATGTCAGTGCATAAAGCCCTTAGCACTCCTCCTCCTTTCTTCTCAACCCAAATCCTAACAGGATCCTACATATATTTGAGTGTGAATTCTTTATAGAAAGAAAGAGATATCAGATAGGCATGAAAAAAAGGATTTGAAACTTACTTTAATGAAAAGATAGGAAAAAAAAATTGAAAAACAGCAAAGTTGAAGTTTGGGGGAAATTGAATATGGGGCAAATGAAATGTATAGAGAATGAGCTATGAAGGATCACATGTGACAGGGATGAAGTGTGCAAGGAAGGGATGTTGTGATCAACATGTGGTTATGAAGAAGAAAATCTGGAAAAAAGTGCTGATTTGAAGTCATAGCTAGCACCCATTTTTGAAATAAGTGACTTTTATGCAAAATTTAAGTGCTGATTTGGTTTTAAATTTGCACTTAAGCTAAGGGCAGATTTGCCAGAACTGAAACCCCCTAATTTCAAGTTTGTGTCTTTTGTTTTGTGTTGTGAAACACCTATTAAATAATTAAAAATTTCTAACTTTGATACCACCTACTAAAAAAAATTAAATAACACCTTCATCTTTTTCCAGTAATAACATGCTTATTAAGAATGTTTTTTTTCATAATTTTATATCAGTTAGTTATACACCACCAGTATTCATTCAATTAAAGACACCTATACTAAAATATTAGGTTCCTTAATCCAATAAAATTAATAATTTTAAAAACACTGGTCCCATAGCATGTCATGAATTGGTATCTAGTATGTCAGAGTCATTCAGTCATTTTTACTTGAAGTGCAACACCTTCCCAAAACAGTTGTTATAGTTATAGTTAGGTTTTATTGAAAATAGAATTTCTCCCTAACTCATTCACACAATCAAACTATCAATCACTCCCTTTTTTTCTTGCTTTTTTTTCTTTTTTTTTTTTTTTTGATCATGACATATAATCCATTCAAAACTTAAAGGGGGTTTTTTCGTTTTGTTATAAATAAGTGTCAGTTGTCTTAATTTAATAATGTGGTGGGTAGGTAGGTGATGTAAAATTTAATGTCCATTTCTCAACTTTTTATAATTTTTTTTTCCAATAGGGTATGTCAACATTATCTAATGGGCAATTTAAAATCAGCAATCAATTTTGATTGAATCAGCACTTCTTTAATTTTCTATTATTTTTTTAAACTACAATGACACCAACACACTAATGCAATTCAAAGGCAGAAATGACATGATGCTTTTTTTTTCAAACCATTCCTTCTTCACAGGAAAAGTTAGTTTCATTATTGTTAACATAGCTTATACAGGGGGAGAAGTCCCTGAAACTAGATGTCTAGTTCAATTTTTGGTTGCAGGGCACGATTCTGGGTCTGATTTGATGAGTGACCCTGCTTGACCACATCTTATTTTTTGCTTTTCTGAGATTATCATCTCCTTGGCACATGTCCTCTCATCTTCATGGATTCATTCTAACATTCTATTACTTTCTTTTGCTAGTGTTTCATTCTTTTTACACGACTCAACATATTCAATCAGTTCTTACACTTTTTAATCTCCCCTTACACGTCTTGCACCTCCTCTTCTCTTCTCTTACAAGCCTCCCCGCACCACACCACCTTAATTCTCTTACAAAGGCAGAAGAAAAAAAAAGGCGAGCTCAAAAAGTGACATTCAATGGTTTGTCACAAAAATGCACCTAGGAATGGAACAGGTTCACAAAACTAAACTAGACATCTAGTTCACCATTTTTCCCTCTGTTCTAGGTGTTTCAAAAAAAAAAAAAAAACTAGAGATTCGAGTTGAAACCAACACTCAAATTAAGTGCTGATTTTCTAACTTTGACATTCCTTATTATTAGGGGATCTCAAACATTAGCATACATGCCTGGTTGACTTCAGCCTCAAAACTCCATTCCAACACACCATGATTGATAAATGGCAAGCTTGGTGTTAGGGGTCTCAAACACGGGGTCAAGCACTCCCTAATTTTGTGCTGAGATATGGGTGCGTATGTGACAGATGCTGACTCATGACAAGGGGATAGAGCATGTGAATGGCATAGATGTACCCAGAAAAAGGCATGTTGAGGTACAAACATGCCATTCAAGTACACCTGTCCTAGGCAGGTGTAATTCAAATTAAAATGACTTACTGGGTACCAATTTTGTGGCATGCTTGAAGAATGGCCCATATGCTAATGTTTGAGACCCCCTTATCATAGCTTTCGTTTCCTTTTTAATAAAAAAAATGTCTTACACTATCTTTTCATTTACAAGTATTGGTGAATTCACAACTCAAATAAAAGTATTAGACTGATAATAAAGTTGAGCTAATATCTAAATTGATTCATTTACAGTGCCTAGAAGCAAATCCTTGTGGCTTTTTTTTTTCTCTTATGTTACCCTCATGGCAATAATCGTGTTTCTTTGAAAACATATGCAAAGGTCCACTAGGGCCTGTAGTATCAGACTATCAAGCATAAAAAAGTAGAAAAGACTCACTTTTTATGTTTAAATTATTTTTTTTAGATGCTCATTTTTCAAAACATGAATTAATAAAATATATGTGGTGAGCATAGTGCCATTGGACAGCCTATTATCTGTATATAAGAGATAAGAAAAAAAACAAAAATGAGGAAAAATAAAAAGAAAGAAAAAATTGATTTTTATACGATCAGCATAAATGACAGCACACATTCCTTCAAACATTGATGCCACAAGATCGTGTAGGGTGCTAGAAGGAAGATCTTCCCATACTTTTTGCAACACACTAATCATTTCACTTTTGGTTTTAGGTTGATAATATTAGTGAAGATTTGTTTTCATTATCTTGCATACGTTTTTAATCAGGTTTGAGATCAGGGGATCAGGCTGGCCAATTGTTAATCTTTTGTAGATTAACGAAATTCCTGAAATCATGTACCTTCTCCATTGTATGTATTAGGGAATTGTCCTCTTGCAGGATCCATTGGTTGTGTGGGCACAATAACCATTGAGGATAGAGTGAATGGTGATATGTGGAAGGCATAAGTAGAAGGCAATTTAAGCTTGGCTGGTTCCTGCCATTGCCAAACTAATATTGAGATGTGAGGGAGTGAGATGGTGGTGGTATCCAATAATAATAATAATAATAATAATAATAATAATAATAATAATAATAATAACAATAATAATAATAAGTGGTGACGACAACTTACTTCTGGACACTGCACATCCATCCATCCATCTATCAATAAATATATAGAGGGAAAGGTGTAACATAAACAGTGAGCAATTTAAAGAAATCTGATGAATTCCAACCTTCCACCACTTTTCTTTCTTTCCTGCCCTTCGCGACCTCGAAGCCTACGAAAAGTCTTTCATCTCTCACTTTCGCTCTCTCATCATACTTGAAAAAGTCTTCGAATCCATCTGATGTATCGACTTCTCTCTGGTCTACATGCTTATCTTACTAGAAAGGAGGAGTTCAACATCATCATTATCGGCCTTGATCGTGCCGGAAAAACAGTATGTTTCATCGTTTTCGCTTTTTTATCTGCTTACTCCTCTAGCTTGCTGTTTAAGATCTTCTTTCTCTCTCTCTTCGTCTGTCTACCTTAGCATATGATGCTGATCTTTCTGTTATCTTTCACGCAAATAGACATTCTTAGAAAAAGTTAAAACTCTTTTCCATCCTTCTACACCGGGTTTAGATCCTTCTCAAATTACACCCACCATCGGTCAAAATATTGGAAAAATTACCCTTTCTTCTTTACATTTAGTTTTTTGGGATCTAGGTGGACAACGAGAGATACGACCTATTTGGGACAAATATTTTAAAGAAGCGGATGCTGTTTGTTGGGTTATTGATTGTCAAGATAAGGAGAGATATGGTTGGGATGGTATAGCTGGTTTCTCACGTCTTGAATCGACAAGTCAAGTGAAGTACAATGGAAAAGGTAAAGGAAGAGATAAAGGAAAGGCAATAGATAGAGGAAATGGAATAGAATCGGGTGGTAGTGGAATCTTATTATCATCTTCTTCGAGCGGAAGAGGAGAAGGTTGGAATGAACTGGAACGGGTTCTTAGACATCCTCATCTTCAAGGCGCAAAAGTTCCTGTTCTAATTGTTGCTAATAAACAAGATAGGATAGGTCATCTTCATCACCGTCGTTCCCTTCAAAAAAATGATCATAGTGGTAAAAGGAGAAGTGGCAGCGGTGCTATACATGATACGTTAGCTTCAAGAAAAAAATCACCGACTGGAGAAATTGAATCTGGAGGGATGAAAAAGAAAGAAGAAGATGGAAAAGAAAAAGTAAGAGCAAATGACGTAAATTACAAGGAAGAAGAAAATGAGAATGAAAATGAAGATAGAAATGGACATGAAGAAGTTAATGGTGATGATGGCGATGACGATGAACCGTTGGCTGTAGAACAAATTAACGAAATGTTTAATCGATTGGTGGAAGAATCTGAGAGGTCTGAAAAAGCAAGAGCTCTTGGACTTAGTGAAGCTAAAGTGATTGGTGTTTCTGCACTTTCTGGGTAAGTTTTTCATCACATCTATCCATTAATCCACCCAAACAAGCACATCCACATATATGTGCATATCATTTCTCATTGCTAGACCTACATCCTGTTTTCTTCATTTTGAAGGCTTTAAGACGAGTGAAGTGCTGAAACAAAGTTATTTTTTATTTTTATTTTTTCATGTGTAGAAAAGGGGTCAGAGAATCAGTCAATTGGTTATTTACTCGAGTAGCAACTAAACGTCAAAGTCGTAGAAGTTTAGCGATGGCTGCAATAGAAGCTAACCAAAATAATCAATATTCATTCAATCCTCCTGGAAATCTACATTCTGCCAGCCACTCTAACCATTTCTCCCGTTAAAAATTTTGTTGTAGATATATATATCGCAGCATTGATCTGTGGTTTACAAATTATTTTTTTTCAAACCCATTTCAGGACTTTTCCTTTTTTGACTGAATCTTTTCATCTCTTTTTCTTTTTGGTTTTTTAAAATATATAAAGATTGATGTATATATATGTGTGTGTTGAACTTTTTTGTTAGTGTTTTCTATTTTTCTATTCATTTATTTTTCAAATGTATATATAAATATGAGTGTATGTGTATGAGGAAAGTTTTTATTAGTTTTTTTTTATTTTTTTTTATTGGCAGCAAATTTTCATTGTTAAAATAGATAATAAAGTAACTTAATGAATGAATGTAAGTAGAAATATTTATTATATTTTATTTGGATTTCTTCATCTTTTTTTTTGGTTTTTTTTAATTCCTTTTTTTTTTTTTTTTTTTGGTTTTATTTTTTGTTTTGATATCTTGAGATCAAAAAATTACTTAATCATCTTTAATTTTTAACTTTAATTATTTTTGGTTTTTATTTCTTTTAAAATAGAGAACTACTTGGCTTATAATGCTTGGACTTATCTTTCCTTAGGGGTTTTTTTTAAATTTAACTTTTTTTTTTTTTTTTTTTTTTTGGAGGTGAAGGGGATGGGGGAGAGAGGGAGTGTCAGCGAGGCTGATAGACTTACCCAGTAAAATAATTAATTATTTATTGGGATGATGCAACACCTTTTCTATTATTATTAATTTTATTTTACTTACTTTAAATATACATGTAATAAATTAACTAGTTACAAAAGAAGTAAATTTAGTAAAAATTTAAAATTAATATTAATTGTCCTATATATATATTTTATTTTAATCTTTTACCGTGTTCAAATGACAGTTGAAAGGAAATAAAAATTAACATATTAAAATACAATATTAAAATAAGAAAGGGTTTTAATATTTGAAATATAATTTAAAATAAAAATGAATATGTTCAAAAAATCAAATTACTTATTTAAAAATAACAAGTGCTGGGAATTTTAAATAAATAATTTTCTTTTGACATATACAGTAAATACAATATTCTAAAAACATTCTTTATAGAACAAAATTATAATTTGAAATGTTCTTCTTCTGGAAAATTCTTCCCTTCTCCCACACACTTGCATTTAAAATTTTTTACTCCGTCATTTGTTTCTCCTTTGCCTATATAAGGCCTCCCTTTCTGGTTGTTTTATTCATTCATTATTTACATATACTATCAAAACATTTATCACACTTGACTATTTATTACTATTTATTATTGTTTTTAGTAATTACAATCACATAGTTCTAACTCATTAATTATAATAATAATTAAAATTTTTACCTCTTGATTTTGAGTAAAACAAATAACAAGATAGATATACATACGATAAACTTTGAAATCTTCAAAATTCCACTATTACCGCCATTGGACCACCGTTAAAAACCTTCTAGACCTAAAAGACTGCCTGAAAATTGAGGCCCCTTCTAAATCATCAACGGCGCATCAATATTTTGAAGCTGGCGACCGAGGGACCATAGACGACAAGGTGCCAGTAGAACAAGTAGACAATGAAGACAACAAATGTCATCAGACATGTGACTTAATTTTTTGCTGCAACTGGGAATCAAACCCCGCTCCAAAATTTAGGTTCATATATTGACAATAGTCATATATATTTGTGGTAATTAGTTGATTACTATTTGTGGGTCATTTTACACATTTCATTGCACACGTACATCTTTTATTACTCAGCACTCTGTAAAGTGGCATTAACTTGCTCAATTTACAGGGGGAGGTGTCTGGCAAATAAATTTTTTTTCCTAGTTGACAAAGATAGAACTGTATTGTTCTTGGTCCTAGAAGTAATATAAAAATTATATTAATTGTTTTATATTTTTTATTATTATATCAGTTGACCTCTGTCCTGATAATTAAAAAATTATATTAGGGGGTATCAAAGTAAGAAATCTTCCATTTCAAAATACCTCTTTTTTACACAAAATTAACCATGACTATTTTTTAAAATATGACATAATGTGCGCCCAAAACACCTTTTTATTGAGAGTTAATGTCAAGTTTGTGGCTTTCTTTTTGTGTTGTGAAATGCCTTTTAAATAATTACAAATTTCTAACTTTGATACCCCCTATTATTGCTTCAGTTGAAAATTGTCCTGGCAGTGAAATAATAATATTTAAAAATAATTGAATTGATTATATTAAAATTATTTCAGTTGAGAATAAGTCCTGGTAATGTAATTATTTCAGTTGACATTAAGTCCTGGTAATTAAAATTATTTTCAGTTGACATTAAGTCCTGGAAATTAAATTCTTCAGTTGACTTTAGTCCTAATAATTATCAACTTTTACATTACTAATTACTAAATTATTTTATTATTTCAGTTGATTTATTTTAATCTTGGTTATAAAATTACTCTAAATTATTTAATAAAAAATTTGATTGTTATTTCAGTTGATTCTTTGTCCTGAAAAACATTATATTCTAATTATTCCAGTAGATTACAAAATCCTGATAATTACTTATATATTAAATGTTTTTTTCCTTATTTTTCTTTAAATAAATTAAAAATAATAACTGAGTAAATATTTCTTTCTCCCAGTTCAGGTTAACTACAACTATGACTGACAAAGGAGCTTCTCCTGGCCATGATGAGGAACTATATTTAATTGACTATGATGAAGCTTCTTCTGCAATTTCTCCTTTGACTACAAAACTGGCTCAAATTAATCAATAACTGGACCAATCAGGACGTGGAGATGCAAGAGATAGAGATATTAGTGGGGACAACTTCTCAGGAACAAAAGCCTTCAAGCAACCCCCCAAAAGAGCTTCCAAAAGGCTTCAAAATAAAAAAGATGCCCTTGAATCAACAAGTCAGAAATCTCTCCACCCACATCAAGGAACTGAGGTCAGAAAATCTCAGGTTGAGGTCAAGAACAGACTCTCTAGAAGACAAGGTAAGAAAAATAGAAACCTTTCTTCAAGAGAAAAAGAAACCTCCCCATCCCCCAAAAGCCCTTCCACAATTGACTCCCCAGCAACAAGAAAAGGTGGAAGTCTCAAAGTGACAGTGGGATTGGCTGAACACCCAATGGGATTATCTGTCCCAAAAACAACAACAACAAGTACCTCAGGCAGGTCCTTCAAGAACCAATCAGTTCAACCCCACACCTCCTCTGTCAGCCAGGCTATTCCAGGAGTCCAGTAAATGATATGTAACTTATAAGACCTGAAAGAGGGGGTAAGAATTGTATTTAATGTATATAAATTAATATTTTATTGCATAATTAAATTATATAAGTATTTTATTACATATAAGTGTTATATTAATTTTATTGGTTATATAAATTTTTTATACATTTAAATTTAACATAATATATTATATTCTACAAATAATGGCGCATTTTTTATGTATTTAATAATTATAAATTTATATTTAATTAATTAAAAACATATATTATAACTATAAGTGTAAAATTTACTTATAATATAATTAAATTAATTATTTGTATTTATATATTAAATATCATTTTTTATAATATTAAACAATAAATAATGACGCTTCTTTTGACCTATAATTGTGTCAGGAAAAACTAATTAATACTGAATTGAAATAAATTACATATTTGTTGCGTCAGAATATTTTTTTTTCACTTAAAAATCCTTAAATCAGACTGTACCATCTGTTTTGAATGATTTTTCTCATAGTTCCTATGTTCCAGGCTTGTTTAGTTATTCACTATTTTTACTTACTGATTTGGGAATTAATGGCGGGAAAATTGGATTCTTAATTGGGGTTTTTAATTATTTGTTTCATATTTTTCTCTACATTGTTATATTTCACTTACTCTTTGATATACTTGTTTTATCCTATTGTAATTATTGTATTTACAAATATAGTGGCGCTTCAGAGGACCCATTGCCTATAAAAGGGCCTTGGATAATCCCCTGTAGCCTCATCACTTACTATACACTCAACAAATTTAAAGATAATTTTATTACGTTTATTATTATTTTTATTAGTACTACAATCTAATTAAAAATTCCAAATAACAATTTAAAGGTTGCCTTAAGTCTGATAGGAATTATGGTGTTTGCCGTGCAGAACCCTTACTTAAATAATATTAATATTAAATAAAACCTCAATTTGTTCGTCTCTCAACTCACTCCTCGTTGCTTCATTTTAAATAAATTTTTTCCTTTATTACTTTTATCTTTCTATTTACCTTTAGTACCTTTTCCTATTTGTTTCTCTTCTTTTTTTCCCCTTTTCTTTCCCTCTTCTAGACAACTGACCGACATCCTCACCCCTATTAAGGAGGAAGAAAGAAGAAAAAAATCACATTCAAGTCTTACCCAAACCATGGTAAGTCCCTCTATTAAATCTCAGGTACCATTTCTTGTTACTGAAACAGTTCTTTTGGGTAATTCTGGAAGAGGAGATGAGACTGTGAGACCAGTAGAGGCTGAGAGTAGTAGAAAAATAGCTCAATATTCTAATGTATCTAATCCTTTGGATTTGATTGCTACTTCAATGATAAATACTGATATGGCTATTATTGATGAGACACTTGATACTGAGTTTTATGAGAATCTAAAAAGTTATTCTGTTTCCATATTAAGAAATACCCCAGATGTAGCTAACATTAATGATGAATATTTGAGGGATATTATTGCTAAACAAAATCATGTAGTGAAAAACATGCAATTGTCTCAGAAATATAATAGTTTGTTAACTGAACAGGTTTATCAAGTGTTGAGGAGTGAGTTACAGAGTGTTTCTGATGATTTGTTTCATTACAAAGAAACACATGAAAAGAAAGTTGCTTTATGGCAAAATATAAAGAATGATTGGTCTAAATTAAAAGATGGTGTGTCCATCTGTTGCCAGGAGATAGAAAGACATAAGTTGAACTTAGAAAGATTGAGTAACTACTATTCATCTTTACAATAAAAGAACCATTTATCTTTTGAAACTATCAATGAGAATTTATCTAGTATTCCAAGAGTGAAAACTAGGTTAACAACCATTGAAAAGAAATTGAATTCATTTTTATATAATCAACATTTTTCTGACATTTCTTTGAAAGAACCTGTTGCTCAGGATACTCCAATTGTACCTGTCCCTAGTTCATCTTAAGTAAAATTAGTGCCAGAAATGCCTGTAAATATCAATGAGTTTCCATCAAAAATTGATGATATACCTGGATCATCTACAGAAGGATTAAACAGTGAGATTAATTCCCAGTT
Organism: Hemileia vastatrix; assembly: GCA_030280995.1. NCBI lineage: Eukaryota > Fungi > Basidiomycota > Pucciniomycetes > Pucciniales > Zaghouaniaceae > Hemileia > Hemileia vastatrix. The sequence continues at coordinate 5,068,652 of JASXTE010000008.1, read as the reverse complement.
GGAGAAGCTACAGCTCCTTCTCCCTCAGAAACAAGCTTTTATTAAGGAGACTACTTCAAATCAAAAGAATTGGCCAAAACTTGACCAATATCCAACTTTTGATGGTGACTCTTCTTCTGATTGGCGGCAGTTCATTTGCAGGATTTATAATCTAAAAAACTCTTACAGAATCCCAGATGAGGAAATTGTGTCAAAATTAACTTCTTTATTTACCAATGTAGCCCTAATGTGGTATGAATCTGTTATCTTGGATAAAAATGACTATTCATGGGAAGATTGGAAAAAGTTAATTAAAGCACAATTTGGTGGTTCCAAGTTTAGATTAGCTCAACAAAGGCAATACAAAGAAACCAGAAATAGCTCTTCTTCTGAAAAGCCTATTGATTTCTTGATGAAACTTTTGAAAAACTTGAGGGCAATGGACCTGGATATGGAGTTTGAGTTATGAAATGACAGGATCCTCTATAAATTGACTATGTCTCTGAGAGACTTAATAGTTGCTAGGACTGAGTTCTCAAGAGAACCTTCTTCTTTCATTAATACTTGTAATGAGATCCTTCTAAACAACAAGTATGATGCTCGAAAATTCATTCCTAGAACTACATTGGAGAAACCCCCCAATTACAAACAGAAACCTCTGGAAAAGGTTGGTAAAACTTGTACCCCTGTTGCACCCAAAAAGTATGCAAAAAACACTTGCTGAAAATGCAGAAAGCCTTTGAAGAAAGGCCATGTTTGTGACAAGAAGATAAATATTGTTGAGCAGACAGTGGAACATGCTGATGACACAATAGCACTGGATGATACTTCAAGTGATTGTGCCAGCAATATTTCATATGAATCTCATAAGGAAATTTTGATGCTGGAAGAGGATATACATTATTTTAATAATATTAATGTTGAGAATAATGATTTATCTACAGTAGAGGATGCTGAGATCATAAAAAACCTTGAGGACAGCTCAATTATTATTGCCCCTCTCAAGGCACCAGTCTTGATAAATGGAAACAACATTGAGGTTGTCTTAGATTCTGGAGCTGGAGGAAGTGTGGTATCTGAAAAAGCACTTGCTTCAGTGAACCAAGATTATAAATCAAAACTGATGCCTATCATTTCTGAGAATTGGAGACGTTATGGCTCAGTTTTATCCCCCATTGGTAAATATAAAGCCACAGTATTTTTAAATTATAACCATGGTTTGTAAGAGCTATATGTGATTTTGTTTTCATGAAAAATGATAACTTGAGTAGTTGTTTCATTGTGGGAAATGACATTTTAACCAAATATGGCATAAAATTGGATCCTTCAAACCAATGCTTCACAATGGGGATGAATGGGAAGAGAAAATTTAAAATTTCCTCCCCCAAGAAATTATTAACACCAGGATTGAACGCATGTCATTCTGTAGTTCAATATAAAGGAAGATCTACAAAAGAAATGCCTGCCCTTATGTCTGAAATTGAAAATGCTTCTTTTGGAGAACAACTTTTTGGTGAAGAAAAAGATTCCATCATTAAATTGATAAAATCTTTTCCTATGGCCTTTGCACATGGGTCACATGAATTAGAATTGGTAAAAGAAGAAATGAGGCTTTCATTATCTTTTACATTAACTGAAATACCACCTAGTTTAAAGAAGAAGCCTTATCATGCTTCTACCACAAAGAGAAAAGATATTAAATAAAATATCTCTACCCTTTTAAAAATGAATATTATTGAAAAAGTAGTTGAAAAACCTAAACATTGTGTTATCTCACCTGTCATAATTTCTTATGAGAAAGATAAAGCCAGGTTATGTGGTGATTATTGAGCATTGAACACTTATACTGCTGATGATATCTATCCTTTACCCAGAATTAGCTCTATACATGCTACCCTACAAGGTGCTAAATATATCAGTTGTTTGGACTGTAGCAAGGGATATAACCAGGAACGTGTTGAGAAGAAATCTCAGAATTTTCTGATGATTGCTACTCATATGGGTATTTATAAGTATATTAGGATTCAGCTTGGCCCTAAAAATTCCCCTTCAGTTTTTCAAAAAGTTATGGATAACACATTCCACCAAGAAATAATTGAAGGATGGCTGATGGTTTATATTGATGATATCATTATATTCTCAAAGACATTCAAGGACCATCTCACCCACCTGTTTAAAGTGTTCCACAAAATGGATGAAATAAATATGACACTTGCTTTGAAGAAATTTAAATTTGGTTTTCATTCGTTAAAAGTGCTGTGTCATGTTGTTTCAGGGTTACAGATATGTGTTGACCAAAATAAAGTGGCAGCCATACAGCTGGTGAAGGCTCCTACCATGGTTAGAGAGCTCCAGAGTTTTTTTGGGAATTTGTGGATACTATAGACAGTATATTAAAAATTACCAAGTCATAGTTTTACCCCTTACCCAACTGACTAGAAAGGATGTTGCTTTTTTCTGGAAAAGTGAAAGACAGAGAGCTTTTGACACTATGAAACACTGTTTGATGTCAGCAACAATTCTTGCTTTACCTGACTTTAATCAGCCATTTGTTTTGTACACTGATGCCAGTTTTATTGGTCTTGGTGCTGCCCTCCATCAAAAGCAAGTGATAAATGATAAAGTATCAGAAATAGTAATATGTTATGTTTCAAGAACCTTGAGAAATAGGGAATTGAAATATTGTGCCACTTGACTAGAATTTTTAGCAGTAGTGTAGGCACTAGATAAGCTAAATTATTACCTGGATGACCAGAAATTTGAACTTGTTACTGACTGCAGTACAGTTAAATCCCTATTAAACTTGAAAACACTTAACAGACACATTTTCAGATGGCAGCTGGCTGTTCAAGAATACAGAGGGAGAATGACAATAATTCATAGGGCTGGTATTGTTCACTCAATTGTGAATATGTTAAAAAGGTTACCTTTTCCAAATGATGAGTCAAATCCTGAATATGATCCTGAAGGTGAAATTATTCATATTCATGGGATATATGTGGTTGTTATGGAGGAAGAGCTATTACAGCTTATTGTGGATTCATATGATAAGGAAACTGACATAAAAAAGTTATGTACCATATTAAATGATCCAAAGAATGCTTTAATACAAGCATTAATTAAAACCCTTCCACCAAAGTACCAAAAGGCTTTGGAAAAAGGTAAATTTTCAATTGATGAAGGATATCTATATTATAGAAGAAAGTTGAGTAATGTTACTTTTATTCCTCTTTCCATGAAAGAGATCACCTTGAAAATTTGTCATGATGACATATTGGCTGGACATTTTGATCTTGAAAAAACAATGATCAGAATTAAAAACACTGCTTGGTTGGTTAATATGTCTGAGGACACCAAACTATATGTTGAATCCTGTGATTCTTGCCAAAAATCAAAAAGATTGACTGGTAAAAGAGCTGGATTAATGCAACATATTGAAACTTCTGATGCACCATGGCAGATAATAAATATGGACTTTGTAACAAGATTACCCATTTCTGAGAAAGACAGTTATAACTCTTGTTGGGTTATTGTGGATAGATTCACAAAAATGTGTAAATTTTTCCCCACACACAAGGATGTTTCCACTAAAGAATTAGCCTTCTTGTGGTGGTCTCCTATGTTTAATAATTCTGGTTTTCCTAAGGCCATAATCTCTGACATGGACCCTAAATTTACTTCTGAATTTCAGATGTCTCTGATGGATGTTTGTGGTTGTGATCTGAAGCTTTCTACTGCCCATCACCCTCAAACTGATGGATTAGCTGAAAAGATGATTCAGACCTTAGAGGACATGATAAGAAGGTATTGTGCCTTTGGCATTGAGTACAAAGAAAATGACAGATCTACTCATGATTGGGTTACCTTACTTCCTGGTTTGGAATTCGCTTATAATAGCACTGTTCATTCTGTTACTCAAAGAAATCCTTTTGAGCTCTGGCTTGGATATGTTCCAAATATTCCTTCCCGAATTCTCAATAATAAAATACCTAAATTGGATTTACATCCTGGTGTAAAATCTTTTCTTCAAATGCAACAACTTTGCAGAAGTCATGCTCAAAAATTTATTGAAAGATCATTTGAATATGAGAAGAAGAGATGGTACAAATCCCATAAAGAATACACTTTAAAAAAGGGTGATGAAATACTGATTTCTACAGTCCACTTCAATTTACAAGGTAATAACAAATTAAAAGACCCATTTGTAGGTCCATTTGTTGTCAGAAGAATGGTTAGTGATAATGCAGTTGAAGTTATTTTGTATTCTCCATATGACAGGAAACATCCTGTTTTTCCAATATCTCTATTGAAAACTTACACATTAAATAGTGATTTATTTCCCAAAAGAAGGGGAAGACCAAAAAAGATCCCTAATGAAATCACTGAGACAGCAGAAATTGATAAGATTCTAAATGACAGAAAAGTTACTGCTGAAATAGGTACTGAATACTTGTTGAGATCCAAGAATAAATCTTCAGAATATGATTCTTGGATACCTGGGAAAGAGATATCTAATCTTCATACTCTGCTAAAGAAATATAAAAGGAAAAAATCATAGTCTTTTTTTATTTTTTTTTAGAGTAAGGGAGTGTCAGACAAGCTTCTAGACTCACCCAGTAAAATTATTAATTATTTACTGGGATTAAGCTACGCCTTTTTAATTTTCATATATTATTATTAATTATAATGTATTTACTCTAAATTTACTTGTAATAAATTAACTAGTTATAAAACAGTAAAATTAGTAAATAATTAAAATTAATATTAAATGTCCCATATATTTTTATTTCCTAACACCGTGCTCAATGACAGGTTAAGAGAGATAAATATTAATATTAATTAAAATTAAATATTGAAATAAAAATTAATATTAAAATAAAAATAAGTATACACAAGAAATTCAAATTACTTATTTAAAAATGACAATTACAGTAATTTTAAAATAAACCAATTTATTTCTGGCATATACAGTAAATACACATTTTTAACACATTCTTTATAGAAAAACCTATTGTTTGAAAATATCTTCTGGAATATTCTTTCTCTTCTTTCATACACCTGTATATAGGATTTTTATTCCGTGCTTTGTCTCTATTTTGCCTTTATAAGGCCTCCCCTTTCCTGGCTGCTTGAAATCATCATTTCTTACTTATTTATTTACTCGCTTTAAACATTTTATCATATTAATTATTTTATTAATATTTATTACTTTAGTATTTACATCTCCGTAATTGTCAGTATAGTCTAGTATATAAGTATGATATAATAGTTTTTATTTATGGTCCTACTACTTATTGATAAATGATTTAGTGATTAAACCTCAGAGGAAGACTAATAGAATAGTTATACTTAAATAAAACTCACAATACTTGGATTTAATGCGTGCTTAGTGGTGGAAAATAGATGAATAAAATATAGTTATAGCTTATATAAAGATAATATCAATTTATAATGGCTTTATAATATATTTCTAAATGTTAATAATTGTATAGTAGTGTTTTTTTGAGTTGTAGTAATTGAATTATGATAAATAACTGTCAAAATCCCTCCTTACTTATACCCAAATCCACTGGAGTGCACAGACCTTCAATCCAGATGATGTCACTGCTATCCCTGGCAATTACAGCACTGTGAGGGCCCATCACCTCCCCATGGCGTCCACTTCAAGCAGCTTCAACACCCAGACCTCCAGTAAGGACCCTCCATCACTATTAATAATAACACTGATCCATACCATAAATAGAAAATCCAGATAAAAGCGGATACCATAAAGAAACAGGTAAAATAAATAATCAAAAAGAGATTTAATGAAACTAAAAGCATATAAAGGAAACAAATAAAATGTCCAAGCCCCCAATAACATCCCCAAGCATCCATATTAACCCAGAAATATCCTTCCAACACATAAATCCGTGAATAACCATCCAAGGAAGTAATTTTAGTTGTCCAAACTGGGTGTATGCGCCTGATATAGGTGTCTATGCTTCTGTAGGCGTTTTGAGTCCACTGATTTCCTACATATGACCTAAAATAAGCAGAAAAACAAAGGTTATAGGCTATTAAGGGGCTAAAACCCACTTATATACCTAAGTATACATAATATACTGCATATTTCACTGAATATGAGATTTATGTATACATATAAGCTTATGTATGTCAATAATTACTTCATATCACTTAAGATAAGTATATTATGACTCCATTAACATCTTAATAAATATTATTAGGCCATGGATAAGCTATTTAAACTATTTTAAGTTATATAATAGAATAATAATTATATATATATATAATAAAATAATATATATTATTATTTTAACCTTATTTTTAAGATATAAGCTTAATCTTCTTAAGGTTATCTTATTTTAAGCATAAGAAATACTCAGTCCTAAGGATATTTAGGCTGACACTTCCTCACCCCAAAAAAAAACAATAAAAAAATGTTAAGACATTTTAATTAAAACTAAGGAGTGAAATAATAAAATAAAAATAAAAAATAATTTTTATAATACATATACTGAATGAACAGTATTATTTAGATTTAAATTTTTTCAAGAGATTTTTAAGATCAGAGATTTCATTTTTTGGAATCCACTGGTCATATTCACTTGATTTATTTTTAAATCTTAATAGATACTCAACTCCCTTTTCTTTAGTAAGGTGTCTCTTTTTAAGTATCTTTTCAATTTCTGCCTTTTCAACTATTTCTTCAGGTTTCTGTTTATCCTTCCTGATCTTCTTGGAAATAGAGCAGTATCATTAGAATGGTATGGTTTTATAAGAGAAATAGAAAATACTGGATGTTTTCTATCATATGGTGCATATAGAATAACCTCAACAGCATTATTACCAACCATCTTTTTAACTACAAATGGTCCAATGAATGGATCCTTCAATTTAACATTACCATTTAAATTGAAATGTAGCGTTGAGATAAGGACTTCATCACCCTCTTTGAACATTTGTTCTTTATGAGCTTTATCCCATCTTTTCTTCTCATACTCAAATGCCTTATTTATACATTCTTGAGCATGTTTTCTGCATAATTCCTGCATCTGAAGAAAAGATTTAGTACCTGGATGGATATCCAATCTAGGTAACTTATTGAGAGTTTTAGCAGGGGTATTAGGTACATAACCCAACCATAACTCAAATGGCTTTTTGCCAGTGACAGAATGTACTGTACTATTATATGCAAATTCTAAACCTGGGATAAGGGTTACCCAATCATGCATGAATTTGTCATTGTCTTTAAAATTAAGACCAAAAGCACAGTATCTTCTTATCATATCTTCTAAGGTTTGTATCATTCTCTCTGCTAGCCCATCAGTTTGTGGATGGTGTGCTGTAGAAAGTTTTAATTGACACCCTGAAACATCCATAAGTGACGTCCAGAACTCAGAAGTAAATTTAGGATCTCTTTCAGAAACTATTGCTTTGGGGAAACCTGCTGTATTTAACATTTGTGTCCACCATAAAAAAGCTAAGTCCTTTGCAGAAACCTCTTTGTGGGTAGGAATAAATTTACACATTTTTGTAAATCTATCTACAATTACCCAGCAGGAGTTATAACTCTTATGCCCTGCTATTGGCAAACCTGTTACAAAGTCCATGTTAATGATTTCCCATGGAGCTTTTGGTTGCTGAATTTGTTGTAATAAACCAGCTCTTTTTCCTGTTAATCTTTTAGATTTTTGACAAGAATCACATGTTTCAACATATTTCTGAACATCCTAAGACATGTTAATCCACCAAGCTGTGTTTTTTACTCTGGTTAATGTTTTATGGTAGTCAAAATGACCTGCTAATATATCATCATGACATATACTTAACATTAACTCCTTCATTGAAGGGGGAATTACAATTACATTACTTAATTTTTTCCTGTAATATATAAAACCATCCTCAATGGAAAATTTTCCTTTTTCTAATGCCTCTTTATACTTAATTGGTAATGTTTTTATTAAAACATTCATTGAAGCATTAGATGGAGCATTTAATATTGTAGTTAATTTACTTAAGTCAGGATCTGAATTATAATTATCAAGAATTGATTGCATAAATTCATCCTCAAGATCTACAATATAAATGCCATAAATGTTAATAATCTCTGATTCAGGAACATAAGCAGGATTATCATCATTATTAGGCAGAGGTACTCTAGATAACAGATCTACATTAGAGTGCAAGGTTCTTGCTCTATGTGTAATAGTCATCCGGCCTCTGTATTCTTGTACAGCTAATTGCCATCTAAACATGTGTCTATTAGTAGTTTTCATATTTAAGAGTGACTTAACTGCACTACAGTCAGTTATTAACTCAAATTTTTGGTCTTCAAGGTAATAATGTAGCTTTTCAAGAGCCCATACTACTGCCAAACATTCAAGTTGAGTAGCACCATATTTCAATTCACCACTTCTTAGAGTATGTGAAATATAGCAGATTACTACTTCTGACATTTTCCCTTCAAAAAGTTGTTTTTGATGCAAAGCAGCACCCAATCCAATAAAACTTGCATCTGTATATAATACAAAAGGTAATTGGAAATCTGGTAAACCCAAGATAGGAGCTGTCATTAAACATTCTTTCAACTTATCAAAAGCTTTTTGTCTTTCATTATTCCAAATGAAAGCTTCTGATTTCTTTATCAGTGTGGTCAGTGGTGCAGCAATTGATTGGTAGTTTTTAATATATTGTCTATAATAACCACACATTCCAAGAAAAGATTGTACATCCTTCACGTTTTGAGGAATGCCAATATTCTTTATTGCAGCCACTTTATTTTGGTCTACACATATTTGTAAGCCAGATACAATATGACCAAGCACTTTTAAAGATTCAAACCCAAATTTACATTTTTTTAATGCAAGGGTCATTTTTATTTCATCCATTTTCTGAAATACTTTCCTTAAATGGATTAAGTGTTCCTCAAAAGTTTTAGAGAACACTATGATGTCATCAATGTATACCATTAACCATCCTACAATCATTTCATTATGGAATGTTATATCCATTAACTTCTGAAACACTGATGGAGCATTTTTTGGTCCAAATGGCATTCTGACATACTTATAAATTCCCATGTGTGTTGTTGTCAACAAAAATTTCTGTGAATTCTTTTCAACAGGAATTTGATGGTACCATTTATTTCCATCTAGGCAACTTATATATTTAGCACCTTTAAGGGTAGCATGTATAGAGGCAATCCTTGGCAAGGGATAAATATCATCTACTGTAAATGTATTTAATGCTCTATAATCACCGCACAGTCTTGCTTTATCTTGTTCATAAGAAATTAGCACTGGTGATATTACACAATATTTTGGTGTAGTTTCAACCTTCTCAAGAATGTTCATTTTTAATAACATCTTAATATTATCCTCTATGTCTTTCCTCTTCATTGGTGAAGCAGGGTATGGTTTCTTTTTAAGACTAGCAGGAATATTATCCATATCACAGGTTAAACTAATCTTCATTTCATGATCTTTTACAAGGCCAAGTTCATTTGTACCATGTGCAAAAGCCATTGGAAAAGCTTTAATTAATTCCAAAATATTATCTTTCTCAGTTTTACTTATCTGAGTGCCAAGTGATGCTTTTGAAATTTCTTTTTCCAGAATTTCCATCTCATTGGATTCTCTTCCTTTAGACGGGGAATTTGTTACTGACTCAATGTGTAAGACTGTGTTAAAAGAATTTATTTTAAATTTTCTCTTACCATTCATGCCAATTGTAAAATTGTTATTAGCAGGGTCTAATTTTACACCAAATTTAGTCAGAATATCATTTCCAATGATAAAACAGTTACTACAATTAGTATTATCCATTACTACAAAGTCACAAGTTACCCTTACATAACCATGTTGGTGTTTAAAGAAAACAGCAGCTTTGTATTTACCAATGGGGTGTAGTACTGATCCAAAACCTCTCCAATTTTTATTTTGAAATGTTTCAAGCTTAAACTTATATTCACTATCAATTTTCTGTAATGTATTAGTGGAAAAAACTGAACCAGCAGCTCCTGTGTCTAATACTATATTAACATTTTCACCAGAAATGATAGCTGGAACCGTGATAGGTGTCATTCTAAAGTTATCAGCTTGTATATCCTTAATGATTTCAGCATCCTCAAAATTCATTAAAGATTCATTTGAGTCCATATTTAATATTGGATTTTCAAAGATGGACAAATCATCTTCCAACATACAGACTTCATTTTCATCACTATATGAGATATTGCTGTCATAATCACTTGATTCTTTACTTTTTTCAGTTTCAGTTTCAGATTCACGTTGATTTTCAACAATATTTATGTTTTTCTCACATTTGTGACCTTTGAACCAAGGTTTGTTACATTTATAACAAGTATTTGTTTCATACTTTTTAGGTACTACAGGTGCAGTAGGTTTTTTCTGCTTCTCCTGAAGTGTTTTTGAATTCTGAGTTTTTACAGGTTTAACATTTTGTTTATAAGTGGAATACCTTGATCCATACTTATGGTTCAATAATATTTCATTGCAAATATTAATAGAGTCAAAATATTCAGTAACATTTAATGTTCTTGCTACAACAATGTCTCTGACAGATATAGGTAATTTATAAATAATCTTATCTTTCCATAAGTTAAAATCCATATGAGGCTCAATGGCTTTTAATATTTTATTTAAATTCATTAAAAATACCATAGGTTTGTCACCATTCAACGGATTATACCTAGTCTTCTCATAAAGTCTCTGCTGAGTAAGCCTGAATTTAGAACCTCCAAATTGTTTTTCAATAAGTTGTTTCCATTCAGCCCAAGAGTAGTCTCTACCCTCACTCAAGACAGCTTCAAACCATAATAAAGCAACATCCTTAAATAAAGAAATTAATTTTGATGTTACCTCTACATCTGGTAACTTATATGAGAATTTCAAGTTGTCAATTCTTTGAATAAAATGTTGCCAATCAGAGCTGGCTTCCCCATCATAAGTTGGGTACTGATCTATCTTAGGCCAGTTTTTCTGATTGGATTTTATCTCACTAATCTTAGGTAAATTCAACAACTCATTTACTTTTGATAAATGGTCTTGTATTTCTTCCTGCAGGGATTTGTGACTTACATTTTCAGATTTGACACTACCACCAGATGGTTTTAATTGTGGTGGTACAGGGAAGGAATGAGATTCACTTTTGCCAATGAAAGGATTATTATTATATTGATTTTACTTATGATTATCCTGGTTCATTAGTAGATTGGCAGTTTCAATCTCAACTTTAGTTAATCTTTGTAGCAACTCAGAGACACTTTGATTTGTCTGGGCAAAAGATAACTTTGTTCTTGATTCAGTTTTGAATAAATGTGTTTCATATAATTTTTCTAACTCACAAAATTTGTTTGAAAGGTCATTATACTTATTACTCAATGAATCATATTTAAGAGTTAGAGACAAATGTTCTTTCTCTAATTCTTTGTTATGTGTTGCTAATTGAGAAATGTTTAATGTCAAGGATGAAATTGTATCACTAGTGAGCTTAACTGTCTGTTCCTCACAATCAGTCATTCTATTCCACAATGCTGAAACAATTCTATGGACAGTTGGATTATTGTTAAAATATTCCATGTCCTCCTTTTCAATTCTATCACTCTCCTGTGAACTTCTCATCTCACTAGTAGGTGGTTGCAACTGAGGATTAACTGTATTATCATTGTATATAGTACTGTTATTGTGGACAAAAGACAAGTCAGGTGTATCTACTCTAAAACCTAAATTTCTTAAATCCTCCTCTATTTTTTGTACAGATTTAACATCAATAGAATTACCTATATTGTAATTATCAGTATTATGTCCAATCTGAGAGGGTAATCTACTTACCACGGGATGGTTTCCAGTCCTGATTTTTGGCGCTTTTTTCCCTTGTAAGGGTGAGCTGAGGAAGTCAGATGAGGGTGTGGATCCCTGTTGCAACTGTGGCTTGTCCACTGTTGGTGAAACCAGTCCCATTTCCATTTGTCTACCAGGATTTTCTCCTGGGAGTGAGTGGACCCTCCTTGGGTAGGGGGTTGCTGATTTGATTGAATGGGCTGGCCTCCCTTTAATTCTGCCAATGCCTGATTCATCTGCTGAAACCCTACCTTGCAATTGTTTTGCAACTGCTCTACTTCTTTGAACATGAGAGATTTTGATTCCTCCAACTTCAGAACCTGTTTGGCCAGGTGGGACAGTTGATCCTGAAGAGGAGGAGACGTATTTTTTATAGTTATCTTTTTTAAGAGGGCGTCCTTTTCCTCTATACTCATGCTTTCTGGCTGGGGGTACTGTTGGCCCTCCATGGTGATGTCCTGGAAAGTTTTTGTTAGCTTTAGACCTGGTATTATAAGCAGGCTTTTCACTTACACTGTCCTGAGGAGCACTCATATTGTTAAGAATGACAATATTTTACGTCTAAAAAAGGAAAAAACTCTATGGAATTAGTAGACAAAAGATATTAGCAATTATATTACTAATAAAAAAGCAATGGAGCTTACCCTGAATTTATATCTTTATTTATTTAAATAAAATTTAAGAAAAAATCGAAAAAATCTGTTAAAAATATAATTATAAGTTTAACTAGACCTCTATAAGGGTGAATAATTAGCCTACCAAGCTTTAGCCAAATAACAATTTAATTGGGTGTTATATTGGTGTCCAAATACCAAGTGAAATTGGGTTTATATTGGGTACAGTTACTACTGTAAATATCTAATTTTTATGATAAAAAATTAGTACAATTATTTTAAGGGTTCTTTTCTGCAATCAATGAGTTATGATGACCCACTAATATGCAGCAGACCCAAATATTTGGTTAATTTTGAGCTGTACTAAGGTAAAAATAACGTCCCAAGGCTTATACTAAATAATAAGTAAAATATAAGGAAAGACCCCCCATTGTCAGTATAGTCTAGTACATAAGTATGATATAATAGTGTTTATTTATGGTCCTACTATTTATTGATAAATGATTTAGTGATTAAACCTCAGGGGAAGACTAATAGAATAGTTATACTTAAATAAAACTCACAATACTTGGATTTAATGCGTGCTTAGTGGTGGAAAATAGATGAATAAAATATAGTTATAGCTTATATAAAGATAATATCAATTTATAATGGCTTTATAATATATTTCTAAATGTTAATAATTTTATAGTAGTGTTTTTTTGAGTTGTAGTAATTGAATTATGATAAATAACTGTCAAAATCCCTCCTTACTTATACCCAAATCCACTGGAGTGCACAGACCTTCAATCCAGATGATGTCACTGCTATCCCCGGCAATTACAGCACTGTGAGGGCCCATCACCTCCCCATGGCGTCCACTTCTAGAAGCTTCAACACCCAGACCTCCAGTAAGGACCCTCCATCACTATTAATAATAACACTGATCCATACCATAAATAGAAAATCCAGATAAAAGCGGATACCATAAAGAAACAGGTAAAATAAATAATCAAAAAGAGATTTAATGAAACTAAAAGCATATAAAGGAAACAAATAAAATGTCCAAGCCCCCAATAACATCCCCAAGCATCCATATTAACCCAGAAACATCCTTCCAACCCATGAATCCATGAATAACCATCCAAGGAAGTAACTTTAGTTGTCCAAACTGGGTGTATGCGCCTGATATAGGTGTCTATGCTTCTGTAGGCGTTGTGAGTCCACTGATTTCGTCCATATGACCTAAAATAAGCAGAAAAACAAAGGTTATAGGCTATTAAGGGGCTAAAACCCACTTATATACCTAAGTATACATAATATACTGCATATTTCACTGAATATGAGATTTATGTATACATATAAGCTTATGTATGTCAATAATTACTTCATATCACTTAAGATAAGTATATTATGACTCCATTAACATCTTAATAAATATTATTAGGCCATGGATAAGCTATTTAAACTATTATAAGTTATATAATAGAATAATAATTATATATATATAATAAAATAATATATATTATTATTTTAACCTTATTTTTAAGATATAAGCTTAATCTTCTTAAGGTTATCTTATTTTAAGCATAATAAATACTCAGTCCTAAGGATATTTAGGCTGACAGTAATTCTAAGATTTTAAAATATAATAATAATTATAATAACATTTATACCTCTTTTAAATTGAGTAAAATAAATAAAAAGATAAATTATATGTACCCTTGACTCTGAAACCCAAAACCCACCTATCACCACTGTTGGACCTCCATTAAAAATTTTCTAGACCATCAGAATCCTTTGACATATATAGTCATTGAAATGAAAAATATTAGTAAAAGAAAGGACTGAGAAACTTTTTTCTGTTACTGAATAGATTATCATAAATATATTGAGGTAGATAACTTATTTAAATTTTATAAATTTTCAGTTATTACAGTCAATTTTTCAGTTATATATAGCAAATACAAAACAAGGAATCAACCTAAATGGTAATATATGTAGATAAATCTTTTTTTAACCTTTACATGAATTATTTAATTTAATTCAAAGCTATTTTTTATCTAACCAACATATTTTACTATTACATTTAAAAATAAATACAATAAACTCATAAAATACATAAGTTCAATAGTTTAAAATTTCTATAAATGTTTTGTTCTAGTTTTCAACTTTTTGCTATAATTTTCCTATTATATTATTTATTTATATCATGTATAATTATCAAAAGCATCCTGTGAATTCTTGTGTAAAAAAGTAAAATAGTATTTCATTACCAATTATTTTACTATATTACTTTCTTAGTCTTAAAGTGCATTGTAAATCAAAAATATAGAATAAAGACGTATAAACTATAGTTTTAAGTTCAAAAATATCAATAAAAAATAATTATCAATCATTTTCCATATTGGAAGAATAGAGCTGTAGATTGAGGGAGTGGACTCTGATGTTCGCCCGAAGAACAAAGTTCACTCTCCATTTTTCACTACCTCAATGGACAACCTCTCAATCTCTCCAAAAAACTTTTTCTGCCTTGTAATTTATGTTAATTCTATTACCACTCCCCACCATTTTATTGCCCTCCTGATACATTTGCTACACCCTTTAAGCTTCAAAATCTAATTTTATGCCCTCCTCACTACTTTCCTCCACCCTATTTTCACTTTTAACACAACTCCCCCCCTTTTTCAACCTCTCGCTCACCTCCCATTCCCCTCACTCACCCCAATCACCTCCATTAGCCCTCACCAGCCTTTCTCTCACATTCTCAAACTATTACTCACCTCCCCAGTCTATTTTCCACATCCCCCAGCTCTCTCTTACCTCCCCTAGCCCTTTCTCACCTTCCCAAGCCCTTTCCAGCCCTTCACTCACCTCTCCCAGCCCCCCCAGCCCCTTACTTTGGCTGTAGATGTGAGAAAGGTGCTTTGAAGACTAAGGAGGGCTGGGAGAAGTGAGTGAGAGGCTTTTATCACCTCCCCAAGACTTTTAAAGCCCCTTGCTCATCTCCCCCAGCCTCCCCAGTCCCTTAATTTTTCTGGAGATGTGTTGGGAGGTGCTGTAAAGACTAACTAGGGCTGGTGGTAGTAGGTGAGAGGCTTTTATCACCTCTCCTAGCCCTTTAAAGACCCTTGCTCACCTTTTCCAGCCTTCCTGAAGTGGATTAGGGGCTTTTATAAAATCTCCTTGCCCTGTAAAGCCCCTCTCTCACCTTCCCCAGCCTTCCTCAGTCTCTTGATTTTTCTGGGTGAGGTGAGAAATGGGATGGGAGAGGTGAAAAAATTGCTGGGGAGGCAGGCAAGGGCTTGGGAAGTAGCCAACTTTTGATAAACTTGTGAATAATTAATATGTATGAATTAGAAATAACAAGGAATAAAATCTTGAGGAATTATAACCCATTCCAAGTGGTAAATAATGTAACTAAATACATATTTCAGAATTTGAGCTGCTTGTATTTACCAAAAAAAATGTGGCCAAATGTTGAGACAGGAAGATATTTTTAGGGAAGAAACATGAAAAAAGAAAAAAATACAAAGTAAAATAAAACTAAATAATGAAAGTGGGCTGGGAAAGGTGAGTGAGTTTCTGATGGAGGTGTGAGAGATGAAGAGAAGAGAAGGGAGAGGGATGGAAGGAGAGGAGAGTTTTTTTCTCACTGTGAAAGGAAGGGATAGGGTAGAAAGGGTATGTAGATGGAAAGGTTAGCAACAAGATAAGTGGGTTAGGATAGGAAGGCATATTGAAGATAAGGGAGAATTGGGGAAGGGAGGTATCAGATGGAATTCCCACTTGGAATTCTACGAAGAATTATTTCAGGAAGCGAAAAAAGAACTAGACATCTAGTGCACAAATTTTTTCCTGCTGTGAATATTTTTTGAACTATTAATCAACTGTGGTTCAATGAAGGTTCACATCAGTTTCAAGGTGTTTTCAAAGTAAATTCAATTTTTCTTCACGATTGTTTCATCACCACCTCAATGTGTGCTGAGAAAGATATGAATTAGGGTTCAAGGTTTCAGACTTGTTAGCAAGTCTGCCCCCCATATTGCATGGTTTATAATTAATTTAGGATACTAAATAAGTGCCTGTTGCCTGGTTTAGCGTGTTTCCCTACAGTAGATGTAGAATGTGGGGTAATTATAGTGTGAAAAAGCTAACTTTGCAAAAAATGAAGCTATTAACATGGGAAATATGCAGGCAGTATGTGGCCAGTACACAGAAGCCATTTCTGGCATAAAAAACACCAAATTTTAAAAGTGTTGTTTTTATGCATTTGAGTAGCCAGATAAATAGTCCTAATTAAGACAAAGTGATCTGTCAAAGCGCATTTTTAATATTATTAAATCTAAAGTGAATATAGTCAACTTTTAAGTAATTTAAAGCACATTTCTTGTTTTTCACATAAAACTATGAAAAAAAAGCTTTAAGTCTACTTAAAAATTATGTAGCCTTATTTTTAAGGTTTTTAAGATTACCCTAGAAAAATTCAACTTAATATTAAGTACATAGGACTTATAAAAGGTGGATATATGCATGTATATAAGGTGTTATAATAGCATATATTGTTTTTTCAATTATGTATACAACTTGTGTAACTTTATTTATTGTTCCCATGTATAGTCCATGTGCTTAACATAATTTATAAGTACTTTTTACTCAGTCTTGAAGATATACAGTCTGACACAGAGAGGGATTTTTTTTTCAATTTTAAGGATTGAAGGGTTATCAAAAATGTGAAAGTATATTAGTAAATAAGGGAGAGGAGAGAAAAATGAGAGTGAACATTAAAGTAGAAGGGGAAAAGGAAGAAATAATTTTGTTTCCATATCTTTTTCCCTGTTTTTAATTAACATTTTTTTTTACTTTTTACTTTTTTTTACTTTTTACTTTTTTTTACTTTTTACTTTTTACTTTTTACTTTTTACTTTTTACTTTTTTCATTTTTCATTTTTCATTTTTCATTTTTCATTTTTCATTTTTCATTTTTCATTAGTCATTTTTTATTTTTCATTTTTCATATTTCATATTTCATTTTTCATTTTTAATTTTTAATTTTTCATTTTTCACTTTTCATTTTTCATTTTTATTTTTTATTTTTTATTTTTTATTTATTTTTTATTTTTTATTTTTATTTTTTTATTTTTTTTTATTTTTTATTTTTTATTTTTTATTTTTATTTTTATTTTTATTTTTATTTTTTATTTTTTATTTTTTATTTTTTATTTTATTTTATTTTATTTTATTTTTATATTTTATATTTTTATATTTTTTATTTTTTATTTTTTTATTTTTAGTTTTTAATTTTTAATTTTTAATTTTTAATTTTTAATTTTTAATTTTTAATTTTTAATTTTTAATTTTTAATTTTTAATTTTTTATTTTTAATTTTTAATTTTTAATTTTTAATTATTAATTATTAATTATTAATTTTTAATTTTATATTATATTTTTATTTTTATTTTTTCCTTTTTTTCCATTTTCCATTTTCCATTTTTCATTTTTTTGCCTGTTTTTATTTTTTATTTTTTCTTTCTTTCTTTTTTTTTCTTTATTATTATTTTTTTTTTGGCAAGACATACTGAAAACAACCCCACATAATCATAAAAGGATTCTTTCTTTCAACTACTTTTTTTAAAAATAGAATATAAATTAAATTAAAATGTCCTCTCCCTCTCCACCTTACACACTTATTGTCAGCCTGTATATCTCCAGGACTGAGTAAAAAGTAATTATAAGTTATGTTAAACACATGAACTATACATGGGAATAATAAATAAGAGTACACAAATAGTATACATAAGTAAAATTATGATAATACACAAAAAAATGCCATTATAACACCTTATATACACGCATATATCCACCTTTTATAGGTCTTATGTACTTAATATTAAGTTGTAGTATGTTAGGGTAATCTTAAGAACCTTAAGTATAAGGCTACATAATTTTTAAGTACACTTAAAGCTGTTATATTCATTGTTTTATGCAAAAAACAAGAAATGCGCTTTATTTCACTTAAAAGTTGACTATATGCGCTATAAAATTGAGAATATCAAAATTGCGCTTTGACAGATCAATTGGGCTCATTTAGAACTATTGATTTGGCTATTTAAATGCATAAAAATAACACTTTTCAAATTTAGTGTTTTTTATGCCAGAAATGGCTTCTGTGTACTGGCCACATACTGCCTGCCTTTTTCCCGTGTGAATAGCTTCATTTTTAGCAAAGTTAGCTTTTTCACACTATAATTACCCCACATTCTACGCCCACTGTGGGGAAACACACTAAAATAGGGGACAGGCGCTTATTTAGTGTCCTAGCTTAATTAATAATGCATTGACCCTGTTTATATGCACTAATTTCATTAATAACCTCACTCTTGGCACTTTATTTCATCACCACGCTTAAATTCGCCTAATTTTAGTCAAGGATTTACCTGTGCAAGAGCCTGCCAAGAACTGCATGTAGTTACCCCACATCTCACACTCTTTTTTAAGTTTTTGGGTGGTTTCTCAGTCAATTTTGGTTATTTTTGAATGGGAATTTCACGTAGTATAATGTCAGGATTAGCCCCATTATTTCTACAGTCAATCCCCCTTATTATTAAGCTATTATTAACCTTAAAAAGTCTCCTTTAGTCCTTAATATTATTGTTTTATACGCATATACTCTCTTTTTGTCTTTTTCTTTAATTTTGATGGATTTCCCTTATTATTTCAGGATTTTGGCGGTTATTACTCTTCTAATTATGTCATGGGTCACTGGGAATGTTGATGGGAATGTCTATTAGTTGTTTAGAGGCGTGATTAACTGTGTATTGGGTGGTACATCAAGGGAATCATTGGGGAACTCAGTGTGTATAAAAGGAGGAGGTTTTTGAGTTGTATTTCTTCATTCTTTATCATTACAATTAACCAATATAACCAAACCAATTACAATACATATCAATTAGTACTTTTATAAGACTTTTGAATAGTATCTGAATTTATATAATCTATTTTTCTACCAACTATAAAGATTGTAAGCCATATATAAGAATAGTGAGAATTTTATTACTGAGACCTTTATATTTGATTATATTTTACAACTTAGTGGATTAGTACTACAGTATTCATACAGGACCATTTAAATCTTCTAGACAACTGACCATTCAAGCTAGTTCACGTCCTTGTACTTGATCTTAGCCTGACACTTATCCACAGACACACACACATACTGTCAGCCAGGCTACTAGACTTACCCAGTAAAATAATTAATTATCTTACTGAGATGAAGCCACGCCTTTTAATACTTATTAAAAATTAATTATTTACAAACTACTTATGTATTACTTACAAATAACTAGCTAAGTACAATAAGTAATGTAAAGAATTAATAAAAATAAGTAACTGTCGCATACATTTTTTCCCTAACACCGTGACCAATAATACAGATGAGAGGGAATAAAAATAGTATTAAAAATATAAAATATATAAAAAGAAAAAAACTTTTCAAATTCCTTTATTTAGATTTTGTTGAATTAACATTTTAAATCAAATATTTTTGTACTAAATGTGACGGACCAAGGGATTCAGATTTTTATTTCAAATAAAATAATACTTTTTATTTACGCACTATTTAGTATAACTCTTATTATTTCACATACACTCTTTATTTAGCTTCTTTTTTCTCACACCCTTATATTAGGTGGTGTTAACTCCGTATCTTTATTTCTCATATCTTTGCCTATAAAAGGCCCTCTCTTTTTGTACTTTTAAATTGATTCACTTACTTACATTATTACAACCAATACTACTATTAAAAATTTATTACTATATTATTATTGTCTTTAGTACTTACAATCTCGAAGTTCTAAATAATTAATTATAATAATAATTAAAATCTTTCCTCTTAACATTGAGAATTAAATCTTTAAGATTATAAGAGAAATACGTACATTATCTTGAGTCCTCTAAATCCACTGTTGCCATCCTTGAAATACCTTGAAAATCTTCTAGATGTAAAAGCCAACCTTGACACATACACACACACACACACATATATATATATATATATATATATATATCAAAAAGATTGGTGTGTACCAACTTACCCCCAACATTTTTATATTTTTTTATTTTGACTTTCATTTTCTATTTTTTATATAATATATTTTTATTATTATTTATCTTCCACTCAATTTAGATTTTTAATTTTAATTTTTTTTTCTTTTCTTGAAATGAGAAGTGGAAGAAGAGGCAAATAAGGGTGAGTTTCAAAGGGTGCTTTTTGTCAAGGGGTTCTTTTGGTCTAGAAGATTAGTTCGAGGTTTTTATGAGGGTTTTAAGGGTTTTAATGGTCTCTCAACGAAAAGTATGTATTTCTAAATCAATATGATTAATTTACTCAAATATAAGAGGTAGATTTTAAATATTAATATAGATTATAGACTAGAAACACGCTATTGTAAATACTAATGTTATAAAGTATAGAAATAAGTGTTGTATTGTAAGTGTAATAATAAAGTAAAATAATCAAGAAATGTCTTGAAAAGCACAAAGTAAGAGGCCTTTTATAGGCAAAACATGAGAGAATAAAATATACAGATTTTACACCATCTACTGTAAGAGTGTGAGAAAAAGGATAACAAAAAAAAGGAGTACATATATGACATAAGAAATAAATAAACTGGTATGTCAACAAGGGCATCAAATTTATTAGCAATAAAGTTTGAGTTCCTTGGACTGTCACAATTAATTACACAATAATTAATTAATTATATTACTTTCACAGGATTCCAGATCTCTCACTGAGGTAATATAATTGTTTTAAAGTTTTTTTTATTATAATTTTATTATTAAATTTTATTCCCATTGACTTATACTATTGAGCATGGTGTTAGGGAGTAAAATTGTAGGGGACATTTTATTTACACCAATTATTTATACTACTTATTGTACTTAACTAGTTAATTGTAAGTAATACTTAAGTAGATAATTAATTATTAGTAAGAAGAAGGGGCGTGGCTTCAACTCAGTAAAATAATCAATTATTTTACCGGTTAAGTCTAGTAGCCTGGCTAACACTTTTGGTCTAGATGATTTTTTTGGTGGTCCAATGGCAAAGAAAGGTGATGAAAGACTCAAGATTTCAAGATAGGTACATATTTATTTCTTTGTATGTTATTACTCAATGAAGAGGTAAAAAGATTTCATTATTATTATTTTTAAGTCTTAAGAATACACAGATGTAAATAGTAGTAATCAATTGATTTGTGTAGATAATATTTAATTGTAAAGTAAATATGAGATGAAATAGAACAGCTAGATTGAGATGCCTTATATAGGCAAAAAGGAGAGAAACTACGGAACCACAAGTCTACATACATGGATATCAGAGAGAGAACATTCACATAGATAGAAATTTCCAATATTAAAGTGTATTCTATAAAGAATGTTCTCATATACAGAATTTATCTGTATATGTCAATTTTAATTTAAATTATTTGATTTATTTAAGTCTTCTGTATATGTCAAAGTAAAATAGAAATATTTGATTTTAATATTTAGTATTTTTATAGTTTAGTCTACTTTTCAGCTGTCATGAGGACACTGTCAAGGAATAAAAAATATGAGGGAACAATAGAATTATATCTTTACTTAATTTTACTTATTAATTAGTTAAAATTGTATAAGTAATTTATAAAGTAAGAATTACTTATTAAAATGAGAGGTAAAGGCATAGCTCTACTCTAGTAAATAATTAATTATTT
The DNA here is from genome assembly GCA_030280995.1 of Hemileia vastatrix. Classification (NCBI taxonomy): domain Eukaryota; kingdom Fungi; phylum Basidiomycota; class Pucciniomycetes; order Pucciniales; family Zaghouaniaceae; genus Hemileia; species Hemileia vastatrix. The sequence goes on along the minus strand of JASXTE010000008.1, from coordinate 5,046,464 downwards.
ACTGGGTAAGTCTAGTAGCCTGGCTGACAGTAAGGGTGAGCATGAGAAGAAGAGGACTTTTTAAGACTTTTTTTTTTTTTCCTTTATATAAAACCACCATGACATTCCAATTATGGATACATTTATTAATCATTATACTTTATTTGCATTTTTTCTTCTTTTTGTTTCCCTTTCTTTTTCTTTTTCTTTTTTCTTTTTTTTTTTTTTTTGAAGGGGGGAGGGGATTAGAAAGATTTTTAATTCTTGGTTTATATACAAAAATTTTTGAATCATTCAAGAAAAAAAAATCAATGTAAAAAAACAAGGTAGGTAGGTATATATACATTTTTTATTTTTGTATGGCCATATATATGAACACCCTGATGAGAGCACTTAATTTAAAGTTTACTCTAATGCTAGCCAAAGAAAATGATTGAACTAATATCAATATATATATTATGATGACCAAGGTAGAAAAAAATAGTCAACTTCTTCAACAGAAATTAACTCAACTTGCGATTTTTTCTTAATGTTCTGCTTAGAGTCAAATAAAAGGCACATATGTTTATATATATGTATATTCTTTACTCATTCATTTCATATCCTTCTACTTTCATGTCGTTTAGACCCAATTCTTCAGATTGTTCAAATGTTCTAGGGTATTGGATTTTGGTTAGTGCAGGGTCTGGATCAGGGGCACATAAATTTTGGATATAAGAGTTCGACATTGCATCATCGATAACGATTGTAAAAGGAATTTTGACTTCGATAGCCTAGAATAGATGTTTGAGTGGAATGAACATTAAAGGACAGAAATTAAAAGATTGTAAATAAAATATGCAAAGTGGACGTTTTGATTCTCTTTTTTTTTTTTTTTTTTTTTTTTTTTGGAGACGTACCATTTTCAGCCTGGCTAAAAAAGCATCCATCGTTGCCGCAATATCTTTTTCAGAGTCATTTTGACCGTTTATATTTGAATCATCTAGTGGAATTGTATGAGGACGAACAACTGAGTCACCCCTAGCCATGACTTTTTGATCGAGTTCTTCATAGATTTGATTAAGCAGTCCTTCAACGGTGGTAAATCGTCCACCAAGTGTACCAGGATTTAATTCAAGCTCCACTTCTGGTATAGCAAGAGAAGCTGTATCACTCTTGAGAATATCCCTGTTAAGATCTTCTAATGCTGTAACTTTAAGAGTGGTTTTTGTAGCAAACTCAGATACAGATCCGCCTGATTTGACTTCATTATCCCAATAACCACATGCTTGACAATGTGTAGACATCAAAATAATTTCCTTAAAATGGGGAATGGAAACCTGCTTCATCAAAGTCTCAAGAGAAGCACCACATGAAGTGCAAATCCCAGGAAAGGAAATCACTTCATCTTTTTCAATAGGTTGATCGTTTGACTCATTATTAACGCTATCTTGCAAGTCAGAGGATTCGAACCCATTCTGGATAGCGCCTGTGTCTTCTTTGTTTTGATCTATACCGAGATCATTGTTTTCATTACTTGTTGATAGAATCCCAAGGCCTTTGTTTTGTTCCGCAGTCCGATTATATTCTTTTTTTGACCACTTGGGATCACCAAGACCGCCAATCACTTCAATATAGCTGTTTCCACTAGGATCATCGACAATGACGGTAATAGGGTATGACAGATCACAAGAAGAATCCTCAGTTAGAAGTCGTTCGTTGTCTTTGACCAAGGGTTTAAGTTTTGATAAAAATTGTTCGATTTTATCGTAAACCTCAGGCTGGGTGTATTTACGAACAGGTTGGTCAAGACAAAGATCGTTGATTGTATCTTTGATAACGCCCTCAACGGTGGTCATTTTGCCAATGCCATTTGGAATCATCAATTCGATTTCGGGGATCGTTACAGAAGCAGCATCTGATTTAACGATTGATCGATCTAAATCAGCGTAAGTGGTACATTTGACAGTATAGATTGCTCCTCGTGGCTGGATTTCACCGGCTGATTGGATGGAATTGTTGCTTGCTCCACAGTGAGGACATGAGAAGGAAACAATGATCACTTCCCGAAAGTAGGGTATAGAGGTTAGAAGCATGCGAGTGATGCCCTACAAGCCAATAAGACACTTTTTTTTCAGTATAGGCACTCTTCCTTACCCAGAATGAAAATACTAGATGATTTCATCTTTTTCAAAAAGTTACATAAAAGAGAAAAGAGACATACATTTTTCTCGCACTCCACGCACAATGATTCTATACACTCAACACCTTCACATTGGTCTTCGCATTGGGTTAACTGAGCATCAGGATCATCAGTGAACCCATTAGTTTCTTTCTTTTCCTCGCCAGAAATTGCAGCTTGCACTATGTTCGCGATGGGAGCAAAAGCATTTTTGTGAGTGGTGGTAGAAAAATCGTCCATACTGAGCAATAAAAGTGGATTTCCAGATGAACACGATCCAGGCTAGACAATTTGATTAATTTAGGCCACTTTTGACAAATTTTTATTTGCCTCAATTTTTTTTTTTTTTGTCAGACCCCATTTAAAGAATATATGAGATACCCACATCCATCGTATGCAGTTACTATTTACTATCCATGGCAACAATCCCTAATGGGAGTGAGATGGCACAACACAGTCGACAAGCCAGAAACGAAGATTGTGATGAAAGATCAAGAATGACTCGTCCATTAAAGAACAGAGATATATGGCACATAATACAAAATAAAAGAAAAACAAATTTAGTAACCTTTTGCTTTACTGCTGTAATGTCTCTTCTCAAATCAGCTTGACGCTCACTATTAGCCCATTAGATGTATAGTATATCATGAAAGTACACCTTAGATTGACTAAGGATCTAGATTAGTCTGACTGTTAAAGAACCATCATAGCGCCTACTGTTATCCAAAAGCCAACCAACGCTATCATGTAAAGACATCTCCATAACAAATTACAAGTACCGAAATTCATTCCTGTTGCTGAGGAGCCCACGATTGCTGTTTTCACTGCACCATAACCGTTTACCACTCCCCCCGTCTTATTCCCCATAGATTGATCATACAAAATAAAAATAAAAAACACATTTGGCAATTTATGAGAAATGGTAGGCGGAATAGATGAGATGAAAAAGTGAAAAGAAAGTTGATTGTTTTCATTCATTTTTTTTTTTTTTTTCGTAGGCTTTACATAAAAGAAAAGTAGATACTCACAGCTTGGCCATATACACTAACAACTGCCGTAGCCTGTCACAAAAGGAAAGAAAATCAAAATATAAAAATATAAAGATTAGTAATAAGAATAAAGTCATCTGTAAATCTTGATAATTGGGCAGGACCTTCCTAACCCAAAGTAAGAAAACAAAACAAGAGGGCATGAAATCACAACGCACGACATTTTCTCCGTTACTCACAACAAAGTTAGTCTACAAGTATTTATTTATTTCTCACGTTAGCACTGGTCCTTGGGCATGTTTATCTTGGAAAGAAGAGCCTGATTTAAGAATAATATAGAAGAGGTACTGACAACAGTTGGGTACAAGCCAGCAACTGTTGAAGTCTTTGCATTTCATCAAAAAAAAGGATGCAAGTGCAACATATATCTATCAGTCTACCATAAAGTAAAACAAGCGAAAAGGGGAGAGATAGTAAAAAACATTTAAATGAAGAATCATACCGGAGAACTTGGGGCACCATTGACGGTTTGCTAATAAAATTCACCATTAGACATATAGAAAGAAGAAAAACAAGCAACCAAAAGTTTTTTCTCAATATACTATCGTCTTTGCTACGATTATTAATCAACAATGAAAATGAAGAATGAAAATAATAAAAATCTCGACTAATTTACAACAACGGTTACGATTTCAAATACTGTTGCCTTGGTTTGAGTTGAGATATTGAAGTAAAACACGCGGGGTGAAAAATAACGAACAAATGTGATGAGTAAACCGTGGAGCATCCAAACAGTAGGGTACAGAAGACATGCACAGTCTCTCATCTCATACCTGAGGCGACCTCTATACGAGAAACGAAGAAAATCACGAAACAGTGCGGGTCAACAGTTTCGTAAATTTAGCAGATGATTCTTCAAAGTATGTACAAACCTTTTGAATATTCGCTGGAAGAGCTGGCGGTATAATGGGAGAAATATGAGAAGAACAATGCTGTTTAAGAAAAAAAAAAGTAAATCAATAAGCATGATTATGTTTGCTACTACCAAAACTAACTCCATGAATTACTGACTTCTTTAAACTCTTCAGAAATTTCATCTTCGGTTACATTTTGGCCGCAAGTCCCGTTCTTAAATGTGTCAATCAAGCAATTGACAAAAACCTCATTTGCACAGAGAAGGGCGATCGACTGAATCACGACTCCCAAGAGAAGAACAAAGATAAAAACATATCAGACACTGAAAAGTTGGTATTTTTGTCTGAATGGAGTTTCTGATGTTTTATTCGTCTTTTCTTCTTTTTTATCTGGCTTTTGATGTGACATGAAAGGCTCACCTCATTGGAGAACATTGTAGACTGCTGCTGACATTGTTTCCAGATCGACTCTCGACATAGAGCTGCTGGAGTATCGTCAGCATTATTTCCAGCCAAGAAACTGAAACACAACAAGATGCAACCGAAAAACAAACTGAATCGCATGGTTATGAGAATGAATGAACAGATATATAAATTGTTGATAAACCCAACTCTAGCAAAAGATGTAAACTGGAATAATAATAATAAAATTATGGAATATCTGGGGCTAGACACTAAGAACAAAGCCAAGTGAAAGTTGTGATGTCAGTTGGTGTGTGGTTTAATCCAACTAAAAAAAGAGGAAAATATTTATCTGAAGCTATTGTTGACCGATTCTAAACCCTTAACAAATGTATCTGCATTGAATTTTGTTAAGAAAATACTCTTATGTAAACATGAACACCGCACGATGGCTTAAAAAAAGATAGCCAGTATTGACACAGCCTAAACTTTACAGTTCACATACTGCCAAACCAGAAAAGCATGCGGGCTTCTCGCCACTTATTCCCTACCAAAAGTGACCTAAACTCATGTTTTTGGTGGGGCATCGGAGACGAGAAACCCGCAAGCTTTTCAGATTTTGCTGTACAGCCAAGTCAGCAAAGCTTGGTAATTTTGCAAAAATAATTGCTACTTTTTTCTCCCGGCTGCCACTTTTTTGTACTGTCAAATCATACCGGCTGCAGGCTAGCCCAGCCGCAACTGTCTCACATCAGACAGCAACTGTGCGACACTAGATGACAATCAATTTTTTTTTCTGATGTGTGATTTTTCCAACCAAGATGCCCCAATTTCACCATCAATTGATTTCTTATCCCCCCCCATTTCATTCTTCTTCTCATTCTCATTTTTTTCCTTTTTTCCAGGTATCACATCTAATTCAATTCTTGCTCTGCCTCTTGACTGTCTTATTCCGCAATTACCCTGCTCACAAGTTTTTCCCCAACCAACACAGTTGACTGTGAGTTTTTTTTTCATTTTTTTTCATTCTTTTTTTACATCCTTTTTTTTCTAGGAATATTCCATATATAAAATATAGTAGTGATATAAAAAATTTGGTAGTAATGGATGCTTTGAAAGGCAAATCATTGCAAGAAATAAATAAGAAATATTTGACTCAAATTCATCCATATTCTTTTTGTCGGTGGATGAATTTGTACAAAAGAACAAAAGCTGTTATCACTGATCCTGATACTTACCTCAAACATGGGGCTCCATTCAAGCTAGATGAAGAACATCAGCAATTTATTCTTAACTTGGTAACACAAGATCCCACTTTGTATCAAGATGAGCTGCAAGCAAAATTATTGGAGCAACATTGTCAGCCAGGCTACTAAACTTACACAGTAAATAATTAATTATTTACTAGAGTAGAGATACACCTTTACCTCTCATTTAATAGGGGGTTTCAAACATTACCAAATACACCACATAAACACGCCACAAAAAAGGTACCAAACCTGCCATCAAAAAATGAAATACACCTGCCCTGGACAGGTGTATTTCAACAGTGTATTTGTCCCCAAACACGTCTTCTTTTGGTTCAAAAAATTCATCAAAACACTTCCCTTCATCATCATGATTAGCCAGCACTAGGTACAAAGGCACCAAAACTAGGTACAAAAGCGCCAACAACTAGATTTTTTTTCCACCTTATCCTTAAGGGCTTATTCATATAAGAAAGGTATATGACTTACCAGAACTTAATCAATCCCATAATCATAAACTTACCCTTAATCTTTACCAGTTTTCACTAACATAACATGCCACTTTCAGTCTGCCATCAACTTGAGATCACTGCTGCAGCTGTAGCTCTTTATCTAATGGTTAATTCTGATACCAATTCTGATGCAGAACTTGACTTGGCTTTTATATGCAACATGTTGGAGAACCGCTACTTATTTCCTAGAACACCTTCCATATGACACCAACCTCAATATCACCTTGATGAATTTGCCAACATTCCTGAAGCTAGCTTTCAACAGATGTTTTGTACAGCTTTTCCTGGATTTCTTAGTTTGCTTGAATTGATTCAAGATAATTACATTTTCAAAAATAGTTCTAATTGTCCTCAAAGAGATCCAGCAATTCAAATATCTGTGGCACTTTGCCATTTTGGCTCAAATGGTAATGGTGCAGCATTAACCCATTTTGAAAACCTCTTCCATCTTAGTCAAGCAACAGTTCACCTTTATACAAAGCAAGTCATAACTGCAATACTTCCTGTTGAAGCTCAACTTCTGAAATGGCCCAATAAAGAAGAAAGGTTGGAGAACTCTCAGGTGATGCAAAAAGAAGGTTTTCCTGGATGCATTGGTTTTGTTGATGGTACCACCATACCCTTGAGTCAAAAACCTGCCAGGGATGGAAATAGCTATTTTGATTGCAAAAAAAAGGTGATATTTTTATCTTTTAAATTTTCAAACAAAGCTCATATTAATCTTTTTCTTTTTTTAGGTACTCAATAGCTCTTCAATTGGTTTGTGATATTAACAAGAAATTCATTGCTTTTCATGCTGGATTCCCTGGTGCTCGCCATGATTCCTCTGTATTTCAGCAAATGAATATTTCTCAACATTCCCAATATTTTTTTGATTAAAATATATACCTTTTAGCAGACTCTGCTTATTCAAATGGTGTTTATGTCATCCCTGCTTTTTGTGGGACTGGTGATGAAGAAAGTGAAAAATCAAGATTCAATACTCATCTAGCAAACTCTTGTGTTAGGATTGAGCATGCAATAGGGATACTGAAAGGCCACTTTGCTTCTCTACAAGAACTAAGGACTCCAATCTGTAACAAAAAAGAAATGAAGGTTACTGTATACTGGATTACTGCTTGTCTTATATTACACAATCTTCTCGCTAACTTAAAAGATGGATGGAATGAGCTCTATGAAGATGAGATTCCTGATCCACCTCCACCAATAGAGTATAGCAGTACTTCATCATCTCAACCCAGTTCTATGCGTGCTAAAATACTACCAATCACCCTTTCTCATTTTGAGGGCCTATCTTAACTGATTTACAATTTTGTTTTTTGAGTAATAATTTTTTCCAATGATATTCCCCGATTTCTCGGTTTTATTTGTCTTGGTTCAGCTCTCAGACTTGATATTGCATAACATTTCTAAGATTCTGTCTCACTAAGATACTTCATCTTCTCTTCATCTCTAACTTCTATCATTCATTGTTGGTTCTGATACTTCTCACTTGACAGCACTCAAAGTAAGTCAATTTCTCATTTTTTTAATTGAATTGCTAATTGAAATGTCTTTTTTCATGTCTCTTTTTTTGTTTCTTTTTTTTGTCATCTTTTTTGTTTTGATTGCTAATTTATAAGTTCTTATTTCTCCTTCCTCTTTTCTTTTATTTTTTTCTTATTCTTTATCATTTTTATTCTTGATTTATTGAATTTTTGGTGTTTTTTGGTCATTTTTAGGCATTTTCACTTTTTTGGCCTTTTTCTTTGCTAAATTGCTTTGAAATCATTTAGAAGTAATTTGGAAAAAATTTCCGAGCTATTTTCACTTACTTTGAGGTGTTTTTGGCTTGTTTTTGGTATTTTATTTTGGTAAAACCTTCCAGAAACATTTTCCAATCATTTCTCAGTGAATTCTAGGTGTTTATGGGCTATTTTTGGTCTTTTTTTTCACAAAATCAGATTGGAAATTCTCAGAAACATTTATAAGCATCTTAAAGTGTTTTTAAGTCATTTTGGCACCTTTTTTGGATGATTTTTGGAACTTTTTTTGGCACTTTTTGGCACTTTTCTGGAAACCTTTTATGACTTTTCTGGCAATTTTTGTGGAGGTTTTAGGGGACTTTCAGGACACTTTTTTTTTGTAAATTTTGAAATACTTTTAGGAGAAATTTGGGACACTTTTTTGGAAACTTTTGGAATTCTTTTCGGGCACTTTTGGGACTCTTTTTTGGCAATTTTTGAGACCATTTCTTTTAGGTAGTTTGAGGAGAGATTTTTAGGTAAATTTCATCCAATTTCATCCAATTTTGTTAAATTTTTTCTTTTAGATTGATATTTTTCTTTTTTTTTAGAAAAAAATAACTGAGAATCTAGACTCATCTAAAAATAAAGAAATGTCTTCCTCAATCTCATCCCTTTCTTCACTTAACTCGATATCTTCATCTTCTCTTTCTTCACTTTCTTCAATATCATCTTCCTTTCAAAACCTGGTCACAGTAGAAATTACATAAGAGAAAAACAATTTTGTTCCAAATTTATTGGAAGTTCAACTGGCTTCAGTCACTTCAAAAATAGATTCTTCCAAAAAAAAGTTATCCAAAAAAACTACCTGAAAATATAAATTTTTTTCCTGAGCCTATAACTGATAAAAAATTAAATTCAAGTAACAATGAAGAAGATAAGACTGGAAATAAAAAAAAATTGCTGTTGTTTCTAATTCTTTCAAACCTCAATTTATTTTTGGGATTCACTCATTTGAAGAAAATACAAATGAAACATTTCAAAATTTATCAGATCTTATATCAACTTTGTATCAAATGGCCTTAGTTCATCAAAATTTATCAAGCAAGATGATTCTTGGAGGTTCCATGTATGATATTGGTTGGAGAACAGGATATGAAAAAGTTTTTTCACTTGGTAAGCTTATTTATAGATGAATGAATAAAAAAAATTTATTATTCTTTCTACAGGTACTTATTCTTTACTTTGAGAGCTTATTGCCCAAGAAATGAAAGAAGATTTAAAAAAATGGGACTCCTTGTCAACATTCAGCCATTTTTTAGCTCATTGATTAAAGAACCTATGTCAATATGATATTTAAACTAATCATGAATTAGAAAAACATTTTAGCATCCCTAATTGGACAGATGTGGAATGGCTAAAACTTGTTGATGATGATATTGTTGCTTCTAATGTCACAGTAATTGTCAGGCTAAGATCAACTAAATGGACGTGAACTATCTTGAAAAGTCTTTGTCTAGAAGATTTAAATGGTCCTATATGAATACTGTAGTATAAATCCAACAAATAGTAAAATATAATTCAGAATGAAGGTCTCAGTAATATAATTCTCACTATTTTTATATGTGGCTTACAATCTTTTTAGTTGGTAGAAAAATAGATTATAATAATTCAGATACTACTCAAAAGTCTTATAAAAGTACTAATTGAAGTGTATTGTAATTGATTTGGTTATATGGTGCAAATTGTAATGATAAAGAATGTCCAAACAAGACCCAAAAACCTCTTCCTTTTATACACACTGAGTTCCCCAATAAATCCCTTGATGTACCATCCAATACACAGTTAATGACGCCTCAAAACAACTAATAGAACTACCCATCAACATCCCTAGTGACCCATGACATAATTAGACAAGTAACAACCGTCAAAATCCTGTAATAATAAGGGAAATCCATCAAAATTACAGAAAAAGACAAAAAGAGAGTATATGTGTATAAAACAATAATATAAAAGACTAAAGGAGACTTTTTAAGGTTAATAATAGCTTAATAATAAGGGGGATTTACTGTAGAAATGTAGGGGCTAATCCTGACATTATACTACGTGAAATTCCCATCCAAAAATAACCAATATTGACTGAGAAACCACCCAAAAACTCAAAAAAGAGCGTGAGATGTGGGGTAACTACATGCAGTCCTTTGAAGGCGCTTTCACGGGTAAATCCTTGACGAAAATTAGGCTAATTTAAGCGTGGTGATAAAATAAGAGGCCAAGAGTAAGGTTATTAATGAAATTAGTGCACATAAACAAGGTCAATGCACTATTAATTAAGCTAGGACACTAAATAAGCGCCTGTCGCCTATTTTAGTGTGTTTCCCCAGAGTGGGCGTAGAATGTGAGGTAATTATAGTGTGAAAAAGCTAACTTTGCTAAAAATGAAGCTATTCACACGGGAAAAAAGCAGGCAGTATGTGGCCAGTACACAGAAGCCATTTCTGGCATAAAAAACACCAAATTTGAAAAGTGTTATTTTTATGCATTTAAATAGCCAAATCAATAGTCCTAAATGAGCCCAATTGATCTGTCAAAGCGCAATTTTGATATTCTCAATTTTATAGTGCATATAGTCAACTTTTAAGTGAAATAAAGCGCATTTCTTGTTTTTTGCATAAAACAATGAATATAACAGCTTTAAGTGTACTTAAAAATTATTTAGCCTTATACTTAAGGCTCTTAAGATTACCCTAACATATTTCAACTTAATATTAAGTACATAAGACCTATAAAAGGTGGATATATGCGTGTATATAAGGTGTTATAATGGCATTTTTTGTGTATTATCATAATTTTACTTATGTATACTGTTTGTGTACTCTCATTTATTGTTCCCATATATAGTTCATGTATTTAACATAACTTATAAGCACTTTTTACTCAGTCCTGGGGATATACAGGCTGACAGTAACCTTTGGTGGTTTTTATAACAAAATTCACATGGATAAAAACGTTCTAAACTTGCTCACATTTGGAATATTCTCATACATTAATCCAAAAACTGGTCTTCCTATCCCCTCACCCTCCTCATCTACAAAAGGCCATGGTCTATACTTTCCAGACCATCAATGCATTATTAACTTCAGAACAAGAAATGGAATAATTGAAGAAATTTGGTATTCAAATCATCACAATCACCAGATGACTAAAACACCACCTGGCTTAAAATCCTGTGAAGAATTCACATTTTGGATGTTCATTTCCAATCAATAGGGAGCCAGTCAATAGGATTGATAAGTTAAGAGAAAAAAGTGAGGTAAAACAAAAAAAACTAGGTTGAAAGAAAAAGTATGGGGTGTAATATAGGTTGTCAACTTTTATTTTTATTTCATGAATTAAAATTTTACAAGTCATATATGATACTCTACTTACCTAAATTAATGAGCCATTGGCTGTGTGTTGTATAACCATAATCATAATGCTTTTCTCATGAGTTTCATGTATGTATTTGTGTTTTATTTCATTGAATTTGGTCACAGATGATTTCCACTCAAATTTTTACTTGAATTGTCATTACACTTTTACCTCTCATTTAATGAGTTATACTTACTTTATAAATTACTTATACAATTTTAACTAATTAATAGGTAAAAATAGGTAAAAATATAACTCTATTGTTTCTTCATATTTTCTGATTCTGTAACAGAATCCTGATTACAGCTAAAAAGAAAGCTAAAAATATTAAATATTAAATCAAATATTTTTATTTTTACTTTGACAATTACAGAAAATTAAAATAAATCAAATAAAATGGACATATACAGATAAATACTGTATACGAGTACATTATTTATAAAACAACTTTAATCATTTGAAATGTCTAATTGTTGAATTGTTCTTTTCTCTGATACTCATGTATATAGAATTTTGATTCCATAGTTTCTCTCCTTTTTGCCTATATAAGGCCTCTCAATCTGGCTGTTTTGATTCATCCCATTCTATACTTACTTACTTTTTTATTATATTATATACAAACCAAAGAATTTATTTCTACTCTTACTACCTTAGTACTTACATTTTGCATAATTCTAAGCTCATAAAGTAATAATAATACTATCGTTTACCTTTTAATTGAGTAAACCTTTTATAAAGATAAATAATACCTACTCCTTTTAAATTCTTGAGTTTTCCTCACCTTTCATTGCTGTTAAACTGCTGTAAACTCTTCTAGACCAAAAGAATCCTTTGACAGTTGAAACCTTTCCAAATCATTGTCAACCCATCAATATCTTGATGCCAGTGACCTTAGGACCATCAACTCCAATACCAATAGTGAGTTTTGGACAAACGACGAACCACAAAAATCAAAGAGCATGTGACTTACCTTTTTTTCTGAAACTGGGAATCAAACATTGCACCAAATTTAATGTTTATATAGGTGTAATTGTCCTATATATTTGTAGTGACTATAGAGGTTACTATCTGTAGGTCTCACTCTGCTTAATTTATTATATACATAAATCTTTTTACTCAGCACTCTTTAGTTGTCATTAAATTTCTCAAACTACAGGAGGAGCTTCCTGGCATACAATATATATATTTTTTCCTAGTTGGATAAGATAGAGCATCTATGTTCTTAGTCCTAGAAGTAATATAATTACATTAATAAATTATATTAGGGGGTATCAATGTTCAGGGATCTGCAATTAGGGATCAGGAATTTTTTTTCCGGGTGTAGAAAATCCTATTGTACTAGCTATAGGCCTTTCCCAAGGGAATTGGAGTAGACCTAGAGAGAAAAACCCCTGTCCCTTTGAGAAAGACCAGGTGAGATTTGTTTGCTACAGCAAATTATAGACTGTTACTATACCCCTTCCAACACACTTCTTGACTGCTGAACAAGTCAAGACAGTAGCCAATAGCAGACCACTGAGAACCAAAGAACTAGAAACTTGAAATGCAGAAAGATCCAAACCAGAAAACCAAAACACTGTGCACTTTTTGCACAGAAAACAGCTATAATACTTGATGCAGGTTGCAAAGCTACACCAGAGAAACCAGATGCCAAAGTTGAGTTAAATGAAGAACTAACCTTGCAACAAACACAGCCAATTGGGGCCAAAAAACAGTGAAAACTGAGTGAGAAACAATGATATCACCTCCGGAGTGTTGTATGATAATTAAAGTTGCCCCAAACTGTCTTATTCAGTATGTACACAAAGACCACTATCTAAAAAGCCCCTGCACAGCAATGAATTTTATGCTTTTGACAGCCAAATTGCATAAAAACCCTCTAGAAACGCTTCCCAGCCCTCTAGCACCAAGGCAGGAGGTTGGTCTTGAGGCAGCGGGACCACCTTGAAGCCAGAAAGCCTCCAAAAACCTCCAAAAAAGCCCAAAATACTTAGAAAAATCCACCACCACTACTAAAACCCTTAAAACACAAAATTAAGCTATAACAACATTGTGACATAAAATATAGAGCCAAATTAGCTCTAACTAATGGTACTAAGCACTTAAACCTAAGACTTAAGGTTAGCCCGTAAAACACGAAAAAAAATAAAACAGCTATCTTTTAGAAATAAAAAATGAGGAAATGACCCCTTAAAACTTAGAATATGAAAAATGTCATCAAGACATAAAATAAAGATAAACTTGGGGGCTATTTAATGGTAGTACCCGCATACCCATAGTCCCAATATTCACTGAATAAAACCAGAAAAACACCCCATTATTCAAACAATGCCAATTGAGACATACCAGAACAACGCCAAACAGACCAAAAAAGGGCTCTGCCAATGTTGGAAGACCACATCATCCCTCCAATTGAGAACTTTCACATTCTCCTTCATTACAACCACCATGTTCAGATTTCTTTCAAAATATGCCTCTGACATGGGCCCTTGCCAATACTGCATTGACAACAATCTAATCTGAACCATCACACCACCAGCTCATCCATACAGAACCTCCTGTGATGTCTGCCAATCCAGAAAGAAGACTTGTTTCAGACCTGGTCTGTTATCATCTTCAACAGCTTTACCTCCACCTCAACCTGGTCCATCTTCCACCCGCACCAAAAGATCCAGGCCATCCATCCTGATACCCAGACTAGTCAACAAACTACACCCTTCCAAGAAGAGTGCCAAAACCACTACAACCACTAGCTCTACCATTCCTGGTCCTTCTGATGGTAAAATCAATACTTCTCCATACTGAGATTTAAGCTGATGAATTTCCAGTTCATTCCCATTCAGACAGTGATGATGACAATGTGGGAACCATTGAAACACCACCACCCAATCAATTACCCACCATCAAGGAAAAATTCCAAAAACACTCTTCTCAACAAAAACATCTCATTCTACACTACTTTCAATCCACTCCTGATAGAAATCCACAGCACCTTTAGAAAAGGAAGAACCTCATCCACCAGTTCAAAGCTAATGCTGAACACTTTGTTTCATCTATTGATTCTCTTCTACCACTTGACTCTTGATTAAACTTTTTGACTTGGAAATGAAATTCTTGACACTCTCCAGACTTCCTGAATGTAGCAAATCATAAACAATTCCTCAGTTTACAGTCTTGGGGGACTCATCCTCAGTTTTAAGTCTTGTGGGACTAACAGCCCTCATTTTATAGTCTTGAGGGACTAACAGCCCTCATTTTATAGTCTTGAGGGACTAACAGCCCTCATTTTATAGTCTTGGGGGACTCAAAACCCTCAGTTTATAGTCTTGGGGGACTCAAAACCTAAATCATAAAGACAGAACCAGAGATCAAAATATTAAAGACCAAAGAAATAAACTAACATTCTGGGATAACTGTTCTACAGAGCAGCCAGCTCATCAGTTACCCCCACACTTGCCTTAACTAAATTCAGAGACTCCCCCTTTGGATGCCCTCTGCCAGAATCACACCAACTCCACATTATCAGTTTATAGTCCTGAAGGACTCAACCATTAAACCATCCTTAGTTTATAGTCTTGAGGGACTATACCATTTTTCAGTTTAAAGTCTTGATGGACTGAAAAAAGTGTTCAGATTAAAGTCTTGAAGGACTTTCCACACTTTTCATAAAAAAGGAAAAAGCTAATTCCATGCACAATGCTCCACAGCCAACATACTGAACTTCCACTTTCTCTTCATTATCTACCCATCACTGATAAATATTTTCTTTTATCTCTTTTCTCTTCATTTTTGTCTCATCACTGATCATGGCTGGATCTCCAGATTTTGACCCATCAGACCTTCCTTGTTTCACTGCTCCCAAAGACTATGCTTGCAAACAGTGTATCCACATGTGCAGACCTTGCACTTTCACTCCTCCAACACCTCAAGCCAAATTCTACAACAGGGCCTGTGATTCTTACAACTCCAAAAAGAAAAAGTGTGACAGAGACCCCAATTATCCTATACCGCCACCTTCACCTTCACACAAATATATTTCAAGATCTCCTACCAGGTCCCAAGAACTTGGTCCTGCTTCCTCTACTTTATCTTCATTTCCTTCTAGAAGATCATGCCGTTCCATCCCCAAAACACTCTCTAAAAAACCTACTTTACCATCCCAAGAAACTACCTTTATCTCAGAAAATTCAGCCAAAACAGCTTCAAAATCAGCTCCCAGGCTGCTAGACTGCGTCCAGGCAGCCTCCCTGCCTTTCTAGAAAGCAAAAATCAGGCTCAAAACTTCTAAAATCAGCCAGAAAACAGCCAAAATCCACCAGTAAACACCAACAACTCTAAGCAACAACCTCCTAGTGCTCCCAGAGCAATGCACACTACAGTTTCTTCATCAGAAAATTCCAAAAATTCCAAAAACTCTAGAAGGCCTTCCAGAGGACCTCCAGAAAACACCAGAGTGCTAAACGCTGCTCCCAAATAAAAATCACCTGCTCAACCAAGAAGAACTAACTACACCTCTCCTCTGGCATCCAATTACTTGTCTGATAGTTCCATTTCTTCCATATCTTCATCTAGCAGATCCCAATCAGCTTCCAGGTCACCTTCTGCTGGTCCTTCCTACAACCAACCTGGTACTCCCCCACCAAGCAATAATATTAAAAAAAACAACAGCAGCCCTGCTGCTAAAACCAGGCCACAGGAACTTCCTTCTTCCACTTCATTCTCTCAACACCATTTAGAGGATGATCATAGAAACCCATACGTCCATCTGGTTGTTCCTCCTTCAACATCCATTCAACATTCTTCAACAGTCCATATTCCGGCTGCACAAAAATATGATGAGCTCCCTATCTGTAAGAACCAAATAAATAATTCCGATTTCTTCAACAGAGAACAATTACTGATCCAATTCTTCTGTTTCGTTGGAACCCTGCCTCCTTAAACTGAAATTGGGATTGGTCAAACTTTAGAAATTACTTTAACACTGGATTACGCTGACATAAAACAACACCTAAGCATGATGTGTTCAAACATTGTTAAGGCCTTTACCCTCCATGGTCCGTTGAATGAATTTGAAAAGAATCTGAGGAAACGACTCCTTGATGACCACTGAAAGATTTCTAGAATAATCAAGCACACCTTCCAGCACTCTATCCCCACTTCTTCCACTTCTTCCCAAAAATTACCTTCTAATCCAGTTCCTGACCATTATAATCCATATACTCTTTCCAGCCACCTACACCACAAAGAACACAGCTCTTCCTTCAATCCTAACAAAAAGCAAAAACACCAACACAATCTTGACCAACCTCCAGAGGCTTCTTCTTCCTGTAAATAAATAAAAAAGAAATTAATAATTCACTAAATAGAGAGAATAATAATACTAGAAGATATATATATTTAAAATTTGTTTTATTTTTATTTTTATTTTTATTTTATTTTTATTTTTATTTTTATTTTTACTTTTATTTTTATTTTTATTTTTATTTTTATTTTTATTTTTATTTTTATTTTTATTTTTATTTTTATTTTTATTTTTATTTTTATTTTTATTTTTATTTTTATTTTTATTTTTATTTTTATTTTTATTTTTATTTTTATTTTTATTTTTATTTTTATTTTTATTTTTATTTTTATTTTTATTTTTATTTTTATTTTTATTTTTATTTTTATTTTTATTTTTATTTTTATTTTTATTTTTATTTTTATTTTTATTTTTATTTTTATTTTTATTTTTATTTTTATTTTTATTTTTATTTTTATTTTTATTTTTATTTTTATTTTTATTTTTATTTTTATTTTTATTTTTATTTTTATTTTTATTTTTATTTTTATTTTTATTTTTATTTTTATTTTTATTTTTATTTTTATTTTTATTTTTATTATTTTTATTTATAACTACTAAACTTTTTGGCCAGGCTACTAGACTTACCCAGTAAAATAATTAATTATTTTACTGAGATGAAGCCACACCTTTTTAATGCTTATTAATAATTAATTATGTAGTACTTACTTTTGTATTGCTTATATCAGCCAGGCTGTTCCAGGAGCCTAGTAAATAAACATACAATTTATTGGAATTAAATAAAGACATAATAATTGCAGAGTATGCATTTAACATTAATATTATATTACATAATAAATTTATATTAATATTTTATTTATATAAATAAAGTAAATATTATTTTAATTTTATTATAAGATAATTTAAAAGCATTTAATTATATTCCATAACAAAGGGCACATTGTTTATTTAATAATTATAAATTAATTAATTAAAAACTTATAAGATAATTATATTCAAGTGTTTATCTTATATTGTAATTACTTTAATTAATTAAATTTAATTATTAAAATATACTTTTTCATATACTATTATCCATAATTATTGCCGCTGTTTTTTGGACCCTTAATTGTGTCAATAAAAAATTAAATAAATTATAATACTTATTTTATAAAATAGTATTAAAATTCTCAACTTAATTTAGTAATAAATTAATTACTTGTTTCATTTAAATTAATTATTTAATTACATAGTTGGAACAATTAATTAATTTCTTTATACTAAATTAAAATTGATTACATATTTTGTTGCGTCAAAATATTTTTACTTGTTTCACTTAAAAACCCTTAAAGCATACTGTACCATCTGTTTTGAATTATTTTTTCTCATAGTTCATATGTCTCAGGCTTTTTTAATTACTCACTACTTTTACTTACTGATTTGGGAATTAGTTGTGGGGAAATTCGGTTCTTATTTGGGGTTTTAATTATTTGTTTCATATTTTTCTCTAAATTGTTATGTTTCACTTATTCTTTTATTTTCTTGTTTCATCTTATTATGACTCTTGTATTTAAAAATGTAGTGACGCTTCAGAGGACCCATTGCCTATAAAAAGGCCTTGGATAATCCCCTGTAGCCTCATCACTTACTATACAAACAAAATCTGAACAAATTGTCAATATAATACGTTTTATTATTATTTTTATTAGTATTAAAATTCTAATTTAAATTCTATATAACTATTTTAAAGGTTTCTTTAAGTCTGATAGTAATCATAGTGTTTTCTGCGCAGAACACTTACTCTAAATAATATTTTCATTTAATAAAACCTCATTTTTGTGTTATCCCTCAAGTAACTCGTCGTTGCCTCTCTTTAAATAAATTATTTTATTACTCTATTTATTTTACCTCCTATAAAACTTTCTTTCCTATTTTCTTTTCCTCCTCTTTTTCTTCCCCCTTTTCTTTCCTTCTTCTAGACGACTGGCCAACAAGTGGGAGCCTTTCCAAACAACGACGATGATCAATACTTGCGACAAACGACATAGTGCACGGACCACCCAGAAAAAAAGTAACTTTTGCCGTGACCGTGTTTCGAACTTGGGTTCGATCTATTAGGTTTATATTAAATTAATTCATCTATTATTTTGAAGTGATTTTCCGATCACTATAGTAAGTTAACCTTTGCACCTCTCAATAAGATTACTATATTTTTACTGCAATAACAGTGTTTGTGGCTTAATTGCTGATTCACTGAGTGTAAGTGTTCATTATTTTTTAATTTTTTTTCCTAGTTGACCATTATAGAGTGTTTAATTCCTCTTAGTCCTAGAAGAAATTAACATTATTATTAATAAAAATTGAATTATTAAATTAATTTTTTATTATTATTAATTTTTGTTTAATTTTGGTTGACTTAAATAGTACTTTGTACATAGTCCCATAAATTTCCATATTTAATTTTGGTAATTTAATTAATTGGTTGAGAATAACTTTATTGTTTATTCCCAATTTTCCTTTACAGTCCATATTATTAATTATTTTTTTATAAATATTACTTTATATTAAAAAAATTTTTTTTTATAATTTAATTAATAATTTTTATTTTAATATTTTGGGCAAATTATTAACTGATTTTTATTAATTTTTTTTTAAGAAATTAATTAATCTTCCCACTATTATGTCCAACGAATTGGCTGAGCAAATGGATAACATGCAAGTGGATGAAATTGAAATTGATTATGATGCTGATACTGTGAGTTCTTCTAAAGTTGAACATAAAAAATCTTATGCTAACAAGAAAAATTCACATAATTCAGGATGTGAAATGACAGGAGAAGTAAACAAATCAAACCCCCTTCCCCCAGCACAAAAGAAGGAAGTAAAACCTCCAGTACCTCAAGAAGGTCTTCCAAAAGGATTCAAAATAAAAAAACTTCCTCTGCCCCAGCAAATCAGCAATCTGTCCAGTCACATCAAAGAACTGAAGAAAGAAAACATGAAATACAAGACAAAAGTAGACACCTTGTGGGATCAAGTTCAGGAACTCAGGAACCAAAATCAGGCCCAGGCCCCTCCTCAGTTGCCTCACAATCAGCCTCAGTTTCAGGCTCAACCTTCAAAGCCCCCCAGCTCCTCCATCTAAAATCAATATACTATGGAAGTAGAGCAATGGAAATGGGATAATCTAATGAGTCACTACCAGCAGAATGTGCAACATCCTCCTCATCAGCAGCCTGGCTGATCCAGAACACCCAATTTCCATCCTCCTCCTCATCCCTACCAACAAGGCAGGAGAAAGAAGGCCCAAGCACAATCCCAAACTCAGTCTCAGGGTAAGTTTCCTCCTCTGCCATGGTAAGTAATTTGGTTGATAGTCACTTGGGAATGTTTTCTAATAAGACTTCTTCTGCAGGTAATATTATTGAACATGGTGAAAGAACAGTTAAACCTGTTAAAAGACAGCTTCCTGTAACTAGTAGCCCTATTAATGTAATTAGAAAATTGTCATTTGATGAGTATTTACATTTAACTTCTACTTCTTTAATTAATCCTTCTCTTGCAATTAAGAATGATTCTGTTTCCCCTGAAGTCTATACCTCAATTGAGAAAACTTCTGAAGAAATATTAAAATATACCCTTGATTTTAATGTTGTGAAAGACAAACATTTGAGAGATGTGTTAATCCATGAGAATGATAGATGAAATAATTTGTACTTGCAATGTAAAGTAAGTTCTTCTGTACAGGATACAGCTTATTTTAAAATCAAAGAAACCTTAAATATTGTTCTTAGCCAACAAAAACAAATAAGGAGTGACCATAGAGCTATCTCAGATAAAAATATCAATCTACATAAGACCTTGAGTGAATTGAAACCCCTTATTGAAGAAAATTATTCATTCAAAAGTGAAATAAAATCTCTACAAAATGAGTTTAAAAAGCTAAAGAATGATTTTCATGCACTAAGTGCCAAACACACAGTTTCTGAGGACAGAAATGTTCTATCTCTTGCAAAAGTAAATGACCAGATGTCTGAAATTCCAAGGATAAGAAACTATGTGTCTGACCTGCAGGAAAAATTCTCAAACTTAACCATCAATAATGGTATGAATGAGAATGCTGTCCATAAGCTGCATAAAAATAAAGAAAAAGAACCTGAGCAGAGTTCCTCCTTTCTTCCTCATATTTCAACAATTAAAAAAACTGACAATGAGTCTGTAAAATCTTTTGCTACTGGCAAAAAATCTTGTGATGGTCATGCACCAGCTGTTTTTGTAAATAATGAAATTTCTGAACACCTGGCTAAACTTCAGGAATTATTAATGATGAATAATTCAAACCAAAAAATGAACCATCCCAGTAGTCAGAAAAATTGGCCTAAGTTGGACCAATATCCTACCTTTTATGGTGATTCTTCTTCTGATTGGCAACACTTTATCCAAAGAATCGATAATTTAAAGAGTTCTTATAAACTACCTGATGAGGAAATTGTTTCTAAGCTAATTTCTTTATTTTCCAATGTAGCCTTGATGTGGTATGAATCTGTTCTTTTAGATAACAATCATTATACATGGAATGATTGGAAATCCTTGATTGAGAATCAGTTTGGTGGCTCAAAATTCAGGTTAGCTCAACAGAGACTGTATGAAAATACTAGATATGTATCCTCCTCTGTTGAAAAGCCCATTGTTTTTCTGATGAAAATAACAAAAATTCTTAGAGCAATTGATCCAAAGATGGATTATGATATTTGGAGAGATAAAATCTTGTATAAATTACCAAATTCTCTTAGGGATTTTATTGTGGCCAGAACTGAGCATGTAAGGGAAAATTCTTCTTTCATTAATATCTGTAATGAAGTACTGCTCAACGATAGATATGAACCAAAGAATTACCTTGGTAAATCTTATAATGATCAGAATAAACCTTCTACAAAGCTCCCAGAAAAATCTGGTAAACCCCCTGCCCCAGTTGAACCTAAAAAATATGCAACAAATACTTGATATAAGTGTAACAAACCGTGGCAGAAGGGTCATGATTGTGACAAGAAAATTCATCTTGTTGAACAAAATGAAGACACTGATGAAGTTGAACTTGATGTCAATAATTCTTCCAGTGACTGTGAAAGTAATATCTCCTATGGCAATAACTCTGTTAAAGATGCTTTAATGTTATAACAGGATGTCCATTATTTAGATAATATATCTGAAGAATGTGTATTGGATTTATCTTCAGTGGAAAATGCTGAAATAATTAAAGATATTACTAACAATTTTATAGCCATATCCCCCTTGAAAGCACCTGTTATCATTAATGGTAAAAATGTTGATGTAGTTCTTGACTCTGGTGCTGGAGGAAGTGTAGTCTCTGAAAAGGCTTTAGCTTCAGTAGATAAGGATTATTTGAGTAAATTATTACCTATAACTTCTGAAAAATGGAGAGGGTATGGTTCTACCTTAATTCCTATTGGCAAATACAAAACCTCTGTATTCTTCAAATATAATGGTGGTTTTGTAAGAGCTATTTGTGAGTTTGTTGTCATGCAAAATGATAATTTAAGCAATTGGTTTATTATGGGTAATTATATTTCAACCATGTTTGGTGTGAAATTGGACCCAGCAAATAATTGCTTCACCTTGGGATTGAATGGCAAAAGGAAATTCAAAATTTCCTCCTCTAGAAAACCTTCTGGGCATCTGTTAAAGTCTTGTAACTCACTAATCCAGTGTAAAGGCAGAACAACAATTGAAATGGATGATTTATTAAATGAAATAAATACTGCTTCTTTTGGTGATCAGTTAACTAGTGAACAAAAGGATTCTATTATTGCCTCAATTACCTCTTTCCCTATGGATTTTGCTCATGGTTCTCATGTCTTAGGAATTGTTCAGGAAGAAATGAAAATTACCTTATCATGTAACTTGAGTGATATCCCTCCTAGTCTTAAGAAAAAACCATATCCTTCTTCTCCAACAAAAAGAAAGGATATTGAAGATAATATTGCCACATTATTAAAAATGAATATCATTGAGAAAGTGGATGTCACCCCCAAATATTGTGTCATCTCCCCAGTCTTGATTTCTTATGAAAAAGATAAGGCTAGATTATGTGGTGATTACAGAGCATTGAACACTTATACTGTTGATGATATTTATCCTTTACCCAGAATTAATTCAATACATGCTACCTTGCAAGGTGCTAAATTTATTAGTTCTCTGGATGGTAATAAAGGATATCATCAAGTTCCAGTTGAGAAAAATTCTCAAAACTTTTTGCTTATTGCTACTCACATGGGAATATAAAAGTATGTTAGGATGCCATTTTGCCCTAAAAATGCTCCTTCAGTTTTTCAAAAGGTCATGGATAACACTTTCCATTAAGAAATAATTGAAGGATGGCTCATGGTTTACATTGATGACATTATAATTATTTCTAAACCTTTTGATGAACGTATGATTCACTTAAATAGAGTTTTCCAAAAAATGGATGAAATCAATATGACCTTGTCCTTAAAAAAGTGTAAATTTGGTTTTCAATCCTTGAAAGTCCTTGGCCATGTTGTGTCAGGCTTACAAATTTGTGTAGACCATAATAAAGTTGCTGCCATTCAAAATGTGAAAGCACCAACTTCTGTAAGAGAAATCCAAAGTTTTTTGGTATGTGTGGCTATTATAGACAATATATTAAAAATTATGAGGTCATAGCTTTGCCTCTTACAATACTGACTAGAAAAGATGTTGCCTTTCTCTGGAATAATTACTGTCAAAAAGCTTTTGATACATTAAAAAGTTGCTTAATGAAAGCCCCTATATTGGCTCTTCCAGATTTCAACAAACCTTTTGCCCTATACACAGATGCTAGCTTTGTTGGTCTGGGTGCTGCCCTTCACCAGAAACAAATTATAAACGATAAATCCTCAGAGGTTGTAATTTGTTATATTTCAAGAACCTTGAGAAATAGTGAATTGAAATATGGTGCCACTCAATTAGAGTGCTTAGCAGTTGTTTGGGCTCTTGAGAAACTTCATTACTATCTAGATGACCAAAGGTTTGAATTTGTAACTGACTGTAGTTCTGTAAAGTCCCTCTTAAACCTGAAAACACCTAACAGACATATGTTCAGGTGGCAACTTGCTGTTCAAGAATACAGAGGACGGATGAGAATTATCCATAGGGCTGGAAATGTTCACTCCAATGTTGATATGCTCTCCAGATTGCCTCTGCAAAATAATGACTCAAATCCTGCTTATGTACCTGAAGATGATACTGTTCATATCGATGGTATATTTATAGTTGATATGGAAGAGGAGTTATTACAATTAATTTTGGATTCATATGATAAGGATTCTGATTTAAATAAATTAGTTACTATCTTGAATGATCCTAAAAGTGCTTCTATTCAGGCATTGATTAAAACTCTTCCTGCTAAATATCAGAATGCTTTAATTAAGGGAAAGTTTTCTATTGAAGATGGATATATTTATTATAGAATAAAGCTTACTAATGTAATTGTACTTTCTCCTTCTATGAAAGAAATTATCCTCAAACTTTGTCATTATGACATATTAGCTGGTCATTTTGGTCTTGAGAAGATACTGATTAAACTCAAAAACACTTCTTGGTGGGCTAATATTTCTGAAGATGCAAAATTATATGTTGAATCTTGTGATTCATGCCAGAAATTCAAAAGAATGACTGGTAAGAGAGCAGGGTTATTACAGCAAATTGAAGCACCTGATTCTCCCTGGCAAATCATTAATATGGATTTTGTCACTGGTCTTCCTATTGCAGGTAAAGAAAATTATAATTCTTGTTGGGTAATAGTGGATTGATTTACTAAAATGTGCAAATTTGTTCCCACCCATCAAGATGTCTCCACCAAAGACTTGACTTTCTTATGGTGGTGTAATATGTTCAATATAGTTGGATTCCCTAGAGCCATTATATCTGACAGAGATCAAAAATTTACATCTGAATTCTGGATGTCTCTAATGGATATATGTGGTTGTGAATTAAAATTATCTACTGCTCACCATCCCCAAACTGATGGTCTAGCTGAAAGAATGATTCAAACTCTAGAGGATATGATTAGAAGGTATTGTGCCTTTGGATTGGAATATAAAGACAATGACAAATTTACTCATGACTGGGTCACCTTATTACCTGGTCTTGAATTTGCTTATAATAGCACTGTTCACTCTGTTACTCAAAATAAACCTTTTGAGCTTTGGCTAGGTTATGTCCCTCATACTCCTGCTCAAATACTCAATAGTAAATTGCCTAAATTGGAATTACACCCTGGTGTAAAATATTTTGTTCAAATGCAACAAATGTGCAGAAAACATGCTCAATCTTGTATTGATAAAGCATTTGAATATGAGAAGAAGAGATGGGATAAATCCCATAATGAACACACATTTAAAGAGGGTGATGAAGTGTTGATATCTACTGTCCACTCCAGTTTACAGGGTAACAACAAATTAAAAGATCCTTTTGTGGGTCCTTTTGTTGTGAAAAAAATGATTGGAGATAATGCAGTTGAAGTTGTGTTATACTCTCCATATGATAGAAAACATCCTGTTTTCCCCATTTCCCTGTTAAAACCTTATACTTCTAACAGTGACTTATTTCCAAAAAGAAGAGGTAGACCTAAAAAAAACCCTCAGGAAGTCACAGAAACTGCAGAAATTGATAAAATTCTCAATGATAGACTTATCACTTCTGAAAGAGGTACTGAGTATTTATTGAGATTTAAAAATAAGTCATCTGAATATGATGCATGGATACCTGGTAAAGAAATTTCAAACCTTCCTACTCTATTAAAAAAGTATAAAAAGAAAAAATCATAGCATTTTTTTATTGTTTTTTTTTGGAGTAAGGGAGTGTCAGCTAGGCTGCTCCAGGAGCCCAGTAAATAAACATACAATTTATTGGAATTAAATAAAGACATAATAATTGCAGAGTATGCATTTAACATTAATATTATATTACATAATAAATTTATATTAATATTTTATTTATATAAATAAAGTAAATATTATTTTAATTTTATTATAAGATAATTTAAAAGCATTTAATTATATTCCATAACAAAGGGCACATTGTTTATTTAATAATTATAAATTAATTAATTAAAAACTTATAAGATAATTATATTCAAGTGTTTATCTTATATTGTAATTACTTTAATTAATTAAATTTAATTATTAAAATATACTTTTTCATATACTATTATCCATAATTATTGCCGCTGTTTTTTGGACCCTTAATTGTGTCAATAAAAAAATTAAATAAATTATAATACTTATTTTATAAAATAGTATTAAAATTCTCAACTTAATTTAGTAATAAATTAATTACTTGTTTCATTTAAATTAATTATTTAATTACATAGTTGGAACAATTAATTAATTTATTTATACTAAATTAAAATTGATTACATATTTTGTTGCATCAAAATATTTTTACTTGTTTCACTTAAAAACCCTAAAAGCATACTGTACCATCTGTTTTGAATTATTTTTTCTCATAGTTCATATGTCTCAGGCTTTTTTAGTTACTCACTACTTTTACTTACTGATTTGGGAATTAGTTGTGGGGAAATTCGGTTCTTATTTGGGGTTTTAATTATTTGTTTCATATTTTTCTCTAAATTGTTATGTTTCACTTATTCTTTTATTTTCTTGTTTCATCTTATTATGACTCTTGTATTTACAAATGTAGTGACGCTTCTGAGGACCCATTTCCTATAAAAAGGCCTTGGATAATCCCCTGTAGCCTCATCACTTACTATACAAACAAAATCTGAACAAATTGTCAATATAATATGTTTTATTATTATTTATATTAGTATTAAAATTATAATTTAAATTCTATATAACTATTTTAAAGCTTGCTTTAAGTCTGATAGTAATCATAGTGTTTTCCGCGCAGAACCCTTACTCTAAATAATATTTTCATTTAATAAAACCTCATTTTTGTGTTATCCCTCAAGTAACTCGTCTTTGCCTCTCTTTAAATAAATTATTTTATTACTCTATTTCTTTTACCTCCTATAAACCTTTCTTTCCTATTTTCCTTTCCTCCTCTTTTTCTTCCCCCTTTTCTTTCCTTCTTCTAGACGACTGGCCGACAACTTACAACTAACTAGCTAAGTATATTAAGTAATATAAATAATTAATAAATTTAAGTAATTTTCCCATACATTTTTATTCCCTAACACCGTGCTCAATACTACAGCTGAGTGGGAATAAAAATAATAATAAAATATAATAAAACTCTTAAAATTATCAAATTCTTTTTCTGAGAGAATTGGATTTCCATGAAATCAATATATTTGTCAGCCAGGCTATTCCAGGAGTCCAGTAAATGATATATAAATTATAAAACCTTAAAGAGTGGGTAAGACTTGTATTTAATGAATATAACTTAATATTTTATTACATAATGAAATTATATAAGAATTTTATTATATACAAATGTTACATTAAATTTATTGGTTATATATATTTTTATATACAATTAAATTGAGCATAATATAATATATTCTACAAATAATGGCGCATTTTTAAATATTTAATAATTATAAATTTATATTTAATTAATTATAATTACAAGTGTAAATTTGATTTATAATATATTTAAATTAATTACTTAAATTTATATATTAACTAATACCTCTCATATGATACTAAACAATTATTAAGGACGCTTCTTTTGACCCTTAATTGTGTTAGAAAAAACAAATAAATTAATTTGAACTAAATTGAGATTAATTGCTTGTTTTGTTGCGTCAAATTATTTTTTGTTTCACTTAAAATGTCCTCTAATCAGGATGTACCATCTGTTGGGAATTATATTTCTCATAGTTCCTATGTTTCCACTCTTGTTTAGTTATTTACTATTGTCACTTACTGATTTGGGGATTAATGGCGGGGAAATTGGATTCTTAATTGGGCTTTTAATTATTTGTTTCATGTTTTTCTCTATATTGTTATGTTTCATTTACTCTTTTGATATATTTGTTTTATTCCAGTCTAATCATTGTATTTACAAAGAGAGTAGCGTTTCAGAGGACCCATTGCCTATAAAAGGGCCTTGGATAATCCCCTGTAGCCTCATCACTTATTATACACTCAACAATTTAAATACAATTTTTATATTACGTTTATATTCTTTTTATTAGTAATAAAATTCTAATTAAAATTTTATATAACAATTTAAAGGTTGCTTTAAGTCTGATAGTAATTATATTGGTTGCCGCGCAGAATTCTTACTTAAATAATATTAATATTTATAAAACCAAATTGTTATCTCTTCTCAGCTCACTCGTCGTCGCCTTTCTCTCAATAAATTAAATAATTTTATTAAATTTTATTTGTTTTATTACCCATACTCCTTTCCTCCTTCTCCTCCTCTCTTTCTTTCTTCTATCCTTCTCCTTCTTCTAGACGACCAGCCGACAACTGGGGGCCTTTCCAAACGACGACGACGATCGAAGCCTGGCGACGAACGACAAAACGCACGGACCACCTAGCAAAACGAAACTTTTGCCGCGACTGTGTTTCGAACTTGGGTTCGACATCTTAGGTTTATATAATATTAATTTTTATATTATTTTGAAGTGATTTTTCGATCACTATAGTAAGTTCACCTTTGCGCCTCTCACTCATATTACTATATTTTTATTGCAATAACAGTGATTGTGGCTTAATTGCTGATTCACTGAGTGTAAGTGTTCAATTTTTTAAAAATTTTTTTTCCTAGTTGACCATTATAGAGTGTTAAATCCTCTTAGTCCTAGAAGAATTGACATTATTATTAATACAAATTGAATTATTAATTTAATTTTTTTTTATTATTAATTATTGTTAATTTTGGTTGACTTAAAAGTACATTGTGCTTAGTCCCAATATATTGCCATATTTAATATTGGTAATTAATTGGTTGAATTAACTAACTTGTTATTCCCAATTTAAACTTGCAATCCATTTTTTTTTTTTTTTTTAAAAAAAAAAAAAAAAAATTAATTTTTTAATTATTACTTTATATTGAAAGTTATTTTTTCTATAATTTAATTAATTAAAAAATTTTTTTATATTATTTGGAGCAATTATTGACTAACTTTGATTATTTTTTATAAAGTACAAAGTAAAATTTAATCTTCCCACTAGTATGTCCAACAATTTGACAGAAAAAATGGATAACATGCAAGTGGATGAAATAGAAATTGACTATGATGCTGACACTGTAAGTTCTTCTAAAGTTGGTCATAAAAAATCTTATGTTAACACAAAGAATTCACATACTGCAGGATGTGGAAATGACAGGAAATGCAAACAAACCAAACCCCCTTCCCCCAGTACCACAGAAGGAAGTAAAGCCTCTAGTGCCTCAAGAAGGTCTTCCAAAAGGCTTCAAAATAAAAAAGCTTCCTCTGCCACAACAAATCAGCAACTTATCCAGTCATATAAAAGAGTTGAAGACAGAAAATATGACGTACAAAGCAAAGGTAGACACATTGTGGGATCAGGTCCAAGAACTCAGGAACCAGATTCAGGCCCAGGCCCCTCCTCAATTGCCTCCCAATCAGCTTCAATTTCAGGCTCAACCTTCACAGCCACCCAGCTCAACCATCCAAAATCCAAATACTATGGAAGTAGAGCAATGGAAATGGGATTATCTAATGAGTCACTACCAACAGAATGTGCAACACCCTCCCCATCATCAACCTGGCCCATCCAGAACACCCAATTTCCATCCACCTCCTCATCCCTACCAACAAAGCAGGAGAAAGAAGGCCCAAGCACAATCCCAAACCCAGTCCCAGGGGAAGTTTCCTCCTCTGCCATGGTAAGTAATTTGGTTGATAGTCACTTGGGTATGTTTTCTAATAAATCTTCTTCTGCAGGTAATATTATTGAACATGGTGAAAGAACAGTTAAACCTGTTAAAAGACAGCTTCCTGTAACTAGTAGCCCTATTGATGTAATTAGCAAATTGTCATTTGATGAACCTTTACATTTAACTTCTACATCTTTAATTAATCCTTCTCTTGCAATTAAAAATGATTCTGTTCCCCCTGAAATCTATAACTTAATTGAAAAAACTTCTGAGGAAATATTGAAAGATACCCTTGATTTTAATATTGTGAAAGACAAACATGTGAGAGATGTGTTAATCCATGAAAATGATAGATTAAATAATTTACACTTGCAATGTAGAGTGAGTTCTTCTGTACAAGATACAGCTTATTTAAAAATCAAAGAAACCTTGAATATTGTTCTTAGTCAACAAAAACAAATAAGAAGTGACCATAGAGCTATCTCAGATAGAAATATCAGTCTGCATAAGACATTGAGTGAATTGAAACCCCTTATTGAGGAAAATTATTCATTCAAAAATGAAATAAAATCTCTACAAAATGAGTTGAAGAAACTAAAAAATGACTTCCATGCACTAAGTACCAAACACTCAGTTTCTGAGGACAGAAATGTTCTATCTCTTGCAAAAGTGAATGACCAGATGTCTGAAATTCCAAGAATAAGAAACTATGTGTCTGACCTACAGGAAAAGTTCTCAACCTTAACCATCAATAATGAATTAAATGAGATTTCTGCCAGTAAGCTGCATAAAAATAAAGGGAAAAAACCTGAACAAAGTTCATCCTTTCTTCCTCATATTTCAACCATTAAACAAACTGACAATGAGTCTGTAAAATCTTTTGCTACTAGCAAAAAATCTTGTGATGGTCATGCACCAGCTGTTTCTGTAAATAATGAAATTTCTGAACACCTGGCTAAACTTCAGGAATTATTACTAATGAATAATTCAAACCAAAAAATGGACCATCCCAGTAGTCAGAAAAATTGGCCTAAGTTAGACCAATATCCTACCTTTGATGGTGATTCTTCCTCTGATTGGCAACACTTTATCCAAAGAATTGATAATTTAAAGAGATCTTATAAACTACCTGATGAGGAAATTGTTTCTAAGCTAATTTCTTTATTTTCCAATGTAGCCTTGATAAGGTATGAATCTGTTCTTTTAGATAACAATCATTATACATGGAATGATTGGAAATCCTTGATTGAGAATCAGTTTGGTGGTTCAAAATTCAGGTTAGCTCAACAGAGACTGTATGAAAATACTAGATATGTATCCTCCTCTGTTGAAAAGCCCATTGTTTTTCTGATGAAAATAACAAAAATTCTTAGAGCAATTGATCCAAAGATGGATTATGATATTTGGAGAGATAAAATCTTGTATAAATTACCAAATTCTCTTAGGGATTTGATTGTTGCTAGAACTGAGCATGTAAGGGAAAATTTTTCTTTCATTAATATCTGTAATGAAGTACTACTCAACCATAGATATGAACCAAAGAATTACCTTAGTAAATCTTATAATGATCAAAATAAACCTTCTGTAAAGCTCCCAGAAAAATCTGGTAAACCCTCTGCCCCTGTTGCACCTAAAAAATATGCAACAAATACTTGTTATAAATGTAACAAACCGTGGCAGAAGGGTCATGTTTGTGACAAGAAAATTCATCTTGTTGAACAAAATGAAGACACTGATGAAATTGAACTTGATGTCAATAATTCTTCCAGTGACTGTGAAAGTAATATCTCCTATGACAATGAATCTGTTAAAGATGTTTTAATGCTGGAACATGATGTCCATTATTTAAATAATATATCTGAAGATTGTGTAGTGAATTTATCTTCAGTAGAAAATGCTGAGATAATTAAAGATATTACTAACACTTCTATTCCTATATCCCCTTTAAAGGCACCTGTTATCATTAATGGTAAAAATGTTGATGTAGTTCTTGATTCTGGTGCTGGAGGAAGTGTAGTATCTGAAAAAGCTTTGGCTTCAGTGGATAAGGAATATTTGAGTAAATTATTGCCTATAACTTCTGAAAAATGGAGAGGGTATGGTTCTACCTTATTCCCTATTGGCAAATACAAAACCTCTGTATTCTTCAAATATAATGGTGGTTTTGTCAGAGCTATTTGTGAATTTGTTGTCATGAAAAATGATAATTTGAGCAATTGGTTTATTATGGGAAATGATATTTTAACCATGTTTGGTGTGAAACTGGACCCAGCAAATAATTGCTTTACCTTAGGAATGAATGGGAAAAGAAAATTCAAAATTTCTTCTCCTAAACCTTCTGGGCATTTGTTGAAATCTTGTAACTCACTGACCCAATGTAAAGGTAGAACAACAACTGAAATGAATGATTTATTACATGAAATAAATACCGCTTCTTTTGGTGATCATTTGACTAATGAACAAAAGGATTCTATTGTTGCCTCTATTACCTCTTTCCCTATGGCTTTTGCTCATGGTTCTCATGTCTTGGGAATTGTTCAGGAAGAAATGAAAATTACCTTATCCTGTAATTTGAGTGATATTCCTCCTTCCCATAAGAAAAAACCATATCCTGCTTCTCCATCAAAAAGAAAAGATATTGAAGATAATATTGAAACATTATTGAAAATGAATATCATTGAAAAAGTGGATGTCACCCCCAAATATTGTGTCATCTCCCCAGTCTTAATTTCTTATGAAAAAGATAAAGCTAGATTATGTGGAGATTACAGAGCTTTAAATACTTATACTGTTGATGATATTTATCCTTTACCCAGAATTAATTCAATACATGCTACCTTGCAAGGTGCAAAATTTATTAGTTGTCTGGATGGTAATAAAGGGTATCATCAAGTTCCAGTTGAGAAAAATTCTCAAAATTTTTTGCTTATTGCTACTCATATGGGAATATATAAGTATGTTAGGATGCCATTTGGCCCTAAAAATGCTCCTTCAGTTTTCCAAAAAGTCATGGATAACACTTTCCATCAAGAAATTATTGAAGGTTGGCTCATGGTTTATATTGATGATATTATTGTTTTTTCTAAAACTTTTGATGAACATATGATTCACTTAAATAGAGTTTTCCAAAAAATGGATGAAATCAATATGACCTTATCTTTAAAAAAGTGTAAATTTGGTTTTCAATCTTTGAAAGTCCTTGGCCATGTTGTGTCAGGCTTACAAATTTGTGTAGACCATAATAAAGTTGCTGCCATTCAAAATGTGAAAGCACCAACTTCTGTAAGAGAAATTCAAAGTTTTTTAGGTATGTGTGGCTATTATAGACAATATATTAAAAATTATCAGGTCATAGCCTTGCCTCTTACAAAACTAACCAGAAAAGATGTTGCTTTTCGCTGGAATGATGACTGTCAGAAAGCTTTTAATACATTGAAAAATTGCTTAATGACAGCCCCTATATTGGCTCTCCCAGATTTTAACAAGCCATTTGTACTTTATACAGATGCTAGCTTTATTGGTCTGGGTGCTGCCCTTCACCAAAAGCAAATTATTAATGATAAATCCTCAGAGGTTGTAATTTGTTATATTTCAAGAACCTTAAGAAATAGTGAATTGAAATATGGTGCTACTCAATTGGAGTGCTTAGCAGTTGTTTGGGCTCTTGAGAAACTTCATTACTACTTGGATGACCAAAAATTTGAGTTGGTAACTGACTGTAGTGCTGTGAAATCTCTCTTAAACCTCAAAACACCTAACAGACATATGTTCAGGTGGCAACTTGCTGTTCAGGAATACAGAGGAAGGATGACTATTATCCACAGAGATGGAAATGTTCACTCTAATGTTGATATGCTCTCCAGATTGCCTCTGCCAAATAATGACTCCAATCCTGCTTATGTACCTGAGGATGACACTGTTCATATACATGGTATATTTATAGTTGATATGGAAGAAGAGTTATTACAGTTAATACTGGATTCATATGATAAAGATTCTGACTTAAATAAATTAGTTACTATTTTGAATGATCCTAAGAATGCTTCAATTCAAGCATTAATAAAAACTCTTCCTGCAAAATACCAAAATGCTTTAAATAAAGGAAAGTTTTCTATTGAAGATGGTTATATTTATTATAGAAGGAAGCTTACCAATGTAATTGTTATTCCTCCTTCAATGAAAGAAACTATCCTCAAACTTTGTCATGATGACATATTAGCTGGTCATTTTGATCTTGAAAAAACATTGATTAGAATCAAAAACACTGCATGGTGGGCTAATATGTCTGAAGACACAAAATTATATGTTGAATCTTGTGATTCCTGCCAAAAATCTAAAAGATTAACAGGTAAGAGAGCAGGGTTATTACAACATATTGAAGCACCTAGTGCTCCCTGGCAAATCATTAATATGGATTTTGTCACTGGTCTTCCTGTTGCAGGTAAAGACAGCTTTAACTCTTGTTGGGTAATAGTTGATAGATTCACAAAAATGTGCAAATTTATTCCAACCCACAAAGATGTATCCACCAAGGAATTAGCTTTCTTATGGTGGTCTTACATGTTTAATATTATTGGTTTTCCAAAAGCCATTATCTCTGATAGGGATCCAAAATTCACTTCTGAGTTTTGGACCTCTTTGATGGATATTTGTGGCTGTGAGTTAAAATTGTCTACAGCTCACCATCCTCAGACTGATGGTCTAGCTGAAAGAATGATTCAAACTCTGGAAGATATGATTAGAAGGTATTGTGTCTTTGGTTTAGAATATAAAGATAATGACAGATTTACTCATGATTGGGTCACTCTTTTGCCTGGTCTTGAATTTGCATATAATAGCACTGTTCATTCTGTCACTGAGAAAAAGCCTTTTGAGCTTTGGTTAGGTTATGTCCCAAACACTCCTGCTCAAATTCTCAATAATAAATTACCTAAGTTGGAACTACACCCTGGTGTAAAATCTTTTATGCAAATGCAACAGCTATGCAGAAAACATGCTCAGAGTTGTATTGATAAAGCATTTGAATATGAAAAAAAAAGATGGGATAAATCCCATAAAGAATACACATTTAACAAGGGTGATGAAGTGTTGATCTCTACTGTCCATTTCAATTTACAAGGTAACCACAAATTAAAAGATCCTTTTGTAGGACCATTTGTTGTTAAAAGAATGGTTGGTGATAATGCAGTAGAAGTTGTATTGTATTCTCCATATGATAGGAAACATCCTGTCTTTCCCATTTCTTTGCTTAAACCTTATACTTCCAACAGTGACTTATTTCCAAAAAGAAGAGGAAGACCTAAGAAAAACCCTCAGGAAGTCACAGAAACAGCAGAAATTGATAAAATTCTCAATGATAGAATTATCACTTCTGAAAGAGGTACTGAATATTTATTGAGATATAAGAACAAATCATCTGAACATGATGCATGGATACCTGGCAAAGAAATTTCAAATCTGCCTGCTCTGTTGAAAAAATACAAAAAGAAAAAATCTTAGCATTTTTTTTATTGTTTTTTTAGAGTGAGGGAGTGTCAGCCAGGCTATTCCAGGAGTCCAGTAAATGATATATAAATTATAAAACCTTAAAGAGTGGGTAAGACTTGTATTTAATGAATATAACTTAATATTTTATTACATAATGAAATTATATAAGAATTTTATTATATACAAATGTTACATTAAATTTATTGGTTATATATATTTTTATATACAATTAAATTGAGCATAATATAATATATTCTACAAATAATGGCGCATTTTTAAATATTTAATAATTATAAATTTATATTTAATTAATTATAATTACAAGTGTAAATTTGATTTATAATATATTTAAATTAATTACTTAAATTTATATATTAACTAATACCTCTCATATGATACTAAACAATTATTAAGGACGCTTCTTTTGACCCTTAATTGTGTTAGAAAAAACAAATAAATTAATTTGAACTAAATTGAGATTAATTGCTTGTTTTGTTGCGTCAAATTATTTTTTGTTTCACTTAAAATGTCCTCTAATCAGGATGTACCATCTGTTGGGAATTATATTTCTCATAGTTCCTATGTTTCCACTCTTGTTTAGTTATTTACTATTGTCACTTACTGATTTGGGGATTAATGGCGGGGAAATTGGATTCTTAATTGGGCTTTTAATTATTTGTTTCATGTTTTTCTCTATATTGTTATGTTTCATTTACTCTTTTGATATATTTGTTTTATTCCAGTCTAATCATTGTATTTACAAAGAGAGTAGCGTTTCAGAGGACCCATTGCCTATAAAAGGGCCTTGGATAATCCCCTGTAGCCTCATCACTTATTATACACTCAACAATTTAAATACAATTTTTATATTACGTTTATATTCTTTTTATTAGTAATAAAATTCTAATTAAAATTTTATATAACAATTTAAAGGTTGCTTTAAGTCTGATAGTAATTATATTGGTTGCCGCGCAGAATTCTTACTTAAATAATATTAATATTTATAAAACCAAATTGTTATCTCTTCTCAGCTCACTCGTCGTCGCCTTTCTCTCAATAAATTAAATAATTTTATTAAATTTTATTTGTTTTATTACCCATACTCCTTTCCTCCTTCTCCTCCTCTCTTTCTTTCTTCTATCCTTCTCCTTCTTCTAGACGACCAGCCGACAATATTTAAATCAAATATGTTGTATTAATGGTGACAGTCCAAGGGAACTGATATTTTATTGCTAATAGAAATGATACCCTTGTTGACGTTTCAGTTAATTTATTTTTAATTTATTTCATATGCATTATTTTTCATTAAGTTTTCTTTTCACACCCTTATATTAGGTGGTGCTATCTCCATGTCTTTATTTCCCATATTTTTTCCTATATAAGGCCCTCACTTTTTGTACTTTTCAACTCATTCCTTACTTACTTATATATCTTACACATTGTTATTTACAACTCATATTACTATTCTTTATTATTTTAGTAGTTACATTCACGTAATTCTAAACCTATAAATAATAATAATATTCTGTATCACCTATTATCATTTGAGTAAAAATCATTATAACTTGGGAGAAATACGTACCATACCTTTAGGAGTCTGTTGAAACCCTTCAAATCCTTGTAGTACCTCCAATTCTACCTTCTAGAACAAGAGAACCACTGAAAGTTGGAGGCCTTTCCAAATCGTTGAGGGCACATTGTTATTTGAGGCCGGTGACGATGGGGACCATTGCCATTGAGGTACCTATAAGGATGAGTGGACGACGAAAACAACGAACGTCATATATCATGTGACTTATTTTTTTTGCTGCAAACGGGAATCGAACTGCGCTCCAAAACTTAAGTTCATATATTGACTAAAGTCATATATTTTCGTGGTAATTATTGTAATTACTATTTGTGGGTCACTTTGCACTTATCATTCTCTACATATTTCCTTTTACTCAGCACTCTGTAAGTGGCATTAATTTGCTCATTTTACAGGGGGAGGTGTCTAGTAAATTAAAATTCTTTTTTTTTATTATTTATTTTAATTTTCCTAGTTGACAAAGATAGAGAAATTATGTTCTTAGTACTAGAGGTAATAAAATTATATTTAAAAAAAATTAATTATAATTTTCAGTTGACTTTTGTCCTGATAAATTAAATTTTATTTGTTCCAGTTGAGACATTTTCCTGACAATAATATTTTTTAATAAAAAAAATTTATATTTAATTATTTCAGTTGACATTAAATCCTGGTAATTAATTATTTTTTTTCAGTTGATTTAAAATCCTGATAATAATTATCATAAATTTGTTAATAAAAATTTAAATTTATTTCTTCAGTTGATTATTTTATAATCCTGGTTATTAAATTGTTTTGAATTAATAAATAAATTGATTATTGTTTTAGTTGATTTTTATCCTGAAGAATTTTTTATTCTTTTTGTTATTATTTTTCTTTAAAATAAAAATTAAAAATAAAAACTAATTCATCTTATTGTTTCCCTCCCTCATTTCAGTTTATAAAATTTAAAAAATGACTGATCAAGGTGTTTCTGCTGCACATGAAGAGTAATTGGATCTGATTGATTATGATGTGGCTACTTCTGTGAGTTCTCCTTTAAATAAAAAATTATCTCAAATTAATCAATAATTGAACCAATCAGATGTGGAAATGGAGGAAGTAGAAATTCTGGTGGAGACAACTCAGGAACAGAAACCTTCAGTCAACCCCCCAGAAGGACTTCCAAAAGGCTTCAAGATAGAAAAGATGCCACTTCCTCAACAAGTAAAGAACCTTTCAAACCACATAAAAGAATTGAGGACAGAAAACTTGAAATTGAGATCAAGAGTAGATGCTCTGGAAGAAAAGGTAAGAAGAATAGATGCTTTTCTTCAAGAGAAGAGGAGACCTCCTCCCCCCAGGGATCTTCAACAATTTGCTCCCCAGCAGCCAGAGAAGGTGGAAGTATCCAAGTGGAAGTGGGATTGGCTGAACACTCAGTGGTATTAACTGTCTCAAAATCAACAATTTTAAATGCCTCAGGCAGGTCCATCAAGACCCAGCCAATTCAACCCCACACCTCCTCACCCTTATCAAGAAGGCAGAAAAAGAAAAAAACAATATGATCTTGCCCAGAAAACCTTGGTAAGCTCCTCTATTGAATCTCAAGTAAAATTTCTTGTAGCTGATTCAGTTTTTTCAGGTAATTCTGGAAGAGGAGATGAAACCTTGAGACCAGTAGAGGCTGGGAGTAGTAGAAAAATTACTCATGTATCTAATCCTTTAGTTTTAATTGCTACTTCAATGATAAATCCTGATATGGCTGTTATTGATGAAACAATTTATCCTGAGTTTTATGAGAATCTAGAAAGTTACTCTGTTTCCTTATTGAGAAACACTCCAGATGTAGCAAAAATTAATGATGAGTATTTGAGAGATATTATTGCTAAGCAAAATCATATAATGAACAATATGCAATTGACTCAAAAGTTTAGTAGTTTGTTAACTGAACAGGGTTGTCAATCATTAAGGAGTGAATTGCAGAGAGTTTCTGATGATTTGTTTAATTATAAAGCAAATCATGAAAAGATGGTTGCTTTGTGGCAAAATATTAAAAATTATTTAACTAAATTACAAGATACTGTGTCTATCTGTTTCCAGGAGCTGGAGATAGATAAAATGAATCTGAAAAGATTGAATGAATATTATTCATCTTTTCAAAATAAAAATAAGTTATCTTTTGCAACAATCAATGAGAGTTTATCTAGTCTTCCAAGAGTGAAAACCAGACTAACAACCATTGAAGAGAAATTGAACTCATTTTTTAATGATCAAAAATATTCTGAAATTTCTTTAAAAGAACATATGGTACAGGATGCTCCAAGATAACCTGTGGCTAGTTCATCTAAAGACAAATTAGTTCCAGAAATTCCTGTTGATACCACTGAGTTTTCATCAAAAATTGATGATGCACCAGGATCTTCAACAGAAGGATTAAACAATGTGATTACTGCACAATTGGAGAAGTTAAAGCTACTTCTTACTCAAAAACAAGCTAGTACTAATGAGACTACTTCAAATCAAAAGAATTGGCCAAAAATTGACCAGTATCCAACATTTGATAGTGATTCTTCTTCTGATTGGCAGCAATTCATTTGCAGAATTGATAACTTGAAAAACTCTTACAAACTTCCAGATGAGGAAATTGTGTCTAAGTCAATTTCTTTATTTACCAATGTAGCCCTAATTAGGTATGAATCTATCCTCCTGGATGGGAATGATTACTCATGGGAAGATTGGAAAAAATTAATTAAAGCACAATTTGGGGGCTCCAAGTTTAGGATGGCTCAACAAAGGCAGTATGAGGAAACTAGATATAGTTCTTCTACTGATAAACTTATTGAGTTCTTAATGAAACTTGTAAAAATCTTGAGAGCTATGGACCCAAAAATGGGGTTTGAGTTATGGAAGGACAGGATTGTCTATAAACTTCCAATGTCTTTGAGAGACTTGATTGTGGCTAGGACTGAGTTCACCAGAGAACCTTCTTCTTTCATCAATACTTGTAATAAGATTCTTCTAAACAACAAGTATGATGCCAGAAGATTCATTTCTAGAACCACTTGGGAGAAACCCTCCAATTACCAACAGAAACCTCTGGAAAAGGTTGGTAAACCTTCTGCCCCTGTTGTGCCTAAAAAGTATGCAACAAGCACTTGCTTTAAGTGCAAAAAGCCTTGGCAGAAGGGCCATGTTTGTGTAAAAGAAGATAAATCTTGTGGAACAAACAGAGGAGCATGCTGATGACACAATAGCACTGGATGATACTTCAAGTGATTATGCCAGAAATATTTCATATGAATCTCAACAAGCAATCTTGATTCTGGAAGAGGATATTCATTATTTAAATATTATTAATATTGATAATAATGCTTTATCTACAGTTGAGGATGCTGAGATCATAAAGAACATTGAGGATATCTCAATTGTTATTGCCCCTCTCAATACACCAGTCTTGATAAATGGAACCAGCATTGAAGTTGTTCTGGATTCTGGAGCTGGAGGAAGTGTAGTATCTGAAAGAGCACTTGCTTCAGTGGATCAAGACTATAAATCAAAATTATGCCTATCATTTCTGAAAATTGGAGAGGTTATGGCTCTGTTTTTTCCCCCATTGGTAAATACAAGGCCACAGTGTTTTTTAAATATAACCATGGTTTTGTAAGAGCTATTTGTGATTTTGTTGTCATGAAAAATGATAACTTAAGCAGTTGGTTTATTATAGGGAATGATATTTTAACCAAGTATGGCATAAAATTCGATCCTTCAAACCAATGTTTTGCAATGGGGATGAATGGGAAGAGAAAATTTAAGATTTCCTCCCCTAAAAAATTTTTAAAACCAGAATTGAACACATGTAATTCTGTGGTTCAATATAAAGGAAGATCTACAAAAGAAATGCATGCCCTTATGTCTGAAATTGACAATGCTTCTTTTGGCAAACAACTTTCTGGTGAGGATAAAGATTCCATCATTAACTTGATAAAACCTTTTCCTATGGCCTTTTCTCATAGGTCACATGAACTGGGATTAGTTAAAGAGGAAATGAAACTTTCATTGTCATGTTCATTAACTGATATACCACCTAGTTTAAAGAAGAAGCCTTATCCTGCTTCTCCCACAAAGAGAAAAGATATTGAAGACAATATCTCTACACTTTTAAAAATGAATATTATTGAAAAGGTAGTTGAAACACCTAAATATTGTGTTATCTCACCTGTTCTAATCTCTTATGAGAAAGATAAAGCCAGGTTATGTGGTGATTATAGAGCACTAAATACTTATACTGTTGATGATATATATCCCTTTCCTAGAATTAGCTCTATACATGCTACCTTACAGGGTGCTAAATATATCAGCTGTTTGGATGGTAACAAGGGATATCACCAGGTACCTTTTGAGAAGAATTCTCAGAATTTTCTGATGGTTGCTACTCATATGGGTATGTATAAGTATGTTAGGATGCCATTTGGCCTAAAAATGCCCCTTCAGTTTTCCAAAAAGTTATAGATAACACATTCCATCAAGAGATAATTGAAGGATGGCTGATGGTTTATATTGATGATATCATTATATTCTCAAAAACATTTGAAGACCACCTTAACCACCTGTTTAAAGTGTTCCAGAATATGGATGAAATAAATATGACACTTGATTTGAAGAAATGTAAATTTGGTTTCCATTCTTTAAAAGTTCTTGGTCATGTTGTTTCAGGGTTACAGATATGTGTTGACCAAAACAAAGTGGCAGCCATACAACAGGTGAAGGCTCCTACTACAGTTAGAGAGCTCCAGAGTTTCTTGGAATGTGTGGATACTATAAACAGTATATTAAAAATTACCAAGTCATAGCTTTACCCCTTACCCAATTAACTAGAAAGGATGTTGCTTTTGTCTGGAATAGCAAAAGACAAAGAGCAATTGACACTATGAGACACTGTTTGATGTCAGAACCAGTTCTTTCTTTACCTGACTTTAATCAGCCATTTGTTTTGTACACTGATGCCAGTTTTATTGGTCTAGGTGCGGCCCTCCATCAAAAATAAGTGATGAATTATTAAGTATCAAAAGTAGCAATTTGTTATATTTCAAGAACCTTGAGAAATAGTGAATTGAAATACGGTACTACTCAACTGGAATGTTTGGCTGTAGTGTGGGCTCTAGAGAAGCTACATTTTTATCTAGATGACCATAAATTTGAACTTGTCACTGACTGCAGTGCAGTTAAATCCCTTTTAAACTTGAAAACACCTAACAAACATATGTTCAGATGGCAGTTGGCTGTTCAAGAATATAGAGGGAGAATGACAATTATTCATAGGGCTGGTATTGTTCACTCAAATGTGAATATTTTACCAAGGATACCTTTACCAAATAATGAATCTAATCCTTCTTATGATCCAGAGGATAAAATTATTCATATTCATGGGATATATGTGGTTGATATGGAGGAAGAGCTATTACAGCTTATTCTGGATTCATATGATAAGGACACTGACTTGAAAAAGTTATGCACCATATTAAATGATCCAAAAAATGCTTCAATACAAGCATTAATTAAAACCCTTCCACCAAAGTATCAAAAGGCTTTGGAAAAAGTTAAATTTTCAATAGATGAAGGATATCTATATTATAGAAGGAAGTTGAGTAATGTTATTGTTATTCCTCCTTCTATGAAAGAAATCATCTTGAAAATTTGTCATGATGACATATTAGCTGGACATTTTGATCTTGAAAAAACAATGATCAGAATCAAAAATACTGCTTGGTGGGTTAATATGTCAGAAGACACCAAATTATATGTTGAATCTTGTGATTATTTCCAAAAATCAAAAAGATTGACTGGTAAGAGAGCTGGATTAATGCAAAATATTGAACCTCCTGATGCACCATGGCAGATAATAAACATGGATTTTGTAACAGGATTACCTATTGCTGGAAAAGACAGTTATAACTCTTTTTGGGTTATTGTGGAAAGATTCACTAAAATGTGTAAGTTTATCCCTGCTGACAAGGATTTTTCCACTAAAGAATTAGCTTTCTTATGGTGGTATCATATGTTTAATACTGCTGGATTTTCCAAAGCCATAATCTCTGACAGAGACTCTAAATTTTCTTCTGAATTTTGAATGTCTCTGATGGATGTTTGTGGATGTGATGTGAAACTTTCTACTGCCCATCATCCTCAAACTGATGGATTAGCTGAAAGAGTGATTCAGACTTTAGAGGACATGATAAGAAGGTATTTTGCCTTTGGCCTTGAGTATAAAGACAATAACAGATTCACTCATGATTGAGTTACCTTAATTCCTGGGTTGGAATTTGCTTATAA
Source organism: Hemileia vastatrix (assembly GCA_030280995.1). Taxonomy (NCBI): domain Eukaryota; kingdom Fungi; phylum Basidiomycota; class Pucciniomycetes; order Pucciniales; family Zaghouaniaceae; genus Hemileia; species Hemileia vastatrix. The sequence goes on along the minus strand of JASXTE010000008.1, from coordinate 5,003,635 downwards.
TAGCACTGTTCATTCTGTTACTCAAAGAAATACTTTTGAGCTCTGGCTTGGATATGTTCCAAATACTCCTTCCCAAATTCTCAATAATAAAATACCTAAATTGGATTTACATCCTGGTGTAAAATCTTTTCTTCAAATGCAACAACTTTGCAGAAGTCATGCTCAAAAATGTATTGAAAGATCATTTGAATATGAGAAGAAGAGATGGGACAAATCCCATAAAGAATACACATTTAAAAAGGGTGATGAAATACTGATTTCTACAGTCCACTTCCATTCACAAGGTAATAACAAATTGAAAGACCTATTTGTTGGTCCATTTGTTGTCAGAAGAATGATTGGAGATAATGCAGTTGAAGTTATTTTGTATTCTCTATATGACAGAAAACATCCTGTTCTTCCAATATCTCTTCTGAAACCTTACACATCCAATAGTGATTTATTTCCAAAAAGGAGGGGAAGACCAAAGAAAACCCCAAATGAAATAACTGAAACAGCAGAAATTGAAAAGATTTTGAATGACAGAATAGTCACTGCTGAAAAAGGTACACAATACTTATTGAGATTCAAGAATAAATCATCTGATTATGATTCTTGGATACCTGGTAAGGAGATATCTAATCTTCCTACTCTATTAAAAAAGTATAAAAAGAAAAAATCGTAGCATTTTTTATTATTATTTTTTAGAGTGAGGGAGTGTCAGCCAGGCTACTAGACTTACCCAGTAAAATAATTTATTTTTTTACTGAGATGAAGCCACACCTTTTTAATGCTTATTAATAACTAATTATTTAGTACTTACTTCTGTATTACTTACAACTAACTAGCTAAGTATATTAAGTAATATAAATAATTAATAAATTTAAGTAATTGTCCCATACATTTTTATTCCCTAACACCGTGCTCAATACTACAGCTGAGTGGGAATAAAAATAATAATAAAATATAAAAAAATTCTTAAAATTATCAAATTCTTTTACTGAGAGAATTGGATTTCCGTGAAATCAATATATTTAAATCAAATATGTTGTATTAATTGTGACAGTCCAAGGGAACTGATATTTTATTGCTAATAGAAATGATACCCTTGTTGACGTTTCAGTTAATTTATTTTTAATTTATTTCATTTAAATTCTTTTTCATTAAGTTTTCTTTTCACACCCTTGTATTAGGTGGTGCTATCTCCATGTCTTTATTTCCCATATTTTTTCCTATATAAGGCCCTCACTTTTTGTACTTTTCAACTCATTCCTTACTTACTTATATATCTTACACATTGTTATTTACAACTCATATTACTATTCTTTATTATTTTAGTAGTTAAATTCACGTACTTCTAAACCTATAAATCATTATAATATTCTGTCTCAATTCTTATCATTTGAGTAAAAATCACTATAACTTGATAGAAATATGTACCATACCTTTAAGATTCTGTTAAAACCCTTAAAATCCTCATAGTACCTCCAATTCTACCTTCTAGACCAAGAGAACCATCAACAAAATTACCAACATACTTAAAAAAAACTTACCAAATTGCACAAAAAAATATGAGAGCTGAGAAATTAAAATGAAATGAATAATAAGAAGATGAAATAAATAATAATTACAAATTGTATCCCACAACCAATTTATGAGCTGATCCCCTGATCCCCTACCCTCATCCAAGTGCACCTTGATGTGGATACACCTTTCAATAATTTTTAAATGATTTGAAATAAAAAAATTGAAATTAAAGAAAATTATAAAAGTGAAATACAGAAAAAAAAGAAAATAACATTTCCCAGCCAATTGATGAGCCTTTTCCCACCAATGCTTGCCCACATCCAGGTGACCCTGATGTGGTGACACCATATAATATAATTTTGTGATTTGTCCCTTTTTATATCCTTATAACCCCCATAAAAAGTTAAAAGAAAAAAAGAGAAAAAAATAATCTAAAACTACTATCTAACACAACCATATACACAAAAATCAAAGAAGAAAAAGAAAAAAATCCGGCTCCATTGAAAGTCCAATCCAAGGAAATGATCACTGGGTGAGCTCCCTCAAATAAGTAAGAATTATGGGAGACCACCAGTGATCCACCACCAATCCAAAAAGACCAAAAAAGCCAGTCCCAAGCCAGTAAGCCAGTTTAATGTCATAGTGTACTTGAAACCTGAATAACCAAAAACAGAACTAGAATTTAACTAGGACATGCAAAATACTTGAAAAAGACATTATGGTGTAAATTTCTACAGAGCAGCCAGCTCATCAGCTACCCCCACACTTGCCAAAATAAAATCTAGAAGCCCTCCCCTGGGTCCCTTCTAACAAAAAGACAACATTTGTCAGCCAGGCTACTAGACTTATCCAGTAAAATAATTAATTATTTTACTGAGATGAAGCCATGCCTTTTTAATTCTTATTATTAATTAATTATATTATATTTACTTATGTATTACTTATAATAAATCAACTAAGTACAATAAGTAAATTTAGTAATTATTTAAAATTAATAATAATGTCCCTTATATTTTTACTTCCTAACACCATGCTCAATAACTGGATGAAAAGGCAATAAAATTATATAAAAATACTAAAGTCTAAAAAATTCAAATTTCTTTATAAAGAAATTTAAAATTCAATTAATATAAAATTTTAATTCAAAATGTTTTATACTAAGTGTGACAGTTAAATGGAAGTCTAAAAATATATCAAATAATGTAATACCTTTTTAATGACGCATCATTTTAGTATACCTTTGTTATGTACACATTCTTTTTTATGAATGGTTTTTTTCTCACACTCCCTTATGGATAGTTTTTAACTCCGTGTGTTATCTCTCCTCTTTTTCCTATAAAAGGCCTTCTCTTTTTTTATTTTTTTTATTATTCCTTACTTACCATTTTATAAAAAATTTATTATATAAATTACTTATTACTATTATTTATAACTTTAGTATTTACATTAACGTAATTCTAAAATATAAAATATAATAATATTATAACCCTTGACCTCTTAAAATTTTGAGTAAATTAAACAAAAGAATAAATTTATACGTACCTTGACTTTAAAAGTCCAATAATCCACTTAAACGCCCTTTTGGACCTCCGTACAAACCTTCTAGACCAAGAGACCCTTCAACAAAATTCAACACAATAAACCCAAAACCAAAAATCATGAAGAGTCCTGCTCTTGAAGACCAAAAGAGTTTCAAGTTTAAAGTCATATAGAACTAAAACCTGTGAAGAAAAACCAATACTAGGGTTCAACCAAATTAAGAGAAGGGGTTGGAAACAGACAATCTGGGGTAACTTTTCTACAGAGCAGCCAGCCCATCGGTAACCCCCACACTTGCCAAGATCAAATTTAGAAGCCCCACCCTTGGGTACCTTCTAACAAATTAGTTTCCAACAAAACAGATGCACAGCATCACCAAAATCCAAAATTAATGAATGGTCCATAGTTTATCCTCTATGAAGAGTCAATCTTCTTCACTTCTAGTGCCTCATTGGTAAAATCTCTTCACCTGATCAGCAGCCAATCTCTTCTTTAAGAATGCACCATCTAACTCTTCCAAAACGTATGAAGCTCCAGATACCTGAGATCTTACTCTGTAGGGTCTATTTCCATCTGTCAGAAAATTTTTTTTGCCACTAACTCTCCAAACTCGTACTATACACCAAAACCAAACAACCAGGTTTCAAGGGATTCCTGAGTCTATGAGCCAACTTCTTGTCCCAGTATCTGACTGATTGATTCCTTATCTTTATGATTCTAAAGTATGCCTTCTCCTGACATTCCTCTCTACATTCCAACTGTTGCATCCTGGCACAGAACAAATCTTCTTTTGAGCACACATCATCCCAATAAATTCCTATATAAGAGACGGCTTCCAAATCCACTGGCAGAACAGCTTTCTGGCCAAAAATTAATTCATAAGGAGAATATCCAGTTGTGCTTTTCACTGTGACCCTACCAGCAAATAACACCAAGGGTAAATTATGCCTCCAATTTTCAGCACTATCTCCACACATCTTCACCAAAGCATTCTTGATAACTTGATGGTCTCTTTGAACCATGCCTTCAGCTTCAGGATAATAAGGTGTAGCCACCCTGACTTTAGAACTAATACTTGCCACAGCTTCTTAAAATTCAGCTCCAAACTCTGGACCACCATCGAAAGTCACCAGATTCATCAACCCATATCTAAACAACCATTCCTTCTTCAAAAAATATACCATATTTTTGGCAGTCAAATTAACCAGAGGCACTACCTCAACCCAACCAGACATATCATCCCTGGCAAAAATAAAGCACTTATACCTGCCCTCTTTAATATGGACAGCATCCAGACTGACTCTTCTAAACAAAGTTGATTCAACAGTAGCATGGCCAACCTCTTTAGATTTCAAGTGATTTCTTCTTTGACATTCTTTGCAAGATTGAACCTGACCCTGAACTGCCAACTTCATACCTGGCCACCAAAATTTGTCTGCTACTCTTCTAAAAGTCTCCCCAAAGCCTCTATGACCAAAGTCTTCATGCAAAGACTTCAACACCAACTCTTGAAACTTCTTCTGAGTCACCACTACTTGAGGATTTGTAATTTCTCCTCCTCCTCAACCTCCTTCCTGACACATAGAAAGCAGGACTTTTCTTCTTGATTGCCACCCAAGTATCATCATCACACATATCTGGCCTCTCCAAGGTTAACAGATATTCAACCCTAATAAAATTAAACCCATACTGACCCCAGGTCTCATCTTCAAAGTCCAACAACACAACATCCAAGGGTACAAACCTATCATCAAAATCACCTGTGTGAACATGAGCTACTTAACCAGCCCAACCAGGACACCAATCCCTAAATTTTGGTACATCCTTTTCCTTCCACTGAATCTTAAGAGAATCCAGTTCACTAACAAAAACACCATTTTCTAAATTTTTCCATGCCAAACCACAGCCCCATTTTCATCCACAAAAATACCCTGATCACCAGAATCAAGATCAGAACCAGCCAGTTTAACCTCTTGGGGGAAGAGAGAACAATCTTCCAGTTTAGTCTCATGGGGGAGGAGAGAAAAATCTTCAGCACCCTTTGTGCTGGCCCTAACCACTGGTACATCTTCATCAAATTACTCAGAGTCTGAATCTTCATCTGTGGGTGGTCTCCTTGATAATCCATCTGGCATTGTAAAAGTTTTTCTAGGTTTTTGTTCCAGGTCAAAAGAAAAATGCTGAATATATGCCACCCACCTAGTCATTGGAGAATTTGGAAGACTAGGTGTGTTGGTCATTTGAACCAGATATTTAGCATCCACATGCAGCTCAAAATGCTGCCCCCACAAAACAGTTTGCAGCTTCTTCAAAATTTTTTCTACACCACACAATCCCAACTTAGGTTGAGAATATCTAGATTCAACCTCATTGAATACCACAGACTCATACTTTACTGGCCTGACCTTCCCAGCTTTATTTTCCTGAGACAAAACAGCACCAGAAGCAATATAACTTGAGTCCACGGCCAAATACATTTTTCCAGTTTCCCTACCATAATCCAACTTGTGAAGAATAATATCTTCACCCACCACCTTCTTCAACATCTGAAAAGCCTCTTCACACTCTTCAGACCATTCCCACTCCATATCTTTCCTGGTCAGTCTCCTTAAAGGTGAAGCTAACAAAGAAAAATCTTTAATAAAAATTCTTACATACACACAAACCCCTAAAAATCCCCTGACTTCAGTAGTATTTTTAGGCCTTGGCCATGACTGAATTTTAATAACTTTTTTCTTCTCCATAATCCTTCTCTCTTTACATACCACATGACCCAGAATTTCCAAAGCAGGAACACAACAACAAAACTTTGACCCAGAAATGGTCAAACCAGCCTCTTCAATCCTAAACAATACTCTCTCTTGATTAATTGCATATTCCCAAACAAATCTCCTTATACCTGGGTTTTTCTTCAGCACCTCATTTCCATAATCAGTGGAGGGTCCTTTGATTCCACCATCATCAATAAATTACCAGCATTAGTAGGAACCTCATCCTGTAAAATCCAAGCCATTTGTGCTTGATATACTGCAACTGAATTACTTGCTCCTTGAGTAAACATAGTGAGCTGAAATCTTCCCAGAGGAGTCTCAAATGTTGTGAGTGGCCTTTAGTCTGTGTGAAGTTCCCTTTCATCATAACCACCCATAATATCACCCAAACCATAACACACCCTTCCAGAAAAAGCTTCCACAAAGTCCTCCACACTTGGTGGCATCCCAGAATCCTTGATAGTGACTCTATTCAAGGCTCTAAGATCATGCACCACCCTCAGCTTCCCATTCTGCTTCTTAACACAGAAAACCGGACTTGAGTAACTAGACACTGATTGTTTGTATAATCCAGTCCTGAAACTTTCTCTAAAAATCTCCACAAAATCATCCCTGATAGCAACTGGAATTGGAATAGGTTTTATTTGCCAAGGTTCATGAAAAGCCACAGGAACCAAGTAAGGTTCCCCATAAGAGTGCTTCAACACACCCCTTTCCTTTTCAACAAACGCTGCCGCTTTCTCCCTCAGCACAATAAAATGCAACAACAACTTCTTTTCCTCATCAGACAACCAACCATCAGGACCAAAATTAACAACTTTCAACCTTTCCACAGTCACCCTAGCAGTTTCCACAAAATCAGGAGGATTCTTCACCAGGGGAGTACAGTACGGATCTCTTGACAAAGGAGGTCTCTTCAAAAGAGGATTAAAGCCTACAAGCATAGGCTCATTGACAGGCCAAATCTTCTGTGCTACCTTCTTATACTTTGAAGCTCCACCTTCAACTTGAAGGATCTTCAGGACGTCTTCACCATCAGACCTGGAACAAAAACTAAGGGTTTCCCCATTGCTCACATGTGTGGCCAAGGAAATGTTTTTGAAAGGTGTAGAAGAAACCCTAGTGGTGCACCACTGGGAGGACTTACTTTTAGACCCCAATCTCATCACTCCAAAACTTTTCCGTAATTCCACATCTTCATCCTCACTTTCATCTTCTAAATCTTCAAATCTTTATTCATCCGCTGAGTCACATCTTCTAAAATTGTGCATTTTATCCTCATTCTTGAGGCCCAAAACTTGATCTTGATAATCTTCTTTCTTCAAAATCTTTTGCAGTTTAACCTCATGCAGGAGGCCCAAATGTTGATCTTTATTATCTTCACAAAAATAATTCATTTCACCTTCTTGATTATCTTCAGATTTTTTTCTTGATTTTCTTCAGTTATCTTGAAATTTTTATTTTATTTTCTTGAGTTTTCTTCTATCCTACAAAAATAACCAGGGGTTTCCCCAATTCTCACAGACGTGGCCAAGATAATGTTTTTGAAAGGTGTGGAAGAAACCCTAGTGGTGCACAATTGGGACGGCTTACTTTTAGACCCCAATCTCACCACTCCACATATTTTCTGCATATCTTTCAATAAACATATATAACCAATCTTATTTTTTGAACTTGAATTAAAAATAATTGAGAATCTTGAGAGAGAACAGATACTTGATAAAAAACTTGAAGAATACTTTCAAAGAAGAGAAACAATAAAAAGAGAAAGTTGAAAATCTACTTGGTATATCTCCAAGGGAGCTGACCTACTACAACCTAGGATTTCCTGATCTTGGGGAGAGGTTGTAGCACTAGGACAATCAGCCCTCATCACTCTAAAAAAGACAGACTCTCACTAGAGCCTGAGCCACACTCCAAAAACCCAGAGGTGGCACCCACTTCTATTCTTCTCTTACAAAAATACATGCACTGGCACATTGAAGACAAGCCAGGCGTGGTCTCCCAACCATCCTCTCCAGGAGATGACAACCTCATGTGAAGTCTCCTTTCATCTTCAACAGTCAACTCCAAACAGATTCCCACATCAAACTGATAACCAATTCTTTCTTGGAAATCCATCAAGAATGGCCCACCCAAAACAGCTTTTACATTACCTTTGGCAATGTAAAAATGAACCTTCCCTGAGGCTCCACCAACATCCATCTTCACAAACTCAGCTGTTCCAATCAATTCAGTGACATGGCCACCAATCCCTCTTAAATTTCCACCAATTCCTGTATTGATGGGGAGGCCCAGATGAGTAGCTTCAAACAAATAAATCAGGTTAATCTTAGAACCTGACTCTACTGATTCCCTAGTCTCCCTGCCATTAAGAGTGAAATTGACATAACCCAGATGTGCAGAAAAATGAGTTTCAAACCCCTCTCCAAATTTTTCAGCAGAATCACAAATGTATTCTACCTCCCCAGAAGACACCCTTCTACTGGTCAACTTTTTCTGCCTATCAGCCAACCCAGGACTGATAACATACAACTCCCCATAAGTAAGGGAAACCTGACCCTGATTCATCCTTTCCAGGAAAGATTCAATAACATTAACTTAGCCAGAAACCACTTGCCTCTCAAAGTGAGCTCTTTGCTTCACTACCTTAGTCCTAGAAGATTCTTGGGGAACAGAACCACCAAAAGATTTACCATCAACAGGAACCTAACCAGATACCTCACCAGACCCTATAACTCCAGAAGTCTTTGGAAATTAATCCAAAGGGACATCCTTCTTAGAGTCAGAATCAACATATATAGGCATTAGCTCATAATTCATGTCCAATGCTCCAAAACTAGGGGGGCCCATATCAGCTATAACCTTCTGCATTTTATACAGCTCCTCTTTGCTGTACTTCTTCCTAGCTGCACTCAGATTAAGATCCACCTTTGAAGCCTTAGGCTTTGGTTGAGCCTGAGCACTTCTCTAAGGCCTTCCCACCTTCCCTGCTTCCACATCGTAAACACCAGCCAAGCATTCCCCACTTGACTTTCCACCACAAGAGTAAAACTCCAAACCACCAAAGGAAGATTTAAATGAGACTCTATTAGCCTCCTTTCCCTTTCCCTTTCCCTTGCCATCATCTCTGTCTTTACCAGAAGAAGAAGCCTCATTAGGAAACTCTTCAAACCTTGGCCTCCTTGAGTTGACATTATGTCTCCTCCTCATCAAGTCCACTGGAGCCTGACCATCATTAGTCTTCACAAAAGAACTATCTGGGAACTTGAACATTTTCCCATGAAATTCCACCTTCCCTTCAGACACATCCCTATTCATTGCCCAACAATCATTGGACTTGTGGCCCTTTCTGCTGCAATAAGAGCAGACCCAAGGATCACTCCTAACAGCCCTCCTATCAAAATCTCTAGGCTGAGAAGGAGCCTTATTGGCCTTCTGGGCCTCCTGGACGAAGATATGTAGCTTTTCTCTCAGATTAGCCAACTGCTCCACTACTGGATCAATCTCTTTAGGTTTCTCAGGAGTCTTTCTCTTGTTCACACTTTCCTTCTTTCTAGACTCCTCCACATCTTCAGCAAATGCCTCACTGACCTTGCTAACATATTTAGTGCTAGCTTCCTGGCAAGAATCCACTGCCAACAGTTTCAAATGTCCCTCTACAAACTCCTTCATCACAGAAAGAGAAGGCGATTTCTGATTGCCATTAGGAAGAATCTTCATCTTATCCTTCCTAGCCAACTCCTTTAACACATCAATCCTGACATTCCTGGCCAGAGCAGACCAGAAAATATCCCTTGAGAGTCAGTACTCTCCTACTTCTGCATGTCCACAAAATAATCTACCACTGGCTCCAACTGAGCCAGAAACTTCCTATAAGTGTGGAGGTTATTCACACCTCCATAAGATTGCCATTCACTAGCAATCATATTGAGATCCACCATTGAATATCTGGATACCCACCTGTCTGTCATCTGCAGACACAACCTTTTACAATCTTTGCTCCTATAACCCTCCATAGCAGCAACCTGCTTCACCAGAGCCCTGTCACCAATGTAGATGATGACTTACTTCACCATTTCCAAGTGAGAAGCCCCATCTACATTCCCAGCAGCCTCAAACAGCTCCAGAAACAACTTCACATCCTCCCCCCTAAACATAGGCCCCTTCCAGGACTTTATCCTGAAAGTAGGCCTAACAGAAACAGGATGATTACCATCCTCAGCAGCACCAACAGTGCCACTACCACCACTAGAGAAAGAGGGTCCAGAAGCCATGGTCCAATGAATTCCAGAAAACAAATTTCCAAACACACAAGAGACTCCTAAAGTAACAGAAAATCCAAAAGGCTAACAAATCCTCACCCCACTTTGGGCACCAGAAATGTAGACAATCCTATAGTACTAGCTATAGGCCTTGCCCAAGGGATTTGGAGTAAAACTGGAGAGAAAAACCCCTGTCCCTTTGAGAAAGACCAGGTGAGATTTGTTTGCTACAGCAAATTAGAGACTGTTACTATACCCCTTCCAACACACTTCTTGACTTCTTAACAAGTCAAGAAAGTAGCCTATAGCAGACCACTGAGAACCAAAGAACCAGAAACCAGAAATGCAGAAAGATCCACACCAGAAAACCAAAACACTGTGCACTTGTTGCACACAAAACAGCAATAATACTTGATGCAGGTTGAAAAGCTACACCAGAGAAACCAGTTGCCAAAGTTGAGTTAAATGAAGAACTAACCTTGCAACAAACACAGCCAATTGTGTCCAAAAAACAGTGAAAACTGAGTGAGAAACAATGATATCACCTCTGGATGGTTGTATGATAATTAAAGTTGCCCCAAACTGTCTTATTCAGTATGTACACACAGACCACTATCTAAAAAGCCCCTGCACAGCAATGAATTTTATGCTTTTGACAGCCAAATTGCATAAAAACCCTCTAGAAACACTTCCCAGCATTCTAGCACCGAGGCTTGAGGTCTACCTAGAGGCGGCCCGACCACCCTGAAGCCAGAATGCCATAAAAAACCTCCAAAAAAGCCCAAAATACTTAGAAAAATCCACCACGACTACTAAAACCCTTAAAACACAAAATTAAGCTATAAAAACATTGGGACATAAAATATAGAGCCAAATTAGCTCTACCTAATGGTACTAAGAACTTAACCCTAAGACTTAAGGTTAGCCTGTAAAACACAAAAAACAAAATTAAGCAGCTATCTTTTAGAAATAAAAAATGAGGAAAGGACCCCTTAAAACTTAGAATATGAAAAATGCCATCAAGACATAAAATATAGAGAAAATTGGGGGCTAACCATTGGTAGTACCCACATACCCGTAGTCCCAATATTCACTGAATAAAACCAGAAAAACACCCCATTATTCAAACAATGCCAATTGAGACACACCAGAACAACACCAAACAGACCAACAAAGGGCTCTTCCAATGTTGGAAGACCACATCCTCCCTCCAATTGAGAATGTCCACATTCTCCTTCATCACAACCACTATGTTCAGCTTTCTTTCAAAATCTGCCTCTGACATGGGCCCTTTCCAATACTGCATTGACAACAATCTAATCTGCACCATCACACCACCAGCTCATCCATACAGAACCTCCTGTGATGTCTGCCAATCCAGAAAGAAGACTTGTTTCAGACCTGGTCCATTATCATCTTCAACAGCTTCACCTCCACCTCAACCTGGTCCATCTTCTACCTGCACCAAAAAATCCAGGCCATCCATCCTGATACCCAGACTAGTAAACAAACTACACCCTTCGAAGAAGAGTGCCAACACCACTACAACCACTAGCTCTACCATTCCTGGTCCTTCTGATTGTAAAACCAATACTTCTCCATACTGAAATTTAAGCTGATGAATTTCCAGTTCATTCCCATCCAGAAAGTGATGATGACAATGTGGGAAACATTGAAACACCACCACCCATTCAATTACCCACCATCAAGGAAAAATGGCAATGGTGGGGGTAACTGATGAGCTTGCTGATTTTTAGAGCAGTTAACCCAGAATGTCTGCTTCAAGTCTTTGGTTTTTTCCTAGTTAAATTCTTGTTCTTCTTTTTCTTCAAAATCAAATTCCAGTATGACTTCAAACTGGCTTGCACTGGATCCTTAATCTTTGGTTTCCTTGGATTGGTGGCAGATCACTGGTGGTCTCCTATCATTTTTATGCATTGGAGGGAACCCACCCAGTGATATTTTCTTTGGAATGGAATTTGATTTTCTTTTATTTTCTTTTTTAATGAGGTTATGATAGGGGTTTAGATTATTTTCTTTTTTCTCTTTTTTTCTTTTTATTTTTTATAGGGGTTATTTGGATAAAAATGTGGAAAAATCATGAAAATCAAAAATATATGGTGTCACTGAATCATGTTCACCTGGATGTGGACAAGTATTTGTGGGGAATCACTCATTGATTCTCCAGGAAATCCTATTTTTCTTTTTCTTTTTATTCTTATTTATTTATTCTTTAACATCATTTTTGTTACAATTTATTATTATTTTTTATTGCTATTTTTTTTTTAAATTTTGTTTCTCTATTCTATTTTTTATCTCCACTTACTTATAAAAATTATTTAAAGGTTTATCCACATAAAGATGCACTTAGATGTGGGTAGAGTATCAGGGGATCACCTCATCAATTGGCTTGGGGATACCATTTATTTTTGTAATTTTGTATTTTTCTCAGTGTATCAAATTTGGGCATTATGATTATTATATTTTCTTATTTTAATGTTTTTTGTAGTTGGTAGCATAGGCAATTATTTTTAAAAAAAATTGTGATTATTAATTTTAATATTTTTAAGTAGAAGTAGCTTTAACAAATTTATTTTTTGTGATTAGTATTTTTTTAGTATATTTAGAATTTTTTATAGATTGTTTAGTAACAGCAGGAAGAGATGTGAAAATGTGGAAGAAAAAGAAGAAAATATCAAGTGGAATGTAGTTTCTACAGGAGGAAGGCCTTGATTGATCTTCAGGTGCAGGGCTCTTCTTCTGTCTTTTTTTTGGGTTGGAAGAGGTATTTTAGTTTTTGAAATGCAATCTACTGAATAGATTGTATGGATTATAGTGATTTGGCATTGGATGTTTTGGTAGTGAAGCAATGGTGAAAGAAGAAGAAATAGGAATAGAATTTCAGTAGTTGTGCTTAATAATCTGGTACATTTTACAATGGTCATTAAGAAGCTTCTTCCTTTAAGACTTTTTGAACTCTCTAAGTGGACAATGGAGGGAAAAGGCCTTTAAAATGCTTAAAGACATAATGCTGAGGTTGTTTTTCATATCACAGTAATCCAGACTCAAGGATTTCTCTAGAGTGTGACCAACTGCTTATGAAGACTCAGCAGGAGAGGTGCCATCTACACAAGAAAAATGGTCTTGTCAGAAAATATGTTTGGAGGATAGAGATGAGTACTTACATTCAGGAAGCTCATTAAATTTTAAGGCAGCTGGGATGTTAAATGCTGAAGAATTAGAAGGTTGGTTGGTTGTTGGAGAATCTTACAGAGATAGATAAGGATTTTCTGTATCTTTTTCAATGGAGTGATGGGAAGGTGGACTGGAATCAAGTTGATCCTGGTATTGAGTAAAAGTATTTGTGTTGTTGTTGTTAGCAGATGAGGTTGAGTTTGTTGCAGGTGGTGGTGTACCAGAATGGTGGTCAGGTGGAGAAGGAGATGGTGATCTTGAAGGAGGGTAATGGCTCCTGGAGGAAGTTTTTTAAGAGAGTTAAATTTCAGAAGAATAGTTGGAAGCTAAAGGGGAGGTGTAGTTTCTTCTTCTGGAAGGAGAGGGAGATTTTGGCTTTGTAGTCTGTTTAGGGGCTCTAGCTGGTCTTCTGGGAGCCTGAAACAAATTTTTGTGGTTTATTGTTTTTAAAAGTTTTCTTGCATGGCTCTGGGAGCACTAGAAGGTCATTGCTGAGTATTATTGGTGATTAATGGCTGATTTTGGAAGTTTTGGGACTGAATTTGGATGTTTTGAGCCTCATTTTCACTTCACAGTGAGGTGATCAGGATGCCTGGATTGTGTCTAGAAGCCTAGGATTTTGATTTGAAGATTGTAGAGCTGTATTTGCAGAGAGAAAAGAAGAAAATTAAGAGCTCAAAGCAGATATTTTGTTGATGGTTCTTGTTGTGGATCTTCTAGATATTCTGCATAGCTCTGAGGACAAAGAAGAAGAATCTGGACAAGGCTCTGGGTATCTAGCGGAGGATCTGGAAATATATTTGTGAGATAGAGAGGGATGATTGAAAGTGAAGTTATTGTCCCTGTCACATCTTTTCTTTTTGGAGTCAAAAGAATCACAGGCCCTGTTGTAGATTTTGGCTTTTGGGGTTGGAAGAGTGAAGTTGCATGGTGTGCACATATAGATGCACTTCTTGCAAGCATAGTATTTGGGAGTAGTGAATCAAGGGAGATTTTCTGGATCAAAGTCAGGAGTACCAGGAGTAACCATGATCTGTGGTTAGATAAAGATGAAGGAATGAAAAAATTTTCAGTGATGAGTAGATGATGAATTGGATGTTTAATTTGAACAGGTAAAGATGTGGATGCAATATGAATGGTAATTAAAGCATCTTAAATCATGCATTAAAGGAAGATAATTCAAGGTAGAAGAATTTTGTTCCCCAAAACTGTGGGCTGGGGAAAATTGGGTGGAGTCCTTTAGGACTGTAAACTGTGTGTTTAGAAAACTAATGTGCAGAATTATCTAAGGGGGAGCTTCATAATTTTTTAAAGGCAAGTTAAGGGGTATTTTATGGGCTAGAAGCTCTTTTCACAACTACTTCAAACTGTTATTTATTCTTTAATGTTGTTTCTGGTTGATTTCTGGTATTGCATTATGTAATTTAGGTAAAGTCCCCCAAGACTTTAAACTGAAAAAATGTGTCCCCCAAGACATTAAACTGAGTTTTTGTCCCCAAATTTCACATTCCATGTGACACTCAAAGAAAAATTTAATCTATTAACCCATAAATCAGTACACAAATACATACTCAAAGCACAGAAAGCAACATCTACCTAGTAATTTCTTTTTCACTTTGTTGTCTTGATTTAAAAGCACTAGCAACTGCGCTATCTAAACATTAAATCTAAATTAGTAAATAATCTGCTTATAATTTTTAACTTTAAGTAAATGCACAATGTATTAGTGCTAGGATTAATAGTATGTTTTAAATTTTGGGTTATTGTGTGTATAAGGGTAAATAAAGGTTTTTGAGTAGGTATGGGAGTAAGGTTGAATGATCAGTGGGCTATAGTGAAGGGTCAGTGATAAATAAAGGGCATTTTATTAAAGGGGTCAATTCAAAATGGAGTTGTCTATATAATGGGGTGAATTTGGTTTGAAATTCTTTAGAATTAAATTATAATATTTTTGTGATAGTAGTTAAATTTATTTAAGGCTATTATTGTTTCTTACCTTTCTTAATAATCAATTTCTATTCAAACAATTGAAACTCCTAAATCAATTTATATCATTAAGTTCCAACCCTTTGTGAGATTAACCTGAATATTTAATGTTATTATAAATTACATTATTATTCACCTCAAACTTATCTTGACGCAATATAAATTTATCTTTGACTTATCTTTGAATCACTACCTTGAAGCATTCCCCTGTGCTTCCAATTAGTCTTCAATCACCTTTGCCTATCTCATTTACCCAGGAAAACCCTTGAACTTGTTTGTAGGCTGTCTGGTGACACCAAAGACTTTGAACTGAGTGGTGCATTGGTTCATTCAAGAGTCAATAAAAGGAATCACAAGAAAAGAACAAGGAAATATGAGAATAAAGAATTAAATGAGTTAAGGGAGACAGAAAAACTATCAGCATTCTTTTTATATTTTTGGATTAGGTGTTTTCTTTTATAAAGGTCTTGTTGGTCTTTTGCAGGACTCTTTTGAAAGTAATTTAAAAAAATTTGTTTTTGGGTTTTTTAATGCAGTTCAAGGTTGGGTTTGAAAGAAGTTAAGTTGAATTTAAGATTGGGTGCAATGATTCCCACATTATCATCATCATCATGGTAATTTTGATGTTTGTTGACATCATCTGGTATGAAAGGGACTGGAAAGGGGTCAATGGTTTGTAATGAAAGAGAAAAAGGTACTTACTCTCAAGGGGAGTGTAGGCAGTTTATATAATGAAAGGGGGAATAGTTTTGTCTCTTCTAGAGGATTGAAATCTTTTGATTATTGTGGGTGTTAAGATAAGAGGTCTAGGTCTTTTAGCTGAAGAAGATTCAGAAGCTGGTTGAGTGGAGGATCCTGGATGGACAGATGGTGAAGTTAGTTGTGTTGGCTTTTGGAAGACCTTCCTTCTTTGGTGAAAGGGATCACAAGCAGATCTTTAAGGTTGAACAGGCTCCCTGATGGAGCATATATAGTTGTTTTAAAAACATTACTGGCTGGGATTCATTGAGGTGAAGTTGGATTTTTAAGATGGTAAATGAAGGAGTAGACAAACAAGAATAAAAAAATTATTAATTGGAGGGAAGATGTGGCATATAAAAAAGAATAGTGTCCTTTTTCAGTTGATTTGGTGCTGTTTTGGTAGTTGGTTTGAAATTTGGGAGTGTCAGGTATACTCAAATTGGGGGTTTATGTTATTTTTCTCAATTCCTGGGCTGAATTTGGTACTACCAGGATATTCCTATTTTCATTAGCCCTTTTTTTTCTCTATATTTCATGTCATCATGATATTTTTTATATTCTGGGTTTAAATGGCTCATTCCAGCATATTTCAGTTTTTACCATACCTGTTTAATTTTATTTTTCAATTTTTTTGGGCTAACATTAAGTGCTAGGGTTAAGTGTTTAGTACTATTTTATAGAGCTAATTATTCTCTAATTTTCATGTCTTGCTGATTTTTTAGAATATTTTTAGGTTATAGGTGTTTTGTCGGTCAGTTGTCTAGAAGAGGGAAAGAAAAGGGGCAAAAAAGAAGAGAAACAAATAGGAAAAGGTACTAAAGGTAAATAGAAAGATAAAATTAATAATAGAAATAATTTATTTAAAATGAAGCAACGACGAGTGAGTTGGGAGATGAACAAATTGAGGTTTTATTTAATATTAATATTATTTAAGTAAGAGTTCTGCGCGGCAAACACTATAATTCCTATCAGACTTAAGGCAACCTTTAATTTGTTATTGAGAATTTTTAATTAGATTGTAATACTAATAAAAATAATAATAAACGTAATAAAATTATCTTTTAAATTGTTGAGTGTATAGTTAGTGATGGGGCTACAGGGGATTAACCAAGGCCTTTTTATAGGTAATGGGCCCTCTGAAGCGCTACTATATTTGTAAATACAAGAAACATAATAGAATAAAACAAGAATTTAAAAAGAATAAGTGAAACATAACAATGTAGAGAAAAATATGAAACAAATAATTAAAAACCCCAATTAAGAATCCAATTTTCCTGCCATTAATTCCCAAATCAGTAAGTAAAAATAGTGAATAACTAAACAAGCCTGGAACATAGGAACTATGAGAAAAATCATTCAAAACAGATGGTACAGTCTGATTTAAGGATTTTTAAGTGAAACAAAAAATATTCTGACGCAACAAATATGTAATTTATTTCAATTCAGTATTAATTAGTTTTTTCCTGACACAATTATAGGTCAAAAGAAGCGTCATTATTTATTGTTTAAAATTATAAGAAATGATATTTAATATATAAATATAATTAATTAATTTAATTATATTATAAGTAAATTTTACACTTATAATTATATTATATGTTTTTAATTAATTAAATATAAATTTATAATTATTAAATACATAAAAAATGCGCCATTATTTGTAGAATATATTATATTATGTTCAATTTAAATGTATATAAAAAATTTATATAACCAATAAAATTAATATAACACTTGTATATAATAAAATACTTATATAATTTTATTATGCAATAAAATATTAATTTATATTCATTAAATACAATTCTTACCCACTCTTTCAGGTTTTATAAGTTACATATCATTTACTGGACTCCTGGAATAGCCTGGCTGACACTCCCTCACTCTAAAAAAAACAATAAAAAAATGCTAAGATTTTTTCTTTTTGTATTTTTTCAACAGAGTAGGCAGATTTGAAATTTCCTTGCCAGGTATCCATGCATCATGTTCAGATGGTTTGTTCTTATATCTCAATAAATATTCAGTACCTCTTTCAGAAGTGATAATTCTATCATTGAGAATTTTATCAATTTCTGCTGTTACTGTGACTTCCTGAGGGTTCTTCTTAGGTCTTCCTCTTCTTTTTGGAAATAAGTCACTGTTGGAAGTATAAGGCTTGAGAAAAGAAATGGGAAAGACAGGATGTTTCCTATCATATTGATAATACAATACAACTTCTACTGCATTATCACCAACCATTCTTTTAACAACAAATGGTCCTACAAAAGGATCTTTTAATTTGTGGTTACCTTGTAAATTGAAATGGACAGTAGAGATCAACACTTCATCACCCTTGTTAAATGTGTATTCTTTATGAGATTTATCCCATCTTTTCTTTTCATATTCAAATGCTTTATCAATACAACTCTGAGCATGTTTTCTGCATAGCTGTTGCATTTGCATAAAAGATTTTACACCAGGGTGTAGTTCCAACTTAGGTAATTTAATATTGAGAATCTGAGCAGAAGTGTTTGGGACATAACCTAACCAAAGCTCAAAAGGCTTTTTCTCAGTGACAGAATGAACAGTGCTATTATATGCAAATTCAAGACCAGGCAAAAGAGTGACCCAATCATGAGTAAATCTGTCATTGTCTTTATATTCTAAACCAAAGGCACAATATCTTCTAATCATATCTTCCAGAGTTTGAATCATTCTTTCAGCTAGACCATCAGTCAGAGGATGGTGAGCTGTAGACAATTTTAACTCACAGCCACAAATATCCATCAAAGAGGTCCAAAACTCAGAAGTGAATTTTGGATCCCTATCAGAGATAATGGATTTTGGAAAACCAATAATATTAAACATGTAAGACCACCATAAGTAAGCTAATTCTTTGGTGGATACATCTTTGTGGGTTGGAATAAATTTGCACATTTTTGTGAATCTATCCACTATTACCCAACAAGAGTTAAAGCTGTCTATACCTGCAACAGGAAGACCAGTGACAAAATCCATATTAATGATTTGCCAGGGAGCACTAGGTGCTTCAATATGTTGTAATAACCCTGCTCTCTTACCTGTTAACCTTTTAGATTTTTGGCAGGAATCACAAGATTCAACATATAATTTTGTGTCTTCAGACATATTAGCCCACCATGCAGTGTTTTTGATTCTAATCAATGTTTTTTCAAGATCAAAATGACCAGCTAATATGTCATCGTGACAAAGTTTGAGGATAGTTTCTTTCATTGAAGGAGGAATTACAATTACATTTGTAAGCTTCTTTCTATAATATATATAACCATCTTCAATAGAGAACTTTCCTTTATTTAAAGCATTTTGGTACTTTGCAGGAAGAGTTTTTATTAATGCTTGAATTGAAGCATTCTTAGGATCATTTAAGATAGTAACCAATTTATTTAAATCAGAGTCTTTATCATATGAATCCAGTATTAACTGTAATAACTCTTCTTCCATATCAACTATAAATATACCATGTATATGAACAGTGTCATCCTCAGGTACATAAGCAGGATTGGAGTCATTATTTGGCAGAGGCAATCTGGAGAGCATATCAACATTAGAGTGAACATTTCCAGCTCTATGGATAATTGTCATCCTTCCTCTGTATTCTTGAACAGCTAGTTGCCACCTGAACATATGTCTGTTAGGTGTCTTTAGGTTTAAGAGAGACTTCACAGCACTACAGTCAGTTACCAACTCAAATTTTTGGTCATCTAGATAGAAATGAAGTTTCTCAAGAGCCCAAACAACTGCTAAGCACTCCAATTGGGTGGCACCATATTTCAATTCACAATTTCTTAAGGTTCTTGAAATATAACAAATTACAACCTCTGAGGATTTATCATTAATAATTTGCTTTTGGTGAAGGGAAGCACCCAGACCAATAAAGCTAGCATCTGTATAATGGACAAATGGCTTGTTAAAATCTGGAAGAGCCAATATAGGGGCTGTCATTAAGCAACTTTTTAATGTATCAAAAGCTTTTTGATAGTCATGATTCCAGAGAAAAGCAACATCTTTTCTGGTCAGTTTTTTAAGAGGCAAGGCTATGACCTGATCATTTTTAATATATTGTCTATAATAGCCACACATCCCCAAAAAACTTTGGAGTCCCTTACAGAAGTTGGTGCTTTCATATATTGGATGCCAGCAACTTTGTTTTGGTCTACACAAATATGTAAGCCTGACACAACATGGCCAAGGAATTTCAAAGATTGAAAACCAAATTTACACTTTTTTAAAGATAAGGTCATATTGATTTCATCCATTTTTTGGAAAACTCTATTCAAGTGAATCATATGTTCATCAAAATTTTTAGAAAAAACAATAATATCATCAATATAAACCATGAGCCAACCTTCAATAATTTCTTGATGGAAAGTGTTATCCATGACTTTCTGGAAAACTGAAGGAGCATTTTTAGGGCCAAATGGCATCCTAACATACTTATATATTCCCATATGAGTAGCAATAAGCAAAAAGTTTTGAGAATTTTTCTCAACTGGAACTTGATGATAACCTTTCTTACCATCCAGACAACTAATAAATTTTGCACCTTGCAATGTAGCATGTATTGAATTAATTCTGGGTAAAGGATAAATATCATCAACAGTATAAGTATTTAAAGCTCTGTAATCTCCACATAATCTAGCTTTATCTTTTTCATAAGAAATCAAGACTGGGGAGATGACACAATATTTGGGGGTGACATCCACTTTCTCAATGATATTCATTTTCAATAATGTTTCAATATTATCTTCAATATCTTTTCTTTTTGATGGAGAAGTAGGATATGGTTTTTTCTTAAGGGTAGGAGGAATATCACTCAAATTACAGGATAAGGTAAATTTCATCTCTTCCTGAACAATTCCCAAGACATGAGAACCATGAGCAAAAGCCATAGGGAAAGAGGTAATAGAGGCAACAATAGAATCCTTTTGTTCACTAGTCAACTGATCACCAAAAGAAGCGGTATTTATTTCATGTAATAAATCATTGTTTTCATTTGTTGTTCTACCTTTACACTGGATCAGTGAGTTACAAGATTTCAATAAATGCCCAGAAGTTCTAGGAGAGGAAATTTTGAATTTCCTTTTCCCATTAATTCTTAAGGTAAAGCAATTATTTTCTGGGTCCAGTTTCACACCAAACATAGTTAAAATATCATTTCCCATAATAAACCAATTGCTCAAATTATCATTTTTCATGACAAAAAACTCACAAATAGCTCTGACAAAACCATTATTATATTTGAAGAAAACAGAGGTTTTGTATTTGCCAATAGGAAATAAGGTAGAACCATACCCTCTCCATTTTTCAGAAGTTATAGGTAATAATTTACTCAAATATTCCTTATCCACTGAAGCCAAAGCTTTTTCAGATACTACACTTCCTCCAGCACCAGAATCAAGAACTACATCAACATTTTTACCATTAATGATAACAGGTGCCTTTAAAGGGGATATAGGAATAGAATTGTTAGTAATATCTTTAATTATCTCAGCATTTTCTACTGAAGATAAATTCAATACACAATCTTCAGATATATTATTTAAATAATGGACATCATGTTCCAACATTAAAACATCTTTAACAGATTCATTGTCATAGGAGATATTACTTTCACAGTCACTGGAAGAATTATTGACATCAAGTTCAACTTCATCAGTGTCTTCATTTTGTTCAACAAGATGAATTTTCTTGTCACAAACATGACCCTTCTGCCACGGTTTGTTACACTTATATCAAGTATTTGTTGCATATTTTTTAGGTTCAACTGGGGCAGGGGGTTTACCAGATTTTTCTGGGAGCTTTGTAGAAGGTTTATTCTGATCATTATAAGATTTACCAAGGTAATTCTTTGGTTCATATCTATCGTTGAGCAGTACTTCATTACAGATATTAATGAAAGAAGAATTTTCCCTTACATGCTCAGTTCTGGCCACAATAAAATCCCTAAGAGAATTTGGTAATTTATACAAGATTTTATCTCTCCAAATATCATAATCCATCTTTGGATCAATTGCTCTAAGAATTTTTGTTATTTTCATCAGAAAAACAATGGGCTTTTCAACAGAGGAGGATACATATCTAGTATTTTCATACAGTCTCTGTTGAGCTAACCTGAATTTTGAACCACCAAACTGATTCTCAATCAAGGATTTCCAATCATTCCATGTATAATGATTGTTATCTAAAAGAACAGATTCATACCACATCAAGGCTACATTGGAAAATAAAGAAATTAGCTTAGAAACAATTTCCTCATCTGGTAGTTTATAAGATCTCTTTAAATTATCAATTCTTTGGATAAAGTGTTGCCAATCAGAGGAAGAATCACCATCAAAGGTAGGATATTGGTCTAACTTAGGCCAATTTTTCTGACTACTGGGATGGTCCACTTTTTGGTTTGAATTATTCATTATTAATAATTCCTGAAGTTTAGCCAGGTGTTCAGAAATTTCATTATTTACAGAAACAGCTGGTGCATGACCATCACAAGATTTTTTGCTAGTAGCAAAAGATTTTACAGACTCATTGTCAGTTTGTTTAATGGTTGAAATATGAGGAAGAAAGGATGAACTTTGCTCAGGTTTTTTTCCTTTATTTTTAAGCAGCTTATTGACAGCAATCTCATTTAATTCATTATTGATGGTTAAGGTTGAGAACTTTTCCTGCAGGTCAGACACATAGTTTCTTATTCTTGGAATTTCAGACATCTGGTCATTTACTTTTGCAAGAGATAGAACATTTCTGTCCTCAGAAACTGAGTGTTTGGTACTTAGTGCATGGAAATCATTCTTTAGCTTTTTAAACTCATTTTGCAGAGATTTTATTTCATTTTTGAATGAATAATTTTCTTCAATAAGGGGTTTCAATTCACTCAAGGTCTTATGTAGACTGATATTTCTATCTGAGATAGCTCTATGGTCACTTCTTATTTGTTTTTGTTGACTAAGAACAATATTCAAGGTTTCTTTGATTTTTAAATAAGCTGTATCTTGTACAGAAGAACTCACTTTACATTGCAAGTGTAAATTATTTAATCTATCATTTTCATGGATTAACACATCTCTCACATGTTTGTCTTTCACAACATTAAAATCAAGGGTATCTTTCAATATTTCCTCAGAGGTTTTTTCAATTAAGGTATAGATTTCAGGGGGAACAGAATCATTCTTAATTGCAAGAGAAGGATTAATTAAAGAAGTAGAAGTTAAATGTAAAGGTTCATCAAATGACAATTTGCTAATTACATCAATAGGGCTACTAGTTACAGGAAGCTGTCTTTTAACAGGTTTAACTGTTCTTTCACCATGTTCAATAATATTACCTGCAGAAGAAGATTTATTATAAATCATACCCAAGTGACTATCAACCAAATTACTTACCATGGCAGAGGAGGAAATGTCCCCTGAGACTGGGTTTGGGATTGTGCTTGGGCCTTCTTTCTCCTGCCTTGTTGGTAGGGATGAGGAGGTGGATGGAAATTGGGTGTTCTGGATGGGCCAGGCTGATGATGAGGAGGGTGTTGCACATTCTGTTGGTAGTGACTCATTAGATAATCCCATTTCCATTTCTCTACTTCCATAGTATTTGGATTTTGGATGGTTGAGCTGGGTGGCTGTGAAGGTAGAGCCTGAAACTGAGGCTGATTGGGAGGCAACTGAGGAGGGGCCTGGGCCTGAATCTGGTTCCTGAGTTCTTGAACCTGATCCCACAAGGTGTCTACTTTTGCTTTGTACGTCATATTTTCTGTCTTCAACTCTTTTATATGACTGGACAGGTTGCTGATTTGTTGTGGCAGAGGAAGCTTTTTTATTTTGAATCCTTTTGGAAGACCTTCTTGAGGTACTAGAGGCTTTACTTCCTTCTGTGGTGCTGGGGGAAGGGGGTTTGGTTTGTTTACATCTCCTGTCATTTCCACATCCTGCAGCATGTGAATTCTTTGTGTTAGCATAAGATTTTTTATGTCCAACTTTAGAAGAACTTACAGTGTCAGCATCATAGTCAATTTTAATTTCATCCACTTGCATGTTATCCATTTTTTCAGCCAAATTGTTGGACATAATAGTGGGAAGATTTTAATTTACTTCTTATTTTTTAAAAATAATAATAATAATAATAATAAAAGTTAGTTAATAATTGCTCCAAATAATAAAAAAAAAATTTATTAATTAAATTATAGAAAAAAAAAATTTCAATATAAAGTAATAATTATAAAAATTAATTTTTAAAAAATGGATTGCAAGGTTAAATTGGGAATAAACAATCAAGTTAATTCAACCAATTAATTACAAATATTAAATATGGCAATATATTTGGGACTAAGCACAAAGTACTTTTAAGCCAACCAAAATTAACAATAATTAATAATAAAAAAAATTAAATTAATAATTCAATTTGTATTAATAAAAAATGTCAATTCTTCTAGGACTAAGAGGATTTAGCACTCTATAATGGTCAACTAGGAAAAAATTTTTTAATAATTGAACACTTACACTCAGTGAATCAGCAATTAAGCCATAATCACTGTTATTGCAGTAAAAATATAGTAATATGAGTGAGAGGTGCAAAGGTGAACTTACTATAGTGATCGAAAAATCACTTCAAAATAATATAAGAATTAATATAATATAAACTTAAGAAATCGAACCCAATTTTCGAAACACAGTCGCGGCAAAAGTTTTATTTTTTGCTAGGTGGTCCGTGCGTTTGTCGTTCGTCGCCAGGCTTGATCGTCGTCGTCGTTCAGAAAGGCCCTCAGTTGTCGGTCAGTTGTCTAGAAGAGGGAAAGAAAAGGGGAAAAAAAGAAGAGAAACAAATAGGAAAAGGTACTAAAGGTAAATAGAAAGATAAAAGTAATAATAGAAATAATTTATTTAAAATGAAGCAACGACGAGTGAGTTGGGAGATGAACAAATTGAGGTTTTATTTAATATTAATATTATTTAAGTAAGAGTTCTGCGCGGCAAACACTATAATTCCTATCAGACTTAAGGCAACCTTTAATTTGTTATTGAGAATTTTTAATTAGATTGTAATACTAATAAAAATAATAATAAACGTAATAAAATTATCTTTTAAATTGTTGAGTGTATAGTAAGTGATGGGGCTACAGGGGATTAACCAAGGCCTTTTTATAGGCAATGGGCCCTCTGAAGCGCTACTATATTTGTAAATACAAGAAACATAATAGAATAAAACAAGAATTTAAAAAGAATAAGTGAAACATAACAATGTAGAGAAAAATATGAAACAAATAATTAAAAACCCCAATTAAGAATCCAATTTTCCCGCCATTAATTCCCAAATCAGTAAGTAAAAATAGTGAATAACTAAACAAGCCTGGAACATAGGAACTATGAGAAAAATCATTCAAAACAGATGGTACAGTCTGATTTAAGGATTTTTAAGTGAAACAAAAAATATTCTGACGCAACAAATATGTAATTTATTTCAATTCAGTATTAATTAGTTTTTTCCTGACACAATTATAGGTCAAAAGAAGCGTCATTATTTATTGTTTAAAATTATAAGAAATGATATTTAATATATAAATATAATTAATTAATTTAATTATATTATAAGTAAATTTTACACTTATAATTATAATATATGTTTTTAATTAATTAAATATAAATTTATAATTATTAAATACATAAAAAATGCGCCATTATTTGTAGAATATATTATATTATGTTCAATTTAAATGTATATAAAAAATTTATATAACCAATAAAATTAATATAACACTTGTATATAATAAAATACTTATATAATTTTATTATGCAATAAAATATTAATTTATATTCATTAAATACAATTCTTACCCACTCTTTCAGGTTTTATAAGTTACATATCATTTACTGGACTCTTGGAATAGCCTGGCTGACATGTTTTCTGTTGTTTTGATGGTTTTTAGAGGTTTACTGGGTTTATTTTGGTTCAGGGAGGTTTCCCAATTCAAGGAGGGCTTCCAGACATCAGGAGGCCTGCCCAACTTGATGGAAGAAACCTGGGGAGCACTTCTAGAGTGGTTCTATGTAATTTTGGTGGCAGTATAGCTAATTTTGCAGGTGAAAATTAGATTTTAATATAGGTCTGTGTGTACATACTGAATAAGACAGTTTGGGGAAACTCTATTTATCATGAAACCATCTGGTAATTATATCAGTGTTTCTCACTCAGTTTTCACTGTTTTTAGAGACAATTGGCTGTGTTTTTTGCAAGGTTAGTTCTCCATTTAACTCAACTCTTGTAACAGTTTTCTCTGTTGTATTTTTGCAACCTGCATCCAGAATTATTGATGTTTTCTGGGCAACAAGTGAACTGGTTTTTGGTTTCTGGTGTGGATTTTATCTGCATTTCAGTTTTTTGTTCCTTGGTTCCCAGTGGTCTGCTATTGGATACTTAATTAAATTTTTAAGCAGTCAAGAAGTTGTTTGAAGGGGTATTTTAACAGTCTCTAATTAGCCATAGCAAATAAATCTTACCTGGTATTTCTCAAAGGGACAGGGGTTTTTCTCTCTGAGTTTTCTCCATCTCCTTTGGTCAAGGCTTATAGCTAGTACTATACGATTTTCTACACCAAGTAAGTCTGAGAGGTCTGAAGAGGATGAAGACTCAATATTAAGTGAAGAAAGTGATACACCATTAGGAGTCTGGAAATTAATTGATGAGCCAATTTAAGAGGAATATTGGCTACAAATTTTCCTGGAGGGGAGTAGTTTTCCAGAAAAGTGAGACAAGGATATTTGACAAAAAATTGAGAAGCATTCCAGATAATAATATATTAAAGATGGGTGGGTAAGGAGAAATAAGTCTTCTACACCACAACTAGTTATAGTTGATAGGGAATTGAATAAAAAAATTATTAGAAAATTAATAAAAATTTAGGGCATAGGGCACAAGATGAAACTTATTGAAGAATCAAGGTGCAATTCTAGTGGCCTTACATGAGAGTAAAAGTCAAAGATTGAGTCAAATCTTGTCCAGAGTTTCAGCATAGCAGTTACAGAAAGTAAAAAGAAAAAGGAAGGGAAACAGGAAAATATTAAATTTTTTGGTAAAATCAGCTTAGATGTGGTCCATAAAAGAGGGGAGGTTAAAGTATTTGTGGTAGCCAGGAATGATTTATC
The DNA here is from genome assembly GCA_030280995.1 of Hemileia vastatrix. Lineage (NCBI taxonomy): Eukaryota > Fungi > Basidiomycota > Pucciniomycetes > Pucciniales > Zaghouaniaceae > Hemileia > Hemileia vastatrix. The sequence goes on along the minus strand of JASXTE010000008.1, from coordinate 4,976,485 downwards.
AGGATGGGTAGAAGCAGCACACTTAGTTATTCTTAATGCAAGTAATGTAGCTGAGTATTCAAAGAGGGAATGTGTCAGCATAGATATCCCCAGGACTGAGTGATTCTTATGCTCAAAATTAGATAACCTTAATTAAATTAAGCTTATAACTTAAAGATAAGGTTAAAATACTTATATATATGGTTATAATACATATATATATAATTATTACACTATTATATGACTTATAGTAGTTTAAATAGCTTATACATAGCCTAATAATAATTATTAAGGTGTTAATGGATTCATAATATACTTACCTTAAGTGATATTAAGTAATTCTAGAGATACATAAGCTTATATGTATACATAAACCTCATATTCAGTGAAATATGTAGTTATATTATGTATATTTAGGTCTATAAGTGGGTTTTAACCTCTTAAATGCCTAAAACCTTTGTTTTTATGCTTATTTTAGGTCATATGGATGTATTCAGTGGACTCACAAAGCCTACACAAGCATATAAACCTATTTCAGGCACATATATCCAGTTTGGACAACTTAATCTGCTTCCTTGGATGGATTTTCATGGATTTATGGGTTGGGAGACCATTACTTGGTTAATTTGGAAGCTTGGGGATGTTATTGGGGGCTTTAATAGTTAATTTGGTTCCTATATATGATTCGAGTTTCATTATATTCTCTTTGGATGAGTTATTTTACCTGTTTCTTTATGGTATCCGCTTTTATCTGTTTATTCTATTTATGGTATGGGTCTGTGGTATAATTAATTGTGATGGAGGGTCCTTACTGGAAGTCTGGGTGTTAAATATGCTTGATGTGGACACCATGGGGAGGTGATGGGCCTTCAAAGTGCTGTAATTGCCAGGGATAGCAGTGACATCATCTGGATTGAAGGTCTGTGCACTCCAGTTGATTTTGGTATAAGTAAGGGAGGGTTTGACAGGTTATTGGACATCACTTACTTACTAAACTTCAATTAAACACTACAATGAAATTAATATAATATAGAAATATATTTTAAAGTATTTATAAATTGATATTATCTTTATATAAGCTATAACTATATTTTTTATCTATTTTCCACCACTAGCACACATAAAAATCCAAGTATTGTGAGTTTATATTGAGAATAACTATTTTATTAGTCTTCCCCTGATTTTTAATCACTAAATAATTTATCCATAAGTAGTTGGACCATTAATATTTACTATTAAATCATGCTTAGATACTAGCATATACTGACTATTGGGGGTCTGTCAGGCTAAGGTCAAGTATAAGGACGTGAACTAGCTTGAATAGTCAGTTGTCTAGAAGATTTTAATGGTCCTATATGAATACTGTAGTTCTAATCCACTAAGTTGTAAAATATAATCAAATATAAAGGTCTCAGTAATATAATTCTCACTATTCTTATATATGGCTTACAATCTTTATAGTTGGTAGAAAAATAGATTATATAAATTCAGATACTATTCAAAAGTCTTATAAAAGTACTAATTGATATGTATTGTAATTGGTTTGGTTATATTGGTTAAATTGTAATGATAAGGAATGAAGAGATACAACCCAAAAACCTCCTCCTTTTATACACACTGAGTTCCCCAATGATTCCCTTGATGTACCACCCAATACACAGTTAATCACGCCTCTAAACAACTAATAGACCTTCCCATCAACATTCCCAGTGACCCATGACATAATTAGAAGAGTAATAACCGCCAAAATCCTGAAATAATAAGGGAAATCCATCAAAATTAAAGAAAAAGACAAAAAGAGAGTATATGCGTATAAAACAATAATATTAAGGACTAAAGGAGACTTTTTAAGGTTAATAATAGCTTAATAATAAGGGGGATTGACTGTAGAAATAATGGGGCTAATCCTGACATTATACTACGTGAAATTCCCATTCAAAAATAACCAAAATTGACTGAGAAACCACCCAAAAACTTAAAAAAGAGCGTGAGATGTGGGGTAACTACATGCAGTTCTTGGCAGGCTCTTGCACGGGTAAATCCTTGACTAAAATTAGGCGAATTTAAGCGTGGTGATGAAATAAAGTGCCAAGAGTGAGGTTATTAATGAAATTAGTGCATATAAACAGGGTCAATGCATTATTAATTAAGCTAGGACACTAAATAAGCGCCTGTCGCCTATTTTAGTGTGTTTCCCCACAGTGGGCGTAGAATGTGGGGTAATTATAGTGTGAAAAAGCTAACTTTGCTAAAAATGAAGCTATTCACGCGGGAAAAAAAGCAGGCAGTATGTGGCCAGTACACAGAAGCCATTTCTGGCATAAAAAACACCAAATTTGAAAAGTGTTATTTTTATGCATTTAAATAGCCAAATCAATAGTTCTAAATGAGCCCAATTGATCTGTCAAAGCGCAATTTTGATATTCTCAATTTTATAGCGCATATAGTCAACTTTTAAGTGAAATAAAGCGCATTTCTTGTTTTTTGCATAAAACAATGAATATAACAGCTTTAAGTGTACTTAAAAGTTATGCAGCCTTATACTTAAGGTTCTTAAGATTACCCTAACATATTCCAACTTAATATTAAGTACATAAGACCTATAAAAGGTGGATATATGCGTGTATATAAGGTGTTATAATGGCATTTTTTGTGTATTATCATAATTTTACTTATGTATACTATTTGTGTACTCTTATTTATTAGTCCCATGTATAGTTCATGTGTTTAACATAACTTATAATCACTTTTTACTCAGTCCTGGAGATATACAGGCTGACAGGTTCTTTCTTTAATTATTACTTATTATTTAGTATAAGCCTTAGGACATGATTTTTACTCTATTATATCTCAAAAAAACCAAATATTTGGGTCTGCTGCACATTAGTGGGTCATCATAACTCAGTTATTGGGGAAAAGAACCCTTATAATAATTGTACTAATTTTTTATAATAAAAATTAGGTATTTACAGTAGTAACTGTACCCAAATAGGGGGTATCAATGTTCAGGGATCCACAATTAGGGATAAGGAATTATTTTTGCCCAGATCCGACATTATTAATTTCGGAAGATTCTTATCCACTAGCCCCAGAGCTAGTGGATAAGGAATGCACAATAATACATTATCCCACTTCTTATACCCCAATTTCCATTCCTAATTACTGATCCCAAACTCATCGCATCCATGAGCAATTCACATGGTTTCAAATCATGTATCCTGACCTTATGTCATTCTGGAGCATAAAACACCTACATTTCTGTTCTTAAGCCCTAAAATAAAATTTTTATCTGCACACCTCACTCAAAGATTGGTCCAAGTCACCCTCACCCCTTGTAAATTTGTCGAAGTCACTCACAACACTCAAACATTTGTTTGAGTCACCCTCACCACTCATAAATGTGTCTAAGTCACTCACAACACTCAAAAATTTGTCTGATTCACTCTCACCACTCGTAAATGTGTCTAAGTCACTCGCAACATTCAAACATTTTTCTGATTCACTCTCACCACTTGTAAATTTGTCTAAGTTGATTGAAACACTTAAAAATTTGCATAAGTCACTTTTACCACTTGAAAAATTGAATTAGACCACTGATTTTGTAATTAATCTACTACTAATGAATTATGTATTTATGTACATTTAAGTAAAAGTTACACAAAATTGATTATATAAAACATAATTGTATGGTTCTTATGAGCTTGGTGAAGATATTGTTCCATGAACATTTTAAATCGAGCTTGATTTCCATGATTTTATGTAAATAATATATCTTAATGTTATTTACACATGAAATTATACAATCATAGGCTACCTCAATCATTCATGTCATAACTTTTTTTGTTCATGGTTTTTCTTCTTTGTTCTTGAAAAACACATTGATTAACTGAGACAAGAAAGGAGCCTAAATTACAATGATGATGATTATAATCTAAACAAATAGATTCTGTCAACAATTTGTAAATGCTTTGGAGATACAGTGCGGAATGATTTTTGACACTTACATTCTATAAAGCCATTTTATTTTTTTGGTGGGTTATTTCATGAAATTAATCTGGATATGTAGCAGTATCTCCAGTAACAAACAGATGAGAAGTGGGATCACAACAAGATATCGAAATGTGGGCGTCATGAGCCCGGGGAGATGAACAAACTATTTGTGGTTTTGACTTTGATTGAGGGACTTCAAAGTAAAAAATTGAAATGGTGAGGGACCAATAGGCCACAAGGACAGTGGTGGATGAAGTATGAGCCAAACTGCTGGCAGCTATTGAGGTAATTGAAGAAGAATCCTGGAAGTAATAAAAAAAGTTAGCATAATAACACATAAAAGACAAATCAAAGGACCTATGATATATTGGAAACAAATAGAAACACACTCCAGGAACGACTTGTAAGTGTTTGCCAGAGGAAAGATCGGTGACAACGAGAAGATGATCCAATATGGTATAGAGCACCGATCCATCGCTTGAGAGAACAGCATCTCCGCCAGAATGAATTGGATGCCAAGTGTGAATAAGTTGGAGAAATGAAAGCAAAAAAAATGCTGTTGAGAGTTGGGGTGAGCACAGATGAGCAAACAGACTGGACAAGATAAGGAAGAATAGATGGCCAAGTTGTGGTTATGAAAAATTAAGTAGAAAAATGTCGTATAAGAGGTGAACATTGACACGTTGTGGTAGCCTAAAGTTTAGTACGGCACCTAAGTATGTAAATGGAGTTATTACGGCGTGCAAGATTGGCGTTATTATTTTTTATATATAAAAGGGTTTTATTTAATTTATTTGAGTTTTAAATATGAAGAAATTTGTCACAAGCAAATGCCTACACAAAAACAATTTATTTTACGGAGAAAACTTATTTTTACGGTCTGAAAAATTTATAAGTATCAAGTCAAGTCACTCAAGAACCTTGGGAAATTTTCCCAGAATTTTTACTATTTTTCTCATATTTTTAAATGAATTTTAAAGTTTTATAGAAATATTTACGTTTTCAGAAATTACTTAACTTCGATGAATTTTCACGGGGTAATTAGAGCTGCGCAGACTACGAAATTTAGTTTGGTATGTAAAGGGGAAGTAGCATTATTATGTGTAATTTTTCTAGATTTTTTATTATAGTTTTAAGGTTCTAATTGAGTCCGGAATTCCGGACGGACTCCGTACGGACTCCGTACGGGCTCCGGATTGACTCTGGAAGAGCTCTGGAGGGGAAAACTTAGGCACGTGACTAGGAATACTTAAGCGCTTCTCAAACTCGAAATTGAGAGGGGGGGATACAACATACAGCTTAATCTTTAACCACCACAGTCTCATTTTTTATTACTCAACAAATTAAATAAATTTGTAATACCCTTATAACTTTAAATTTTATATATAACATTTTAGAAATACTACTCAACAATTTAAATCACACTTCATACAGGGTATCTTTAGAAAGGTCTTCATCGCTGGGACTTGATTATTGCTGTCTCATAAAAATTCAAATTATTATAAAAACATAAAAGTCAATCTTTTCAGATCTTTCACTGGTACACCTTAATTGTTGTTATCAGTATTTCTTTTATCAACAGCCACGATCATTTAATCTCAATAAGCGTTAATTATTTTAGAGTTTCTAATTTTCATCAATCGGATCCAAGTAGATTGGTTAGCTTAGTGATTTAGAATTCCCATTTTGTTATTTTTATTGGAAGGACGGGGTTTTCAGCTAAATCCACACATCTCCTCTGGATTCCGCTTACAGCAAGGCGACTGTAAGAGTTTACCTTACCATAGTTGGCGCCCAACGTGGGGTTCGAATTCTCTAGCTTTCTTTAAAGACTTACTTGGATCAAGAACGTTATTAGCCTGCAAGAGGCTTATTTTCTGGAACTCTAATTGGATTTTTGTTATTGGCCTGCAAGAGGCTTGTTATTCTAACGGTTGTTAACGCTTTTTTTATGTATTGGGATGTCCTCTACTATTGGAACTGCTGTGTTGGCTACTGGTGTACCTGTTAGGACATCAGTAAGGATTGTATCTTGGGTTGGGCCCAAGTTTTCTGGAGATGATTTAGAAGGATTTTTACATAGGTATGAAACTGAAGCTGCAATTGATGGTGCTTTACCTTTGGATATGGTGAAGCAGATTAGGTTCTTTATTTTGGACAGAGAGGTGGAGAAGGAGGTTATTTCTATGGATGGTTATGAAGATCAAGATTGGAGAAAGCTCAAGATAGAAATGGAAAAAAGGTGGCCAAAAGTTTATTCATTGCAGGATCTAAAGGATATAGCTAGGAAATGGGAATCAAAAGGTGGTGTAACATCTCTGCATCAGTATCATCAGTTTATGGTTGAATTTCAGGTGGTTCTGGATTATTTGTTGGAGTATGAAATTTTATTTCATGATAATGCATCAAAGTATGTTTTTTGGGATGCTATGGGGGAAAAGGTTAAGAAAGATGTTTTGATGGTGCTTATTAAAGCAAATTTAATGAAGGATCTTCCAGATGGAGAAACTAGGATTCCTGGTATGGAGGTGCTAAAGAAGGTTATTTTGGAACATCTGGATACTCATAACTCTGTTGATTTGGACTCTGGAGAAGACACTGAGGTCGCTCAAGAGATAGAAGAGGATGGTGTAAAAGAACTAGTTTCTGTTGAATTTTTGGAATCAGCCATTCCTGAAGATTTTGTCCAGCCTGAAGATATTATTTTTGTTAACAATTCTGTTGGGAAAGAAGAGATTTTTGAAGATGAAGATATTGTTGTCATTAATGACAAAATTTTGGATGATGGGGATAATTTTGTGTTGAATGATTTGAAATCGGATTTAGAGGATTTTTTTCCTCAGGTTTTGTCTTCAGAAGCAGAGACTGTCTGCAATGAAGATATGGATAGGGTGGATTTGTTACAATCTCAGGGAGAGATTGTTAAGGAGGATATGGTTTTCCCTGCACTAATAAAGAGTGTAGTGGCATTTGATGATAGAGTGCATAAATTGGATGCACTCATGTTTTGGAAAAGGGTTGTTTATTTTTTATGTCCAATGGTAGGGCAAATTATGGGGGTTTATTTTTGGGTTTTATGGAATTGGTGGATAAGCCCTTGGGGCAAAATTATGGATTATATCCAGGGGATATCAAGAATTTAATTCCTCCGAAATGAGGATAAACTACCTAAACTGGGCTGAAATTTTCGTTTATTGTTATTTCTTCAATTTATTCAGGATTCAAATTATTATGGATGCCCCCATTTTTTGGGGTAGCAGGGGCTGATCACTCTAATGTTGTAATCTCTCCTCAGGATGAGAATCCGGATTGCAATAGGTCAGCTCACTTGGAGATAATTCAAGTGGATTCTCAATTATTTTCTGTTAATATTACTTTGGGGTGCAAATACGTTTTGGACTTTTCTATATGTTTATTGGATTTACCCTGTTTTTCTATTAAATTTAAAAATGGTGAAAAAGGCAAAATGGGCCAAATTAGGTTGGATAAAAATTGGAAGGGTATGTTTTTGGGCCTCCAGCAAGAGGGTAAACTGCGAAAATCTTATCAAAATCCAATAAAAAATCTCAGTATAATTAAAACACAAAAAAATAATTTTTGTGAAAATGTTATTCCGGGCCTCCAGCAAGAGGTTAAACTGCAATTATCTCCTTCTATTCCGGACCTCCAGCAAGAGGGTAAACTGCAAAAATCACATCAAAATCAAATAAAAAATCTCGGTATAATTAAAACACAAAAAAATAATTTTTGTGAAAATTCAATTCCGGTTCTCCAGCAAGAGGTTAAACTGCCAACTTTCTTTACGGGTGATTTACTGTTGGATAAGGGAAGCAAAGGTGTTGGAAAATCTGTTTATAAATTAGACGAGGGAAAGGAGAAAAGGGTAAAATTTAAAAATGAAATAAAATATTTTTCTAATTTTTCTTATTCTGATTCTGGCGATGAAGAAGATTCATTTGATGAAAGTTTTAATGGCGATACAAAAGTAAATGATTTACCTCAAGCTTATTTAGATGTGGACGCAGCCAAATATAAGAAAGTAGCAAATAAAGTTCGACCTATTAATGAACCGCTACCTGCTGAATTAAATCCACCTTTGAGAAGACCAAGGTTATCAAGAGATCCTTATGAAAGTCCCTTGGTAAAGAATCCGCCTGAATTTTCTGAGACGTCAAGAATCACTTTTGAGAGACTGGGTGTTGTTAATTTTGGACCTGATGGTTGGTTGTCTGGAGAAGAGAAGAAGTTGTTGTTGGATGTGATGGTCAAGCGAGAGAAGGCCATTGCTTTTGTAGAAGAGGAGAGGGGTGTGTTGAAGCATTCTTATGGGGAGCCTTACAAGATTCCTGTGGTATGTCATGAACCGTGGCAGCAGAAACCAATTCCTATTCTGGCTGCATTGAAAGAAGCTTATATCGAAGTTGTCAGAGAACGGATACGCACTGGACTGTATGAGCAATCAACGTCAAGTTATTCTAGTCCGGTATTTTGTATCAAGAAACCAAATGGCAAGCTTAGAGTTGTTCATGATCTTAGGGAATTAAATAGGGTTACAATAAAGGATGCTGGGATACCGCCTAGTGCTGAGGAGTTTGTTGAAGCGTTTGCAGGGAGAGTGTGTTATGGTTTGGGAGATATTATGGGTGGATATGATGAGAGAGAGTTACATCCGGACTCAAGGCCACTCACTACATTCGATACACCACTTGGACGTTTACAGTTAACAAGATTACCTCAAGGAGCAACAAATTTGGTTGAAGTTTATCAAGCTCAGATGGCTTGGATCCTTCAAGATGAAATTCCACAATATGCTGGAATCTTTATAGATGATGGAGGAATTAAGGGACCAACAACCGACTATGATAACCAGGTGTTGGAAGAGAATCCCGGGATAGGCAAATTCATTTGGGAGTTTGCAATTACATTAGAAAGAATCTTGTTTCGAATTGAAGAGGCTGGTTTAACTATTTCTGGTTCAAAATTTTCATGTTGTGTGCCAGCCTTAGAAATATTAGGCCATGTGGTATGTAGAGAGGGTAGGATTATGTCCAAGAAGAAAGTTAACAAAATTCAGTCCTGGCCAAGACCCAAGAATACGACTGAAGTTAGAGGGTTTTTAGGCGTTTGCGTATATGTTAGAATGTTTATCAAGGACTTTTCTTCATTGGCAGCTCCATTGAGACGGTTAACGAGAAAGGATGCAGACTGGGAGTGGGATGAAGAGTGTGAGAAGGCGTTTGTGAAGTTGAAGGAGGTTGTAGGGAAGGATTTAGTCCTGCACAAGTTGGATTATGGAAAAGATTCTGGCAGAATTTATTTAGCAGTTGATTCAAGTCAGGTTGCAGCTGGGGCGGTTTTGTCTCAGATGGATAAAGCTGGTTACATCAGGCCAGTTAGGTATGAATCTGTAGTATTTACTGAGGTCGAATCAAGATATTCTCAACCAAAATTGGAATTATGTGGTGTGGCGAAAATACTGAAGAAACTTCAGCATATTTTGTGGGGGCAACATTTTGAGTTGCAAGTGGATGCGAAATCGTTAATCCAGATGATTAATTCCCCAAGTTTACCGAACGCACCCATGACGAGATGGGTAGCTTTTATTCAACATTTTTCGTTCGATTTAGTTCATAAGCCTGGCAAAACTTTTACTATGCCAGATGGTTTATCAAGGAGACCACCCACTGAAGAAGATTCAGACTCAGAAGAGTTTGATGAAGATATACCTATTATCAAAGCCAGCACTAAAGGAGCTGAAGACTTTCAATACCTCCCCCATGAGGTTAAACTGGCAGGACTATTATGTTTAGATTATGGTGTTGATGACCTCCACCAAGAGGATAAACTGGAAAATAGTTTTTATGTTAATAAAGGTGTTGGAAAAGGTGTAGATAAATTCGGCAGAGAGGAGGTAGAAGAAGATGTGGTGTATGTAGAGGAAGATGGATTGGTAGTGTGGGATAGTAGTAAATTAAGGAATGGTGTATATGTTGGAGAATTAAAGAATTTAAATAAAAAGGTGGATAAAGAGAAAGAGGTATTTTCAAATACGGTTTACAAAGGATCCAAAGGTTCAGAAGAAAAACGTCGACATAGCTCGATTAAAGATTTATTTAGGGGTCAAAAATTATTGGCTCATTCATGTGCAGGTGATATTGGTGATAGAGAAGTCCCTATTGATGTTATATTAATCGATTTTCAAGATGAAGTCTGGGGTCAGACTGGTTTTTATTTTTTGTTAGTCAAATATTTGTTGACTTTAGAGAGGCCAGAAGATTGTGAAGACGATGAATGGGTGGCTATCAAGAGGAAGTCATCTACGTTTTACCTATCTGGTTGACGTTTAATGAGGAGAAGGTATCCAAATCCTCAAGTAGTTATAACTCAAGAGAAGGGGCAAGAATTAGTTTTGAAATCACTGCATGAAGATCTCGGGCATAGAGGCGTTGGAGAAACATTTAGAAGAAGTTCTGATCGATTTTGGTGGCCTGGCATGAAGATGGCTGTTAAACAGTGGGTTCAGTCATGCAAAGAATGTCAAAGACGAAGTTATTTAAGGCCAAAAGAACCTGGACGCGCAACCGGGGAATATACGCTCTTTGGGAGAGTTAGTTTAGATGCCGTTCATATAAAAGAGGGACGGTATAAATATTTAATTGTGGCCAGAGATGATTTATCTGGTTGGGTAGAGGCAGCGCCTCTTATTAATTTAACTGCCAAAAATGTGGCAGAATTTTTTTTGAATAATTGGGTGTATCGATATGGAGTGATGAAATTGGTGACGGTAGATGGAGGTCCTGAATTTGGGACAGAGTTTAAAGAGGCCGTATTGAAAGTTGGATCAAAGGTTAGGGTAGCAACCCCATATTATCCTGAAGCTGAAGGCATGGTTGAAAGAGGGCATCAAGTTATTAAGGATGCTTTAGTTAAAATGTGTGGGACAAGTGCCGAAAAGTGGAGGCACTATTTACCTTTAGTTTTATTTGCTGATCGAATCACTGCCAAAAGGACGACCGGATTTTCACCTTATGAACTTGTTTTTGGACAGAAAGCAGTTTTACCGGTTGATTTAGAAGCTGAATCATATCTTGGAGTTGACTGGGACATGGTCAAAACTACTAAAGAATTATTGTGTGCAAGAATGATGCAGCTAGAAAAGAAAGAAGAATATTTAGAAAAGGCATATTTGCGGATGATGAAGATCCAAAATCAATCAGTCAGATATTGGGATGAGCGGTTGGCACATCGATTAAGGAAACCTTTGAACCCAGGTGATATGGTCTTGGTGTATAATAGGAGTTTGGAAAGCCAGTGGGGAAAGATGTTTGCAGATAGGTGGAATGGACCGTATAAAATCAAGGAGCAAGTTTCTGGCGGTTCATATGTGCTAGAAGAGTTGGATGGAGTAGTATTGAAGAAGAGGGTAGCAGCCGATCAAGTGAAACGGTTCTATCCTAGAGGCACCAGGAGTGCCGAAGTCTTCCTCCGCAATGAGGATAAACTATGACATTTATGAAATTATATGGATAACTCCGAAATGAGGATAAACTACAATTTTAATGACATTTATGAAATTTTATGGATAACTCCGAAATGAGGATAAACTACAATTTTAATGACTTTTATTAAATTTATACCTCCGCAATGAGGATAAACTATGATATCTACAAAATTTTATGGATAACTCCGAAATGAGGATAAACTACAATTTTAATGACATTTATCAAATTTCATACCTCCGCAATGAGGATAAACTATGATATCTACAAAATTTTATGGATACCTCCGCAACGAGGATAAACTATCTTTTTTTTTTTTTTTTATCAAATAATTTACTATCATTACACTGCATATGGGCGACGAAACTGTGATGAAACATAACGAAATGCGAGAAAACCTTCATTGAAAATTTTCAAAATTAAAAATTCTTAAAATATGGGTGAAGATAGTGTTGGAAAACTTTTTAAAATTTATTGGAAGAAGTGTTCACAGGGGAACCTTCTTAATTTAATATTGGCAAGTGTGGGGGTAATTGATGGGCTGGCTGCTCTATACACAATTACCCCATAATGTTCGTTTCCAAAATTTTCCCTTTTTCTAGTTGAATCCTGGCTTTGTCTTTTAATTATAGGAAGTCCACTAAGACTATAAACTGGAACTAATCAAGAGACACCACTCTCAACGCCGGATTCAAGATTTTTTTTATTTTGTTTTTGATTTTTTATGTTAGATTGTGATTTCTTTTCTTTAATATATATTATGAATTAATGTAAAGGTGATTCTCACTGGTGGTCTCTAATCATTTTTATAAATTGGAGGGAGCCCACCCAGTGATCATCATTATAAAAATTATCTTCTAAAAACTTTCATTTATTTTCTTTTCTTTTCAATTTCTCAAAATTGTGTAACCACATCAAGTTGCACTTGGATGTGGGTATGATGTCGAGGGTACGGCTCATCAAATAGCCGGGGGGCATCTTTTAAAAATTTTATTTTGAAATTTTTTTATTATTATTACTTTTTTTATCTTTCTTTAAAAATTAAAATTTAACTTTTATTTCAAAACTATCTTTTCTAAAATCTTTTATTTTAAATTTAAAAAAAAAAAAAAAAATTAAATTAAATTAAAAAAAATAAATAAATATAAAATAATAATAAGTAAAAATGAAAATAAAATAAAAATAAAATAAAATTATAAAAATAAAAATAAAATAAAAAAAATAATTAATTAAATCAAAATTATTATTATATTGCTTAGTTTATTTTTCAGTCTTCATTCTTTTTAGTTTATTCATTTAGTTTAGACAGGAAACAGGGTCTAGGGGAACTCAATACCTATGGGATTTTACTTCAAGACAGCTGTTAGTCCTCCAAGACTTTAAACTGGCTACTGTTCAAGACGTTCTTTAAGGTTTTTTTTATATGTATTTTGGATCTGTTAGTCCTCCAAGACTTTAAACTGGCTGCTGTGCAAGACGTTCTTTAAGTTTTTTATACATATTTTGGATCTGTTAGTCCTCCAAGACTTTAAACTGGCTACTGTTCAAGACTTTCCTTAAGGGTTTTATACAAATTTTGGATCTGTTAGTCCTCCAAGACTTTAAACTGGCTAAATTTCAAGACTGTCATTAAAGATTTTATATTGGAGCTGTTAGTCCTTCAAGACTTTAAACTGAATTTCAAGGATGTTCAAGATTTTATGGATATTTTTGGAGACAGATTTTTTTTATTTTTTTATCAAACAAATGTTAGGTCCACCAAGACCTTAAACTGGAGTGTTATCAAATGTTAGGTCCACCAAGACCTTAAACTGGACTATTATCAAGTGTTGGGTCCACCATGACCTTAAACTGGATTTCTTATCGATTAAATGTTTGGTCCACCATGACTTTAAACTGGTAGTTCATTCATTGTTTAGTCCACTATGACTTTAAACTGGAAAATTAATATCTGCAGGATAATTCAACATTCATTGGACCACTATGGCCTTATACTGGATTACTTGTCGATCAAATGTTTGGTCCACTATGACATTAAACTGGATTATCAAATTTATTCAATCTTTGGTCAAGCCTAGGCCTTACTTAGGAATATATCAAGATATTTATGCACTTAAACGATCTTTGGTCCACCAAGACCATAAACTGGCAATCGATTATATGTTTGGTCTACCAAGACTTTAAATTGGAATGTCAATCTTGTTTGGATAACTCAATTCAATCTTTTAATTTATCACTGTCCACTAAGACTATAAACTGGTTATTCAATTATTTCTGGAATTGGGTGCTGATAGCTTTAGGAGGTTAAAATTTTAGGTGGTGATGATGCTAAGGAAAGCATAATGGTTAATTAGGTGAAATTTGTGGCGCTTTAACATGGTCTAAAGTTAATATTATTATTGGAAGCCTGGCAAAAGTATTTTATGGGTTTGCTGTATAGCAAAGTTTGAAAATTGTGATGAAGGAATCAGAAGTTAGGATGGTAGTTGGATTTTAGGGAATGATTTTTTTTAGTGCCTCATAGTTAGGCCATTTTTTTTGGTGTGAAGCTTGGAGGACCTTATGGCGAGATTGGAATCATAGAATTCGGCTCAGTGGGGGGCCCTATGAGGTTGGAATCAGGAGTATTTGGCTCATAGGAAGATCCACTCTCTCAATGCTGTGACAAGAAGGAAGACTGGTATATGGGAGTCTGAAGGGATTCAAACCTTGCTCTCAGTAGTGGAATCATCACAAGATTTATTTTATTTTATTTTATGTTATATCAAGCCAGAGAAGAAAGAAAACATCATTTATGTTGAAAGTTTAAGAAGACCAAGCAAAAACAAAATTTTATCAAGTTATACTGTTAGAAAAGATAATTTCTTTGAAATTGTTCAACATCATTATCAAAGCTTTGCATTAAAATTCTTCTTTTCATGAGGTCTTCATGGTTATTAGCTGGAGTTTCTTGAAAATAGGCCAGAATTTTTCGTTTCAACTCATTAGTAAAGTCAAGAAAAAGATAGCAATGAAAATTTGGGTAATGATTGATATAGTCCGTCTTCACTCTACCAACATCATCAGTGTTGGTTATTTTGACAGCTAGAAGTTCAAATATGTTATTAAGTTATAGGTTTAGTCAATTTAGATTAAAAGTTTTTTTTAGTAAGATAAATAGGGTCTTACATTTAGAGCCAGGAAACATAGTCTCAGCAAAGTTAGTTGGGGGTACTGGCGTTATAGGATTAGGATCTTGTGAAGGCAAAATTAGGCCGGGATCCGTTGATGAAGATTGAACTTTTGAAGCTGTTTTTGATCTTATTCGTTTTAAGAAGACAGGAATTTTGGATCGCTTTTTAGAAGTTGAGGGATCAGGGAGAGCTGCTGGTCCTAAATATACGTTTGTTTTAGAAGGAACTATTGGCTGGTTGCATTTGACTTTTTTCACACGGCATAAGTCGCAAGCTGTTCTGCCAGGAAGATTAGGGTTGGACATTAAACAAGGTACCTGGCATCGAGCGCAGAGTTCACATGGAGCGACAAGTTCTTTGGAAGACATATTGATGAAGATGAATTTTATAGTTGATTAAAGAAGATGGTGGTTGAAGGTTAAAGATGAATATTGTGTTCGACCACTTATGCAAAGTTTTAAGAATGGGGACATTCTTGATTGGAGGGAGGATGTGGTAGCCTAAAGTTTAGTACGGCACCTAAGTATGTAAATGGAGTTATTACGGCGTGCAAGATTGGCATTATTATTTTTTATATATAAAAGGGTTTTATTTAATTTATTTGAGTTTTAAATATGAAGAAATTGGTCACGAGAAAATGCCTACACAAAAACAATTTATTTTATGGAGAAAACTTATTTTTACAGTCTGAAAAATTTATAAGTATCAAGTCAAGTCACTCAAGAACCTTGGGAAATTTTCCCAGAATTTTTACTATTTTTCTTATATTTTTAAATGAATTTTAAAGTTTTATAGAAATATTTACGTTTTCAGAAATTACTTAACTTCGATGAATTTTCACGGGGTAATTAGAGCTGCGCAGACTACGAAAATTAGTTTGTTATGTAAAGGGGAAGTAGCTCTATTATGTTTAATTTTTCTAGATTTTTTATTATCGTTTTAAGGTTCTAATTGAGTCCGGAAGTCCGGACGGACTCCATTTCGACTCCGTACGGGCTCCGGATTGACTCTGGAAGAGCTCTGGAGGGGAAAACTTAGGCACGTGACTAGGAATACTTAAGCGCTTCTCAAACTCGAAATTGAGAGGGGGGGATACAACATACAGCTTAATCTTTAACCACAACAGTCTCATTTTTTATTACTCAACAAATTAAATAAATTTGTAATACCCTTATAACTTTAAATTTTATATATAACATTTTAGAAATACTACTCAACAATTTAAATCACACTTCATACAGGGTATCTTTAGAAAGGTCTTCATCGCTGGGACTTGATTATTGCTGTCTCATAAAAATTCAAATTATTATAAAAACATAAAAGTCAATCTTTTCAGATCTTTCACTGGTACACCTTAATTGTTGTTATCAGTATTTCTTTTATCAACAGCCACGATCATTTAATCTCAATAAGCGTTAATTATTTTAGAGTTTCTAATTTTCATCAATCGGATCCAAGTAGATTGGTTAGCTTAGTGATTTAGAATTCCCATTTTGTTATTTTTATTGGAAGGACGGGGTTTTCAGCTAAATCCACACATCTCCTCTGGATTCTGCTTACAGCAAGGCGACTGTAAGAGTTTACCTTACCATAACGTAAAGTGTCTAATAACCCTATTAATAGCAAAAATAATTGCAGAAGATAATTGGGATATAAGGATTTTTATCCGCAATTAATTTAATTGCGGATCCCTGAACATTGATACCCCCTAATATAAACCCAATTTCCAAAAGAGATATTGGAAAAACAGGATGTTTTCTGTCATATGGAGCATACAAGATAAATTCAACTTCATTATCACCAACCATTCTTCTGACAACAAATGTGACTACAAATGGGTCTTTCAATTTGTTATTACCTTGTAAAGTGAAGTGAACTGTAGAAATCAGTACATAATCACCCTTTTTAAAAGTGTATTCTTTATGGGATTTGTCCCATCTCTTCTTCTCATACTCAAAAGATTTTTCAATATATTTTTGAGCATGACATCTACAAAAATGTTGCATATGAATAAAATATTTCACACCAGGATGTAAATCCAATTTAGGTATTTTATTATTGAGAATTTGGGCAGGAGTATTTGGAACATATCCAAGCCAGTGCTATAAAGGCTTTTTCTGAGTAACAGAATGAACAGTGCTATTATAAGCAAATTCCAACCCAGGAAGTAAGGTGACCCAATCATGAGTGAATCTGTCATTGTCTTTGTACTCAAGGCCAAATGCACAATACCTTCTTATCATGTCCTCTAAAGTCTGAATCATTCTTTCAGCTAATCCATCAGTTTGGTGGTGATGGGCAGTAGAAAGTTTCAGATCACAGCCACAAACATCCATCAGAGACATCCAAAATTCAGAAGTAAATTTAGGGTCTCTATCAGAGATTATGGCTTTAGGAAATGCAGCAGTATTAAAAATATGAAACCACCACAAGCAAATTAATTCTTTAGTAGAAACATCCTTGTGAGAAGGGATAAATTTACACATTTTTGTGAATCTGTCCACAATAGCCCAACAAGAGTTATAACTGTTTTTCCCAGCAATGGGTAATCCTGTTAAAAAGTCCATGTTTATTATCTGCCATGGTGCATCAGGAGGTTCAATATGTTGCATTAATCCAGCTCTTTTACCAGTCAATCTTTTTGATTTTTGGCAAGAATCACATGATTCAACATATAATTTTGTGTCTTCAGACATATTAACCCACCAAGCAGTGTTTTTAATTCTGATCATTGTTTTTTCAAGATCAAAATGTTCAGCCAATATGTCATCATGACAAATTTTTAAGATTATTTCTTTCATAGAAGGAGGAATAACAATAACATTACTCAACTTTCTTCTATAATAAAGATATCCTTCATCGATTAAAAATTTACCTTTTTCTAAAGCCTTCTGGTACTTTGGTGGAAGGGTTTTGATTAATGCTTGTATTGAAGCATTCTTTGGATAATTTAATATGGTACATAACTTTTTTAAGTCAGTGTCCTTATCATATGAATCCAGAATAAGCTGTAATAGCTCTTCCTCCATATCAACCACATATATTCCATGAACATTAATAATTTCATCCTCAGGATCATAAGCAGGATTAGAGTCATTATTTGGTAAAGTTAACCTAGATAACATATCCACATTTGAGATAAAAATACCAGCCCTATTAATAATTTTCATTCTCCCTCTATATTCTTGAACAGCCAACTGCCATCTGAACATATGTCTGTTTGGTGTTTTCAAGTTTAAAAGGGATTTAACTGCACTGCAGTCAGTGACAAGTTCAAATTTCTCGTCATCTAGGTAATAATGAAGTTTTTCTAGAGCCCACACTACAGCTAAACATTCTAATTGAGTAGCACCATATTTCAATTTCTCAAGGTTCTTGAAATATAACAAATTACTACTTCTGATACTTTATCATTCATCACTTGTTTTTGATGGAGGGCAGCACCAAGACCAATAAAACTGGCATCAGTGTATAAAACAAATGGTTGATTAAAGTCAGGTAAAGCAAGAATTGGGGCTGACATTAAACAATATTTTATAGCTTCAAAAGCTCTTTGTCTTTCACCTTTCCAGACAAAAGCAACATATTTCCTGGTCAATTGGGTAAGGGGTAATGCTATGACTTGGTAATTTTTAATATACTGTCAATAGTATCCACACATTCTCAAAAAACTCTGGAGCTCTCTAACTGTGAAAGGAGCCTTCACCTGTTGTATGGCTGCCACTTTGTTTTGGTCAATACATATCTGTAAGCCTGAGACAACATGACCAAGCACTTTTAAGGAATGGAAACCAAATTTGCATTTCTTCAAAGGAAGTGTCATATTTATCTCATCCATCTTATGGAATAACTTACACAGGTGGGTAAGATGGTCCTCAAATGTTTTAGAGAATATGATAATATTATATATATAAACCATCAGCCATCCTTCAATTATTTCTTGATGGAATGTGTTATCCATAACTTTTTAAAAAACTGAAGGGGCATTTTTAGGGCCAAATGGCATCCTAACATACTTATAAATACCCATATAAGTAGCAATCATCAGAAAATTCTGAGAATTGTTCCCATCAGGTACCTGGTGATATCCCTTGTTACCCTCCAAACAGCTGATATATTTAGCACCTTGTAGGGTGGCATGTGTAGAGCTAATTCTGGGTAAAGGATAGATATCATCAACTGTATAAGTATTCAATGCTCTATAATCACCACATAACCTGGCTCTATCTTTCTCATAAGATATTAGGACAAGTGAGATAACACAATATTTAGGTGTTACAACTACCTTTTCAATAATATTCATTTTTAAAAGTGTAGAGATATTATCTTCAATATCTTTTCTCTTTGTTGGAGAAGCAGGATGAGGCTTCTTTTTTAAACTAGGTTGTATTTCTGTTAGTGGGAAAGATAATGAAAGTTTTATTTCTTCTTTTACCAATCCAAATTAATGTGGCCCATGAGCAAAAGCTATAGGAAAATATTTTATCAATTTAATGAAGGAATCTTTTTCCTCACCAGAAAGTTGTCCTCAAAAAGAAGCATTGTAAATTTTAGACACATAGGAAGGCATTTCTTTTTTAGATCTTCCTTTATATTGAACTACAGACTTACATGTGTTCAATCCTGGTGTTAATAATTTTCTGGGGGAGGAAATCTTAAATTTTCTCTTCCCATTCATCCTCATTGTGAAGAATTGGTTTGAAGGATCCAATTTTATGCCATACTTGGTTGAAAATATCATTTCCCACAATGAACCAACTGCTTAAATTATCATTTTTTATGACAACAAAATCTTATATAGCTCTTACGAAACCATGGTTATATTTGAAAAATACTGTGGCTTTGTATTTACCAATGGGGGACAAAACAGAGCCATAACCTCAT
Source organism: Hemileia vastatrix (assembly GCA_030280995.1). Lineage (NCBI taxonomy): Eukaryota > Fungi > Basidiomycota > Pucciniomycetes > Pucciniales > Zaghouaniaceae > Hemileia > Hemileia vastatrix. Next base: position 4,956,960 of record JASXTE010000008.1, on the reverse strand, counting down.
TAATTCTCAGAAATGATAGGCATAAGTTTTAATTTATAATCTTGGTCCACTGAAGCAGGTGCTTTTTCAGATACTACACTTTCTCCAGCTCCAGAATCTAAGACAACCTCAATGTTATTTCCATTGATCAAGACTGGTGCTTTGAGAGGGGCAATAACAATTGAGCTATCCTCAAGGTTTTTTATGATCTCAGCATCCTCTACTGTAGATAAATAATTATTTCCAATATCAATAGTATTCAAATAATGAATATCCACTTCCAGCATCAAAACTTCCTGCTGAGATTCATATGAAATATTTCTGGCACAATCACTTGAAGTATCATCCAGTGCTATTGTGTCATCAGCAAGTTCCACTGTTTGTTCAACAAGATTGATCTTCTTGTCACAAAAATGGACTTTCTGCCAAGGCTTGCTACACTTGAAGTAAGTGTTTGTTGCATACTTTTTAGGTTTAAAAGGGGAAGAAGGTTTACCAACCTTTTTTAGAGGTTTCTGTTGGTAATTGGAGGGTTTCTCCAAAGAAGCTCTAGGAATGAATCTTTAAGTATCATACTTGTTGTTAATAAGGATCTCATTACAAGTATTAATGAAAGAAGAAGGTTCTCTGGAGAACTCAGTCCTAGAAACTATCAAGTCTTTAAAGACATGGGTAATTTATAGAGGATCCTGTCCTTCCATAATTCAAACTCCATATTTGGGTCCATTTCCCTTAAGATTTCTACAAGTTTCATCAGAAACTCAATATTTTTATCAGTAGAAGAGCTATATCTAGCTTCTCCATACTGCCTTTGTTGAGCTATCCTAATCTTGGAGCCACCAAATTGTGCTCTAATTAATTTTTTCCAATTTTCCCATGAGTAGTCATTCTTATCCAAGAGAAGAGATTCATACCACATTAGGGCTACATTGGTAAATATAGAAATTTATTTAGACACAATTACCTCATCTGGGAGTTTGTAAGAATTTTTTAAGTTATCAATCCTGCAAATGAACTGCTTTCAATCACAGGAAGAGTCACCATCAAATGTTGGATACTGGTCAAGTTTTGGCCAATTCTTTTGATTTGATGTAGTCTCCTTATTACAAGCTTGTTTCTGGGTATGAAGGAGCTTTAATTTCTCCAATTGGGCATTAATTTCATTGTTTAATCCTTCTGTGGAAGATCCTGGTACATCAATAATTTTTAATGGAAACTCAGTGATATCAACAGGCATTTCTGGAACTAATTTCACTTTGGATGAACTAGGAAGAAGTAAAATTGGGGTATCCTGTACCATATATTCTTTCAATGAAATGTCAGAAAACTTTTGATCATGAAACAAAAAATTCAATTTCTCTTCAATGGTTGTTAATCTGGTTTTCACTCTTGGAAGACTATATAAACTCTCATTGATGGTTGCAGAAGATAACTGGTTCTTTTTTTTTAAAGATGAATAATGGTCACTCTATCTTTTCAAGTTCAACTTATGTCCCTCTAGCTCCTGGAAACAGATGGACACAGTATCTTGTAATTTAGAAAAATCATTTTTGATATTTTGCCTTAAAGCAACTTTCTTTTCATGAGTTACTTTGTAATTAAATATATCATCAGAAACTCTCTGTGAATCACTCCTCAATGATTGGTAAAACTTTTCAGTTAACAAACTATTATATTTCTGAGTCAATTGCATGTTGTTCATAATATGATTTTGTTTAGAAATAATATCCCTCAAATATTAATCATTAATTTATGCTTCATCTGGAGTAATTCTCAATAGGGAAACAGAATAACGTTCCAGACTCTCATAAAACTCAGGATCAAGTGTTTCTTCAATAACAGCCATATCAGGATTTATCATTGATGTAGCAATCAAAACCAAAGGATTAGATACATTAGAAAATTGAGAAGTTTGTTTACTACTATCAGCCTCTACTGGTCTCACAGTTTCATCTCCTCATCCAGAATTACCTGAAGGAACTGAATCAGCAACAAGAAATGGTACTTGAGATTCAATAGAGGGGCATACCAAGGCTTGGGCGAGAATTGAATATGGTTTTTTTTCTCATTCTTCCTGGTTGATAAAGGTGAGGAGGTGTGGGGTTGAACTGATTGATTCTTGACAGACCTGCCTGAGGTACTTGAGGTTGTTGTTGCTGGGACAGATAATCCCACTGCCACTTTGACACTTCCACCTTTTCTTGTTGCTGGGGAGCCAATTGTGGAAGGTCCCTGGGGGGATGGGGTCTCCTCTTCTCTTGAAGGAAGGACTCTATCTTTCTTACCTTTTCTTCTAGAGAATCTGTTTTTTTTTTACATCAGCTTGAGGGTTTCTGTCCTCAATGTCTTGATGTGAGTGGAGAGATTTTTGACTTGCTGAGTTAAGGGTATCTTTTTTATTTTTAAGCCTTTTGGAATCTCTAATGGGGGATTTATAGAAGGCTTTTGGTCCTGAGCAGTTCTCTCCACTAATATTTCCACCTCCTGAATTTCTACATCCTGATTGGTCCAGTAATTGATTAATTTGAGCCAATTTTGTAGTCAAAGGAGAACTTACAGAAAAAGCTTAATCATAATAAATTAAGTCAAGTTCCCCATCACTGCCAGCAGAAGCACCTTGGTCAGTCATAGTTTAAATTAATCTGAACTGAGAGAAAGAAATATTAAGAATTAATCAGTTATTATTTTTGCTTTATTTAGAGAAAAAGAAGAGAAAACAAAAAATTCTACTATATAATTAATTATCAGGATTTTGCAATCAACTGGAATAATTTAAAATATAATGTTTTTCAGGACAAAAAATTAACTGAAATAATAATCACAATTTTAATTAATTTAAGATAATTTTATAAGCAGGATTAAAATAAATCAACTGAAATAATAAAAAAAAATTTTAATTAGTAATGTAAATTTTGATAATTATCAGGATTAAAATCAATTGAACAATTTAATTACCAGGACTTAATGTCAACTGAGAATAATTTTAATTACCAGTACTTAATGTCAACTGAGAATAATTTTAATTACCAGGACTTAATGTCAACTGAAATAATCTAATTATCATTACTTATTGTCAACTGAAATAATTTTAATATAATCAATTTTAATTAATTTTTAATACTTATTTATTTCCAGGACAATTTGTCAACAGAAACAACAATATATTATTCTAATTTATCAGGACAAAGGTAAACAAAAATAAAAGAAAATATAAATAATTTAATTTACTTTTTTATACCACTTCTAGGATTAAGAGCAATATAGTTCTATCTTGGTCAACTAGGAAAAAAATATTTTATTTACCAGGCACCTCCCCCTGTAAAATGAGCAATTTTGTTGGTCAGTCGTCTAGAAGAGGGAAGAAGAAGGGGAAGAAAGAGAGGAGGACAAGGAGGAAATGGTTTTTTGAGAAATAAAAGAAATAAAGTATAATAAAATTATTTAATTTATTGAAGAGAAGCAACGACGAGTTTCTTGAGAGATGAGACAACAATGGAGTTTTTATTAAATAACACTATTATTTTAATGGTAAGGCCTCTGCGCGGCAAACACTATGATCACTATCAGACTTAAGGCAACCTTTTAATTGTTATATAGAATTTCAATTAGAATTTTTGATACTAATAAAAAATAATATAAACGTAATAAAATTATATTTAAGTTGTTGAGTGTATAGTAAGTGATGAGGCTACAGGGGATTAACCAAAGCCTTTTTATAGGCAATAGGCCCTCTGAAGCGCTACTATATTTTTGAATACAAGAAATATAATAGAATGAAACAAGAATCTAAAAGAATAAGTGAAACATAACAATGTAGAGAAAAATATGAAACAAATAATTAAAAACCCCAATTAAGAATCCAATTTTCCCACAATTAATTCCCAAATCAGTAAGTAAAAATAGTGAATAACTAAACAAGCCTGGAACATAGGAACTATGAGAAAAATAATTCAAAACAGATGGTACAGTCTGATTTAAGGATTTTAAGTGAAATAAAAAATATTTTGACACAACAAAATATGTAATTAATTTCAATTTAGTATTAATTAGTTTTTCCTGACACAATTATGGGTCAAAAGAAGCGTCATTATTTATTTTTTAATTCTATGAAAAATGTTATTTAATATATAAATATAATTAATTAATTTAATTATATTATAAGTCAATTTTACACTTATAATTATAATATATGGTTTTAATTAATTAAATATAAAGTTATAATTATTAAATACATAAAAATGCGCCATTATTTGTAGAATATAATATATATTATGTTTAATTTAAATGTATAAAAAAATTTATATAAACAATAAAATTAATATAACACTTATATGTAATAAGATACTTATATAATTTTATTATGCAATAAAATATTAACTTTTATACATTAAATACAATTCTTATGCCCTCTTTCAGGTCCTATAAGTTAACATATCATTTACTGGGCTCCTGGAATAGCCTGGCTGACACTCCCTCACTCTAAAAAAACAATAAAAAAAATGCTAAGATTTTTTCTTTTTGTATTTTTTCAACAGAGTAGGCAGATTTGAAATCTCCTTGCCTGGTATCCATGCATCATGTTCAGATGATTTGTTCTTATATCTCAATAAATATTTAATACCTCTTTCAGAAGTGATAATTCTATCATTGAGAATTTTATCAATTTCTGCTGTTTCTGTGACTTCCTGAGGGTTTTTCTTAGGTCTTCCCCTTCTTTTGGGAAATAAGTCACTGTTGGAAGTATAAGTCTTAAGCAAAGAAATGGGAAAAACAGGATGCTTCCTATCATATGTAGAATACAATACAACTTCCACTGCATTATCAGTAACCATTCTTTTAAAAACAAATGGGCCTACAAAAGGATCTTTTAATTTGTGGTTACCTTGTAAATTGAAATGGAAAGTAGAGATCAACACTTCATTACCCTTGTTAAATATGTAGTCTTTATGGGATTTATCCCATCTTTTCTTTTCATATTCAAATGCTTTATCAATACAGCTCTGAGCATGTTTTCTGCATAGCTGTTGCATTTGCATGAAAGATTTTACACCAGGGTGTAGTTCCAACTTAGGTAATTTAATATTGAGAACCTGAGCAGGAGTATGTGGGACATAACCTAACCAAAGCTCAAAAGGCTTTTTCTCAGTGACAGAATGAACAGTGCTATTATATGCAAATTCAAGACCAGGCAAAAGAGTGACCCAATCATGAGTAAATCTGTCATTGTCTTTATATTCTAAACCAAAGTCACAATACCTTCTAATCATGTCTTCCAAAGTTTGAATCATTCTCTCAGCTAGACCATCAGTCTGAGGATGGTGAGTTGTAGACAATTTTAACTCACAGTCACAAATATCCATCAAAGAGGTCCAAAATTCAGAAGTAAATTTAGGATCCCTATCAGAGATAATGGCTTTTGGAAAACCAATAATATTAAACATGTAAGACCACCATAAGTAAGCTAATTCTTTGGTGGATACATCTTTGTGGGCTGGAATAAATTTGCACATTTTTGTGAATCTATCCACTATTACCCAACAAGAGTTAAAGCTGTCTTTACCTGCAACAGGAAGACCAGTGACAAAATCCATACTAATGATTTTCCAGGGAGCATTAGTTGCTTCAATATGTTGTAATAACCCTGCTCTCTTACCTGTCAACCTTTTAGATTTTTGGCAGGAATCACAAGATTCTACATATAATGTTGTGTCTTCAGACATATTAGCCCACCATGCAGTGTTTTTGATTCTAATTAATGTTTTTTAAAGATCAAAATGACCAGCTAATATGTCATCATGACAAAGTTTGAGGATAGTTTCTTTTATAGAAGGAGGAATTACAATTACATTAGTAAGCTTTCTTCTATAATATATATAACCATCTTCAATAGAAAACTTTCCTTTACTCAAAGCATTTTGATACTTTGCAGGAAGAGTTTTTATTAATGCCTGAATTGAAGTATTTTTAGGATCATTTAAGATAGTAACCAATTTATTTAAATCAGAATCCTTCTCATATGAATCCAGTATTAATTGCAATAACTCTTCTTCCATATCCACTACAAATATACCATGGATATGAACAGTATCATCTTCAGGTACATAAGCAGGATTTGAGTCGTTATTTAGCAGAGGCAATCTGGAGAGCATATCAACATTGGAGTGAACATTTCCAGCCCTATTTATAATTGTCATCTGGCCTCTGTATTCTTGAACAGCAAGTTGCCACCTGAACATATGTCTATTAGGTGTCTTCAGGTTTAAGAGGGACTTCACAGCACTACAGTCAGTTACCAATTCAAATTTTTGGTCATCTAGATAGAAATGAAGCTTCTCAAGTGCCCAAAAAACTGCTAAGCACTCCAATTGAGTGGCACCATATTTCAATTCACTATTTCTTAAGGTTCTTGAAATATAACAAATTACAACCTCTGAGGATTTATCATTAATAATTTGTTTCTGGTGAAGGGCAGCACCCAGACCAACAAAGATAGCATCTGTATACAGGACAAATGGCTTGTTAAAATCTGGAAGAGCCAATATAGGGGCTGTCATTAAGCAACTCTTTAATGTATTAAAAGCTTTTTGACAGTCATTATTCCAGGGAAAGGCAACATCTTTTCTGGTCAGTTTTGTAAGAGGCAAGGCTATGACCTGATAATTTTTAATATATTGTCTATAATAGCCACACATCCCCAAAAAACTTTGGATTTCTCTTACAGAAGTTGGTGCTTTCACATTTTGGATGGCAGCAACTTTGTTTTGGTCTACACAAATTTTTAAGCCTGACACAACATGGCCAAGGACTTTCAAAGATTGAAAACCAAATTTACACTTTTTTAAGGATAAAGTCATATTGATTTCATCCATATTTTGGAAAACTCTATTCAAGTGAACCATATGTTCATCAAAAGTTTTAGAAAAAACAATAATGTCATCAATATAAACCATGAGCCATCCTTCAATAATTTCTTGATGGAAAGTGTTATCCATGACTTTCTGGAAAACTGAAGGAGCATTTTTAGGGCCAAATGACATCCTAACATACTTATATATTCCCATATGAGTAGCAATAAGCAAAAATGTTTGAGAATTTTTCTCAACTGGAACTTGATGATAACCTTTAATACCATCCAGACAACTAATAAATTTTGCACCTTGAAAGGTAGCATGTATTGAATTAATTCTGGGTAAAGGATAGATACCATCAACAGAAGAAGTGCTCAAAGCTCTGTCACTACGCAATATAGGGGGTGGACTTGCTAGCAAGTCCTCAACCTGAACTCAGATGGAACTCAGATGGAACTCAGACTGAACTCATACTGAACCCATACTGAACTCTACTTGAACACCCACCTAAAACTGTTCTGCTGAGTGGTGTTCATCCCTGATTGTATGGTTCCTTTATCAATAGCTCAATGTGTCTTCAATCTATGGTGAGTTTGGGTCCAAGGTTGCGGACTTGCTAGCAAGTCCGCCCCCCATATTGTGTGGTGTGTAATCTCCACATAATCTAGCCTTATCTTTTTCATAAGAAATCAAGACTGGGGAGATGACACAATATTTGGGGGTGAAATCTTCTTTCTCAATGATATTCATTTTTAATAATGTTGCAATATTATCTTCAATATCTTTTCTTTTTGATGGAGAAGCAGGATATGGGTTTTTCTTAAGAGTAGGAGGAATATCACTCAAATTTCAGGATAAGGTAATTTTCATTTCTTCCTGAAAAATTCCCAAGACATGAGAACCATGAGCAAAAGCCATAGGAAAAGAGGTAATTAAGGCAACAATAGAATCCTTTTGTTCACTAGTCAACTGATCACCAAAAGAAGAAGTATTTATTTCATTTAATAAATCATCCATTTCAGTTGTTGTTCTGCCTTTACACTGGATTAGTGAGTAACAAGACTTCAACAGATGCCCAGAAGGTTTTCTAGAAGAGGAAATTTTGAATTTCCTTTTGCCATTCACTCCTAAGGTAAAGCAATTATTTGCTGGTTCTAATTTCACACCAAATATGATTAAAATATCATTTCCAATAATAAACCAATTACTTAAATTATCATTTTTCATGACAACAAATTCACAAATAGCTCTGACAAAACCACCATTATATTTGAAGAATACAGAGGTTTTGTATTTACCAATAGGAATTAAGGTAGAACCATAACCTCTCCATTTTTCAGAAGTTATAGGTAATAATTTACTCAAATATTCCTTATCCACTGAAGCTAAAGCTTTTTCAGACACTACACTTCCTCCAGCACCAGAATCAAGAACTACATCAACATTTTTACCATTAATGATAACAGGTGCCTTCAAAGGGGATATAGGTATAGAATTGTTAGTAATATCTTTAATTATCTCAGCATTTTCTACTGAAGATAAATCCAATACACATTCCTCAGATATATTATTTAAATAATGGACATCCTGTTCAAACATTAAAACATCTTTAACAGATTCATTGTCATAGGAGATATTACTTTCACAGTCACTGGAAGAATTATTGACATCAAGTTCAACTTCATCAGTGTCTTCATTTTGTTCAACAAGATGAATTTTCTTGTCACAAACATGACCCTTCTGCCACGGTTTGTTACATTTATAACAAGTATTTGTTACATATTTTTTAGGTGCAACTGGGGCAGGGGGTTTACCAGATTTTTCTGGGAGCTTTGTAGAAGGTTTATTCTGATCATTATAAGATTTACCAAGGTAATTCTTTGGTTCATATCTATTGTTGAGTAGTACCTCATCACAGATATTAATGAAAGAAGAATTTTCCCTTACATGCTCAGTTCTAGCCACAATCAAATCTCTAAGAGAATTTGGTAATTTATATGAGATTTTATCTCTCCAAATATCATAATCTATCTTTGGATCAATTGCTCTTAGGATTTTTGTCACTTTCATATGAAAAACAATGGGCTTTTCAACAGAGGAGGATACATATCTAGTATTCTCATACAGTCTTTGCTGAGCTAACCTGAATTTTGAACCACCAAACTGATTCTCAATCAAGGATTTCCAATCATTCCATGTATAATGATTGTTATCTAAAAGAACAGATTCATACCACATCAAGGCTACATTGGAAAATAAAGAAATTAGCTTAGAAACAATTTCCTCATCAGGTAGTTTATAAGATCTCTTTAAATTATCAATTCTTTGGATAAAGTGTTTCCAATCAGAGGAAGAATCACCATCAAAGGTAGGATATTGGTCTAACTTAGGCCAATTTTTCTGACTACTGGGATGGTCCACTTTTTGGTTTGAATTATCCATCATTAATAATTCCTGAAGTTTAGCCAGGTGTTCAGAAATTTCATTATTTACAGAAACAGCTGGTGCATGACCATCACAAGATTTTTTGCTAGTAGCAAAAGATTTTACAGACTCATTGTCAGTTTGTTTAATGGTTGAAATATGAGGAATAAAGGATGAACTTTGCTCAGGTTTTTTTCCTTTATTTTTATGCAGCTTATTGACAGCATTCTCATTCAATTCATTATTGATGGTTAAGGTTGAGAATTTTTCCTGCAGGTCAGACACATAGTTTCTTATTCTTGGAATTTCAGACATCTGGTCATTTACTTTTGCAAGAGATAGAACATTTCTGTCCTCAGAAACTGTGTGTTTGGCACTTAGTGCATGGAAATCATTTTTTAGCTTTTTAAACTCATTTTGTAGAGATTTTATTTAATTTTTTAATGAATAATTTTCTTCAATAAGGTGTTTCAATTCACTCAAGGTCTTATGTAGATTGATATTTCTATCTGAGATAGCTCTATGGTCACTCCTTATTTGTTTTTGTTGACTAAGAACAATATTCAAGGTTTCTTTGATTTTTAAATAAGCTGTATCTTGTACAGAAGAACTCACTTTACATTGCAAGTGTAAATTATTTAATCTATCATTTTCATGGATTAACACATCTCTCAAATGTTTGTCTTTCACAACATTAAAATCAAGGGTATCTTTCAATATTTCCTCAGAAGTTTTTTCAATTAAGGTATAGATTTCAGGGGGAACAGAATCATTTTTAATTTCAAGAGAAGGATTAATTAAAGAAGTAGAAGTTAAATGTAAAGGTTCATCAAATGACAATTTGCTAATTACATCAATAGGGCTACTAGTTACAGGAAGCTGTCTTTTAACAGGTTTAACTGTTCTTTCACCATGTTCAATAATATTACCTGCAGAAGAAGTTTTATTAGAAAACATACCCAAGTGACTATCAACCAAATTACTTACCATGGCAGAGGAGGAAACTTCCCCTGAGACTGAGTTTGGGATGGTGCTTGGGCCTTCTTTCTTCTGCTTTGTTGGTAGGGATGAGGAGGTGGATAGAAATTGGGTGTTCTGGATGGGCCAGGCTGATGATGAGGAGGGTGTTGCACATTCTGTTGGTAGTGACTCATTAGATGATCCTATTTCCATTGCTCTACTTCCATAGTATTTGGATTTTGGATGGAGGAGCTGGGTGGCTGTGAAGGTTGAGCCTGAAACTGAGGCTGATTGGGAGGCAACTGAGGAGGGGCCTGGGCCTGATTTTGGCTCCTGAGTTCTTGAACCTGATCCCACAAGGTGTCTACTTTTGCTTTGTACCTCATTCTTTCTGTCTTCAGCTCTTTTATATGACTGGAAAGGTTGCTGATTTGTTGTGGTAGAGGAAGATTTTTTATTTTGAATCCTTTTGGAAGACCTTCTTGAGGTACTAGCACCAGGTCAAAAGTTAGAAGACTTGCAGTCAAGTGGTTGTTTAGTACCTGTGGTCTAACCTGAGTCAAACCTGTGTTGTAAATTTGGTGAGACAATTTTTCATCATGACACATAGCTCATATATTTGTAGAAAGAAAGTGTAGATATTTTTCAACTGAAATAGAACTGAATTTGGAAATATATTTCTCTATGCGCTGCCTTTGAAGAAAATTAAATGTTTCAGCTACATTAGTAAATACATTACCCAGTGCAGTGCATTACTTACACTTACTGGCACAAGGTTCTTATGATACAAGAGGTAATATTTTATCTCAAATATTGGATATAATTTTACTTCATACTAAATCTGAAAGGCAGGAAAAATTGTGGTGACATATGGCCCCATGTTTCCCCACATGTGCTCAGCAAAGAGCTCAAATCCAAAATAAAATCATTTTTCTATGTTGGCACACTGAACTACATACAAAGTATACACCATATCCCAATTAGATGAGGCAAATAATTTCCTCATGTCATCAGAAAATGGTGCAACTGCATAAGGATGAGGCAACAATTTGCCTCATCTTATGCTTTGTGGAAAGTCATATGAGAAAGGGGTAGGGAAGTTGCCTACATGCATACATGAGGCGACATGTCGCCTCATGTATGCATGTTAGATACTTGCTTCCTTTATGACTTCTGTATTGTTTTAACCTTGAGGATATATTGCATACCTGAGGCAACATGTCGCCTCATGTATGCATGCAAGCCACTTGCTTTCTATTTCACTTCTGTATGTTTTTGAGATCAAGGGTATATTGCATACATGAGGAGACATGTCGCCTCATGTATGCATGCAAGCAACTTGCTTGCTTTTTTACTTCTGCATGGTTTTAAACTTAAGGATATATCGCCTACATGAGGGGACAAGTCACCTCATATATGTAATAACAAGAGCACTGATAAAAAATAGTGCAATAGATTTTTTTATCAGCACTCTTGTTATTGCATACATGAGGTGACATGTCACCTCATATATGTAATAAAATTCTTTAAACTTCTTCATTATGGTGAGAAATGCATTGGTGAATGCCTACCATACCAAAGAAAATCCACATCATGCAACTTGTTTACATGCATACATGAGGAGACATGTCGCCTCATGTATGCATGTAAACAAGTCACATTCTGGGGAACTCACTTGGTATGGTAGGCATGCACAAGTGCATTTCTTACCTATATAAGTTAAACTTCAAAAAAAAATTGCATACATGAGGCAACATGTTGCCTCATGTATGCATGTAAAAAGGTTCCATGATGTGTATTTTCTTTGGTATGGTAGGTATGCACCAATGCATTGCTCACCTAAATGAAGGATTTCAAAGAATGTTATTGCATACATGAGGAGACATGTCGCCTCATGTATGCAATAACAAGAGTGCTGATTAAAAAATGTATTGCACTATTTTTTATCAGCGATCTTGTTATTGCATAGATGAGGTGACATGTCCCCTCATGTATGCAATATATCCTTAAGTTCAAAAAATACAGAAGTAAAACAAAAAGAAAGTTGCTTGCATGCATGCATGAGGCGACATGTTGCCTCATGTATGCAATATATCCTGAAGTTCAAAAACATACAGAGGTAAAAAAGCAAGCAAGTTGCTTGCATGCATACATGAGGTGACATGTCGCCTAAAATTAAGGATATTATATGAGTTCATGTGAAAAATTTTCAATGAGTGAAATTAACCCACATTTACCTAACAAATAAAGGGTATGAGACTTTTCAATGTGCTTTCATTGATGCTTGTTCTGGTAAAGTCTACAATGCTAACCTACAGAAAGAAAATTATGACAAGTTATTTCATGGGCCTGGAATAAATGGTGCAAGAGTAGTTATCATGGATGACTTATTTCCAGGAAAAAAAGGTACTGTAACGCTGAGACACAATTTTTGGAAGCCACTCAAGATCAAATAAGATAGAACGTTTTAACAATAATCAGTGAAATAAACTTTCACTAATTTTCTATTTGGTACAGAGACACTCAGAGTTTTGGTCTGTCTTGTAAGTAATTTAAGCACTGAAATTCATTCAAAGGTTACTTCTGATGTTACTTTAAGATACCTGAAAAACCACTTGACTACAAGTCGTCTAACTTTTGACCTGGTGTAGAGGCTTTACTTCCTTCTGTTGTGCTGGGGGAAGGGGGTTTGATTTGTTTACTTCTCCTGTCATTTCCACATCCTTAATTATGTGAATTTTTCTTCTTAGCATAAGATTTGTTATGTTCAACTTTAGAAGAACTCACAGTATCAGCATCATAATCAATTTCAATTTCATCCACTTGCATGTTATCCATTTTTTCAGCCAAATTGTTGGACATAATAGTGGGAAGATTAATTAATTCTTAAAAAAAATTAATAAAAATTAGTTAATAATTGCTCCAAATAAAAAAAATTATTAATTAAATTATATATAAAAAAATTTAATATAAAGTAATATTTATAAAAATTTATTAATAAAATGGATTGCACAGTTAAATTGGGAATAACCAAATAAGTTAATTCAACAAATTAAATTACCAAAATTAAATATGGCAATATATATGGGATAAGTACAAAGTACTATCTAAGTCAACCAAAATGAACAAAAAAATTTTTTTTTTAAAAATTAATTTAATAATTAAAATTTTATTAATAATTATTTTAATTTCTTCTAGGACTAAGAGATATTAAACACTCTATAATAGTCAACTAGGTAAAAAAAATTATAATAATTGAACACTTACACTCAGTGAATCAGCAATTAAGCCACAATCACTGTTATTGCAGTAAAAATATAGTAATGAGAGTGAGAGGTGCAAAGGTGAACTTACTATAGTGATCAAAAAATCACTTCAAAATAATATAAACCTAATATATCGAACCCAAGTTTGAAACACGGTCGTGGCAAAAGTTTCTTTTTTGCTAGGTGGTCCGTGCGTTTGTCGTTCGTTGCCAGGCTTGATCGTCTTTGTCGTTTAGGAAAGGTCCCCAGTTGTCTGTCAGTCGTCTAGAAGAGGGAAGAAGAAGGGGAGGAAAGAGAGGAGGACAAGGAGGAAATGGTTTTTTGAGAAATAAAAGAAATAAAGTATAATATAATTATTTAATTTATTGAAGAGAAGAAACAACGAGTTTCTTGAGAGATGAGACAACAATGGAGTTTTTATTAAATAACACTATTATTTTAATGGTAAGGCCTCTGCGCAGCAAACACTATGATCACTATCAGACTTAAGGCAACCTTTTAATTGTTATATAGAATTTTAATTAGAATTTTTGATACTAATAAAAAATAATATAAACATAATAAAATTATATTTAATTTGTTGAGTGTATAGTAAGTGATGAGGCTACAGGGGATTAACCAAAGCCTTTTTATAGGCAATGGGCCCTCTGAAGCGCTACTATATTTATGAATACAAGAAATATAATAGAATGAAACAAGAATCTAAAAGAATAAGTGAAACATAACACAATGTAGAGAAAAATATGAAACAAATAATTAAAAACCCCAATTAAGAATCCAATTTTCCCAAAATTAATTCCCAAATCAGTAAGTAAAAATAGTGAATAACTAAACAAGCCTGGAACATAGGAACTATGAGAAAAATAATTCAAAACAGATGGTACAGTCTGATTTAAGGACTTTAAGTGAAACAAAAAATATTTTGACACAACAAAATATGTAATTAATTTCAATTTAGTATTAATTAGTTTTTCCTGACACAATTATGGGTCAAAAGAAGTGTCATTATTTATTGTTTAATACTATAAAAAATTTTATTTAATATATAAATATAAATAATTAATTTAATTATATTATAAGTCAATTTTACACTTATAACTATAATATATGGTTTTAACTAATTAAATATAAAGTTATAATTATTAAATACATAAAAATGCGCCATTATTTGTAGAATATAATATATATTATGTTTAATTTAAATGTATAAAAAAATTTATATAAACAATAAAATTAATATAACACTTATATGTAATAAGATACTTATATAATTTTATTATGCAATAAAATATTAATTTATATACATTAAATACAATTCTTATGCCCTCTTTCAGGTCCTATAAGTTAACATATCATTTACTGGGCTCCTGGAATAGCCTGGCTGACAAATTTAATGCCATGTACAGATTGCTGATTAAAAAGATATATGTAGTGTCAAGGGGTCCTTTTGGGTCTAGAAGTTTATTCGAGGTTTATACGAGGAAAATTGGGGATTAAATGAACTCTCAAAGTAAAGTACGTATTTTCTTAATCAAATTGATTTATTTACTCAAGTATAAGAGGTAGGTTTTAAATATTAGAATTATGCTGTTGTAAATACTAAGCTTATAAAATATAGAAATAAGTATTTTTTTGTAATTGTATTAATAAGTAATTGATGAATGAATGTTCTGAAAAGCACAAAGTAAGAGTCCTTTTATAGGCAAAACATGAGGGAATAAAATATACAGAATTTACACCATCTATTGTAAGAATGTGAGAAAAAGAATGACTAAAAGGAGTACATATATGACATAAGAAATAAATAAACTGGTACATCAACAAGGGCATCAAATTTATTAGCAATAAAGTTTGAGTTTCTTGGACTGTCACAATTAATTACACAATAATTAATTAATTTTAATACTTTCACGGGATTCCAGATCTCTCACTGAGGTTGTCGGTCAGTTGTCTAGAAGAGAGAAGAAAGAGGGGAAGAAAGAGAGGGGGACAAGGAGAAAAGGATATTTGAGAAATAAAAGAAATAAAATATAATAAAATTATTTAATTTATTGAAAAGGAGCAACAACAAAGTTTCTTGAGAGATGATATAACAATGAGATTTTTATTTAATTAACAATATTATTTTAATGTAAGAGCTATGCGCGGCAGACACTATGATCACTATCAGAATTAAGGCAACCTTTCAATTGTTATATAGAATTTCAATTAGAATTTTGATACTAATAAAAAAATAATATAATCGTAATATAAAAATATATTTAAGTTTTTGAGCGTATAATAAGTGATGAGGCTACAGGGGATTATTCAAGGCCCTTTTATAGGTAATGGGTCCTCTGAAGCGCCACTATATTTGTAAATACAATAATTATAATAGGATGAAACAAGAATATAAAAGAATAAGTGAGACATAACAATGTAGAGAAAAATATGAAACAAATAATTAAAAACCCCAATTAAGAATCAAATTTTCCCACAATTAATTCCCAAATCAGTAAGTAAAAATAGTGAATAACTAAACAAGCCTGGGACATAGGAACTATGAGAAAAATAATTCAAAACAGATGGTACAGTCTGATTTAAGGATTTTTAAGTGAAACAAAAAATACTTTGACGCAACAAAATATGTAATTAATTTCAATTTAGTATAAATTAATTAATTTTTTTCCTGAAACAATTAAGGGTCAAAAGAAGCGCCATTAATTATTGTTTAATACTATATGAAAGGTGTTATTTAATATATAAATTTAAATAATTAATTTAATTATATTATAAGTCAATTTTACACTTATAATTATAAAATATGTTGTTAATTAGTTAAATATTAATTTATAATTATTAAATACATAAAAAATGCGCCATTATTTGTAGAATATAAAATATATTATGCTTAATTTAAATGTATAAATAATTTATATAACAATAAAATTAATATAACACTTATATTTAATAAGATACTTATATAATTTTATTATTCAATAAAATATTACTTTATATACATCAAATGCAATAATTTATGCCCTCTTTCAGGTCCTATAAGTTAACATGTCATTTACTGGGCTCCTGGAATAGCCTGGCTGACAGAGGTAATATAATTGTTTTAAAATTTTTTATTATAATTTTTTTATTAAATTCTATTCCCATTGACTTATACTATTGAGCACGGTGTTAGGGAGTAAAATTGTAGGGGACATTTTATTTACACTAATTAATTATTCTACTTATTGTACTTAACTAGTTAATTGTAAGTAATACTTAAGTAGATAATTAATTATTAGTAAGAAGAAGGGGTGTGGTTTCAACTCAGTAAAATAATTAATTATTTTACCGGTTAAGTCTAGTAGCCTGGCTGACATATAGACTATAAAAAGTGAAAATTGACCCACAAATAGTAATTATTATAATTACCACAGATATATATGACTATTGCCAATATATGAACCTAAACTTTGGAGCATGGTTTGATTCCCGTTTGCAGCAAAAAAATAAGTCATGTGGTTGATGACGTTTGTGCTTTTTGTTGTCCACCCATCCCTACAGGTACCTCAATTTTGATGGTCCCTCGGTTTCCAGTCTCAAGATATCAATTCCCTGTCAACGATTTGGAAAGGCTCCCCGGTGTCAAAGGGTCTCCTGGTCTAGAAGATTTTTACGGAGGTCCAACTGGGTGAATGGATGTTTATTTGGGCTTTTTAAAGTCAGGGTACATATATTTTAATCTTTTATTTAATTTTACTCAATTTATAAGAGTTCAAGTATTTTATAAATATTATTTTTATTATTACTGAGTTAGATTTACGTGATAGTAGAAACTAGAACAATAAAGGATAGTAATAAATATTTGTTAATAATAGTGATGTAAATAAATAAGTAAGTAATGAATGAATTTTCCAAAACGACAAATAAGGGAGGCCTTTTATAGGAAAATGAGAGACAAAGCACGGACTTAAAATTCTATATACAAGAGTATGAGAGAAGAAGAAAGAAAATTCCAAGAATAAATTTTCAAATAATAAGATTTTTCTATAAAGAAAGTGTTCAAAATCTGTATTTACAGAATATGTCAGAAATAAATTGTTTTATTTAAAACTACAGTAAGTGTCAATTTTAAATAAGTAATTTGAATTTTTTGTGTATATTTATTTTTATTTCAATATTAGATTTTATTTTAATATTAAGTATTTATTTCTCTTAACCTGTCATTGAGCATGGTTATAGAAAAAAAAATTATTAAAGATTAAAATACAAATAAAAATAAAAATATAAAGGACATTTATTATTAAATTTAATAATTTACTAACTTTACTTTTTTGTAACTAGTTAATTTATTACAAGTAAGTTTAAAGTAAATATATTATAATTAATAATATATAAGAAATAAAAAGGTGTGGCTTCATCCAGTAAATAATTAATTATTTTACTGGGTAAGTCTAGCAGCCTGGCTGACAAAAAGAGAAGGCCTTTTATAGGAAAAAAGAGAGAGATAACACATGGAGTTAACAACTATCCATAAGGGAGTGTGAGAGAAAAACCATTCCAAAAATAAGAATGTGCACATAACAAAGGTATACTAAAATGATGTGTCAATATAAGATATCACATCATTTGATATAGTTTAGAGTTCCCTTTAATTGTCACAATTAGGGTAAAATATTTTGAATTAAAATTTCATATTAATAGAATTTTAAATTG
This sequence comes from Hemileia vastatrix, assembly GCA_030280995.1. Taxonomy (NCBI): domain Eukaryota; kingdom Fungi; phylum Basidiomycota; class Pucciniomycetes; order Pucciniales; family Zaghouaniaceae; genus Hemileia; species Hemileia vastatrix. The sequence goes on along the minus strand of JASXTE010000008.1, from coordinate 4,938,791 downwards.
TTAAATATAGAAATTTGAATTTTTAGACTTAAGTAATCTAATATAATTTAATTCCTTTTTCATCCTGTTATTGAGCACAGTGTTAGGGAATAAAAATATAAGGGACATTATTATTAATTTTAAAAAATTCCTAAATCTACTTATTATAATTAGTTAGTTTATTGCAAGTAATAAATAAGTAAATATAATATAATTAATAATATAATAACAAATAAAAGGCATGGCTTCATCTCAGTTAAAAAATTAATTATTTTAATGGATAAGTCTAGTAGCCTGGCTGACAATCATTGACAGGCCTACCCTTCACTGCTACCTTCTTGTACTTAGCAGCATACACTTCTTAATTCTTATCTTCAACAGGGACTTATTCAATCTTCCTAAAAAACAAAGAGGGGTTTCTCCAATGCTCACAAGTGCGGCAAAGGTAATGTTTTTGAAAGGTGTAAAAGAGACCCTAGTGGTGCACAATTGGGAGGACTTGCTTTTAGACCCTAATATCACCACTCCAAAGCTTTTCCATTCCACAATCTCATTTTCCATCTCACTATCAACCTTACTTCTATCACTCTTCACCTCTTCATCCAAATAATTTTTAAGTAATTCTTTTTGTTCTTCTCTATTATTTATCCTCAGATTTTTTTTTTGATTATATTCACTTATCTTGAAATTTTATTCTTCTTTTCTTGATGTGGGGCCTTTTCTAAAACAGAAACTAGGGTTGCAAAGTTTCTCACTTGTGTGGCCAAGGTAATGTTTTTTGAAAGGTTTAGAAATAACCCTAGTGGTGCACAATTGGGAGGACTTACTTTTAGACCACAGTCTCACCACTCCAAAGCTTTTCTATTAAACAGACATGAACCCTATCTTCCCTCTTGAGCTTGAAATAAAATTAATCTTGAACCCATCAAATGAACAGAGACTTGATAAAAAAACTTGATGAATCATTTCAGAGAAAAGAAACCTTGTACAAAGAAAGTTGAAAATTCACTTGGAATATCTCCAAATGAGCTTACCAACTACAACCTTCAATTTCCACTAAATGGGGAGAGGTTGTAGAATTAGGATGATCAGCCCATCCTACTTTAAAAAAGAAGGCTCTTCATCAGAGCCTGAGCCATCTTCCAGAAAACCAGATGCAGCCCTATATTCCCTTCTCCTTTCACAACATTCAGGGAAGCAACACATAGAGCTAAGCCCAGGCCTAGTCACCCAACCCTCTTCACCAGGCAAAGACAACCTCATGTGAAAGGTCCTCTCATCATCACCTGTCAACTCCAACCTAATACCAACTCCAGGTTGGTAACCAATCCTTGCTGCAAAATCCATTAAAAATGGACCACCCAAAACTTCCCTGACAGTGCCTTTCGCAATGTAAAAATGAACTTTTCCAGAAGCTCCACCCACATCCAATTTCAGGAACTCTTCTGTTCCTTCTAACTCTGCTGAATGCCCCCCAATTCCTCTCAGATTTCCACCAATACCAGTTTTGATAGGGAGGCCCAATTGAGTAGCCTCTGGAAGAGAAATGAGATTTATCTGAGAACCAGAATCAACCAACACTCTGATGGCCTTTCAGTTCAGAGTGACATTAACAAAACCCAGAGGAGCAGAGAATGTGTCTCTAGATTCTCCCCAAATTTTTCAGCAGAGTCACATACAAACTCCACCTCCCCAGAAGAGACCCTTCTTCTGGTCAATATCTTCTTTTGTTTATCAGCCAAACCAGGACTGATAGCAAACAACTTTCCATAAGTCAAGGATATAGTTCCTTGATTCATTTTCTCCAATACACAGTCAGTCACATCCACTCTGCCTGCAACCAATGGCCTCTCAAAATGGCCCTTTGATTTCACCACCTTAGGCCTTGATGCCTCTTGTGGTCCAACATTTCCATCCACTGGATTCCTAACCACAGGAACCAAACCAGAACCATCCATATTAACTCTGGCCCCACTGGGATTTGGCAAAGAAGTCAAAGGAAAATCTTCCTCAGTGTCAGAATCCAAGTTTATAGGCATTGGATCCCCATTCAGATCTTAGGCCCCTAAACTGGGTGGACGCATATCTGCAATACCCTTCTGCATCCTGTGCAGCTCTTCCCTACTAACCTTTGTTTTTGAATCCATTTTTGGATCCACTCTAGGAGCCTTGGGCTTAGCCTGAGCCTGTGAAGTTCTTTTTGTCCTTCCCACTCTTCCAGCATATACATCATAAGCACCAGCCAAACATTCCCTATTTGGCTGTTCTCCACAACTGTACAACTCCAAACCACCATAGGAAGTTGAAAAGGAGACCTTATTGTCCTCTTTTCCTTTCCCCTTCACATCAACTCCATCCTTCCCAGAAGATTTCCCCTGATCAGGAATCTCTTCAAATCATTGCCCCCTCTGATTAATACCACCCCTTCTCCTTACCAAATCAACATGAGCCTGCCTCTCACTGGAAATAGCAAATAAACCATCAGGGAACTTGAACACCCTGCCAGCAAATTCTACCTTTCCCTCTTACACATCTCTGTTCAGAGCCCAACAATCATTTGACCTATAACCCCTCCTACTACAATAGGAACACACCCAAGGATCACTGCTACCTCCTTCCCTCCTCTCAAATAGCTTGGTTTGGTGACTTGAGGCTCTATTCAATTTCTTAGTCTCCTGCACAAAGATGTGCAACTGCTTGGTCAAGTCCACAAGTTGCTCCATAACTGGGTCCCTCTGTTTTTTAGGAACTTTCTCCTCCTTCTTCTCTTCCCTCTTCACCTTAGCTTCCTCTTCAGCCAAAGCCTCACTGACTTTGCTGACATACTTGGCACACCCCTCTTGATAGGAGTCTACAGCCGATAACTTCAGATGGGTCTCAACAGCCTCCTTCACCTTCTCCAAATAAGGTAACTTCTGGTCACCATCAGCCAGAATCTTCATCATTTCCTTCCTAGAAATATCCTTTAAGACATCCATTCTGGAATCCCTATCCAGAGAAGACCAAAAGACATCTTTGGCAGCATTTTAATGTGCAAACTCCTCTACTTCTACCAAGTATGCAACCACAGGATCAAAATGTAGCAGAAACTTCCTGTAACTATGTAAGTTACCAGCACCTCCATAAGATTTCCATTCACTAAAAACCTTATTCAGGTCCACCATAGTGAGCCTGGAACTTCATCTATCTATCATCTCCCTACACAACAGCTTCCAATCCCTCTTCTTGTAGCCAGACATGGCCACAACCTCCTTCTCCACTGGCCTATCACCAATGAAGAAAATAATTTACTTCACCATATTCAAGTGGGAAGCAAAATCAACACCAGAAGCAGCTTGATACTTATCTAGAAACCACTTGACATCTTCACCATTAAACTTGGTATCATCTCAAGTTTTGATCCTGACACACTCCCTGACCACCACAGCAGGAGGAACACCCTCCCCACTGACAGTCACAATAGGGATAGAGGAACCAGAAGTCATTCCTCCAGACCAGAATCACCAAAAAAAACCAACCAAAGACAAAAGAGACTCCAAAAGACTAACAAGTCCCCCCATGTTGGGTGCCAGAAATGTAGACAATCCTATAGTGCTAGCTATAGGCCTTGAACAAGGGAGTTGGAGAAAAACCAGAGAGAAAACCCCCTGTCCCTTTAGAAAAATACAAGTGAGATTTACTTGCTAGTTAAATTGAGTCTTGTTTGATAAAGCTTCTTTCCAACACACTTGACTGCTTGATGAGCCAAGAAAGTAGTCCCCAGACAGACTACCAGAACAAAGAACTGAAATGTAGACCAATGGCCACACCAGAGAAAGAAATGATACTTGATGTAGGTTGCAAATCTACACCAGAGAAAGCAATAATACTTGAGGTAGGTTTCAAATCCACACCAGAGACAGCAATAATACTTTATATAGCTTGTAAGACTATACCAGAGAAACAGTGACAAGAGTTGAGGTCAAGTAAGAACTAACCTTTTCACAACCCAGCCAAACAAACACAAAGAGTGAATTGCAGAGTTCCAGATATCCCAGATGGTGGATGATCTCCTCTAACTTGCTTAAACTATCTCACACACAGACCACCTAACCAGATCCCCAGCTTGATCCAGCTCTCCCAGCTATCTAAATGCATAAAAAAAGTTTCTAGAGCCTTCTCCTCTTGCAGGTGGGCAGGCTGCCTGTCTTAGGCAAGGCTGTGTTGAGGCGGGAAGGCTGCCCATATGAGGGAAGCTACTTCTAGGCCTGCAAACACCCACAAACAACCAAACAACCTCTTAAACCACAAAACAACACAACTAACCATAGAAAACAGCTAATCACACATAACACACACCAAAATGATGAGAAAAGAAAGGAAAATAAGCTGAGACATAATAAGTGACCCTAACTTAAGTCTAAAAAAATACAACTAAACACCTAAATAATAACAAAACACCAATACTAAGCACCATTACCCCAAATAAACCCTACATACCAAATACCTCCAAATACACACTCCAAAGGCCTATGCAGCTATGGAACACCACACTGTGACACCTAAAACAACAACAACAACCATAAAAAAAAGATAGACACCTGATAGCAGGTGCCAATCCCTATCTTTGAATTAACTGAATTTCAGCTCAGCTGTAATTCTTCTGGAAAGACTGCACACTGAACAATGAGCACACTAGCTCGCGCAACATCAAATCAGATTTACTCTTAAATCAAAAATGAATATAGGGATAGGCACCTGCTAGCAGGTGCTACTTGATTTTTTGCAGTGAACTATACTACTTTTGTTTCATTTCCAGTATCCTTGAATTTACCTTAACACTGTGCATGTGGGACTCGTTTGAAAAAAACTGGCCAAGTAGGATAAATTTCATCAACTTGATAATAGTCATTTCTGTAGTGTTGCACGTTGATTGTGAAATTAATTTCCTCTTCATTTCCTGAAACATGAGATGAATTTTTTTTTAAAATAATTAATAGATAAATAAAAAGTAACAATATCTCATCAGACAAAAAACTGTCAAACAAATTTCTCCAATTTAAAACAATAATATCATTGAGGGAACCAGGGGTCCCAAAAAATGCATGCCATATGGGAAGATTTTTTGATTTTAAAGCTTCCAGAACAATTATTGAAGCTCCTTTCTTACCCTGATACTGACCTGCCCACAAAGAAGGGCAATTTTTTAACTGTCAATGCATAGCTTCCAGTTAACTTTGCATCCTGGGAATCAAAAAGACTCATTTTTCTTTAAAATTATAACCAGCTCTTGAGGATTGAAAGTCCTAAGGTATTCTTGCACATAGAGCCGGTTGATGTGATTGGAAACATTTTTGAGACAATCCATTGAGATGGTGGCCCCAATTTGTACATACTTCTCATTCATATCTGCTGAGGTCCCATATTCCATTTGTCTTAAAGCTGCCGTCAGTTTTTGTACAGTGGAAAGCGGGGCCTTTCCACAACAATCTTACCTTTGGATCCAAAATGAGTGGTGTTGTTGTGTATATGGATTTGGAATAGGGTAATTTATAAGATTTTGTAGGCCATTGAGATGGTGTGTAATGAATGAGTCTCCAAGACACTCCATCCAGACCATGTTTTAATGAAGTTAAAATAAAATGTAAAAAGGAAGGGTGCCTGGTAAGAGTAAGGAGCAGTTTGTATATCTACTGCAGTGGAAATGTGAAAGTTTTTCCATTTCACTTCAACTGCTGCTATTTTTCCCTCACTTTTTAGTTGCTGTTGCAAGATCTTCAAGAATACTATGACTAATGGAAATCATATTTAGTTTCAGACACAACTTGAGGGGATGTAGTAGAAATCGTTACATGGTAAGCATTCTTAGAGAAGGGATTGAAAGCGAAATTCCAAGAGAGTGAGGCGAAGTTGAGACATTAAAAATGTATTCATAGTGGGGTAGGTATTTTACATTAAAAAAAAACTCTAAATTTGACAGGTAATGGAACGGTAGTGGTGAAATGTGAATTATCACAAAAAAGTGTTGGTCTTCTTATTTAAGTTTCTTATAGATATCTATACGATGGTGGATGCTCTTATAAATTTATGAGAAGAAATTTAAAATAATATCTATGGGTTCATAAAAATAGATGCTAAATAGCCATAATTCCCAATTCAGCATATTTGGGACTTTCTTATGTGTCTTGGAAATTTTCTGTCTAAAATATGCTACACATGTAACATAAGAAATGAGATCACTTGAATAGGGATGATGACAGCAGCAGGAGTTTTCAGTGGGATGAGAACCAGAATATGTTATAAAATTTCAAAAAACAACCCTCACACCCATTTTAATACACTATTATAACTGTAATATGCCTTATTTGAGGTTTTTTTTTGACAATTCACAATGATAAAACTGCCATTTTGTTGCACCCCGTACTCATAACCTTATATTTTCAAATTAAGTCCATTTATGAGAGCGAATGAACATGCTTTAAGCAAAAGAGTTTCCATGCGCCTAATCATATGGGGCACTGTCAAACCTTGCCTCTACGTGTGCTGTGTCTCGCATGCTAGCAAGATGTATCACAGAATTTGCAGCAAGATATAGTAATGAAAATTTACCCCAAGTATCCTAGGCTGTATCGATATAATTAATTACACTAGAGTGACGGATAAATTTTCTCTTGCGTAATGATGGCATTGAATATATTCAATCGGTCTAAGAATTTTATGAGTACGTGGACATATCCTTTGGATTATGCGTTGGTATTAATCATACATTCTGATTAGAGACTTTTTCTCTGAACACATTGTTTCTTTATAGAAACAATTAAAGGTAGAGACAGGGGCCTTTTGATTTTTATTGATACACAGATATTATGTTCTTAGATTTAAATCATGCTACCTCTCTACAATTAAAACTTCAAATAGATGGTTTATACTATAAATCCTTCTAGGATGGTGACACATATTTCGTTTCCGAGAAGGTTGCATATTTGATAAATGGAGTTGACTTGAATCTTTTTATTTTGGCTACATGTACAGAAATAAATATTTAATTGGCGTTGAAAAATTACAACCCATTGTCTGTATACTAGATCTTACACCCATAGCTTCCCGAAAATATAGCTGTCATTTTGTGTGAAAAGTATTTTGGTTACGAACTGTCTTGCAATCTACTCGCATTTTTGAAAAGTACAGCCAGATCCGAAAACTTTGAGACGAAAATGAAAATTTTTGAAAATTTATTGACAGCTTCAAAAGTTGAGCTGCAGTACTTTTTTGACATCTTCAATTCATGTTGTGACAGTCTGTTTGCCTTCTCTTTCAATCCAGATGATGAAGAGGGGCGAAACAACAGAGAAATCATCTTGATTGTCACAAAATGAATTGATGATGTCAAAAAAAATACTGCAGCTCAACTTTTGGGCTGTCAATAAATTTTCCAAAAATTTCATTTTTGTCTCAAAGTTTTCGGAGCTGGCTGTATGTACAAAAAGTTATTCTGTGAGTCTATCTAGCCTCTAGATATAATGAAGCATTTCTATTTGTCAAACCTTATGTATTGGGCAACTCGCGAGACCCAAAACGCAAATCCTCTCCAGGTACTCATCAGAAATGAAGCCATGTTTCCAAATCTTACTGAGAAATGAGCTCTCTCGCGGGAAAGGAAACTTACAATTTTTTTTATCTTACCGACAGACAGGATTCAATAAGTGTTGATAAATCTCTGATACAGCCAGGTCAAAAAAGCTTCCGAAATTTTTGACGAAAAAATTCAAGTTGATCTCACCAAAAAATGATTTGCCTATTCAAAAGGGTCGGGGACAGTGTCAATTTTGAATAGGAAAATATTATTTTGCTGAGTGAAGCTTTAATTATTTTGTCCGAAATTTGGCAAGCCTTGGTGACTTGGCTGTAACGTTCCTACCATAAAAATATTATGCCAATCATCTACTGACGGCACATGGCTCTTTTATAATATATTAATCGAGTCCAAATTTTGCACACCACTGAAACTTTAGTCTCGCACGTCTGCGAAAATCGGTTTGAAGAAAGATTTTATTTTTAATTGTGCATGCTAAAGGGAACACTTTTAGATCATCCTGCCATGTGGATTACAGCCATATTCGAAACGGTTGGTGAAGTTTTACGAAAAAATACAAAACTTTTGGTCAGCTCAAGTGACATTTGACAGCAAACTTAGCCTCCCTTCACCAAAAATATGCCAGTTTCTCTGTCAAATGTCAAGCATTCTGTCTAAATGTTTTGATTCTTTTTGCAAAACTGCACCAGCCGTTTCTAATTTGGCTGTACTGCTCAAGTTACTAACTAGAACCTTTACGTATAGTATCTATCTGGTGTGAACAAGATTACAGTGAGAAAGTTAAGCTAGCTTTACTTGAAGTTCTGTTCTTGCTCTCTTTTCTATTTCATTTTTCTTCTATGGGCTCGATTATATCACTTCAGTTAAATCTTATTAAGGTTTTCGAGAGCATCTACTTTTCCAAAAGAAAAATGTATTTTCATTTTTGAAAAAACAAGCTTATGCACCTACGTACTTGGGAAACTCGTAGATAACTACTTCAAAAAATTTACAGCAAAAAGTGAAAAGGTTGCGGGTTTCTCGTCTCCGATCACCCGCCCAAAACAATGAGTTTTGGTCGCTTTTGGCAGGGAATAAGCGGCAAGAAGCCCGCTAGCTTTTCCGGTTTAGATTTATCAAGTTGGTATATACAACTACTTTAAAAGCCGAATTTTTTACTATAACTCATACATACTTACACCCTTGCTGTATTGGAGGATTTGAAATTTTTTTTTTACATACAGCTGCCAAAGTATGCCGCGATCCTTGTGAGTATATGGAAATAGCTTATAACTTGATATTTTTCTTGAAGCCCTTCGCGGAAGTGTCCACAGGCTTCGGGAGTCTATTCAGCCAGCTAAAGAATTTTCCATTCTTTAAGAAACCTTTCTTCGCGGCTCCATATATTTCGGACTTGGACTCCGGGATTTTTGGCCTTGAAATTTTTGATTTTCTTTCTGTTCTCGCCAGCCGGGTCATTTCATCTACTCGTCGTAAACGCCAACATTTGGCTTACTTATCGACGTCGACAGATTTGCTCACGTATTGTGAAGTGTTGGCAACAGGAAGCACTCGTATAAAACAAATTTTTTTTTTAAAGCGCAATCCAATCGCTTTGAACTCATTATCGTAATCATAAATTAAGGTGAGTATTTTAACTAGTTTTTTTTGGATAAATAGAAACTTTGGGGCGCTCTGGTACCGAAAATCTTGGTAATTTCAGGTACTGAAATGACTATCATCACTCTAATATTCCAGAATTATTCTACTACAGTTAATATTGAAGAAACTTACTGGTAGAGAATTACTTTACAAGTATTTTCAAATTCCGTCATTTAAGATAGGTTTGTTGGTTTAATTATTTCATTATCATTTTTGACTCTTAAACATGAAGGAAGGATAAATTATTTAACATCCTTAGTTAGATTGGTTACCTATACTTGAACGGAGTTTCAAAATAAATTAATATTGGGTTGCAACGTGTTTACTCAATTCCAAACGTCTTCCCGCAATGTGGTGATATATTTTTTATTTGTTATAATAATCGTTAGCCACCCCAACCTCAACCTTCTAGTCTTTAAATTTAAGATTTTTATTTATAAGTTGTAGGTATCCAGGATAATTCATTATTTTCTACCTTTCTGAAAGATTAATTCTTTTTAAAATAGAATTTACTGTCTTCACTATTGCTACAGTTGATTTCGGGGCAATATTGCACTCGGAAACCATGGATTCAAGAGCTGACTCGGAACTATTTTAATTTTTATTTATCACGTAATTATTTTGGGAAGTAGCTTTTGGTCCCCTTAAGATTCCTAAATTTTGTCTCCTCATTCCCATCCATCCAACCTCGACTTTCGACGTCTTTCGCCCGACACCATTTCTCTTCTGAAAATTACCTCATCCCTGGAATTTGATACCGACACTCACTGTTATACGATTTTCTGCCTTCTCAGACTTCTTGCCACGGAGTATTCATTTGACGCTGCGAGCTAACGCCTCCCACGTATCATAACTATAATTCTATTGTGCATTTTGATTTGCACTATTCTTTGTTCTGTACGTATTGGGACTCAGGGTTGTTTCTACTTTTTCACAACCTGATTCCAAATACGTATCAATAGACTTGTTAAATAATATTGAAACTTGAAGTCCTGTTTTTTTTGATTTTTTTGGGGCTCTGGGTTCTGGGTAGTGCGCGCAATGTCTACGTTGCCGAATCCAGCATTTACAATGCCAGTCACCTCTCAGCCGCCTAGAACGGTGCATGCACTGGTAAATGAAGAAACTCGGGCACCGCCGCCGGTAAGATTATACCCCTCTCAGCATCGAGTTAGTATGACGCGATATGCTACTTCGACCGATCCCCGAGGATATATCCCGGTGTTTGAGTACCCATTGAAGTGAGTTTATGATAGCGTGACCAAAAAATTTTACTGTTTTCAAATAAACTCAAAAAATAAGATTTGTTCTGTTAAAAAAAGTGGACAATATATCATGATTGATTGTGAAACAGGTAAGGTTTTTCTTTAAACGGGTAGAGCTTTTTTAATGATTTTTCTTTCAAAGGAATGGTCCATTTTACTGGAATATGGAAGGCTTTAGGTCATACTAAAGCAGACGTTGTTAAGTTAGTTGAGTCTGATCCAACTATTGCGCAATTCTTGCGCAAAGTTCGAGGGGGCTATTTAAAAATTCAAGGAACATGGTTGGTTCCAATATTGAAAATGTAAGATTTATATATTTCTAGCTGATTAAAAATTTACTTTAGGTTACCTTTTGAGACTGCTCAAACCTTAGCTCGCAGAGTTGCGTGGCAAATTCGATACGATCTTGTTCCTCTTTTCGGGCCTCAGTTTCCTGATGTAGGAAATGTTATTCAACCTCATAAAAGACAAGGTTACTGACCAGTGCCAACATATTCTTTCAGACTTGCCTTGGCCCCGGGGAGCCTGGCTTCGGTCAATTATTGCTTTCTGCACCTAAGCCAAAAGGAAGGCGAGGGGCGAAAAAGGCCAATGCCATAACATCACAGCCAGCAGCTGTTAATCAGGTAAACTCCGTTGAAAGTCGACCGAATAATTTTCATTACTCTGGAGGAGACAGTTATGGCCGTGTTCCAACTCAACTCCGCGCGAATTCCCAGCGCAGTCTGGGTCCCATGAGCAACTATGGAGCATCTCATTCTCAAAATCGTTATTCACCTTATAGCCGTGGGCCTAGTCATGGAATTACGCAGCTTGAGCCCCTTCCCAATCTTGTGCATCCCAATATACAGCCTAGACCTGAACATTCAGGTCATGAGACATACACTCACTCTTCTTTTCTGCCTCCTCAGCGGCTAAGTAGTGATGGGCTACAGAGTATTTCCAATGAGTGCACTTACTCTGCACCGGGAACTGTAGCGCCTTCAATGTTATCGTCTGCTTCTTTACCCATTGGAAATGCTTTGCCTTCAATGCGAAGCCAGCATGATCCTGGCCCAAACTTTTTCGAAGCTTATCGAGGATCTAGCTCTTTTGTAAATATGGAAAATCGGTGGATGTCAGGAAATGTATCAGGCCCTTCGATCGATTCTTCCTTGCAGCAGGGGGGAGGATTATCGCGAGTGCAACCCAATGGGTTGGCATGTCTCTCTACAAATAGTCAGCTTGTTTCGTATTCATTTCCCAATATGAATCAAGCTATGAAACCTCATCCTTCTCATCAACCTGAACAATCGTACCATCTTGATCATCAGTATGTTTCCCAGCAGTATCGTGAGCCTGATTGATGTTCTAAAATTAAAGAGAGAATGATGCGCAGATCTTCTGCAAATTCAGATCATTCCTGATTCTTATCAGTATCATAGATGCGCTAACATATGTGTTGATTCAGTCGGTAATTCCGGCAGAGAAAGATTCGAACACTATCCTCAATCCTATCAGACCCATAATCCACCCCGGGTTGGCTCTCCGCACTCTATTTCATCAAATATCGGCCCTACGGTGACACCTAAAAGCCCCAGCCCTAGCGCTGCCTCAACTTCAACCCACAATGCTGCTCAGCGTCACTCTCAATCTACGTCCAGTAACATGACTTCTATAGGGGAAATCTCTCATCATCAGTCAAACCCTAATGAAATATCTCATTTCTCGGTTCTTACCTCTCCCAGTAATCTTGACTTAAGTAACGGTCCTATTGGTGACCTTAAAACTAATCATGAATCCAAATGGGATTCAAACAAACCACTAACCTGTATATCACCTTCTCAAACTTTAAATACTTAGTTTACATATTCTTTTGTTTACATAATTCTATGAGAGGTATCATCTCTTTTTTTATTTTTTTTTTGAATATGATGACCATTAAATTGTGGTTTGTAGATCATTTTATAGTAGAATGAACAAATGTCTATTAGTCTGTGAAATTTTGATAGCATAAAAGTGTTTAATGAAATAATATTTTACTTAATGAACACTGGACGCAACTTCCCTTGCTTTTTTCTTTTCTTTTCGATTTTCATGCACTTGAAAAGTTTAATTCTATCAAAAAAAAATCCTTTTTCCTTTCTTAATTATGTACATGTTTATAAAAAATATAATGGGATTTAATCACCAGGAAAAAAAAGAGGAGGGACTTTCATGCAAGCCATCACCCCAATAAATTTATCTGGGGTACCAACTTGCATTCAAGTCCCCTCTCATTCTCTTCCTGATGAATTATACCAGCAGATTTCAAACCCTTTAAATCTTCGCTATGTGTAGATAAGTTTCTTTAATTTCTTAAAATAGAATTTTGAAAAATAAAACTTTAACCAGTGAAGATTTATTTTTTTAAGGTTTTTACGACTTCAGAATACCATTTCATCTATTTAAGAATCAAATACATTGCATAATAATTTTTTTTTGTAAATTACTGAATGCTATAGTTTTTATTGGGAAAGTTGAGCTAGTGAAGTGTTAGGGCATCTACCTCCGTGTCGGTAAAAAATAAGTATATAATTGCATTTTACTTGGTCAATTCATAATGAATTTCAATATTCAACCGCCCTATGCAGTATCTTTTACTAATCACCACATTTTGTTAATATTTAACCCTGGGACTTTGGCAGTCATTAGGTAAACAACGACTCCTAATTTTTTATGCATGCCATTCGATGCCCTCAATGAATAACTTGGTATGAAAGAATAAGAGTATATTATTTCCTATGTGTGTTTAGCGAGCACATTTTCTAGTGGTTGCTTGGCATGTTTAAGTAATTGAGGCTTGGAGTGTGCAGCCAGTTGTGTAAAATAGTGAAAATCAATAAAATTTGGTGATGAGTAGTGAGTATAGTGAATTGAAAAGATAATGTGTGAAATAGTGGTGGAATCAAGGGTGTGATTAGGTATCTTGATGAGCTATGCAAAATGAAAAAAAATTGGCAGGGAGAGGTGTGAGTTGTTGAGTAGTTAGGCTTATGTACTTAGTTATTGTGAGTAAAACCTGTTGCAGCAGCATCCAGATTCTCCGGTTCTTTCCGGAGTCCTGAGTGCTGATACCGTGCAACACGAGTTAATGACATGAATGAAGTAAGTATCTGTAAGAGCATCCATACTCGTTCGGTTGTGTAACTCCCGCTTGTATGCATATTACTTCTGAGTTGCACAAATTTATGACATCATTCCAAACTCATTTTTCAAAAAATTCACTATTTGCAAGTTACACAAAATATTCATCACTCGTGTTTCTTGGTTTATTCAATAACATCACTGCTTCCACGGCACTAATTTCTTCTATCCCTCCTTCTACCATACTGATTTCTCTTCACTCAACTGTTACATTTCCCATGCCTTTAAATTTCCTTGATGATTTATTACACATGGAAGAAGAAGATCTCCTTCTTACATATTTGTTAACTACCTATTGCAACAATCAATCATCTAATTCAAGTACACCAAGACCAAAGAAAAAAATGATACAACAAGATTGTTACACTGGTAATGCATGCTTAATGAAAGACTACTTTGGGCAAAACCCCATTTACAACAATATTATTTTTGAGCGCCAATTTAGAATAAGCAAAGATCTATTTACAAAAATTGTTGAGGAACTACAGATGCACAATAAATATTGGGTTTTAAAATCTGTAAGTGTAGTATTTTTTTAATAATATCCATCACACTTTTTGTCAATTTTTTACTAACTACATTACTACAGGATTGCTGCGGGAAACTTGGATTGAAACCTTACCAAAAGCTAACTAGTGTACTTCACCAGCTTGCCTATGGGATTTCTGCCGACTCAACTGACGAGTATGTTTGCATAGCTGAAACCACTTCACTAAAGGCATTGAAAACTTTTGTTAAAGACATCATATCTTTATACAAAAGCAAGTATTTACGAGAACCAAACTCTGTGGAGAAAACCAAGATTTTGAGGAAGTACAAAGACAGGGAGTTTCTGGGATGTCATGGCAGTATTGATGGGATGCACTAAGAGTGGAAAATTTGCCCCACAGGCTGGGCTGGTCAGTTCCAGGGGAAGGAAAAAACTTTAACAATGATATTGGAGGCTGTAGCAAGCAAAAACTTACAAATTTGGCATGCTTTCTTTGGATCACCTGGAGCTTTAAACAACATCAATGTTCTTCATTGCAGCAACTTGTTTGATAAAATTTTGGGCAGTAGTCAAGATGGTGTAACATATAAAATAAATAATAGAATTTATCAAAATGGTTACTACCTTGCTGATGGTATTTACCCACCATGGTCAACACTGGTCAAAACAATTTCTCATCCGCCAGATGAGAAAAGCCAATATTACTCTAAATTACAAGAAAGTGCTAGAAAGGACATAGAACATGCTTTTGGGGTGTTGCAAAGTAGGTGGGGCTTTCTAACCTGCCATGTTGTCTATGGCATATCAAAGAAGTGAGGGAGACAATGACCTGTTGTATAATCTTACACAACATGATAGTGGAAGAAAAATCAGAATCAGATCCTTACCTAAATGAACAATCCATTCAATGTCAACTTTTGAAAAACCACCGAGATCCTTCTTTGACAAACAGCTTAGTGAATTTTATTCAGAACAGCCAGGAGATTTACAATTCCAACACACATTTTGAATTGCGAGAGAAGCTGAAGAAACATATTTGGAAAAATAGAGGAAGATTTGAATATATACAAAGGGAATAATTTATGATTACTAAATTTTTTTAACTATTGAGCAGTGTAACTAACCTAGAAATAGTATCAGGCTGCCAGTAAGTGACATATATTTCAGAATGAGATAATTAGTAATACAAATGTATCTATACCTTTTATTATATATAATAGTCTTGCAATAAGTTTCCCAAGCCTTAACTATTGAGCAGCGCAACTAACCTATCACATGCGCACTGAATAGAATAACATGAGAATGTAACGGTGTAGTACTAAAAAATTATAAAAACATGAGATAAATTTATATTATATATATAAAGCTTGTTAGCAAGTGCCAGCCTTTTTTGTGGTTGGTGATAGCTTTGATGCAGACTTTATATATTTCTTGTCTTCCTTGAACAAGAATATATTGCCCAGGGAATCCTATATGTCCAAACAGCCTTTACCCAAGATTTTTACCACACCTGGGAGGGAGTTGCAAAATATATTTGGTGCACCTCCAACCTTTTTTTATGCATCATTGATGATTAGCAGTTATTTCTGAAACTTGTCTTTTATCTTTTACAAAGTCTCTTTTTTATTCCAAAATTCTCTGATTGTTTTATTTACAAGAACATACACCACCCAATATGGGATGCAGACTTGCTAGCAAGTCCGCAACCTTGAACCCAAATTCATATCTAATTGAGCACACATTGAGGTGGTGCTGAAACAATCATGAGGAAATATTGATTTTAATTTGAACACAAATTGAAATTAATTCAAACCTTTAGTGAAGCACAGTTGATCATTAGAAAAACAAATCTTGATGCTTGACTTACTAGAATTTTTGTAGGAATATTGAAGTAAGTGAGTCCCACTACCAAAAAAAAGTGGGCACATCAATTAGATTGTGAAAAATCATGTTTTGTTTTTTGTTTAAAAATATAAAAATTGTTGTATAAATTGAACTTAATCCCCTTTGCATGCTTTTACAAGATTTTTTACTAATCAATTTATAAAGGAATCTCCCAATATTATAAAAAGTTACTCAAGAAAAAAAATTATTAAAATGATACTTTTCATCAAAATTTTATTAGTAAAAATTTCCTGAAGTACATATTTGCTCTCATTGTACGAGTACAAATTCTTAAGTATTTCTCAAGCTTTAAAGTATTAGTAGAAGCTACTTAAAGTTCAAAATTGTTGGTAAAAATAATATAGTTAATTGTACAATTCAAAAAATTAATATTTATACCATAACTTTAGATTTAAAAATATTTTATTGTCACTATTTTTTCAAAAAAATAATTTACCATTACCTTCATTATAGAAAAAAAATATGTGTCAAATTTCAACAAGAATAAAATATATGGCTAAAAAGTTTTGCACAATAGTTATAAGTTTTTTTTGTATTGTGCCATTTCATTTTCAAATCTCTATTTATTTATTATATATGTATATTATTTACTCTCTTTAAAAATTATCCTTCCTAATACTTCCCTCCCCTCTTTTGTGCTTCACATATGGTTCCCCTCACACATTCTCTCACTCTCTTAAATTTAGTACTACTCTCCCCAGTCCTCTCCCCTCACCACCCCTTGTATCCCCCTTCTCCACTCCTCTCCCTACCACCTCACCTCACCTAAATCAATTTTTTACACATATCACCCATTTTTATCCCTTATTCACCCTTATATATCTCATATCTTTATGAATAAAATTAACTGATCTCCTTCTCACCCCTTTTCCTCTATATGGAAAAAAGGGTGAATTGACAAGCTAAAGAGGTTGGGTGAGCAGCAAAAGGATCAAGATGATTTTGAGGTTAAATGGTTTAGATGGGGAAGAAGAAGGCTGGATTTGGAAGAGAGATGTTTACAATATCTTAAAAAGGGCTTGGTGGGCTAAAAGGTGGAAAGTAAAGGTTGAGGTGGGAGGTGAAAGAGGGGGGGTGGGGTAGGGAGGAGTGAGAAAGGGGTGAGTATAGATGAGGAGGGAAGCGTGAGTAGTGATGTGTGGTGAAAAGTAAAAGAGGAGGGGAGGGGAGTGGTGAGGAGTATGGAACCTTACTCATGAATGTTTGATACAACAGTAAATGCCTTGGGATGTTTATCAAAAGAAAGATATGGAAATGAAGTCAGAAGGAATACAAAGGTAGAAAAAGGAATGTATAGAGCTCAAAAGGATGTAAAATGAGGTGGAAAAAAATGAATGTGGACTCTATCTTTCAGCCAAAGAACAGAGTTCACCCTGTCTTATTTCAGCACTCAATTTCCACAATCAAAAACAAAATGTATAAGTGGTTTATTACTATTCACACCCCTCAACACATACAAGCTATTGGTTTATTCAATGTTAGTAGTAATAAGTACCAAAAATTGAGACTGAGGATATACAGGAGTGTAAAAACTAGCCATCAAATACTGATTTTATTTTTTACAAATTCTTTACAGAATGTTTATTAAGAATTTACATATGATAGAAAACCAATAAAATGGGTAAACTTTTGAAACAAGTTGGAAAAAGTAGAAAAGCCTATATTTAAACTTTGAGCTAATGCAATTTTTTTTCTTTTATTAGATGAATCTATAGAGCTTTTAATTTATTTTGGAATAATTTTAGTGAGATTTATAATATTTTTAAATTCAAAAATAAAATTTAAATAAATATTTAAAATGTAACACATTGATATATATAGTAAACCTTTTGCTTTATTTTATGTTCTATGATTACTGTACATGAAATAATAATTAGTCATGATAACCAAAAATTTAATAAAATGGGAATTTTAGCTTCCTCAATCTCTTTTCTATAATCTATTAAATAAAAGAAATAACTTTTTGAGTCCTTTTTTTACAAAAGTTTTTTTCATTTCAATGACTATCTAAATTTTCCAAAAATAATATATCTTAATTTTGGTGGAGCTTAGATTGAACTCACAATGAGATCCTGTTTCGGACTGTGGTTCAAGCTAAGTAAAACTGTGAGAAAATTTATAATTTTTTAAAATTTTCATCAAATATATTTAAATGTAAACATAAGTATATTCTTATCTCAAAATGATTTTTATTAAATACTATAAATTTCTGGAAACAAATACAAATGATGAATCATTTTGGAGAAATTTTTTAATTAAAAATATTTAGATGTTGATTTTCTAATATTATGAAATTATTCTTTTTTTCTTCATTAAAGATTAAGAATATAACTAAAAATTATTTTAATACAACTATAACATATAAAAAAGGTATCAGATCTTCTTTTTAGATTCATACTAACTCAAAAAAACAATTTGTTCATTTTAAGATCGAATTATATAGATCCTTCAAAGCCTCACATTTTTTTTCTTGATTTTCATGTTTAAATTAAAGGGAAATCTCATAGGGTAAAAATGGTATTGTATTAAAAATTTAAATAAATATATTTAAAATAAATATATATTGTTGTAAAAACTCAAAGTTTAATCTTATGTTTCTGTTTTAAAAATTCTACAAATTAAATAAAACTTACTGGATTCTAATCTGTTTTTTATCTCTATATTGTGTCTTGCTATACTCATTAAAATGCCTTTCAATTTTCCTATAAAACGTCTCCCCAGATTGGAGTGTAGAAATTTCCAGTTTCTCTCTAATAAAAATCCAAGATATAGCAAGTTCCACCTCATGTTGAGACCAATTCAGTGACCATTTTCTCATATTTTCGAATTTGCTGGAGCTTTGAGGTGTAGACATAGTTTAGAAAGTACTATAATATAAAAAAAGTGATAATTTTGGTGTGATGTAATGATGAGAAGTGAGAAAAGTTAGGTTTGGTAAGAAAATAGCAAGTAATGAAGTGTTTGGTAAGAGTGAAGATTTGATGAATTGGAGGTAGTGAGGTGTGGCAAGGTTGACAAAGTGAGATGAATTACTGAAAAAATGTTGGGGCAGAAAATGAGTTCCACTAATGATTCAATAATTTGTGGAAAGATCCACAATTTACTGAAAAAATTACTGATTTTACCCTTTACCAAAAGACTGAAAATAGATGAGTGTGGAATTTCAGCAGCTATTTTCTGTAAAATATGCATACCAAACGGGTTTACTAAAACAAGTGGAGATGCTCTTATTTTCAACTGAAATAATTTAAATATAATCAATTTAATAATTTCTAAATATTATTATTTCACTTCCTGGACAATTGTCAACTAAAGCAATAATATAATTTTTAAATTATCAGGACAGAGGTCAACTGAAAAAATTAAAAATTAAATATAAAATTATTAATTTAATTTTTATATTACTTCTAGTACTAAGAACAATACAGTTCTATCTTGGTCAACTAGGAAAAAATAATTTTATTTACCAGGCACCTCCCCCTGTAAAATGAGTAAGTTGATGCCACTCTCAGAGTGCTGAGTGAAAAGATATACATAGACAATGAAACATGCAAAGTGACCCACAAAAAGTAATTAATATAATTTCCACAAAAATATATGGATATTTATCATATATGAACCTAATTTTTGGACCACAGTTTAATTCCTGGTGTGGTATGCGCCTTGCAGGCAGTTTGATTATGGACCAATCAGCTTGCATAGTCCAGGAAGAACAAAGGGGGTTCATAGTGCAGTAGGTAGTGCTAAACTATAATAAGTATTTGTGTTTTTCAAGAAAAAAGGGAAAGAGAAGTGCCGAAGAAGATTCAGGGTCTGTGTGCTCAGATTTTGCAGCATGATGTGCCGCACAATGCAGAATTTTGTGTTATCAATTTAGGACTGCAAGCACTGAACAATATGGATTTGGATTTTCCAATAATCATGTGTTACGCATTAAGGAAGGAATTATAGCTTAAGGAAGGACTCAAGTGCATAGTATACTGCACCGTGGAAAGTTTGGTAACTTACTGAAACAGGTAATGTAGGAGGTTAACTATTTAAGTGAGTTGTCAGAACTATGGACTTAGTAATGAAGTAAAGAGAGAGGGGACTCAATTACAAAGCTACCCAAGAGTCAAGGGGACTAAGACCAGCATTAGAAAGAGTCAAAACTTGGAAGTAGCGCTGAAACAAAACAAAGGTACATTCAGGAGCACACATGTGTAGTATGAGTGAAACAAGTTAATACTAGTGTTAGTAAGCATAGGGTGTGTTTAGGTGCTGTAGTTTTTACAAGCGGTGTACGTAGTTTACTAATAGATTGGTTATTGTTTTACTAATGTGGCGCTAGAGTAAGCGCTGGAGATCCACTAGGGAACTGTGTTCTGAGCGCTGGAAAAATATAAAAAGGAGAACAATTGACAAATAATTAGTGAATAGGGGAATACTTAATAGTTGTGAAGTCAAGTATAAGATATTAGATTTTCAGCGATCATTTTTTTGAGAATATATTAGGGGGTGTCAGTTCTGGAGAATCCGCACTTAACTTAAGTGCAGATTTCAAACCAAATCAGCACTTAAATTTTGCAAAAAAGTCACTTATTTCAAAAATGGGTGTCAGTTATGACCTCAAATCAGCACTTTATTCCCGTTTTTTTTTCACAACCACATGTTGGCCACAAAACATCCCTGTCACATGTGACACACTGACCTTCCTCGCTACCTATCCATTAATCCTGGGCACACACCCCTTCCTGAAATTTTCAACATTTTATTACAGTTCACAATTGACGTCTGCCAATCTACATCCGCATCCCACAATTCATTATTCAATCTTACTCCATACAGGGCTACCTCTGGAGCCTGCTTTACTAAGTACGTTGACGCAACTCTTGCAAAATCATATTCACACTTTTGGGGAAGGGTGCTGAAGTAAGCAATATTTCTATTCATCGTAGAATAATTTTCATTATTCTCTCTACAAATCTCATGCTCATAGTATGGAGGAATGGTAGCCAAGTTATTAAAATTTCTATATGTCATCGAGAGATTTTCTAGAATATCTTTACAAAAATTATTGAGTTCCGTCATTAACAAGTCGATTCCTCCACCTAGTCCTGTTTTAAATGGATGAAATTCATGAAAGTCTTCTCCATCTTGTCGACCACTGTGACACAGATACTCAGTCGAGGATTCAAAGATATCAGTATGTCTCATGGTACTTGTGCTAGGTTGTTCACTGTTGTAGATGTAATGAAATTCTCTTTCCATTGGCTTAGACTCTATAAATATTGAAAAAATGAATGTGTGAAATGCTAAAATGCGTAAAAGAAAATAGCCTTTGTACATTGAAATAACTTTTTTTTAATAAAAAGAATGAACAATGAAAATTCAGATATATGAAATAGTATGTTCTGAATTTTTGTAAGAATCTTGTAATATACTATTTCCAGAATTAACCAAGACACTTGAGTTATGCGTTATCCAAGCTCTACCAATCAAGACGTCATGGGAAGGAATGATGATACTTGATACCAAAGCATAGTCTATAGCTATAATTGCAAAGATTCTCTGAAGGTACCCATTTTCTTGAGGTAATTTAAGCCTGCTTGAAGCTTTTTGACATAAAGGCATAAATGTTTTCCGTACAGACTTTCACAAGAAAAAATTTTTTATCACCTGCTAACAGGTCCCTCTTTATTAATCATTACTAATAGATTCCCTTAAAATATACCTCTTACTCACACTACTTGAGAACTGAAGAGGATTTTGCAACTTCATCACCTGGAGTATTTGTCCAGGATGCAAAATCTTACTTAGGGATCAATTGAAGCATCACCTGGATTTCACAATTCCTCCTTACTTTTTGGAAATTCAGCTCTCCAAAAACTGTAGGTAAGTGGGATAACAAGTCAGCAGGCAATAAGACTTTTTATGAGGGATGAGTTTAAATGGGAGGGGAAATTTCATGAATCTAAAAAAGGATTGAAGTGGGATTCAGAATGCCAGTGGAATCTTTCAGGTGATGAATTTTCTGAATCATCTACAGTTTGCACGTGGTGTCAGTTTTCATACCATCTAGAGCCTGTTAAATTCCCGATTGTTTCCTTTCCCTTTTATTTTTTGCCCAAATTTTATACCTACTTTATATATTTATGTCAATTTCTTCATGACCCATGTTGGGTGAGATTGTAAGAAATAAAAATAAGTAAATAAAAACTGATGAGAGATTGACAGAAGGGAAAGTTGGGTAGAGTTTAATTGAAGGAAGGGAGTATGATGAGAATCTTTTAGGATATTTTAAGGGATATTCTTGTGGATGAGGGATAAGTGAAAATTCTAGAGAGGAAGAGAAGAGATGAGATAAGATAAGATAAGATAAGAGAGAGAGAGAGGGAGAGGGAGGGGGGTAAATTACAAATTGAGGGAGGGATAAGAAGGATTAATGAGATTAAGATTAAGAAGAATATTGGGAAGATGGAAGAGAGGAGAGGGAGGAAGATAGAGATGATGATGAGAGTGAAGAGTATCATTGAAATAGGACTTTATGGTGAAATCAGCACTTTTGGTTAAGAAAGTGTGGATTTGAGTGAAATAAGTGACTTATTTCATTTTGAAATCCACCAGTATTGGGGCTAGTGTGTTTCAGAAATCTGCACTTATTTAAGTGCCGATTTGTAAGTGCCGATTTGCCAGAACTGAAACCCCTTATTAGAGATTTTTCTTAGTCTTTTTGTCATTTGTGCATCTGTGTGTTTTTCTTATAGTATAAGTGAAATATCACAACATAAAGAGAATATATAGATTAAGTGGCATTGAATAGTATTAGAGTTATTTTATTGCTATAATAAGGCATATTCAAAGAGAGAACTTCAGGAGGGAGTAGCTGTGAATATTAGCGCTTGTTAAGAATAGAAATATCCAGATAGTAATACTTGTTTTTTTTTTAAAAAAACTCATTTCTCAACTTATAAAATTTCTAATCACATATTAACATTACACATTATTGCAGTGTCTTTAAAAATAAGAGTGGCAGGAGCTTCTTTTTAGAAATTGAAAAGAAGAACCAACCCATCTCGCATTGTGTCTACTGCTTAGTACTTTAGAACTCTCTACAATTGGTGTCCCAACAGTGGCATAATTGTAACTAGTGTTTTGATTAGATTGTTTGGTTTTCAGGGTTTTGTCAAGAGGACGTGATCAAGCCGGCGCTTCAGTGGAAGAGTCGTAGGGTCTACAACAAGTGGATCAATAGCCGTTATCAGAGGATAGCGTAGGACTGTATTGTGAATATAGTCGGGTTTAATTACCAAGTGTGTGTTTATTATTTTTGTAATCTCTGTTTCAATTTCAAATTTCGGAAATGGATCCTACTGTGACTACATCTAAGGGTTGTCAGGAGAAGGTTAAAACGCCTAATTTTATGGCATCCTTGCCACAGATGGTAACTAAAATAATTAGATGTAAAGATGAAAGATTGCCTTTTGCGGGAATTAATACCAAGAGGTTCTTACAAAGGTTTGAATAAGTGGCTGAAGTGCATGGAGCGACCAAGTATGATATGGTGCTTCAAGTGCTTTTCTTTGTCTCTAATGAGTGAAAAGAGGATTTAGAGGATTTAAAGAGTCATGAAGAGCACAATTGGTCAACGCTAAAAGAAAAGATGCTCAAGAGATGGCTGAAGGTTACAAAGGAAACTAAGTATACAATAAAGGATCTGGATGTCTTGGTGAAGAGGGTCAAAGCTAAAGGGGTGTTCAAGACCCTAGGGAATTTAAAATTTTTAGAGTAGATTTTGATTAAATAGTTGAATATTTAGTCAGTAACGAAGATTTTATTGATACTAATGCGTCTTTACCTTGGTTTTGTGAAGTGCTAGCACTAGATGTTGAATACTGGGCAAAGAGGCGCTTGTATAACAAGGAAATCTAGTCAAGAAGAGAGATGGTAATTATAAGTACCCTGTATTAGAAGAAGTAGAAATGGCAGTGAAAGCAGAAATGAAGTTGCGCCAATTTGAGCATTGCGGAGCAAGATTTGCTTTGGATAACAAGGAAATGGACAAAGATGCATCTGGCGTGCGATTGCCTCCTCAGATGTTGTCTCCTAAAGTTAAAGTTTTCACCAAGGAGCCGGATTCAGTTATGGCGAGGATTGACAAGTTGGAGAAGAAAATAAATGAAGCAGAAAAGGCAAAATAATTTTTTAGGCCCAAGAGTTCTCCTCAAACATTGCGTTTGGCTACTATGGTATGTTACTATTGAAATAAGGAGGGACATACTAGGATGAGGTGTAATGCACTTCAAAAGGATAAAGAGGAGAGGGTAGTTTACAAGGATGGAACTACGCTTATGTTGGAAGATCGCACTAAGCTTGTCAAAGAGAAGGATTGAGGGATGAGAGCCATGGTCATCAATAATATTAATAAAAAGTCTATGGAGGGCAGGTTGATCAAGGGCAAGGATCCTGAAGCAAAAGAGAAAGGCAAGGATGCAAATTCAGTCAATTTTGCAGTTACTTGCGCAGTTTTGGATTTTAAAGTAAAATAAGGAGTGGTTTCAGCGCCACTTACTGCAGCGTGGTTGGAAATGTTTGCAGCGAAGCACATGAAAATGGCCCCACCTACAATCAGTAGGCCAAGAAGATCTGGAGCTAGGTGTGTGAATCCAGAGGATATGGAGGAATTAGGGTATACTACTAGAGAGAATAACCCTGCGCCTAGTGAGGATGTTGAAATGGATGGTATGGAACCAGTTGGTTATGGTGTGGATCATCAGGTAGAAGATCAAACAATTTTGATGGAGGAGTCAGAGGTAGTACAGCAAAGAGTGGTACCTGCTGAAGGAATGCAAGGAAAAAAGCGCAATACTCAAAATAATCCACCTGGAAGAGTGAAGGCTGGTGCAAAGGCAACTCAACCTAATTGGAGGATGCAGCCCCCAGTTCACTCTTATTTCCTAAGGCAGCTGATGATTTAGTTGCGTAATTTTTGAAGGCTACAGTTTCTGTTCCATTGGGGGTGCTTACAGAAGTAGCACCGGATGTAGCAAATGGAATTGTGGATAATTGCAGGAAGCAAAGAGTTTCTAATTGCACTGAGTTTGATTTTGGAGAGCATTAATTTCACCCAGTCTTTGGGTTACCTAAGGCTCCACATTATGCAGGACCCTTAGGGTATTTAACGATTACTGTAAATAGTAAGCAAATTAGAGCATTAGTGGATACAGGTTTGCAAATCAACGTGGTTTCAGTAGATGATGCTGTGGAGTTAGGTCTTCCTGTTCAAGATGGTGAGGGTACTGTCGCAGGAATCTGTGGAGGTAGGTTGCCTGTTATAGGTGTAGCAGAGTATGTACGAAATAGAGTTGCAGGAGCAACAAGGGATATACATTTTTATGCTCCAATGGGTGTGGTTAAACCAGTTTAAGGCACATTATCTTTAATGGATTATTCTGAAAATATCGATTATTGTTTAAATAAGACTATTGGAATAAGGATTATGGGTGAAGAAGGTATTCCCGTAGCAGCAGTCTTAGTAGCGCCCAAGGAAGGTGGCTGGGAAATTAAGTACTCTGGAGCTGCCTGATTAGAGAAAGAAAGAGAGTTTTATGAGGAAGTCTCAGATGATGAAATAGGGCAACCGCCAGGAAGGTGCCAACATTTTCACTAGGGACTGCTGTTTTAGGTGTTACTATCTTCCAGGATGAGAGGAACCCGGATAGTGACCAGTCAGTCCAACAAGAAGAAATACATAAAGTGGTACTTCATAGGTGTCTTGGGAATACTACAGTAGAACGTATTATACCTAAGCTTTTTTATTTCTTTGGTTATGGATTTTGTAATACTTATATTAAAAAGAAAAGACAAAAACAGGATTTAGGTGTAACCCGTAGTTATATTAGAAAGGGTTTGATTTTAAGTAATGAAGGGAGCAGCATGCACTGTTTGGCATCTAAGTATAAACCAGTGGCTGTCAAGGTTAAACCAGTAAGTTTACTGATGCTGGATTTGAATCCTCCTTTTCAGAGGCCAGCGCTGTCTAGGAGTCCTTATGATACTCCTTTAACAAGGTTTAGACCTGATTTTTCCCCTACTAGTAAGATTATGATGGAAAGGCTTCAGATGGTTAATTTTGGACCAGAGGATTGGTTGTTGCAGGAAGAAAAGAAATTGTTGATAAATTTTATGGCTCTCAGAGAAAAGGCTATTTCATTTTCTGAAGAGTAAAAGGGTTTGTTGAAACACTCTTATGGTAAACCTTATATTGTTCCAGTTATACCTCATGCCCCATGGCAAAAGAAGGCTTTTCTAATACCAGCCTCTATAAGAGAAGAGTATATGGAAGTAAATAGGGGAAGTTTAAGTTCTGGCCTGTATGAACAGTCCATGTGTAGTTATTCAAGTCCAGTGTTTTGTGTTGTTAAACATAATGGTAAATTAAGGGTTGTTCATGATCTTAGGGAGATGAACAAGGTTACAGTAAAAAACGCAGGAATGCCACCAACACCAGAGGAGTTTGTGGATTCTTTTTCAGGACCCGCATGTTATGGATAAGGTGATATTATGGGAGGATACAATGAGTGTGAATCGGACAAATCATCCAGACCCATGACAATGTTTGAAACCCCACTGGGGTTCTTCAGGTTGACAAGGTTACCGCAAGGCGCAAAAAATTCTGTAATGGTATAATAAGCACAGATAATATGGATATTGCAGGATGAAGTTCCAGATCATGTGGGAATTTTCATTGATGATGGTGGTATAAAAGGACCAGACAGCAATTACAATGGGGAGGTGTTAGAGGAGAATACGTATATTAGAAGGTTTGTTTGGGAATATGCGATTACCCTGGAAAGAGTGCTATTCAGGATAGAGGAGGCAGGATTAAAAATCTCTGGATCCAAGTTTGCTTGTTGTGTTCCAGCGCTAGATATAGTGGGACATGTGGTATGCAAGGAAGGAAGGATCATTGCACAAAAGGAGAAGAATAAGGTGCTTACATGGCCAAGGCCAAGAAATACTATGGAAGTTAGAGGATTTTTAGGCATTTGTAGATATGTAAGAATATTTATTTGAGATTTAGCTTTGTTGTACTCACCTTTAAGGTGCTTAACAAGAAAAGATGTTGTATGGGATTGGACAGAGGAATGCAATGAGTCATTAGAGTTGTTGAAAAGGATTGTAGGAAAAGATATTCTTTTGTAGAAATTGGAGTATGGACCAAGCGCTGGGAAAATTACTCTAGCGGCGGATTCTAGTGTGACCACAGTGGGCACAGTTTTAATGCAGGAGGATGAGGAAGGTAATGATAGACCTGTTCTTTATGAATCTAAGTCTTTTACTAGAATAGAGTCTAGGTACTCTCAGTCTAAGCTGGAGTTATGCGGAGTAGAAAAGATTCTTAAGAAGCTACAATGGATGCTTTGGGGGCAACATTTTGAATTGCAGGTTGATGCGCTATAATTGGTGAAAATGATTAGTAGCCCGAGTTTACCAGATGCGCCCATGACAAGGTGGGTGGCACAGATTAATTTTTTTTCTTTTGATTTAGTCCATAAGCCAGGAAAGTCTTTTACTATGCCAGATTCATTATCTAGAAGACCGCCGTGTGAAGATGACTTGGAAGCCAAAGAATTTGAAGAATATAAGAGATAGGTAGATGGGATAGATTATTGTTATGAAAGATTCGGCAAGGTCGTCTGCAATGACAATAAACTAGTAGCGTGGAAAGTCTGTAAAGACATAAAATTAGATGTTGAAGATGCGAAGGATGTTTGTAGCAAAGGTAGTCTGAAACTGGATTTAGGTAATGCTGAAGCTAACGTAGCAACAAGGAGTGCGCTAGGAAAGGCAGTGAAAGAGTCAGATGACAAAGATGATTCAAGGGGAAGTCAAGATAGTAGTACTCATCCCGAAGAGGGGGAGTATTCTGAAGATGACACATCTACTGATGAGGGAGTAGAGTTTTTAAGAATATATCTGAAAGGTAGTAGTTGACCAGATTTTTGCAATGAAAAGGTTTGGTGAAAAATTGAAAAGCGCGCTAAAGGCTATTTTATTAAAAATGGGAAGTTATGGAAGGATCAAGCTTTGTTTCCTCTGTTAGTTGTCCAAACTATGAAAAGGAAGGAGAAAATACTCAGAAAGTTACATGAGAATTTTGGACATAGAGGACAAGAAGAGACATATTGCAGAGTTAGGGAAAAATTCTGGTGGCCCAATATGAAGAATGAAGTAAGAGATTGGGTTAAATCTTGTCCTGAATTTCAGTGTAGGAGTTACAGAAAGCCAAAAGAGGAAGGTAGAGCAACGGGCAAAGATACTGTTTTTGGTAGGGTCAGTTTAGATGCAGTTCATATAAAAGAAGGACGCTTTAAATACTTGGTAGTAGCCAGGGATGATCTATCAGGATGGGTCAAAGAAGCGCCGTTGGTAAATCTTAAGGTGAGTAATGTAGCTGAATTCTTGAAGAAAGAATGGGTTTATAGGTATGGGGTAATGAAGATGGTGACCGTAGATGGTGGCACTGAATTTTCTGGAGAATTCCAAGAAGTAGTCAAAGGTATTGGCGCAAGGCTGCAAGTTGCAACACCATATTATCCTGAAGCAGAGGGGATGGTAGAAAGAAGGCATCAAGTTATAAAGGATGGGCTAGTTAAATTATGTGGGAATAATGGGGCAAAGTGGAAGATCTACTTGCCATTAGTTTTGTTTGGGGAAAGGATTTCAGTTAAAAGGACAACAGGGTTTTAACCGTACAAACTTATGTTTGGTCAAAGGGCAGTATTACCTATTGATCCAGAGGCTGGATTTTTTCTAGGATGTGACTGGGATCAAGTGCGCTCAACTGAAGATTTGATTCTAGCGAGGGTAGCACAGCTTGAAAGAAAAGACGAGTTTGTGAAGAAGGCATATGATAGAATGATGCAGATCCAGGACAAGTCAGTTAAATATTGGGATGAGCGTTTAGTGGATAGGTTAAGGAAGCCATTAAGCCCAGGAGATTTGGTTTTGGTTTATAATAGAAGTTTAGAAAGCCAATGGGGGAAGATGTTTGTTGACAGATGGAACAGTCCTTATAGGATAAGAAAGCAGATAACTGGGGGGTCTTATTTACTGGAGGAACTGGATGGTACTGAATGGAAGTGACGTTTGGTGGCAGATCAGATCAAAAGATTCTACCCAAGCGGTGTTCAAGTGAAACAAGATAACCTCCAAATGAGGAAAAACTACCAGAATGACCTCCGGGAAGAGGTTAAACTAACAAGTTATGTTAAGCTTTTTTTTTCTAAAAGTACTCACAGGACGCTTTGTCACAGTTGTGATGGATAGAGGGCGCTAACTGGAAGTTAGGTGCACTATGGCTGAACAGGCAACTGGCATAAGCACTCAGATGAGGGTGTAGAGGAAAATGAAATCTTATATTTTAATTGTTTGAGGGGGCATGACAAAATAGGCAATTGTATTAAAGGAGGCGCATACCATGTAAACACAAAAGACGCTGGGAATTTGGCTAATGAGTTAACTAACCAGGAGTGGAATAACAATTTATAGATGGGGCGCTCTACAGTTCGATTCATATTTAAATCATGTATTTTTTTATTGCAGTAAAGGCGGTACAGTTTTATGATTTAAAAGTTTATTTATGAATTTTTTTTAGGGTTTACAGTCTTTTAAAGAAAGTAGAGGGAGCAAAGTTAGGCGCTCTAAAATTAGAAGACAAGTAGTATGGAAGGCAGGTGTAGAAGAATAGCGCCATGTCTAAAATAATTATTTAAAGGCATAGCAAGAAAAAGAAATGAAGACTATGTAAAGGGATAATGGACAGAGAAAGCTCATATGGAGAGTGCTAGTGGACTATTCAGTATCAGGGTGAAAGCTATTAGGATATCCATTCCAGTCTTCAGGCATGACAAAATAACGAGGATTGGCAGGGAATCCAAGAATAGTTGATGAGCTGATTTCGTTCATTAGTTGACCTATCATTTCTATATGGATGTAGCGAGCTTCAAGTTCAGTGTTAGAAAAAGCTGGTGCGTTATAATATGATAGAGACATAGCGTCATATATAAGACAAAGCCTGGAAAACATTCGCATGGAATGAACAAAAGGTAAAGTAATAGGAGCCATCCCAGGGAGATGGATTCATTGAAGCCTGAAAAAGAGTCAGAAGGTAAGGGAAGCGTAAGTATAATGAATGGTACTTACTTGCTAATAAGTTTTGTAGGCGCGCTGATGGCAAAGAAATGGTAACCGCATCAGGAGCAGCTGTAGTGGAGCCTGAGCACATATAAGCATTAGAGCTCTGAGTGGAAGTAGGCGCAGTGCTAGGCTGCATAGATATTTCGCGCCAGGGAAAAGTAGGAAGCGATGGAAACTCATAAGAAACTTTATTAATGGTAGAAGAGTTGGGGCTAGCGGGACTAGTAATTGTAATTATGGGGGCACTACTAGTAGAACTAGGTGGAAAGTGAATATAGCCAGTAGGCTGAGGAGTATTTTGGTTTAGAGAGATATTGCAGGTTTTGTTGTATCTAAAGCAGTTGTCACAGGAAGGCCTAAAGAAGGCATACCCCTGAGGTCTAGAAAATTTACAATGAAAGTTGTGGCGTTTACAAAAAAGAGCACACTTGATCTTTGGGAACTGTGGGATATTGAGTCATAATGTTTGGATGAAGGAAATCTGGGTTATTAGACGGGCTATTTATAGGTCAATATTGGCATTATGGAAAAGACATCAGTTGCGCAATAATTGACATGAGCGCTGAATGGTTTCTAAGAAGGATATGAAGAATTTTCATCAAAAAAAAAAAAAAAAAATAAGGGACCTAAGGAAAGGCAAATCTGTTACAGTCAAGGGAAATTCATATGTTGCGAAGATCTGAAGATTTCAAGGGAACACATGCATATATGACGCAGGGGATGTATTTGCTGCTATAGGGAGTAGCACCAATCTGAAATTTATTTTGTTTTTCTTTTTTCATCTTTCATAGGCACTTAGTAGTAAGGTGTGCTTTTTGGAAAAACAATGATATTTTTTGGGGAAACTCATCTCCCAGATGTTGGGTTCTATCAGTGTATCTAGTATATAGGTATTATTTAATAGTATTTATTAATGGTCCTACTACTTATTAAAAATTATTTAGTGATTAAACCTCAGGGGAAGACTAATAAAATAGTTATTCTCAAAAAAAACTCACAATACTTGGATTTAAATGTGTGCTAGTGGTGGAAAATAGATGAACATAATATAGTTATAGCTTATATAATGATAATATCAATATATAAAGGCTTTATAATATATTTCTAAATAATAATAATTGTTTTATAATGTTTTTTTGAATTGTAGTAAGTAAGTGATGTCTAATAACCATTGAAATCCTCCCTTACTTATACAAAAATCTACTGGAGTGCACAGACCTTCAATCCAGATGATGTCACTGCTATCTCCGGCAATTATAGCACTGTGAGGGCCCATCACTTCCCCATGGCTTCCACTTCAAGCATATTCAACACCCAGACCTCCAGTAAGGACCCTCCATCATAATTAATGATAACACAGACCCATACCATATATAGAAAATCAAGATAAAAGCGGATACCATAAAGAAACAGGTAAAATAACTCATCCAAAGAGAATATAATGAAACTCAAAGCATATAAAGGAAAAAAATGAAATTTCAAAGCCCCCAATAACATCTTCAAGCATCCATATTAACCCAGCAATGACCTCCCAACCCATAAATCTGTGAATATCCATTTAAGGAAGCAGATTAAGTTGTCCAAACTGAGTGTATTCACCTGAAATAACTGTTTTTGCTTCTGTAGGAGTTGTGAGCCCACTGGATACGTCCACATGACCTAAAATTAGCAGAGAAACAAAGGTTATAGGCTATTAAGAGGCCGAAACCCACTTATATACCTAAATATACATAATATACTGCATATTTCACTGAATATGAGATTTATGTATTCATATAAGCTTATGTATGTCAATAATTACTTAATATCACTTAAGATAAGTATATTATGACTCCATTAACACCTTAATAAGTATTATTAGGCTATGGATAAGCTATTTAAACTACTATAATTTATATAATAGAGTAATAATTATATATATATGTAAAATAATCATATATATTATTATTTTAACCTTATTTTTAAGATATAATCTTAATGTACTTAAGGTTATCTTATTTTAAGTATAAGAAATACTCAGTACTAGGGATATCTAGGCTGACACTCCCTCACTCAAAAAAAAAATAAAAAAATGTTGAGACATTTTAATTAAAAGTAAGGAGTGAATAGAATTTTAATTTTTAAATTTTCTATAATAAATATACTGAATAAACAGTATGATTTTGATTTAATTTTTTTCAAGAGATTTTTAAGATCAGAGATTTCATTTTCTGGAATCCACTGGTAATATTCACTTTATTTATTTTTAAATCATAATAGATACTCAACTCCCTTTTCTTTAGTAAGGTGTCTCTTTTTAAGTATCTTTTCAATTTCTTCCTTTTCAAATATTTCTTCAAGTTGCTGTTTATGCCTTCCTGATATTCTTGGAAATAGAGAAGTATCATTAGAATGGTATGGTTTTATAAGAGAAATAGGAAATACTGGATGTTTTCTATCATATGATGCATATAGAATAACCTCAACAGCATTATTACCAACCATCTTTTTAACTACAAATGGTCCAATGAATGGATCCTTCAATTTAAAATTACCATTAAAATTGAAATTTAGAGTAGAAATAAGTACTTCATCACCCTCTTTGAACATTTGTTCTTTATGGGCTTTATTCCATCTTTACTTCTCATACTCAAACGCCTTATTTATACATTCTTGAGCATTTTTTCTGCATAATTCTTGCAGCTGAAGAAAAGATTTAGTACCTGGATGGATATCCAATCTAGGTAATTTATTAAGAGTTTTAGCAGGGGTATTAGGTACATAACCAAACCATAACTCAAATGGCTTTTTGCCAGTGACAGAATGTACTGTACTATTGTATGCAAATTCCTAACCTGGGATAAGGGTTACCCAATCATGCGTGTATTTGTCATTGTCTTTTAAGTTAAGACCAAAAGGACAATATCTTCTTATCATATCTTCTAAAGTTTGTATCATTCTTTCTGCTAGCCCATCAGTTTGTGGATGGTGTGCTGTAGAAAGTTTTAATTGACACCCTGAAACATCCATAATTGATGTCTAGAACTCAGAAGTAAATTTAGGATCTCTGTAAGAAACTATTGCTTTGGGGAAACCTGCTATATTTAACATTTGTTTCCACCATAAAAAAGCTAAGTCCTTTGAAGAAACCTCTTTGTGGGTAGGAATAAATTTACACATCTTTGTAAATCTATCTACAATTACCCAGCAGGAGTTATAACTCTTATGCCCTGCTATTGGCAAACCTGTTACAAAGTCCATGTTAATTATTTACCATGGAGCTTTTGGTTTCTTGATTTGTTGTAATAAACCAGCTCTTTTGCCTGTTAATCTTTTAGATTTTTGACAAGAATCACATGTCTCAACATATTTTTGAACATCCTCAGTTATGTTAATCCACCAAGCTGTGTTTTTTACTCTGGTTAATGTTTTATGGTAGTCAAAATGACCTGCTAAGATCTCATCATGACATATAATTAACATTAACTCCTTCATTGAAGGAGAAATTACAATTACATTACTTAATTTTTTCCTTTAATATATAAAACCATCCTAAATAGAAAATTTTCCTTTTTCTAATGCCTCTTTATACTTATTTGGTAATTTTTTTATCAAAACATTCATTGAAGCATTAGATGGATCAATTAATATTGTAGTGAGTTTACTCAAGTAAGGATTTGAAGCATACATATCAAGAATTGATTGCATAAATTCATCCTCAAGATCTACAATATAAACACCATAAATGTTAATAGTCTCTGATTCAGGAACATAAGCAGGATTATCATCATTATTAGGCAGAGGTACTCTAGATAACAAATCTACATTAGAGTTTAAGGTTCCTGCACTATTTGTAATAGTCATCTGTCCTCTTTATTCTTGTACAGCTAATTTCCATCTAAACATGTGTCTATTAGGAGTTTTCATGTTTAAGAGTGACTTAACTGCACTACAGTCAGTTATTAACTCAAATTTTTGGTCTTCAAAGTAAGAATGTAACTTCTCAAGAGCCCATACTACTGCCAAACATTCAAGTTGAGTAGCACCATATTTCAATTCACTACTTCTTAGAGTACGTGAAATATAGAAAATTACTACTTCTGACATTTTTCCTTTAATAAGTTGTTTTTGATGCAAAGCAGCACCCAGACCAATAAAATTTGCATCTGTATATAATACAAATGGAAATTAGAAATCTGGTAATAACAAGATAGGAGCTGTCATTAAACATTCTTTCAACTTATCAAAAGCCTGTTGTCTTTCATTATTCCAAATGAAAGCTTCTGATTTCTTTATCAGTGTGGTCAATGGTGCAGCAACTAACTGGTAGTTTTTTATATATTGTCTATCATAACCACACATACCAAGAAAAGATTGTGCATCCTTTACATTCTGAGGAATGCCAATATTCTTTATTGCAGCCACTTTATTTTGGTATACACATATTTGTAAGCCTGATACAATATGACCAAGCAATTTTAAAGATTCAAACCCAAATTTACATTTTTTCAATGAAAGGGTCATTTTTATTTCATCCATTTTCTGAAATACCTTCTTTAAATGGATTAAGTGCTAATCATATGACTTAGGGAACACTATGATGTCATCAATGTATACCATTAACCATCCTTCAATCATTTCATTATGGAATGTTATATCCATCAGCTTCTGAAATACTGATGGAGCATTTTTTGGTCCAAATGGAATCCTGACATATTTATAAATTCCCATGTGTGTTGTTATCAAAAAAAAGTTCTGTGAATTCTTTTCAACAGAAATTTTATGGTACCCTTTATTTCCATCTAAGCAACTTATATTCTTAGCACCTTCAAGGGTAGCATGCATAGAGGCAATCCTTGGCAAAGGATAAATATCATCTACTGTAAATGTATTTAATGCTCTATAATCACAGCACAGTCTTGCTTTATCTTGTCCATAAGAAATTAGCACTGGTGATATTACTCAAAATTTTGGTGTAGTTTCAACCTTTTCAAGAATGTTCATTTTTAATAAAATTTTAATATTATCCTCTATGTCTTTCCTCTTCATTGGTGAAGAAGGGTATGGTTTCTTTATAAGACTAGCAGGAAAATTCTCCATATCACAGGTTAAACTAATCTTCATTTCATGATCTTTTACAAGGCCAAGTTCATTTGTACCATGTGCAAAAGCCATTGGAAATGCTTTAATTAAGTCCAAAATATTGTTTTTCTCAGCTTTACTTATCTGAGTGCCAAATGATGCTTTTGAAATTTCTGTTTCCAGAAGTTCCACCTCATTGGATTCTCTTCCTTTTCAGGGAATATTTGTTACTGACTCAATGTGTAAGACTGTGTTAAAAGATTTTATTTTAAATTTCCTTTTACCATTCATGCCAATCGTAAAATTTTTATTAGCAGGGTCTAATTTCACACCAAAATTAGTCAGAATATCATTTCCAATGATAAAACAGTTACTACAGTTAATATTATCCATTACTACAAAGTCACAAGTTATTCTTACATAACTATGTTGATTTTTAAAGAAAACAAAAGCTTTGTATCTACCAATGGGATGTAGTACTAATCCAAAACCTCTCCAATTTTTACTATGAAGGGGTTAAAGCTTAGACTTATATTCACTATCAATTTTCTGTACTTTATTAGTAGAAACAACAGAACCAGCAGCTTTAACATTTTCACCAGAAATGATAGCTGGAACCGTGATAGGTGTCATTCTAAAGTTATCAGCTTGTATATATTTAATGATTTCAGCATCCTCAAAATTCATTTAAGATTCATTTGAGTCCATATTTAATATTGGATTGTCAAAGATGGAAAAATCATCTTCCAACATACAGACTTCATTTTCATCACTATATGAGATATTGCTCTCATAATAACTTGATTCTTTACTTTTTTCAGTTTCAGTTTCAGATTTACATTGATTTTCAACAATATTTATATTTTTCTCACATTTGTGAACTTTAACCCAAGGTTTGTTACACTTATAACAAGTATTTGTTTCATACTTTTTTGGTACTCCAGGTGCAGTAGGTTTTTTCTGCTTCTCCTGAAGTGTTTTTGAATTCTGATTTATCACAGGTTCAAAATTTTGTTTATAAGTGGAATACCTTGCTTCATACTTATGTTTTAGTAATATTTCATTGAAAATATTAATAAAGTCAGAATATTCAGTAACATTAATTGTTCTAGCTAAAACAATGTCTCTGAAAGATATAGGTAATTTATATTTCATCTTATCTTTCCATAAGTTAAAATCCATTTTAGACTCAATGGCTTTTAATATTTTATTTAAATTCATTAAAAATACCATAGGTTTGTCACCATTCAACAGATTATACCTAGTTTTCTCATAAAGTCTCTGCTGAGTGAGTCTGAATTTAGAACCTCCAAATTGTTTTTCAATAAGTTGTTTCCATTCAGCCCAAGAGTAATCTTTACCCTCACTCAAAACAGCTTCATACCACAATAAAGAAACATCCTTAAATAAAGAAATCAATTTTGATGTTATTTCTTCATCTGGTAACTTATATGAGAATTCCAAATTGTCAATTATTTGGATAAAATGTTGCCAATCAGAACTGGCTTCCCCATCATAAGTTGGGTACTGATCTATCTTAGGCCAGTTCTTCTGATTATTTTTTATTTCACTAATCTTATGTAAATTCAACAACTCATTTACTCTTGATAAGCGGTCTTGTATTTCCTCCTTTAAAGATTTGTGACTTACATTTTCAGATTTGACACTACCACCAGATGGTTTTAGTTGTGGTGGTATAGGGAAGGAATGAGATTCACTTTTGCCAATGAAAGGATTATTATTATATTTAGTATACTTATGATTATCCTGGTTCATTAGTAGATTGGAAGTTTCAATCTCAACTTTAGTCAATCTTTGTAGCAGCTCAGAGACACTTTGATTTGTCTGGGCAAAAGATAACTTAGTTCCTGATTCAGTTTTCAACAAGTGTGTTTCATACAATTTTTCCAACTCACAGAATTTGTTTGAAAGTTCAGTATATTTATTACTCAATGAATCATATTTAAGAGTTAGAGACAAATTTTCATTCTCTAATTCTTTATTATGTGTTTCCAGTTGAGAAATATTTAATGTTAAGGATGAATATGTATCACTTGTGAGCTTAACTGTCTGTTCCTCACAATCAGTCATTCTATTCCACAATGCTGAAACAATTCTATGGACAGTTGGATTAATATTAAAATACTTCAAGTCTTCTCAATTCTCTTACTCTCTTGTGAACTTCTCATCTCACTAGTAAGTGGTGGAAAATGAGGATTAACAGTATTATAAATACTACTGTTGTTATTGACAAAAGACAAGTCAGGTGTGTCTACACTAAAACCTAATTCTCTTAAGTC
Source organism: Hemileia vastatrix (assembly GCA_030280995.1). Lineage (NCBI taxonomy): Eukaryota > Fungi > Basidiomycota > Pucciniomycetes > Pucciniales > Zaghouaniaceae > Hemileia > Hemileia vastatrix. Next base: position 4,901,231 of record JASXTE010000008.1, on the reverse strand, counting down.
CTCCTCTATTTTCTGCACAGATTTGACATCAATAATGTTACCTACATTGTAATTATCAGTATTGTGTTCAATCTGAAAGGCTAATCTACTTACCACGGGATTTGTGTGAGCCCTGATTTTTGGCGCCTTTGTTTTCACTTGTAGGGGTGAACTGAGGAAGTCTGATGAGGAGGAGGATCCTTGTTGCAGTTGTGACTGGACCATTGTAGATGGAACCAATCCCACTTCCATTTGTCTACCAGTATTTTCTCCTGGGAGTGATGTGACCCTCCTGGGGTAGGGGGTTGCTGACTTGACTGGCCTCCCTTTAGACCTGCAAATGATTGGTTCATCAGCTGGAATTCTACCTTGCAATTGTTCTGTAATTGCTCTAACTCCTTGAGCATGAGGGACTTTGATTCCTCCAACTTCAATACTTTTTTTCCAGATGGGATAGTTGATCCTGTAGAGGAGGAGACATCATTTTTATGGTAATCTATTATAAGAGGGCCTCTTTTTTGTCTATGCTCATATACTCTGCCTGGGGGTATGACTGACCCTCCATGGTTATGTCCTGGAGCAATGTTTTTTTTATCTTTAGACCTGGTATGATAAGAAGGCTTTTCACTTACATTGTCCTGGGGAGCATTCATATTGATAAAAATAAAAATATATCACGTGTACAGAATGGAAAACCTATTGGAATTAGTATATTAAAAGTATTAGAAATGTTATTACTCAGAAAAAGCACTGGAGCTTACCCTGAATTTAAATCTTTATTTATTTAAATAAAATGTAATAAAAATTCAAAAAAATATGTTAAAAATAAAATAATAAGTTTAACTAGACCATTATAAGGGTGAATTAATAGCTTACCAAGCTTTAACCAAATACCAATTTAATTGGATGTTATATTGGGGACCAAAAACCAAGTGAAATAGGGTTTATATTGGGTACAGTTACTACTGTAAATAACTAAGTTTTATTATAAAAAATTAGTACAATTATTATAAGGCTTCTTTTCCGCAATCAATGAGTTATGATGACCCACTAATGTGCAGCAGACCCAAATATTTGGTTTTTTTGAGCTATACTAAAGTAAAAATCACATCCTAAGGCTTATACAAAAAAATCAATAATAATCAAGGAAAGACCCCCAATTGTCAGTTTATCTAGTATATGAGTATGATTTAATAGTTTTTATTAATGGTCCTACTACTTATTAATAAATTATTTAGGGAGTAAACCTCAGGGGAAGACCAATGAAATAGTTATTCTTATAAAAAACTCACAATACTTGGATTTAAATGCGTGCTAGTGGTTGAAAATAGATGAATAAAATATAGTTATAGCTTATATAAAGATAATATCAATTTATAAAGGCTTTATAATATATTTCTAAAAAATAATAATTTTTCTATAATTTTTGTTTGAATTTTAGTAAGTAAGTGATGTCTAATAACCATCAAAATCCTCCCTTACTTGTACCAAAATCCACTGGAGTGCACAGACCTTCAATCCAAATGATGTCACTGCTATCCCTGGAAAATACAGCACTGTGAGGGCCCATCACCTCCCCATAGCGTCCACTTCAAGCAGATTCAACACCCAGACCTCCACTAAGGACCCTTCATCACATTTAATGATAACACAGACCCATACCATAAATAGAAAATCCAGATAAAAGCAGATACCATAATGAAACAGGTAAAATAACTCATCCAAAGAGAATATAATGAAGCCCAAAGCATATAAAGGAAACAAATAAAATTTCCAAGCCCCCAAAAACATCCCCAAGCATCCATATTAACCCAGCAATGACCTCCCAACCCATAAATCCGTGAATATCCATTTAAGGAAGCAGATTAAGTTGTTTAAACCGAGTGTATGCCCCTGAAATAACTGGTTATGCTTCTGTAGGCATTGTGAGTCCACTTGATACGTCCATATGACCAAAATAAGCAGAAAAACAAAGTTTATAGGCTATTAAGAGGCTAAAACCCACTTATATACCTAAATATACATAATATACTGCATATTTCACTGAATATGAGATTTATGTATACATATAAGCTTATGTATGTCAATAATTACTTAATATCACTTAAGATAAGTATATTATGACTCCATTAACACCTTAATAAGTATTATTGGGCTATTGATAAGCTATTTAAACTACTATGATTTATATAATAGTGTAATAATTATATATATATGGAAATAATCATATATATTATTATTTTAACCTTATTTTTAAGATATAAGCTTATTTTACTTAAGGTTATCTTATTTTGAGTATTAGAAATACTCAGTATTAGGGATATCTAGGCTGACAGGTTCTCACAAGGAAATTGGGGTCAAGCAGATTTAACAAAAAAAAGGAAAAAAATTATTATTGTTGTGTTTTTTTACAAAGCTATGTACAATTTATTAGAAATATATAAGGAAGATTTTTTCAGTATTCTGCGTCATCATAGATCGTGATGCAGAAGGCCAAGTTAACAGCCTCTTGCATGTTTTGTTGCAAGGTGGTCATTAGCTGTTTTTGTTTATTATACTCAGCGCAAGTTTAAACCAGGACTGCCTCAAGAAATTCCTTGACGGCAGCTATCATATCTTTCATATGACACATGGTTGCATTGTATGATGCGCAGGAAATGTGCTCTGCAAAATCCAAGTTTTGAGCCATGGTGGGCTCTTCCTCATCGCCATTAAGAGGGACGTCAGCTGGCCAATCATCTGGGATGATGGTGTCATAAACTGGCTGAAGAGCAGTCCATTCAGGAGTTGGGGTGCACAGAGTACACTGAGGAATAGGGTCAGTATCCCAGGTTAAATCTTCTTCCAAGACTGGAAGGAACAGAGGAGCGTTAGGAGGCAGAGGTGATGCAGTGTAAGGTGTGCCTGGCGCATTCTAAAAGAGGAAAGAGAGAATGTTAGTGTTAGATCAGAAGAGGGATAAGAAGGAAAAAGGAAACTTACCGTACTCTCCTCTGAAAAGAGAGATTTAGGAATAGAGGCGACACTACTAGGTGTAGGTGTGCAGTAATCAACCTTGACTCACTTGTTGCCAGGTGGGGTCGAAGAAGTGGGCTCAGGGCGCTTGATGGTCATCTGACCCATCATATTTGAGGTACAAGCATTGGGATTCAGGCGCGCAAAAGTGGGTGGCCCATTGTAACTACACTTCTTTTTGTGTTTTTTACAGTAATTGCATGACTAGGAGAGAAAGAAAAAGAAATTAGTAAAAAGAAGGAATGAAGGAAGAGAAATGAAGAAAACTTACAATAAAGAAAGTATTTCTACAGTGTGCTTTTGAGAAGTGGAAGGGAGTTATGCCATTCTCAATGCAGCTGGTGCATCTTTTCCCACCCATCAGCGTAGTTACTGGTGTTGTAGGAGGAGAAGTAGCGGGCTGGTTATGCACAAACTGTCGGATTGTGTCCACGAAGTTGGCAGTATTTTTGGTGTTAATGGTAGTGTTTCTAGTATTAATTGAAGGAAATAAATTTGAGAAAGTAAAGATGAGGATTTATAGTAAGTAAAGGAAGAAGTTGGAAGATTGAGGAAGAAAGCTCTGCAAGACACAGGATATTTATAGGCTCCTGGGGACAGTCGCAGGTAGAGGGAGGATGTGGTACGTGACTCTCAGGCAGTTAAATTTTAGACCAATCAGCTCACATAGTCCAGGAAGAACAAAGGGGATTCATAGCCCAGTAGGTAGTTCTAATCTATAATATTTATTTGTGTGTTTCAAGAACAAAGGGAAATAGAAGCGCGGAAGAAGATTCAGGGTGTGTGCGCTCGGATTTTGCAGCATGATGTGCCACACAATGCAGAATTGTGTGTTATAAATTTAGGACTGCAAGCACTGAACAATATAGATTTGGATTTTCCAATATTAGTGTGTTACACATTAAGGAAGGACTCAAGTGCATAGTATACTGCAATGCGGCAAGTTTATTAACTTACTGAAACAGGTAATGTAGGAGGTCAACTAGTTAAGTGAGTTGTCAGAACTATGGACTTAGTAATGAAGTAAGCAGAGCAGGGACTCAATCACAAAGCTACCCAAGAGTCAAGGGGATTAAGACCAGTGTTAGAAAGAGTCAAAACTTGGAAGTTGCGCTGAAAAAAAACAAAGGTACAGTCAGGAGCACACATGTGTAGTATAAGTGAAACAAGTTAATACTAGTGTTAGTAAGCATAGGGTGTGTTTAGGTGCTGTAGTTGTTACAAGTAGTGTATTTAGCTTAATAATAGATTGGTTATTGTTTTACTAATGTGGCTCTAGAGTCAGCGCTGGAGATCCACTAGGGAACTGTGTTTTGAGCGCTGGAAAAATATAAAAAGGAGAACAATTGACAAATAATTAATGAATAGGGGAATAGTTAATAATTGTGAAATCAAGTATAAGATATTTGCTTTTCTGCAATCATTTTTTTGAAAATATATAAGAGATTTTTCTGAGTCTTTTTGTCATTTGTGCATCTGTGTGTATTTCTTATAGTATAAGTGAAAGATCGCAACATAGAGAGAATATATAGATTCAGTGGGATTGACTAGTATTAGAGTTATTTTATTGCCATAATAAGGCATATTCAAATAGAGTGCTTCAGGAGGGAGTATCTGTGAATATTAGCTCTTTTTAAGAATAGAAATATCCAGATAGTAATACTTGTTTTTTTTCTAAAACTCATTTCTCAACTTATAAAATTTCTAATCACATATTAGTGTCACACATTATTGTGGTGTCTTTAAAAATAAGAGTGGCAGGCACTTCTTTTAAGAAATTGAAAAGAAGAACCAACCCATCTCTCATTGTGTCTACTGCTTAGTAGTTTAGAGCTCTCTACACCAGTCGCAGAAAAAAAAGTAAGTCATAGGTCTTTGAATTTTTTCATTTTTGTTGTCCAATCATCCTAACAGGTAACTCGAAGTTGAACAGTCCCTTGGTCGCTGGATTCAAGATAAAGATGTGCCGTCAACAATTTGGAAAGGCCCTCAAGTATTGGGGGTTTTCTTTTGGTCAAGATGATTTTTGGTGGTGATTTACAGTATTGGGCAATAGATTTGGAATTCTCAATTCAATTACGCACAATTTTTTTTATGAATGTACTTTTACTCAATAGAAGAGGTAAGAATATAATTATTATTATAATTTATAATATAGATTCACAATAATGTAAATACTAAAAGACAAATAATAGTAATGATTTTACTTTTAAGTATTTTAATAAAATTGTTAAGTTAAGGAATGAATCAAACAGCTCAAAAGAGGAGGCTCTTTTTAGGCAAAAAGGAAAGAGAAAATACTCGGAGTTGACAAGTATCCATAAGGGAGTGTGAGAGATAACTATTACAAAAATAAGTATCTGCAAGTAAAAAAAGTGTGCTAAAATGATGTGTCAATAAAAGATATCACATTATTTGATATAGTTTAGAGTTTACTTTAGATGTTTCACTTAGTACAAATGAATTTGAATTTTAAAATGGAATTACAAACATTTATAATAAAGTAATTTGAATTTTTTAAGATTTAGTATTAATATTTTTATTTCTCTCTCAAACTCTTATTGAACACAGTTTTAGGGAATAATAATATAAGGGACATTACTATTACTTCAAATATTTACTAAATTTTTAATTAGTTAGTGTATTTCAAGTAATACATAAGTAAATATAATATAATTAATAATAAGAAATAAAAGGCATTGCTTTATCTCAGTAAATAAACAATTATTTTACTGGATAAGTCTAGTAGTCTGGATGACAGATTTACTCATGAATGGGATACTCTATTACCTGGTCTTGGATTTACTTATAATAGCACTGTTCATTCTGTCACTGAGAAAAAGCCTTTTGAGATTTGGCTAGGTTTTGTCACAAACACTCCTGCTCAAATTATCAATAATAAATTACCAAAGTTGGAACTACACCCTGGTGAGAATTCTTTTATTCAAATGCAACAGCTATGCATAAATCATGCTCAAAGCTGTATTGATAAGGCATTTAAATATGAAAATTAAAGATGGGGTAGATCCCATAAAGAATACACATTTAACAAGAGTTTTGAAGTGTTTAAATCTACTGTCCATTTCAATCTACAAGGAAACAAAAAATTAAAAGGTCCTTTTGTGGGACCATTTGTTGTTAAAAGAATGGTTGGAGATAATGCAGTAGAAGTTGTATTGTATTCTCCATATAATAGAAAACATCCTTTTTTCTCCATTTCTTTGCTTAAACCTTATACTTCCAACAGTGACTTATTTACCAAAAAAAGGGAAAGACCTAAGAAAAATCCTCAGGCAGTCAGGGAAACTGCAGAAATTGATAAAATTTTAAATGATAGAATTATCACTTCTGAAAAGACTATTGAATATTTAGTGATATATAAGAACATATCATCTGAAAATGATGCATGGATACCTAGAAAAGAAATTTCTAACCTTTCTACTCTGTTAAAAAAGTTTAAAAAAAATCTTATCATTTTTTTTAGAGTGAGGGAGTGTCAGCCAGGCTGTCTCAGGAGCCCAGTAAAATGTTATAATACTTTATTGGAACCATAAGAGGGAATAAAGTTATGTATTTTATGCATTTAAAATACAATATTTTATTAATAAGTAAAATAATTATTATATTAATTTTATTATTATGTAAATTATTTATATACTTACATAAAACATAATATATATTATATTCTATAAATCATGGAACATTTTTATTTATTAAATATTTATAAATTAATAATAAATCATTTATAAACATATATTATAAGTAAAATTGTAAAATTAACTTTTAATTTAATTAAAACTTAATTAATAAAATTTATATATTAAATAAACTTTTCCTATGTTATAATACATAAATATTTGGCGCTTTTTTGGCCCTTAAGTGTGTCTGAAAAATTATTAAATAAGTTAAAACACTTATTTATAAAAGGGTCATCCAGGCTATACCAGGAGCCCAGTAAATTTTATTTCAATTTACTGGAACCAAAAGAGGGAATAAAAATATGCTTATTATGTAAATAAATCAATATTATATTGCATAATGAAATTATATAAGTGTTTAATTAAATATAATTTAAATAAGTATTATATTAATTTTATTATTATATAAATTATATATACATTTATATTAAGCATATTAAATGTTATATTATATAAATAATGTGGCTTTTTTATGTATTTAATAAATATAAATTAATAATTAATTAATTATAAACATATATTATAATTATAAGTATAAACATATATTATAATTATAAGTATAAAACTAACTTATAATGTAATAAAATTAATTGGTTAAATTTATAAATTAAATGAAACCTTACATATGTTATTAAACAATAATATTGGGTGCTTTTATGATTCCTAATTTTTTCATCAAAGAATTAAACAAGTTAGAACACTTTATTAAAAAATTACTAATGTTTTATTCTAAAATTTAGTAATTTAGTTATAATAAGTATTTGTTTTAATTTAAAGAAATTATTACACTAATAAAAATAATTAGAATAATTAATTACTCATGTTTTATACCATCTTTATTATTTACATTGTTTTTACGTGTTAAAATGAGTTTATTTTTCATGTTTCATTTAAATTGGTTATTACTTAAAAGATTATAAGACATGTTTTAAATTAAATAAGTTATTTTTATGTGTCTCAAACATTTTTAATTACTCACTAATTTTGTCAGCCTAGATATCCCTAGGACTGAGTATTTCTTATACTTAAAATAAGATAACCTTAAGTAAATTAAGCTTATATCTTAAAAATAAGGTTAAAATAATAATATATATGATTATATTACATATATATATATAATTATTACTCTATTATATAAATTATAGTAGTTTAAATAGCTTATCCATAGCCTAATAATACTTATTAAAGGTGTTAATGGAGTCATAAGATACTTATCTTAAGTGATATGAAGCAATTATTGACATACATAAGCTTATATGTATACATAAATCTCATATTCAGTTAAATATGCAGTATATTATGTATATTTAGGTATATAAGTGGGTTTTAGCCCCTTAAAAGCCTATAACCCTTTGTTTTTCTGTTTATTTTAGGTAATATGGATGTATCCAGTGGACTCACAATGCCTACAGAAGCATAAACATCTATTTCAGGTGCATACACTCAGTCTGGACAACTTAATCTGCTTCCTTGGATGGATATTCATGGATTTATGGGTTGGGAGGTCATTGCTGGGTTAATATGGATGCTTGGGGATGTTATTGGGGGCTTGGAAATTTCAATTTTTTCCTTTATATGCTTTGGTTTTCATTAAATCTCTTTTTGATTGCTTATTTTACCTGTTTTTTTATGGTATCCGCTTTTATCTGGATTTTCTATTTGTGGTATAGATCTGTGTTATCATTAATTGTGATGGAGGGTCCTTACTGGAGGGCTGGGTGTTGAATCTGCTTGAAGTGGACGCCATGTGAAGGTGATGGGCCCTCACAGTGCTGTAATTGCAGGGGATAGCAGTGGCATCATCTGGATTGAAGGTCTGTGCACTCCAGGGGATTTGGGTATAAGTAAGGAGGGATTTTGATGGTTATTTATCATCAATTACTTACTACATTTAAATCCAATACTTCAATACAATTATTAAAGTTTAGAAATATACTATAAAGCCTTTTATAAGTTGATATTATCACTATATAAGCTATAGCTATATTCTATTTATCTATTATCCACCACTAGCACACATTTAAATCCAAGTATTGTGAGTTTTATTTGAGTATAACTATTTTATTAGTCTTCCCCTGAGGTTTAATCACTAAATCAGTTATCAATAAGTAGTATGACCATAAATAAATACTATTATATCATACTTATATACTAGAATATACTAACAATTGGGGGTCTTTCCTTAATTTTTACTTATTATTTAGTATAAGCCTTGGGACATGATTTTTACTTTAGTATAGCTCAAAATAACCAAATATTTGTGTTTTCTGTATATTAGTGGGTCATCACAACTTATTTATTTCGGAAAAGAACCATTATAATAATTGTACTAATTTTTTATAATAAAAATTAGGTATTTACAGTAGTAACTGTACCCAATATAAACCCAATTTCACTTGGTATTTGGTCACCAATATAAAACCCAATTAAACTGGTATTTGGTTAAAGCTTGGTAAGCTATTTATTAACCCTTATAAAGGTCTAGTTGAATTTATTGTTTTATTTTTAACAGATTTTTTTGAATTTTTCTTATATTTTATTTAAAAAAATAAAAAAATAAATTCAGGGTAAGCTCCAGTGCTTTTTTATTAGTAATAACATTGCTAATGACTTTTTTCTACTGATTCCATAGAGTTTTTCCTTTCTGTAGACATGATATATTGTCATTATTAACAATATGAGTGATCCTGAGGACAGTGTAAGTGAAAAGCCTGCTTATAATACCAGGTCTAAGGCTAACAAAAACTATCCAGGACATAACCATGGAGGGTCAGCAATACCCCCAGGCAGAGAACATGAGCATAGAGGAAAAAGAAGCCCTTTTAAAAAAGATAACCATAAAAAAGATGTCTCCTCCTCTTCAGGATCAACTGTCCCACTTGGCCAAACAGGTTTTGAAGTTGGAAGAATCCAATGCACTCATGTTCAAAGAGGTAGAGCAATTACAGAACAATTGCAAGAGAGGGTTTCAACAAATGAATCAGACACTGGCAGAGCTAAAGGGAGGCCAGCCAAGTCAACCAAGTCAGCAACCCCCTATCCCAGGAGGGTCAATTCACTCCCAGGAGAAAATCCTGGTAGACAAATGGAAGTGGGACTGGTTCCATCAACAATGGACCAGCCACAGCTGCAAAAGGGATCCACCACCTCATCAGACTTCCTCAGTTCACCCTTACAAAGGAAAAAAAGGCCAAAAATCAGGACTGGCATATATTCCATAGTAAGTAGATTACCCTCTCAGATTGAACACAATACTGATAATTACAATATAGGTAATCCTATTGATGTTAAATCTGTGCAGAAAATAGAGGAGGACTTAAGAAATTTAGGTTTTAGAGTAGATACACCTGACTTGTCTTTTGTCCACAATAACAGTACTATTTATAATGATAATACAGTTAATCCTCAGTTGCCACTACCTAATAGTGAGATGAGAAGTTCAAAGGAGAGTGAGAGAGTTAAAAGGAAGACATGGAATATTTTAACAATAATCCAACTGTCCATAGAATTGTTTCAGCATTGTGGAATAGAATGACTGATTGTGAGGAACAGACAGTTAAGCTCACTAGTGATACAATTTCATCCTTGACATTAAATATTTCTCAACTGGCAACACGTAATAAATAATTAGAGAATGAACATTTATCTCTAACTCTTAAATATGATTCATTGAGTAGTAAATATAATGAACTTTCAAACAACTTCTGTGAGTTAGAAAAATTGTATGAAACACATTTATTGAAAACTGAATCAAGAACTAAGTTATCTTTTTCCCAGACAAATCAAAGTGTCTCTGAGTTGCTACAAAGATTAACTAAAGTTGAGATTGAAACTGCCAATCTACTAATGAAACAGGATAATCATAAGTATAATCAATATAATAATAATCCTTTCATTGGGAAAAATGTATCTCATTCCTTCCCTATACCACCACAACTAAAACCATCTGGTGGTAGTGTCAAATCTGAAAATGAAAGTCACAAATCTGTACAGGAGGAAATACAAGACCATTTATCAAGAGTGAATGAGTTGTTGAATTTACTAAGATTAGTGAGATAAAATCCAATCAGAAGAACTGGCCTAAGATAGATCAGTACCCAACTTATGATGGGGAAGCCAGTTCTGATTGGCAACATTTTATTCAAAGAATTGACAACTTGAAATTCTCATATAAGTTACCAGATGAAGAAATAACATCTAAATTAATTTCTTTATTTAAAGATGTTGCTTTATTATGGTTTGAAGCTGTAATGAGTAAGGGTAAAGATTACCCTTGGGCTGAATGGAAACAACTAATTGAAAAACAATTTGGAGGTTCTAAATTCAGACTTACTCAGCAGAGACTTTATGAGAAAACTAGGTATAATATGTTGAATGGTGACAAACCTATGGTATTTTTAATGAATTTAAATAAAATATTAAAAGCCATTGATCCTAACATGGATTTTAACTTATGGAAAGATAAGATAATATATAAATTACCTATATCTGTCAGAGACATTGTTGTAGCTAGAACAATTAATGTTACTGAATATTCTGACTTTATTAATATTTGCAATGAAATATTACTATACCATAAGTATGAAGCAAGGTATTCCACTTATAAACAAAATTTTGAACCTGTGATAAATCAGAATTCAAAAACACTTCAGGAGAAGCAGAAAAAACCTACTGCACCTGGAGTACCAAAAAATTATGAAACAAATACTTGTTATAAGTGTAACAAACCTTGGGTTAAAGTTCACAAATGTGAGAAAAATATAAATATTGTTGAAAATCAATGTGAATCTGAAACTGAAACTGAAAAAAGTAAAGAATCAAGGGATTATGACAGCAATATCTCATATAGTGATGAAAATGAAGTCTGTATGTTGGAAGATGATTTGTCCATCTTTGAAAATCCAATATTAAATATGGACTCAAATGAATCTTTAATGAATTTTGAAGATGCTGAAATCATTAATACAAGCTGATTATTTAGAATGACACCTATCACGCTTCCAGCTATCATTTCTGGTGAAAATGTTAATATAGTATTGGACACAGGAGCTGTTGGTTCTGTTGTTTCTACTAATAAATTACAGAAAATTGATAGTGAATATAAGTCTAAGCTTGAACCACTTCAAAGTAAAAATTTGAGAGGTTTTGGATCAGCACTACATCCCATTAGTAGATACAAAGCTGCTGTTTTCCTTAAACATCAACATGGTTATGTAAGAATAACTTGTGACTTTGTAGTAATGTATAATACTATCTGTAGTAACTGTTTTATCATTGGAAATGATATTCTGACTAAATTTGGTGTGAAATTAGTCCCTGCTAATAACAATTTTACTATTGGCAGAATGGTAAAAGGAAATTTAAAATAAATTCTTTTAACACAGTCTTACACATTGATTCAGTAACAAATATTCCGTGCAAAGGAAGAGAATCTAATGAGATGGAACTTCTGGAAACAGAAATTTCAAAAGCATCATTTGGCACTCAGATAAGTAAAGCTGAGAAAAATAATATTTTGGACCTAATTAAAGCATTTCCAATGGCTTTTACACATGGTACTAATGAACTTGGCCTTGTAAAAGACCATGAAATGAAGATTAGTTTAACCTGTGATATGGATAATATTCCTGCTAGTCTTAAAAAGCAACCATACCCTGCTTCACCAAAGAAGAGGAAAGACATAGAGGATAATATTAAAATTTTATTAAAAATGAACATTCTTGAAAAGGTTGAAACTACACCAAAATATTGTGTAATATCACCAGTGCTAATTTCTTATGAACACGATAAAGCAAGACTGTGCGGTGATTATGGAGCATTAAATACATTTACATTAGATGATATTTGTCAAGGGGTCCTTTTGGTCTAGAAGATTTATTCAAGGTTATATGAGGAATTTTTAGGTTTAAATGGACCCTCAAAAAGTAAAGTACGTATTTTTTAATCAAACTGATTGTATTACTCAAATAGTAAGAGGTAGTGTTAAATATTAATATATTTTATAGATTTGGTATACGTTGATGTAAGTACTAATGTTATAAAAGTATAGAAATAGTAATTTGTGTTGTGTAAATGTAATAAGTAAGTAAGTAAGGAATGAATTCAAAAGGACAAAAAGGAAGGGCCTTTTATAGGCAATATGTGAGAGACAAGAACACGGAATTTACATCTCCTAATAGAAGAGTGAAGCTGCAATAGCTCTTCCTCCATATCAACCACATATATTCCATGAATATGAATAATTCCATTCTCAGCATCATAAGCAGGATTAAAGTCATTATTTGGTAAAGGTAACCTTGATAACATGTCCACATTTGAGTGAACAATACCAGCCCTATGAATAATTGTCATTCTCCCTCTGTACTCTTTAAAAGCTAACTGCCATCTGAACATATGTCTGTTAGGTGGTTTCAAATTTAAGAGGGATTTAACTTCACTGCAGTCAGTAAAAATTTCAAATTTCTGGTCATCTAGGTAATAATGTAGCTTTTCTAGAGCCCACACTACAGCTAAACATTCCAATTGAGTAGCACCATATTTCAATTCACTATTTCTCAAGGTTCTTGAAATATAACAAATTACTACTTCTGATACTTTATCATTCATCACTTGTTTTTGATGGAGGGCAGCACCCAGACCAATAAAACTGGCATCAGTATATAAAACAAATGGCTGATTAAAGTCAGATAAAGCAAGAATAGGTGCTGACATCAAACAGTGTTTCATAGTGTCAAAAGCTCTTTGTCTTTCAGTATTCCAGACAAAAACAACATCCTTTCTAGTTAATTGGGTAAGGGGTAAAGCTATGACTTTGTAATTTTTAATATACTGTCTATAGTATCCACACATCCCAAAAAACTCTGTAGCTCTCTAACTGTATTAGGAGCCTTCACCTGTTGTATGGCTTCCACTTTGTTTTGGTAAACACATATCTGTAAGCCTGAAACAACATGACCAAGAACTTTTAAAGAATGGAACCCAAATTTACATTTCTTCAAAGCAAGTGTCATATTTATTTCATCCATTTTTTGGAACACTTTACACAGGTGGTTGAGATGGTCCTCAAATGTTTTTGAGAATATAATGATATCATCAATATAAACCATCAGCCATTCTTCAATTATCTCTTGATGGAATGTGTTATCCATGACTTTTTGAAAAACTGAAGGGGAATTTTTAGGGCCAAATGGCATCCTAATATACTTATAAATACCCATATGAGTAGCAATCATCAGAAAATTCTGAGAATTTTTCTCAACAAGTACCTGGTGATATCCCTTATTTCCATCCAAACAGCTGATATATTTAGCACCCTGTAAGGTAGCATGTATAGAGCTAATTCTAGGAAAATGATATATATCACAAACAGTATAAGTATTTAGTGCTCTATAATCACCACATAACCTGGCTTTATCTTTCTCATAAGAAATTAGGATAGGTGAGATAACACAATATTTTGGTGTTTCAACTACATTTTCAATAATATTCATTTTTAAAAGGGTAGAGATATTGTCTTCAATATATTTTCTCTTTGTGGGAGAAGCAGGATAATGCTTCTTCTTTAAACTAGGAGGTATATCAGTTAATGGACAAGACAATGAAAGTTTCATTTCCTCTTTAACTAATCCCAGTTCATGTGACCCATGAGCGAAGGCCATAGGAAAAGACTTTATCATGTTAATGATCGAATCTTTATCCTCACCAGAAAGTTGTTCTCCAAAAGAAGCATTGTCAATTTCAGACATAAGGGCATGCATTTCTTTTGTAGATCTTCCTTTATATTGAACTACAGAATTACATGTGTTCAATTCTGGTTTTGATAATTTTTTGGAGGAAGAAATCTTAAATTTCCTCTTCCCATTCTTCCCCATTGTGAAACATTGGTTTGAGGGATCCAATTTTATGCCATATTTGGTTAAAATATTGTTCCAAACAATAAACCAATTGCTTAATTTATTATTTCTCATGACAACAAAATCACAAATAGCTCTTACAAACCCATGGTTATATTTAAAAAACACTGTGGCTTTGTATTTACCAATGGGGGACAAAACAGAGCCATAACCTCTCCAAATTTCAGAAATGATAGGCATCAGTTTTGATTTATAGTCTTGATCCACTGAAGCAAGTGTCTTTCAGAAACTACACTTCCTCCAGCTCCAGAATCCAGAACAACTTCAATGATGGTTCCATTAATCAAGACTGGTTCCTTGAGAGGGGCAATAACAATTGAGTTATCCTCAATGTTCATTATGATCTCAGCATTTTCCACTGTAGATAAAGCATTATTATCAATATCAATAGTATTTAAATAATGAATATCCTCTTCCAGCATCAAGATTTCTTGTTGAGATTCATATTAAATATTGCTGGCACAATCACTTGACATATCATCCAGTGCTACTGTGTCATCAGCATGCTCCTCTGTTTGTTCTACAAGATTTATCTTCTTGTTACAAACATGGCCTTTCTACCAAGGCTTGTTGCATTTGAAGCAAGTGTTTGTTGCATACTTTTTTGGTGCAACAGGGGCAAAAGGTTTACCAACCTTTTCCAGAGGTTTCTGTTGGTGAGTGGAGGGTTTCTCCAAAGGGGTCCTAGGAATGAATCTTCTGGCATCATACTTATTGTTTAGAACGATCTCATTGCAAGTATTAATGAAAGAAGAGGGTTCTCTGGAGAACTCAGTCCTAGCCACTATCAAGTCTCTCAGAGACATTTGTAATTTATAAAGGATCCTGTCCTTCCATAACTCAAACTCCATATTTGAGTCCATTGCCCTTAAGATTTTTACACGTTTCATTAAAAACTCAATAGGTTTATCAGTAGAAGAGCTATATCTAGTTTCCTCATACTGCCTTTGTTGAGCCATTCTGAGCTTGGAGACACCAAATTGTGCTTTAATTAATTTCTTACAATCATCCCATGAGTAGTCATTCCCATCCAGGAGAACAGATTCATACCACATTAGGGCAAAATTAGTAAACAAAGAAATTAACTTGGATACAATTTCCTCATCTGGGAGTTTGTAAGAATTTTTTTTTATCAATTCTGCAAATAAATTGCTGCCAATCAGAAAAAGAATCACCATCAAATGTTCGGTACTGGTCAAGTTTTGGCTGATTCTTTTTATTTGAAGGAGTCTCCTTAGTACAAGCTTGTTTCTGAGTAAGGAGCAGCTGTTACTTCTCTAGTTGTGCAGTAATCTCATTGTTTAATCCTTTTGTCAAAGGTCCTTGTGCATCATTAATTTTTAATGGAAACTCAAGGGTATTAACATGTATTTCTGGAACCAATTTACTTTTAGATGAACTAGCCACAGGTAACTCTGGAGCATCCTGTACTATTTGCTCCTTCAAAGAAATCTCAGAATACTTTTGATCAATAAAAAATGAGTTCAATTTCTCCTCAATGGTTTTTAGTCTAGTTTTCAATCTTGGAAGACTAGATAAACTCTCATTGATTGTTGAAAAAGATAACTGATTCTTATTTTGAAAAGATGAAAAATGGTCATTCAATCTTTTCAGATTTATCTTATCTATCTCCACCTCCTGGAAACAGGCAGTTACCGTATCTTTCAGTTTTGACAAATCATTTTTTATTTTTTTCCATAAAGCAACTTTCTTTTCATGGGTTGCTTTGTAATGAGACAATTCATCAGAAACTCTCTGTGATTCACTTCTTAATGCTTGATAACCCTGTTCAGTTAAAAAACTATTATATTTCTGAGTCAATTGCATGTTGTTCATTATATGGTTTTGTTTGGCAATAATATTTCTCAAATATTCATCATGGATGTTAGCTACATCTGGAGTGTTTCTCAGTAAGGAAACAGAGTAACTTTCAAGCATCTAATAAAACTCAGGTTCAAGTGTCTCATTAATAATAGCCATATCAGGATTTATCATTGAAGTAGCAATCAGAACTAAAGGATTAGATACGTTTGAAATTTGAGTAATTTGTCTACTGTTTTCTAGAGGTCTCACAGTCTCATCTACTCTTCCATAATTACCTGAGGGAACTGAATTAGTTAATAGAAATGGTACTTGAGAATCAATAGAGGGGCTTACAAAGGTTTGCTGGGCAAGATCATATTGTTTTTTCTTCTTCTTCCTCCTTGATAGGGGTGAGGAGGTGTTGGGTTGACTTGGTTGTGTCTGGATGGACCTGCTTGGGGCGTCTGTTGGTTTTGAGCCAGGTTATCCCACTGAGTGTTCAGCCAATCCCACTTCCCCTTGGATACTTCTACCTTCTCTTGCTGCTGGGGAGCCAATTGCTGAAGATCCCTGTGGGGAGGAGGTTTCCTCCTCACTTGAAGAAAAGCATCTATTTTTCTTACCTTTTCTTCTAGAGCATCTACCTTTGACCTCAATTTCAAGTTTTCTGTCCTTAGTTCCTTTATATGTGTTGACAGGTTCTTTACTTGTTGAGGCAATGGCATCTTTTTTATCTTGAAGCCTTTTGGAAGTCCTTCTGGGGGGTTTATAATAGGTTTCTGTTCCTGAGTTTCCACCAGAACTTCCACTTCCTCCATTTCTACATCCTGATTGGGGCAATGATTGATCAATTTGAGCTAATTTTCTAGTTAAATGGGAACTTACAGAAGTAGCCTCGTCATAATCAATCAAATCCAATTCTTCTTCACATGCAGCAGAGAGACCTTGATCAGTCATTTCTAGTTTTTACTGCAATGAGAGAGGAGAAAATAAGATGAATTAATTTATATTTTTACTTTATATTAAAAAGAAAAATAATAAAATAAAATTTTTCAGGATAAAATCAACTAAAATAATAATCAATTTATTAATTCAAAACAATTTAAAACCAGGATTATAATATAATCAACTGAAGAAATAAATTTAAATTTTTTATTAACAATTTTATGAGAATTATTATCAGGATTTTTAAATCAACTGAAAACTTAAATACCAGGACTTAATGTCAACTGAAATAATTAAATATGAATTTTATAAAATTTTATTGTCAGGACAATTTTTCAACTGAAAAAAATAAAATTAAATTTATCAGGACAAAAGTCACCTGAATATTATATTAATTAATTTTTAAAATATAATTTTTATTACTTCTGGGACTAAGAACAAAATTGCCCTATTATTTTCAACTAGGAAAAATAAAAAAATAAAAAAAAATAATTCCAATTTACTTGAAACCTCCCCCTGTAAAATGAGCAAATTAATGCCACTTACAGAGTGCTGAGTGAAAGGAAATATGTAGAGTATGAAGAGTGCAAAATGACCCACGAATATTAATCAATAATTACCACAAAATATATAACTATCAGATTGTATATAAGCTTAAGTTTTGGAGCACGGTTTGATTCCCGTTCGCAGCAAAAAATAAGTCTCGTGATGTATGACGTTTGTCGTTTTCATCGTCCAATTGTCCTTATAGGTACCTTAATGGCAATGGTCCCACCGCCTCCGGTCATCAAGATATTGATGCGCCGTTGACCATTCAGAAAGTGTCAGCCATGCTATTCCAGGAGCCCAGTAAATGATATGTTAACTTATAGGACCTGAAAGAGGGCGTAAGAATTGTATTTAATGTATATAAATTAATATTTTATTGCATAATAAAATTATATAAGTATCTTATTACATATAAGTGTTATATTAATTTTATTGTTTATATAAATTTTTTATACATTTAAATTAAACATAATATATATTATATTCTACAAATAATGGCGAATTTTTATGTATTTAATAATTATTAATTTATATTTAATTATTTAAAAACATATATTATATTTAAAAGTGTAAAATTTACTTATAATATAATTAAATTAATTATTTATATTTATATATTAAATATAATTTTTTATAGTATTAAACAATAAATAATGACGCTTTGTTTGACCCATAATTGTGTCAGGAAAAACTAATTAATAATAAATTGAAATTAATTACATATTTTGTTGTGTCAGAATATTTTTTGTTTCACTTAAAAATCCTTAAATAAGACTGTACCATCTGTTTTGAATTATTTTTCTCATAGTTCCTATGTTCCAGGCTTGTTTAGTTATTCACTATTTTTACTTACTGATTTGGGAATTAATTGTTGGAAAATTGGATTCTTGATTGGGGTTTTTAATTATTTGTTTCATATTTTTCTCTACATTGTTATGTTTCACCTATTCTTTTAGATTCTTGTTTCATTCTATTATATTTCTTGTATTTACAAATATAGTAGCGCTTCAGCGGGCCCATTGCCTATAAAAAGGCCTTGGTTAATCCCCTGTAGCCCCATCATTTACTATACACTCAACAACTTAAATATAATTTTATTATGTTTATATTATTTTTTTATTAGTATCAAAAATTATAATTGAAATTCTATATAACAATTAAAAGGTTGCCTTAAGTCTGATAGTGATCATAGTGTTTGCCGCACAGAGGCCTTACCATTAAAATAATAGTGTTATTTAATAAAAACTCCATTGTTGTCTCATCTCTCAAGAAACTCGTCTTTGCTTCTCTTCAATAAATTAAATAATTTTATTATAATTTATTTCTTTTATTTCTCAAATAACCATTTCTTCCTTGTCCTCCTCTCTTTCTTCCCCTTCTTCTTCCCTCTTCTAGACGACTGACCGACAACTGGGGGCCTTTACTAAATGACGACGACGATCGAGCCTGGCGACAAACAACAAATGCACGGACCACCTAGCAAAAAAGAAAATTTTGCCGCGACCGTGTTTCGAACTTGGGTTAGATATATTAGGTTTATATTATATTAATTCATATATTATTTTGAAGTGATTTTTTGATCACTATAGTAAGTTCACCTTTGCACCTCTCACTCATATTACTATATTTTTACTGCAATAACAGTGATTGTGGCTTAATTTCTGATTCACTGAGTGTAAGTGTTCAATTATTAATTTTTTTTCCTAGTTGACCATTATAGAGTGTTAAATCCTCTTAGTCCTAGAAGAATTAACATTATTATTAATAAAAATTGAATTATTAAATTAATTTTTTATTATTATTAATTATTGTTAATTTTGGTTGACTTAAAAGTACTTTGTGCTTAGTCCCATATATATTGCCATATTTAATATTGGTAATTTAATTAATTGGTTGAATTAACTTGATTGTTTATTCCAATTTAACTTTGCAATCCATTTTATTAATTAATTTTTTATAAATATTACTTTATTTTTAAATTTTTTTTTTATTTGGAGCAATTATTAACTGACTTTTATTAATTTTTTTTACAAGTTAATTAATCTTCCCACTATTATGTCCAACAATTTGGCTGAAAAAATGGATCACATGCAAGTGGATGAAATTGAAATTGATTATGATGCTGATACTGTGAGTTCTTCTAAAGTTGAACATAACAAATCTTATGCTAACAAGAAAAAATCACATAATTCAGGATGTGGAAATGACAGGAAATGTAAACAAATCAAACCCCCTTCCCCCAGCACAACAGAAGGAAGTAAAGCCTCTAGTACCTCAAGAAGGTCTTCCAAAAGGATTAAAAATAAAAAAGCTTCCTCTACCACAACAAATCAGCAACCTTTCCAGTCATATAAAAGAGCTGAAGACAGAAAACATGAGGTACAAAGCAAAAGTAGACACCTTGTGGGATCAGGTTCAAGAACTCAGGAAACAAAATCAGGCCCAGGCCCCTCCTCAGTTGCCTCCCAATCAGCCTCAGTTTCAGGCTCAACCTTCACAGCCACCCAGCTCCTCCATCCAAAATCCAAATACTATGGAAGTAGAGAAATGGAAATGGGATTATCTAATGAGTCACTACCAGCAGAATGTGCAACACCCTCCTCATCATCAGCCTGGCCCATCCAGAACACCCAATTTCCATCCACCTCCTCATCCCTACCAACAAGGCAGGAGAAAGAAGGCCCATGCACAATCCCAAACCCAGTCTCAGGGGAAGTTTCCTCCTCTGCCATGGTAAGTAATTTGGTTGATAGTCACTTGGGTATGTTTTCTAATAAAACTTCTTCTGCAGGTAATATTATTGAACATGGTGAAAGAACAGTTAAACCTGTTAAAAGACAGCTTCCTGTAACTAGTAGCCCTATTGATGTAATTAGCAAATTGTCATTTGATAAACCTTTACATTTAACTTCTACTTCTTTAATTAATCACTCTCTTGCAATTAAAAATGATTCTGTTCCCCCTGAAATCTATACCTTAATTGAAAAAACTTCTGAGGAAATATTGAAAGATACCCTTGATTTTAATGTTGTGAAAGACAAACATTTGAGAGATGTGTTAATCCATGAAAATGATAGATTAAATAATTTACACTTGCAATGTAAAGTGAGTTCTTCTGTACAAGATACAGCTTATTTAAAAATCAAAGAAACCTTGAATATTGTTCTTAGTCAACAAAAACAAATAAGGAGTGACCATAGAGCTATCTCAGATAGAAATATCAATCTACATAAGACCTTGAGTGAATTGAAACCCCTTATTGAAGAAAATTATTCATTAAAAAATGAAATAAAATCTCTACAAAATGAGTTTAAAAAGCTAAAAAATGATTTCCATGCACTAAGTGCCAAACACACAGTTTCTGAGGACAGAAATATTCTATCTCTTGCAAAAGTAAAGGACCAGATGTCTGAAATTCCAAGAATAAGAAACTATGTGTCTGACCTGCAGGAAAAATTCTCAACCTTAACCATCAATAATGAATTGAATGAGAATGCTGTCAATAAGCTCCATAAAAATAAAGGGAAAAAACCTGAGCAAAGTTCATCCTTTCTTCCTCATATTTCTACCATTAAACAAACTGAAAATGAGTCTGTAAAATCTTTTGCTACTAGCAAAAAATCTTGTGATGGTCATGCACCAGCTGTTTCTGTAAATAATGAAATTTCTGAACACCTGGCTAAACTTCAAGAATTATTAATGATGAATAATTCAAACCAAAAAGTGGACCATCCCAGTAGTCAGAAAAATTGGCCTAAGTTAGACCAATATCCTACCTTTGATGGTGATTCTTCCTCTGATTGGCAACACTTTATCCAAAGAATTGATAATTTAAAGAGATCTTATAAACTACCTGATGAGGAAATTGTTTCTAAGCTAATTTCTTTATTTTCTAATGTAGCCTTAATGTGGTATGAATCTGTTCTTCTAGATAACAATCATTATACATGGAATGATTGGAAATCCTTGATTGAGAATCAGTTTGGTGGTTCAAAATTCAGGTTAGCTCAACAAAGACTGTAAGAGAATACTAGATATGTATCCTCCTCTGTTGAAAAGCCCATTGTTTTTCTTATGAAAGTGACAAAAATCCTAAGAGCAATTGATCCAAAGATGGATTATGATATTTGGAGAGATAAAATCTTGTACAAATTACCAAATTCTCTTAGAGATTTGATTATGGCTAGAACTGAGCATGTAAGGGAAAATTTTTCTTTCATTAATATCTGTAATCAGGTACTACTCAACCATAGATATGAACCAAAGAATTACCTTGGTAAATCTTATAATGATCAGAATAAACCTTCTACAAAGCTCCCAGAAAAACCTGTAAACCCTCTTCCCCAGTTGCACCTAAAAAATATGCAACAAATACTTGTTATAAATGTAACCAACCGTGGCAGAAGGGTCATGTTTGTGACAAGAAAATTCATCTTGTTGAACAAAATGAAGACACTGATGAAGTTGAACTTGATGTCAATAATTCTTCTAGTGAGTGTGAAAGTAATATCTCCTATGACAATGAATCTGTTAAAGATGTTTTAATGTTGGAACAGAATTTCCATTATTTAAATAATATATCTGAAGAATGTGTATTGGATTTCTCTTCAGTAGAAAATGCTGAGATAATTAAAGATATTACTAAAAATTCTATACCTATATCCCCTTTGAAGGCACCTGTTATCATTAATGGTAAAAATGTTGATGTAGTTCTTGATTATGGTGCTGGAGGAAGTGTAGTGTCTGAAAAAGCTTTAGCTTCAGTGGATAAGAAATATTTGAGTAAATTATTAGCTATAACGTCTGAAAAATGGAGAGGGTATGGTTCTACCTTAATTCCTATTGGCAAATACAAAACCTCTGTATTCTTCAAATATAATGGTGGTTTTTTCTGAGCTATTAGTGAATTTGTTGTCATGAAAAATGATAATTTAAGCAATTGGTTTATTATGGGAAATGATATTTTAACCATGTTTGGTGTGAAATTGGACCCAGCAAATAATTGCTTTACCTTAGGAATGAATGGCAAAAGGAAATTCAAAATTTCCTCTTCTAGAAAACCTTCTGGGCATCTGTTGAAGTCTTGTAACTCACTAATCCAGTGTAAAGGCAGAACAACAACTGAAATGGATGATTTATTAAATGAAATAAATACTTCTTCTTTTGGTGATCAGTTGACTAGTGAACAAAAGGATTCTATTATTGCCTCTATTACCTCTTTTCCTATGGCTTTTGCTCATGGTTCTCATGTCTTGGGAATTGTTCAGGAAGAAATGAAAATTACCTTATCCTGTAATTTGAGTGATATTCCTCCTACTCTTAAGAAAAAACCATATCCTGCTTCTCCATCAAAAAGAAAATATATTGAAGATAATATTGCAACATTATTAAAAATGAATATCATTGAGAAAGTAGATATCACCCCCAAATATTGTGTCATCTCCCCAGTGTTTATTTCTTATGAAAAAGATAAGGCTAGATTATGTGGAAATTACAGAGCTTTGAACACTTATACTGTTGATGATATCTATCCTTTACCCAGAATTAATTCAATACATGCTACCTTGCAAGGTGCAAAATTTATTAGTTGTCTGGATGGTAATAAAGATTATCATCAAGTTTCAGTTGAGAAAAATTCTCAAATTTTTTTGCTTATTGCTACTCATATGGGAATATATAAGTATGTTAAGATGCCATTTGGCCCTAAAAATGCTCCTTCAGTTTTCCAGAAAGTCATGGATAACACTTTCCATCAAGAGATTATTGAAGGATGGCTCATGGTTTATATTGATGACATTATTGTTTTTTCTAAATCTTTTAATGAACATATGATTCACTTGAATAGAGTTTTCCAAAAAATGGATGAAATCAATATGATCTTATCCTTAAAAAAGTGTAAATTTGGTTTTCAATCTTTGAAATTCCTTGGCCATGTTGTGTCAGGCTTACATATTTGTGTAGACCAAAACAAAGTTGCTGGCATCCAAAATATGAAAGCACCAACTTCTGTAAGGGACTCCAAAGTTTTTTGGGGATGTGTGGCTATTATAGAAAATATATTAAAAATGATCAGGTCATAGCCTTGCCTCTTACAAAACTGACCAGAAAAGATGTTGCCTTTCTCTGGAATAATGACTGTCAAAAAGCTCTTAATACATTAAAAAGTTGCTTAATGACAGCCCCTATATTGGCTCTTCCAGATTTTAACAAGCCATTTTTCCTGTATACAGATGCTAGCTTTATTGGTCTGGTTGCTGCCCTTCACCAGAAACAAATTATTAATGATAAATCCTCAGAGGTTGTAATTTGTTATATTTCAAGAACCTTAAGAAATAGTGAATTGAAATATGGTGCCACTCAATTGGAGTGCTTAGCAGTTGTTTGGGCTCTTGAGAAGCTTCACTTCTATCTAGATGACCAAAAATTTGAATTGGTAACTGACTGTAGTGCTGTGAAGTCCCTCTTAAACCTGAAGACACCTAATAGACATATGTTCAGGTGGCAACTTGCTGTTCAAGAATACAGAGGCCAGATGAAAATTATCCATAGGGCTGGAAATGTTCACTCCAATGTTGATATGCTCTCCAGATTGCCTCTGCCAAATAATGACTCAAATCCTGCTTATGTACCTGAAGATGATACTGTTCATATCCATGGTATATTTGTAGTGGATATGGAAGAAGAGTTATTGCAATTAATACTGGATTCATATGAGAAGGATTCTGATTTAAATAAATTGGTTACTATCTTAAATGATCCTAAAAATGCTTCAATTCAGGCATTAATAAAAACTTTTCCTGCAAAGTATCAAAATTCTTTGAGTAAAGGAAAGTTTTCTATTGAAGATGGTTATATATATTATAGAAGAAAGCTTACTAATGTAATTGTAATTCCTCCTATGAAAGAAACTATCCTCAAACTTTGTCATGATGACATATTAGCTAGTCATTTTGATCTTGAAAAAACATTAATTAAAATCAAAAACACTGCATGGTGGTCTAATATGCCTGAAGACACAAAATTATATGTTGAATCTTGTGATTCCTGCCAAAAATCTAAAAGGTTGACAGGTAAAAGAGCAGGGTTATTACAACATATTGAAGCAACTAATGCTCCCTGGAAAATCATTAATATGGATTTTGTCACTGGTCTTCCTGTTGCAGTTAAAGACAGCTTTAAATCTTGTTGGGTAATAGTGGATAGATTCACAAAAATGTGCAAATTTATTCCAACCCACAAAGATGTATCCACCAAAGAATTAGCTTTCTTATGGTGGTCTTACATGTTTAATATTATTGGTTTTCCAAAAGCCATTATCTCTGATAGGGATCCTAAATTTACTTCTGAATTTTGGACCTCTTTGATGGATATTTGTGGCTGTGAGTTAAAATTGTCTACAGCTCACCATCCTCAGACTGATGGTCTAGCTGAGAGAATGATTCAAACTTTGGAAGATATGATTAGAAGGTATTGTGACTTTGGTTTAGAATATAAAGACAATGACAGATTTACTCATGATTGGGTCACTCTATTGCCTGGTCTTGAATTTGCATATAATAGCACTGTTCATTCTGTCACTGAGAAAAAGTCTTTTGAGCTTTGGTTAGGTTATGTCCCACATACTCCTGCTCAGATTCTCAATAGTAAATTACCTAAGTTGGAACTACACCCTGGTGTAAAATCTTTCATGCAAATGCAACTGCTATTCAGAAAACATGCTCAGAGCTGTTTTGATAAAGCATTTGAATATGAAAAGAAAAGATAGGATAAATCCCATTAAGAATGAACATTTAACAAGGGTGATGAAGTGTTGATCTCTACTGTCCATTTCAATTTACAAGGTAACCACAAATTAAAAGATACTTTTGTAGGCCCATTTGTTGTTAAAAGAATGGTTGGTGATAATGCAGTGGAAGTTGTATTGTATTCTCCATATGATAGGAAACATCCTGTTTTTCCCATTTCTTTGCTTAAACCTTATACTTCCAACAGTGACTTATTCCCCAAAAGAAGGGGAAGACCTAAGAAAAACCCTCAGGAAGTAACAGAAACAGCAGAAATTGATAAAATTCTCAATGATAGAATTATCACTTCTGAAAGAGGTATTGAATATTTATTGAGATATAAGAACAAATCATCTGAACATGATGCATGGATACCTGGCAAGCAGATTTCAAATCTGCCTACTCTGCTGAAAAAATACAAAAAGAAAAAATGTTAGCATTTTTTATTATTATTTTTTTTAGAGTGAGGGAGTGTCAGCCAGGCTATTCCAGGAGCCCAGTAAATGATATGTTAACTTATAGGACCTGAAAGAGGGCGTAAGAATTGTATTTAATGTATATAAATTAATATTTTATTGCATAATAAAATTATATAAGTATCTTATTACATATAAGTGTTATATTAATTTTATTGTTTATATAAATTTTTTATACATTTAAATTAAACATAATATATATTATATTCTACAAATAATGGCGAATTTTTATGTATTTAATAATTATTAATTTATATTTAATTATTTAAAAACATATATTATAATTATAAGTGTAAAATTTACTTATAATATAATTAAATTAATTATTTATATTTATATATTAAATATAATTTTTTATAGTATTAAAAAATAAATAATGACGCTTTGTTTGACCCATAATTGTGTCAGGAAAAACTAATTAATACTAAATTGAAATTAATTACATATTTTGTTGTGTCAGAATATTTTTTGTTTCACTTAAAAATCCTTAAATTAGACTGTACCATCTGTTTTGAATTATTTTTCTCATAGTTCCTATGTTCCAGGCTTGTTTAGTTATTCACTATTTTTACTTACTGATTTGGGAATTAATTGTGGGAAAATTGGATTCTTAATTGGGGTTTTTAATTTTTTGTTTCATATTTTTCTCTACATTGTTATGTTTCACTTATTCTTTTAGATTCTTGTTTCATTCTATTATATTTCTTGTATTTACAAATATAGTAGCGCTTCAGAGGGCCCATTGCCTATAAAAATGCCTTGGTTAATCCCCTGTAGCCCCATCACTTACTATACACTCAACAACTTAAATATAATTTTATTACGTTTATATTATTTTTTTAATAGTATCAAAAATTCTAATTGAAATTCTATATAACAATTAAAAGGTTGCCTTAAGTCTGATAGTGATCATAGTGTTTGCCGCGCAGAGGCCTTACCATTAATATAATAGTGTTATTTAATAAAAACTCCATTGTTGTCACATCTCTCAAGAAACTCGTCATTGATTCTCTTCAATAAATTAAATAATTTTGTTATACTTTATTTCTTTTATTTCTCAAATAACCATTTCCTCCTTGTCCTCCTCTCTTTCTTCCCCTTCTTCTTCCCTCTTCTAGACAACTGACTGACAGAATGGCTCCCAATTGTCATGGGGTCCTTTTGGTCTAGAAGATTTATTTGAGGTTATACAAGAATTTTTTGGGTTTAAATGGACCCTCAAAAAGTAAAGTATGTATTTTTTAATCAAACTGATTGTATTACTCAAATAATAAGAGGTAGTGTTAAATATTAATATATTTTATAAATTAGGTATACGTTGATGTAAGTACTAATGTTATAAAAGTATAGAAATAGTAATTTGTGTTGTGTAAATGTAATTAGTAAGTAAGTAGGGAATGAATTCAAAAGGACAAAAAGGAAGGGCCTTTTATAGGCAATATGTGAGAGACAAGAACACAGAATTGACATCTCCTAATACAAGAGTGTGAGAGAGAAAAAACTTAATTTAAAGAGAGTATGTGAAATAATAAGAGTAAGACTATTTAGTGCATAAATAAAAGTATTTATTTTATTTGAAATAAAACTATGAACCCTTTGGTCCGTCACATTTTAGTGTAAGAACATTTGATTTGGAATATTGAATCAATAAAATCTAAATAAAGGAATTTGAAAAAGTATTTTTTTCTCTTTTTATAATTTTATATTTTTTAATACTAATTTTTATTCCCATCTCATCTGTATTATTGAGCACGGTGTTTGGGAATAAATATATATGTGGGACAATTACTTATTTTTATTAATT
Source organism: Hemileia vastatrix (assembly GCA_030280995.1). Classification (NCBI taxonomy): domain Eukaryota; kingdom Fungi; phylum Basidiomycota; class Pucciniomycetes; order Pucciniales; family Zaghouaniaceae; genus Hemileia; species Hemileia vastatrix. Next base: position 4,873,265 of record JASXTE010000008.1, on the reverse strand, counting down.
AATTACTTAGTGTACTTAGGTAGTTAATTGTAATTAATACATAAGTATTTAATAAATAATTAATTATTAATAAGAATCTAAAAGGTGTGGCTTCACCTCAGTAAGATAATTAATTATTTTACTGGGTAAGTCTTGTAGCCTGGTTGACAATATTTATCCTTTTCCAATGATTGCCTCTATACATGCTACCCTCAAAGGTGCTATGTATATAAGTTTCCTAGATGGAAATAAAGGGTACCATCAAATTCCTGTTGAAAAGAATTCACAGAACTTTTTGTTGATAACAACACATATGGGAATTTATAAATATGTCAGAATGCCATTTGGACCAAAAAATGCTCCATCAGTATTTCAGAAGTTAATGGATATAACATTCCATAATGAAATGATTGAAGGATGGTTAATGTTATACATTGATGACATCATAGTTTTCTCTAAAACTTATGATGAACACTCAATCCATTTAAAGAAGGTATTTCAAAAAATGGATGAAATAAAAATGACCCTTGCATTGAAAAAATGTAAATTTGGGTTTGAATCTTTAAAAGTGCTTGGTCATATTGTATCTGGCTTACAAAAATGTGTAGACAAAAATAAAGTGGCTGAAATAAAGAATATTGGCATTCCTCAAAATGTAAAGGATGTACAATCTTTTCTTGGTATGTGTGGTTATTATAGACAATATATAAAAACTACCAATTAATTGCTGCACCATTTACCACACTGATAAAGAAATCAGAATCTTTCATTTGGAATAATGAAAGACAACAGGCTTTTGATAAGTTGACAGAATGTTTAATGACAGCTCCTATCTTGGGATTACCAGATTTCCAATTGCCTTTTGTATTATATACAGATGCAAGTTTGATTGGTCTTGGTGCTGCTTTGCATCAAAAACAACTTATTGAAGGAAAAAGGTCAGAAGTAGTAATTTGCTATATTTCACGTACTCTAAGAAGTAGTGAACTGAAATATGGTGCTACTCAACTTGAATGTTTGGCAGTAGTATGGGCTCTTGAGAAGCTACATTATTACCTTGAAGACCAAAAATATGAGTTAATAACTGACTGTAGTGCAGTTAAGTCACTCTTAAACATGAAAACTCCTGATAGACACATGTTTAGATGGCAATTAGCTGTACAAGAATACAGAGGACGGATGACTATTACACATAGAGCAGGAACCTTACACTCTAATGTAGATTTGTTATCTAGAGTACCTCTGCCTAATAATGATGATAATCCTGCTTATGTTCCTGAATCAGAGATTATTAAAATTTATGGCATTTATATTGTAGATCTTGAGGATGAATTTATGCAATCAATTCTTGAAATGTATGCTTCAGATCCTGATTTGAGTAAACTCACTACAATATTAAATGATCCATCTAGTGCTTCAATGAATGTTTTAATAAAAACATTACCAAATAAGTATAAAGAGGCATTAGAAAAATGAAAATTTTCCATTGAGGATGGTTTTATATATTACAGAAAAAACTTAAGTAATGTAATTGTGATTCCCCCTTCAATGAAGGAGTTAATGTTAAGTATATGTCATTATGATATATTAGCAGGTCATTTTAACTACCATAAAACATTAACCAGAGTAAAAAACACAGCTTGGTGGATTAACATGTCTGAGGATGTTCAAAAATATGTTGAGACATGTGATTCTTGTCAAAAATCTAAAAGATTAACAGGCAAGAAATCTGGTTTATTACAACAAATTGAGCAACCAAAAGCTCCATGGGAAATAATTAACATGGACTTTGTAACAGGTTTGCCAATAGCAGGGAATAAGAGTTATAAATCCTGCTGGGTAATTGTAGATAAATTTACAAAGATGTGTAAATTTATTCCTACCCACAAAGAGGTTTCTGCAAAGGACTTAGCTTTTTTATGGTGGACACAAATGTTAAATATAGCAGGTTTCCCAAAAGAAATAGTTTCTGACAGAGATCCTAAATTTACTTCTGAGTTCTAGACATCACTTATGGATGTTTCAGGGTGTCAATTAAAACTTTCTACAGCACACCAACCACAAACTGATGGGCTAGCAGAAAGAATGATACCATCTTTAGAAGATATGATAAGAAGATATTGTGCTTTTGGTCTTAACTTTAAAGACAATGACAAATTCACACATGATTGGGTAACCCTTATCCCAGGTTTAGAATTTGCATACAATAGTACAGTACATTATGTCACTGGCAAAAAGCCATTTGAGTTATGGTTGGGTTATGTAACTAATACCCCTGCTAAAACTCTTAATAAATTACCTAGATTGGATATCCATCCAGGTACTAAATCTTTTCTACAGATGCAAGAATTATGCAGAAAAATGCTCAAGAATGTATAAATAAGGCGTTTGAGTATGAAAAGAAAAGATGGGATAAAGCCCATAAAGAACAAATGTTCAAAGAGGATGATGAAGTCTTTATTTAAACACTACATTTCAATTTAAATGGTAATGTTAAATTGAAGGATCCATTAATTGGACCATCTGTAGTTAAAAAGATGGTTGGTAATAATGCTGTTGAGGTTATTCTATATGCACCCTATGATAGAAAAGATCCAGTATTTCGTATTTCTCTTATAAATCCATACCATTCTAATGATACTGCTCAATTTCCAAGAAGATCAGGAAGGCATAAACAGCAACCTGAAGAAATAGTTGAAAAGGCAGAAATTGAAAAAATACTTAAAAAGAGACAACTTACTAAAGAAAAAGAAGTTGAGTATCTATTAAGATATAAAAATAAATCAAGTGAATATGACCAGTGGATTCCATAAAATGAAATCTCTGATCTTAAAAATCTCTTGAAAAAATTTAAATCAAAATAATACTGTTTATTCAGTATATGTATTATAGAAATTTAAAAAAAATTTCTATTCACTCCTTACTTTTAATTAAAATGTCTTAACAATTTTTTTATTGTTTTTTTTTGGGTGAGGGAGTGTCAGCCTAGATATCCCTAGTACTGAGTATTTCTTATACTTAAAATAAGATAACCTTAAGTACATTAAGATTATATCTTAAAAATAAGGTTAAAATAATAATATATATATGATTATATTACATATATATATAATTATTACTCTATCATATAAATTATAGTAGTTTTAATAGCTTATCCATAGCCTAGTAATAGTTATTAAAGTTGTTAATTAAGTCAAAATATACTTATCTTAAGTGATATGAAGTAATTATTGACATACATAAGCTTATATGTTTACATAAATCTCATATTCAGTTAAATATGCAGTATATTATGTATATTTAGGTATATAAGTTGGTTTTAGCCCCTTAATAGCCTATAAAATTTGTTTTTCTGTTTATTTTAGGTCATATGGACGTATCAAGTGGACTCACAACACCTACAGAAGCATAAACATCTATTTCAGGTGCATACACTCAGTCTGGACAACTTAATCTGCTTCCTTGGATGGATATTCGCTTTTATCTGGATTTTCTATTTATGGTATAGATCTGTGATATCATTAATTGTGATGTAGGGTCCTTACTGGACGTCTGGGTGTTGAATCTGCTTGAAGTGGACGCCATGGGGAGGTTATGGGCCCTCACAGTGCTGTAATTGCCGGGGATAGCAGTGACATCATCTGGATTGAAGGTCTGTGCAGTCCAGGGGATTTGGGTATAAGTAAGGAGGGATTTTGATGGTTATTTATCATCAATTACTTACTACATTTAAATCCAATACTTCAATACAATTATTAACATTTAGAAATATATTATAAAGCCTTTTATAAGTTGATATTATCATTATATAAGCTATAACTATATTCTATTTATCTATTTTCCACCACTAGCACACATTTAAATCCAAGTATTGTGAGTTTTATTTGAGTATAACTATTTTATTAGTCTTCCCCTGAGGTTTAATCACTAATTAATTTATCCATAAGTAGTAGGAACATAAATAAAAACTATTATATCATACTTATATACTAGACTATACTGACAAATTTAATGGTAGCTTTTTGTGTTTAAATTGGTGTATATCTGGGCTATAACACATGTGTCTTAGTTAATTGTGTCATATTTCCTCTAACATTTACCAAACATTAGTTTTTTGTTATTATGTTTTTAATATTCTTTGAATATACTTTATTATGGCGCTTTAGAGAACCCCTTGTCTATATAATGGCCTTGGGTAACCCCCTGTATCCCCATCACTTATTATACACTCAACTTAAATACATTTTTTAAATAAAATACATTTATTTTATTTTTATTAGCCTTATGAATCTAATTTAAAAAGTAAATCAATAATCTAAGATTGCAGTAAGTCTATTAATAATAGTAATTTTTTGCTACACATTTAAGATAAATACTTATTAAAAAATATATATAATAATTAAATAAACCATCACTGTTGTGTGAATCTCAAGAAATAGTTGTTGCCTCTTTTTTAAATAACTCAATCCTTTTATTAATTCATTTCTTTTACTTTTTGTAAACCCTTTTCTTTACATTCTTCTTTTCCTCCTCATCATCTTTCCTTCTTATTCCCTTCTTTTAGACAACCAGCCAACAATTGAGGGCCTTTCCAAACAACAACAACAATAAGTCTACTTGGGACAAATGACATTGCCCACAGACCACCTAAAACAAAAAGCAAATTTTTGCTGCAGCCATGTTTTGAACTTGGGGTCAAAATTTTGGGTTTATAATATATTAAATAATATATAATTTTGAAGTTATTTCTCCATCACTATAGTAAGTTAACCTTTGCACCTCTCTTTTATATTATTAAATTTATATTGCAATAAAAGTGATTGTAGATTAATTGCTGAATCACTGAGTGTAAGTGTTCAAATTTTTTATTAATTTTTTATTCCTAGTAGAACATAATAGAGTTATACTGTCAGCCAGGCTACTAGACTTACCCAGTGAAATAATTAATTATTTACTGGATGAAGCCGCACCTTATCATTTTAATTATTTAATTATAAATAAGTTACATTAAAATTACTTATAATAAATTAACTAATTACAGAATGATAAAATTAAATGAATAATTAAAATTAAATATAAAATTGTCCCATATATTTTTTCTCTAACACCGTGCTCATTTGACAGGTTGGAAGAAATAAAGATTTATATTAAAAAATAGATTTTAAATTAAAATATGATTTTAATATTCAAATAATATTAAATATATACAAAAACTCAAATTTCTTATTTAGAATTGACTTGTACAGTAAATATTAAATAAATTAATGTATTTCTGACATACTCTGTAAATACATCTTTTTGATGCCTTCTTTTTAGAACAACTTTATTATTTGAAAATACCCCTTCTGGAATATTCTTTTTCTCTCTCTCTCATACTACTGTTTTCAGAATTTGATTGCCATGCTTTGTCCCTCCTTTGCCTATATAAGGCCTCTCTTTTGGTTGTTTTTTATTCATTCCTTTACCAACTTACTTTGTTATTACTATTTACAACACAATACTTATTTTTATATCTTATCTCACTAGTAGTTACAAGAGCGTAATTCTAATCAATAACTTATAACAATATTTAAACCCTACCTCTTATATTTGAGTAACAAATCACTTAGATTAAGAAATACATACCAAATTATTGAGAGTTTATTTAAAATCCTTAAAATCCTCATAGAAAGTTCATACCAAATCTTCTAGACCAAAAGCGTACCTTGACAATTGAGGGCTTTCCAAATTATCAACGGCGCAACGATATTTGAGGCGTAATCGAGGGGACCATCGGTGTGTGAAGTACCTGTAAAGGACGACGAGAAAGCGAGAAAATGACGAACGTCATACGTCACGTGACAAAATTTTTTGCTGCGAACGGGAATCGAACCACGCTCCAAAAATTAAGTTCATATACTGACTAAACGTCCTATATATCGTGGTAATTATTGTTATAACTATTTGTGGGTTACTCTTCAATCTCCATTTGCTACGTATTTCCTTTTACTCAGCACTCTGTAAGTGGCATTAATTTGCTCATTTTTCAGAGGGAGGTGTCTGGTAATTGGACTTTATTTTTATTATTATATTTTTTTTTATTTTTCCTGGTAGACCATAATTGAGCAATAAGTGTTCTTAGTCCCAGAAGTAATAAATTAATTATATATTAATATTATTTATTATAATTTTTCAGTTGACATTTGTCCTGATTAATTTAATTGTTCCAGTTGACAAATTGTCCTGACAATAATATTTTTAATTAATATATAATTAATATTTAATTACTTCAGTTGACTTTGAGTCCTGATAATTCAATAAATATTTTAATTAATAAAACTCACATTTAAGTACTTCAGTTGACATTAAATCCTGGTAATTAAGTGATCAAGCTTAATAAAATTTTAAAATAAAAATTTATATTTAATCACTTCAGTTGAAATTAAGTCCTGGTAGTTAAGATATCAGTTTAATAAAATTTTGTTAAATTAATAAAGTTTCAAATTTGATTACTTCAGTTGACAATAAGTCCTGGTAATAAATTATTTGATTTAAATCCTGAAAATAAATAATTAAAAATTATTAATAAAAATTCTAATTTATTTCTACAGTTTATTATATTATGATCCTGGTTTTAAAATTTTTTTATTAATAAATTAATTTTATTTAAGTTGATTTTTATCCTGAAAAAAGATTTTTTTTATTTTTTTTATTTTTTTTATATAAAAAATCAAAAATCAAAACTAATTAATCTTATTGTCTCTTTTCTTCATTTCAGTAAAATCTTAAAATGACTGAACAAAGTGGTTCTGCTGCACGTGAAGAAGAACTAGACTTAATTGATTATGATGAGCCTACTTCAGTAAGTTCTCCTTTAACAAGAAGAATTTCTCAAACTAATAAATCCTTGCCCCAAACAGGATGTAGATATGGAAGAAGTAGAAATCCTAGTGGACACAACTCAGGATCAGAAGCCTATGATAAACCCACCAGAAGAGTTTCCAAAAGGCTTCAGGATAAAAAAGATGCCATTGTCTCAGCAGGTAAAGAATCTGTCTACTCACATAAAGGAGTTAAGGACTGAAAGCTTGAGACTAAAGGTAAGGGTAGATGCTTTGGAAGAAAAGGTGAGAAGAACAGATACTTTTCTCCAAGAGAAGAAGAAATCTCTTCCTCCCAAGGATCAAAAACAATTGGCTCCCCAGCCCCAAGAGAAGGTGGAAGTGTCCAAGTGGCAGTGGGACTGGCTAAACACTCAGTGGGACTACCTGGCTCAAAACCAGCATCAGTTACCTCAGGAAGGTCCATCAAGGCCCAACCAGGTCAACCCCACTCCTCCCCAGCCATATCAAGGAGGCAAAAGAAGAAGAAAGACAAATATGGTGATACCCTGCAAACCCTGGTACGTCCCTCTATTGATTCTCAAGTGTCTTTTCTTGTGGCTGACTCTGTTCCTTCAGGTAAATCAAGAAGGGAGGATGAAAATTTGAGACCTATAGAGGCTGGGAGTAGTAGACAAATCACTCATGTATCAAATCCTTTACTTTTAATTGCTACCTCAATGATTAATCCTGATATGGCTGTGATTGATGAAACTCTTGACCCTGAGTTCTATGAGAGTCTGGAAAGTTACTCAGTTTCCTTATTGAGAAACACTCCAGATGTAGCAAGAATTAATGATGAGCACTTGAGAGATAATATTGCCAAGCAAAATCATATAATGAACAACATGCAATTGACTCAGAGATATAATAGTTTGTTAACTGATCAGGGTTATCAAGCATTAAGAAGTGAATAACAGAGAGTCTCTGATGAATTGTCTCATTACAAAGCAACCCATGAAAAGAAAGTTGCTTTATGGCAAAATATAAAAAATGCTTTGTCTAAGCTAAAAGATACTGTATCTGCCTGTTTCCAGGAGGTAGAGATAGATAAGATAAATCTGAAAATATTGAATGAACATTTGTCATCTTTTCAAAATAAAAATCAATTATTTTTTGCAACTATCAATGAGAGATTATCTAGTCTTCCAAGAATGAAAACAAGACTAACAACCATTGAAGAAAAATTGAACTCATTGTTAAATGACCTAAAATATTCTGACATTTCTGTGAAGGAACATATAGTGCAGGATGCTCAAATAGTACCTGTGGCTAGTTTATCTAAAGTAAAAATAGCTTCAGAAATACCTGTTGATAACACTGAGTTTCCATCAAAAACTGATGATGCACCAGGATCTGCAACCGAAGGATTAAACAATGAGATTTCAGCACAATTAGAGAAATTACAGCTGCTTCTTACTCAGAAACAAGCTAGTACTAAGGAGACTCCTTCAAATCAAAAGAATTGGCCAAAACTTGACCAGTACCCAACATTTGATGGTGATTCTTCCTCTGATTGGCAACAATTTATTTGCAGAATTGATAACTTAAAAAATTCTTACAAACTTCCAGATGAGGAAATTGTGTCCAAGTTAATTTCTTTGTTTACTAATGTTGCCCTGATGTGGTATGAATCTGTTCTCCTGGAAGGGAATGACTACTCATGGGAGGATTGGAATAAATTAATTAAAGCACAATTTGGTGGCTCCAAGTTCAGAATGGCTCAACAAAGGTAGTATGAGGAAACTAGATATAGCTCTTCTACTGATAAACCTATTGAGTTTTTAATGAAACTTGTAAAAATCTTAAGGGCAATGGACCCAAATTTGGAGGTTGATTTATGGAAGGACGGGATCCTCTATAAATTACCAATGTCTCTGAGAGACTTGATAGTTGCTAGGACTGAGTTCTCCAAAGAACCCTCTTCTTTCATTAATACTTGCAATGAGATACTTCTAAACAATAAGTATGATGCCAGAAGATTCATTCCTAGGACCCCTTTGGAGAAACCCTCCACTTACCAACAGAAACCTCTGGAAAAGGTTGGTAAACCTTCTGCCCATGTTGCACCAAAGAAGTATGCAACAAACAATTGCTTCAAGTGCAACAAGCCTTGGCAGAAAGGCCATGTTTTTGACAAGAAGATAAATCTTGTAGAAAAAACAGAGGAACATGCTGATGACACAGTGGTACTGGATGATACATCAAGTGATTTTTCCAGCAATATTTCATATGAATCTCAACAAGAAATCTTGATGCTGGAAGAGGATATCCATTATTTAAATACTATTGACATTGATAATAATGATTTATCTACAGTTGAAGATGCTGAGATCATAAAGAGCATTGAGGATAGCTCAATTATTATTGCCCCTCTTAAGGCACAAGTCTTGATCAATGGAACCAGCATTGAAGTTGTTCTGGATTCTGGAGCTGGAGGAAGTGTAGTATCTGAAAGAGAACTTGCTTCAGTAGATCAAGACTATAAATCTAAACTGATGCCTATCATTTCTGAAAATTGGAGAGGGTATGGCTCTGTTTTGTCCCCCATTGGGAAATACAAAGACACAGTGGTTTTTAAATATAACCATGGTTTTGTAAGAGCTATTTGTGATTTTGTTGTCATAAAAAATGATAACTTGAGCGATTGTTTTATTGTAGGGAATGATATTTTAACCAAGTATGGCATAAAATTGGATCCTTCAAACCAATGTTTCACAATGGGGATGAATGGGAAGAGAAAATTTAAGATTTCCTCGCCTAAAAAATTAGTAAAACCAGAATTGAACACATGTAATACTGTGGTTCAATATAAAGGAAGATATACAAAGGAAATGCATGCCCTTATGTCTGAAATTGACAATGATTCTTTTGGAGAACAACTTTCTGGTGAGGATAAAGATTCCATCATTAACTTGATAAAATCTTTTCCTATGGCCTTTACTCATGGGTCACATGAACTGGGATTAGTTAAAGAGGAAATGAAAATTTCATTTTCTTGCCCATTAACTGATATACCACCTAGTTTAAAGAAGAAGCCTTATCCTGCTTCTCCCACAAAGAGAAAAGATATTGAAGACAATATCTCTACCCTTTTTAAAATGAATATTATTGAAAATGTAGTTGAAACACCTAAATATTGTGTTATCTCACCTGTCCTAATTTCTTATGAGAAAGATAAAGCTAGGTTATGTGGTGATTATAGAGAACTAAACACTTATACTGTTGATGATATCTACCCTTTACCTAGAATCAGCTCTATACATGCTACTTTTCAGGGTGCTAAATATATCAGCTGTTTGGATGGTAATAAAGGATATCACCAGGTACCTGTTGAGAAAAATTCTCAGAACTTTCTGATGATTGCTACTCATATGGGTATTTATAAGTATATTAGGATGCCATTTGGCCCTAAAAATGCCCCTTCAGTTTTTCAAAAAGTCATGGATAACACATTCCATCAAGAGATAATTGAAGAATGGCTGATGGTTTATATTGATGATATCATTATATTCTCAAAAAAATTTGAGGACCATCTCAACCACCTGTGTAAAGTGTTCCAAAAAATGGATGAAATAAATATGACACTTGCTTTGAAGAAATGTAAATTTGGTTTCCATTCTTTAAAAGTTCTTGGTCATGTTGTTTCAGGGTTACAGATATGTGTGGACCAGAACAAAGTGGCAGCCATACAACAGGTGAAGGCTCCTACAACAGTGAGAGAGCTCCAAAGTTTTTTGGAAATGTGTGGATACTATAGACAGTATATTAAAAATTACCAAGTCATAGCTTTACCCCTTACCCAATTAACTAGAAAGGATGTTGCTTTTGTCTGGAATAGTGAAAGACAAAGAGCCTTTGACACTATGAAACACTGTTTGATGTCAGCACCAATTCTTGCTTTACCTGACTTTAATCAATCATTTGTTTTGTACACTGATGCCAGTTTCATTGGTCTTGGTGCTGCCCTCCATCAAAAACAAGTGATAAATGATAAAGTTTCAGAAGTAGTAATTTTTTATATTTCAAGAACCTTGAGAAATAGTGAATTGAAATATGGTGCTACTCAATTAGAGTGTTTAGCTGTAGTATGGGCTCTAGAAAAGCTTCATTATTACTTAGATGACCAGAAATTTGAACTTGTCACTGACTGAAGTGCAGTTAAATCCCTTTTAAACTTGAAAACACCTAACAGACATATGTTCAGATGGCAGCTAGCTGTTCAAGAGTACAGAGGGAGAATCACAATTATTCATAGGGCTGGTATTGTTCACTCAAATGTGGATATGTTATCTAGGTTACCTTTGCCAAATAATGACTCTAATCCTGCGTATGATCCTGAGGACGAAATTATTCATATACATGGGATATATGTGGTTGATATGGAGGAAGAGCTATTACAGCTTATTCTGGAATCATATGAGAAGGAAAATGACTTGAAAGAGTTATGCACCATATTAAATGATCCAAAGAATGCTTCAATACAAGCATTAATTAAAACCCTTCCACCAAAGTACCAAAAAGCTTTGGAAAAAGGTAAAATTTCAATTGATGAAGGATATCTATATTATAGAAGAAAGTTAAGTAATGTTATTGTTATTCCGTTATTCTGCTGAAAAGTTTGGAGAGGGGTTGGAAATTCACTTTTCTGCTCCTCTGGGATATGTCAATGTCACCCTGAATGGCAGGGAGGCCAGGGCATTGTTGGATTCAGGTTCTCAGATAATCCTGATTTCTTTGTTTGAGGCAACTCATATGGGCCTCCCCATCAAAACTGGTATTGGTGGGAATTTGAGAGGGATCAGTGGCCATGTCACTGAATTGGTTGGAAATTCAGAGTTTGTGAAGTTAGATGTTGGAGAAGCCTCAGGGAAGGTTCATTTTTACATTGCTAAAGGTAATGTAAAAGCAGTTTTGGGTGGGCCATTCTTGATGGATATTCAGGCAAGAATTGGTTATCAATTTGATTTGGGAATCAGTTTTGAGTTGACTGGTGAAGACAAAAGGAGGCTTTACATGAGGTTATCATCCCCTTGAGACGATGGTTGGGAGACTAGGCCTGGTTTATCTTCAATGTGCCAGTGCATGGACTGCTGCAGGAGAAGGAAGGAAGTTAGTGCTGCCTCTGGTTTTTTGGAGTGCGGCTCAGGCTCTATTGAGAGTCTGTCTTTTTTAGAGTAATGAGGGCTGATCACCCTAGTGCTGCAACCAATCCCGAAGATGAGGAAATCCCAGGTTGTAGTAGGTCAGCTCCCTTGGAGATATACCAAGTGGATTTTCAACTTTCTCTTTTTAATGTTTCTCTTCTCTGCAAGTATTCATCAATTTTTTTATCAAGTCTCTGTTCTCTCTCAAGATTCTTAATTATTTTTAATTCAAGTTTAAAGAAGAAGATTGGTTATATATCTTTATTGAAAGATATGCAGAAAAGTTTGGGGGCGGTGAGATTGGGGTCTAAAAGTAAGTCCTCCCAATTGTGCACCACTAGGGTTTCTTCTACACCTTTCAAAAACATTACCTGGGCCACACCTGTGAGCATTGGGGAAACCCCTGGTTATTTTTGTAGGTCAGAAGAAAACTCAAGAAAAGAAGATAAAAGTTTCAAGATAATTCATGAAAATCAAGAAAAAAATCTGAAGATAATGAAGAAAGAAGATGCAAAATATTTTTGTGAAGATCGTCAAGATCTAATTTTGGGTCTCCAGCATGTGGTTAAACTGCAGAAAATTTTGAAGAGAGAAGATCATCAAGATTGATTTTTGGACCTCCAGAATGAGGATAAACTGCACAATTTTAGAAGATGTGATTCAGAAGATGAATCAAGATTTGAAGATTTGGAAGTTGGAAGTGAGGATGAAGATGTGGAATTGCGGAAAAGTTTTGGAGTGGTGAGATTGGGGTGTAAAAGTAAGTCCTCCCAATTGTGCACCGCTAGGGTTTCTTCTACACCTTTCGAAAACATTACCTTGGCCACACATGTGAGCAATGGGGAAACCCTTGGTTTTTGTTCCAGGTCTGGTGGTGAAGAATTCCTGAAGATCCCTCAAGTTGAAGGTGGAGCGGCAAAGTATAAGAACGTAGCACAGAAGATCAGGCCTGTCAATGAGCCTATTCCTGTGGGCTTGAATCCGCCTTTGAAGAGACCTCCTTTGTCAAGAGATAGGTACTGTACTTGCATGGTAAAGAATCCTCCAGAATTTGTAGAGATGGCTAGGGTGACTGTGGAAAGATTGAAAGTTGTTAATTTTGGTCCTGATGGGTGGTTGTCTGAAGAAGAAAAGAAGTTGTTGTTGCACGTTATTGTGCTAAGGGAAAAAGCTGTGGCGTTTGTTGAGGAGGAAAGGGATGTATTGAAGCACTCTTATGGGGAACCTTACTTGATTCCTGTGCTTTGTCATGAACCTTGGCAAATCAAACCTATTCCGATTCCAGCCGCTATGAGAGATGATTTTGTGGAGATTGTTAGGGAAAGAGTCAGGAATGGGTTATATGAACAATCAACATCCAGTTACTCAAGTCCGATGTTCTGTGTAAAGAAGAAGAATGGAAAGTTGCGGGTGGTTCATGATCTTAGAGCCTTGAATAGAGTCACTATCAAGGACGCTGGTATGCCACCAAGTGCAGAGGATTTTTTTGAAGCTTTCGCTGGAAGGGTGTTTTATGGTTTGGATGATATTATGGGTGGTTATGATGAAAGAGAACTACATACAGATTCAAGGCCTCTCACAACTTTTGAGACTCCTTTGGGAAGATTTCAGCTCACTAGGTTGCCTCAAGGAGCAACTAATTCAGTGGCAGTTTATCAAGCACAGATGGCTTGGATTTTGCAGGATGAGGTTCCTACTCATGCTGGTATTTTTATTGATGATGGTGAAATTAAAGGACCATCCACTGATTATGGTAATGCGGTGTTAGCAGAGAACCCTGGCATAAGGAGGTTTGTGTGCGAATTTGCAATAACTCTAGAGAGAGTGTTGTTCAGGATTGAAGAGGCTGGTTTGACCATTTCAGGGTCAAAATTCTGTTGTTGTGTTCCTGCTTTCAAAATTCTGGGTCATGTGGTATGTAAAGAAGGAAGGATTATGGCGAAGAAGAAGATTAATAAAATCTAGTCATGGCCAAGGCCTAAAAATACTACTGAAGTCAGGGGATTTTTGGGTGTATGTGTATATGTCAGGATTTTAAGTAAGGATTTTTCTTTGTTGGCTTCACCTTTAAGGAGGTTGACCAGAAAAGATGCAGATTGGGAATGGACTGAAGAGTGTGAAGAGGCTTTTCAGAAGTTGAAAAAGGTTGTTGGTGAAGACATTGTTCTTCACAAGTTGGATTATGGTGTTGGTGCTGGAAAAATTTATCTGGCAGTGGACTCAAGTTATATTGCTGCTAATGCTGTTTTGTCTCAGGAGGATAAGACTGGGAGGGTCAGGCCAGTAAGATATGAGTCTGTGGTGTTTAATGAGGTGGAATATAGGTATTCTCAACCTAAGTTGGAATTGTGTGGCATAGCTAAAATTTTAAAGAAGCTACAGATGGTTTTGTGGGGGCAGCTTTTTGAGCTGCAGGTAGATGCAAAATCTTTGGTTCAGATGATCAATACACCTAGTCTTCCAAATGATCCAATGAATAGGTGGGTGGCATTTATTCAACATTTTTCTTTTGACCTGGTACACAAACCAGGTAAAACTTTTACTATGCCTGATGGATTATCAAGGAGGCCACCTACAGATGAAGATTCTGAGGCTGAAGAGTTTGATGAGGATGTTCCAGTGGTTAGGGGAAGCACAAAGGGTGCTGAGTATTTCTCTCTCCTCCCCCATGAGGCTAAACTGGAAGATTGTTCTCTCCTCCCCCATGAGGCTAAACTGGATGATTGTTCTGACCTCTCCCAAGAGGCTAACTGGCTGGATCTGATCTCGATTCTGGTGATCAGGATGTTTTTGTTGATGAAGATGGAGTTGTTGTTTGGGACAGCTCAAAATTGGAAAAGGGTGTTTTTGTTAGTGAACTGGATTCTCACAAGGTTCAGTGGAAAGAGAAGGACGTGCCAAAATTTAAGGATTGGTGTCCTGGTTGGGCTGCTCAATTGTCTCATGTTCACACTGGTGATTTTGATGAAAGAATTGTACCCTTGGATGTGGTGTTGTTGGATTTTGAAGATGAGACCTGGGGTCAGTCTGGGTTTTATTTTATTTTGGTGGAATATCTGTTGACCTTGGAGAGGCCAGATAGTTGTGATGATGATACTTGGTTGTTAATCAAGAAAAAGAGTCCTGGATTTTATGTGTCAGGAAGGCGGTTGATGAGGAGGAGACATCAAAATCCTCAAGTGGTGGTAACTCAGAAGAAGGGTCAAGAATTGGTTTTGAAGTCTTTGCATGAAGACCTTGGTCATAGAGGCTTTGGGGAGACTTATAGAAAAGTAGCAGACAGATTTTGGTGGCCAGGTATGAAGTTGGCTGTGCAGGGTTGGGTTCAATCTTGTGAAGAATGTCAAAGAAGAAGTCATTTGAAACCTAAAGAGGTTGGCCGTGCTACTGGCGAATCAACCATTTTTAGAAGGGTCAGTCTGGATGCTGTCCATATTAAAGAGGGCAGGTATAAATACTTGATTGTTGCTAGGGATGATGTATCTGGTTGGGTTGAGGCAATGCCTCTGGTTAATTTGACTTCCAAGAATGTGGAAGAGTTTTTGAAGAAAGAGTGGATTTATAGGTATGGGTTGATGAAGTTGGTGACTGTTGATGGTGGCCCAGAGTTTGGGGCCAAATTTAAAGAAGCTGTGGCTAGTGTTGGTTCTAGGGTTAGAGTGGCTACACCGTATTATTCTGAAGCTGAAGGCATTTTTGAAAGAAGCCATCAAGTTATCAAGAATGCTTTGGTGAAGATGTGCAGAGATAGTGCCGAAAAGTGGAGGCATTATTTACGCTTGGTTTTATTTGCTGATAGGGTCACTGTGAAGAGGACAACTGGCTATTCTCCTTATGAGTTAATGTTTGGTCAGAAAGCCGTTCTACCAGTGGACTTGGAAGCTGTCTCTTATCTTGGAATTGATTGGGATGACGTGCACTCAACAGAAGATTTGCTCTGTGCCAGGATGCAACAGTTGGAATGTAGAGAGGAATGTCAGGAGAAGGCATACTCTAGAATGATGAAGATTAGGAATTAATCAGTCAGGTACTGGGACAAGAAGTTGGCTCATAGACTCAGGAATCCCTTGAAACCTGGTTGTTTGGTTTTGGTGTATAATAGAAGTTTGGAGAGTCAGTGGGGGAAAATGTTTGCTGACAGATGGAATGGACCTTACAGAGTCAGATCTCAGGCGTCTGGAGGTTCTTATGTTTTGGAAGAGTTGGATGCTGCAGTCTTGAAAAAGAGGGTGGCTGCAGACAAAGTGAAGAGGTTTTATCCCAGAGGCACTAGGAATGAAGAATATTAACTCCGCAATGAGGATAAACTATGGAACGTTCTTTTTTTGTTTTGGAATTCTTGTGGTGTTGCAGAGCAAATTTTGTGTGGAAACTTTTTGTTAGAAGGTACCCATGGGTGGGGCTTCTAGATTTGATCTTGGCAAGTGTAGGGGTGACTGATGGGCTGGCTGCTCTATCAACAGTTACCCCAGATTGTCTGTTTCCAACCCTTTCTCTTAATTTGGTTGAACCCTAGTATTGGTTCATTTTCACAGGTTTTAGTCCTCTATGACTTTAAACTGGAATTTCCTTTGTTTTTCATGTGCTGGTCTCTTCACTCTTATTGGTTTTGGTTTTTTTTTGTGTTGGATTTTGTGTTTTTATTAGAAGGTACCCAGGGGGGGCTTCTAGATTTTATTTTGGCAAGTGTGGGGGTAACTGATGGGCTCTCTGCTCTGTAGAACAGTTACCCCAGAATGTCTGTCTCAAGTCTTTTGTTTTTCCTAGTTGAATTCTAGTTCTGTTGTTTATTATTCAGGTTTCAAGTCCACTATGACTTTAAACTAGTTTGGGACTGGCTTCTTTATCTTTGGTTCTTTCAGATTGGTGGTGGATCACTGGTGGTCTCCCATCATTTTTACTTATTGGAGGGAGCCCACCCAGTGATCATTTCTATGGACCGGAATTTCTCTTATTGGACCGTCTATGGAGCTAAACTTTCTTTGATTTTTCAGTTATGTTTTTGCTAGATAGCAGTTTTAGATTATTTTATTTTTTTTCTCTTTTTTTCTTTTAATTTTTTATGGGGGTTGTATAAAATTATAAAATCAAAAATATAGGGTGTTACCACATCAGGGTCACCTGGATGTGGGCAAGCATTGGTGGGGAAAGGCTCATCAATTGGCCGTGCAATGCTATTTTCTTTTTTATTTATTATTTATTTCATGTGTTTCTGTGTTTCATTATTTTTATTATCTTCTGAATTTCTAAATTTTTTTGAATTTTGTTTTCTGTTAATCATTTAAAAGATTTAATTGTGTATCCACATCAAGGTGCACTTGGATGTGGGTAAGGTATCAGGGGATCAGCTCATCAATTGGCTGGAGGATACCATTTGTATTATTTTTTATATTTTTATTTTATTTCATTTATGTTATTTCATTTCATTTTATTTATTAATTTTTAATTTTTAGTATATTAGTAGAGTGAAAAAAAAAAAAAAATTCTGAAATTATTTTTTATTATTTGTTTTATATTATTATTATGTTTCTAATCTTTTGCAGGAGCTCATTGTTTGGATGATGAAGCTTCTGGAGGCTGGTCCAGATTGTGATGACGTTTTTGTTATTTTTTGGGATTGTGGGTAGCACTGCGTTCTTTGAAGTGCATCCTGCTGAAGAGATGATAGGGATTGTAATGGTCAGGAATTGGATTAGAGGGAAGTTCAGAGGAGGAAGAAGAAGAGGTAGGAATGGAGTGCTGGAGGGTGTGTTTAATGATCCTAGACATTTTCCAGTGGTCATCCAGTAGGCGCTTTCTCAGGGATTTTTCAAAGTCATTCAAAGGTCCATGGAGGGCAAAGGCTTTTAGCATGTTGGAACACATGGTGCTTAGGTGTTTCTTCATGTCTCCATAATCCAGGGTCAAAGAAGTTTCAAGAGGTTGGCAAACTCCAATAATAGATTCAAGAGGAGGGGTGCCAACTAGACAAGAAGAATTGGATCAGTAATTATTTTTTGTTGAAGAAATGGGATAAATTAATTTGGTACTTACAGATTGGAAGCTCATCAAATCTGTAAGCAGCTGGGATTTGGATCTCTGACGATTTTGCAATGGTTATAGTGGGTGGATCAACTAGGGAAAGATATGGATTCTCATGGTCTTCCTCTGAAGGATCCTGAGAAGGTGAACTGGGATGCTGAGGTTCCTGGGGCCTAGTTGGAACAGTGAGATTTTTGTTGTTGTTGTGGTTGTTATTTCTGTTGGATTCAGTTGGAGGAGGTTCTGGTGATGGAGTACCAGGGTTGTTAAAGGATGGAGCAGGAGAGGGGGATTTGGAAGCAGACTGCTCTCTTCTGAATGGAGATTTTGAAGAGATGGAACTGTCAGAAGAGTAGTTGGCTGACAGAGGAGAGGTGTAGTTTCTTTGTCTTAGTTGGGGACAAAGTTGTTGTTGTGGAGCAGTGTGTGGTGTTCTGGTTTCTTCTTGGGGTTCTCTGGTAGGTCTCTTATAAATCTGGGAAATTTTGGTGCTTTTGGACTTTGGAAGGGTGGATTGCATTGCTCTGGGAGCAGTAGGAGGTAGTTGGGTTGAGTTGTTGTTGTTGTCTGGATGAATTTGGCTATTTTCTGGCCGTTTTTGGAGGTTTTGGTCCTAATTTTCACTGTTTGGTGAGGCAGGCGGGCCTCCTGGACCCGGTCTTGAAGCCTGGGAGTTGATCTTGAAGCTTTTGGAGCTAATTTGGCGGAGATAAAAGCAGTTTCTTGGGAAGCTAAGGCTGGTCTTTTGGGAAGAGTGCGGGAAGCTGAGCTTCTGGATCTTCTGGAAGGAGCAGAAGATAGAGAGGAAGAGGAAGGACCAAGCTCTGGGGATCTGGTAGGGGATCTGGAGATGTATTTGTGAGAAGGAGAAGGCGGAGAAATAGGGTAGTTGGTGTCTCTGTCACATCTTTTCTTTTAGGAATAGCAAGAGTCACAAGCCCTTTTTAGAATTCGGATTCAGGATTTGGAAGAGTGAATGTGCAAGGTCTGCACATGTGGATGCACTGTTTGCAGGCATAGTCCTTGGGAGAAGTGAAGCAAGGGAGAGTAGAAGGGTTAACATCAGGAGATCCAGCCATGATCTGTGGTGAGAAAAGATGATAAAAAGGGATAGGATGAGATTTTTTGTCAGTTATGGGTAGATGATGAAGTGAAGGGGAAAGATCAGCAGGTTGGCTGTAGAGGTGTGCTGCATGAAATCGGCTGCGTCCATTTTATGCAAAATTCCTTCAGTCCATCAAGACTCTAAACTGAAAAAGCTATGTTATCAAGACAGTCCATCAAGACTCTAAACTGAAAAATCTATGGTATCAAGGTCAGTCCATCAAGACTTTAAACTGAAATCTGGTTTCTGTTAGTCCTCCAAGACTTTAAACTGGCTGGTTTCAAGATTTTATCAAGACTAGTCCATCAAGACTTTAAACTGAACACTGTGTTAGTCCCCCAAGACTTTAAACTGAGGGTTGTAAGCCCCCCAAGACTATAAACTGAGGAAAAAGTTTTTGTTGTTGTAGTTGGTTTTGAAAGATTGGTGGAGGGTATCCACAGGGGGAGCCTCCGAATTTAGCAAAGGCAAGTTTGGGGGTAATTGATGGGCTGGCTGCTCTATTCACAATTACCCCAGAATGTTAGTTTTTTCTCTGTGTCTTAATGTGGTTGATCTCTGGTTCTGGGTTGATGATTTAGGTTTTTGAGTCCCCCAAGACTTTAAACTGAGGGTTTTTGAGTCCCCCAAGACTATAAAATGAGGATGGTCCCCCAAGACTTAAAACTGAGGGTTGTTTGTGGTTACATCCTATAGAGGGTGTGGTCAATTTTTCTTTTCTGAATCAAACTCAAGTACTAGTGGAATTACAGAGGGAATCAAGAGAGGAAATGAAGTGTTCAGAATTAGCCTTGAACTGGTGAATGAGGTGTCTTCTGTTCTCAATGTCCTGTGGATCTCTAGCAGGAGTGGATTGGAAGTAGTTAAGCAGAAGTTGAATCTGTTGAGATGTGTGTTGTTGGAACTTGCCCTTGATAGTGGGCAAGTGCGTTGGTGTTGGTGGTGCAATGTACCCTACATTGTTATCATCACTATCAGAAGAGGGAGGAACTGAGAAGTTATCAGTCTTAAAGTTGAAGGAAGAAATGACTGTTCTTTACCATCAGATGGACCAGGGATGGGGGAACTAGTTGTTTTATGGGTTGTGGCACTCTTCTGGGAAGGCTGGAGCTTTTTGATTAATCTGGGTATCAGGATGGATGGCCTAGATCTTTTGGTGCTGGCAGAAGAAGGACCAGGTTGAGGTGGAGGTGAATCTGTTGTGGAAGAAAGTGGACCAGGTCTGTGGCAGGTCTTCTTTCTGGATTGGCAGACATTGCAGGACATTCTGTATGGATGAACAGGTGGTGTCATGGCGCAGATTAAATTATAGTCGATGCAGTATTGGCAGGGGCCCATTTCAGAGGCAGATTTGGGAAGAAGGTTAAACATGCTGGTTGGATGAAGAAAGAATGCGTACATTCTCAATTGGAGGGAGGATGTGGTCTTCCAACATTGGCAGGGGCCTTTCTTGTGTGATTTGGTGCTGTTTGTGCATGTCTTAATAAATATCTGTTAAAGAATTGGGTATTTTTCTGGTTTTATTCCGTGGATATTGGGACTGCGGGTATGTGGGTACTATCATTGGATAGCCCTGGTTTTTCTCTATATTTTATGTCTTGAAGACATTTTTCATATTCTGAATTTTAAGGGGTCATTTCCTCATTTTTCATTTATAAAAGATTGCTGTTTAATTTTCTTTTTGTGTTTTACGGGCCAACCTTAAGTCTTAGGGTTAAGTGCTTAGTACCATTGGATAGAGCTAATTTTTCTCTATATTTCATGTCACAATGTTGTTATAGTGAAATTCCGTTGTGGTAGCCTAAAGTTTAGTACGGCACCTAAATAGGTAAATGGAGTTATTACGGCGTGCAAGATTGGCGTTATTATTTTTTATAAAAGGGTTTTATTTAATTTATTGGAGTTTAAAATATGAAGAAATTGGTCACGAGCGAATGCCTACACAAATACAATTTATTTTACGGGGAAAACTTATTTTTACGGTCTGAAAAATTTATAAGTATCAAGTCCAGTCACTCAAGAACCTTGGGAAATTTTCCCAGAATTTTTACTATTTTTCATATATTTTTAAATGAATTTTAAAGTTTTATAGAAATATTTACGTTTTCAAAAATAACTTAACTTTGATGAATTTTCACGGGGTAATTAGAGCTGCGCAGACTAAGAAAATTAATTTGGTATGTAAAGGGGAAGTAGCTCTATTATGTGTAATTTTTCTAGATTTTTTATTATAGTTTTAAGGTTCTAATTGAGTCTGGAAGTCCGGACCGACTCCGTACGGACTCCGCTTCGACTCCGTATGGACTCCGTTTGGGCTCCGTTTCGACTCCGTACGGACTCCGCTTCGGCTCCGTACGGACTCCGTACGGGCTCCGGATTGACTCTGGAAGAGCTCTGGAGGGGAAAACTTAGGCACGTGACTAGGAATACTTAAGCGCTTCTCAAACTCGAAATTGAGAGGGGGGACACAACATACAGCTTAATCATTAATCACCACGGTCTTATTTTTTATTACTCAACAAATTAAATAAATTTGTAATACCCTTATAACTTTATATTTTATATATAACATTTTAGAAATACCACTCAACAATTTAAAACACACTTCATACAGGGTATCTTTAGAAAGGTCTTCATCGCTGGGACTTGATTATTGCTGTCTCATAAAAATTCAAATTATTATAAAAACATAAAAGTCAATCTTTTCAGATCTTTCACTGGTACACCTTAATTGTTGTTATCAGTATTTCTTTCTCAACAGCCACTTTCATTAAATCTCAATAAGCGTTAATTATTTTAGAGTTTCATTATTTTTATCAATCAGATTCAAGTAGATTGGTTAGCTTAGTGATTTAGAATTCCCATTTTGTTATTTTTATTGGAAGGACGGGGTTTTCAGCTAAATCCACATATCTCCTCCGGATTCTGCTTACAGCAAGGCGACTGTAAGAGTTTACCTTACCATAGTTGGCGCCCAACATGGGGTTCGATTTCTCTAGCTTTCTTTAAAGACTTACTTGGATCAAGAACATTATTAGCCTGCAAGAGGCTTATTTTCTGGAACTCTAATTGGATTTTTGTTATTGGCCTGCAAGAGGCTTGTTATTTTATCGATTGTTAACGCTTTTCATTACTTATTGGGATGTCTTCTTCTGCTGTTGCTTCTGGATCTTCTAACCCTCTTACTCCCTCAGTTAGAATTGTTTCCTGGGATGGCCCAAAGTTTGATGGGGAGGAGGTTAAATGGTTCATTAGCAGGTATGAAGCTGCTGCTGCTGTTGATGGTGCTTCTCATGTGGACATGGTGAAGCAAGTTAGATTCTTTATTGCTGATAGGGAGGTGGAAAAAGAGGTTATTGCTATGCAGGCATTCAAGGACAAGGATTGGGTTAAGCTTTCTAAAGCTATGATTGATAGATGGGGTGTTAGGTTTACTATAATGGACCTCAATAAAATTTTTGGAGACTGGCAAGTAAAAGGTGGAGTTTCTTCTATGGCTGACTTCAAAAAGCTCTGTGTTCAGTTTGATGAAGTGGTGGAATATCTCATATTGGTGGACAAGTTAGTGCATGAGAACCAGGAAAAAGATTTGTTTTGGACAGCATGCAGCAGGGATATTCGAATGGACGTCTTGAAGGATCTTTCAAGAAAAGATTTGATGAAGGAACAGCCTAATGGTGAGCAGAAACTGCCGGCTCTGGAGGTTATCAAGGACAACATTCAAGCCCATCTAAGGTTATTGGCGTTGGACAAATATCAAGAGTCATGCACTCAATATGTTAGCAAGGTTAGCGAAGTTTTGGCCGAAAACAACGATATTATGGTCAAAGCCCAGGAGGCCAAGAAGGCTCAAATGGGATTACCTGCTGCTAAAGTTGAGGGTAGTGTGGATAATAAGATGGTCGATCATTTGGCCGATTTAACAAAACAATTAAAAATATTTGTTCAAGAAACCCAGAAGGCCAACAAGGCCCCAATCGCTTCTTCGTCGACGTCAACTTCTTATCAGTCCAGAGGTTATGAACGTCGAAATTATAATGGCAATAATAATGGTAACCGCTTCCCAGGCAATGGGAGAAATGTTGGGAATGGTGGTAGTAATTATAGAGGTGGCTATGATGAGCCAAAGGTGTGCTCCTATTGTAATAGGAGAGGGCACAGAGCAACAGTTTGTTTTGCTCTTGATAAGGATATGGATGCTGGGCGAGTTTTATATGATGGTAAAGTTTATAAATTTCCTGATGGTTCGTTCATCAAGCCCAGTGATGGACAGTCTCCTTCTGATTTGGTCAGAAGAAGTTTAAAGGCTGAAAGGAGAGCCAGATTTGAAGAGGTGACGGATGAAGATGTTAATGCCAAGAGTGGCAAAAATGGTAATGGTAATGGTGGTAAAGCTGACAAGGGCAAGGAGAAGGAGGTCAGTAAAGCCACATTTTCTACTTCTTTTGGTGGTTTAGAGCTGGCGACGGTTGCCCAGGTGGAGGGTAGCTGTATGGCCGGCGAATACGATGTTAATGCTGCTAGAAGAGCAGCTGCTACTAAGGCAAAGAGTAGCATTCAGAGCCAATTGAGGGCTAATCCTGGCAAGGCCAATAACAAAGTGAACCCTTACTCTAAGGACAAGAATTCTAGTGCTCAAACTGCCGCCAACAAATTGAACCCTTACTCTAAGGACGAATTATATAAAATGCAGAAGGGGATTGCTGATATGGGGCCCCCTAGTTATGGCAAGTTTGATTTAAATGGTGAGCATATGCCAGAGGATGATTCGGATTCTGAGGAGGACGTACCATTGGCGTCTCTACCCAGACCAAGTTTTAGCGGTCCCATCCCAATGGAGGGAGTAAGAAGGACTAGCGATGGATCAGGATTAGTGCAAGAAGCTGGTGACGGAGTTAGGGTTATAGAAAGTGAATATGTTATAATGGGGGGTGAAGATGGCTCGGTTGGACCTCAAGAGGTACCCAGGGCCAAGGTTTTTAAATCAAAGGTCCAGTATGAGCGGCCAGTAGTTTCTGGTCAAGCTAATGCGATGGACGCAGTTTTGAATAGGGTGAATCAACTGCAGATTCCCTTATCTTTGGGGGAGTTATTTACGATTAGTCCGGCGCTTGCTGAAAAGCAAAAGAAGCATTTGACGAGGCGTCGTGTTTCCACTGGAGAGGTTGAATATATTTGTGAAAATGCTGAAAAGTTTGGTGAAGATGTAGATACGCATTTTTCCGCTCCCCTGGGTTACCTGGTGGTAACTCTAAATGGTAAAGAAGTAAAGGCCTTGGTCGATTCAGGGTCTCAAATTAATTTAATTTCATTGGAGCAAGCGACGAGTATAGGCTTGCCAATTAAAAGTGGAACTGGGGGAAACCTCAGAGGTATTGGAGGGCATGCAACAGAGCTGATGGGTACAGCTGAGCATGTCAGGTTAGGCATTGGTGGATCTGTTGGTAAGGTTCACTTTTATGTGGCCAGAGGAGCAGTCAAAACTGTTCTTGTTGGTCCTTTTTTGATGGATTTTGAGGCCAGGATAGGGTATCAAGCTGGCATGGGGATTAGTTTGGAGATCACTGTTGAAGATATGCGGAGGTTACATATGCGGTTAGCGCCTCCTGGAGATGAAGGTTGGGAAACACGGCCAGGGATTACTACTCTGTGCCAGTGTTGTGTTTGCACCAAGAAGCGGCATATAAAACGGACGGCTTCTGGTGAATTATGTTTGTTGGAAAGGGATGAATGCCCTCATTTTTTGGGGTAGCAGGGGCTGATCACTCTAATGTTGTAATCTCTCCTCAGGATGAGATCCCGGATTGAAATAGGTCAGCTCACTTGGAGATAATTCAAGTGGATTCTCAATTATTTTCTGTTAATATTACTTTGGAGTGCAAATACGTTTTGGACTTTTCTATATGTTTATTGGATTTACCCGGTTTTTCTATTAAATTTAAAAACGGTGAAAAAGGCAAAATGGGCCAAATTAGGTTGGATAAAAATTGGAAGGGTATGTTTTATGACCTCCAGCAAGAGGGTAAACTGCAATTATCTCATCAAAACCCAATAAAAAATCTTGTTATAAGTAAAACACAAAAAAATAACTTATGTGAAAAGGTTATTCCGGACCTCCAGCAAGAGGTTAAACTGCGATTATCTCCTTCTATTTTGGACCTCCAGCAAGAGGGTAAACTGCAAATATCACATCAAAATCAAATAAAAAATCTTGGTATAATTAAAACACAAAAAAATAATTTTTGTGAAAATTCAATTCCGGTTCTCCAGCAAGAGGTTAAACTGCCAACTTTCTTTACGGGTGAATTACTGTTGGATAAGGGAAGCAAAGGTGTTGGAAAATCTGTTTATAAATTAGACGAGGAAAAGGAGAAAAGGGTAAAATTTAAAAATGAAATAAAATATTTTTCTAATTTTTCTTATTCCGATTCTGACGATGAAGAAGATTCATTTGATGAAAGTTTTAATGGCGATGTTTTACCTCAAGTTTATTTAGATGTGGACGCAGCCAAATATAAGAAGGTAGCAAATAAAGTTCGACCTATTAATGAACCGCTACCTGCTGAATTAAATCCACCTTTGAGAAGACCAAGGTTATCAAGAGATCCTTATGAAAGTCCCTTGGTAAAGAATCCGCCTGAATTTTCTGAGACGTCAAGAATCACTTTTGAGAGACTGGGTGTTGTTAATTTTGGACCTGATGGTTGGTTGTCTGGAGAAGAGAAGAAGTTGTTGTTGGATGTGATGGTCAAGCGAGAGAAGGCCATTGCTTTTGTAGAAGAGGAGAGGGGTGTGTTGAAGCATTCCTATGGGGAGCCTTACAAGATTCCTGTGGTATGTCATGAACCAGGGCAGCAGAAACCGATTCCTATTCCGGCTGCATTAAAAGAAGCCTATATTGAAGTTGTCAGAGAATGGATACGCACTGGACTGTATGAGAAATCAACGTCAAGTTATTCTAGTCCTGTATTTTGTATCAAGAAACCGAATGGCAAGCTTAGAGTTGTTCATGATCTTAGGGAATTAAATAGGGTTACAATAAAGGATGCTGGGATACCGCCTAGTGCTGAGGAGTTTGTTGAAGCGTTTGCAGGGAGAGTGTGTTATGGTTTGGGAGATATTATGGGTGGATATGATGAGAGAGAGTTACATCCGGACTCAAGGCCTCTCACTACATTCGATACACCACTGGGACGTTTACAGTTAACAAGATTACCTCAAGGAGCAACAAATTCGGTTGCATTTTATCAAGCTCAGATGGCTTGGATCCTTCAAGATGAAATTCCACAATATGCTGGAATCTTTATAGATGATGGAGGAATTAAGGGACCAACAACCAACTATGATAACCAGGTGTTGGAAGAGAATCCCGGGATACGCAAATTCATTTGGGAGTTTGCAATTACATTAGAAAGAATCTTGTTTCAAATTGAAGAGGCTGGCTTAACTATTTCAGGTTCAAAATTTTCATGTTGTGTGCCAGCCTTAGAAATATTAGGCCATGTGGTATGTAGAGAGGGTAGGATTATGTCCAAGAAGAAAGTTAACAAAATTCAGTCCTGGCCAAGACCCAAGAATACGACCAAAGTTAGAGGGTTTTTAGGCGTTTGTGTATATGTTAGAATGTTTATTAAGGACTTTTCTTCATTGGCAGCTCCATTGAGACGGTTAACGAGAAAGGATGCAGACTGGGAGTGGGATGAAGAGTGTGAGAAGGCGTTTGTGAAGTTGAAGGAGGTTGTGGGGAAGGATTTAGTCCTGCACAAGTTGGATTATGGAAAAGATTCTGGCAGAATTTATTTAGCAGTTGATTCAAGTCAGGTTGCAGCTGGGGCGGTTTTGTCTCAGATGGATAAAGCTGGTTACATCAGGCCAGTTAGGTATGAATCTGTAGTATTTACTGAGGTCAAATCAAGATATTCTCAACCAAAATTGGAATTATGTGGTGTGGCAAAAATACTGAAGAAACTTCAGCATATTTTGTGGGGGCAACATTTTGAGTTGCAAGTGGATGCGAAATCGTTAAACCAGATGATTAATTCCCCAAGTTTACCGAATGCACCCATGACGAGATGGGTAGCTTTTATTCAACATTTTTTGTTTGATTTAGTTCATAAGCCTGGCAAAACTTTTACTATGCCAGATGGTTTATCAAGGAGACCACCCACTGAAGAAGATTCAGACTCAGAAGAGTTCGATGAAGATATACCTATTATCAAAGCCAGCACTAAAGGAGCTGAAGACTTTCCATACCTCCCCCATGAGGTTAAACTGGCAGGACTATTGTGTTTAGATTATGATGATGATGACCTCCACCAAGAGGATAAACTGGAAAATAGTTTTTATGTTAATAAAGGTGTTGGAAAAGGTGCAGATAAATTCGGTAGAAAGGAGGTAGAAGAAGATGTGGTGTATGTAGAGGAAGATGGATTGGTAGTGTGGGATAGTAGTAAATTAAGGAATGGTGTATATGTTGGAGAATTAGAGAACTTAAATAAAAAGGTGGATAAAGAGAAAGAGGTATTTTCAAATACGGTTTTCGAAGGATCCAAAGGTTCAGAAGAAAAACGTCAACATAGCTTGATTAAAGATTTATTTAGGGGTCAATGATTATTGGGTCATTCATGTGCAGGTGATATTGGTGATAGAGAAGTCCCTATTGATGTTATATTAATCGATTTTCAAGATGAAGTCTGGGGTCAGACTGGTTTTTATTTTTTGTTAGTCAAATATTTGTTGACTTTAGAGAGGCCAGAAGATTGTGAAGACGATGAATGGGTGGCTATCAAGAGGAAGTCATCTACGTTTTACCTATCTGGTCGACGTTTAATGAGGAGGAGGTATCCAAATCCTCAAGTAGTTATAACTCAACAGAAGGGGCAAGAATTAGTTTTGAAATCACTGCATGAAGATCTCGGGCATAGAGGCGTTGGAGAAATGTTTAGAAGAATTTCTGATCGATTTTGGTGGCCTGGCATGAAGATGGCTGTTAAACAGTGGGTTCAGTCATGCGAAGAATGTCAAAGACGAAGTTATTTAAGGCCAAAAGAACCTGGACGCGCGACCGGTGAATATACGCTCTTTGGAAGAGTTAGTTTAGATGCCGTTCATATAAAAGAGGGACGGCATAAATATTTAATTGTGGCCAGAGATGATTTATCTGGTTGGGTAGAGGCAGCGCCTCTTATTAATTTAACTGCCAAAAATGTGGCAGAATTTTTTTTGAATAATTGGGTATATAGGCATGGGGTGATGAAGTTGGTAACGGTAGATGGAGGTCCTGAATTTGGGACAGAGTTTAAAGAGGCCGTATTGAAAGTTGGATCAAAGGTTAGGACAGTAACCCCATATTATCCTGAAGCTGAAGGCATGGTTGAAAGAGGGCATCAAGTTATTAAGGATGCTTTAGTTAAATTGTGTGGGACAAGTGCCAAAAAGTGGAGGCACTATTTACCTTTAGTTTTATTTGCTGATCGAATCACTGCCAAAAGGACGACCGGATTTTCACCTTATGAACTTGTTTTTGGACAGAAAGCAGTTTTACCGGTTGATTTAGAAGCTGAATCATATCTTGGAGTTGACTGGGACACGGTCAAAACTACTGAAGAATTATTGTGTGCAAGAATGATGCAGCTAGAAAAGAAAGAAGAATATTTAGAAAAGGCATATTCGCGGATGATGAAGATCCGAAATCAATCAGTTAGATATTGGGATGAGCAGTTGGCACATCGATTAAGGAAACCTTTGAACCCAGGTGATATGGTCTTGGTGTATAATAGGAGTTTGGAAAGTCAGTGGGGAAAGATGTTTGCAGATAGGTGGAATGGACCGTATAAAATCAAGGAGCAAGTTTCCGGCGGTTCATATGTGCTAGAAGAGTTGGATGGAGTAGTATTAAAGAAGAGGGTAGCAGCCAATCAAGTGAAACGGTTCTATCCTAGAGGCACCAGGAGTGCCGAAGTCTAACTCCGAAATGAGGATAAACTACAATTTTAATGACTTTTATTAAATTTATACCTCCGCAATGAGGATAAACTATGATATCAACAAAATTTTATGAATACCTCCGCAACGAGGATAAACTATCTTTTTTTTATCAAATAATTTACTATTGTTACACTGCATATGGGCGACGAAACTGTGATGAAACATAACGAAATGTGAGAAAACCTTCATTGAAAATTTTCAAAATTTAAAATTCTTAAAATATGGGTGAAGATAGTGTTGGAAAAATTTTAAAATTTATTGGAAGAAGTGTTCACAGAGGAACCTTCTTAATTAAATATTGGCAAGTGTGGGGGTAATTGATGGGCTGGCTGCTCTATACACAATTACCCCATAATGTTCCTTTCCAAAATTTTCCCTGCTTCTAGTTGAATCCTGGCTTTGTCTTTTAATTATAGGAAGTCCACTAAGACTATAAACTATAACGAATCAAGAGACACCGTTCTCAACACCCGATTCAAGATTCTTTTTATTTAATTTTGTTTTTGATTTTTTTATATTAGATTGTGATTTCTTTTCTTTAATATATATTATGAATTATTGTAAAGGTGATGCTCACTGGTGGTCTCTAATCATTTTTATAAATTGGAGGGAGCCCACCCAGTGATCATCATTATAAAAATTATCTTCTAAAAACTTTCATTTATTTTCTTTTCTTTTCAATTTCTCAAAATTGTGTAACCACATCAAGTTGCACATGGATGTGGGTATGATGTTGAGGGTACGGCTCATCAAATGGCCGGGGGGCATCTTTAAAAATTTTATTTTAAAATTTTATTTTAGTACTTTTTTATCTTTCTTTAAAATTAAATTTAACTTTTATTTCAAAACTATCTATTCTAAAATCTTTTATTTTAAATTTTTAAAAAAAATAAAACATAAAATAAAAATAAAAATAAAAATAAAAATAAAAATAAAAATAAAAATAAAAATAAAAATAAAAATAAAAATAAAAATAAAAATAAAAATAAAAATAAAAATAAAAATAAAAATAAAAATAAAAATAAAAATAAAAATAAAAATAAAAATAAAAATAAAAATAAAAATAAAAATAAAAATAAAAATAAAAATAAAAATAAAAATAAAAATAAAAATAAAAATAAAAATAAAAATAAAAATAAAAATAAAAATAAAAATAAAAATAAAAATAAAAATAAAAATAAAAATAAACATAAAAATAAAAATAAAAATAAAAATAAAAATAAAAATAAAAATAAAAATAAAAATAAAAATAAAAATAAAAATAAAAATAAAAATAAAAATAAAAATAAAAATAAAAATAAAAATAAAAATAAAAATAAAAATAAAAATAAAAATAAAAATAAAAATAAAAATAAAAATAAAAATAAAAATAAAAATAAAAATAATAATAAAAATAAAAATAAAAATAAAATAAAATAATAAAATAATAAAAAAATTAATTAATTAAATCAAAATTATTATTATATTTCTTACTTATATTTTTTTTTAGTTTTCATTCTTTTTTAGTTTTATTCATTTATTTTAGACAGGAAACAGGGTCTAGGAGAACTCAATACCTATGGGATTTTACTTCAAGACATCTGTTAGTCCTCCA
Source organism: Hemileia vastatrix (assembly GCA_030280995.1). NCBI lineage: Eukaryota > Fungi > Basidiomycota > Pucciniomycetes > Pucciniales > Zaghouaniaceae > Hemileia > Hemileia vastatrix. Next base: position 4,842,572 of record JASXTE010000008.1, on the reverse strand, counting down.
AGACTTTAAACTGGCTACTGTTCAAGACTTTCCTTAAGGGTTTTATACGAATTATGGAGCTGTTAGTCCTCCAAGACTTTAAACTGGCTAATTTTCAAGACTTTCGTTAAAGATTTTATATTGGAGCTGTTAGTCCTTCAAGACTTTAAACTGAATTTCAAGGATGATTAAGATTTTATGGATATTTTTGGAGACGGATTTTTTTGTTAAAATCAAATGTTAGGTCCTCCAAGACCTTAAACTGGAGTGTTATCAAATGTTAGGTCCATCAAGACCTTAAACTGGACTGTTATCAAGCTGTTGGGTCCACCATGACCTTAAACTGGATTTCTTATCGATCAAATGTTTGGTCCACCATGACTTTAAACTGGCAGTTCATTCATTGTTTTAGTCCACTATGACTTTAAACTGGAAAATTAATATCTGCAGGATAATTCAACATTCATGGGTCCACCATGACCTTAAACTGGATTTCTTATCGATCAAATGTTTGGTCCACCATGACTTTAAACTGGTAGTTCATTCATTGTTTGGTCCACTATGACATTAAACTGGATTATCAAATTTATTCAATCTTTGGTCAAGCCTAGGCCTTATTTAGGAATATATCAAGTTATTTATGCACCTAAACAATCTTTCGTCCACCAAGACCATAAACTGGCAATCGATTATATGTTTGGTCCACCAAGACTATAAACTGGAATGTCAATCTTGTTTGGATAACTCAATTCAATCTTTTAATTTATCACTGTCCACTATGACTCTAAACTGGTTATTCAATTATTTCTGGAATTGGGTGCTGATAAGCTTTAGGAGGTTAAAATTTTAGGTGGTCATGATGCCAAGGAAAGCATAATAGTTAATTAGGTAAAATTTGTGGCGCTTTAACATGGTCTAAAGTTAATATTATTATTGGAAGCCTGGCAAAAGTATTTTATGGGTTTGCTGTATAGCAAAGTTTGAAAATTGTGATGAAGGAATCAGAAGTTAGGATGGTAGTTGGATTTTAGGGAATGATTTTTTTAGTGCCTCATAGATAGGCCATTTTTTTTGGTGTGAAGCTTGGAGGACCTTATGGCGAGATTGGAATCATAGAATTCGGCTCAGTGGGGGGCCCTATGAGGTTGGAATCAGGAGTATTTGGCTCATAGGAAGATCCACTCTCTCAATGCTGTGACAAGAAGGAAGACTGGTATATGGGAGTCTGAAGGGATTTGAACCTTGCTCTCAGTAGTGGAATCATCACAAGATTTATATTATTTTATGTTATATCAAGCCAGAGAAGAAGAAAGAACGTTTTTTATTATAAAGATTTAAAAGAAGACCAGTTAAAACAAATTTATCAAATTATTTTATTAGAAAAGATAATTCTTTTGGAATTGCTCAACCACTTATGCAAAGTTATAAGAATGGGGACATTCTCGATTGGAGGGAGGATGTGGTAGCCTAAAGTTTAGTACGGCACCTAAATACGTAAATGGAGTTATTACGGCGTGCAAGATTGGCGTTATTATTTTTTATAAAAGGGTTTTATTTAATTTATTGGAGTTTAAAATATGAAGAAATTGGTCACGAGCAAATGCCTACACAAATACAATTTATTTTACGGAGAAAACTTATTTTTACGGTCTGAAAAATTTATAAGTATCAAGTCCAGTCACTCAAGAACCTTGGGAAATTTTCCCAGAATTTTTACTATTTTTCATATATTTTTAAATGAATTTTAAAGTTTTATAGAAATATTTACGTTTTCAAAAATAACTTAACTTTGATGAATTTTAACGGGGTAATTAGAGCTGCGCAGACTACGAAAATTAGTTTGGTATGTAAAGGGGAAGTAGCTCTATTATGTGTAATTTTTCTAGATTTTTTATTATAGTTTTAAGGTTCTAATTGAGTCTGGAAGTCCGGACGGACTCCGTACGGACTCCGTAGGGACTCCGCTTCGACTCCGTACGGACTCCGTTCGGACTCCGTTCGGACTCCGTTTCGACTCCGTACGGACTCCGCTTCGGCTCCGTACGGACTCCGTACGGGCTCCGGATTGACTCTGGAAGAGCTCTGGAGGGGAAAACTTAGGCACGTGACTAGGAATACTTAAGCGCTTCTCAAACTCGAAATTGAGAGGGGGGACACAACATACAGCTTAATCATTAACCACCACGGTCTTATTTTTTATTACTCAACAAATTAAATAAATTTGTAATACCCTTATAACTTTATATTTTATATATAACATTTTAGAAATACCACTCAACAATTTAAAACACACTTCATACAGGGTATCTTTAGAAAGGTCTTCATCGCTGGGAGTTGATTATTGCTGTCTCATAAAAATTCAAATTATTATAAAAACATAAAAGTCAATCTTTTCAGATCTTTCACTGGTACACCTTAATTGTTGTTATCAGTATTTCTTTCTCAACAGCCACTTTCATTAAATCTCAATAAGCGTTAATTATTTTAGAGTTTCATTATTTTTATCAATCAGATTCAAGTAGATTGGTTAGCTTAGTGATTTAGAATTCCCATTTTGTTATTTTTATTGGAAGGACGGGGTTTTCAGCTAAATCCACATATCTCCTCCGGATTCTGCTTACAGCAAGGCGACTGTAAGAGTTTACCTTACCATACCGTGTTTTAAATGTTTTAGTAGTTGTAGCTAATTTTTCTAAGTAGATTAGTGGTTTTTATTGGTTTTATGGCTTCAGGGAGGCCGGGCCGCTTCAGGTGGCATCTCCGACGTCGGGCGGCCCGCCCGCCTCTTTTTTAGGAGGTTGGGGAGCGCTCCAGGAGGGTTTTTTATGCAATTTGGCGGGTACAGGCACCATATTGGTGGGTGCGCATGGGCTCTTAGTTAGTGGTCTGTGTGTACATAGTGAATAAGATATTTTGGGGCAACCTTAATCATCATACAACCATCCGTAGGTGATCTCATTGTTCCTCACTCAGTTTTCACTGTTTTCTGGCCACAATTGGCTGTGTTTGTTGTAAGTGAGTTCTTCATTTAACTTAAATTTGGCAACTGTTTTCTCTGTTATACACCATGCAATATAGGGGGAGGACTTGCTAGCAGGTCCGCAACTTGAAGTCAGATGGAAATCAGATGGAACTCAGACTGAAGTAATACTGAACTTTCACTTGAAGTATCACACAAATAACAATGGATCTATATTGAAAACATAGTGAAAGTGTGAGGATAACTGAATGGAAGCCAGAAAAAATCATTCCATGAGTCTACTCAATGCAAAGTATTTTTTGAAACAGCTTATTAAAATAATACTTTATTAAATTAATTTGATCAATAAAAATTGATTGACAATATTGCAATTCTTAAATACAATAATTTTATTAAAAAATTTCAGATTACATATAAAAAAAATCAGTGACTTTTTCTATTACTTACAACTGTTTTTACAGAATTGAAAACTATGTTTCAGCTAATATTTTATGGAAGTGAACTCTGTTCTTCGCCCGAAGAACAGAGTTCATCCTCCTATTTTCACACTCTGTTTGCACCAATCTCCATCCCTTTCAATTCTATCAACACATGCTTGTCTTCCCTTCCCATGCCTTTCGCTATCCTCCCAGCCCCATTGTATGCCATCCTCTTTTGATCCCCATTTCACCCCTCTCAACCTCTCCCAGACCCTTTTCTTCATTTAAAATGCCTCGGAACCCTTAATCTTCCCTTCCAACTCTTTCCCAACCTTTTCGCTACCCCATACACCCTTCCTCACCCCTCTCTCCAGCCTTTCCAGCCCTTGTAGCCCCATTTGTGTTCACATGAGCTTCAAGGTGTGTTCAAAGTAAATTCAATACTTCTTCATGATGGTTTCATCACTTCCTCAATGTGTGCTCAAAAAGATATGAATTAGGGTTCAAGGTTGCGGACTTGCTAGCAAGTCCGCCCCCCATATTGCGTGGTGATAGTCTTGCAAGCTATAGCAAGTATTATTGCTGTCTCTGGTGTGGATTTGCAGCCTACATCAAGTATCTTTGCTGTCTCTGGTGTGGACTCTGTTCTACATTTCAGTTCTTTGGTCTGGTAGTCTATCTGGGGACTACTTTCTTGGCTCATCAAGCAGTCAAGTGTGTTGAAAAGGAGCTTTAGCAAAACAGGAACCAACTTACTTTAGCAAGTAAATCTCACTCTATTTTTCTAAAGGGACAGGGGATTTTCTCTCTGGTTTTTCTCCAACTCCCGTGGTCAAGTTCTATAGCTAGTACTATAGGATTGTCTACACCGGCATACAATCCATTATAATGCCAATCACTCTCCAACAATTCACTTCACAACACTTATAAAAATTTATTTTGGTGCTTCCCACATGTCTACTTTGTGTACTTTTTTCATTTGGTTTGGTATTTTTGTTTGATGAAATTCATTTTTTTTAAATTTATGGTGTGGTGTTCAAAAATTGGCAGACACCTTTTTTTCTCTGTTTGGCGTTGTTTTGGTATATCTTAATTGGCATTGGTTGAATAACTGAGTGTTTTTCTGGTTTTATTCAGCGAATATTGGGACCACCGGTATGTGGGTACTACCATTGGATAGTCCTGGTTTTTCTTTATATTTGATGTCTTGATGAAATTTTTCATATTCCAAGTTTTAAAGGGTCCTTTACACATTTTATATTTCTAAGTGATGGCTGTTTAATTTTGTTTTTTGTGTTTTACAGGCTAACCTTGAGTATTAGTGTTAAGTGCTTAGTACCATTAAGTAGAGATAATTTGGCTCTATATTTTATGTCCCAATGTTGTCATAGCTTAATTATGTGTTTTAAGAGTTTTAGTAGTTGCAGTGGATTGGGCTTTATTGTAGGTTTTTGGTGGTTTTCTGGCTTCAGGGTGCTCCAGCCGCCTCTAGGTGGGCCTCCTGACGTTGGGCGGACCCCCCGCCTTGGTGCTAAGAGGCTGGGAAGTGCTTCTCTTTTTTTCGATGGCTCATTGTTTTTCTTTCACCAGCTCAACATGAAATCACATATTTTCTGAAATTGCATATTTTGTCAGTGTCTTTTTCTTTAATTCATCACTCATATCCTTTTCAACCTCTCCTCAAACATCTGTCAAATATTTTCAATTCCTCTATTTCATTCCTCTATTTCTCATCTCATCTCTCCAGGTAAGTCATTCTTTTTCTTATTTTTAATTTTATTTACTTGCTAATAATTTATTTTTTCTCTTTTCTTTTTTGTCCTTTTTTTTTCTTTTTTTTTGTCCTGTAAGTGCTTTTTTTTTGGTTTTCAAGGTTAGACTAATTTTGTTTCCTTTGTTCTATCTTTTTTTTGTTTTTTTTTCACCCTCCATCATTCCCCTTTCCCCCCTCCTTGTCTGCCTCCATACCCTTTTTTCTCCCGTTCTTGGCCACCTCAAGTCCTTTCCTTTCCCCCCCTCTCCCCTCTCCTTGTCTTCCTCCATACCCCCCTTTCTCCCCTTCTTGGCCACCTCAACTCCCCCCTTTAATCCCTCCTTGCCCACCTCAACCCCCCTTTAGACCCTCCTTTCCTGCCTCAAACTCCCCCACTTTTCCCCCTTTACCACCTTCCAATTGTTACCGATTCTATAAGTTAGGTGTAGGGGGGGGTTTGGAGGGGTTCAAGGGGGGTTTGAGGTGGGTCTGAGATAGTAAAGGGAGGGCTTAAGGGGGTAAAGGGGGGGGTTGAGGGGGCCAAAGAGTCAGTCAAGTGGGGGGTAAATGGAGGGTAAAGAAGGGGTAAAGGGGGGTAAAGGGGGGGTTAAGGGGTGGTAAAGGGGGGTTGAGATGGCTAAGGAGAGGTTAAATGGGGGAAAGGGGGGTAAAGAAGGGGTAAAGAAGGGGTGAAGGGGGGGTGAAGAAGGGATAAAGGGGGGGTGAAGGGAGGGTAAAGGGAGGGTAAAGGGGGACTAAAGGGGGGGTTGAGGTGGGCAAGGAGGGAATTTTGAAGAAAAAAAAAAGACTGAACTCTGCTTTTTATTTTTTTTTACAGAATTTATTTTCTTTCCCTTAGTTTCTGGACATTTCCCCCTGTTTCCAAAATATATCAGGTAATTAAATTTTTTTATATTTGTGTTTGTTTTTTCAAATAATTAAATATTCTGAAATTTACTGAAATAAATTTTTTATTTATATTTTAATACATTGGATTGAATGATATCAAGAAGTATATCCAATATCAGGTAAGTAATTTTTATTTATTTATTTATTTATTTTTTTAATTTAAATTTACTGAATTTTTTTTATTTTTTTTTATTTACTCTTTTTTTTTTTGGGTGTTTTTGTTTTACCTTGTATTTTAGTTATAATACAGTTTTTTATTTTTAAATTTTATTTTTTTCAAAGTTATTTACTGATTTTTTTGCAACTAATTTTATTTGTTTTTTTTTACCAAATTTTTTTTTCTTTTCCATTATTTTACTGATAATTTTTTATTGTTGGGAGGTTTTTTTAATATATTTATTTTTAAATTTTTAATTTTTTGGGTTTATAATTTTTGTTCAGGAAGTTACTATGGAAAATTTAACTCACTCATTTTTATTATCATCAATTTCTTCTGAATCATCTTTCTTGTCACTTTCTTCCTTGTCTTCAAATCTTGAAAGCTCCAAGAATAATCATCAAATATATTCAAATTCTTCTTCTTTATCTTTAGTTTCTTCTATCTCTTCAATGTCCTTCCATTCTATTCCTTCAATATATTCATATTCTTCTTCTTTATCTTTACTTTCTTCTATCTCTTCAGTGTCCTTCAATTCTATTCCTTCTCCCAATCAATCTGAGCTTTCCTTACCAGAAAATAAAAATTAGAAAATCATGGAACCAGCTAAAGAATCAAGCAATTCAAAGACAAAATTTTATAAAAATAGAAAATTAATTAGGATGAAGATATTTTGCAAATAATTCTTTAGACATTTGGACAATCTCAAATTTTATAAGACTTCAATATCAAATGTTAAGAATTTTTTTTTAAAAAAAAACATCAAAAACCTTACAGAAGGTGGTATATATCTCATTTTTGCAGTTGTCAATAATTGAAACAAACCTCAATTCATCTTAGAAGTTCATTCATTTGATGGGAAGAAGGATGAAGTTTTTTTCCAGCTTTATAATTTAATTTCTACTCTCTACCAAATGGCTTTGGTTTGACAATCCTTATCAAATAAAAATCTGATTTCTGGTGTGATGAAAGATTTTGGTTGGGGACTAGGATATGATCAAGGAGTTTCTTTTGGTATGTAAAAAATTTTTTTATTATAAGTAATTTTTAATTTTCTCATATATTTCAGGAATTTATTCTTTATTGAAAAATTTGAGACTGGAGCAAATGGAAGAAGATCTGAAATTATGGAATTCTTTGGGATCATTTAATATTTTCTTGGCAAACTTTTTTAAAAAATTATGTTTTCAAGAATTTCAAAAAAACCATCAACTTGCTTTAGAATCTGGTTTACCAAGATGGTCTGATCCTGAATGAGAAGAAGCAATAAATGATTATGTTTTTTGTTCAAATGTTATCATCACTTATAATGAATTTTACAATCATTTTCATCTAGATAAACATGATAAGAATTCTCTAAAATTTGAAATTTTCTCTTATATTAATCCAGAGACTGGTGTTCCTATTCCATCAACCTCTTCTGATGAGGGACATGGCCTTTATTTTCCTGACCATAAATGTATTGTTGATTTTGGTAGTGCCAATTGAATAGTTGAGGCTATATGGAATTCTTATCAACACTGGCATCAAACAACTAAAGCACCTCCAACTTTAGTTTCTTGTAAAGAATTTACCCATTTTCCCTGTTCATTCCAAATAAATGAAGGTCTTATTAATCGTATTAATAATAATAAAAAAATAGATAAAAAAATTTTTCTTAGTAGATCTGTCAAGTATTGCAAATAAAATATTATATTTTTTCTATCATTAAATTTTATCTTCCAAAATTTATTTCCTTTTTTTTCTCTTTTATTAATTTTTTTTTTTTTAATTTTTTTAATTTTTTTAATTTTTTTTAAACTTCCCTTTTTATTTTCCTCTTTTTCAATTTTATTTATCCTTTTTAATTTTTTTCATTTAATTTTGGATTTGTCTCTTCCAATTATTTTTTAAAGTTACATCAAGATAGATTACTTTTTATATAATGGTGCATCTGCCTATTATATAAAATAGGAAAACTTGATTGGGACTGGTGAAATTAATTGGTTGTAGAAATTTTCAATTTAAATTTTTTTTCCATTTGATTTCTTTGATTCAATAATTTGCAGGGGGGGGGCATATTGCCAAATTTTCATATCAGACTTAAGAAAAATTTTGACTTGAAATTTTGGTGAAACCCATCCTTTACTTCAATAAAATGTAGGCGGGAGTATTTCCAAAATTTTATATAAGACTTGATAAATTCTTTACTTGAAAGAATTTTGGTGATACCCAACCCTTAGTTCAATCAAATTCAGGGGTGAGATTGGGAAATTTTCAAATTTGACTTGAAAATTTGAACTAAAAAAGAATTTTGAGCATTAAAAATTCTTGAAAATTTTTTTAAAAGAGAATTTATAAAATCAAAATATGAAAATCCAACTAATGATGGATAGAGTAAAAAAATACAGGAAATTAAGATAAAAATTTATGTACAATTAATTATGAACATTTGAAGTATAAGATAAAAGAAATAAACTATTCATCAAAAAATTTCTTCAAACGTTAAATTTCTTCAACAGATTTATTAGCCTCAACACATTCTATCAAGAATTCTTTCTTTTTGGAATTTTCTTCACGATAAAGCTTATATTTCATCTGTTCCATGAGGTTTTTATGCTCAAGTGTTTTCTCCTCTTTCTTTGATTTTTCAATACTTAGAGATAACTCGAATTTCTCCTCCTCCAAGTCTTGTCCCCTATCATCCTTCCTTAAAGAAAGTTCATACTTCCTCTCCTCCAAGTCTTGTGCCCTATCATCCTTCCGTGAAGAGAGTTCAAAATTCTTCTCTTCCAAATCATATAGCCTGTCATCCCTCCTTAAATAGAGCTCGTATTTTTGTTTTTCAAAATTTAGAGTCTCTTTAGCAACTTCCACTTGTTCTAGAGTGATAAGAAATATTAACAAAAAGTAGAAGAAAAGCAGAGTAAAATATTAAGTGGTTTGATATCACTTACCAGCATCACTTTTCTTCAAAAATTCTTTGATAGAAGAAAAAGGGGTTTGAGATGAAGTATCACTTTTTCTTCTTCTTTGAGAGTGGAAATTCAGACTGCTTGAAGCCCTTCGCTTTTTGTTCAAGGTCACATTTTCCCCCTCTTCATTTTTGCTGGCTTCTGACTCAGTTGATTGTGGCTCCTGTGTTGTAGACAATCCTATAGTACTAGCTATAGGCCTTGACCAAGGGATTTGGAGTAAAAACAGAAATAATAACCCCTGTCCCTTTAGAAAAACAAGTGAGATTTACCTGTTGCAGCAAATTGGAGATCTGTTTGCTAGACACTCTAATTAAACACTCTTGACCCCTTTAAAAGTGAAGATAATAGTCCCAGACAGACTACTAGAAAGAGTTGAAATGAACAGTAATATATTCCAACAAAACACAAGCCAATGAGACAGTGAGGAACAGAGAGGCAATGAGTAAAGAGATAAGATGATTCCCCTAAAAATATTCCCACACACGCATCATACAGCCAGTGCACAGACCACCCTGACCAATTCCCCACCCAAAATCCAGAAAAATTGAATAAAAACCCTCCAGAAGCGCTCCCCACCCTTCTAAAACAGAGGCAGGAGGGCCGCCTGACGCTGGGGGTGCCACCTAGGGGCGGGTGGGCCGCTTCTAGGCCCTAAAACACCCATACAACCGATAAAAACCCTAAAAACCCTAAAAACACATAACTTCACTAATAGACAAGATAAACACACATAAGACATACCAAAATGAAAAGAAAATGAATTAAAATAAGCTGAGACATAATAATTGACCCTAGCTTAAGCCTACATAAGCACAACTAAGGAATAAACATCCGTTAAATACCAATAACAACACCATAACTACACTATAAAACAAGGTAACCACCCATAAGGGATACCAAAATGAAGAGAAAAGAAAGGACATTAATCTGAGACATAATAGGTGACCCTAGCTTAAGCCTCCATAAACACTACTAACTACCACCTAAAGATGAAAAAATTCACTAATAACACCATAACCCCAATAACACCCTACATACCAAATACCCAAAAATATGCACTCCAAAGGCCTACCCATGTTTGGATTACCACAGCGTTAGTTCTTCAGCCAATTTAAAAATAAGAAAATTTAAATAAAGAATAATTGGTAAGATAGAAGAAAAAAATATTTAAGTTAGATCAGGTGGGTTTATATTGCCATAAGGATCTATTGAAAAGATATCTTGATTTTTGGAAGTTAAATGAGGGGAGGATTGAGTAGAAGAAGAAGGAAAATAATTTCTTTTGACATCATGTTAAGAGATATCATCTTCACCATCCAACATGTTTTAAGGATTAACATCAGCTTGCTCTCCAAAAATAGAGTCCATCTCTTTAAAGTAAGGACATAAAGAATCAAGTTTATCATCTATGGATTTGATGCCCTTACTGATATAGAGGTCAGTAATACCAAAACCAGTAGAAGATGAAAGAGTCTTTTCCTTCTTGTACTTGGCTCAATAATGCTTGAAGAGTTCAGACATCTTTTTTGGTAAAAGATCTATCCTTCCCTTAGTCTTATTCCGTAATTCATTGGCCATTAGAAAAAAACCATTTACTTTTGATGCAGGGTGCTGTCCTACTTTAGTTGCATACTCAGTACCAAAATAAGAATAATAGTTAGATTTTGTTTTTAGCCAGTTGATAAGAATGAGATGATTATTTTTCTTTAGTTGAAAAATCTTGTATTTCTCAGCAGAGTGGGGGAAAGAGGGAGTAGTGGGATTTGAAGAACAACTGGGTGATGGCTGCCTTTGAGAATATCTATGATGATGAGGCATGTTAAGATAATTAAAGATAAAAAGGATTAGAAGCAAGCAGCTGAGATAGCGAGATGAAAAGGAGCAGAAACAAGCAGATGAGATAGTTAGATGACAAGGAGCCAAAACAAGCACATGAGAGAGTGAAATGAAAAGGAGAAGAATAAAATAGATGAAATGCGGAGAAATTCTGAGCGGATAGAATGAACTGGATGGGATGAGAATCAGAGTGTGCAGCAAGGTAGAAGGCATATCCAGAGAGTTGTCGAAGATGTGGTTATTGCAGAAAGTTGTGCTACATGTGGTTATGACAGAAAGTTATCCAAGATGTGGTTATGAAAAATTGAGTAGAAAAATGTTGGATAAGAGGTGAACATTGACACATAAAGTGTCTAATAACCCAATTATTAGCAAAAATAATTGCAGAAGATAATTGGGGTATAAGGATTTTTATCCACAAATCGGTCAACGTTGATACCCCCTAATAAATATAAATTAATAGTTAATTAATTATAAGTGTAAAAATAACCTATAATGTAATTAAATTAATTAATTAAATTTATATAATAAATAAAGCCTTACAAATTTTATTAAACAGTAATATTGGGAACTTTTTGACATTTAATTGTGTCAGGAAATTATTAAATAAATTAAATTACTTATTTAAGATGATAATATTAAAATCCTCACTTTGAATTAAAAATATGATTAAATTAATTACCTGTCCCAACTGAATTAATTATTAAGTTACTAAAATAGTTAAAACAAATGATTAATTTTCCTTTAAAATTGAATTAAATTAATTATAAAAATTGTTGCATCAAAATATTCTATTGGTTTCAATTAAAACCCTTAACAAAACATTGTAATACCTGTTTTAAATTATTTTACTCTCAGTTATTATGTTTCAGACTTATTTAGTTACTCATTATTTAAATTAACTGGTTTGGGAAACTATGGTGTGAAAGTTAGTCTCTAACTCATGGGTTTAATTAGTTGTTTCATGTTTTTCTCTCAATATCTATGTTTTAGTTTTATTCATTTATATTCTTGTTTTACGTTATTACTATTTTGTAATTACTCATTTGTGGCGCTTCAAGGGATCCCTTTCCTATAAAAAGGCTTTGGATAATCCCCTGTAGCCTCATCACTTACTTACGCATCATAATTTAAATATTACCTTATATTTTGTTTTTTCTTGTGGCACTTCAGTCCCCTTAAATACTAAATAAAATTAAAAGGTTGTTTTAAGATTTTTTGTTAGTTAGTGTGTTGATATTTGAGCAGAGAGAGAAAATAAGATACTAACTAGTATAACTATTGGTGGGCCCTCTAGAAGAAGGAGAAGAAGAGGGAAAAAAGTAGAGGAAGAAGAGGAAAATAAAGAAAGGGTTTGTAATAGTAATTAATAAATATAATATTCTTTAGTTAATTAAGAGGAATACAATGACACTTTCTGAGAAATGACACGATAGTAGATTTAAATGATATTTAATATATTTATATTAATAAGTTATACTTCAATGTGTGGAAATCAATTATTATTTTTAATAGACCTATGGCAACCTTAGAATTATATAAAATTTAGATTAGAACTTTAGAAATAATACAAATTATAATAATTGTATTATATTTGAAATATGATAAAGTATGAGTGTAATAAGTGATGCCCTACAAGAGAGGTTTCCAAAGCCCTTAATAGGTAAGGGGACCTTCTGGAGCAGTTCAATAGTATCTACAAAATAGTAAGATAATAAGAAAAAGATTAAAAGAATTTTACTTAAAAACATACAAAATAAGAGCAATGATTTAAACCTGTGAATAAGCAACTACTTTTCCCACCATAAAGTTCCAAACACTATGCAATATAGGGGGTGGACTTGCTAGCAAGTCCCCAACCTGAACTCAGGCACAACTCAGATGGAACTCAGACTGAACTCATACTGAACTCATATTGAACTCTACTTGAAGACCCACCTAAAACTGTTCTTCTGAGTGGTGTTTATCCCTGATTGTATGGTTCCTTTGTCAATAGCTCAATGTGTGTTCAATCTGTGGTGAACTTGAGTCCAAGGTTGCGGACTTGCTAACAAGTCCGCCCCCCATATTGCATGGTGAAAAAAATAGAATTAATATAATTAATAACTATGTGAGTATGAAAACTGAGAACTGTGAGAAAAAGATCTAAAACAGGTAATACAAATAGCTAAAAAGGTTTAATTAAAACAAAAAGAATCATTTTCATGGATTTTTAATATATATAAGAAATCTTAATTCAGTATTAAGAAAAATTAAATTAATCATTTTAACTACTTCAAGTAATTTAATTATTAAATTAATTGAAACAACTAATTAATATAATGAAATAACCTATTTAGAGTGAGAAATTAAATTTATCTTATTAAATAAGTATTTTAATTAATTTAGTAATTTTAGTGACAAAATTAAGGTTCAAGGAAGCACCCAATATTTATGGATAGTATTATATTTTATAAGTTGTATTTAGTTTATATAAATTTTATTATTCAAATTTTAATTACATTAAAGGATGAATTTTACACTTATAATATAATTTTAAATAATTCATTTATTTATTTAGAAATATTAAATACATACACGATGTGCTATGATTTTATAAAATATAATATCCTTTTATGTAATAAAAGGTTTCTTAATAATAAGTATAAAATTTATTTTAATTATAAAATATTTATACAATTTTATTCAACAAGATTTTTTATTGTGACTACATAAAATTTATAGCATTATTCCTTTAAATGATTCCAGTAATTTATCATATAATTTACTGGGCTCCTGAAATAGCCTGGCTGACAATAACCAATTCACCCTTTGTCATTTTTTTTGTCTACCAAAATTGTCAGAAAGGCTGTACCAGGAGCCCAGTAAATGTTATGTTTATTTATTGGACCTGAAAGAGGGCGGAAAAATATGCATGTTATGTATATAAACTAATATTTTATTGCATATTAAAATTATATAAGTATCTTATTAAATATAAGTGAAATAAGTATTATATTAATTTTATTATTATATAAATTATTTATACATTTTAATTAAGCATGATATATTTTATATTCTATAAAATATGGCGCATTTTTATGTATTTAATAAAAATAAATTAATAATTAATTAATTATAAACATATATTATAATTTTAAGTGTGAAATTAACTTATTATTGGCCGGTCGTCTAGAAGGAGGAGAAGAAGAAGAAGGAAAATAGAAAGGAGGAAGGCGAGACAAAATGGAAAGGTAAAATAATAATAAAAAATATATGTATTTTAAAAGAGAAGGCGACAAGACTTGCCTGAGAACTTTGACAAAATAGTAAGGTTTTTTTAAATTATAATATAATTATTTTACAACTAGTTGTTTTCAATGCGCAGAAACACTTATATGTATTATTAGACTTAGAGCAACCATAGAAATTTATTAAAATTTATATTAGAACTATGAAACTAATAACAATAATAATAATTTGTATAATATTTAAATATGTAATAAAAAGGTGAGTGTAATAAGTGATAGAGCTACATGGGGTTTCCCAAGGCCCTTATATAGGCAAGGGGCCCTCTGAAACGCCACAAGAAAATATATCCTATAAAAATAAGATAAGAAATAATTAATTAGTTAAAAGTAAGTATAACACATCTGTAAGGGAAAAATATAAAACAATTAATTAAAAAAATAAGTAAGAGCCCAAGAAATACACCAATTTAACCCCAAACAAATCTTTAAAATAAGTGAGTAATTAAATAAGATTGAAATACTTGAAGTATTAACTAATTCTATTTATAACACGTTTGATAATAGCCCATTTTAAGTGAGGTATAAAAATTAAACTATTTTAATAAAATAATTTGTGTAATTAATGAATTTAGTCTCGAACATAAGATATTAATTAATATAGCCCATTTTATTAGTGTAAGAATTAAATTAGGTTAAAACAATTTATTAATTTAATATTATTACTAAATTTTAGAATACATAATTAGTAATTAATTAAATAAAATGTTTTGACTAATTTAATACCCTAATGACATAATTATGAGTCAAAAAGGCGCTCAATATTCATAATTCATATGATATAAAAGTTTAATTTTAATACTTTAATTTAATTTATTTATTTAATTATATTATAAGTTAATGTTTTGATTTTTTAACTATAATATATTTAATAAATTAATTAATAATTTATAAGTATTAAATACATGAAAAATGCGCCAAAATTTTATAGACTATAAAGTATTTAATGAGTTTTAGTTGTATCTATAATTTATTTAATAATAAATTTAATATAACCCTTATTTTAGTTATATTATAATACAATTGTTATATAATTTTATTATGCAATAAAATATTAATTTATATACATAAAATGCATAACTTTTCCCCTTTATTAAGCTCCAATAGATTAACATACAATTTACTGGGCTCCTGGTATAGCCTGGATGACACTTATAATGTAACTAAATTAATTAATTAAATCTATATTTTAAATAAAATATTATATATCTTTTTAAAATATAATATTGGGCGCTTTTTTGATTCATCATTGTCTCATCAAAGTATTAAACAAGTTAAAACACTTTACTAAATAAATTATTAATATTTTATTCTAAAAATTGGTAATTTTGTTATATTGAGTATTTGTTTTAACTTAAAATAATTGTTACACTAATAAAAGTAGTTAAAATAATTAATTACTCATGTTTTATGCTAAAGTAATTAAATAAACTATTTTTATGTGTTAAAATAAGTTCCTTTTTACTTTTAACTTAAATTTTGTTTCTTTAAATGAGTTATCAGAAATGTTTTAAATTTAAATAATTGTTTTATTTCATCTCAAACTTAATTAAATACTTCCTAATTTTATTGTTAATTTTTTGGATTAATTTGGGGAATTTTAGGCTCTAAGTCATGTGTGTTAGTTAAGTGTTTCACGGGTTTCCTTTCACTTACTCATATTTTGTTACATGTTATTTTTATTTTATTTTTTAATTCTATTTAAATTAATGTGGCGCTTCAGAGGGCCCCTTGCCTATATAAAGGTCTTGGGTAACCCCCTGTAGCCTCATCACTTATTACTCACATTCTAAGATATTTTAAAATATATATAAACATGTTATTTGTTATTTTATTAGTATTATAATTCTAATTTAAATATTAAATAATTAATTAAAATTTGCCTTAAGTCTATTAGTAATAATAAATGCTAGCCACGCAGAAAATTTGACTTACTTAAAATAAATATTTTATAAATAAATTAAACCTCTTTGTTGTGTCTCCCCTCAGAAAGTGTTGTTGCATTTCTCTATTCTTTTTATTATGTTCTTAAATTTAAATATTTTAACTATAACTATTTCCCTTTATAATCCCCTCCTCCTATTTCCTGCTACTCCTTTCTATTTTCTCCTCCTTCTTCTAGACAACCTCTAACAATTGGAGGCCCTTCTGAACAATAAAACACCTTTGACCAACAAAATAATGCACAGACCACCTAAAGCAAAAAATAAAATTATTTCCGCAAATGTGTTTCAAACTTGGTTTTGACCTTTTTGGTTAATATTAGGTTAAATCTTATATATTTTAAAGAGATTTCTTGATCACTATAGTAAGTAAACCTGTCAGCCTGTATATCCCCAGTACTGAGTAACAAGTACTTATAAGTTATGTTAAACACATGAACTATCACCACAGAAAAAATGGGGGGGTATTGCTAGCAATACTCCTTGCTTGAACTCCGTTGAGCCACAAATCTATGCTTGAATTATGCACACATCATCACCATGTAGGAAATTGTTTGGCCTTACATTTAGTCAGAGATTTGTCAGAAATTGAGCTCAAGATGAAACTACATTGATCACCATTTGATCTTGTAAAATCCTAATTTGATCATCAGTTGAACTCCCTTTGATCACAATTTGATCTAACATAAGCTTTTGCATATCCAATATGTCAACTATTCACTTTCAAAAAGATTCGTAATGAATTTCACATGGAATATTAGAAACAAAACCAGTAATTTTGGTAAATGGCTCATCAAAATGATTAATCTACAACAAAATACCATCAAAATTCAATCTGATTACTGAAAACTTTTGGTAAAATGACTAATAGATATTTAAATTGGAAAATAATATTCCATTTCTCAATTTCAAATTCAAAATATAAATCCTCGTTTGAAATGTGAATTTTTTAGATTCCTTGCCTTCCTATATTATGAGTAATATTTGAGGTATTTTACACCTTTGTAAATATGGTGTTGTGCTGCTAGAAATTATCTCTGTTTCAATTCAACTTTATTGAAGCTTGATTCCAGAATGATACATATTTTATAACTATTTTGAGAAAAAAGTCACTAGTAATGAATTTAGCCTTTTATCTGTCCTTTATTAAACCTCACTTAATCCTACTTAAATCCAAATTGACCCACAAAAACCTTATTTGGGATATTTTTTAGCCCAGGATGATTCAAGATTGGAGCAAAATATTATTTTAAATATCCAATATGCCTATTGATTAAATTTCTTCAAGCTTACTTTAAATTCACATTAACATTAGCTTTCAAAGGAAATATTAAACACAAATCTTGAAAATATAGTATTTAAAATCATAATAAATATAATATAATATGCTTACAACAAAATTTTCTTTCTGGATTAATTGAAACAAAAAATTGTTCATTTGTGAAAATAGAAAAAAATACTATCCATCCTGAATTTAGAATTCATTTTTAAAAATTTAATGCCCCCTCACTTTCAAGTTTATCATGTATTTCGAAAATTATATTTTTAATAATTTTGTGAATAGTACACCTGAGATATAAAATTGGGGATATCGAAAACTAAAACATCAGCAAATTGAAATTTTTTTTATTGTTATGAATGGAAATAATGATTGAAAAACACCATTAGAGCAAGTTTGATTTTGAATAATAGGCATACTTTCTCATGTAAATTTCAATAAAAATAATTTTTATTCTTACATAAGTTACAGTGGATACATTTGAGCTCAAAAAGAATTAAAATTGACAAAATAAGACTTCTATAATTCATATTCAAAAATGAAATCACCCTTCATTATCTACCTGTAAACTATTTTAAATTGAATAATTTCAAAGTCAGTATATACTGATGTTATTTTTTCTTCTAAAAAATTTATTATATAGATTAATAGTCATAAACAGTTGACATAGATGTTAAATTTATATAAGCAATCTTTAATGCATAAAATGATAAAACTATCTTTTATGTAAAAAGTGATGAAGGAAAAAAATATTATTAAATTTTTGATGCACTATCAATAGAATTGAAGATAGAGAATATCAAAAGTTTAAACTTAATTTCAATTTTGATATCATCATTTTATTTTATTTTACTTGAGTAGAAAACAGATTTTAAATCTCAATATAATTTTAAATCCCATTAGTTTGTAGATTTCAACATTTGAAACTATGAAATAAATATTTATGAAAGAATTTAACAATATTTGCCCTTCTAAAAACTCATAAATCCAACTTCAAATATTCTAACCTTCACAAGTAACCACAATGCATTCTGAAAATACTCTATATTTAAATAATTAAAGGTAAATAAAATTATGTTTTTATTCTTTATTTCAATTTTTGATAAATAATATATATATAATTTCTTAAAAAGTCTAAGAGGGAACTTAATAGTGGTTTTGGCATTAGATATATAGATTCAACTTTCAAAAAATTTGTTTGGAATAAATTACAAAGACAAAAAGGATATATTTTGATGAAAGAATACTGATTTAGGTTCTCTTAAAATTTTATTAACTATTTTTATGGAATATTAATCCATGGTTATCATTCTTTATGATATTATCATAGAATTTTTTCCTTTTTTAATATAATGATTTTCTATTGTGTGGTATGTAGGCTAAGATAAGTTTAAAAGTTTTATTGAAGATATATATACCAGAAACAGTATAATCTGTAGATTTATAACTATAACTTACTTTTCTGATGTTTTACATCATTGATAAGTAGCTCATTCATTACACAAGTAAATAATTATAGTCTCTGGAAATAATTCCTTGTGAATTTCAAATTTTTTGTTATTCTTAAAATCATTACTCAAATAAACTAAAAATTTCTTCAAATATTGATTGAAAGAAGGAGTTACAAAATCTTATTTTGTAGTTATAAAAGTTTGAGTTTTTTTACATATTATCAAGTATAATGAACATTTGTAAATTTTAACTTGAAAACTAGTGATCATAGCAAAGTAATACTGGAAGAATCAGATAAAAAGGGTGGAATAAAGTCATAGCACAACAGGAAATGATACAAAATTGTTGATTTTTATCTCACAAAATTCAACATATTTTTAACATATTTTACCACCTTTAGATAATGTTTAGTGGATTTTAACATTATTATGACAAGCAAACTTAACAATGTTTTGATTTTTTTAACAAAAATAAATATTGTTAGATCATTTTTTTAAAAAATATGACTTATTTTTATGCTTTATCTACAATAGTTAGTAGTTTTTTTTGCAGAAATTACTTGTTTTGATATTCTATTTTTGAATTTTTTAAGAGAGTTCATTGCATTAAAGTTTTGTAATAATTTTTCATTAAAGCATCATATTTTAAATCTAGAGATTTGGTTTTGAAATAATATATATTTTCATTTTAATTGACTCATTATTTTTGGATTGATAAATTATGTTAAAATTGGGATTGCTTATTTCTAGTGAGTTTACATCATAGTTTGTTTTCAAATCAAAGATTAATAAATGGTGAAATTTGGTAAAATTCTAAATATCTTTTAAACCTTTTTGATTTAAATAATGTTTAATGTTATGTAATCATTCTATAAGTAGAACACAGTTAAAATCTGATAATGGTACATTGCTTTCAATTTCTAATACTAAAATTCTATTCTACTTGAAACAATGTAAACTAAAGCTTGGTATCTCATAAGAAACTCACAATTTTCAAAAATCATATTTCCAACTTTTTAAACATGATACACATTAAAATATATTTTTAGAATAATTTCCTAATTAGTTTCAAATACTAGAAAATAATGACCTCAATTTATTTTAATACTTAAACCATTCTGATGAGTGAATTTCACAATCCTCTAAGTAACATATGGTTACCATTTATACACATATGCATGATTTCTCCTTTTGTTTAATTTTAGCTGAATCTAAAAAGTAAAATCGCATGTTGAATATCATCTATAGATAAACTTCTTATATTAGAAGCTAATATTTCATATGAGAAATTTGTTATTGAGTTTGGGAAAAATTAATAAGTGTTGGGTATTATAATTGAGCCATTTATTCAAGTAAATAAAAAAGGATGACCTTCTAAATATTTCATATATATATATATATATATATATATATATATAATAAAAATTAATTATATAGTAGCATTTAACCATGTTTTTATACTAATGTCATATAAAAAAAGGGATTGAACTAAAACTTTCAGTAAATAAAATAAAAATAAGATAAGTTAATATTCTTGTTTATATTCTCATATTTTTGAAATGGCTTACTTAAGGGAGAAAATTATTTGGTTTTAGAGTACAAGAATTTCTAGATAAAAATCTTCACAATATAGTTTGACCATCTCAAAAAGAAAATTCCTCAAATTTTACTATCACATTTTATATCTTTGTTAAGTAATAGAAAATGGAGTTGTGTCTTTGACAATGAAGCTTTAGAAAATAAAATAAATGATTTAAATTTATAATATAATTTTTGAAACAATAAATCATGTATTCAAAAAAAATTATATATCTTACAATCAAGATAACAGTATTAATTAAGCAACTCTAACAACTTTGGAAAGAAAACAAGAAAAAAATAATTAGTAAAATGCATAAGTTATTTTTAGAATTTAAGGAAACTTAATAGCTCTACCTGTAAACTAGCCTTAAAGCAGGTTTGGATTTAACATGTGGAAATTCATACATAGTACCCTTCCATCAATAGAGCAGAATAAAATTTATGTAGTTTTATTTTTTTAATTTATAATAGTATTTTTATTTTTGGCTTTTTCATTAGTATAACTATATATTTTTTAACTTTTTTGTTTTTCATAACATAAGTTCAAAGCTGCACATCACTACTTCAAGATGAAACTCCATATAATGTAATAAATGAATGATATATTATAATGAATTTTACTAGAGACTTTTCAAAAATGGTGATTAAGAATACTTATTATAATTTTTTAAATTTTTATTATTATTCTATCTCTTGAAAGGAGATGGCCATATCTCAATTTAATTAGTTTTTCCTCAGAAAAATTAATTCTTGATCTAAATAAAATTGCATCACTATTAACTAGATGTTATTATACAATTTTAACAATTTTTTTATCTGAACATAGTTGAAAGTATGTATAAATTAAAGTGTTTCCACATAGTCTTACTATTATCCCACCATTATTTTCACATTTAGATTTCATTATAACTGTAAAATAAGTTTTCAATAATTTTAATAATACCTTAATATTTAATAATTTAGTTACATAGTAGATTTTTTATCCTTTTTTTTATATGAGGCTTATTATATAAACACCACTTTTAGATTTTATCCATTTTGATGTCTGATAATTTAAATTTTCATTTAACTACCCAAATTATATCAAAAAAAATTCAAAAGTATATTTTTTTAATGTACTCTTTTTGATAAACTTATCATTTCTTATAGGTTATTCTTCAACTATTTATTGTAATTAATTACCCACTCATTTATGGTCTGTTATTGTTGTTCATTACATACAGACAAAATAAGGATACTCATATTATATTGGAGTTTTAAATTAAAAAGTAAATACTAGTGGCTGGTATTAAATATGAAGTTGTTAAAACTAAGTTGAACAATAATTAATGATTAAATGGCATTTTATATTACAAATTTTATTGAATGTATATAAAAATAACACTCAAGAAATATATATAAGATATATATATAACCATTGTATATCAAAAATGAAGTACTTATCAACATGGTCTTTTTAAATGATTTTCAAATTTACTTAAAGAGACATTAATATTACCAATTCAAATTTTATATCAAATATAACAATATTATTATTTCATTTTTAATTATTTTACAAAAAATTTGAGTTGCAAAGTAATTTAATTCAGTATTTAATGAATGTTTTTGAAAAATATTTTTAAAAATAGAAATAACCCCTCACAAAAAAAAATATAATTTTTTTTACTTACAATTTGCACCATATTTCTAGCCTTAAAATATTGGTATTCTTCTAACAAAAATATTTTTTAAATAAATTTAAAATTTTTTTCATTATTCAATTACAAAATGTCAAATTTATAATTTATTTTACCTTACTAAAAAATTTAGTTGAAAATTTAATTTTGTATTTCCAAAAAATAAACTTAAATGTCAAAAATTAAAAAAACAAAATTATAAATATAATTATGAGAAAGAGGTAGATTAAATTTATAATATTCATATAAAAAAAATTCATATATTTTATGGTGTTTGAATTTTAAATTTAATGTATTAAAAATAATTATTAAATAACCAAGCCAAATGAAATTGGCTTGGATTTTTGGTATCACTAGCTCTTATTTTTTTTCTTATACTCACATTTTAATTTTAATTTTTTTTTTTCTAGATTTCTCATTTTTTTTATGATTTTTAATGTTTTTAAGACCGAAGTTGCTTTCAAACAACTTCGGTCTAACGTTTCTCTCACTTTCCCACCAGATTGCACCTGGTAGGGAAAGTCGCTTCCATTTTAGAGACCAAAGTCCCTTGCAGGAACTTCGGTTTCTCTGTGTGCATTGCACAGCCAGAAAAAAACTGGCTGTGCAATGCACTGCATTGCTGCTGCATGCAACGCGCATTTCTGCTGCATGCAATGTGCATTACTTGCAGCAGCGATGCGTGTTGCATGTGCTGCATGCAGCCTGCATTGCTGCTGCATGCAGCCTGCATTGCTGCTGCATGCAACACGCGTTTCTGCTGCATGCAGCACGCATATCTCATGCAGCTGATATCAAGTCAGCTGCATGAGATATGGTAGCGATTGTGCAACGCGCATTGCACACTGCTTTGGCCACCTCCCAGCCTAGTAAATTAGCTGGGAGGGTGGCAAACATTACAGCAAGCAATCGAAGTCGCTTTTAGCGACTTCGATTGCTTGAAAGAGACACTTCCAGCCAGGGGAGAACTGGAGGGAAGTACTAAATTGCAATGTAAGGGACCCAAGCCAATTTCAAAGGCTTGGGTCATAAATTAAGGTTTCTAAAAAGCAGCCAGTATAAATCTGGCTGCAATAAAAAGTAAATTTTTTAAATAAAATACATAAAAAAATAAAAATGTGTTCAAATAAAATATACAACACTCTTCAGCCAGTAAGAAACAGCCTTCCATTGTTACACATAGAAACAAAATCAAATGTTTCTTTCATCAACATTGGTCATGTTTCAATATTTTGAACCAAGTAAGATCAGGAAAAAGGTCACGGAAAAAAAATTGCATAATTAAAAGTCTCCCAATTTAATATGGTGCGGAGGTTCATATTTTAGAAATAGGTGGTGCACATTATAGTTCCCTTTAAAAAAATTCAAAAATGAATTAATTTTGGCGCAATGTAAATTTAAATGTGATGAGTGTATGTTTTTTAGCTACGTGAAACATGGTAGCTAGAATTATGTGGTGTCAATTTTTTTTAGATGCGAAATTCAGTGTTCCACAAATGTGCATCTGTACAACATGCAGCCAAGTAAATTCTAGCTGGAATTAGTATATGCATAGGAAAAAATGATCATGCTGTGTACAGTGCCTTGGCAACATCATTCTTGGAATTTAGATGAAGTTTATCATATGACTTGGAGAGCTGCATTTTTTTGAAAATGTGATCAGTGAAAATTCATGATATATACATCTGTTTGCCACCCAATTTATTTTTCCTTTCTCTTTCTCACTTACCTTTTTCAAAAATTATCAATAATATTTTTGCTTTATCATTTTGAATTATTGGTACTATTTTCTTGACGTTATCTGATTACCGGTAAGCAAATTTTTCTTGCTATTGCATTTCATATCATTTTTATTTGTTACACTTTTTTACACTTTTGACAAGTTAATCTAATGATTCTAATTCTGAATTTATTTTTATGGTATCTTTTACTGTACCCTTTTGATTCATTATAAAATAATTCTTTTTCAGTTAACTTAAAGTTTTTTTATTTGTTTGTCAATTTACTTTTCTTTATTCCTTATCAAAAATGTTCAATTTATTTATCTAACCATTTATTTTTTAAAACAGTGATTATAAAATAAACTTTATAATTAATTTTGATCAATCAGCTACAAATGGAAGAAGATTTTATAGACATGTAAGTTCATGTTTTGCTTATCATTTTTCTATATTTCTTTAATACTTTCTCAACCATTATATTATTAATATGAAAAGTAAAACATCATCTCGTACTTGCTGAAAGCATACAGGATAATGTTTTGCTTTTCATAATAATAATTAGATTGTTTTTACTTTACGTTTAATTTATTGATTTTTAAGTTGTTTCAAAGTCTCGTACTTGCTGAAAGCAAACAGGACAATGCTACAATTTAAAAATTAATAATTTATTGAAGTATAACTTTCTAAGTCAATATATTGATCAGAGCAAGATTTTTCATTTTATATATGTGGATATCATAATTCCGTAAATTTTTTAATATTACTAGTGTATTGGAGTTATACTTTCATTATATTATTAATATTAAGTGTAGAGCCAAATCTCGTACTTGCTAAATGCATACAGGATAAAGCTATACTCTTTATATGTATAGTTTAATAAAGTATACCTTTGAAACGCTTTCTTAATATTTGAAATAAAGAAAAAGTATATAAATTTACTAATATGTAGATATGCTAACTTTTGTATTTCTAATATTGAAGATATGATAAAGTTAAAGGTATCATTGACTGATAATTGAAATTATGTTACTATATTCTAATTTTTGATTTTTTTCTATTTTAAATCAAAATTTAATTCTCTTAGTATTGAAGCATCAATGAGTAACAATTTGAAAAAAAAAACGGCCAGGGAAGAACTCTAACAATAGGTGGGCGAAAGACATTGCTACTGGAATGAAACTTGTAAACGCTCTTGGAATGGATACAAACGGGAAGAAGCCACATTTCTATGCACAATCTTATGCAAATAATATGACAGATTGCAATAATTATTACAATTTTTTTCCTGGATGTAGTATTTATAAACCAAAAGGTGTCTTAATACCTAATGTTCTTGTGCAGACTTTTGAAATTCATGAGTACAAAGAACTATATATGTTAGAAGCTACGGTGCAATGCATTAAGGATCTTTCTTACTGCAAACATGAAATTAAAAATAATGGTTATCATCGAAGAGCTGGTGGTTTTGGAAAAATGTTTGGTGGTGGCTTTATTTTAGATAGAAAGAAATTTTTATATATTCGTAAGTATCACTTTTTTTAATTTAAATACTGAATTTTTGAATGCTTTTCCTTGCAGGTGAATACACTGATGATATTGTAAAAACGGATGAATATAAAAAACGAATGAAGAGGATTGCAATGTACTTTGAATATTTTTTTAAAAAAATATCATATGTAAAGTACAATGAGGCAACTAATCTTTGCGCAAAACTTCGTATTCCTGGATTTTCAAAAGTTTCTAGTGAAGAAGAGGGTGTACCGTTTGCTAGTAATTTAACTTGGACATCTGGAGGGAATGGTAATGGGTTCTCTAATGAGGTTCATCTCGATAAGGATGCAAGTGAGTATACTTTAGGAATATTTTTTCCTAAAGATACAGAAAAAAACACCATTCATATGAAGTATGATAAGACCCAACCACGACAAGTAGGTGGAGAACTTATGTTTCACGAAATTCGAAGTAAAATCAACTTTGAAGCAACTAATGGAATAACAATAACATTATGGCCTGCCAATCAACTAAGGCATTTTACCTCAAGATGTCATGAAATTCCTGGCTTCACTAGGATAGGTTCTTCTATTCAAATCAGCACTAGACTTTTTCATGCTATAGAAAAGCTTAATGTTTTTGATATTGATATTTCAGAATACTTAGAAATTAAAAAAGAAAAATTTAGGTTAGAATATTTGATTAGTGCTTTAAGAGATTTTTTGAAAAGAGATGACTTAATAAAGGAAGAAATAGAATCAGAAAAGTATTATTTATCTAATGTTAAGACAAATCTAAAAAATCTAGATATATAAATATTAAAAATTTATATTATATATACACAACTTAATGCAAATTTAAACATGATAAATACTGGGAGTGGCTGTAACATTTTCAGTTTTGATAATTATAGTATTATCTATTTTTTTTATTTGTGAAATAAAATAATTTTTTTTCATAATATTATAAGAAAATTTGATTTACTTTTGAGGAAATATATAAGTTGTGAAATCTTTAAATGTCATTTTTATTAAATTGGTAGCAAAGGTTCTAAAATAAAAAAAACTATAATAAAGAATTTGAAATATATTAGCCATAAAAATGTGCTTTTAATGCTACCAAATTAACTGTATAGTATTTTAGGTCAAACAGGCTTATTAATAAAAAAGTTAATAATAAAGAGTTGAAGAAAGAATTTTGAATCAATAATAGATTAAATTGTATTTTTTTAAGAATGTACTCATTTAATTATTTAAATTGTTCTACTTCTGATTAAAAATGTTACAATCAACGAAAATATTTGTAATAATTAATAGATTATATAATATTAAAGGTAAAGTAACAAAACTAGAGCAGTTATCATATTTTTATATAAACAATAAAATATTAAGAATTTAATACAAGTATTTGAAATCATATAAGTAGATTTTAAAATCTTTGTTATTGCTGGACTTACAATAATTTTTTTTAATAATTAAGTTAGAATAACATGTCAAAGGTTACTTAATAAATTTCAAAGATGGTCACATTTTTGACGTATTTGAAGGAAAATAACTTGAATTATACAAGATATATCATATAGACAGAACTTTATCTATTTACATGTTGGAAGATTAATTTATTGAAAGGCTATGTTTAGCAAAAAAAGGTGATACTGGCTGAATGGAGCTCCAGTGATTAAGAAAATCTGCAGAAATAGCCCTAGCAATTCCCGGAGGACTTGGGGTATCAAATTTTAAAGGAAATGGATCACACTTGCCTATAAAAGGTTTTATTAATGTTAAAATATAGTTATTTAAATTTTTCCAAATTATTTCTTCCATCAAATGATTTTTTTTTCATGGAAATTAAGAAACTTAACTTCTGATATTACCTCCAAGCAATCAGCTGCTGAAGCCAATCTATGATCTTGAGAGCTCAGAAATAAACCACGGACACCATCAATTATATAGAATGTGAAAGATTGATATTGGTGGTGGGAGTATTCAGAATTTATTTTGTTTATTGCAGCCTTTTGTTTCTCACTCATTATAGTCAGTTCAGTATTTTTGTTTTTCTCACTTGATTGTTGAGCTTCACTAGTCTTTCCACTTGATATTGTTGCAGCACAATATTTTGATTTAAGAATGATAATTGACATAATTATATCAATGATAATATTGCTGATTTGAAGAAGAGTTGACATTGATATATCACGGGTTTGAAGTGCAGTGGGACCAACTTCTAAGCCATCAGAAATCGGACTCTTCAGATTTGAAAGGTGAGCTAGAAGCTGAAGACCACTTTCAATTGGACAATCTGAGTTAATGTTTTGATGTGATGGAAGCTGGCTGAATTCATGTGCGGTCAGATAAAGTGAAGATGATATAAGAGATACCCATGAAGAATGGAAGTGGTCACTTGGGATCATTAATCTCATGAGCATTCGGATAAGATTGGATTCAGGGTGATCCATTTTCTTTGTTGAGGAAAGAATTTCAGTATTTAAACCATCAGGATCACATAAATCTTCCATTTTTTTGAAATCAATATTATCGAGTACCCATAGCTGTGAGCTATCAATCTCTAAAAAAATATTTGCTACAAAAGGAAAAAAAAAATAAGTAAAAGAACAAAAGTCAAGACTAAAAATTATGGTAACTTACATAACTCAGTAAGTTTTGAAAGCCAATCTTCTCCACAAGATTTTTCCCAATGAAAAGTAAAGATTGGAATATTTAACATGGGTTTTTGGGAAGAAGTAGAAGAGTGCAATTCGAGGAGAGTAACAATTTCCAACCACGACCTGAGGACCTTTGCCGTGCTGATTCTACTTTTATAAAAATTATGAATTTTAAAGAATTCCTCCTGAAAATCAGATTCTTTTAGAACTGAGGGTGAATAAGTTAGAGGTTTTTTGATATCTTGATTGGAGTTGATTTCAATGGTAGAGAAGCTTTCAAAGAGGTCAATGTAGGTTATTTAGGAGGTAATGGGTATTGCTTCTTAGAAATGAAGGAATTCGGTGATGAGCTGTTTGAATAATCATCTTTATAAAACATATCCTCATGTCTTGAAGAAGATTTTAAAGTTTTCTTGTTTTGAAGAGCAAGCATAGCTTCATATTCTGACAGTTCATCATCGCTCTTTTCATCATCTTCATCAGGGAGAGGGCATTTATGGATGGAACAGTCTACAGTAGGTGAGTTTCTGGTACAAAATATCAAAAGAAAAATAAATAGTACAATATGTAAGCAATAAAAGAGATATATGATAAAATTTTAAAGATAAAAGAATAACAATAAAAAAAAAGGAAAAAAGAATATACTCATTAAAAAAGCCTTTGCTTTTTTTTAGATTTATTATTAGATACATCAGAAAAATCATTAGCAGAAGACAGTTTAATACAGCAAACAAAAAAGGAGCCTTGGGATAATTTCTTTTTCTTGGAGCGGATAACAGGTGTTTCAAAATTTTCCTTAGAAGTTGAAGCATGAGTTGAAGCTGATGGTTTATCTGTCTCATCATTATCCCTAATGACAATGACATCATCAGGAAGAATCACACCCTCCTTCTAAGCTACAAATATATATGAAGAAAAATTTTTTTAATAACCTTATCTTCTAATTTAAAAGGAGACAAAAAAAGTGAAGAAAATACATTTTTCAAGGTTTTTCACATATTGTAGTAAGTTGTTACAAGGGTTAAATAAATATGAAGGAGAAGGATTATTGTTAAGGATTGTGACAAGTTCTTCCATTTTTTCTCTAGTTAATTCAAGTAAATTGTGATATTTAACTCTTGTTATTTCCTGCCTCTCATTGCTAAGTAGAGGTGGGTTAGGTTCCATGCCAAGTGGCAGACATGGTGCAAGCTCAAAAGCTTCAAAGTGAGTATCATTCTGAGAGTGGGATGGAAAAAATTCGGGCGCTGGAAAATCAATTTTTTGAAAAAAAAAGATATAGAACATAAGTGAAATATATAAATTAAGAGAGAGGAAAATGATACACATACAAAGTGGAGGTGTAGGATTTTGAATACTAGACATATTGATTAAAGAATATTAAAAAAATGTATTTGATATCAAAAAATTATGATGTAATATGATGAATAATTATAAGAAACTCTATTCTAGAAAATTTAAGTTGATAATTTAATAGGATAAAAAATTGTATAAGATTAAAATTAAAGTGTGGATGAAAGAAACAGAAAACATAAAGAGGGGGATTTTATATTATTTGAGCTTTTTTTAACATGTATTATTCATAGTGGGGTAAACTGAGTAACATGCTAAATCACAATCTGTTTATATTGAAGCGAAATTTGATGTAGCTAACAGAAAATACTAGTAATTCTTTGGGGACTTTTAGTGTGAAAAACAAATAATAACAAATGTATATCCCATATGCAAATTGCCACGGGTAAATACAAAATTTTTAAAATTAGAATTTACTCCTAAACAATGGAGATACACTTAATTAGTATATTATATGAAAAAAAAAGGATAATCCTTTATGAATATTTGTTAAATTTACTTTCAGATGACAATGTGAGATTCACATATATACTGATATGCCTCATCAAACAAGAAATGAATTATAAATAAAAAATTGGTAACATTAGAATTTAAGATAAGAATTTGTTTTTTAAGTGACAGGAGGAGTGTCAGGCTAGGGTGTGGGCACCGTGACCAAACCTTTGATAAACTTGGATACAACTAAGGGAAAAAAAAAATTGAATAGTTTTATTTTGCAATATATCTTAGTCTGCACAAGATATTGCATTGTTGTCCCTAACTATACCAATATTGTTACTTTTCAAAAGTTATAGGACTACTAAGTTGATAAAATATTATTATGAATCACCCAATGAAATACCTTAAGCAACATTCAAAATTATTAAAATATTAATATTAAATTTGAGATTTGGATTAGCTAATTTTTCACAACTTACCACAGTTTTGATTAATATAATAAAACTTGAAAAAAATTGTTGAGATAACCTAGAAATGGGTGCAAGAAAATGATGAAACATATGACTTGAAACTTAACTCATACACTATTGATAAACTTCATGGATCCTGATTATTTTCTATCGAAATTAATTTTGAGACTAGCATATTGAATTTTAGCTATGACCAAGTACTGTAAGTGCCATGGTTTGTATTCAATATATTGGTGTTGAAATTAATTTTGATAGGAATCAACAAGTATCATATGGCACCATGCATGAAACACTGACAGAAACCATCAAATTTATGAGGCAATGAACCTCATAATTTCGATCGAAATTAATATAGACCCCTGCATATTGAATACAAGCCATTTCACATGGACTACACAGACATAGATAAAATTCAACATGCATGGCTTAAAATTAATTTTGATCGAAATTAACCAAGGCATTAAAACATCAATTTTTATATGGTGTACTTGATCAAACCAGTTTATCTATTTGCTTAGCTTACCTATACTTATAGGAATTTTATGCATAGTCCATGTCCATATTAATTTCGATCGAAATTAATGTTGACTAATACATAATGAATACATGATATGCCACTTACACTTGCCAGGCATAGCTACCATTAAATATGCCAGTATCAAAAATTAATTTCGATCGAAATCAATAAGCATGATAATCATGAATTTCTGGAGTCAACTGCTTATTTTTATGCATGGTGCCTTGCCAACATTGATTTCGATCGAAATTACTTTTGATACTGGCATATTGCATGTAGCTATGCCTGGAAAGTGTAAGTGGAATAGTGTGTATTCATTATGTATTGGTCAACATGAATTTCGATCAAATTTAATGTTGACATTTGCATATTGAACCCAAGCCAGAAAACAACCCAGAAGATTCTTCATAAAACTTCCTATTAAGTTCAATCAAATTTAAGGCTGACCATATACATATTGAATGGTAGTTATATCTGGTCTGAGTAAGCGGAGATTACTTATATTCAATATGTATTTGTCAACATAAATTTTGATTAAAATTAATGAGCATTTTGATCATGAACTTTTTCAGTCAGTTAGTTGTTTCAATGCATAATGGCATGCCAACATTAATTTTGATCAAAATTAATGTTGAAATGATATAATGCTTTTTTGCATGACATGTAAAGGACGGCAAGTATTTTTAAGTATTGAAATTTACTATACATGTTGAGGGTAAATATAAAATTTACATATCCATATTAATTTCTATAAAAATTAATGTTGACCAATACATAATAAATAGTAAATATACCTGGCTAGTGTAAGTGGCATAGTATTTTTTCAATCTGCACTTGGCAACATTAATTTCGATCGAAATTAAGGTTCATGACTATAATCAATTTATTCAGTCAGTTGCTTACTGTTATGCATGGTAACATGTCAACATTAATTTTAATAAAAATTGAATTTGACATGCCACCAAGCATTTTTATGTAAGATGAAAAGTAGGGCACTCTATTCTTAAGTAAACACATTACAATGCATATTGAACATGTAAATATCATTTACACATTAATATTAATTTCAATCAAAATTAATGTTGACCAATAAACATTGAACACAAGCTTTACAACTTACACACACCAGATATAACTAGCATTCAATATGTATATGGTGCTCACTAATTTCTATCGAAATTAATGAGCAGTTTTATGAAGAATTTTTTGGGTCGTTTGCTGGTTTGGGTTCAATATGAAAATGTCAATATTAAATTCTATTGAAATTAATGTTGACCAATACGTAATGAATACACACTATGCCACTTACACTTTCCAGGAAAGACACCATGCAATATGCCAGTATCAAAAGTAATTTCAATCGAAATTAATGTTGGCAAGGCACCATGCATAAAAATAAGCAGTTGACTCCAGAAATTCATGATTATCATGCTCATTAATTTTGATTGAAATTAATTTTTGATACTGGCATATTTAATGGTAGCAATGCCTAGAAAGTATAAGTGGCATAGCGTGTATTCACTATGTATTGGTCAACATTAAATTCGATTGAAATTAATATGGATACATAAATGTGACATAAAGAGGTATGGACCATCAATTTGTTGAAAATACATTTTTATATCTCATAAATTATTTGTTTTTCTTAAATAAAATGTTACTCTCTCTCAATATCACTTTATAACATTTACCAAGCTGCTTTGAAAAAAAACAGAATACATAAAATTCAATATAAGATAGCTATATTACACAGAAGATCACCGTTATACCTAAGTTATGATGATGTTGATGCTCTATTAATTGATTCCCGAATCTTTACCAGATCAATATCAGCTCCAACCCCAAGTGACTCACGCTCATTCACAGATAATCCTTGCAAAAATGTTGCTGAATAGCAATTCTTGGGGAGGTATTTGGGAACATTGAATATACCATTTTGTGCAACTGTCCTTTCTGATGACCGTGAATATGTTTTTAATGCTGATTTTCTTTGAGCTGGTGTATGGGCTATTTCCTGAATCATCTTATCCATTTTTTTAAACAAATCATTGAGTTCCGGATTTTGCCATCCAGGAATAGCTCGGATAGGTGCAGTTGGGGCTGGTGCTGGGCCTTCCTCGATATCAGAGATGCACCTAGTATCATGAAAAAGCACAACAAAACCTGGCACATCACTGCAGAGATCTCTTTCTAACTTGTAGCGTGCACTAGCAATCTGAATTCCAACTAAATCAGCTTCATAATAACAAAAAGCAAAGTAAAATAAAAAACTTACCTTTGTCCGATAATGTTTTACTTGTGCCCTTGCCCTCTTTTTGATCTTTTCTCTTGCTACCCTTTCCTCTTCTTGCCCAAACAGCCTTATCATCTCCTTCCCCTTATTAACTGCCCATTTCTCAATAACACATTGAGTGAACTGAAGCTTTGACTGATCAATTGTATTCAAGGTGGTGAGCCATCTGGCACAGTGGTCGCATACTATGCTTCCCATGACTTGATTCCAAATTGATTCTAAAAAATCACAGCAAGCCCAATCAAACTTGAATTTCCAAAAACCTTTTTCTTGCAATTCACGCTCTATGTTTCTTTTGACAGAAAGTGGGATCGGTGCTCCTCCTTTTAGTCCTCGAGGCTCAGGTGCTGGAAAAAATTTGGGTAGTCGAATTTTGGATCGCAAAAAGGCTATAGAATTGGTTATCAGAAATTGCCGATCAGCTGCAGAATTGGCACGGTTAGAAGATTGGACTTGGGTTAGGACAGTTTGAATGGTTTTTAGTTTGAATTGGTTCCAAGCATTCCAATTTTCAATCTCCAAAGGTGTTGGGCTGGCAGGATATTTTGTTATTTGTGTTGGTCCCCCAAGACAATAGTTCAGAAAGTGGTAAATATTTCTATTTAGACTGTTCGAGCTCCTGGGAACATCATTCCTTCTAACTAAGCCTCTTACAGCCCTTAACCCCCGTTCTCGCTCATGAGACTCTGCTGAATTGAGTCTGTGGTAATCACTGATACCCATAATGATTGAGGGATTCACTAACAATTCAAATAAGTTAATTAAATTGGTTATTTTTCAATAAAAGAATACAATAAAAATTTGACTTACCTGCTCCACTTGTGCTTGCTCCTTGGTTAGGCTGAGCAGATGATGATTGGTCTCCAAAAAATTCCCTCAATACTTCACTAGCCCAATCTCTTCCTAGCTGATCAGAACTTTCAGAAGCAGAAGGATGATTGGGATTAAAATTTTTCGGTTCTGAATGAGACTCTTGGCCTGGATTGGGATTAGGTGGTCGGTTAGGATTAGGTGGTACAGATTGAGATGCATCTGGAGGTGGAGGAGTATTTCCAGTTTTAGTATGTTGAGGCGGAAAACAATCAGAATCGGTTGGGTCAACAGACATCCCTTCAAAATTATCATCCATAATGAACTGTAATAAAATAAAATAAAATAAAAATAATCAGTTGTTAAAATTTATACCTATCAAAGCTTAAGTAAAAAAAGATACTATGTATATAGTCTTGTTAACGTGTATGTTCTCTTGTCAAAAAATAAAGTGAATAATATATAGCTATCAGCTAAAGTTGGAAGGTCAAACTATTTATAGTAGATGAATGAGCAAGAAGATCATTCATTAAGTAAAAATTTTATCATATTTCTCATTATCATGATTTTATTTCTTTCATTCTTACATTTAAGATAAAAATGACTCATTGAAAGCATGGGTTCTCTTGCAATAAAAGCAATCAAAGTAATTGATCACTGATTTATGATAAGGTAAGTTGGATGCATTGCATTTTTTAATCAAGCATTTAATTATTTCTTTCACCATTTACAAATATCACCAATCCTACAAATTTCCCCAATCCCAAATTAACACAAAGATGTTAGTCAACAGAAAGTAAATTTGATTAATTTTTTCACTCACTACTGTCTGCAGTCCAATGGCAGTGAAAACCTCGTCTTTGATTCCAAACATTCCTTTTTTGTGCTTGACAGTAGCTGCATGTCCAATTATTGAATCTTTCTTAATCACAATTTGAGTTGCTTTGGCTACTCTTACTAACCAACAATGCACTTGTGGGAAAAGCTCATAGGGATCCTTTGATGTTTCTTCTGGACGGAGCTCTTTGAAAGGACTTACTATTAAATATATTTGATCATTCTCTTCCTTTGATCTGAAAAGATCATCAATTTGCCCAAACTGGCTATCTTTTCCATAGTAGAATTCAATTGTTGAATTAGCAATGTGTTGATGGTAACTAGTAAACCTCTTTCCATGTATCAATATGCTTGCTAAATTTTCAACTACCCAATCCCCACTTTTCTCCGATGGTTTCAAAGCCCGTCTTGAAGTTTCTTTTCCCATTCATGCCCTTACCCATTTAGTAAATAATGCCATACTTAGATAAATCCATTTGTTTTGTTTATCGAGATCAATATGGATTTTTTTAGTCTCACATTGATCATTATCTTCAGCTTCACAAGATCTAATACCCTAGACTTCCGATACCAATGTTTGAGCATTGTTAGCGGTATCTCTCCTGTGGTAAATATTAATAAATTAGCACAGCTGAGTTTTTAAATCATTGCTTACAAACATTACATACGTGGATGGTGATTGTTTGGAATTTCAGATAATATATGATTCACCCGCTCTCCAGACCAAGTAGCTGTACCTGATGGTGGACCAAGACGCTTTATCATTTCAGGATAATGTTGAGTGATATGCAGATTTGGCTTTGCATTAATATTCTTCCAAACCTCTTCAAGGCACTCACGATACTCTAACAGAAATTGATCTAGATCTTTAAGCTCATTAGTCTGTATATTTTTTAATTTCAAAAAATTGGTGATCGAGCATAATGTTACAAGTGACTTGAGAAGATAATATTCTCTTGGTTTATCAGCTGAGGAAGCTGAAGATTCAGATTCTTTAAATTTTTCAAACCAAAGGGGTATAAGTGACAAAGGGAAGTAGAGAGTATACAGCATGTGCCATTCTGCTGCCTTGAGGGATCCTGCCTTTTTAGATCCTACTGATTTTGGAACTTGTGTTAGCCAGGAAGGTCTTCTTACTTGATCAATCATCTTCCATACAACCTGTAGCTCTGCTGCTGTGATTCGTGGATTACTACTACCTTCATTTTCTTTCTCTTTACCTTTCCTTTTATTTTCTTCATCTCTAGCTGTCTCATTTGATGAGTGAGATCCTTCACTCTGTGATATGCTAATGCTCCTTTGCCTTAAGTTATACAATGAATTCCTACTGTCACTGCTGTGAGACTGTATTGAGGCCAAATCGCTATATGGAGGAATAAATTTGGAGCTGGATGACCTACTCTGGCTTCTTGATCAATTTGTTCCCAATCCTTCATTATCTAGTCCATGATGACTTGATGACTGTATTGAACTCGTACGTCTTTGCCGCTTGTTCTGTCTCGTGTGTCCTGTATCATCATCATCATTATTCGTGGTGCTTAAGCTACTTCTACGTTTTTTTGAATGTTTGTGCAGTGAAGTATCAGAAAAGAAATCATCATCTTCTTCTCTTACATGCCAATTTTTATCCTTTTCCAGCTTTCTTTCTAGATCTTTTGCTGCATTTTGGATTTGAAAATAGCTTAGACTGTGATCTTTTAGGTTGCCAAGCATATGTGAATGCATAACATCAATTGAGCAATATTCAGTTGGACGCCAATATTCAAGGTTATTCAGCTCACTCCATTGTACCCCATGATTCTGAACAATTGATACATGCTCCCAATGTGACTTAGAATTTTTCCACATTGTTTCCCAGAACATATGATCCTCATGATTCCTTAATGAAAAATTTCCCACATTCATTTCACTAATTTCATCTTTAGAGATATTACAGAAAGAGCAGAACATTTTTGCAGAGTGACTCGAAAAGCCAGACGATTTTCGTATTGCAGGAATGTCACCTATCAAAGAGAACAATGCAACTCTTAATTTCCCGCCTTGTGGATAAAGATGTGTATTTTCAATCAATATACCATCCCATAGAGTTTGTAGATAATTAACCAGTGGTTTTAGAAGGTGATTAAGCTGTTCACTTGTGGGTTCTGTTGGTCCAGGTATAATAGCATACAAAAAAAGATTTTCCATTTTGTATCTATCTTCTTGAGGTAGGTTCATACACACCATCATATTATTGCCTACAGACTTCTGATGACCTCCAATCCTATTGCCACCAGGCCTAAACCAGTTGACATATAAAGTAAAAATTAAGTTGCCTGAGGCTATCGTATATTCATCATCATTGCTATCCAGAGCTGAAGTGGTTATGGGAAAGTTTTTCCAAATTGAACCGTCACAAACATCCTTCATCAAATCACACTCTACACGTTCTGCCACAGGGGTTTTCTTCTCAATCAGAAGCTCAAATTTGAACAGTTTGATCTTTTCCTTAAGCTAGTCGATAAAAGAATGGTGATGAAATGTTTTAAGAGATAAGTAATTTACATGTTCTTGATGTTCCTCCATCAAATACAGCCTTTCATCACATTTAACTGCAATTTGTCCTGCTCCAAACATTTTTAAATAGCGCTTTGATAATGAAAGAAACGGTTGATTGCAACATAGTATAGATGGTTGAGATTCAGAGCTATACTCATAAAGAGCAAAGCATTTAGGACAGCATGTTTTAGTGAAAAATGATTGATTGAGCTTTAATCGACTAAAAACTGTATCTATCAAGCGTGGGACCAGGCGGACAATGTTATCAGAATCCAGTATTCCACTATCACCTAGAAGTTTGAGCTTCTTAATTTCTTCATCCAAAAATTGAGTACAACCTTCTTTGCTCAAATGATGAATAAGAGAAAGCTTTGCTGCCTGCCACTTAATTATTTGGCTATACCATTCCCCAAGATTTGAGTTTCTAGAGACTGTTGAAGATACATCTGCCCCAATAGCAACTTCCCCTATTTAATAAATCATTGAAACATAATAAAGACTTTTATTCTCACATTGAACTATAGATATACAGCTTACTGTTTCTGTGGAGCTGGAACTTCCAATGTTAAGTGGATTGTTGGAAGAAATAACCATCTGGGCCTTCCTATTTCTTTCCTCTTGATGTTTTGCATAAGAATTAGAGCTTTTGAAAGCCATACCAACTTCAAAGGACCCAGAAAAAGTTTTATACTTTCTATTGACACATCCAAGATCTTGACATTTACATACATGAAAAAATGGAGGCATTGTAATTGTGATAATTGTAGGAATAAGTTAGCTACTCGAAGTTACCGATTGAAGGTATTCCTTTTTTTGAAAGGCACTAGCTAATATAAGCTACCCTTTTTTATCAAAAGAATATGATGGAATATGTGTTGAAATTATTTAAGTTTAAATGTTTAATTTTTAATCAGATAAATTATATATTAACTTAAAGTTATGCAGTCTACTTTATTTGTATTCTGTATACTCTCTACATTTGTACAACAATGCATGCATGTTTATCAGAATATTTTCTATCATAGAAAAAATTCTGTTGTACGCACAAGCATCTTAATTATTTTTCTATCAAATGCCTTCTGAGTTATATCTAACTACCCTATAATTATTTGATTTTGATAAAAATTCTTAGTTATGGACTATAAGAAAAGTAATCCATATTTTTAACATAATTATTTAAAAAATTACCCCAAAAATCAAAGTTAAACCCAAAAATAAGGTTAATATTTTGTAAAAAACAATCACAAACATATTTCTTTCACTTTGAAAATTGGTCTGTACTAGGTAAAATTTTCTATAAAGAAAAAATCAAAAATACTCAAATAATAGATGCTACAAAAGTGTAAACCTTAAAGAATTACATAAAAGCTGAAACCTTGTATAACTTTTCATAAATAAATGTGATGAAGTGAAACTCTAGTCTATTTATTCAGGTTGAACAAAAATTACTCAATAGAATATGTATTACTATCATATTGGACCAAAAATAATTTTTTGGTAATCAAAAAATGAACATAGCCTCACATTTAACAAATTATTTTTGTGGAAGAATTTTTTGAAATTAAAAAAAATCCGTTTCTTAAATGAGTCTGCTTTTATCACATAATCATTCTCTTTATTTTATACCATTCCTTTTGAGTTCAAGTTGCATATAAAAATATAATTTATGCATATTATAATTCCATAAAGTTGAAATATTTCTTATTCTTAATTTTTGTGATATTTCTCCTTAAATCAACTTTGATCATAAAGTTTTGGAGCTCAACAATTTATCCTTCCTCTTTGTTTAATTTAATTTAAAACTTTCTTAATCTAATTATTTATGAACCCTAGTAGCTCTTACTTTCCTCATGGAAACCTGCCCACAAACACAAGAACACTTAATAGAATTTTTAATGAGACTTTGCCTCCATTCAATTCTCACTTTTGTAGATCTATACACAAGTTTTGTCGTTCACTTTTGGATATGTCACCAGAATCAAATGGATAGAAACAAAACCCTACTGAAGAGCAATTAGACAGATTTTCATCATTCGACATGAATTCTTGCAACATTGCCTTTGAACTACCTCATCCAGAATCAAATTCAGCGGTTTCGGAAAAGTTTCCACCAATTTTCCGTGAATCTTTTATTGAGCACCTTCGCATGTGTGGTTTCCCAGGATCAACTTTCGCTTGGAACCTAGATTGGTTTGACAAATGGAACCAGGTCTTGGCAAATATTCTCATTAAACACCGGGACAATGCCTTAAAAACCAATAATTTGATTGCATATCCAATTGACTCAAATCAAATAAGCTTCTCAAATCAAATAGGAGTTCTTCACCGTTT
Source organism: Hemileia vastatrix (assembly GCA_030280995.1). Taxonomy (NCBI): domain Eukaryota; kingdom Fungi; phylum Basidiomycota; class Pucciniomycetes; order Pucciniales; family Zaghouaniaceae; genus Hemileia; species Hemileia vastatrix. The sequence continues at coordinate 4,802,904 of JASXTE010000008.1, read as the reverse complement.
GTTTTTGGGTCATGCTGATAGATTAAGACTTGGGAAAGATTCTCATAGCTCTCAAGAAAGAATCAAAGTGAGAAAGCATAAATATAGAATAAAAAAAAAGTATGAAAATCCCCTTTTTTTCAACCGTTTTTATTTATGACCTTTATTATAAATAACAAAGATTCTTAGAATTCAGTTAACCAAACTAAACTTCTTAAACAACTTCCACATTGTGAAACTTATCAAAACCTTTTCACAAACATCAAGTGTTGTTCAGACACCGAAATTGATAATGATGGATCGTTAAGACGTATCTTAATGCAATGGAGGTCTGAAGATTTTTCTAAAGTTGCACAATATCTTGACCAACAACACTTTGATATTGGAGATACTTCAACCTACTCTGGAAGTGTGCTAAAGGACTTAGCCTTGTACAAAGGATCAGTTTGGTATCAACATTATCCCCTAGCCTTAATCTTTCTCATGTCCCCCGGGGTTTGCCGAATGACTGTTATTCTGCCTTATATCTTGCATCTCTAAATCCTCAACAACTCAGACTTTAAAATCCTCAAAATCCCATAAATTTACCTGCTCTCCTTAAAATTCTTTCTTCCTCTAATGTGAGTAATTGACAAACTCCCTTAATAATAGGTTTGCACACTCATACTCCTCATTTCCACTGTTTGGGACACTAAAACATAATTTTAATGATTACTATTATCATTAAAATTTATAGAAATGAAATTTGGCTTACATTGTTAGCTCCATTTTTTTCCTTTGAATCTTATACATGCTGAATTCTATACTTCCTTGTACAAAATAATTCAAAACATTTACTTCATTTTGCTGCCCCATTCTATACAGCCAATCAACAGCCTGTTGCTCAACTGCTGGATTCCAATTTGGCTCCTATTTCAACATTGAACATATAAAAAATTTAATATTTTTGTTCTTAATATGAAATAAAAGACATTGAGCTCACCATTATATATACATTTTGAGCACACCTGAGATCTATACCCACTCCTGCAGCCTGAATCGTTCCAACCAAAACTTGGAAATTTTTATTAAAATGGAATTCACGCATATTTTTGTCTCGCTTTGTCCTTCTGAGTTCACCTGTAAGCTGGGTATACCTAATATTGTGGTCATCTAAAGCCATTTTTATTCTATTTTGAAATATTAGAAAATTGTTTTTAATAAGCCAACACAATTTTGTAAAACAATTCATTATAGAATCTCTTACATCTGCAAAAAGTCTGCAAAGTTGGAGAATATAACAGCTTTTGGAAAATTTATACCCCTTTCACCAGACAAAAAGTTTTTTAAGTGGCCTATAAGATGACAAATCTTTGCGGAATGCTGCCAGGTGAAATCAAAAGTTGGAGTTTCATCCAGATTTTCATAGATTGGATGGTTGCAGAATTTTCTTAAAATCATCAGCTCTCTTAGAAACTCAGATGAGTCCCAAGGGAAGTCAGTGCTTCTGGAGGGCCCATATCGCTCAGTGAATCATTCTTGAAGCACATAAAGTTTAGACCTCCATGGATCTGCTAATTGAACCAATATCCCCCTTTGAATCTTTTTTGGAAGAGACAAAATTGCATCCTTTGTTCTACGTAGGCTTATGACTTTCATTAAGTGATTGATTGATTTAATAGAATTAGCCTTTCCTTTTTGATAACCTGGAAAAAGGAAATTCTTCCATTACCAGTCTTCTTGCCACTTTTCGATTCTAAGAAAAAATATGAGACTTTGAAGGTCAGTGGGCCTGTTCTGAAGTGGAGTTCCAGTCAAGCATAGTTGGTGTTGGGATTCCAAGTCAAATATTGTTTGAGCCCTCTGCGAGTAAGGATCTTTAATGTAACTAAAAGAATATTTATAAAAATTGATTATAAAAATTAAGTTTTAAGTTTTAGATATAGAAATGGACACTAACTGAGCTTCATCTAAAACAACTCTACACCAAAAGAGCATTTGAGTCACCGGTATCTTTTTTTGGTTTTGATTTTTTGACATTGTTGGGCTAGCTGTTTCATAGGTCGTTAAAACAATAGCAGTGTCCTGTAGCTCATTGACATTAGTATTTTGACAATCCTTCCCATAAGGAACCTTGAAAGGAAGCGCATTATCTTCAAAGTGCACACTTATTTCATTGATCCAATTTGATAGTGTTGCCAGGGGGCATATAATCAGTGTGGCTGAACTCCGATTAATACCTTCTTGATTTTCTGATACCTGGAATTGTCTTGCTTCACCTTGAGTTGCACTTATAAGAGAAAGAGTTGAAAGTGTCTTTCCCAGACCCATATCATCAGCAAGTTTTCCTTCAGGCGTTAATTGATTGTTAGGAAACTGATCTTTATAGTCATTGAATCCAGTTCTAAGCCAATGGTTGTCCTGGTGCCTCCACATGATATCCAACTTTTCCTTCAACATTCGTTCATTGTCAATTATAAAATTTATTGCTTGAAGTTGATGTGTTTTGAGAACTGTTTTGATTCCTCGGATAAGTTGATCAGCTTTCCAATCTTGAGTACTCTGAGATATTTGGAAAGAGCCTTCAAAAATTACATGCAGGATATTAAAAAAGATAGTGGAGTCGTAGTTCAGGATTGGACATAAATTGATTTGAGCAGAAGAAAATGCTTCTTTAGCAAGACTGATTAGTGTACTTGAAGAAAAGAGGCATCCCCAAAGTTGATACTGATTACCAAAAACTGGAACCAAGTAAGCATGAAAATAGAAAGGCTTCATAGGATTCAAGGCACTTCTTTGGTTTAAATGGTGAGATCCAGAGCCAATGTCACCCAATAGTGGTCCAATGTGCTGACTCTGCACTTGAGAAAGATTACTGACAAGGGTTGGTTTTCTTTCTTCAAATAGTCCAAAAATATGAACATTCGAATGGCCTCGCTGTAAAATCGTGGGGGTCGGTGAGTTTTGAAATCTTGAAATTACATTCATATAAATTTGATCGATTGTTATTGAGAACTGTCCAACACATCTGAGACTTGAAATATTAAGTAAGAATAGTATCTGAAGATAGTGGTTGTTAAAAGATGAATTGAAGCAAAAAATGAATAATCAGTTTTGAATAAAACGACAAAATAACTTTTTAGCATATGCTATGCTAAGCTCATAATTCTTTCACATGTATTATTATGATCTTTTTAATAAATATTGTAGGTAAATCAATGATAACTGAAATGAATAATATGGCTTAAAAATAAATCTTGAGCCTATAGAGTAAATTTTGGTTTGTGGAGGAAGAAAAATTTTCTCAATAAAAATGTGCTTTATTGTTACATTATAATCACAAAATAGAATGATTTCACTCTCATTACACTTATTTATGTTTCTGTCTAATAGTAAAATGCTTTAGATGTCAGTTCAAAACCCCAATTGAAACTACTACCTAGAACAATGTCTTGATACTAACATACTTTTTGTAAGTCTTTGGACAGACACTTATGGTGATCTCAATAATATTAAAATTGATTTGAATTGTATGTTTTATAAAATATCTATGTAGTCTAGTGTAATAATTGAGATACTACAGTTTAACCTTCTGTTACCAACTTGGCAAGAAAATATATGTAGATATTCTTAGAACGAATATCAAATTTTGCTTTCCACAAGATGGGAAAGTGAATATTATGATATGTTAAGTGATATGTTCAAGCTTTGCTCAATCTGTGCTCAGCTCAAAATCAAAGTAATCACCAAGCTCCAAGAAACCTGTGATTGAGTTTGGTTGAACCTAGGTCTAACTGATTACCAAATCTTTGTCCAATTAATTTAAATCTGGTTTCACAATGAACTCCCAACAGCCTCCCAACTGCTTTCCAACCACTTCCCAAAAGTTTTAAATGAGGGGTATTGCTAGCAATACCCCCCCAAATTTTCTGTGGTGTATACATGGGAACAATAAATAAGAGTACACAAACAGTATACATAAGTAAAATTATGATAATTCACAAAAAATGCAATTATAACACCTTATATACATGCATATATCCACCTTTTATAAGTCTTATGTACTTAATATTAAGTTGGAATATGTTAGGGTAACCTTAAGAGCCTTAATTATAAGGCTACATAATTTTTAAGTATACTGAAAGCTTTTATTTTCATTGTTTTATGCAAAAAAACAAGAAATGTGCTTTATTTCACTTAAAAGTTGATTATATGCACTATAAATTTAAGAATATTAAAATTTCACTTTGACAGTTTAATTTTTCTCATTTAGGACTATTTATTTGGCTACTTAAATGCATAAAAATAACACTTTTCAAATTTGGTGTTTTTTATGCCAGAAATGGCTTCTGTGTACTGGCCACATACTGCCTGCATTTTTCCTGTGTGAATAGCTTCATTTTTAGCAAAGTTATCTTTTTCACACTTTAATTACCCCACATTCTACGCCCACTGTGGGCAAACACACTAAAATAGGCAACAAGCGCTGTAGACAATCCTGTAGTACTAGCTATAGGCCTTGACCAAGGGAGTTGGAGAAAAACCAGAGAGAAAATCCCCTGTCCCTTTAGAAAAATAGAGTGAGATTTACTTGCTAAAGTAAGTTGGTTCCTGTTTTTCTAAAGACCCCTTTTAAAAACACTTGACTGCTTGATGAGCCAAGAAGGTAGTCACCAGATAGACTACCAGACCAAAGAACTGAAATGTAGAACAAAGTCCACACCAGAGACAGCAAAGATACTTGATGTAGGCTGCAAATCCACACCAGATACAGCAATAATACTTGCTATAGCTTGCAAGACTATAACAGAGAAAACAGTTGCTAAAGTTAAGTTAAATGAAGAACTCACTTGCAACAAACATAGCCAATTGTGGCCAGAAAACAGTGAAAACTGAGTGAGAAACAATGAGATCACCTCAGGATGGTTGTATGATGATTAAGGTTGCCCCAAACTGTCTTATTCACTATGTACACACAGACCACTAACTAAGAGCCCATGCGCACCCACCAATCTGGCGCCTGTACCTGCCAGATTGCATAAAAAACTCTCCTGGAGCGCTCCCCAACCTCCTAAAACAGAGGCGGGCGTGCCGCCCGACGTCGGAGATGCCGCCTGAAGCGGCCCGGTTCCCTGAAGCCAGAAAACCAATAAAAACCACTAATCTACTTAGTAAAACTAGCTACAAATACTAAAACCTTTAAAACACGGAATTTCACTATAACAACATTGAGACATGAAATATAGAGAAAAATTAGCTCTATCAAATGGTACTAAGCACTTAACCCTAAGACTTAAGGTTAGCCCGTAAAACATGGAAAACAAAATTAAACAGCAATCTTTTATAAATGAAAAATGAGGAAATGACCCCTTAAAACTCAGAATATTAAAAATGTCTACAAGACATAAAATATAGAGAAAAACCAGGGCTATCCAATGATAGTACCCACATACCCTCAGACCCAATATCCACGGAATAAAACCAGAAAAATACCAAATTCCTTAACAGATGTCAATTAAAACATGCACAAACAGCGCCAAATCACACAACAAAGGCCCCTGCCAATGTTGGAAGACCACATCCTCCCTCCAATTGAGAATGTCCGCATTCTTTCTTCATCCAACCACCATGTTTAACCTCCTTCCCAAATCTGCCTCTGAAATGGGCCCCTGCCAATACTGCATCAACAATAATTTAATCTGCGCCATAACACCACCTGTTCATCCATACAGAATGTCCTGCGATGTCTGCCACTCCAGAAAGAAGACCTGCCACAGACCTGGTCCACTTTCTTCCACAACAGATTCACCTCCACCTCAACCTGGTCCTTCTTCTGCCAGCACCAAAAGATCTAGGCCATCCATCCTGATACCCAGATTAATCAAAAAGCTCCAGCCTTCCCAGAAGAGTGCCACAAACCATAAAACAACTAGTTCCCCCATCCCTGGTCCATCTGATGGTAAAGAACATTCATTTCTTCCTTCAACTTTAAAACTGATAACTTCTCAGTTCCTCCCTCTTCTGATAGTGATGATAACAATGTAGGATCCATTGCACCACCAACACCAACGCACTTGCCCACTATCAAGGGCAAGTTCCAACAACACACATCTCAACAGAAACAACTTCTGCTTCACTATTTCCAATCCACTCCTGCTAGAGATCCACAGGACATTGAGAACAGAAGACACCTCATTCACCAGTTCAAGGCTAATTCTGAACACTTCATTTCATCTCTTGATTCCCTCTGTAATTCCACTAGTACTTGAGTTTGATTCAGAAAAGAAAAATTGACCACACCCTCTATAGGATGTAACCACAAACAACCCTCAGTTTTAAGTCTTGGGGGACCATCCTCATTTTATAGTCTTGGGGGACTCAAAAACCCTCAGTTTAAAGTCTTGGGGGACTCAAAAACCTAAATCATCAACCCAGAACCAGAGATCAACCACATTAAGACACAGAGAAAAAACTAACATTCTGGGGTAATTGTGAATAGAGCTGCCAGCCCATCAATTACCCCCAAACTTGCCTTTGATAAATTCGGAGGCTCCCCCTGTGGATACCCTCCACCAATATTTCAAAACCAACTCCACAACAAAAACTTTTTCCTCAGTTTATAGTCTTGGGGGACTTACAACCCTCAGTTTTAAGTCTTGGGGGACTAACACAGTGTTCAGTTTAAAGTCTTGACGGACTACCTTGATAAAATCTTGAAACCAGCCAGTTTAAAGTCTTGGAGGACTTACAGAAACTAGATTTCAGTTTAAAGTCTTGATTGACTGACTTGATACCATAGAGTTTCAGTTTAGAGTCTTGATGGACTGATAAAATTTCCATTTTAGAGTCATAGAGGACTGTCAGAATCTTGCATGAATCTGACCCAGCCAATTTCATGCAATACACACACAGCTAGACCCACGGAGCATCCACCTTCACTTCATCTTCTACTCATCACTGACAAAATCTTCTCTTATCCTTTTCATCACCTTTCACACCACAAATCATGTCTGGATCCCCTTCTGTTGACTCCTCTACTCTTCCTTGCTTCACTGCTCCAAGGGACTATTCCTGCAAACAGTGCATCCACATGTGCAGACCTTGCACATTCACTCTTCCAAATCCAGAAGCCAAATTCTACAACAGGGCTTGTGACTCTTGCTATTCCAAAAAAAAGAAATGTGACAGATATGCCCACTATCCTATTCCTCCGCCTTCTCCTTCTCACAAGTACATCTCCAGATCCCCTACCAGGTCTCCAGAACTTGGTCCATCCTCTTCCTCTCTATCTTCAGCCCTATTAGAAGATCCAGAAGCTCAGCTTCCCGCACTCTTCCCAAAAAGACCAGCCTTAGCTTCTCAAGAAACTGCTTTCATCACTGCTAAATTAGCTCCAAAAGCTTCAAAATCAGCACCTAGGCTTCTAGACCGCGTCCAGGCGGCCCGCCTGCCTCACCAAACAGTGAAAATCAGGGCCAAAACTTCCAAAAACGGCCAGAAAATAGCCAAATTCATCCAGACAACAATAACAACTCCACCCAACTACCTCCTACTGCTCCCAGAGAAATGCAATCCACCCTTCCAAAATCCAAAAACACCAAAATTTCCCATATTTCTAAGAGAACTGCCAGAGATCCCCAAGAAGAAACCAGAACACCACACACTGCTCCACAACAACAACTTCGTCCCCAACTAAGACAAAGAAACTACACCTCTCCTCTGTCAGCCAACTACTCTTCTGACAGTTCCATCTCTTCGAATTCTCCATCCAGAAGAGAGCAGTCTGCTTCCAAATCCCCCTCTCCTGCTCCATCCTTAAACAACCCTGGTACTCCATCACCAGCACCTCCTCCAGCTGAATCCAACAGAAATAACAACCACAACAACAAAAACAATCTCACTGCTCCAACTAGGCCCCAGGAACCTCAGCATCCCAGTTCACCTTCTCAGGATCCTTCAGAGGAAGACCATGAGAATCCATATCTTTCCCTAGTTGATCCACCCACTATGACCATTACAAAATCGTCAGAGATCCAAATCCCAGCTGCTTACAGATTTGATGAGCTTCCAATCTGTAAGTACCAAATTAATTATTCCATTTCTTCAACAAAAATAATTACTGATCCGATTCTTCTTGTCTAGTTGGCACCCCTCCTCCTGAATCTATTATTGGAGTGAGCCAAACTCTTGAAACTTCTTTGACCCTGGATTATGGAGACATGAAGAAACACCTAATCAACATGTGTTTCAATATGCTAAAAGCCTTTGCCCTCCATGAACCCTTGAATGACTTTGAAAAATCCCTGAGAAAGCGCCTACTGGAGGACCACTGAAAAATGTCTAGGATCATTAAACACACCCTCCAGCACTCCATTCCTGCCTCTTCTTCTTCCTTCTCTGAACTTCCCTCTAATCCAATCCCTGATCATTACAATCCCTATAATCTCTCCAGCAGGATGCACTTCAAAGAACACAGTGCTTCCCACAATCCCAACAAGAAACAAAAATGTCATCACAATCCGGACCAACCTCCAGAAGCTTCATCATCCAGACAATGAGCTCCTGCAAAAGATTAGAAACATAAAAATAATATAAAACAAATAATAAAAAATAATTTCAGAATTTTTTTTTTTTTTTTTTTGTACTAATATACTAAAATTAAAAATTAATAACTAAAATGAAATGAAATAAAATAAATGAAATAAAAATAAATAAAAAAAAATAATACAAATGGTATCCCCCAGCCAATGGATGAGCTGATCCCCTGATACCTTACCCACATCCAAGTGCACCTTGATGTGGATACACAATTAAATCTTTTAAATGATTAACAGAAAACAAAATTCAAAAAATTTAGAAATTCAGAAAATAATAAAAAATAATGAAACACAGAAACACATGAAATAAATAATAAATAAAAATAAGAAAATAGCATTGCCCGGCCAATTGATGAGCCTCTCCCCACCAATGCTTGCCCACATCTAGGTGACCCTGATGTGGTAACACCCTATATTTTTGATTCTATAATTTTAAACAAACCCCATAAAAAATTAAAAGAAAAAAAGAGAAAAAAAAGAAAATAATCTAAAACTGCTATCTAGCAAAAACATAACTGCAAAAATCAAAGAAAGTCCAGCTCCATAGATGGTCCAATAAGGGAAAGTCCGGTCCATAGAAATGATTACTGGGTGGGCTCCCTCCAATAAGTAAAAATGACGGGAGACCACCAGTGATCCACCACCAATCTGAAGAACCAAAGATAAAGAAGCCAGTCCCAAACCAGTTTAAAGTCATAGCGGACTTAAAACCTGAATAATAAACAACAGAACTAGAATTCAACTAGGAAAAAAAAAAGACTTGAGACAGACATTCTGGGGTAACTGTTCTACAGAGCAGCCAGCTCATCAGTTACCCCCACACTTGCCAAAATAAAATCTAGAAGCCCCCCCTGGGTACCTTCTAACAAAAACACAACATTCAACACAAAAAAATTCAAACCAATAAGAGTGAAGAGTCCGGCACTTGAAAACCAAAGGAAATTCAAGTTTAAAGTCATAGAGGACTAAAACCTGTGAAAATAAACCAATACTAGGGTTCAACCAAATTAAGAGAAAGTGTTGGAAACAGACAATCTGGGGTAACTGTTGATAGAGCAGCCAGCCCATCAGTCACCCCTACACTTCCCAAGATCAAATCTAGAAGCCCCACCCATGGGTACCCTCTAACAAAAAAATTCCAACAAACAGATGCATAGCATCACCACAAAAAAAACCAAAATTAAAGAATGGTCTGTAGTTTATCCTCATTGCGGAGTCAATCTTCTTCATGCCTAGTGCCTCTGGGATAAAACCTCTTCACTTGGTCTGCAGCCACCCTCTTTTTCAAGACTGCACCATCCAACTCTTCCAAAACATAAGAACCTCCAGATGCCTGAGATCTGACTCTGTAAGGTCCATTCCATCTGTCAGCAAACATTTTGCCCCACTGACTCTCCAAACTTCTATTATACACCAAAACCAGACAACCAGGTTTCAAGGGATTCCTTAGTCTATGAGCTAACTTCTTGTCCCATTACCTGACTGATTGATTCCTAATCTTCATCATTCTAGAGTATGCCTTCTCCTGACATTCCTCTCTACATTCCAACTGTTGCATCCTGGCACAGAGCAAATCTTCTGTTGAGTGCACGTCATCCAATCAATTCCAAGATAAGAGACAGCTTCCAAGTCCACTGGTAGAACAGCTTTCTGACCAAACATTAACTCATAAGGAGAATAGCCAGTTGTCCTCTTCACAGTGACCCTATCAGCAAATAAAACCAAGCGTAAATAATGCCTCCACTTTTTGGCACTATCTCCGCACATCTTCACCAAAGCATTCTTGATAACTTGATGGCCTCTTTCAACCATGCCTTCAGCTTCAGGATAATAAGGTGTAGCCACTCTAACTTTAGAACCAACACTAGCCACAGCTTCTTTAAATTTGGCCCCAAACTCTGGCCCACCATCAACAGTCACCAACTTCATCAACCCATACCTATAAATCCACTCCTTCTTCAAAAAGTCTGCCACATTCTTGGCAGTCAAATTAACCAGAGGCACTGCCTCAACCCAACCAGACAAATCATCCCTAGCAACAATCAAGTATTTATACCTGCCCTCTTTAATATGGACAGCATCCAGACTGACCCTTCCAAAAACAGTTGATTCACCAGTAGCACGGCCCACCTCTTTAGGTTTCAAGTGACTTCTTCTTTGACATTCTTCACAAGATTGAACCCAACCCTGCACAGCCAACTTCATACCCGGCCACCAAAATCTGTCTGCTACTCTTCTATAAGTCTCCCCAAAGCCTCTATGACCAAGGTATTCATGCAAAGACTTCAAAACCAATTCTTGACCCTTCTTATGAGTCACCACCACTTGAGGATTAGGATGTCTCCTTCTCATCAAGCGCCTTCCTGACACATAAAATCTAGGACTCTTCTTCTTGATTGCCAACCAAGTATCATCATCACAACTATCTGGCCTCTCCAAGGTCAACAGATATTCCACCAAAATAAAATAAAACCCAGATTGACCCCATGTCTCATCTTCAAAATCCAACAAAACAACATCCAAGGGTACAACTCTGTCATCAAAATCACCAGTGTGAACATGGGCCAATTGTGCAGCCCAACCAGGACACCAATCCTTAAATTTTGGCATGTCCTTCTCTTTCCACTGAACCTTGTGAGAATCCAGTTCACTAACAAAAACACCCTTTTCCAATTTTGAGCTGTACCAAACAACAACTCCATCTTCATCAACAAAAACATCCTGATCACCAGAATCAAGATCAGATCCAGCCAGTTTAACCTCTTAGGGGAGGTCAGAACAATCATCCAGTTTAGCCTCATGGGGGAGGAAAGAAAAATCCTCAGCACCCTTTGTGCTGGCCCTAATCACTGGAACATCTTTGTCAAACTCTTCAGAATCAGAATCCTCATCTGTAGGTGGCCTCCTTGATAACCCATCAAGCATAGTAAAAGTTTTACCTGGTTTGTGTACAAGGTCAAAAGAAAGATGTTGAATTAATGCCACCCACCTGGTCATTGGAGCATTTGGAAGACTAGGTGTATTGATCATCTGAACCAAAGATTTTGCATCCACCTGCAGCTCAAAATGCTGCCCCCACAAAAACGTCTGTAGCTTCTTTAAAATTTTAGCTACGCCACACAATTCCAACTTAGGTTGAGAATACCTATATTCCACCTCATTAAACACCACAGACTCATACTTTACTGGCCTAACCCTCCCCGTCTTATCCTCCTGAGATAAAACAGCACTAGCAGCAATAATATCACCCAAGCCATAACACACCCTTCCAGCAAAATCTTCAACAAAATCCTCTGCACTTGGCAGCATACCAGCTTTCTTGATAGTGACTCTATTCTAGGCTCTAAGATCATGAACCACCCTCAACTTTCCATTCTGCTTCTTTACAGAGAACACCGGACTTGAGTAACTAGATGTTGATTGTTCATATAACCCAGTCCTGACTCTTTCCCTAACAATCTCTACAAAATCCTCTCTAATAGCAGCTAGAATCGGAATAGGTTTGATTTTCCAAGGTTCATGACAAACAACAGGAATCAAGTAAGGTTCCCCATAAGAGTGCTTCAATACACCCCTTTCCTCCTCAACAAATGCCACCGCTTTTTCCCTTAGCACAATAACATGCAACAACAACTTCTTTTCTTCCTCAGACAACCACCCATCAGGACCAAAATTAACAACTTTCAATCTTTCCACGGTCACCCTCGCCGTCTCTATAAATTCTGGAGGATTCTTCACCAAAGGAGTACAGTACGGATCTCTTGACAAAGGAGGTCTCTTCAAAGGCGGATTCAAACCCACAGGCATAGGCTCATTGACAGGCCTAATCTTCTGCGCTACCTTCTTATACTTTGCCGCTCCACTTTCAACTTGAGTGATCTTCAGGAAATCTTCACCACCAGACCTGGAACAAAAACCAAGGGTTTCCCCATTGCTCACATGTGTGGCCAAGGTAATGTTTTTGAAAGGTGTAGAAAAAACCCTAGCGGTGCACAATTGGGAGGACTTACTTTTACACCCCAATCTCACCACTCCAAAACTTTTCCGCAATTCCACATCTTCATCCTCACTTCCAACTTCCAAATCTTCAAATCTTGATTCATCTTCTGAATCACATCTTCTAAAATTGTGCAGTTTATCCTCATGCTGGAGGTCCAAAAATTGATCTTGATGATCTTCTTTCTTCAAAATTTTCTGCAGTTTAACCTCATGCTGGAGGCCCAAAAATAGATCTTGACGATCTTCACAAAAATATTTTGCATCTTCTTTCTTCATTATCTTCAGATAATTTTTCTTGATTTCCATGAATTATCTTGAAATTTTTATCTTCTTTTCTTGAGTTTTCTTCTGTCCTACAAAAATAACCAGGGGTTTCCCCAATGCTCACAGGTGTGGCCCAGGTAATGTTTTTGAAAGGTGTAGAAGAAACCCTAGCGGTGCACAATTGGGAGGACTTACTTTTAGACCCCAATATAACCGCCCCAAAACTTTTCCGCATATCTTTCAATAAAGATATATAACCAATCTTCTTCTTTAAACTTGAATTAAAAATAATTAAGAATCTTGAGAGAGAAAAGAGACTTGATAAAAAACTTGATTAATACTTTCAGAGAAGAGAAACATTAAAAAGAGAAAGTTGAAAATCCACTTGGTATATCTCCAAGGGAGCTGACCTACTACAACCTGGGATTTCCTCATCTCGGGGAGAGATTGTAGCACTAGGGTGATCAGCCCTCCTTACTCTAAAAAAGACAGACTCTCAATAGAGCCTGAGCCGCACTCCAAAAAACCAGAGGAAGCACCCACTTCCTTCCTTCTCCTGCAGAAGTCCATGCACTGGCACATTGAAGATAAACCAGGCCTAGTCTCCCAACCATCCTCTCCAGGGGGTGATAAACTCATGTGAAGCCTCCTTTTGTCTTCACCGGTCAACTCCAAACTGATTCCCAAATCAAGTTGATAACCAATTCTTTCCTGAAAATCCATCAAGAATGGCCCACCCAAAACTGCTTTTACATTACCTTTAGCAATGTAAAAATGAACCTTCCCTGAGGCTTCTCCAACATCTAACTTCACAAACTCTGAATTTCCAACCAATTCAGTGACATGGCCACCGATCCCTCTCAAATTTCCACCAATATCAGTTTTGATGGGGAGGCCCATATGAGTTGCCTCAAACAAAGAAATCAGGTTTATCTGAGAACCTGAATCCACCAATGCCCTTACCTCTCTGCCATTCAGAGTGACATTGACATATCCCAGAGGAGCAGAAAAATGAGTTTCCAACCCCTCACCAAACTTTTCAGCAGAATCAAAAATGTATTCTACCTCACCAGAAGAAACTCTTCTCCTGGTCAACAACTTCTTCTGCCTATCAGCCAACCCTGGACTGATAGCATACAATTCCCCATAAGATAGGGAAACCTGACCCTGGTTCATCCTTTCCAGGACAGAGTCCATAACATTAACTTGACCAGAAACTACTGGCCTCTCAAAGTGAGCTCTTTGCTTCACCACCTAGGTCCTAGAAGATTCTTGAGGACCAGCACCACCAACAGATTTACCATTAACAGGAACCAAACCAGATCCCTCACCAGAACCTCTGACTCCAACAAGCTTTGTCAATGAAGCCAAAGGGACATCCTCCTCAGAGTCAGAATCCACCTCCATTGGCATTGGCTCACCATTCAGGTCCAATGCACCAAAACTAGGGGGGCCCATGTCAGCCATACCCTTCTGCATCTTGTACAGCTCCTCTTTGCTGTACCTTTTCCTAGCTGCACTCAGCTTAGGATCACCCTTTGACGCCTTTGGCTTTGGTTGGGCCTGAGAACTGCTCTTAGGCCTACCAACCTTCCCTGCTTCCACATCATAAACACCAGCCAAGCATTCACCACTTGACTGTCCACCACAAGAATACAACTCCAAACCACCAAAGGAAGTAGAAAAAGAGACCTTATTGACCTCCTTCCCCTTTCCCTTGACGTCCTCATCTACCTTAACAGAAGGCTTCCACTGATCAGGAATCTCCTCAAACCTTGGCCTCCTTTGATTGAGACCACCCCTTCTCCTGACCAAATCAACAGGAGCCTGCCCCTCACTGGGTTCACAAAAGAACCTTCAGGGAACTTAAAAACTCTGCCATCAAACTCCACTTTTCCTTCAGACACATCTCTGTTCAGTGCCCAACAATCATTGGACCTGTGCCCCCTCCTACTGCAATAAGAGCAAACCCAAGGATCACTCCTACCAGACCTTCTTTCAAAATCTCTTGGCTGAGAAGGTGCCTTATTAACCTTCTTGGCCTCCTGGACAAAAATGTGCAGCTGTTTTGTCAGATCAGCCAGCTGCTCCACCATTGGGTCCCTCTCCTGTTTGGGAACCTGCACCAAATTCTTCTCCTCCCTCTTCTCCCTAACTTCCTCTTCAGCCAAAGCCTCACTGACTTTGCTGACATACTTGGCACACCCCTCCTGATAGGTGTCCACTGCCAATAACTTTAAATGGGCCTCAACAGCCTCCTTCACCTTATCCAAGGCAGGCAACTTCTGGTCCCCATTAGAAAGAGTTTTCATCAATTCCTTTCTTGACAACTCCTTCAAAACATCCATCCTGACATCTCTAGCCAGGGCAGACCAAAAAACATCTTTGGAAGCATTTTCATGTGCCAGCTCCTTCACTTCCACCAAATATACCACCACAGGATCAAACTGTAGCAGAAACTTCCTGTAATTATGTAAGTTACCAACACCACCATAAGATTGCCATTCACTGACAACCTTGTTCAGATCCACCATAGTGAACCTGACACCCCATCTATCCACCATTTCCCTACACAACAATATCCAATCCCTCTTCTTGTAGCCAGACATGGCCACAATCTCCTTCTCCACTGACCTATCCCCAATGAAGAAGATAATCTGCTTCACCATGTCCAGGTAGGAAGCACCATCCACTCCAGCAGCAGTTTCATACTTCTCTAGAAACCACTTGACATCCTCCCCATTAAAATTGGTGCAATCCCAAGTTTTAATCCTCACACACTCCCTAAACATCACAGAAGGAGGACCATCCCCCCCACTTACAGTCACTACAGGAATAGCAGAACCAGAAGCCATTCCTCCTGACCAAAAAAACCAAAAAGAGCCAACCAAAGAAAACAAAGATTCCAAAGAACTAGCAAGTTCTAACCCCCACGTTGGGCGCCAGAAATGTAGACAATCCTATAGTACTAGCTATAGGCGTTGACCAAGGGAGTTGGAGAAAAACCAGAGAGAAAATCCCCTGTCCCTTTAGAAAAATAGAGTGAGATTTACTTTCTAAAGTAAGTTGGTTCCTGTTTTGCTAAAGACCCCTTTTAAACACACTTGACTGCTTGATGAGCCAAGAAAGTAGTCACCAGATAGACTACCAGACCAAAGAACTGAAATGCGGAACAAAGTCCACACCAGAGACAGCAAAGATACTTGATGTAGGCTGCAAATCCACACCAGAGACAGCAATAATACTTGCTATAGCTTGCAAGACTATAACAGAGAAAACAGTTGCTATAGTTAAGTTAAATGAAGAACTCACTTGCAACAAACACAGCCAATTGTGGCCAGAAAACAGTGAAAACTGAGTGAGGAACAATGAGATCACCTCCGGATGGTTGTATGATGATTAAGGTTGCCCCAAACTGTCTTATTCACTATGTAGACACAGACCACTAACTAAGAGCCCATGCGCACACACCAATCTGGCGCCTGTACCTGCCAGATTGCATAAAAAACTCTCCTGGAGCGCTCCCCAACCTCCTAAAACAGAGGCGGGTGGGCCGCCCGACGTCGGAGATGCCGCCTGAAGCGGCCCGGCCTCCCTGAAGCCAGAAAACCAATAAAAACCACTAATCTACTTAGAAAAATTAGCTACAACTACTAAAACCTTTAAAACACGGAATTTCACTATAACAACATTGAGACATGAAATATAGAGAAAAATTAGCTCTATCAAATGGTACTAAGCACTTAACCCTAAGACTTAGGGTTAGCCCCTAAAACACGAAAAACAAAATTAAACAGCAATCTTTTATAAATGAAAAATGAGGAAATGACCCCTTAAAACTCAGAATATGAAAAATGTTTACAAGATGTAAAATATAGAGAAAAACCAGGGCTATCCAATGATAGTACCCACATACCCGCAGACCCAATATCCACGGAATAAAACCAGAAAAATACCAAATCCCTTAACAGATGTCAATTAAGACATGAACAAACAGCGCCAAATCACACAACAAAGGCCCCTGCCAATGTTGGAAGACCACAGCGCTTATTTAGTGTCCTAGCTTAATTAATAACGCATTGACCCTCTTTATATGCACTAATTTCATTAATAACCTCACTATTGGCACCTTATTTCACTACCAAGCTTAAATTTGCCTAAAATTAGTCAAGGATTTACCCATGCAAGTGCCGGCCAAGGACTTCATGTAGTTACCCCACATCTCACACCCATTTTTGGGTTTCTAGATGGTTTCTCAGTCAATTTTGGTCATTTTTGAATGGGAATTTCACGTAGTATAATTTCAGGATTACCCCCATCATATCTACAATGAATCCCCCTTATTATTAAGCTCTTATTAACCTTAATATTTCCTCTTTAGTCTTTTATATTGATGTATAATATGCATATACTCTCCTTTTTACTTATTCTTTAATTTTGATGGATTTTCACTATTATTACAGGATATTGGCGGGTGATATACTTCTAATTATGTTATAGGTCACTTAAGATGTTGATGGAAATGTCTATTAGTTCAATGGAGGCGTCATTAAATGTGTATAGGACTGGTAAATCAAGTGATTCATTGGGGAACTTATTGTGTATAAAAGGAGGAGGTTTTGGGTCTTGTTTTCTGCATTCTTTATCATTAAAATCTAAACATATAGCCAATACAATTACAATACATATCAATAGTACTTATAAAAGTCTTTGAATAGTATCTGAATTTATTAAATCTATTTTTCTATCAACTATAAAGATTGTAAGCCATATATAATTAGTGAGATTATAATTACTGAGACCCTTATATTGAGTTATAGTTTTCTTATGGGATTTGTACTACAGTATTCATATAGGACCATGAAAATCATCTAGACAACTGAATATTAAAGCTAGTTCACGTCTCTGTACTTAAACTCAGCCTCACAATTGGGGACCTTTCCTCAAGAATTCTGTTGGTTATCTTCCAGTAAGTAAAAAATTAAAAAAAGAGGATACAAGTAAATAATATCCCTATAGAAATATTTGGATAATAACAACAGGTTGGGGTCACTTATATAGTGATTTCAGGAAAAGAAGCCCTGTTATATGATAAAATCGTGATATTGAATCAACAATTTTACCACTAATTTAACATATAATTGTTACTAGTGAGTCTGTAAATAGACCAATTAAATTTTTGATATTTTCAGATAAATTTTTTTACCACTAATTTAACATAAAATTTTTCTTAGTGGGAGTCTGTCAATAGACCAATTAAATTTATAATCTTTGCAGATGATAACCAATTAAACTGATTAATTGTTTTATTTTTACAGGACTCTTAATCCCCTTTCATTGTTTTGTAAAATTCATTTAATATTTAGAAAGAATCTTACTGACAAATTTTATTTTTTAAATATAAAAACACAGCTACATATTGTATACCAGTTAGATCAAGTGACCACATAAAAGCATATTTGACTTTTGGAACTTAGAAATTTACTTCATACCTATAATTAAGCAATATAATTGTCTTCAGGTATTGAAAAATACTGATAAAGCTCCTTCATTGAAGTTTCATATCTAAATTTAAGTTTTTTAAAAATAAATTCCACGTAAAATATGTGTGAAAACAATGAAATTGTAAGTAATAAGGCAAAACCTTATAACTTAAGACCTAGAGCTGAAAGACCTGTTTCAGGACATTTAAATAGAGCAACAGGAATCTCCAATCATAAATAACACCCCACCAATTTCCTTGGAGGAAAGGGAAAGACCCTTAAAACAAGTATCTATAAAGAAAACCAAAAACACTTTACAAGAGCAAAATCACTCCCTCTCCACCCTACTGAATACACTAACCATAAGAGTCAACAAAATTGTAGACCAGATAAACAGTCTGGAGAAAAGGGAGGCACAGGGTTTCGTAGAAGTCAACCAGGCTCTAGTGGATATAAAGGCTCAACCACAAAAAGTTGCACCGAAAAATTCCATAGCAACACCTCCAGTCCAAGAGGAGGGCCAAAAAATTACAGTCAAAAAATGGAAGTGGGATTGGTACGCCCAAATTTAAAACAACCCTCCTCAAAAGCAGGGCTCCAGCTGTCACCCTTACAGGGGAAAGGCAAGGAGAGGCAGGGGAAGTGGGATAAGACTTTGGTAAGTCATCCATCTTTTCATGATCAACTATATCATCCTAACAATGAATTACTTATAGGTAATGAGATTGATAAGGAATTGTTAGATATAATTGATGAGGATCTGAAGAATTATTCATTTGATAATAATATGTTAAACTGGTCTTTAAATGAGGACAATTTAAATAGTTTTATTGATTTCCAGGATAATGCTATTATTATAAAATTAGAACCAAATGAATTAAATCTTGAACCTGATGATGAGTCTTCTGAGTTAGACACGGAAAAAATTGAATATTTTTTAAAAGAAAATCCAATGGAATCAAAGATAATAAGTAAATTATTATTAAGAATTGAAAATTGGAAGAGTTCTTTAAAGAGTCAAACAATAATACAGAAAGTGTATTATTAAAATTCACACAATCATTGAGTACAACAGTCAATAGGTGAAAAATTATTGAGAATTCAAATAATGAATTAACCAATGAAAATAAAAGATTGAACTCTGAGATTAGAAATTTAGAAAGTAAATTAGAACACTCAGAATATTATGGCTACCATATAGGGACATGTAAAATTGTCTTTTTCAAATGTAAATGATACATTGACTCATGTACCTGTAATAAAAGATAGGTTACAAAAAGTAGAAATTGAAGTAGCAAACATTTTGAAAAATACTGAGAAAGTATAATAAATACCTCTTATGTGGAAAAAGTGCCAGTTTTCATGAAACACTCAGATGATAAACAAATGATTTAACATGAACATAGTGTCATGGGCTCTGAGAATATAAAATCAGTAAAAGATGAAAAAAATGATCATCTTTCTAAATTAAGTGAATTACTCAATATTCCTCAGGTTAGGGAAGCAAATATTAGCCAAAAGAACTGGCCTAAGTTATATCAGTACCCTTCTTTTGAGGGGGATTCAAAATCTCATTGGCAAAAATTCATTCAAAGAATTGATAACTTAAAGTTTTCATACAAATTACCTGATGAAAAATTACATCAAAATTAATATCTTTATTTACAGATGTGGGATTATTATGCTTTGAATCTGTATTAAGTGATGGAATTAACTACTCTTGGAATGAATGGAAGACACTGATTGAAAGGAAATTTGTTGGCCCAAAATTCAGAATCACTCAACAAAGATTGTATGAAAGAGCCAGATATAATCTAAATTCTGGAGATAAACCCATGGTCTTTTTAATGAATTTAATAAAAATCATGAAAAATATGGATCCAAAAATGGATTATGATGAGTGAAAAGAGAAAATAATAATCAAGTTGCCTATATCAGTTTGAGACATTATTGTAGCTAGAACTGAAACCATCAGAGATACCTCTGGGTTCATTAATATATGCAATTAAATATTATTAAACCACAAATATGAAACCAAGTATAATAGTTACAAACAAAGTGTTGACATAGTAAAACCTACTACAAGTAAGTTTCCAGTGGAGAAGAAGAAAAAACCTTCAGCTCCCCCTGTCCTTAAAAGACAAGAAAATAACACTTGTTATAAATGGAATGAATCTTGGGTTAAGGGTCACACGTGTAAGATAGGAATAAATGTTATTGAAGCCTCACAGAACTCTGAACCAAGCAATCATGAAGATGAGAATGTGGAATCCAGTGAGGATTGCAAAAGTAACATATCTTACAGTGATGATTAACATGAGATATTTGTATTAGAGCAGGATATTATGTTCCTGAATGATGCTATACCTCATACAGACACATCTTTAACTTCCATTGAGGACGCTGAAATAATTAAATATGTAACTCATGATACTTACAAAATAACACCTATCAGAGCACCTGTTATTATATGTGGAAAAGAAATGAATGCCATTCTTGACACTGGGACTTCAGGGAGTGTCGTTTCAATTAAGACATTAATGAAACTTGATAGTAAGTACCAGGAAAAACTAGAACCTGTTGAAACAAAGAACTGGAGAGGTTTTGGTTCAGTATTAAATCCAATTGGCAAATACAAAACTGCTGTATTCTTTAAGTATAGTAATTTATATGTAAGAGCAGTGTGTTAATTTGTTGTAATGGATAATAATAATTGTAGTGATTGGTTTATTATTGGAAATGACTTATTGACAAAATTTGGCATTAAACTAGATCCTGAAAACAATTGCTTCAATATAGGTTTGAATGGTAAGAGAAAATTCAAGATATGTTCTGAAAATTCGGTGTATTCCATTTCTCCTAGAGAGGAACAACTGAAAAGTGGAAGAACCACCACTGAAGTGGTAGAATTGGACAATGAAATCCAAAAGGCCTCTTTCAGTCCTCAACTCTCAAAAATTGAAGAAGAAAATATTTTGAGATTGATCAAATCTTATCCTATGGCATATGCCCATGGTTCAAATGAACTAGGATTGGTCAAAGACCATGAGATGAAAATATATTTAAGTTGTGACTTGGATAATATTCCTGGCAGCTTAAAAAAACCCCTTACCCAGCATCTCCTGAAAAAGGAATGATATTGAAGACAATATAAAAATGTTGTTGGAGATGGGTATTGTTGAAAAAGTAGACACAACACCCAAGTATTGTGTTATTTCACCAATATTAATCTCTAATGAAAAAGATAAGGCAAGATTATGCGGTGATTATAGAGCTCTGATTACATACACTGTAGATGATATTTACCCTCTACCTAGGATAGCTTCTATCCATGCTACTTTACAAGGAGCAAAATATATTTCCTGTCTGGATGGAAACAAGGGTTACCACCAGATTCCTGTAGAAAGGATTTCTCAAAATTACTTACTAATAACCACACATATGAGAATATATATGTCAGCCAGGCTATTCCAGGAGTCCAGTAAATGATTTGTAACTTATAAGACCTGAAAGAGGGGGTAAGAATTGTATTTAATGTATATAAAATAATATTTTATTGCATAATAAAATTATATAAGTATTTTATTACATATAAGTGTTATATTAATTTTATTGGTTATATAAATTTTTTATAAATTTAAATTTAACATAATATATTATATTCTACAAATAATGGCGCATTTTTTATGTATTTAATAATAATAAATTTATATTTAATTAATTAAAAACATATATTATAATTATAAGTGTAAAATTTACTTATAATATAATTAAATTAATTATTTATATTTATATATTAAATATCACTTTTTATAGTATTAAACAATAAATAATGACGCTTCTTTTGACCTATAATTGTGTCAGGAAAAACTAATTAATACTGAATTGAAATAAATTACATATTTTGTTGTGTCAGAATATTTTTTGTTTCACTTAAAAATCCTTAAATCAGACTGTACCATCTGTTTTGAATGATTTTTCTCATAGTTCCTATGTTCCAGGCTTTTTTAGTTATTCAATATTTTTACTTACTGATTTGGGAATTAATGGGGGGAAAATTGGATTCTTAATTGGGGTTTTTAATTATTTGTTTCATATTTTTCTCTACATTGTTATGTTTCACTTACTCTTTGATATACTTGTTTTATCCTATTATAATTCTTGTATTTACAAATATAGTGGCGCTTCAGAGGACCCATTGCCTATAAAAGGGCCTTGGATAATCCCCTGTAGCCTCATCACTTACTATACACTCAACAAATTTAAAGATAATTTTATTACGCTTATTATTATTTTTAATTAGTATTACATTCTAATTAAAAATTCTAAATAACAATTTAAAGGTTGCCTTAAGTCTGATAGTAATCATAGTGTTTGCCGCGCAGAACTCTTACTTGAAATAATATTAATATTAATAAAACCAATCTTGTGTCACCTCTCAAATCACTCTTCGTTGCTTTCTCTTCAATAGATTAAATAATTTCATTTATTTTTATTTCTTTTATTTCTCAATCACTATTTCCTTCTTTTCCTCCTCTTTTTTCTTCCCTCTTCTCTTATCTCTTCTAGACAACTGACCGACAATATAAGTATGTGAGAATGCCATTTAGCCAAAAGAATATGCCTTCAGTCTCTCAAAAATTGATGGATAGTGTCTTTAATCAAGAAATGGTTGAAGGTTGAATTTTGGTTTATATTGATGACATCATAGTGTTTTCAAAAACATATGATGGACATTTAAATCACCTGAAGAGAGTCTTTCAAAAGATTGATGAAAATAATATGACAATTTCATTAAAGAAATATAAGTTTGGATTTCAATCCTTGAAAGTACTTGGACATGTTGTATCTTGATTAAAAATTTGTGTTGAACAGAATAAGGTGGCCACAATTAAAAATATTGGTATACCTAAGAATGTAAAAGATGTTCAGATTCATTTGTGTATGTACGGATATTATATACAGTATATTAAGAACTACCAATCCATTGCAGCTCCTTTAACAACATTAATCAGGAAAAATGAGGCCTTCATTTTGAATAATAAAAGACAACACGCCTTAAATAAATTAAAGGAATGTTTAATGTCAGCTCCAATATTGGGACTTCCAGATTTCACCCTACCTTTTATCTTGTACACTGATGCAAGCTTCACAGGGTTAGGTGTTGCTTTACAGCAAAACAGGTAATAAATGGAAAATTATCTGAAGTAGTTATCTTTTATATATCCAAATCCTTAAGAAAGACAGAATTAAGGTATGGTGCTACACAACTGGAATTTTTAGCAATGCTGTGGGCCTTAGAGAAAATTCATTACTATCTGGAAGAACAGAAGTTTGAACTAATTACAGATTCCAGTGCAGTAAAATCATTGCTAAACATGAAAACACCTAATAGGCACATGTTTAAATGGCAACTATCTGTACAAGAGTACAGAGGGAGAATGACAATCACTCATAGAGCAGGAACATTTAACTCTAATGTGGATTTATTATCCAGACGTCCTTTTCCAAATGATACTGACAACCCAGCTTATGTACCTGAAAATGAGGTTATACATATATCTGGGATTTATATAGTGGATTTAGAGGAGGAGTTTATGCAAACTATATTGGAAAATTATTCATCTGATAAAGATTTGAATAAACTATCTACCATTCTAAATGATCCAACTAATGCCTCCATGAGTGCATTAATTAAAACCTTGCCTCCAAAGTATAGAAATTCATTTGAAAAAGGTAAACAGTCAATTGAAGATGGATATATATATTACAGGAAAAAGCTAAGTAATGTAATAGTAATACCACCTTCTATGAAGGAGTTAATGTTAAGCACTTGTCATGATGACATCTTAGCTGGTCATTTTGATTTTAACAAAACATTAACCAGAGTTAAAAATACAGCCTGGTGGATAAACATGAAAGAAGATGTACAAAAATACATTGAAACATGTGACTCTTGTCAGAAGTCTAAAAGATTAACTGGAAAGAGAGCTGGGTTGTTACAACAAATATAGCAGCCAAAAGCTCCATGGGAATTTATAAACATGGATTTTGTCACTGGCTTGCCATTAGAAGGAAAAGAAAGTTTCAATTCTTGCTGGGTAATTGTGGATAGATTAAAAAAATGTGTAAATTTATTCCTACCCATAAAGAGGTATCTGCAAAAGACTTGGCATTACTATGGTGGACTCAAATGATGAATACTGCTGGGTTCCCCAAAGCCATAATCTCTGAAAGAGACCCTAAATTTACTTCAGAGTTCTGGACATCTTTGATGGAAGTATCAAGTTGTCAATTTAAATTGTCTACAGTGCACCATCCACAAACTGATGGCTTAGCTGAAAGAACCATTCGAACTCTGGCTGGGATATGTACCAAATACCCCAGTAAATCATTTAAATAAATTAAAAATTTGAGATATACACCCTGGTACTAAATACTTTATTCATATGCAACAAATGTGTAGAAAACATGCAGAAGAATGCATTCAAAAAGAATTTGAATATGAGAAGAAAAGGTGGGATAAGTCTCAAAAAGAAGTTGAACTCAAAAAAGGAGATGAAGTCCTAATTTCAACATTACATTTTAACTTAAAAGGTAATGTTAAATTAAAGGATCCCTTTGTAGGGCCATTTCTAGTAAGCAAAATGGTTGTTAATAATGCAGTGGAAGTCATATTATATGCCCCATATGATAGGAAACATCCAGTTTTCCTTATCTCATTATTGAAACCTTACCATGCAAATGATCCTGACTTATTTCCAAAAATAAGGGGAAGGCCTAAAAAGCAACCTGAAGAAATTGTGGAAAAATCAGAGATTGAAAAAATACTCAAGAAAATAATCCTTACTAAGGAAAAAGGAACTAATTATTTTTTAAGATTTAAGGGGAAATCAAATGAATTTGATAAATGGATACCTGAAAAAGAAATTTCGAATATATCCTCCCTTATTAAAAAAGTTAAACAGAAATAAATTTCTGTTCAACCATCTGAGGGGTTAAAAACCAGTACTCATAATATTTTATTGTGTTTTTTTCTTTAAAGAATAATCATTAATGCTACAGAAATAATCTGAATACCTGAAAAATTATAAATAAATAAAGAAAATGTATAACTTATCATTTTTTATTGTAATTTTTTGGCAGGCAGGTGTCAGCCTGTATATCCCCAAGACTGAGTATAAAGTACTTATAAGTTATGTTAAACACATGAACTATTCATGGGAACAATAAATTAGAGTACACAAACAGTATACATAAGTAAAATTATGATAATTCACAAAAAATGCCATTATAACACCTTATATACATGCATATATCCACCTTTTATAAGTCTTATGTACTTAATATTAAGTTGGAATATGTTAGGGTAATCTTAAGAGCCTTAATTATAAGGCTACATAATTTTTAAGTATACTTAAAGCTTTTATTTTCATTGTTTTATGCAAAAAAACAAGAAATGTGCTTTATTTCACTTAAAAGTTGATTATATGCACTATAAATTTAAGAATATTAAAATTTCACTTTGAAAGTTTAATTTGTCTCATTTAGGACTATTTATTTGGCTAATAAGTTGATAAAAATAAAACTATTCAAATTTGGTGTTTTTATGCCAGAAATGGCTTCTGTGTACTGACCACATACTGCCTGCATTTTTCCCATGTGAATATCTTCATTTTTAGCAAAGTTAGCTTTTTAACACAATAACACCACAGGAAATCTAGGGGTTAATTGCTAGCAATCCCCTCTCTTTAAATTTAGAGCGTCCCTTAATTATTCCAGGTTTATGAATACTTTATAAACATAAGTAAATTAGAGTTAGATTTACATTTATTCTCAGATTGATTATAGACAGAATATCAACTGATTCCAAATTATGCACAAGTTGATCCTCCAGAACTTGATTTTGGTCCTCTGTTGAGCACAAATTGAGCACAAATTGATCTAACCTAAGCTTATGCATATATAATAATTCAGGATACTTGCTCTATTAAATTTGATATTAAAATAAAATATTGATGAATTTATATATAAAAAAATTATTATGTAAGATATTAAATTATAAATTTAGGCATCATAGGAGGGCACTTAATAGAACTTAATTATACTATGTGACACCTTAATACTGCATCACGCAGTTTGAAACATTTAAAACAAAATGTGTCATGATGGGCAATGAAATTGCTTGGACAGACACTTTCAAAATTAATACTGACCATAATACAAAAGTATGAAACCTTGGAATCTATCGAATAAAAGATTTTCCTTCTGATAAATGTATTTTTCTCAGTTACTCCCTGCTAAAAAGTGTCCTTGTGAGGTTTGTCTGACCTTCAGGGGGGTAATTTGGCCACATCACACTACATCTATTTCCATGATTGACCAAAACATCATCCTCATTCCCATCTAAAGAGTTGATCTCATCTGACTGTGGCTGATCAAAGGGGTCCACCACAAGTTTAGCCAAAATTTTGGTGAACACTTTTTTGATGGATAGTGACTAACTGGTGCTTTCCGAAATTGTCCACCTCAAGTTAGGATAAACTTCAGGAGGATAAATTTATTATGAATACCAAATTAACTGAAGAATACTTTTGCCCTAGCTACTATGCATTATAAAAGTGTCCAACTGAGGTTTAGCCATAATTCAGGTAGACACGTTTGGAAAGGCACAGTCTGATGGGTTTAATATCTATATATGGCAATAAGTATCAGTTTTTTATCAACATGGAACTAGAATTAATTTAATATGGCCAAAGTGTCCACCTGAAGTTTGGGCAAAATACAGGTGGAAATGTTTATGAGGATAACTTGATGAAATGAAAAATACTTGCAATTACTTTCCATCATAAAATTATCAAACTTAAGTTTATCAAAAATTGTGGTGACACTTTTTCCAGATCCAGTCATATGGGATCAACTCTCTATACGGCAATGAGAATCAATTTTTAGTCAATCATGGCATTAGAAGTAATTTTATATGGAAAAACTTTCCACCTGATTTTTGGCCAAAAATAAGTTGGAAATGTTTATGAGGAATACTAAATTAACTAAAGAAGACTTGCACCCTACTACTGTCCATCATAAAAGTGTCCACCAGAAGAATTCTCAAACTTGTGGTTGACACCTTTGGCCTGGTCCAGCCATATGGGATCAATTCTGCATATGGAAATGAGGATTTAATTTGGTCAATCATGCTACTAGAAGTAATTTGATATAGATAAAGTGTCCAACTAAATATTGGAAAAAAATCAGTTGAAAACTTCATTTAGTTTTTCAAAAAATCAAATTAAGTACAATTTTATTCCTGATGATGCCCATTTTATCCAACACCTCTTCTGAGCCTTGAAAGTAGGCATTTAGCTTGAATTTTGAATTTCATATAAAATCCCTTTTATTCAAACTATTTCTTTTCATCCCTATTTTTTCTTTTAGATATCAATTAATTTTATGTAAAACAAATCATTTTTATAATTTTTTACCTGTATTTAATAAAATTATTAAAGGTTTAACATCACCCTGTAAGCATTTGGCACATGTTTTTTTGCTATACTAATAAAAATAATAATATACTGGTGACAAAAAATTGATCAAATGATAAAATATTAATAAAACAGAAAGATCAAATACCAGTGGATATGTTTTAAAAAAATACCAGTTGCACAGAAGAAGAGCTGCACCCTAGATACTCACCATCAAAAGGTGTCCAGCACAAGTTTGGCCGAACTTGTGCTGGACACTTTTGGTCAGGTGCAGTCATATGAGGTCAATTCTCAACATGGTAATGAAAATTATTATTTGATAAAAAACTTCACTAGAAGTAGTTTTACATAGCCAAATTTTCTACCTAGAGTTCATCCAAACCACAGGTGCACAATTTTTTATCTTTAAAAAAAAATTCAATTTAGTACAATTTATCCCTGATGGCTCTCATTTGCTTCAACACCTCTACTGGCCTTTGATAGTAGGAATATTACTTGCATTTCTTTTTTCATATTTGATCCATTTAACTTAATTTTTTATTCCTAATATTGCTTTTGGATATCAATTAATAATTTTTAAAATAAACTATTTTCATATTTTTATACATTTATTTAATGATATTATAAATGGCATAACATTACCTGGTATTGATTTGGCACATGAGTTTTTTCTATACTTATAAAATTAATAATATAATGGCAACCAAAAATTAATCAAATGATATTTATGAGTGATAAAAAAAGATAAAATACCAGTAGACATGTTTGTAAGAAATACTAGCTGAACTGAAGAAAAATTCTACCCTAGCCACTCTCCATCATAAAAGTGTCAAGCACAAGTTCGGCAAAACTTGTGCTGGACACTTATGGTCAGGTGCCGTCAGATGGGAGCAATTCTCTCTATAGAAATGAAGATAAATTTTTGATAAAAAATTACACTAGAAGTAGTTTGATATGGCAAAATTTTCATGCTGAAGTTTTGGTAAACCTCAAGTGGATTTTTTTTTATTTTTACAAAAAAGGAAATTTAGTGCAAGTTAAGCCCTGATTGTGCTAATTTGATTCAACATCTCTTTTTTCTGTTTATGGCAGGAATTTAACTTGGATTTTAATTTTCATCTTTGATTTCTTTTATTTTACTTTATTCCTCTCATATTGCTTTTGGATAGAAGTTTATTTTTTGTAAAATAAATCATTTTCATATTTTTTTATCTTTATTTAATAATATTATAAAAGGTGTAACATCACCCAGTATTCATTTGGCACACAAGTTTTTGCTATACAGATAATATTAATAATATAATCACCACAGAAAATTTGGGGGGATATTGCTAGCAATACCCCTCATTTAAAAATGTTGGGAAGTGGTTGGAAAGCTGTTGGATGGCTGTTGGGAGTTCATTGTGAAACCAGATTTAAATTAATTGGACAAAGATTTGGTAATCAGTTTGACCTAGGTTCAACCGAAATCAATCACAGGTTTCTTGGAGCTTGGTGATTACTTTGATTTTGAGCTGAGCACAGATTGAGCAAAGCTTGAACATATCACTTAACATATCATAATATTCACTTTCCCATCTTGTGGAAAGCAAAATTTGATATTTGTTCTAAGAATATCTACATATATTTTCTTGCCAAGTTGGTAACAGAAGGTTAAACTGTAGTATCTCAATTATTACTCTAGACTACATAGATATTTGATAAAACATACAATTCAAATCAATTTTAATATTATTGAGATCACCATAAGTGTCTAACCAAAGACTTACAAAAAGTATGTTAGTATCAAGACATTGTTCTAGGTAGTAGTTTCAATTTGGATTTTGAACTGACATCTAAAGCATTTTACTATTAGACAGAAACATAAATAAGTGTAATAAGAGCGAAATTACTCTATTTTGTGATTATAATGTATCAATAAAGCACATTTTTATTGAGAAAATTTTTCTTCCTCCACAAACCAAAATTTACTCTATAGGCTCAAGATTTATTTTTAAGCCATATTATTCATTTCAGTTATCATTTATTTACTTCCAATATTTATTAAAAAGATAATAATAATACATGTGAAATAATTATGAGCTTAGCATAGCATATGCTAAAAAGTTATTTTGTCGTTTTATTCAAAACTGATTATTCATTTTTTGCTTCAATTCATCTTTTAACAACCACTATCTTCAGATACTATTCTTACTTAATATGTCAAGTCTCAGATGTGTTGGAAAGTTCTCAATAACAATTGATCAAATTTATATGAATGTAATTTCAAGATTTCAAAACTCACCAACCCCCACGATTTTACAGCGAGGACATTTGAATGTTCATATTTTTGGACTATTCGAAGAAAGAAAACCAACCCTTGTCGGTAATCTTTCTCAAGTGCAGAGTCAGCAAATTGGACCACTATTGGGTGACATTGGGTCTGGATCTCACCATTTAAACCAAAGAAATGCCTTGAATCCTATGAAGCCTTTCTATTTTTATGCTTACTTGGTTCCAGTTTTTGGCAATCAGTATCAACTTTGGGGATGCCTCTTTTCTTCAAGTACACTAATCAGTCTTGCTAAAGAAGCATTTTCTTCTGCTCAAATCAATTTATGTCCGATCCTGAACTACTACTCCACTATCTTTTTTAATATCCGGCATGTAATTTTATTAAGGCTGTTTCCAAATATCTCAGAGTACTCAAGATTGGAAAGCTGATCAACTTATCCGAGGAATCAAAACAGTTCTCAAAACACATCAACTTCAAGCAATAAATTTTATGATTGACAATGAATGAATGTTAAAGGACAAGTTGGATATCATGTTGAGGCACCAGGACAACCATTGGCTTAGAACTGGATTCAATGACTATAAAGATCAGTTTCCTAACAATCAATTAACCCCTGAAGGAAACGGGTCAATACTTGCTGATGATATGGGTTTGGGAAAGATGCTTTCAACTCTTTCTCTTATAAGTGCAACTCAAAGTGAAGCAAGACCATTCCAGGTATTGTAAAATAAAGAAGGTATTAATCGGAGTTCAGCCACACTGATTATATGCCCCCTGGCAACACTATCGAATTGGATCAATGAAATAAGTGTGCACTTTGAAGATAATGCGCTTCCTTTCAAGGTTCTTTATGGTAAGGATTGTCAAAATACTAACGTCAATGAGCTACAGGACACTGCTATTGTTTAATGACCTATGAAACAGCTAGCCCAACAATGTCAAAAAATCAAAGCCAAAAAAAGATACCAGTGACTCAAAAGCTCTTTTGGTATAGAGTTGTTTTAGATGAAGCTCAGTTAGTGCCCATTTATATATCTAAAACTTAAAAAATAATTTTTATAATCAATTTTTATAAATATTCTTTTAGTTACATTAAAAATCCTTACTCGCAGAGGGCTCAAACAATATTTGACTTGGAATCCCAACACCAACTATGCTTGACTGGAACTCCACTTCAGAACAGGCCCACTGACCTTCAAAGTCTCATATTTTTTCTTAGAATCGAAAAGTGGCAAGAAGACTGGTAATGGAAGAATTTCCTTTTTCCAGGTTTTCAAAAAGGAAAGGCTAATTCTATTAAATCAATCAATCACTTAATGAAAGTCATAAGCCTACGTAGAACAAAGGATGCAATTTTGTCTCTTCCAAAAAAGATTCAAACGGGGATATTGGTTCAATTAGCAGATCCATGGAGGTCTAAACTTGATGTGCTTCAAGAAGGATTCACTGAGCAATATGGGACCTACAGAAGCACTGACTTCCCTTGGGACTCATCTGAGTTTCTAAGAGAGCTGATGATTTTAAGAAAATTCTGCAACCATCCAATCTATGAAAATCTGGATGAAACTCCAACTTTTGATTTCACCTGGCAGCATTCCGCAAAGATTTTTCATCTTATATGCCACTTAAAAAACTGTTTGTCTGGTGAAATGGGGATAAATTTTCCAAAAAGCTGTTATATTCTCCAACTTTGCAGACTTTTTGCAGATGTAAGTGATTCTATAATGAATTGTTTTACAAAATTGTGTTGGCTTATTAAAACCAATTTTCTAATATTTCAAAATAGAATAAAAATGGCTTTAGATGACCACAATATTAGGTATACCCAGCTTACGGGTGAACTCAGCAGGACAAAGCGAGACAAAAATATGCATGAATTCCATTTTAATAAAAATTGCCAAGTTTTGGTTGGAACGATTCAGGCTGAAGGAGTGGGTATAGATCTCAGGTGTGCTAAAAATGTATATATAATGGTGAGCTCAATGTCTTTTATTTCATATTAAGAACAAAAATATTAAATTTTTTATATGTTCAATGTTGAAATAGGAGCCAAATTGGAATCCAGCAGTTGCGCAGCAGGCTGTTGATCGGATGTATAGAATGGGGCAGCAAAATGAAGTAAATGTTTTGAATTATTTTGTACAAGGAAGTATAGAATTCAGAATGTATAAGATTCAAAGGAAAAAAATGGAGCTAACAATGTAAGCCAAATTTTATTTCTATAAATTTTAATGATAATAGTAATCATTAAAATTATGTTTTTGTTTTCAAGGCTAAGTGTCCCAAACAGTGGAAATGAGGAGTATGAGTGTGCAAACCTATTATTAAGGGAGTTTGTCAATCACTCACATTAGAGGAAGAAAGAATTTCAAGGAGAGCAGGTAAATTTATGGGATTTTGAGGATTTAAAAGTCTGAGTTGTTGAGGATTTAGAGATGCAAGATATAAGGGAGAATAACAGTCATTCGGTAAACCCCGGAGGACATGAGAAAGATTAAGGCTAGGGGATAATGTTGATACCAAACTGATCCTTTGTACAAGGCTAAGTCCTTTAGCACACTTCCAGAGTAGGTTGAAGTATCTCGAATATCAAAGTGTTGTTGGTCAAGATATTGTGCAACTTTAGAAAAATCTTCAGACCTCCATTGCATTAAGATACGTCTTAACGATCCATCATTATCAATTTCGGTGTCTGAACAACACTTGATGTTTGTGAAAATTTTGTGATAAGTTTTGCAATGTGGAAGTTGTTTAAGAAGTTTAGTTTGGTTAACTGAATTCTAAGAATCTTTGTTATTTGAAATAAAGGTCATAAATAAAAATGGTTTAAAAAAAGGGGATTTTCATACTTTTTTTTTATTCTATATTTATGCTTTTTCACTTTGATTAGTTCCTGAGAGCTATTAGAATCCTTCCCAAGTCTTAATTTATCAGCATGACCTAAAAACCAACGGTGAAGAACTCCCATTTGATTTGAGAAGCTAATTTGAGTTGAGTCAATTAGATATGCAATCAAATTATTGGTTTTTAAGGCATTGTCCCGGTGTTTAATGATAATATTTGCCAAGACCTGGTTCCATTTGTCAAACCAATCTAGGTTAAAAGCAAAAGTTGATCCTGTGAAACCACACATGTGAAGGTGCTCAATAAAAGATTCACGTAAAATTGGTGGAAACTTTTCCGAAACCGCTGAATTTGATTCTGGATGAGGTAGTTTAAAGGCAATGTTGCAAGAATTCAAGTCAAAAGATGAAAATCTGTCTAATGGCTCTTCAGTAGGGTTTTGTTTTCATCCATTTGATTCTGGTGACATATCCAAAAGTGAACGACAAAAATTGTGTATAGATCTACAAAAGTGAGAATTGAAAGGAGGCAAAGTCTCATTAAAAATTCTATTAAGTGTTCTTGTGTTTGTGGGCAGGTTTCCATGAGGAAAGTAAGAGCTACTAGGGTTCATAAATAATTATATTAAGAAAGTGCTCAATTAAATTAAACAAAGACAAAGGATAAATTGTTGAGCTCCAAAACTTTATGATCAAAGTTGATTTAAGGAGAAATATCACAAAAATTAAGAATAAGAAATATTTCAACTTTATGGCATTATAATATGCATAAATTATATTTTTATGTGCAATTTGAACTCAAAAGGAATGGTATAAAATGAAGAGAATGATTATGTGGTAAAAGCAGACTCATTTGAGAAACAGATTTTTTTTTCTTTTCAAAAAATTCTTCCTCAAAAATAATTTGTTAAATGTGAGGCTATGTTCATTTTTTGATTACCAAAAAATTATTTTTGGTCCAATATGATAGTAATACATATTCTATTGAGTAATTTTTGTTCAACCTGAATAAATAGACTAGAGTGTCACTTCATCAAATTTATATATGAAAAGTTATACAAGGTTTCAGCTTTTATGTAATTCTTTAAGGTTTACACTTTTGTAGCATGTATTATTTGAGTATTTTTGATTTTTTCTTTATAGAAAATTCTACCTAGTACAGACCAATTTTCAAAGTGAAAGTAATATGTTTGTGATTGTTTTTTACATAATATTAACCTTATTTTTGGGTTTAACTTTGATTTTTGGGGTAATTTTTTAAATAATTATGTTAAAAATATGGATTACTTTTCTTATAGTCCATAACTAAGAATTTTTATCAAAATCAAATAATTATAGGGTAGTTAGATATAACTCAGAAGGCATTTGATAGAAAAATAATTAAGATGCTTGTGCGTACAACAGAATTTTTTCTATGATAGAAAATATTCTGATAAACATGCATGCATTGTTGTACAAATGTAGAGAGTATACAGAATACAAATAAAGTAGAGTGCATGACTTTAAGTTAATATATAATTTATCTGATTAAAAATTAAACATTTAAACTTAAATAATTTCAACACATATTCCATCATATTCTTTTGATAAAAAATGTAGCTTATATTAGCTAGTGCCTTTCAAAAAAAGGAATACCTTCAATCGGTAACTTCGAATAGCTAACTTATTCCTACAATTATCACAATTACAATGCCTCCATTTTTTCATGTATGTCAATGTCAAGATCTTGGATGTGTCAATAGAAAGTATCAAACTTCTTCTGGGTCCTTTGAAGTTGGTATGGCTTTCAAAAGCTCTAATTCTTATGCAAAACATCAAGAGGAAAGAAATAGGAAGTCCCAGATGGTTATTTCTTCCAACAATCCACTTAACATTGGAAGTTCCAGCTCCACAGAAACAGTAAGCTGTATATCTATAGTTCAATGTGAGAATAAAAGTCTTTATGATGTTTCAATGATTTATTACATAGGGGAAGTTGCTATTGGGGGAAGAAGTATCTTCAACAGTCTCTAGAAACTCAAATCTTGGGGAATTGTATAGCCACATAATTATGTGGCAGGCAGAAAAGCTTTCTCTGATTCATCATTTGAGCAAAGAAGGTTGTACTCAATTTTTGGATGAAGCAATAAAGAAACTCAAACTTCTAGGTGATAGTGGAATACTGGATTCTGATAGCATTGTCCGCCTGATCCCACACTTGATAGATACAGTTTTTAGTCGATTAAATCTCAATCAATCATTTTTCACTAAAACATGCTGTCCTAAATGCTTTGCTCTTTATGAGTATAGCTCTTAATCTCAACCATCTATACTATGTTGCAATCAAGCATTTCTTTCATCATCAAAGCGCTATTTAAAAATTTTTGGAGCAGGAAAAATTGCAGTTAAATGTGATGAAAGGCTGTATTTGATGGAGGAACATCAAGAACATGTAAACTACTTATCTCTTAAAACATTTCATCACCATTCTTTTATCGACTAGCTTAAGGAAAATATCAAAGTGTTCAAATTTGAGCTTCTGATTGAGAAGAAAACCCCTGTGACAGAACATGTAGAGTGTGATTTGATGAAGGATGTTTGTGATGGTTCAATTTGGAATAACTTTCCCATTACCACTCCAGCTCTGAATAGAAATGATGATGAATATACGATAACTTCAGGAAACTTAATGTTTACTTTATATGTCAACTGGTTTAGGCCTGGTTGCAATAGGATTGAAGGTCATCAGAAGTCTGTAGGAAATATTATGATGGTATGTATGAACCTACCTCAAGAAGATAGATACAAAATGGAAAATCTTTTTTTGTACGCTATTATACCTGGACCAACAGAACCCACATGTGAACAGCTTAATCACCTTCTAAAACCACTTGTTAATGATCTACAAACTCTATGGGATGGTATATTGATTGAAAAGATGCATCTTTATCCACGAGGCCGGAAATTAAGAGTTGCATTGTTCTCTTTGATAGGTGACATTCCTGCAATACCAAAATTGGCTGGCTTTTCGAGTCACTCTGCAAGAATGTTCTGCTCTTTCTGTAATATCTCTAAATATGAAATTAGTGAAAAGAATGTGGGAAATTTTTCATTACAGAATCATGAGGATCATATGTTCTGGGAAACAATGTGGAAAAATTCTAAGTCACATTGGGAGCATGTATCAATTGTTCAGAATCATGGGGTACAATGGAGTGAGCTGAATAACCTTGAATATTGGCGTCCAACTGAATATTGCTCAATTGATGTTTGGCAACCTAAAAGATCACAGTCTAAGC
Organism: Hemileia vastatrix; assembly: GCA_030280995.1. Lineage (NCBI taxonomy): Eukaryota > Fungi > Basidiomycota > Pucciniomycetes > Pucciniales > Zaghouaniaceae > Hemileia > Hemileia vastatrix. Next base: position 4,766,725 of record JASXTE010000008.1, on the reverse strand, counting down.
TATTTTCAAATCCAAAATGCAGCAAAAGATCTAGAAAGAAAGCTGGAAAAGGATAAAAATTGGCATGTAAGAGAAGAAGATGACAATTTCTTTTCTGATACTTCACTGAACAAACATTCGAAAAAACATAGAAGTAGCTTAAGCACCACAAATAATGATGATGATGATACAGGACACACGAGACAGCACAAGCGGCAAAGACATACGAGTCTAAGACAGTCATCAAGTCATCATGGAATAGATAATGAAGGATTGGGAACAAATCGATAGAGAAGCCAGAGTAGGCCATCCAGCTCCAAATTTATTCCTCCAAATAGCGATTTGGCCTCAATAAAGTCTCACAGCAGTGACAGTAGGAATTCATTGTATAACTTAAGGCAAATGAGCATTAGCATATCACAGAGTGAATGATCTCACTCATCAAATGAGACAGCTAGAGATGAAGAAAATAAAAGGAAAGGTAAGGAGAAAGAAAATGAAGGTAGTAGTAATCCACAAATCACGGCAGAAGAGCTACAGGTTGTATGGAAGATGATTGCTCAAGTAAGAGGACCTTCCTGGCTAACACGAGTTCCAAAATCAGTAGGATCTAAAAATTCAGGATCCCTCAAGGCAGCAGAATGGCACATGCTGTATACTCTCTACTTCCCTTTGTCACTTATACCCCTTTGGTTTGAAAAATTTAAAGAATCTGAATCTTCAGCTTCCTCAGCTGATAAACCAAGAGAATATTATCTTCTCAAGTCACTTGTAACATTATGCTCGATCACCAATTTTTTGAAATTAAAAAATATACAGACTAATGAGCTTAAAGATCTAGATCAATTTCTGTTAGAGTATTGTGAGTGCCTTGAAGAGGTTTGGAAGAATATTAATGCAAAGCCAAATCTGCATATCACTCAACATTATCCTGAAATGATAAAGCGTCTTGGTCCACCATCAGGTACAGCTACTTGGTCTGGAGAGCGGGTGAATCATATATTATCTGAAATTCCAAACAATCACCATCCACGTATGTAATGTTTGTAAGCAATGATTTAAAAACTCAGCTGTGCTAATTTATTAATATTTACCACAGGAAAGATACCGCTAACAATGCTCAAACATTGGTATTGGAAGTCTAGGGTATTAGATCTTGGAGAAGCTGAAGATAATGATCAATGTGAGACTAAAAAATCCATATTGATCTTGATAAACAAAACAAATGTATCCATCTAAGTATGACATTATTAACTAAATGGGTAAGGGCACGAATGGGAAAAGAAACTTCAAGATGGGCTTTGACACCATCGGAGAGAAGTGGGGATTGGGTAGTTGAAAATGTAGCAAGCATATTGATACATGGAAAGAGGTTTACTAGTTACCATCGACACATTGCTAATTCAACAATTGAATTCTACTATGGAAAAGATAGCCAGTTTGGGCAAATTGATGATCTTTTCAGGTCATAGGAAAGAATAATCAAATATATTTGATAGTAAGTCCTTTCAAAGAGCTCCATCCAGAAGAAACATCAAAGGATCCATATGAGCTTTTCCCACAAGTGCATTGTCGGTTAGTAAGAGTAGCCAAAGAAACTCAAATTGTGATTAAGAAAGATGCAATAATTGGACATGCAGCTACTGTCAAGCACAAAAAAGGAATGTTTGGAATCAAAGACGAGGTTGTCACTGCCAATGGACTGCAGAAAGTAGTGAGTGAAAAAATTAATCGAAATTTATTTTCTGTTGACTAACATCTTTGTGTTAATTTGGGATCGGGGAGATTTGTAGGATTGGTGATATTTGTAAATGGTGAAAGAAATAATTCAATGCTCGATTAAAAAATGCAATGCATCCAACTTAACTTATCATAAATCAGTGAACAATTACTTTGGTTGCTTTTATTGCGAGAGAACACATGCTTTCAATGAGTCATTTTTATCTTAAATGTAAGAATGAAAGAAAGAAAATCATGATAATGAGAAATATAATAAAATTTTTACTTAATGAATGATCTTCTTGCTCATTCATCTACTATAAATAGTTTGACATTTTAACTTTAGCTGATAGCTATATATTATTCACTTTATTTTTTGACAAGAGAACATACACGTTAACAAGACTATATACATAGTATCTTTTTTTACTTAAGCTTTGATAGGTATAAATTTTAACAACTGATTATTTTTATTTTATTTTATTTTATTACAGTTCATTATGGATGATAATTTTGAAGGGATTTCTGTTGACCCAACCGATTCTGATTGTTTTCCGCCTCAACATACTAATACTGGAAATACTCCTCCACCACCCTCTGCTGATCCACCTCCATATTCATCTCAATCTGTACCGCCTAATCCTAACCCACCACCTAATCCCAATCCAGGCCAAGAGTCTCATTCAGAACCGAGAAATTTTAATCCCAATCATCCTTCTTCTCCTGAAAGTGCTGATCAGCTAGGAAGAGATTGGGCTAGTGAAGTATTGAGGGAATTTTTTGGAGACCAATCATCATCTGCTCAGCCTAACCAAGGAGCAAGCACATGTGGAGCAGGTAAGTCAAATTTGTAGTGTATTCTTTTATTGGAAAATAACCAATTTAATTAACTTATTTGAATTGTTAGTGAATCCCTCAATCATTATGGGTATCAGTGATTACCACAGACTCAATTCAGCAGAGTCTCATGAGCGAGAACGGGGGTTAAGGGCTGTAAGAGGCTTAGTTAGAAGGAATGATGTTCCCAGGAGCTCGAACAGTCTAAATAGAAATATTTACCACTTTCTGAAGTATTGTCTTGGGGGACCAACACAAATAACAAAATATCCTGCCAGCCCAACACCTTTGGAGATTGAAAATTGGAAAGCTTGGAACCAATTCAAACTAAAAACCATTCAAACTGTCCTAACCCAAGTCCAATCTTCTAACTGTGCCAATTCTGCAGCTGATCGGAAATTTCTGATAACCAATTCTATAGCCTTTTTGCGATCCAAAATTGGACTACCCAAATTTTTTCCAGCACCTGAGCCTCGAGGACTAAAAGGAGGAGCACCGATCCCACTTTCTGTAAAAAGAAACTTAGAGCGTGAATTGCAAGAAAAAGGTTTTCGGAAATTTGCCTTTGATTGGACTTGCCGTGATTTTTGGAATCAATTGGAATCAAGTCATGGGAAGCATAGTATGCGACCACTGTACCAGGTGGCTCACCACCTTGAATACAATCCATCAGTCAAAGCTTCAGTTCACTCAATGTGTTATTGAGAAATGGGTAGTTAATAAGGGGAAGGAGATGATAAGGTTGTTTGGGCAAGAAGAGGAAAGGGTAGCAAGAGAAAAGATCAAAAAGAGGGCAAGGGCACAAGTAAAATATTATCGGACAAAGGTAAGTTTTTTATTTTACTTTGCTTTTTGTTATTATGAAGCTTATTTAGTTAGAATTCAGATTGCTAGTGCACGCTACAAGTTAGCAAGAGATCTCTGCAGTGATGTGCCAGGTTTTGTTGTGCTTTTTCATGATACTAGGTGCATCTCTGATATCGAGGAAGGCTCAGCACCAGCCCCAACTGCACCTATCCAAGCTATTCTTGGATGGCGAAATCCTGAACTCAATGATTTGTTTAAAAAAATGGATAAGATGATTCAGGACATAGCCCATACACCAGCTCAAAGAAAATCAGCATTAAAAACATATTCACAGTCATCAGAAAGGACAGTTGCACAAAATGGTATATTAAATGTTCCCAAATACCTCCCCAAGAATTACTATTCAGCAACATTTTTTCAAGGATTATCTGTGAATGAACATGAGTCACTTGGGGTTGGAGCTGATATTTATCTGGTAAAGATTTGTGAATCAATTAATAGAGCATCAACATCATCATAACTTAGGTATAATGGTGATCTTCTGTGTAATATAGCTATCTTATATAGAATTTTATGTATTCTGTTTTTTTTCAAAGCAGCTTGGTAAATGTTATAAAGTGATATTGAGAGAGAGTAACATTTTATTTAAGAAAAACAAATAATGTATGAGATATAAAAATGTATTTTTAACAAATTGATGGTCCATACCTCTTTATGTCACATTTATGTATCCATATTAATTTCAATCGAATTTAATGTTGACCAATACATAGTGAATACACGTTATGCCACTTTTACTTTCCAGGCATAGCTACCATTAAATATGCCAGTATCAAAAATTAATTTTGATCAAAATTAATGAGCATGATAATCATGAATTTCTGGAGTAAACTGCTTATTTTTATGCATGGTGCCTTGCCAACATTAATTTTGATCGAAATTACTTTTGATACTGGCATATTGCATGTTGTCTATTCCTGGAAAGTGTAACTGGAATAGTGTGTATTCATTAGGTATTGGTCAACATTAATTTCAATAGAATTTAATATTGAAATTTGCATATTGAACCCAAACCAGCAAACGTCCCAAAAAATTCTTCATAAAAATGCTCATTAAGTTCGATCGAAATTAGTGTTGACCATATACATATTGAATGGTAGTTATATCTGGTAAGTTGTAAAGCTTGTGTTCAATGTTTATTGGTCAACATTAATTTTGATTGAAATTAATATTAATGTGTAAATGACATATACATGCTCAATATGCATTGTAATGTGTTTACTTAAGAATAGAGGGCCCTACTTTTCATCTTACAGAAAAATGCTTTGTGCATGTCAAATTCAATTTTTATTAAAATTAATGTTGACATGTTACCATGCATAACAGTAAGCAACTGACTGCATAAATTGATGATAATCATGAACCTTAATTTTGATCCAAATTAATGTTTCCAAGTGCAGATTGAAAAAAAGCTATGCCACTTACACTAGCCAGGCATATTTACTATTTATTATGTATTGGTCAACATTAATTTTTATAGAAATTAATATGGATATGTAAATTTTATATTTACCCTCAACATGTATAGTAAATTTCAATACTTAAAAATACTTGCTGTCCTTTAGATGTCATGCAAAAAAGAATTATATCACTTCAACATTAATTTTGATCAAAATTAATGTTGGCATGCCATTATGCATTGAAACAACTAACTGACTGAAAAATTTCATCATCAAAATGCTCAATTATTTTGATCAAAATTAATGTTGACCAATACATATTGAATATAAGTAATCTCCGCTTACTCAGACCAGATAAAACTACCATTCAATATGTATATAGTCAGCCTTAATTTCAATCGAAATTAATGGGCAGTTTTATGAAGAATCTTTTGGGTTGTTTGCTGGCTTGGGTTCAATATGCAAATTTCAATATTAAATTCGATCGAAATTAATGTTGACCAATACATAATGAATACACACTATGCCACTTACACTTTCCAGGCATAGCTACATGCAATATGCCAGTATCAAAAGTAATTTCGATTGAAATCAATGTTGGAAAGGCACCATGCATAAAAATAAGCAGTTGACTCCAGAAATTCATGATTATCATGCTCATTAATTTCGATCAAAATTAATTTTTGATACTGGCATATTTAATGGTAGCTATGCCTGGCAAGTGTAAGTGGCATAGCATGTATTCATTATGTATTAGTCAACATTAATTTCGATTGAAATTAATATGGACATGGACTATGCATAAAATTCCTATAAGTATAGGTAAGCTAAGCAGTTAGATTAACTGGTTTGATTAAGTACACCATATAAAAATTGATGTTTTAATGCCTTGGTTTATTTCAATTGAAATTAATTTTAAGCCATGCATGTTGAATTTTATCTATGTCTGTGAAGTTTATGTGAAATGGCTTGTATTCAATATGCAGGGGTCTACATTAATTTTGATCAAAATTATGAGGTTCATTGCCTCATAAATTTGGTGATTTCTGTCAGTGTTTCATGCATGGTGCCATATGATACTTGTTGATTCCTATCAAAATTAATTTCAATACCAATATATTTAATACAAACCATGGCACTTACAGTACTTGGTCATAGCTAAAATTCAATATTCCAGTCTCAAAATTAATTTTGATAGAAATTAATCAGGATCCATGAAGTTTATCAATAGTGTATGAGTTAAGTTTCAAGTCATATGTTTCATCATTTTCTTGCACCCATTTCTAGGTTATCTCAACAATTTTTTTCAAGTTTTATTATATTAATAAAAACTGTGTAAGTTGTGAAAAATTAGCTAATCCAAATCTCAAATTGAATATTATTATTTTAATAATTTGAATGTTGCTTAAGGTATTTCATTGGGTGATTCATAATAATATTTTATCAACTTAGTAGTCCTATAACTTTTGAAAAGTAACAATATTGGTATAATTAGTGACAACAATGCAAAATCTTGTGCAGACTAAGATATATTGTAAAATAAAACTATTCAATTTTTTTTCCCTTAGTTGTATCCAAGTTTATCAATGGTTTGGTCACGGTGCCCACACCCTAGCCTGACACTCCTCCTGTCACTTAAAAAATAAATTCTTATCTTAAATTTTAATGTTACCAATTTTATATTTATAATTCATTTCTTGTTTGATTAGGCATATCAGTATTTATGTTAATCTCGCATTGTCACCTGAAGGTAAATTTAACATATATTCATCAAGGATTATCCTTTTTTTTTCATATAATATACTAATTAAGTGTATCTCCATTGTTTAGGAGTAAATTCTTATTTAAAAAATTTTTTATTTACCTGTGGAAATTTGCATATGGGATATACATTTGTTATTATTTGTTTTTCACACTAAAAGTACCCAAAGAATTACTAGTATTTTCTGTTAGCTACATCAAATTTCGCTTCAATATAAACAGATTGTGATTTAGCATGTTACTCAGTTTACCCCACTATGAATAATACATGTTAAAAAAAGCTCAAATAATATAAAATCCCCCTCTTTATGTTTTCTGTTTCTTTCATCCACACTTTAATTTTAATCTTATACAATTTTTTATCCTATTAAATTATCAACTTAAATTTTCTAGAATAGAGTTTCTTATAATTATTCATCATATTACATCATAATTTTTTGATATCAAATACATTTTTTTAATATTCATTAATCAATATGTCTAGTATTCAAAATCCTACACCTCCACTTTGTATGTGTATCATTTTCCTCTCTCTTAATTTATATATTTCACTTATGTTCTATATCTTTTTTTTTCAAAAAATTGATTTTCCAGCGCCCGAATGTTTTCCATCCCACTCTCAGAATGATACTCACTTTGAAGCTTTTGAGCTTGCACCATGTCTGCCACTTGGCATGGAACCTAACCCACCTCTACTTAGCGATGAGAGGCAGGAAATAACAAGAGTTAAATATCACAATTTACTTGAATTAACTAGAGATAAAATGGAAGAACTTGTCACAATCCTTAACAATAATCCTTCTCCTTCATATTTATTTAACCCTTGTAAAAACTTACTACAATATGTGAAAAACCTTGAAAAATGTATTTTCTTCACTTTTTTTGTCTTCTTTTAAATTAGAAGATAAGGTTATTAAAAAAATTTTTCTTCATATATATTTGTAGCTTAGAAGGAGGGTGTGATTCTTCCTGATGATGTCATTGTCATTAGGGATAATGATGAGACAGATAAACCATCAGCTTCAACTCATGCTTCAACTTCTAAGGAAAATTTTGAAACACCTGTTATCCGCTCCAAGAAAAAGAAATTATCCCAAGGCTCCTTTTTGTTTGCTGTATTAAACTGTCTTCTGCTAATGATTTTTCTGATGTATCTAATAATAAATCTAAAAAAAAGCAAAGGCTTTTTTAATGAGTATATTCTTTTTTCCTTTTTTTTTATTGTTATTCTTTTATCTTTAAAATTTTATCATATATCTCTTTTATTGCTTACATATTGTACTATTTATTTTTCTTTTGATATTTTGTACCAGAAACTCACCTACTGTAGACTGTTCCATCCATAAATGCCCTCTCCCTGATGAAGATGATGAAAAGAGCGATGATGAACTGTCAGAATATGAAGCTATGCTTGCTCTTCAAAACAAGAAAACTTTAAAATCTTCTTCAAGACATGAGGATATGTTTTATAAAGATGATTAGTCAAACAGCTCATCACCGAATTCCTTCATTTCTAAGAAGCAATACCCATTACCTCCTAAATAACCTACATTGACCTCTTTGAAAGCTTCTCTACCATTGAAATCAACTCCAATCAAGATATCAAAAAACCTCTAACTTATTCACCCTCAGTTCTAAAAGACTCTGATTTGCAGGAGGAATTCTGTAAAATTTATAAATTTTATAAAGGTAGAATCAGCACGGCAAAGGTCCTCAGGTTGTGGTTGGAAATTGTTACTCTCCTTGAATTACGCTCTTCTACTTCTTCCCAAGAACCAATGTTAAATATTCCAATGTTTACTTTTCATTGGGAAAAATCAGGTGGAGAAGATTGGCTTTCAAAACTTACTGAGTTATGTAAGTTACCATAATTTTTAGTCTTGACTTTTGTTCTTTTACTTATTTTTTTTTTCTTTTGTAGCAAATATTTTTTTAGAGATTGATAGCTCACAGCTATGGGTACTCAATAATATTGATTTCAAAAAAATGGAAGATTTATGTGATCCTGATGGTTTAAATACTGAAATTCTTTCCTCAACAAAGAAAATGGATCACCCTGAATCCAATCTTATCCGAATGCTCATGAGATTAATGATCCCAAGTGACCACTTCCGTTCTTCATGGGTATCTCTTATATCATCTTCACTTTATCTGACCGCACATGAATTCAGCCAGCTTCCATCACATCAAAACATTAACTCAGATTGTCCAATTGAACGTGGTCTTCAGCTTCTAGCTCACCTTTCAAATCTGAAGAGTCCAATTTCTGATGGCTTAGAAGTTGGTCCCACTTCACTTCAAACCCGTGATATATAAATGTCAACTCTTCTTCAAATCAGAAATATTATCATTGATATAATTATGTCAATTATCATTCTTAAATCAAAATATTGTGCTGCAACAATATCAAGTGGCAAGACTAGCGAAGCTCAACAATTAAGTGAGAAAAACAAAAATACTGAACTGACTATAATGAGACATAAAAAAAAAGCTGCACTAAACAAAATAAATTCTGAATACTCCCACCACCAATATCAATCTTTCACATTCTATATTATCGATGGTTTCTGTGGTTTATTTATGAGCTCTCAAGATCATAGATTGGCTTCAGCAGCTGATTGCTTGGAGGTAATATCAGAAGTTAAGTTTCTTAATTTACATGAAAAAAAAATGATTTGATGGAAGAAATAATTTGGAAAAATTTAAATAACTATATTTTAACATTAATAAAACCTTTTATAGGCAAGTGTGATACATTTCCTTTAAAATTTGATACCCCAAGTCCTCCGGGAATTTCTAGGGCTATTTCTGCAAATTTTCTTAATCACTTAAGCTCCATTCAGCCAGTATCACCTTTTTTTGCTAAACATAGCCTTTCAATAAATTAATATTCCAACATGTAAATAAATAAAGTTCTGTCTATATGATTTATCTTGTATAATTTAAGTTATTTTCCTTCAAATAAGTCAAAAATGTGACCATATTTGAAATTTATTAAGTAACCTTTGACATGATTTTTTAAATTAATTATTAAAAAAAATTATTGTAAGTGCAGCAATAACAAAGATTTTAAAATCTACTTATATGATTTCAAATACTTGTATTAAATTCTTAAATATTTTATTGTTTATATAAAAATATGATAACTGCTCTAGTTTTGATACTTTACCTTTAATATTATATAATATATTAATTATTACAAATATTTTCGTTGATTGTAACATTTTTAATCAGAAATAGAAAAATTTAAATAATTAAATGAGTACATTCTTAAAAAAATACAATTTAATCTATTATGGATTCAAAATTCTTTCATCAACTATTTATTATTAACTTTTTTATTAATAAGCCTGTTTTACATAAAATACTATACAGTTAATTTGGTAGCATTAAAAGCACATTTTTATGGCTAATATATTTCAAATTCTTTATTATAGTTTTTTTTAGAACCTTTGCTACCAATTTAATAAAAATGACATTTAAAGATTTCAAAACTTATATATTTCCTCAAAAGTAAATCAAATTTTCTTATAATATTATGAAAAAAAATTATTTTATTTCACAAATAAAAAAATAGATAATACTATAATTATCAAAACTGAAAATGTTACAGCTACTCCCAGTATTTATCATGTTTAATTTTGCATTAAGTTGTGTATATATAATATAAATTTTTAATATTTAAATATCTAGATTTTTTAGATTTGTCTTAACATTAGATAAATAATACTTTGCTGAATTTATTTCTTCCTCTATTAAGTCATCTCTTTTCAAAAAAACTCTCAAAGCACTAATCAAATATTTATACCTATCTTTTTCTTCTTTAATTTCCAAGTACTCTGAAATATCAATATCAAAAATGTTAAGCTTTTCTATAGCATGAAAATTTCTAGTGCTGATATGAATAGAAGAACCTATCCTAGTGAAGCCAGGAATTTCGTGAAATCTTGAGGTAAAATGCCTAAGTTGATTGGCAGGCCATAATGTCACTGTTATTCCATTAGTTGCTTCAAAGTTGATTTTACTTCGAATTTCGGGAAACATAAGTTCTCCACCTGTTTGTCGTGGTTGGGTCTTATCATACTTCATATGAATGGTATTGTTTTCTGTATCTTTAGGAAAAAATATTCCTAAAGTATACTCACTTGCATCCTTATCGAGATGAAACTTATTGGAGAACCCATTACCATTTGCTCCAAATGTCCAAGTTAAATTACTAGCAAATGGTACACCCTCTTCTTCACTAGAATCTTTTGAAAATCCAGGATTACCAAGTTTTGCACAAATATTAGTTTCCTCGTTGTATCTTACATATGATATTTTTTTAAAAAAATATTCAAAGTACATTGCAATCCTCTTCATTCGTTTTTTATATTCATCCGTTTGTACAATATAATCAGTGTATTCATCTGCAAGGAAAAGCATTCAAAAATTCAGTATTTAAAATAAAAAAAGTGACACTTACGAATATATAAAGATTTCTTCTTATCTAAAATAAAGCCACCACCAAACATTTTTCCAAAACCACCAGCTCTTTGATGATAACCATTATTTTTAATTTCATGTTTGCAGTAAGAAAGATCCTTAATGCATTTCACCGTATCTTCTAACATATCTAGTTCTTTGAGCTCATGAATTTCAAAAGTCTGCACAAGAACATTAGGTATTAAGACACCTTTTGGTTTATAAATACTACATCCAGGAAAAAAATTGTAATAATTATTGCAATCTTTCATATTATTTGAATAAGATCGTGCATGGAAATGTGGCTTCTTCCCATTTGTATCCATTCCAAAAGCATTTACAAGTTTCATTCCAGTAGCAATGTCTTTTGCCCACCTATTGTTAGAGTTCTTCCATGGCCGTTTTTTTTCAAATTGTTACTCATTGATGGTTCAATCCTAAGAGAATTAAATTTTGATTTAAAATAGAAAAAAATCAAAAATTAGAAAATAGTAACATAATTTCAATTATCAGTCAATGATACCTTTAGCTTTATCATATCTTCGATATTAGAAATACAAAAGTTAGCATTTCTACATATTAGTAAATTTATATACTTTTTCTTTATTTCAAATATTAAGAAAGTTTTTCAAAGGTATACTTTATTAAATTATACATATAAAGAGTATAGCTTTATCCAGTATGCATTCAGCAAGTACGAGATTTGGCTCTACAATTAATATTAATAATATAATGAAAGTATAACTCCAATAAACTAGTAATATTAAAAAATTTACAGAATTATCATATCCACATATATAAAATGAAAAATCTTGCTCTGACCAATATATTGACTTAGAAATTTATACTTCAATAAATTATTAATTTTTAAATTGTAGCATTGTCCTGTATGCTTTTATCAAGTACGAGACTTTGAAACAACTTAAAAATCAATAAATTAAAGGTAATGTCAGGCTTAGTCCAAGTCCAGAGACGTGAAAAGCTTGCTGGTCTAGTGTCTAGAAGATTTACAAAAGGTCCCAAATGAATACAATGGTATAAAACAAGCAAGTAGTAGAATAAAATCAATTATAAGGCTCAGTAATTTACTCTCACTTATTATAATTGGTATTACAAGGCTTATTGTTGTGCAGAAAAATAGATGTAATATATTTAAAATACTATTCAAAGACTCTCTAAAGTACTAATGAAATGTAAGATAAATTGTATTGGTTATATATTGTAATTTTAATTGTAAAAATGATAAATTGAATGTAGAAAATATGACCAAAAACCCCCTCCTTTTATACCCAAATAATTCCCCAATGATGCCCCTTGATGATTCCAATCCTATACACGGCCGAATGCGCCTCAAACTAACTAATAGACCTGTCCAACAACATAAGGAATGACCAATGACAACCAAAGAATAATATCACACGCCAAAATCATGAAATAATAGGGATAATCCATCACAAATAAAGAATAACCCAAAAAAGAGTGTATATGCATGTAATATCTATTTTTAATAGACTAAAAATAAAGAAAAGGTACTCAATATAACACAGTATTAAGGGGGATTAACAGTAGAAATGTTAGAGTTAATTATTACAAATATATACGTGAAATCCCTGTTCAAAAATAAGCATTATTGACTGAGAAACCACTGAAAAACCCAATTTAATGCGTGTAAGGGCTGATCCCTGTATGCAGACTCTTGGCAGGCGTAACCACGGGTAAATCCTTGACTAAATATGCGATTTTTAAGCGTGGTAGCATAATTGGGCGCCAAGACTGATGTAACTAATGTAATTAGTGCATTTAATAAGGTTAATTCACATTGAAACTAAATTAAGACACTAAATAAGCGTCCCTCGCCTATTTTAGTGTGTTTCCACATATAGTGCATGTATGTGGGGTAATTTTAGCGTGAAAAATACTAACTTTTCTAAAAATGAAGCTATTCACACGGGAAAAATGCAGGCAGTATGTAGCCACTGCACAGAGGCCATTTCTGGCATAAAAAACACCAAATTTGAAAAGTGTTATTTTTACACTTTTAAATATCCAGATCAATTGTTACAAATAAAGCAAATTGATCTGTCAAGGCGCATTTTTATTATCTTAACATTTATAGCGCATATATCCAGCTTTTAGTGATAATAAGTGCATTTATCAATTATTTCAATATAATAATAGAAAAATTAGCATTATGTGTACTTAAAAACTATGTAGGCTTATGGCTAAGGTTCTTAAGGTTACCCTAACATATTCTAAATTAATAATAAGTACATAAGACTTAAATAAGGTGGATATATGCGTGTATATAATGCTTTATAATGGCATATATTTGTATTAAATCAATTTTTTATACAATTTTTTATTGTTCCCATGTATGCTACATATGTTTAACATAATTTGTTAGTAATTTTACTCAGTCCTGAGAATATTCAGGCTGACAGGTAAAGTACAAACAATATAATTATTATTATGAAAAGCAAAACATTTTCCTGTATGCTATCAGCATGTACGATATGATGTTTTACTTTTCATATTAATAATATAATGGTTGAGAAAATATTAAAGAAAGATAGAAAAATGATAAGCAAAACATGAACTTACATGTATATAAAATCTTCTTCCATTTGTAGCTGATTGATCAAAATTAATTATAAAGTTTATTTTATAATCACTGTTTTAAAAAACAAATGGTTAGATAAATAAATTGAACATTTTTTAAAAGGAATAAAGAAAAGTAAATTGACAAAAAAATAAAAAAACATTAAGTTAACTGAAAAAGAATTTTTTTATAATGAATCAAAAGGGTACATTAAAAGATACCATAAAAATAAATTCAGAATTAGAATCATTACATTAACTTGTCAAAAGTGTAAAAAAGAGTAACAAACCAAAATGATATGAAATGCAATAGCAAGAAAAATTTGCTTACCGGTAATCAGATAAGGTCAAGAAAATAGTACCAATAACTCAAAATGATAAAGCAAAAATATGATTGATAATTTTTGAAAAAGGTAAGTGAGAAAGAGAAAGGAAAAAGAAATTTGGTGGCAAACAGATGTAGATATCATGAATTTTCACTGATCTCTTTTTCAAAAAAATGCAGCTCTCCCAGTCATTTGATAAACTTCATCTAAATTCCAAGAATAATGTTTCTAAGGCACTGTACACAGCATGATCATTTTTTCCTATGCATATACAAATTTCAGCTAGAATTTACTTGGCTGCATGTTGTACAGATGAACATTTGTGGAACGCTGAATTTCACATCTAAAAAAAATTGATGAAACATAATTCTGGCTACCATGTTTCACGTAGCTAAAAAACATACACTCATCACATTTAAATTTACATTGCGTCAAAATTAATTTATTTTTGAATTTTTTAAAAGGGAACTATAATGTGCACCACCTATTTCTAAAATATGAACCTCCCCACCATATTAAATTGGGAGACTTTTAATTATGCAATTTTTATGCCGTGACCTTTTTCCTGATCTTACTTGGCTCAAAATATTGAAACATGACCAATTTTACTGAAAGAAACATTTGATTTTGTTTCTATGTGTAACAATGGAAGGCTGTTTCTTACCGGCTGAAAAGTGTTATATATTATATTTGAACACATTTTTATTTTTTTATGTATTTTATTTAAAAAATTTACTTTTTATTGCAGCCAGATTTATACTGGCTTCTTTTTAGAAACCTTAATTTATGACCCAAGCCTTTGAAATTGGCTTGGGTCCCTTACATTGCAATTTAGTACTTCCAGCATGTTTCCCCTGGCTGGAATTGTCTCTTTCAAGCAATCAAAGTCGCTAAAAGCGACTTTGATTGCTTGCTGTAACGTTTGCCACCCTCCCAGCTAATTTACTAGGCTGGGAGGTGGCCAAAATGGTGTGCAACGCACGTTGCACAATTGCTTCCATATCTCATGCAGCTGATATCAAGTCAGCTGCATGAGATATGGGCAGCACATGCAATGCGCGCTGCATGCAGCAGAAACGCGTGTTGCATGCAGCAGCAATGCAGGCTGCATGTGCTGCATGCATTATATTGCACAGCCAGTTTTTTTCTGGCTGTGCAATGCACACAGAGAAACCAAAGTCCCTGCAAGGGACTTTGGTCTCTAAAATGGAAGCTACCTTCCCTACCAGGTGCAATCTGGTGGGAAAGTGAGAGATAAGTTAGACTGAAGTTTTTTGAAAGCAACTTCAGTCTTAAAAACCTTAAAAATCATAAAAAAATGAAAAATCTAGAAAAAAAAAATTTAAAATGTGAGTATAAGAAAAAAAATAAGTGCTAGTGATACCAAAAACCCAAGCCGATTTCATTTGGCTTGGTTATTTAATAATTATTCTTTAATACATTAAATTTAAAATTCAAACACCATAAAATATATGAAATTTTTTTATGTGAATATTATAAATTTAATCTACCTCTTTCTCATAATTATATTTATAATTTTGTTTTTTTAATTTTTGACATTTAAGTTTATTTTTTGGAAATACAAAATTAAATTTTCAACTAAATTTTATAGTAAGGTAAAATAAATTATAAATTTGACATTTTGTAATTGAATAATGAAAAAAATCTTAAATTCATTTAAAAAATATTTTTGTTAAAAGAATACCAATATTTTAAGGCTAGAAATATGGTGCAAATTGTAAGTAAAAAAAATTATATATTTTTTGTGAGGGATTATTTCTATTTTTAAAAATATTTTTCAAAAACATTCATTAAATACTGAATTAAATTACTTTTTAACTCAAATTTTTTGTAAAATAATTAAAAATGAAATAATAATATTGTTATATTTGATATAAAATTTGAATTGGTAATATTAATGTCTCTTTAAGTAAATTTGAAAATCATTTAAAAAGATTATGTTGATAAGTACTTCTTTTTTGATATACAATGGTTATATATATATATCTTATATATATTTCTTGAGTGTTATTTTTATATACATTCAATAAAATTTGTAATATACAATGCCATTTAATCATTAATTATTGTTCAACTTAGTTATAACAACTTCATATTTAATACCAGCCACTAGTATTTACTTTTTAATTTAAAACTCCAATATAATATGAGAGTATCCTTATTTTGTCTGTATGTAATTAACAACAATAACAGACCATAAATGAGTTGGTAATTAATCAAAATAAATAGTTGAAGAATAACCTATAAGAAATGATAAGTTTATCAAAAAGAGTACATTAAAAAATATACTTTTGAATTTTTTTTGATATAATTTGTGTAGTTAAATGAAAATTTAAATTATCAGACATCAAGATGGAAAAAATCTAAAATTGGTGTTTATATAATAAGCCTCATATAAAAAAAAGGATAAAAAATCTACTATGTAACTAAATTTGTCGGTCAGTCGTCTAGAAGAGGTAAGAAAAATAGGAGAAAAAGGAGGAGAGAAGGAGGAGGACAAGGGAAAATAAAGAAATAAACCAAAATATATATATTTAATTTATTGAGAGGGAAACAACGGTGAGCAACCTTGAGAGGTGACTAAAACTTAGATTTTATTAACAATAATATTATTAAATGTAAGGGTTCTGCGCGGCAAACAATTTTAATTACTATCAGACTTAAAGCAACCTTTGATTTGTTGTATAGAATTTAAATTAGATTTGTATTACTAATAAAAAAAATATAAACGTAATAAAATAGTTATTTAATTTGTTGAGTGTGTAATAAGTGATGAGGCTACAGGGGATTATCCAAGGCCCTTTTATAGGCAATGGGTCCTCTGAAGCGCTACTCTCTTTGTAAATACAATGATTAGAATGGAATAAAACAAATATATCAAAAGAGTAAATGAAACATAACAATATAGAGAAAAACATGAAACAATTAATTAAAAGCCCAATTAAGAATCCAATTTCCCCGCCATTAATCCCCAAATCAGTAAGTGACAATAGTAAATAACTAAACAAGAGTGGAAACATAGGAACTATGAGAAATATAATTCCCAACAGATGGTACATCCTGATTAAAGGACATTTTAAGTGAAACAAAAAATAATTTGACGCAACAAAACAAGCAATTAATCTCAATTTAGTCCAAATTAATTTATTTGTTTTTCCTAACACAATTAAGGGTCAAAAGAAGCATCCTTAATAATTGTTTAGTATCATATGAGAGGTCTTAGTTAATATATAAATTTAATTAATTAATTTAAATATATTATAAATCAAATTTACACTTGTAATTATAATATATGTTTTTTTTAATTAATTAAATATAAATTTATAATTAATAAATATATGAAAATGCGCCATTATTTGTAGAATATATTATATTATGCTCAATTTAATTGTATATAAAAATATATATAACCAATAAATTTAATGTAACATTTGTATATAATAAAATTCTTATATAATTTCATTATGTAATAAAATATTAAGTTATATTCATTAAATACAAGTCTTACCCACTCTTTAAGGTTTTATAATTTATATATCATTTACTGGACTCCTGGAATAGCCTGGCTGACACTCCCTCACTCTAAAAAAACAATAAAAAAAATGCTAAGATTTTTTCTTTTTGTATTTTTTCAACAGAGCAGGCAGATTTGAAATTTCTTTTTCAGGTATCCATGCATCATGTTCAGATGATTTGTTCTTAAATCTCAATAAATATTCAGTACCTCTTTCAGAAGTGATAATTCTATCATTGAGAATTTTATCAATTTCTGCTGTTTCTGTGACTTCCTGAGGGTTCTTCTTAGGTCTTCCTCTCCTTTTTGGAAATAAGTCACTGTTGGAAGTATAAGGTTTAAGCAAAGAAATGGGAAAGACAGGATGTTTCCTATCATATGGAGCATACAATACAACTTCTACTGCATTATCACCAACCATTCTTTTAACAACAAATGGTCCTACAAAAGGATCTTTTAATTTGTGGTTACCTTGTAAATTGAAATGGACAGTAGAGATCAACACTTCATCACCCTTGTTAAATGTGTATTCTTTATGGGATTTATCCCATCTTTTCTTTTCATATTCAAATGCTTTATCAATACAACTCTGAGCATTTTTTCTGCATAGCTGTTGCATTTGCATAAAAGATTTTACACCAGGGTGTAGTTCCAACTTAGGTAATTTATTATTGAGAATCTGAGCAGGAGTGTTTGGGACATAACCTAACCAAAGCTCAAAAGGCTTTTTCTCAGTGACAGAATGAACAGTGCTATTATATGCAAATTCAAGACCAGGCAAAAGAGTGACCCAATCATGAGTAAATCTGTCATTGTCTTTATATTCTAAACCAAAGGCACAATACCTTCTAATCATATCTTCCAGAGTTTGAATCATTCTTTCAGCTAGACCATCAGTCTGAGGATGGTGAGCTTTAGACAATTTTAACTCACAGCCACAAATATCCATCAAAGAGGTCCAAAACTCAGAAGTGAATTTTGGATCCCTATCAGAGATAATGGCTTTTGGAAAACCAATAATATTAAACATGTAAGACCACCATAAGAAAGCTAATTCCTTGGTGGATACATCTTTGTGGGTTGGAATAAATTTGCACATTTTTGTGAATCTATCAACTATTACCCAACAAGAGTTAAAGCTGTCTTTACCTGCAACAGGAAGACCAGTGACAAAATCCATATTAATGATTTGCCAGGGAGCACTAGGTGCTTCAATATGTTGTAATAACCCTGCTCTCTTACCTGTTAACTTTTTAGATTTTTGGCAGGAATCACAAGATTCAACATATAATTTTGTGTCTTCAGACATATTAGCCCACCATGCAGTGTTTTTGATTCTAATCAATGTTTTTTCAAGATCAAAATGACCAGCTAATATGTCATCATGACAAAGTTTGAGGATAGTTTCTTTCATTGAAGGAGGAATAACAATTACATTGGTAAGCTTCCTTCTATAATAAATATAACCATCTTCAATAGAAAACTTTCCTTTATTTAAAGCATTTTGCTATTTTGCAGGAAGAGTTTTTATTAATGCTTGAATTGAAGCATTCTTAGGATCATTCAAAATAGTAACTAATTTATTTAAGTCAGAATCTTTATCATATGAATCCAGTATTAACTGTAATAACTCTTCTTCCATATCAACTATAAATATACCATGTATATGATTTGTGTCATCCTCAGGTACATAAGCAGGATTGGAGTCATTATTTGGCAGAGGCAATCTGGAGAGCATATCAACATTAGAGTGAACATTTCCAGCTCTGTGGATAATAGTCATCCTTCCTCTGTATTCCTGAACAGCAAGTTGCCACCTGAACATATGTCTGTTAGGTGTTTTGAGGTTTAAGAGAGATTTCACAGCACTACAGTCAGTTACCAACTTAAATTTTTGGTCATCCAAGTAGTAATGAAGTTTCTCAAGAGCCCAAACAACTGCTAAGCACTCCAATTGAGTGGCACCATATTTCAATTCACTATTTCTTAAGGTTCTTGAAATATAACAAATTACAACCTCTGAGGATTTATCATTAATAATTTGCTTTTGGTGAAGGGCAGCACCCAGACCAATAAAGCTAGCATCTGTATAAAGTACAAATGGCTTGTTAAAATCTGGGAGAGCCAATATAGGGGCTGTCATTAAGCAATTTTTCAATGTATTAAAAGATTTCTGACAGTCATCATTCCAGAGAAAAGCAACATCTTTTCTGGTAAGTTTTGTAAGAGGCAAGGCTATGACCTGATAATTTTTAATATATTGTCTATAATAGCCACACATACCTAAAAAACTTTGGATTTCTCTTACAGAAGTTGGTGCTTTCACATTTTGAATGGCAGCAACTTTATTATGGTCTACACAAATTTGTAAGCCTGACACAACATGGCCAAGGACTTTTAAAGATTGAAAACCAAATTTACACTTTTTTAAAGATAAGGTCATATTGATTTCATCCATTTTTTGGAAAACTCTATTTAAGTGAATCATATGTTCATCAAAAGTTTTAGAAAAAACAATAATATCATCAATATAAACCATGAGCCAACCTTCAATAATTTCTTGATGGAAAGTGTTATCCATGACTTTTTGGAAAACTGAAGGAGCATTTTTAGGGCCAAATGGCATCCTAACATACTTATATATTCCCATATGAGTAGCAATAAGCAAAAAATTTTGAGAATTTTTCTCAACTGGAACTTGATGATAACCTTTATTACCATCCAGACAACTAATAAATTTTGCACCTTGCAAGGTAGCATGTGTTGAATTAATTCTGGGTAAAGGATAAATATCATCAACAGTATAAGTATTTAAAGCTCTGTAGTCTCCACATAATCTAGCCTTATCTTTTTCATAAGAAATTAAGACTGGGGAGATGACACAATATTTGGGGGTGACATCCACTTTCTCAATGATATTCATTTTCAATAATGTTTCAATATTATCTTCAATATCTTTTCTTTTTGATGGAGAAGCAGGATATGGTTTTTTCTTAAGGGAAGGAGGAATATCACTCAAATTACAGGATAAGGTAATTTTCATCTCCTCCTGAACAATTCCCAAGACATGAGAACCATGAGCAAAAGCCATAGGGAAAGAGGTAATAGAGGCAACAATAGAATCCTTTTGTTCATTAGTCAAATGATCACCAAAAGAAGCGGTATTTATTTCATGTAATAAATCATCCATTTCAGTTGTTGTTCTACCTTTACATTGGGTCAGTGAGTTACAAGATTTCAACAAATGCCCAGAAGGTTTAGGAGAAGAAATTTTGAATTTTCTTTTCCCATTCATTCCTAAGGTAAAGCAATTATTTGCTGGGTCCAGTTTCACACCAAACATGGTTAAAATATCATTTCCCATAATAAACCAATTGCTCAAATTATCATTTTTCATGACAACAAACTCACAAATAGCTCTGACAAAACCACCATTATATTTGAAGAATACAGAGGTTTTGTATTTGCCAATAGGAAATAAGGTAGAACCATACCCTCTCCATTTTTCAGAAGTTATAGGCAATAATTTACTCAAATATTCCTTATCCACTGAAGCCAAAGCTTTTTCAGATACTACACTTCCTCCAGCACCAGAATCAAGAACTACATCAACATTTTTACCATTAATGATAACAGGTGCCTTTAAAGGGGATATAGGAATAGAATTGTTAGTAATATCTTTAATTATTTCAGCATTTTCTACTGAAGATAAATTCAATACACAATCTTCAGATATATTATTTAAATAATGGACATCATGTTCTAACATTAAAACATCTTTAACAGATTCATTGTCATAGGAGATATTACTTTCACAGTCACTGGAAGAATTATTGACATCAAGTTCAATTTCATCAGTGTCTTCATTTTGTTCAACAAGATGAATTTTCTTGTCACAAACATGACCCTTCTGCCACGGTTTGTTACATTTATAACAAGTATTTGTTGCATATTTTTTAGGTGCAATTGGGGCAGAGGGTTTACCAGATTTTTCTGGGAGCTTTATAGAAGGTTTATTCTGATCATTATAAGATTTACTAAGGTAATTCTTTGGTTCATATCTATGGTTGAGTAGTACTTCATTACAGATATTAATGAAAGAAGAATTTTCCCTTACATGCTCAGTTCTAGCAACAATCAAATCCCTAAGAGAATTTGGTAATTTATACAAGATTTTATCTCTCCAAATATCATAATCCATCTTTGGATCAATTGCTCTAAGGATTTTAGTTATTTTCATCAGAAAAACAATGGGCTTTTCAACAGAGGAGGATACATATCTAGTATTCTCATACAGTCTTTGCTGAGCTAACCTGAATTTTGAACCACCAAACTGATTCTCAATCAAGGATTTCCAATCATTCCATGTATAATGATTGTTATCTAAGAGGACAGATTCATACCACATCAAGGCTACATTGGAAAATAGAGAAATTAGCTTAGAAACAATTTCCTCATCAGGTAGTTTATAAGATCTCTTTAAATTATCAATTCTTTGGATAAAGTGTTGCCAATCAGAGGAAGAATCACCATCAAAGGTAGGATATTGGTCTAACTTAGGCCAATTTTTCTGACTACTGGGATGGTCCACTTTTTGGTTTGAATTATTTATTAGTAATAATTCCTGAAGTTTAGCCAGGTGTTCAGAAATTTCATTATTTACAGAAACAGCTGGTGCATGACCATCACAAGATTTTTTGCTAGTAGCAAAAGATTTTACAGACTCATTGTCAGTTTGTTTAATGGTTGAAATATGAGGAAGAAAGGATGAACTTTGTTCAGGTTTTTTCCCTTTATTTTTATGCAGCTTACTGGCAGAAATCTCATTTAATTCATTATTGATGGTTAAGGTTGAGAACTTTTCCTGTAGGTCAGACACATAGTTTCTTATTCTTGGAATTTCAGACATCTGGTCATTCACTTTTGCAAGAGATAGAACATTTCTGTCCTCAGAAACTGAGTGTTTGGTACTTAGTGCATGGAAGTCATTTTTTAGTTTCTTTAACTCATTTTGTAGAGATTTTATTTCATTTTTGAATGAATAATTTTCCTCAATAAGGGGTTTCAATTCACTCAATGTCTTATGCAGACTGATATTTCTATCTGAGATAGCTCTATGGTCACTTCTTATTTGTTTTTGTTGACTAAGAACAATATTCAAGGTTTCTTTGATTTTTAAATAAGCTGTATCTTGTACAGAAGAACTCACTTTACATTGCAAGTGTAAATTATTTAATCTATCATTTTCATGGATTAACACATCTCTCACATGTTTGTCTTTCACAATATTAAAATCAAGGGTATCTTTCAATATTTCCTCAGAAGTTTTTTCAATTAAGTTATAGATTTCAGGGGGAACAGAATCATTTTTAATTGCAAGAGAAGGATTAATTAAAGATGTAGAAGTTAAATGTAAAGGTTCATCAAATGACAATTTGCTAATTACATCAATAGGGCTACTAGTTACAGGAAGCTGTCTTTTAACAGGTTTAACTGTTCTTTCACCATGTTCAATAATATTACCTGCAGAAGAAGATTTATTAGAAAACATACCCAAGTGACTATCAACCAAATTACTTACCATGGCAGAGGAGGAAACTTCCCCTGGGACTGGGTTTGGGATTGTGCTTGGGCCTTCTTTCTCCTGCTTTGTTGGTAGGGATGAGGAGGTGGATGGAAATTGGGTGTTCTGGATGGGCCAGGCTGATGATGAGGAGGGTGTTGCACATTCTGTTGGTAGTGACTCATTAGATAATCCCATTTCCATTGCTCTACTTCCATAGTATTTGGATTTTGGATGGTTGAGCTGGGTGGCTGTGAAGGTTGAGCCTGAAATTGAAGCTGATTGGGAGGCAATTGAGGAGGGGCCTGGGCCTGAATCTGGTTCCTGAGTTCTTGGACCTGATCCCACAATGTGTCTACCTTTGCTTTGTACGTCATATTTTCTGTCTTCAACTCTTTTATATGACTGGATAGGTTGCTGATTTGTTGTGGCAGAGGAAGCTTTTTTATTTTGAAGCCTTTTGGAAGACCTTCTTGAGGCACTAGAGGATTTACTTCCTTCTGTGGTACTGGGGGAAGGGGGTTTGGTTTGTTTGCATTTCCTGTCATTTCCACATCCTGCAGTATGTGAATTCTTTGTGTTAACATAAGATTTTTTATGACCAACTTTAGAAGAACTTACAGTGTCAGCATCATAGTCAATTTCTATTTCATCCACTTGCATGTTATCCATTTTTTCTGTCAAATTGTTGGACATACTAGTGGGAAGATTACTATTTTACTTTGTACTTTAAAAAAAAAATAATCAAAGTTAGTCAATAATTGCTCCAAATAATATAAAAAAAAATTTTTTAATTAATTAAATTATAGAAAAAATAACTTTCAATATAAAGTAATAATTAAAAATTAATAATTTTTTTATAAAAAAAAAATGGATTGCAAGTTTAAATTGGGAATAAAAAGTTAGTTAATTCAACCAATTAATTACCAATATTAAATATGGCAATATATTGGGACTTAAGCACAATGTACTTTTAAGTCAACCAAAATTAACAATAATTAATAATAAAAAAAAATTAAATTAATAATTCAATTTGTATTAATAATAATGTCAATTCTTCTAGGACTAAGAGGATTTAACACTCTATAATGGTCAGCTAGGAAAAAAAAATTTTTTAAAAATTGAACACTTACACTCAGTGAATCAGCAATTAAGCCACAATCACTGTTATTGCAATAAAAATATAGTAATATGAGTGAGAGGCGCAAAGGTGAACTTACTATAGTGATCGAAAAATCACTTCAAAATAATATAAAAATTAATATTATATAAACCTAAGATGTCGAACCCAAGTTCGAAACACAGTCGCGGCAAAAGTTTCTTTTTGCTAGGTGGTCCGTGCGTTTTGTCGTTCGTCGCCAGGCTTCGATCGTCATCGTCGTTTGGAAAGGCCCTCAGTTGTCGGTCAGTCGTCTAGAAGAGGTAAGAAAAATAGGAGAAAAAGGAGGAGAGAAGGAGGAGGACAAGGGAAAATAAAGAAATAAACCAAAATATATATATTTAATTTATTGAGAGGGAAACAACGGTGAGCAACCTTGAGAGGTGACTAAAACTTAGATTTTATTAACAATAATATTATTAAATGTAAGGGTTCTGCGCGGCAAACAATTTTAATTACTATCAGACTTAAAGCAACCTTTGATTTGTTGTATAGAATTTAAATTAGATTTGTATTACTAATAAAAAAAATATAAACGTAATAAAATAGTTATTTAATTTGTTGAGTGTGTAATAAGTGATGAGGCTACAGGGGATTATCCAAGGCCCTTTTATAGGCAATGGGTCCTCTGAAGCGCTACTCTCTTTGTAAATACAATGATTAGAATGGAATAAAACAAATATATCAAAAGAGTAAATGAAACATAACAATATAGAGAAAAACATGAAACAATTAATTAAAAGCCCAATTAAGAATCCAATTTCCCCGCCATTAATCCCCAAATCAGTAAGTGACAATAGTAAATAACTAAACAAGAGTGGAAACATAGGAACTATGAGAAATATAATTCCCAACAGATGGTACATCCTGATTAAAGGACATTTTAAGTGAAACAAAAAATAATTTGACGCAACAAAACAAGCAATTAATCTCAATTTAGTCCAAATTAATTTATTTGTTTTTCCTAACACAATTAAGGGTCAAAAGAAGCGTCCTTAATAATTGTTTAGTATCATATGAGAGGTCTTAGTTAATATATAAATTTAATTAATTAATTTAAATATATTATAAATCAAATTTACACTTGTAATTATAATATATGTTTTTTTTAATTAATTAAATATAAATTTATAATTAATAAATATATGAAAATGCGCCATTATTTGTAGAATATATTATATTATGCTCAATTTAATTGTATATAAAAATATATATAACCAATAAATTTAATGTAACATTTGTATATAATAAAATTCTTATATAATTTCATTATGTAATAAAATATTAAGTTATATTCATTAAATACAAGTCTTACCCACTCTTTAAGGTTTTATAATTTATATATCATTTACTGGACTCCTGGAATAGCCTGGCTGACAAAATTATTAAATATTAAGGTATTATTAAAATTATTGAAAAACTTATTTTACAGTTATAATGAAATCTAAATGTGAAAATAATGGTGGGATAATAGTAAGACTATGTAGAAACACTTTAATTTATACATACTTTCAATTATGTTCAGATAAAAAAATTGGTAAAATTTTATACTAACATCTAGTTCATAGCGATGCAATTTTATTTAGATCAAGAATAGATTTTTCTGAGAAAAAACTAATTAAATTGAGATATGGCCATCTCCTTTCAAGAGATAGAATAATAATAAAAATTTTAAAGATTATAATAATAATTCTTAATCACCATTTTTGAAAAATCTCTAGTAAAATTCATTATAATATATCATTCATTTTGTCGGTCAGTCGTCTAGAAGAAGGTAAGGAAAAGAGGAGAAAAGGAGGAGGAAAAGGGAAAAAAAATAAAAGAAATAAAGTGTAATAGATTATTTAATTTATTTAAAAGAAAAACAATGGCGAGTAACTTGAGAGATGACAAAAATTTAGGCTTTATTAATAATAATATTATTTAAGGTAAGGTTTCTGCGCGGCAAACACTTTTATTTACTATCAGACTTAAAGCAACCTTTAAATTGTTATATAGAATTTTAATTAGAATTTTATTACTAATAAAAAAATATAAAGGTAGTGTAAAAGTATATTAAATTTGTTGAGTGTATAGTAAGTGATGAGGCTACAGGGGATTATCCAAGGCCCTTTTATAGGCAATGGGTCCTCTGAAGCGCCACTATATTTTTAAATACAAAAATTATAATAGGATAAAACAAGTATATCAAAGAGTAAGTGAAACATAACAATGTAGAGAAAAATATGAAACAAATAATTAAAAACCCCAATTAAGAATCCAATTTTCCCACCATTAATTCCCAAATCAGTAAGTAAAAATAGTGAATAACTAAACAAGCCTGTGACATAGGGACTATGAGAAAAATAATTCAAAACAGATTGTACAGTCTGATTTAAGGATTTTTAAGTGAAACAGAGAATATTTTTACACAAAAAAATATGTAATTAATCTCAATTTAGTATAAATTAATTAATTGTTTCTCCTGAAACAATTAAGGGTCAAAAGAAGCGTCATTAATTATTTTTTAATATTATATGAAAGGTGTTATTTAATATATAAATTTAAATAATTAATTTAATTATATTATAAGTCAATTTTACACTTATAATTATAATATATGTTTTTAATTAATTAAATATAAATTAATAATTATTAAATACATAAAAATGCGCCATTATTTATAGAATATAAAATATATCATGTTTAATTTAAATGTAAAAAATTTTATATAAACAATAAAATTAATATAACACTTATATGTAATAAGATACTTATATAATTTTATTATGCAATAAAATATTAATTTATATATATTAAATAAAATTCTAATGCCCTCTTTCAGGTCTTATAAGTTAACATATCATTTACTGGACTCCTGGAATAGCCTGGCTGACACTCCCTCACTCTAAAAAAAAACAATAAAAAAAATGCTAAGATTTTTTCTTTTTGTACTTTTTCAACAGAGTAGGCAGATTTGAAATCTCCTTGCCAGGTATCCATGCATCATGTTCAGATGATTTGTTCTTATATCTCAATAAATATTCAGTACCTCTTTCAGAAGTGATAATTCTATCATTGAGAATTTTATCAATTTCTGCTGTTTCTGTGACTTCCTGAGTGTTTTTCTTAGGTCTTCCCCTTCTTTTGGGAAATAAGTCACTGTTGGAAGTATAAGGCTTAAGCAAAGAAATGTGAAAAACAGGATGTTTCCTATCATATGGAGAATACAATACAACTTCTACTGCATTATCACCAACCATTCTTTTAACAACAAATGGTCCTACAAAAGGATCTTTTAATTTGTGGTTACCTTTTAAATTTAAATGGACAGTAGAGATCAACACTTCATCACCCTTGTTAAATTTGTATTCTTTATGGGATTTATCCCGTCTTTTCTTTTCATACTCAAATGCATTATTAATACAGCTCTGAGCATGTTTTCTGCATAGCTGTTGCATTTGCATGAAAGATTTTACACCAGGGTGTAGTTCCAACTTAGGTAATTTATTATTGAGAATCTGAGCAGGAGTATGTGGGACATAACCTTACCAAAGCTCAAAAGGCTTTTTCTCAGTGACAGAATGAACTGTGCTAATATATGCAAATTCAAGACCAGGCAATAGAGTGACCCAATCATGAGTAAATCTGTCATTGTCTTTATATTATAAACCAAAGGCACAATAACTTCTAATCATATCTTCCAGAGTTTGAATCATTCTCTCAGCTAGACCATCAGTGTGAGGATGGTGAGCTGTAGAAAACTTTAACTCACAGCCACAAATATCCATCAAAGAGGTCCAAAACTCAGAAGTGAATTTTGGATCCCTATCAGAGATAATGGCTTTTGGAAAACCAATAATATTAAACATGTAAGACCACCATAAGAAAGCTAATTCTTTGGTGGATACATCTTTGTGGGTTGGAATAAATTTGCACATTTTCGTGAATCTATCTACTATTACCCAACAAGAGTTAAAGCTGTCTTTACCTGCAACAGGAAGACCAGTGACAAAATCCATATTAATGATTTGCCAGGGAGCATTAGGTGCTTCAATATGTTGTAATAACCCTGCTCTCTTACCTTTTAACCTTTTAGATTTTTGGCAGGAATCACAAGATTCAACATATAATTTTGTGTCGTCAGACAAATTAGCCCACCATGCAGTGTTTTTGATTCTAATCAATGTTTTTTCAAGATCAAAATGACCAGCTAATATGTCATCATGACAAAGTTTGAGGATAGTTTCTTTCATAGAAGGTCGAATTACAATTACATTAGTAAGCTTTCTTCTATAATATATATAACCATCTTCAATAGAAAACTTTCCTTTATTCAAAGCATTTTGATACTTTTCAGGAAGAGTTTTTATTAATGCTTGAATTGAAGCATTCTTAGGATCATTTAAGATAGTAACCAATTTATTTAAATCAGAATCCTTATCATATGAATCCAGTATTAATTGTAATAACTCCTCTTCCATATCAACTATAAAAATACCATGGATATGAACAGTATCATCTTCAGGTACATAAGCAGGATTTGAGTCATTATTTGGCAGAGGCAATCTGGAGAGCATATCAACATTGGAGTGAACATTTCTGGCCCTATGGATAATTGTCATCCGTCCTCTGTATTCTTGAACAGCAAGTTGCCACCTGAACATATGTCTGTTAGGTGTCTTCAGGTTTAAGAGGGACTTCAAAGCACTACAGTCAGTTACCAATTCAAATTTTTGGTCATCCAAAAATTAATGAAGCTTCTCAAGAGCCCAAACAACTTCTAAGCACTCCAATTGAGTGGCACCATATTTCAATTCACTATTTCTTAAGGTTCTTGAAATAAAACAAATTACAACCTCTTAGGATTTATCATTAATAATTTGCTTCTGGTGAAGGGCAGCACCCAGACCAATAAAGCTAGCATCTGTATATAGGACAAATGGCTTGTTAAAATCTGTAAGAGCCAATATAGGGGATGTCATTAAGCAACTTTTTAATGTATTAAAAGCTTTTTGACAGTCATTATTCCAGAGAAAGGCAACATCTTTTCTGGTCAGTTTTGTAAGAGGTAAGGCTATGACCTGATAATTTTTAATATATTGTCTATAATAGCCACACATCTCCAAAATACTTTGTATTTCTCTTACAGAAGTTGGTGCTTTCACATTTTTGATGGCAGCAACTTTGTTGTGGTCTACACAAAATTGTAAGCCTGACACAACATGGCCAAGGACTTTCAAAGACTGAAAACCAAATTTACACTTTTTTAAGGACAAGGTCATATTTATTTCATCCATTTTTTGGAAAACTCTATTCAAGTGAATCATATGTTCATCAAAAGTTTTAGAAAAAACAATAATATCATCAATATAAACCATGAGCCAACCTTCAATAATTTCTTGATGGAAAGTGTTATCCATGACTTTCTGGAAAACTGAAGGAGCATTCTTAGGGCCAAATGGCATCCTAAAATACTTATATATTCCCATATGAGTAGCAATAAGAAAAATGTGTTGAGAATTTTTCTCAACTGGAACTTGATGATATCCTTTATTACCATCCAGACAACTAATAAATTTTGCACCTTGCAAGGTAGCATGTATTGAATTAATTCTGGGTAAAGGATAAATATCATCAACAGTATAAGTGTTTAAAGCTCTGTAATCTCCACATAATCTAGCTTTATCTTTTTCATAAGAAATCAAGACTGGGGAGATGACACAATATTTGGGGGTGACATCCACTTTCTCAATGATATTCATTTTTAATAATGTTTCAATATTATCTTCAATATCTTTTCTTTTTGATGGAGAAGCAGGATATGGTTTTTTCTTAAGACTAGAAGGAATATCACTCAAGTTACAGGATAAGGTAATTTTCATCTCTTCCTGAACAATTCCCAAGACATGAGAACCATGAGCAAAAGCCATAGGGAAAGAGGTAATAGAGGCAATAATAGAATCCTTTTGTTCACTAGTCAACTGATCACCAAAAGAAGCAGTATTTATTTCATTTAATAAATCATCCATTTCAGTTGTTGTTCTACCTTTACACTGGATCAGTGAGTTACAAGATTTCAACAAATGCCCAGAAGTTCTAGGAGAGGAAATTTTGAATTTCCTTTTACCATTCATTACTAAGGTAAAGCAATTATTTGCTGGGTCCAGTTTCACACCAAACATGGTTAAAATATCATTTCCCATAATAAACCAATTGCTTAAATTATCATTTTTCATGACAACAAACTCACAAATAGCTCTGACAAAACCACCATTATATTTGAAGAATACAGAGGTTTTGTATTTGCCAATAGGAAATAAGGTAGAACCATACCCTCTCCATTTTTCAGAAGTTATAGGTAATAATTTACTCAAATATTCCTTATCCACTGAAGCCAAAGCTTTTTCAGACACTACACTTCCTTTAGCACCAGAATCAAGAACTACATCAACATTTTTACCATTAATGATAACAGGTGCCTTAAAAGGGGATATAGGTATAGAATTGTTAGTAATATCTTTAATTATCTCAGCATTTTCTACTGAAGATAAATCCAATACACATTCTTCAGATATATTATTTAAATAATGGACATCTTGTTCCAACATTAAAAAATCTTTAACAGAATCATTTTCATAGGAGATATTACTTTCACATTCACTGGAAGAATTATTGACATCAAGTTCAACTTCATCAGTGTCTTCATTTTGTTCAACAAGATGAATTTTCTTGTCACAAACATGACCCTTCTGCCACGGTTTATTACATTTATAACAAGTTTTTGTTGCATATTTTTTAGGTGCAACTGGGGCAGAGGGTTTACCAGATTTTTCTGGGAGCTTTGTAAAAGGTTTATTCGGATCATTATAAGATTTACCAAGGTAATTCTTTGGTTCATATCTATGGTTGAGTAGTACCTCATTACAGATATTAATGAAAGAAGAATTTTCCCTTACATGCTCAGTTCTAGCCACAATCAAATCTTTAAGAGAATTTGGTAATTTATACAAGATTTTATCTCTCCAAATATCATAATCCATCTTTGGATCAATTGCTCTAAGGATTTTAGTTATTTTCATCAGAAAAACAATGGGCTTTTCAACAGAGGAGGATACATATCTAGTATTCTCATACAGTCTCTGCTGAGCTAACCTGAATTTTGAACCACCAAACTGATTCTCAATCAAGGATTTCCAATCATTCCATGTATAATGATTGTTATCTAAAAGAACAGATTCATACCACATCAAGGCTACATTGGAAAATAATGAAAATAGCTTAGAAACAATTTCCTCATCAGGTAGTTTATAAGATCTCTTTAAATTATCAATTCTTTGGATAAAGTGTTGCCATCAGAGGAAGAATCACCATCAAAGGTAGGATATTGGTCTAACTTAGGCCAATTTTTCTGACTACTGGGATGGCCCACTTTTTGGTTTGAATTATTTATTAGTAATAATTCCTGAAGTTTAGCCAGGTGTTCAGAAATTTCATTATTTACAGAAACAGCTGGTGCATGACCATCACAAGATTTTTTGCTAGTAGCAAAAGATTTTACAGACTCATTGTCAGTTTGTTTAATGGTTGAAATATGAGGAAGAAAGGATGAACTTTGTTCAGGTTTTTTCGCTTTATTTTTATGCAGCTTACTGGCAGAAATCTCATTTAATTCATTATTGATGGTTAAGGTTGAGAACTTTTCCTGTAGGTCAGACACATAGTTTCTTATTCTTGGAATTTCAGACATCTGGTCATTCACTTTTTCAAGAGATAGAACATTTCTGTCCTCAGAAACTGAGTGTTTGGTACTTAGTGCATGGAAGTCATTTTTTAGTTTCTTTAACTCATTTTGTAGAGATTTTATTTCATTCTTGAATGAATAATTTTCCTCAATAAGGGGTTTCAATTCACTCAAGGTCTTATGTAGACTGATATTTCTATCTGAGATAGCTCTATGGTCACTTCTTATTTGTTTTTGTTGACTAAGAACAATATTCAAGGTTTCTTTGATTTTTAAATAAGCTGTATCTTGTACAGAAGAACTCACTTTACATTGCAAGTGTAAATTATTTAATCTATCATTTTCATGGATTAACACATCTCTCACATGTTTGTCTTTCACAGTATTAAAATCAAGGGTATCTTTCAATATTTCCTCCGAAGTTTTTTCAATTAAGGTATAGATTTCAGGGGGAACAGAATCATTTTAATTGCAAGAGAGGGATTAAATAAAGATGTAGAAGTTAAATGTAAAGTTTCATCAAATTACAATTTGCTAATTACATCAATAGGGCTACTAGTTACAGGAAGCTGTCTTTTAACAGGTTTAACTGTTCTTTCACCATGTTCAATAATATTACCTGCAGAAGAAGATTTATTAGAAAACATACCCAAGTGACTATCAACCAAATTACTTACCATGGCATAGGAGGAAACTTCCCCTGGGACTGTGTTTGGGATTTCGCTTGGGCCTTCTTTCTCCTGCCTTGTTGGTAGGGATGAGGAGGTGGATGGAAATTGGGTGTTCTGGATGGGCCAGGCTGATGATGAGGAGGGTTTTGCACATTCTGTTGGTAGTGACTCATTAGATAATCCCATTTCCATTGCTCTACTTCCATAGTATTTGGATTTTGGATGGTTGAGCTGGGTGGCTGTGAAGGTTGAGCCTGAATCTGAGGCTGATTGGGAGGCAACTGAGGAGGGGACTGGGCCTGAATCTGGTTCCTGAGTTCTTGGACCTGATCCCACAATGTGTCTGTCAGCCAGGCTATTCCAGGAGTCCAGTAAATGATATATAAATTATAAAACCTTAAAAAGTGGGTAAGACTTGTATTTAATGAATATAACTTAATATTTTATTGCATAATGAAATTATATAAGAATTTTATTATATACAAGTGTTACATTAAATTTATTGGTTATATATATTTTTATATACAATTAAATTGAGCATAATATAATATATTCTACAAATAATGGCGCATTTTTATGTATTTAATAATTATAAATTTATATTTAATTAATTAAAAAGAAAAAAAACATATATTATAATTACAAGTGTAAAATTGATTTATAATATATTTAAATTAATTACTTAAATTTATATATTAAATACTACCTCTCATATGATACTAAAAAATAATTAGTGGCGCTTCTTTTGACCCTTAAATTGTGTCAGGAAGAAAATCAAATAAATTATAATACTTATTTTATAAAATAGTATTATAAATTCTCAAATTAAATTAATTAATTGTTTCAGTTAAACTAGTTATTAAATTACATAGTGAAAACAATTAATACATATTAATTTACACTGAATTAAAATGATTGCATGCCTTGTTACGTCAAAACATGTTATTTGTTTCACTTAGAAATGCTGAAAACAGATTGTAATACTTGTTTTGATCTGTTTTTCCCATAGTTCTTAGATCACAGGGTTGTTTAGTTACTCACTATTTTGTATTAACTGATTTGGGAAATTTAGGATGGGAATTTTATATTCTTAATTGGTATTCTTATTATTTTTCGTATAATTTTCTCTTAATTACTATGTTACAAATGTCTTCTTTTATATTCTTGTTTTACTTCATTACTATTTCGTATATAGTCACTTGTAGCGCTTCAGAGGACCCATTGCCTATAAAAGGGCCTTGGATAATCCCCTGTAGAATTATCACTTATTACACACTCAACAATTTAAGAATAAAATTATTACGCTTATTATTATTTTTATTAGTATTAAATTCTAATTAAAAATTCTAAATAACAATTTAAAGGTTGCCTTAAGTCTGATAGTAATTATAGTGTTTGCCGCGCAGAACTCTTACTTAAACAATATTAAATATTAATAAAACCAATTTGTTGTCACCTCTCAAATCACTCGTCGTTGCTTTCTCTCAAATAAATTAAATAATTTCAATTGTTTTTATTTCCTTTATTTCTAAACTACTATCTCCTTCTTGTCCTCCTCTCTTTTCTTCCCTCTTCTCTTATATCTTCTAGACGACTGACCGACAACTGGGGGCCTTTCCAAACGACGACGACGATCGAGCCTGGCGACGAACGACAAAACGCACGGACCACCTAGCAAAACGAAACTTTTGCCGCGACTGTGTTTCGAACTTGGGTTTGACATCTTAGGTTTATATAATATTAATTTTTATATTATTTTGAAGTGATTTTTCGATCACTATAGTAAGTTCACCTTTGCGCCTCTCACTCATATTACTATATTTTTATTGCAATAACAGTGATTGTGGCTTAATTGCTGATTCACTGAGTGTAAGTGTTCAATTTTTAAAATTTTTTTTCCTAGTTGACCATTATAGAGTGTTAAATCCTCTTAGTCCTAGAAGAATTGACATTATTATTAATACAAATTGAATTATTAATATAATTTTTTTTATTATTAATTATTGTTAATTTTGGTTGACTTAAAAGTACATTGTGCTTAGTCCCAATATATTGCCATATTTAATATTGGTAATTAATTGGTTGAATTAACTTACTTGTTATTCCCAATTTAACCTTGCAATCCATTTTTTTTAAAAAATTAATTTTTTAATTATTACTTTATATTGAAAATTATTTTTTCTATAATTTAATTAATTAAAATTTTTTTTTTTATTATTTGGAGCAATTATTGACTAACTTTGATTATTTTTTTTATAAAGTACAAAGTAAAATATAAATCTTCCCACTAGTATGTCCAACAATTTGGCAGAAAAAATGGATAACATGCAAGTGGATGAGATAGAAATTGACTATGATGCTGACACTGTAAGTTCTTCTAAAGTTGGTCATAAAAAATCTTATGCTAACACAAAGAATTCACATACTGCAGGATGTGGAAATGACAGGAAATGCAAACAAACCAAACCCCCTTCCCCCAGTACCACAGAAGGAAGTAAAGCCTCTAGTGCCTCAAGAAGGTCTTCCAAAAGGCTTCAAAATAAAAAAGCTTCCTCTGCCACAACAAATCAGCAACCTATCCAGTCATATAAAAGAGTTGAAGACAGAAAATATGACGTACAAAGCAAAGGTAGACACATTGTGGGATCAGGTCCAAGAACTCAGGAACCAGATTCAGGCCCAGGCCCCTCCTCAATTGCCTCCCAATCAGCTTCAATTTCAGGCTCAACCTTCACAGCCACCCAGCTCAACCATCCAAAATCCAAAAACTATGGAAGTAGAGCAATGGAAATGGGATTATCTAATGAGTCACTACCAACAGAATGTGCAACACCCGCCTCATCATCAGCCTGGCCCATCCAGAACACCCAATTTCCATCCACCTCCTCATCCCTACCAACAAGGCAGGAGAAAGAAGGCCCAAGCACATTCCCAAAACCAGTCCCAGAGGAAGTTTCCTCCTCTGCCATGGTAAGTAATTTGGTTGATTGTCACTTGGGTATGTTTTCTAATAAATCTTCTTCTGCAAGTAATATTATTGAACATGGTGAAAGAACAGTTAAACCTGTTAAAAGACAGCTTCCTGTAACTAGTAGCCCTATTGATGTAATTAGCAAATTGTCATTTGATGAACCTTTACATTTAACTTCTACATCTTTAATTAATCCTTCTCTTGCAATTAAAAATGATTCTGTTCCCCCTGAAATCTATACCTTAATTGAAAAAACTTCTGAGGAAATATTGAAAGATACCCTTGATTTTAATATTGTGAAAGACAAACATGTGAGAGATGTGTTAATCCATGAAAATGATAGATTAAATAATTTACACTTGCAATGTAAAGTGAGTTCTTCTGTACAAGATACAGCTTATTTAAAAATCAAAGAAACCTTAAATATTGTTCTTAGTCAACAAAAACAAATAAGAAGTGACCATAGAGCTATCTCAGATAGAAATATCAGTCTACATAAGACATTGAGTGAATTGAAACCCCTTATTGAGGAAAATTATTCATTCAAAAATGAAATAAAATCTCTACAAAATGAGTTTAAGAAGCTAAAAAATGATTTCCATGCACTAAGTACCAAACACTCAGTTTCTGAGGACAGAAATGTTCTATCTCTTGCAAAAGTAAATGACCAGATGTCTGAAATTCCAAGAATAAGAAACTATGTGTCTGACCTACAGGAAAAGTTCTCAACCTTAACCATCAATAATGAATTAAATGAGATTTCTGCAAATAAGCTGCATAAAAATAAAGGGAAAAAACCTGAACAAAGTTCATCCTTTCTTCCTCATATTTCAACCATTAAACAAACTGACAATGAGTCTGTAAAATCTTTTGCTACTAGCAAAAAATCTTGTGATGGTCATGCACCAGCTGTTTCTGTAAATAATGAAATTTCTGAACACCTGGCTAAACTTCAGGAATTATTACTAATGAATAATTCAAACCAAAAAGTGGACCATCCCAGTAGTCAGAAAAATTGGCCTAAGTTAGACCAATATCCTACCTTTGATGGTGATTCTTCCTCTGATTGGCAACACTTTATCCAGAGAATTGATAATTTAAAGAGATCTTATAAACTACCTGATGAGGAAATTGTTTCTAAGCTAATTTCTTTATTTTCCAATGTAGCCTTGATGTGGTATGAATCTGTCCTCTTAGATAACAATCATTATACATGGAATGATTGGAAATCCTTGATTGAGAATCAGTTTGGTGGTTCAAAATTCAGGTTAGCTCAGCAAAGACTGTATGAGAATACTAGATATGTATCCTCCTCTGTTGAAAAGCCCATTGTTTTTCTGATGAAAATAACTAAAATCCTTAGAGCAATTGATCCAAAGATGGATTATGATATTTGGAGAGATAAAATCTTGTATAAATTACCAAATTCTCTTAGGGATTTGATTGTTGCTAGAACTGAGCATGTAAGGGAAAATTCTTCTTTCATTAATATCTGTAATGAAGTACTACTCAACCATAGATATGAACCAAAGAATTACCTTAGTAAATCTTATAATGATCAGAATAAACCTTCTATAAAGCTCCCAGAAAAATCTGGTAAACCCTCTGCCCCAGTTGCACCTAAAAAATATGCAACAAATACTTGTTATAAATGTAACAAACCGTGGCAGAAGGGTCATGTTTGTGACAAGAAAATTCATCTTGTTGAACAAAATGAAGACACTGATGAAATTGAACTTGATGTCAATAATTCTTCCAGTGACTGTGAAAGTAATATCTCCTATGACAATGAATCTGTTAAAGATGTTTTAATGTTGGAACATGATGTCCATTATTTAAATAATATATCTGAAGATTGTGTATTGAATTTATCTTCAGTAGAAAATGCTGAGATAATTAAAGATATTACTAACAATTCTATTCCTATATCCCCTTTAAAGGCACCTGTTATCATTAATGGTAAAAATGTTGATGTAGTTCTTGATTCTGGTGCTGGAGGAAGTGTAGTATCTGAAAAAGCTTTGGCTTCAGTGGATAAGGAATATTTGAGTAAATTATTACCTATAACTTCTGAAAAATGGAGAGGGTATGGTTCTACCTTATTTCCTATTGGCAAATACAAAACCTCTGTATTCTTCAAATATAATGGTGGTTTTGTCAGAGCTATTTGTGAGTTTGTTGTCATGAAAAATGATAATTTGAGCAATTGGTTTATTATGGGAAACGATATTTTAACCA
The DNA here is from genome assembly GCA_030280995.1 of Hemileia vastatrix. Classification (NCBI taxonomy): domain Eukaryota; kingdom Fungi; phylum Basidiomycota; class Pucciniomycetes; order Pucciniales; family Zaghouaniaceae; genus Hemileia; species Hemileia vastatrix. Next base: position 4,728,914 of record JASXTE010000008.1, on the reverse strand, counting down.
TGTTTGGTGTGAAACTGGACCCAGCAAATAATTGCTTTACCTTAGGAATGAATGGGAAAAGAAAATTCAAAATTTCTTCTCCTAAACCTTCTGGGCATTTGTTGAAATCTTGTAACTCACTGACCCAATGTAAAGGTAGAACAACAACTGAAATGGATGCTTTATTACATGAAATAAATACCGCTTTTTTTGGTGATCATTTGACTAATGAACAAAAGGATTCTATTGTTGCCTCTATTACCTCTTTCCCTATGGCTTTTGCTCATGGTTCTCATGTCTTGGGAATTGTTCAGGAAGAGATGAAAATTACCTTATCCTGTAATTTGAGTGATATTCCTCCTTCCCTTAAGAAAAAACCATATCCTGCTTCTCCATCAAAAAGAAAAGATATTGAAGATAATATTGAAACATTATTGAAAATGAATATCATTGAGAAAGTGAATGTCACCCCAAAATATTGTGTCATCTCCCCAGTCTTGATTTCATATGAAAAAGATAAAGCTAGATTATGTGGAGATTACAGAGCTTTAAATACTTATACTGTTGATGATATTTATCCTTTACCCAGAATTAATTCAATACATGCTACCTTGCAAGGTGCAAAATTTATTAGTTGTATGGATGGTAATAAAGGTTATCATCAAGTTCCAGTTGAGAAAAATTCTCAAAATTTTTTACTTATTGCTACTCATATGGGAATATATAAGTATGTTAGGATGCCATTTGGCCCTAAAAATGCTCCTTCAGTTTTCCAGAAAGTCATGGATAATACTTTCCATCAAGAAATTATTGAAGGTTGGCTCATGGTTTATATTGATGATATTATTGTTTTTTCTAAAACTTTTGATGAACATATGATTCACTTGAATAAAGTTTTCCAAAAAATGGATGAAATCAATATGACCTTATCTTTAAAAAAGTGTAAATTTGGTATTCAATCTTTGAAAGTCCTTGGCCATGTTGTGTCAGGCTTACAAATTTGTGTAGACCATAATAAAGTTGCTGCCATTCAAAATGTTAAAGCACCAACTTCTGTAAGAGAAATCCAAAGTTTTTTGGGTATGTGTGGCTATTATAGACAATATATTAAAAATTATCAGGTCATAGCCTTGCCTCTTACAAAACTTACCAGAAAAGATGTTGCTTTTCTCTGGAATGATGACTGTCAGAAAGCTTTTAATACATTGAAAAGTTGCTTAATGACAGCCCCTATATTGGCTCTCCCAGATTTTAACAAGCCATTTGTACTTTATACAGATGCTAGCTTTATTGGTCTGGGTGCTGCCCTTCACCAAAAGCAAATTATTAATGATAAATCCTCAGAGGTTGTAATTTGTTATATTTCAAGAACCTTAAGAAATAGTGAATTTAAATATGGTGCCACTCAATTGGAGTGCTTAGCAGTTGTTTAGGCTCTTGAGAAACTTCATTACTACTTGGATGACCAAAAATTTGAGTTGGTAACTGACTGTAGTGCTGTGAAATCTCTCTTAAACCTCAAAACACCTAACAGACATATGTTCAGGTGGCAACTTGCTGTTCAGGAATACAGAGGAAGGATGACTATTATCCACAGAGCTGGAAATTTTCACTCTAATGTTGATATGCTCTCCAGATTGCCTCTGCCAAATAATGACTCCAATCCTGCTTATGTACCTGAGGATGACACTGTTCATATACATGGTATATTTATAGTTGATATGGAAGAAGAGTAATTACAATTAATACTGGATTCATATGATAAAGATTCTGACTTAAATAAATTAGTTACTATTTTGAATGATCCTAAGAATGCTTCAATTCAATCATTAATAAAAACTCTTCCTGCAAAGTACCAAAATGCTTTAAATAAAGGAAAGTTTTCTATTGAAGATGGTTATATATATTATAGAAGGAAGCTTACCAATGTAATTGTTATTCCTCCTTCAATGAAAGAAACTATCCTTAAACTTTGTCATGATGACATATTAGCTGGTCATTTTGATCTTGAAAAAACATTGATTAGAATCAAAAACACTGCATGGTGGGCTAATATGTCTGAAGACACAAAATTATATGTTGAATCTTGTGATTCCTGCCAAAAATCTAAAAGGTTAACAGGTAAAAGGGCAGGGTTATTACAACATATTGAAGCACCTAGTGCTCCCTGGCAAATCATTAATATGGATTTTGTCACTGGTCTTCCTGTTGCAGGTAAAGACAGCTTTAACTCTTGTTGGGTAATAGTGGATAGATTCACGAAAATGTGCAAATTTATTCCAACCCACAAAGATGTATCCACCAAAGAATTAGCTTTCTTATGGTGGTCTTACATGTTTAATATTATTGGTTTTCCAAAAGCCATTATCTCTGATAGGGATCCAAAATTCACTTCTGAGTTTTGGACCTCTTTGATGGATATTTGTGGCTGTGAGTTAAAATTGTCTACAGCTCATCATCCTCAGACTGATGGTCTAGCTGAAAGAATGATTCAAACTCTGGAAGATATGATTAGAAGGTATTGTACCTTTGGTTTAGAATATAAAGACAATGACAGATTTACTCATGATTGGGTCACTCTTTTGCCTGGTCTTGAATTTGCATATAATAGCACTGTTCATTCTGTCACTGAGAAAAAGCCTTTTGAGCTCTGGTTAGGTTATGTCCCAAACACTCCTGCTCAGATTCTCAATAATAAATTACCTAAGTTGGAACTGCACCCTGGTGTAAAATCTTTTATGCAAATGCAACAGCTCTGCAGAAAACATGCTCAAAGTTGTATTGATAAAGCATTTGAATATGAAAAGAAAAGATGGGATAAATCCCATAAAGAATACACATTTAACAAGGGTGATGAAGTGTTGATCTCTACTGTCCATTTCAATTTACAAGGTAACCACAAATTAAAAGATCCTTTTGTAGGACCATTTGTTGTTAAAAGAATGGTTGGTGATAATGCAGTAGAAGTTGTATTGTATTCTCCATATGATAGGAAACATCCTGTTTTTCCCATTTCTTTACTTAAACCTTATACTTCCAACAGTGACTTATTTCCAAAAAGAAGAGGAAGACCTAAGAAGAACCCTCAGGAAGTCACAGAAACAGCAGAAATTGATAAAATTCTCAATGATAGAATTATCACTTCTGAAAGAGGTACTGAATATTTATTGAGATATAAGAACAAATCATCTGAACATGATGCATGGATACCTGGCAAGGAAATTTCAAATCTGCCTGCTCTGTTGAAAAAATAAAAAAAGAAAAAATCTTAGCATTTTTTATTATTATTGTTTTTTTTAGAGTGAGGGAGTGTCAGCCAGGCTATTCCAGGAGTCCAGTAAATGATATATAAATTATAAAACCTTAAAAAGTGGGTAAGACTTGTATTTAATGAATATAACTTAATATTTTATTGCATAATGAAATTATATAAGAATTTTATTATATACAAGTGTTACATTAAATTTATTGGTTATATATATTTTTATATACAATTAAATTGAGCATAATATAATATATTCTACAAATAATGGCGCATTTTTATGTATTTAATAATTATAAATTTATATTTAATTAATTAAAAAGAAAAAAAACATATATTATAATTACAAGTGTAAAATTGATTTATAATATATTTAAATTAATTACTTAAATTTATATATTAAATACTACCTCTCATATGATACTAAAAAATAATTAGTGGCGCTTCTTTTGACCCTTAAATTGTGTCAGGAAGAAAATCAAATAAATTATAATACTTATTTTATAAAATAGTATTATAAATTCTCAAATTAAATTAATTAATTGTTTCAGTTAAACTAGTTATTAAATTACATAGTGAAAACAATTAATACATATTAATTTACACTGAATTAAAATGATTGCATGCCTTGTTACGTCAAAACATGTTATTTGTTTCACTTAGAAATGCTGAAAACAGATTGTAATACTTGTTTTGATCTGTTTTTCCCATAGTTCTTAGATCACAGGGTTGTTTAGTTACTCACTATTTTGTATTAACTGATTTGGGAAATTTGGGATGGGAATTTTATATTCTTAATTGGTATTCTTATTATTTTTCGTATAATTTTCTCTTAATTACTATGTTACAAATGTATTCTTTTATCTTCTTGTTTTACTTCATTACTATTTTGTATATAGTCACTTGTAGCGCTTCAGAGGGCCCATTGCCTATAAAAGGGCCTTGGATAATCCCCTGTAGAATTATCACTTATTACACACTCAACAATTTAAGAATAAAATTATTACGCTTATTATTATTTTTATTAGTATTAAATTCTAATTAAAAATTCTAAATAACAATTTAAAGGTTGCCTTAAGTCTGATAGTAATTATAGTGTTTGCCGCGCAGAACTCTTACTTAAACAATATTAAATATTAATAAAACCAATTTGTTGTCACCTCTCAAATCACTCGTCGTTGCTTTCTCTCAAATAAATTAAATAATTTCAATTGTTTTGATTTCCTTTATTTCTAAACTACTATCTCCTTCTTGTCCTCCTCTCTTTTCTTCCCTCTTCTCTTATATCTTCTAGACGACTGACCGACAGTGTCTACCTTTTTTTGTAGGTCATATTTTCTGTCTTCAACTCTTTTATATGACTGGATAGGTTGCTGATTTGTTGTGGCAGAGGAAGCTTTTTTATTTTGAAGCCTTTTGGAAGACCTTCTTGAGGCACTAGAGGCTTTACTTCCTTCTATGGTACTGGGGGAAGGGAGTTTGGTTTGTTTGCATTTCCTGTCATTTCCACATCCTGCAGTATGTGAATTCTTTGTGTTAGCATAAGATTTTTTATGACCAACTTTAGAAGAACTTACAGTGTCAGCATCATAGTCAATTTATATTTCATCCACTTGCATGTTATCCATTTTTTCTGCCAAATTGTTGGACATACTAGTGGGAAAATTTATAATTTACTTTTTATTTTATAAAAAAATAATAAAAGTTAGTCAATAATTGCTCCAAATAATAAAAAAAAATTTAATTAATTAAATTATAGAAAAAATAATTTTCAATATAAAGTAATAATTAAAAAAAATTAATTTAAAAAAAAATGGATTGCAAGGTTAAATTGGGAATAACAATCAAGTTAATTCAACCAATTAATTACCAATATTAAATATGGCAATATATTTGGGACTAAGAACAATGTACTTTTAAGTCAACCAAAATTAACAATAATTAATAATAATAAAAATTAAATTAATAATTCAATTTGTATTAATAAAAAATGTCAATTCTTCTAGGACTAAGAGGATTTAACACTCTATAATGGTCAACTAGGAAAAAAAAAATTTTAAAATTGAACACTTACACTCAGTGAATCAGCAATTAAGCCACAATCACTGTTATTGCAATAAAAATATAGTAATATGAGTGAGAGGCGCAAAGGTGAACTTACTATATCGAAATCACTTCAAAATAATATAAAAATTAATATAATATAAACCTAAGATGTCGAACCCAAGTTCAAAACACAGTCGCCGTAAAAGTTTTGTTTTTGCTAGGTGGTCCATAGGTTTTGTCGTTCGTTGCCAGGCTCGATCGTCGTCGTCGTTTGGAAAGGTCCCCAGTTGTCGGTCAGTTGTGTAGAAGAGGTAAGGAAAATAGGAGAAAAGGAGGAGAGAAGGAAGAGGACAAGGTAAAATAAAGAAATAAATCAAAATAATATATATTTAATTTATTTGAGAGGGAAACAACGGTGAGAAACTTTGAGAGGTGACAAAAACTTAGATTTTATTAACAATAATATTTTTAAATGTAAGGGTTCTGCGCGGCAAATAATTTTAATTACTATCAGACTTAAAGCAACCTTTAATTTGTTATATAGACTTTTAATTAGATTTGTATTACTAATAAAAAAATATATACGTAATAAAATAGTTATTTAATTTGTTGAGTGTGTAATAAGTGATGAGGCTACAGGGGATTATCCAAGGCCCTTTTATAGGCAATGGGTCTTCTGAAGGGCTACTATATTTGTAAATACAATGATTAGAATAGAATAAAACAAATAGATCAAAGAGTAAATGAAACATAACAATATAGAGAAAAACATGAAACAATTAATTAAAACCCCAATTAAGAATCCAATTTTCCTTTCATTAATTCCCAAATCATTAAGTGAAAATAGTGAATAACTAAACAAGATTGGAACATAGGAACTATGAGAAAAATAATTCTAAACAGATGGTACAGTCTGATTAAAGGATATTTTAAGTGAAACAAAAAATACTTTGACGCAACAAAACAGGTAATTAATCTCAATTTAGTATAAATTAATTTATTTGTTTTTTCTAACACAATTAAGGGTCAAAAGAAGTTTCATTAATTATTGTTTAGTATTATATGAGAGGTATTAAAAATAAAAGAAATAAAGTGTAATAGATTATTTAATTTATTTAAAAGAAAAACAACGGCAAGTAACTTGAGAGATGACAAAAATTTAGGCTTTATTAATAATAATATTATTTAAGGTAAGGGTTCTGCGCTGCAAACACTTTTTTTTACTATCAGACTTAAAGCAACCTTTAAATTGTTATATAGAATTTTAATTCGAATTTTATTACTAATAAAAAAATATAAACGTAATGTAAAAGTATATTAAATTTTATGAGTGTATAGTAAGTGATGAGGCTAAAGGGGATTATCCAAGGCCCTTCTATAGGCAATGGGTCCTCTGAAGCGCCACTATATTTTTAAATACAAGAATTATAATAGGATAAAACAAGTATATCAAAGAGTAAGTGAAACATAACAATGTAGAGAAAAATATGAAACAAATAACTAAAAACCCCAATTAAGAATCCAATTTTCCCACCATTAATTCCCAAATCAGTAAGTAAAAATAGTGAATAACTAAACAAGCCTGTGACATAGGGACTATGAGAAAAATAATTCAAAACAGATTGTACAGTCTGATTTAAGGATTTTTAAGTGAAACAGAGAATATTTTTACACAACAAAATATGTAATTAATCTCAATTTAGTATAAATTAATTAATTGTTTTTCCTGACACAATTAAGGGTCAAAAGAAGCGTCATTAATTATTTTTTAATATTATATGAAAGGTGTTATTTAATATATAAATTTAAATAATTAATTTAATTATATTATAAGTCAATTTTACACTTATAATTATAATATATGTTTTTAATTAATTAAATATAAATTAATAATTATTAAATACATAAAGATGCGCCATTATTTTTAGAATATAAAATATATCATGTTTAATTTAAATGTATAAAAATTTATATAAACAATAAAATTAATATAACACTTATATGTAATAAGATACTTATATAATTTTATTATGCAATAAAATATTAATTTATATACATTAAATACAATTCTTACGCCCTCTTTCAGGTCTTATAAGTTAACATATCATTTACTGGACTCCTAGAATAGCCTGGCTGACACATTTATTACATTATATGGAGTTTCATCTTGAAGTAGTGATGTGCAGCTTTGAACTCATGTTATGAAAAACAAAAAAGTTAAAAAATATATAGTTATTGTCGGTCATTTGTTCTAGAAGAGGTAAGGAAAATAGGAGAAAAGGAGGAGAGAAGGAGGAGGACAAGGGAAAATAAAGAAATAAATCAAAATAATATATATTTAATTTATTTGAGAGGGAAACAACGGTGAGCAACTTTGAGAGGTAACAAAAACTTAGATTTTATTAACAATAATATTTTTAAATGTAAGGGTTCTGCGCGGCAAATAATTTTTATTACTATCAGACTTAAAGCAACGTTTAATTTGTTATATAGACTTTTAATTAGATTTGTATTACTAATAAAAAAATATAAACGTAATAAAATAGTTATTTAATTTGTTGAGTGTGTAATAAGTGATGAGGCTACAGGGGATTATCCAAGGCCCTTTTATAGGCAATGGGTCTTCTGAAGCGCTACTATATTTTTAAATACAATGATTAGAATAGAATAAAACAAATAGATCAAAGAGTAAATGAAACATAACAATATAGAGAAAAACATGAAACAATTAATTAAAACCCCAATTAAGAATCCAATTTTCCTGTCATTAATTCCCAAATCAGTAAGTGAAAATAGTGAATAACTAAACAAGATTGGAACATAGGAACTATGAGAAAAATAATTCCAAACAGATGGTACAGTCTGATTAAAGGATATTTTAAGTGAAACAAAAAATACTTTGACGCAACAAAACAGGTAATTAATCTCAATTTAGTATAAATTAATTTATTTGTTTTTTCTAACACAATTAAGGGTCAAAATAAGCGTCATTAATTATTGTTTAGTATTATATGAGAGGTATAATTTAATATATAAATTTAAGTAATTAATTTAAATATATTATAAGTCAATTTTACACTTATAATTATAATATATGTTTTTCAATTAATTAAATATAAATTTATAATTATTAAATACATAAAAATGCGCCATTATTTGTAGAATATATTATATTATGTTCAATTTAACTGTATATAATATATATAACCAATAAATTTAATGTAACACTTGTATATAATAAAATACTTATATAATTTCATTATGCAATAAAATATTAAGTTATATTCATAAAATACAATTCTTACCCACTCTTTAAGGTTTCATAAGTTATATATCATTTACTGGACTCCTGGAATAGCCTGGCTGACAGATATACTAATGAAAAAGCCAAAGATAAAAATACTATTATAAATTAATAAAATAAAACTACATAAATTTTATTCTGCTCTACTGATGGATGGGTACTATGTATGAATTTCCACATGTTAAATCTAAACTTGTTTTAAGGCTAGTTTACAGGTAGAGCTATTAAGTTTCCTTAAATTCTAAAAATAACTTATGCATTTTACTAATTATTTTTTTCTTGTTTTCTTTCCAAAGTTGTTAGAGTTGCTTAATTAATACTGTTATCTTAATTGTAAGATATATAATTTTTTTTGAATACATGATTTATTGTTTCAAAAATTATATTATAAAGTTAAATCATTTATTTCATTTTCTAAAGCTTCATTGTCAAATACACAACTCCATTTTCTATTACTTAACAAATATATAAAATGTGATAGTAAAATTTTAGGAATTTTCTTTTTGAGAGGGTGAAACTATATTGTGAAGATTTTTATCTAGAAATTCTTGTACTCTAAAACCAAATAATTTCCTCCCTTAAGTAAGCCATTTCAAAAATATGAGAATATAAACAAGAATATTAACTTATATTATTTTTATTTTCTTTACTAAAATTTTTAGTTCAATCCCTTTTTTTATATGACATTAGTATAAAACCATGGTAAAATGCTACTATATTATTAATTTTTATTATATATATATATATATATATATGAAATATTTAGAAGGTCATCCTTTTTTATTTACTTGAATAAATGGCTCAATTATAATACCCAACACTTATTAATGTTTCCCAAACTCAATAACAAATCTTCATATGAAATATTAGCTTCTAATATAAGAAGTTTATCTATAGATGATATTCACCATGTGATTTTACTTTTTAGATTCAGCTAAAATTAAACAAAAGGGGAAATCATGCATATGTGTATAAATGGAAACCATATGTTACTTAGAGGATTGTGAAATTCACTCATCAGAATGGTTTAAGTATTAAAATAAATTGAGGTCATTATTTTCTAGTATTTGAAACTAATCAGGAAATTATTCTAAAAATATATTTAAATGTGTATCATGTTTAAAAAGTTGGAAATATGATTTTTGAAAATTGTGAGTTTCTTATGAGATACCAAGCTTTAGTTTACATTGTTTCAAGTAGAATAAAATTTTATTATTAGAAATTGAAAGCAATGTACCATTATCAGATTTTAACTGTGTTCTACTTATAGAATGATTACATAACATTAAACATTATTTAAATCAAAAAGGTTTAAAAGATATTTAGAATTTTATAAAATTTCAGCATTTATTAATCTTTGATTTGAAAACCAACTATTATGTACACTCACTAGAAATAAGCAATCCCAATTTTTACATAATTTATCAATCCAGAAATAATGAGTCAATTAACATAAAAATATATATTATTTCAAAACCAAATCTCTAGATTTAAAATATGATGCTTTAATGAAAAATTAATACAAAACTTTAATGCAATGAACTCTCTTAAAAAATTCAAAAATAGAATATCAAAACAAGTAATTTCTGCAAAAAAAACTACTAACTATTGTAGATAAAGCATAAAAATAAGTCATATTTTTTAAAAAAATGATCTAACAATATTTATTTTTGTTAAAAAAATCAAAACATTGTTAAGTTTGCTTGTTATAATAATGTTAAAATCCACTAAACATTATCTAAAGGTGGTAAAATATGTTAAAAATATGTTGAATTTTGTGAGCCAAAAATCAACAATTTTGTATCATTTCCTGTTGTGCTATGACTTTATTCCACCATTTTTATCTGATTCTTCCAGTATTACTTTGCTATGATCACTAGTTTTCAAGTCAAAATTTACAAATGTTTATTATACTTGATAATATGAAAAATAACTCAAACTTTTATAACTACAAAATAAGATTTTGTAACTCCTTCTTTCAATCAATATTTGAAGAAATTTTTAGTTTATTTGAGTAATGATTTTAAGAATAACAAAAAATTTGAAATTCACAAGGAATTATTTCCAGAGACTATAATTATTTACTTGTGTAATGCATGAGCTACTTATCAATGATGTAAAACATCAGAAAAGTAAGTTATAGTTATAAATCTACAGATTATACTGTTTCTGGTATATATATCTTCAATAAATCTTTTAAACTTATCTTAACCTACATACCACACAATAGAAAATCATTATATTAAAAAAGGAAAAAATTCTATGATAATATCATAAAGAATGATAACCATGGATTGATATTCCATAAAAATGGATAATAAAATTTTAAGATAACCTAAATCAGTATTCTTTCATATAAATATATCCTTTTTGTCTTTGTAATTTATTCCAAACAAATTTTTTGAAAGTTGAATCTATATATCTAATGCCAAAACCACTATTATGTTCCCTCTTAGACTTTTTAAGAAATTATATATATATATATATATATATATATATATAAATATATATATATAAATATATATATATATATATTATTTATCAAAAATTGAAATAAAGAATAAAAACAAAATTTTATTTACCTTTAATTATTTAAAGATAGAGTATTTTCA